>JAULUF010000044.1:28757500-30222500 GCA_031834385.1 Semotilus atromaculatus | reverse complement strand
TTTTTTATTTGCTGAACCGTATCTCTCTTTCTCGCTCCCTCCCTCCCTCCCACTCTCGCCAGCTCCCACTTGGCAGATGAATCATATCTCTCGCGCTACATATGCTAAAGCCATGTAATTACAGGGCACCTTAAATACAACAAGTCTTAAAGCTGTCGCCAGAATTACCCCGAAACAAGGCGGGCGGCTCTGTAACCAAGCTGTCACTGTTAAAATGAATTTATCATGGGACAGGGAGAGAGAGAGAGATAGATAATTTGGCAGAGGAAGGCTAGTGGCTGTAACAAAGTGAATCGAAAGCTAGACCGATTGACAAGAGGTAGGATGTCGACATGAGACGTTCCACACCGAATGACTCATCTTAATACGTTCTACTTTTTCTATTAATTTTCTATGCCACCAAAGCCCACTATATGTTGTGATAGGGTTGGCTATCTGACTCACAAAGGTGTGTTTAAAAAAAAAGAAAAAAAGGACCAGGTAGGATGTGGACATGATACGTTCCACACCAACTTATTCTTTATTAGTTCTACTCATTTCTATTCGGCTTCTAAGCCACCACAGCTCACTATATGTTGTGATAACTGCATATGATTGGCTCGCAAAGGTGCGTTTAAGATGTAGACAAGCAGTGTGTGTGCGGTTCAGCAAAGTTTCAGCTTCCCCCTCCTGGCTGCTAAAGGCTTTAATTCATCAGCAGGCTGCCTGATTGATCTCCTTCTCATGGGCCGCTCTGCCGCTGCTGATGCTGCAGAGCGCGTGTAGACGGCTGGCAGAATAAAGAGTAGCAGTTGTGTGGCTGGCTGCGAGAGTGGATGGGACATTTTTTAAAACGTATTAATCGCCCTGCCTGATCAGGGCCTGAGTGCTGCAGACAGGCCCTGTCAGGGCGAGCCCGAGAGAGAGATGGTCTGTAGGACCGCGCGAGTCTCAAAAGGGCTGCTACTCACGCCTACAAACACGGCTGAGTCCTTATGTTCTGTGAATCATACACACACACACATACAAAATCAAGCACACACGCTCACTAGCAGCACACATGAAAGAGCACACAGCTCTCTGATGATCGTAATCGGGCTTCGATATCAGCAATTCCCTGAACGTTAAACAAGCTCCATGAAGGAAAACCAATTTGTCATAGTTTTGTTTTTTCTTTCGCTGCGATGTTATTTGTACTGCCCTCGAAGCTATGTGATTAATACATTATAATAGCACTATTATTTCATTCTTCCCGGATGCTTGTCTTTTTCCATTTTTTCCCACATACAATTCAGTCATTAATTGACGAGGGGTGCAGGGAGGAATAGCAATGAGAGAACCACAAGACGAATCGTACGGCGCTGTGTTTTCAGCCCCATTTGAACAGAAGGGTTTGCTATTGTGGTTATGCTACATCAGTGCTGGGCTCTATAAGTGACGTCTCTGTTTTAGATGTTTGTGGTTACACGCTGTGCAACTGGTGGTGGATTAACCTATCAATTCCCTGACCTACCACTGAGAAGGATGTAAAGTCATATTAACTTCATTTACTGACAGTTTTTAAAAAAAAATTCGTGCAAAACCAGTTATTAGGCTGGAGTAGTAAATCGGGAGTAATGGGTGTTGCAAATATATGCCAATAGAAAAGTTATTTTAAATCATATTTCATAGTATTACTGTTTTACTATATTTTGATCAAATAAATGTAGCCTTGCTTTGAACTTTTAAAAAAAAACTTACCGACCTAAAACTTTTGAACTGCTGTGAAAAATAACAGAAAATTATGATATGTGAGTAATAAAACCCATAATGACACATACACTGTACAAACACAGGGCTCTATTGCTATTCCTCAGTGTTGAGCCAAGGCCTTGGTAGAGAGTGCATGAATCTTAAAGGAAGAGGACAGTTTAAAAGGACATGCTATTAATTACGGGGCTACAAATGCAACCCACAAATGGAGCATACTAAAGGAAGCCATTTCTGATTGAATGACCATTGACTGTGACAGGGGAAGAGGGAGGAGCCAGAGAAGAGAAAGGAGAGAGACAGAGAGAGAGGGTGTGTGTGGTCTGGGCCCTGCTGGCTCCCGGGGTGTTCCGCTACACTGAGGACAGCACAGGGGAAGTGAGAGGAGGGAGCCAAGGTGGCGAATGAGAAGGGAAGGTGACAAGACATCAGGGAGAGTGCAATGAATTATTTATGAGGCCACTGATGGACAGGCTGAATAAGAGAGACAGAGAAGGGGGGGGGACATAAGGATCAGTGGAAGGGAGGGGTGGACAGTAGAAACCAGGGACTCTTTCATGCTTTGCACACACATATAGACTCACACAGACAGACAGGCGCACATACACACAACAAGCTGTTGTGTGAGTCCGGCCAGAGAGGTAGGGTGATGGGACGCTTTGATTGTAACAAACCCCGAGCATAAGGGTGCGAACTGCAGAGATCACAAGGGATGTCCGGTGTGTGCATGTGTGAGGATATGCACACGTCTTGTCTGTCCTGAGACCTGCCCGCATGAAATTCGCTGGTAAGAATGTAGCGGGCTTAAAAAAATAAAAATAAATAAGAGGACTGTCACTATTTTTCACAGTTCCTGGCCATAAGAAGACAGTATGTTTAACCTCAGTTCCCTCCTGGTGCTCTTGGCCTTGTTCAGGGCACATGTGAGTGATGTAGTGCTGAGAGCTCTTGTCACGGTAGAGAGATTCTCTGGTCTCTTCTAGTCTCGTGTTTATGTTGTTGTGTGACTGCACGTGCGTGTGGGCGTGAATGATTGGCACTCCGGATCCGCTCCAGCTGATCATCATCACACCACCAGCTGCACGCAATCTCTTTACCCTATATAGACTCATCCTTGTTTCCTCATCTTTGTCAGATCGTTGTCTCTATGTCCTCGGTGTTGGTGTTCCTGTGTCCCGCGTCCTGTTCCGCCTGGTGTACCTGCCTTTCATCATCGTCGTCGTGTTCGTGTGGATTATTGGACTATCACTGTGTTCGTGTGGATTGTTGGACTATCACCGTGTTCGTGTGGATTACTGGGGCGTCGCTGTGTTTATGTGGATTGAGTTACCGGTTGTCTTCACCTCTGCTGTGCACGGATCCTGACCATCGAAGTCCCTGTGTCACTGTTCCACCGGCTGCACTGTGTGTCTTTCATTTTCCTTCTAAATAAAGGATTAACTCGCGCTTGCTTCCTGTCGTTTCTATCGCCATGACAGAACGATCTGACCTGGAAATGGGAGCAGCGAGTGCGTCACAGCCGACCCTGCAGGATTTCATTCAGCACAGTATTCGTAGAATGGACGCCCAAGAGAGAGAGATTGGTGGTACGGGTCGCGCAGTGCAAGCCTTAGTGACACAGGTGTCCGAGCTCACCCAGCAGATCCAACGCCTTCGTGCTCCCACTGCGCCGCCCACACCAGCCGTTCCCCCCACACCACCGAGAGATCCATCTCAGCCGGAGCCGCGATTACCTGTACCTGAGGCATATGGTGGTGAACCCTCCCACTGCAGAGCATTCCTCACCCGGTGCTCGATGCACTTTTCACTTCAGCCGCGCACCTTTAACACGGAGGAGGCGAAAGTGGCGTTTACCCTTACACTGCTGACGGGTAAAGCAGCGCTATGGGGGACGGCGGTGTGGGAGAACCAAAACCCATGCTGTGCCTCGTTCCAGACCCTCTCCGCCGAAATGAAGAAAGTGTTTGATCGGGCTGTCTCTGGGCGAGAGGCAGCCAGAACCCTGGCAGAGCTGCGACAGGAGGGAAGATCAGTCTCGGATTATTCGATTGAGTTCCGAACGTTGGCGGCGGAGTGTGGCTGGAACGAGGAGGCGCAGTGGGACATGTTCCTGCATGGGTTGGCTGACCACGTCCAGAGGGAGATCTACGCCCTGGACCTACCCACCACCTTGAACGGTCTCATTGACCTGGCCCTGCGGGTGGACGCTCGAGTGTCCCGAGTAGAACGTCGTACTCAGTCCACCCGCACCTTCGGAGGCACCGACGGCTCTCGGTCCAGTGGCAGGGACGTGGTCAGCCCTAACTACGATCCCGAACCCATGCAGGTGGGCCGAGCTCGGCTTTCCCGGGAGGAGAAGGAGAGGCGGAGGTCCCAGGGCCTTTGTCTTTATTGTGGAGGATCGGGACACTTTGCTTACAACTGCCCAGTAAAAGGCCCAGCCCGGTAGTAAACTTGAGGCTACTATCGGGTGGGATCTCCGCCAGGAAGACCTCATCAGCTGTTACATCGACCTCCACGCTCCTCCCGGTAAGACTAAGATGGTCAGTCCACCAACACAACTGTCTGGCACTATTGGATTCTGGGGCGGAAGGTAATTTTATGGACCACAAGTTTGCTCAAAGATTTCAGATTCCCCTCAAACACCTCACTCACAGGATTTCAGTTCACGCACTCAATGGACAAGAGCTTCCCACCATTTCACTTTGCACCGAAGATATCACCCTCATCACTTCTGGCAATCATTCTGAGACAATTTCATTTTATATTCTGGATTCACCCCTTGCACCCGTCGTCCTGGGACACCCCTGGCTTATCCAACACAACCCCCGAGTGGACTGGCATCACCGATCTGTGCTGGAGTGGAGCAAGGAGTGTCATAAGTCTTGTCTTGTGTCTGCTTGTTCGTCTGTGCCTGTTTCTGTGTTTCAGGAGGAAGCAGGGGATTTGTCTAACGTGCCCGCGGAGTATCTAGACCTGAAGGAGGTGTTCAGTAAGTCTCGGGCTGCTTCTCTTCCTCCGCATCGTCCCTATGACTGTGCTATAGATTTACTGCCAGGTAAGTCTCCGCCCAAAGGCAAGTTGTATTCACTCTCTATTCCTGAGAGGGAGGCTATGGAGAAATATATTTCTGATTCCCTAGCAACCAAGTTCATTCGCCCTTCCTCTTCTCCAGCGGGGGCGGGGTTCTTTTTTGTGGGGAAGAAGGACGGTTCTCTGCGACCTTGTATTGATTACCGAGGGTTGAATAACATCACGGTAAAGAATACGTATCCTTTGCCGTTGATGTCTTCAGCTTTCGAGAGGTTGCAGGGAGCGTCCATCTTCACAAAATTGGATTTGCGTAACGCTTATCATTTGGTTCGCATTAGGGAGGGGGATGAATGGAAAACAGCCTTTAACACCCCCAGGGGACACTTTGAATACTTGGTCATGCCTTTCGGGCTGTCTAACTCCCCGGCTGTTTTCCAGGCACTGGTCAATGACGTGTTGCGAGACATGATAGATCAGTTCATATATGTCTACCTGGATGACATATTGATTTTTTCCTCTTCTCTCCAGGAACATGTGCAACACGTCCGACGAGTGCTTCAGAGGTTGCTAGAGAATGGGCTTTTTGTCAAGGCGGAGAAATGCGATTTTCATGCACAGTCTGTCCCTTTCTTAGGTTACATAGTGTCGTCTGAGGGAGTTCGTATGGACCCTGAGAAAATTAAGGCTGTGGTGGAGTGGCCAAGCCCAGATTCCCGCAAGGCCCTGCAGAGGTTCCTGGGGTTCGCCAACTTCTACCGGCGGTTCATTCGCAACTTTAGCCAACTAGTCGCACCTCTGACTGCCTTGACCTCCCCCAGAACTACGTTCAGGTGGTCGGACGCAGCCGAAGCTGTGTTCGCCAAACTGAAAGGCCGCTTTGTTTCAGCCCCCATCCTTGTCGCCCCTGATTCTTCACGTCAGTTCGTGGTGGAGGTCGACGCATCGGAGGTGGGAGTAGGTGCAGTGTTGTCCCAACGTTCCCCCGTAGACGACAAGATGCATCCTTGCGCGTTTTTTTCTCATCGATTGTCGTCCGCCGAACGCAATTACGACATTGGTAACAGAGAGTTGTTGGCAGTTAAGTTAGCGTTGGAAGAATGGCGCCACTGGTTAGAAGGGGCGGGGGTACCTTTTATAGTCTGGACCGATCATAAGAATCTCGAATACATCAGAACCGCTAAAAGATTGAACTCCAGGCAGGCTCGGTGGGCTCTGTTTTTCGGTCGCTTTGATTTTTCCTTGTCCTACCGTCCGGGTTCCAAGAACATCAAACCCGACGCCTTATCTCGTATATTTGATTTTTCCGAGCGCCCGTCTACTCCCGAGTGTATTTTACCTGAAACTCTATTCGTTTCAACACTCACATGGGAGGTCGAATCGAGGGTCGTCAAGGCCTTGGAAGGGGTAACGCCTCCGCCCGGGTGCCCACCGAACCGATTGTTTGTGCCGGAGGGATTACGTTCAGACGTTATTCAGTGGGGTCATGGTTCCAACGTAGCTTGCCATCCAGGAGTAAATCGGACTAGATTTTTAGTTAAGCAACGATTCTGGTGGCCTCTTATGGCTCGTGACATTCACAGTTTTGTTTTGGCTTGCTCGGTTTGCGCCACGGGTAAAACTTCCAATCGACCTCCAGATGGGTTACTTCAGCCACTGCTGGTGCCTTCGAGACCCTGGTCCCATATCGCTCTAGATTTTATTACCGCCCTCCCACCCTCTCAGGGTAACACAGTGGTTTTAACTGTGGTGGACCGGTTCTCGAAGGCGGCCCACTTTGTTCCCTTACCCAAATTACCCTCAGCTAAGGAGACAGCGGTGGCAGTCGTAGACCACGTCTTTCGGTTACATGGCCTCCCGACAGACGTGGTTTCCGACAGGGGACCCCAGTTCGTGTCCAAATTTTGGCAAGAGTTTTGCAGATTACTGGGGGCGACGGTGAGTTTGTCCTCTGGGTTTCATCCCCAGAGCAATGGCCAAACCGAGAGAGCCAACCAAGATTTGGAGAGAGTGTTGCGATGTTTGGTCTCCAAGAATCCTTCCTCTTGGAGCCAGCAACTATCTATGGTTGAGTACGCACACAACACGTTACCAGTGTCGGCTACGGGCCTATCTCCGTTTGAGTGTAGTGTAGGTTACCAGCCACCTATTTTTCCCAGTCTGGAATCCGAGGTTGCGGTCCCCTCCGCTCACGCCTTTGTCCAGAGGTGCCACCGCACTTGGACTAGAGCCCGGGAGACTTTACTCCAAGTGGGGGCGCGCACCAAGGCCAAGGCCGATCGCCACAGGTCTAAGCCTCCCGTATACGTCGTTGGTCAAAAAGTGTGGCTTTCAACTAAGAACATTCCTCTCCGCACCGTTTCTAATAAACTCGCTCCCAAATTTATCGGCCCGTTTGCTGTCACCAAGATCATTAGTCCAGTGGCAGTTCGCCTCAAATTACCTCCCGCGTACAGGAGGGTTCATTCCGCGTTCCATGTATCCAAAATTAAACCCGTGTTTCATTCACACCTTAATCCGCCGGTCCCGGTTCCTCCCCCACCGCGACTCGTAGATGGGGAGACCACTTATTCGGTTAATCGGATTCTGGACTCAAGGCGGAGGGGACGCGGATTTCAGTACTTGGTGGACTGGGAAGGTTACGGTCCGGAGGAGAGAAGTTGGGTGCCGGCTAGAGACATCCTGGATCACTCCCTTATCGATGATTACAATCGACAGGTAAGGGGGTCTGGGAACGCCAGGAGGCGTTCTTAGAGGGAGGGGTACTGTCACGGTAGAGAGATTCTCTGGTCTCTTCTAGTCTCGTGTTTATGTTGTTGTGTGACTGCACGTGCGTGTGGGCGTGAATGATTGGCACTCCGGATCCGCTCCAGCTGATCATCATCACACCACCAGCTGCACGCAATCTCTTTACCCTATATAGACTCATCCTTGTTTCCTCATCTTTGTCAGATCGTTGTCTCTATGTCCTCGGTGTTGGTGTTCCTGTGTCCCGCGTCCTGTTCCGCCTGGTGTACCTGCCTTTCATCATCGTCGTCGTGTTCGTGTGGATTATTGGACTATCACTGTGTTCGTGTGGATTGTTGGACTATCACCGTGTTCGTGTGGATTACTGGGGCGTCGCTGTGTTTATGTGGATTGAGTTACCGGTTGTCTTCACCTCTGCTGTGCACGGATCCTGACCATCGAAGTCCCTGTGTCACTGTTCCACCGGCTGCACTGTGTGTCTTTCATTTTCCTTCTAAATAAAGGATTAACTCGCGCTTGCTTCCTGTCGTTTCTATCGCCATGACAGCTCTGTGCTCATGTGGCCGCTCTGTAGGTGCACTATGAGGGGGGCTAGGACTGGTTAAAGCTGGGATGATGAATATTTAACCCATGTAGACGGACGGTGGTTAATTTGTCAGATCCGCTGGTTAAATGCCACCATTAGCATTGGGCCCCGATATTGACGGGTAGAAGCTGGAAGCAGGGATGATGGATGTAGAACAGCCCAAACCAGACAGCCGGCTCATCACGTCGCTGTATCGACAGAATATTATTAACACAGCAGCAGAGCGTGCTACAACAGGTATAAGAGCTAGAAAAGACCCCCGAGGGTGGACACAAACACACACACACACACACACACACAGTCTCAAAGCTAATAATTTACATACCAGCTGCTACATTATATGCTTATATTAAATTCTATTATATATAATGTCTATGCTATTGTGATATAAATGTGCAGCTGAAGTTACAATTGTTGTAAATGTAATCTATATTTAGCATAGATTAAAAAATAAATAAATGTGTACACACACACACACACATATATATATTTGATTATTTATTAAATATCCATTATTAAAATGTCAAATATTAAAATAAAAAACATTATTACTATTTATAATTATATAAATATTTGTAAGAATTTGTTATAAATCATTATCACATTCATATTAACCTGCAAATTAACTTAGCTATTTACTTTTATTTTTGCTAGACTGTATGAAGGACAGCAAATGATTATTTGCAATTAAAACCAGATTCAAACTCACATCATTCACGAGCACCGTAAACTGCTAAGCCACGACACCAACCCGATATTCCGTTCACTCTTTATGAAATTCAGCTGAATCCTCAAAAAATATAGGGCAAACAGTTTTATTACCCATTACTTGAATACTTTCTCGTTTTTATGTTTTTTACTTTTTGTGTAAGCCTTTTCAACACCTCTCAACAGCATGTGGCTAGGGGTGAGGGTCATGTCAGTGCTGTTCTTACAGTCACAGGTAAACCTCTCCCTGTGCTCCACGCCCTGCCATTACAGCGCACAGCAAACCTCGAACCCCTACCAAAACATTTCCCACCATGCAATCTGCCTAAGGAATGCAGACATCCTAGCCCACTGGGGCGTCTGCCCCGACCCCGACAATTGCCCTGTTACCACGGATATAACACCAGGTTTCTGCGTGAGGCCATTTCTCCCCAGACACCTGCCACTGGAGCAGGCTCATAACATCCCTCCAGTTGTTACTGTGACATTGCTGCAAAGACAGGCAGTTTTAAAACCTCCACTTTACAGGCCCTTCTGCTATTCACACAGTATATGCCGCTGTCTACATCCGCTGCTGATGCAAACAGCCTCACACTGTCATTATGAGAATTCAGCTAGAGTCGTAACAGTTTGGAACAGATTGCCTGAAAATCCACCAAGGGAAAAAAAACAAGAGGAAAAATAAAACTGGCTTTCTGGAGAGGCAAAAAACAAATCTTGTATTTCTTTGTGCATCACTCCGTGAAATACAAACACATCTGAGAAAACGAAGTGAAACATTCCTCTGTGTTCACCCCAGCTCGGCAAGCCATTGGTGGCAGGTTTGTTGAAGCCTGACTGAACAAACAGTCTCATCTCAAAAACAAGCCTCCTTTTTCTGGTGCTGCGAGTAAACTATTCGCTCTCTTTCTCTAGTTCTTTCTTTATATCGGTTCACCTCACTTCTTTTTAGCTATGTTCATATGGTAATATTTTAGGATTGAATATTTAAAAGCAGGTGTGATTCTTAAATTGACCTGTTTAGACAACAACTTTCAGAAGTGACTTTAAAGGTTGTATCAGTGATTTCAGGCCCAAAAATAAATGTCTAATCTTTCCTAACGATCCTGATTTATTTTTGGGCCTGAAATCACTGATACAACCTTTAATAAGGGCAGTATTTTTCAGTTAAAAAAGCGGAAAAAAAAAATAACCCTCATGTTCTTTTGGGATTGACATAAATTTTCATTTGAGACCTCAATAATGACCATATAAAATAGAAATGATTCAAAATCAACCATTTTACTTTCCCTTTAAATTATGTACCTCTGATCTAGTCAAAAGAAAAGTGAAGGTAAATTATTGAAGATGTATTTCTTTTTTACCTGGAATAAAACTTCAATATTTTGTAGAATGTACATACTGTAATCAATTTTAAAAGAAAATTAACTGTATTCATTTTAAATGTTTTTAAAATATGTAAAATAATGAAAAATATTCAAATGGAGGACTTAAATGTGTCAGATTTGATGAAAGATAGTGTCACATCTGTTTATAAATAAACTCTGTGAATATAAACATATTAAGCACTCTAAAACTAGAGTGACATCGGTATTCTATTGTGTGAACACAGCCTTCCTCTCTTTCCTCCAATCTCTTTCTCTCTCCCAAGCCTGATATACTGAAGGATAGGCTCGCTCTGAGAGGCGTGGGCCCTTCTCCCCTGACACTGTTTGTTTGTACATGGTCGCTTTGTTTCCCTCCTCTCTGCTCCACAGATTTTTGCATCTCACTAGACTGTGTGTATCTGAGGAGGCCAGTAAAGTTAAAGTGGAGGGTCTGTATGAGCCCTTCTAAACCCCACAAAGCAAACTGGACACACATGCAGGACCAAAAAATGAGGGAAAGTTAAAGCAAAAGGCCCCAGATGAGTAGCAAATGCTGTCATACGCGTGCAGAAAAATTGTCTCATATGGAGAGATCTGCAAAGGGGAAGCGGAGGGGAGCCAGTGCTTTTTGATTATTTGTACTTGTTTGATGCCCCCGCAAGGAGGACAGAGAGGAGACGTGTTTAACTTCTAGAAGAGAGCATCACGCTGTGTCCGAGCCATACGACCACTATCACTAAACCCCACTCAGCCTGCCGCTTGTTAGACAGAGCACTGGAAAATCAATATATCTTTGAATGGAGGTCACAGGGGTGACTGCTTTGGGAAAAGTGACAGATTTGCTCTCTTTTGCTCTCTAAGCTCACCCCCTCCTCCTCCGGACCCCATTCGCAGACTCGACTGTGCCCCCCCCCCACCACCCCCGTTTCCCCAGAGGCGGATGCCGTGCATTCTGCCGTGGGGATGTGGTATTAGACAGCCCGTATCCAAATGGCACCCGCAGAGCCGCGCGAGCACGGGAGCCAGGGGCCAACATGACTACAGGATTACACAGCAGCAGGTGTGAATCACAGCTTAACTCACAAAAGCACATACACACACACAAACACACACACAGGAAGGGGGGACTAGATAAAGAGGGAGTTCAGATTAGCCACTTTTATGTGCCATTTTCAATGGGGACAATTTTCGGCTCTGCAGTGCTGAAATTGTCGTGGTCTAGGGCCTGCAGGCGCACAGCCGCCGGGCTGAAAATGGCCGACTGAAGGGGGGGCCTTTGATAGGGGTGAAGTGGAGGGGGTCTCTGCTTAAGAAGATTTTTGACCCCCTGGGAGGAGATGCGGTCAAAGAACGTCCGTGTTCTTTGATGTATCACAAAAATAAACTCGCTCTCGGCTTGCAGAAAACACAGACAGGAAAAGCACTCGCGCATGAGATCACTCGTGACCACTGTGTCTTCTCTGTCCAATACTGTATCGCTCACATGGAGTGGACACAAAAAGGAACAAAGAACAGTGATGAAAAGCGAATTAATCAATATACCTCCCACCAAATAAGATGAAATTGATGATTGCCTCAGGCTTCTTCATTGCAAAATCTTGTTTTTTTAACCTTAACCACCCCCATGTTCTGTTAAGATTGACTTTACATTTTGTTTGAAACCTCAATGATGTACATATGAAATTATAGTAGTAGTAATTAAAAATTAACCCCTTATTTTTCTCCTTAAATTCTTTATTCAATTTTAACAAAAATTAAGCTTCATTATGACTTGCACAACAGATATATGAATTAAAATCCACTGCATTAATAAATGTTTTGTACATTTTATATGTTTTAACCATTTTTAAAAGATATAAAATAATAAGATATAAAGATAAGATAAAAGAAATTATAAACTACTTCATGGATTAAAGCATTATCAAGTTGAAATTGTTTATAAAGAAAACTATTTAAAAAGCAAAGATTAACAAAAGTCATCAAGTATGAACCTTGAATTCTTATTTATAATATATTTTAATGTTTTTTAGATTTGGGTTAACAAATTTTGTAAAAAATTTTAAAGTTATATATTCTTAAATCATTTAATTGTTTAGTGTAATTTAAAACTTTTGTTATTGTTGAAACTTTTATTTTGAGTGCTTTCAATTCTTTTCAATAAAATAAGTTCAATAAAAATCCTGGAAGACCAGGATGCTAAAATGCTAACATATCTGCTTCAATGATAGCCTGAGATGCATATGGTTCAATTACAGCACTGCGCCGGTTGACAGGATAATATGACCATGGATCCATGTTCACAAAATGAAAGGAAGAGGAAAATAGAGACAGAGTAAGAGGGAGGGAGGGAGTGGAGAAGAAGAGGAGAGGTCCATTTGTAATGTATACTACAGGAGGCATTGATGATTGCAATTATCAAATAGCTGTTTTAAAAGGCCATTGATTGGTGTCATTAACTCAGCGAGTGTTTACTGATTGCTGCATTTGCACGATCACTCATGCTGGGCGCTCGCGCATCTGTTCTTATTAGCCCTGAAGAGGAGTGGGCCATCAAAGGAAGGATATAAGCTCACACACGTCCAGCTGGCAGTGAGCATGCGGACACACACGGAATTAGTACACAGGCAAATTAATAAAACACACACATACAGTTCTGGTATGTGTACACATGGCCAGAATTCTCAGACGCACAGTGGCTGGCACACGAAACGCTTATCTACTCAGGGCTACTGTATTCAATTATGTCAAAAGCCTTGTTAGAACACAACTGAGAACGGCGGCGTAACCCATCGTGATAGGAGAGGGGGGAGGGCGTTCTTAAGTGCCTATTTTAACTGTTTTCTCCCAGGCTGCCTGGCTACCAGCCCACCCCCGAAACGGCCCTCTTTATTGGCATGTAAAAGCCCAGTTTGAGGGGCCTGGCCAGACAGACCAGCCTGACAACTGCAGAAGCGTTTCAGCTTCCTGACCGCCCCGCACTCTGGCCTTTTCACTAACCGCACACAGCCACAGCAACCAGCTGCCATGGTGCTCTTATCAGTGGGCGCCCTCCCTGTCACCACAACAAACAAGCCCCTACTGCCACCACACAACCACACACAGAGAATAAGAGAGGGATGAAAGTGAAAATGCTAGATAGGAAGATTACAGGTAAGAGTAAAATGCTACCTTTGCAAGCAGTAAACAAAGGTAAGAAGGTACATTCACTGTCTATGATATCCAACAATCCTGTTCATGCAATCTAGTGGTTGGTACAACAAATACAAATGGTGACTTGAGTTGAAAGGAATACAATTATTAAAATTTTATATAGACAATAGTTTCAATCAAAGAAAAATGCCCAGTTGTTTTGCGTCTCTATTCTATTAACATAGATAGATAGATAGATAGATAGATAGATAGATAGATAGATAGATAGATAGATAGATAGATAGATAGAAGCAGCTGTTTTAGGTTTTGGACAACAAAGAAAGTAAGAGGAAGTTGGAATGAAACTGAGGGTTGACGAAATAGATATATATATGAGTTTCATGATTTCTTCTCGCCCTCATTCTTCCCGAATCTCTTTCGTTTCCTACCACATCTTTCTGAATAAAACCCTCCTTTCCATGTGTCACTCTAAAAAACGACCATGCAGTCACACCTGAGAGGGGACGAAAGATGCACTCTCACTTCCTCCAGAACAGCTGTAGCTTAACTCTGAAATGCAACCGCAGCGACAGACGCAATAGTCGACGGAGTCACACGGCGCACAGACAGTCAGGCGCAGTGACAGGCATTGAATTTAAATATGAGCTAGCTGCTGCGAGAGGATGCACAATTAGAATGCAGGATTGGATCAATAAGCGTGCTGACAGATGGATTACTAAGGTAAATAGATGATACATGCTGCTAAATAATTAATCAGGCCCCTACGAGCGCCTGGACAGAGAGTGACGGGAAGGAGGTACAAAATGGCAACACTTTCTAATGTGTGCGGGCTATTGGCATTCTGGAGGAGTGTGCGTATCTCCATGCAGATTCTCCTGAGCCGCCTTTCTGCCTCAGGTCTCTGCGACCGGTAATGAGCAATGATCACACACGAGGCCCTCTCAAAACCAATAAAGCAGAGCTGGAAGCTTCGGTAGCAGCCGAAAAAACAAGCAACAAACTGCTACAGGTGTAAGGGCTTATGGCACGCCTCTAGCTAATGCTAATGTTCGGAAGAAAGCCGAGCTTACATTAAAGACATTTCTCATGCTAGATGTCACTCTGGATGCTGTTGTTTTAATCCGACAGTCGTCTGAAACTCCCAAAAAGCGCCCAATGCATCCCACTCAGTAATCACTTGTGTTCAATAATTCACATTTAAGTGAAGCAATAAATATATATAATATGTGTGTCCTTTAGCCAAGCCGGCTTTTTGGAAACAAGTCTGTCACAGAAGACTGCACCCGCACACGAAGAGAAGATTAGATTACTGGGGGAAACAGCGAGGAGGGGTGAAGGAAGGGAGAGAGAAGGATAAAGAGGTGGTGGATGCGAACGGGTGGGCTGGCTGGCTGGGGTGGGTCTGCTGTGCTCTGGGTGGTGAACCTGTTAGCGAGAGTGAAGTTTCATCCCCTACCTCTTTAAGGGACTCAGGGGGATGAGGCTTTTCAGCACATCTGCATTAGTCTAGGATGGGGAGGAGGGGAGTTTGAGCCTGATCTAAGGGCTGTTCCTGGTTGCCGGTGGCCCGGAACTAAACTCAGGATTGACGGACGGCCCGCTGTGGTACCATGACCGGCTCCCTGACCCCGGCTGCATGTGCAGAACGGATACTAATGCCAGCTGTGCGGTTCTACAGGACTCAGCGGACCGCTTTCAGCTTGCTTTTATAGCAGAGTGTGACATCACCACAAGGCCCACATCCAGGCCATGGGAACAAGCCTGACCTAAAGCCTGGGAGACTGGGTGCATGCCTGATGCTTGCCAGAACCTCCATTCAGCTGCATGTACACAACAGTCAAGAGCTTATTAATGGAAATCATTTTAAACCACAAATTAATCAAAGCAATACACTATTTCATACCAAACTAGTGTGTTTGTTAGACAATAAAGAGCTACTGTATATTCATGAGCATTGTGCGGTGGTGTGTAAGACCTTCACTCGTTCACTCTGATCCCAGCTGTTTGTCTGGAGAGGATGCATGCTCTCATCTCATTTCCCCTGTTCATTTCCCTAACAGTGTCTCCAGCGGTCCGCACACACCAGCCTGTGTCCAATTCAAGTGGGTCTGCCAACAAAGCTCAGGCAGGAAGCCCTAATCCTTGATCTGCATCATGCCGCAACAATGGCCCGGGCCGGTGCTCCCTTACACCGCAAAGAGTGGTGCAGCCATGGCCTGCTGCACTGACACCTGCTGTCTTTTGCCAAGAGCAACCACAGAGAGAAAGAAAGATCACATACTTTACTCTTCAGATCTGCAATAAAGTAATTCCCATCACTCTCAAATGCTTCTGACAACCAGATTATCAAATAGAAATGAAACCTCAATCCCATAATGTTGGTTGCAAGCAAATGTTTGATATAAAAGAGAGAGACATACAGATAGATAGATAGATAGATAGATAGATAGATAGATAGATAGATAGAACTTGCAAGAGTAAATGAGATTGAGGATATATATATATATAGATAGAAAGATAGAGAGAAAGAGAGAGAGAGAGAGAGAGAGAGAGAGAGAGATGCTGGAAAAGAGGGATGGATAAAGGGTGGAGGGGGTACCAACAGGGAGGCAACATGAGAGGACAAGCCTTTTAACATCTGGGTAAGCACAGACGAGCGGTCGCTCTGCAGCCTAATTATTAGAACACTCTTACTTAACTTAGCCTCGCCACTAGACCGTGACAGAGAGGAGGAGGGAGCAGGAACCAGAGCAAGAGGACAGATGAGGGAGGGAGGGAGGAAGAGACAGAAGGAGGGGGGATTTTAGCTGGGATGACAATGTTGATCTCCTTAACTCTTCACCTGCCAGAGATGAGCAACACCACTGTCTGCTTGAGAAAAAAATTCTCAAAACGGGGGCTAAAAACGTTTCCCTCCAAACAGTGAGCAAGCCAGCCATTTTTTATTGTTGAAGAACAAATTTCCATTATTATGATGTATCCTGGTGTATTTGCCACTTCCTCTGCAACTGTTTCCCAAAGTTTTCAATACATCCTAAAGAAAAACATACACAAACATGCCACTGACATCTGCTCTCTGACAAAAAAGAGGTAAAAAAAACCCCAACAACTGTGTGTTTTAACAGCTGTCAGTGCACACTGCTCTTCTGAGCTTTTGAAAGGGAAAAGACGGCAGAATAACTATACAGTCTGACAGATCTGTGTGGCCCAATCGAAAAACATGAAAACAAGAATCAATCACGAAGACAGGGTAGGGGAGTGAGGAGAAAGAGAGAGCAGGAGAACGAAAAAGAGACAGAGAAAGAGCACCGGCAAATAATTAAAGGCTCAAACCCAGTGGCTGACTGGCAACTACAAAGCCAGAGAGCGACAGGGAGACGCAATGCAAAAATAACTATGCTTGCTAACACAATGCATCTCGGCGCTACTCCTCAGCAGCCGTGTAAATTAGAGAACGAGTCCCTTCCAGGTTTGCCACTGTAACAATATATCCTCGTGACTGACGCTCTGGCGCATTCAGGGAGGACACGGGAGAATCTTTTAACATGTTGACGTGTGCTATAATCTGTGCGCTATATCAACCCGGGGTAAAATCATTTGAAGTTCAGAACAAGTGTGTCGGAACTCCACGGGGAAGGACGGGTGGTCGGCGGCCTGGCTTTAAGACTGGGCCGGGGGGTGGGGGTTAAGCACGGAGCTGCCAGCCACTCGGTTCCCCGTAAATCAGCGGGGATTTATGGAGACAGGCCCACACGGCTCACGAGCTGGTCACGTCAGGAAGGA
This sequence comes from Semotilus atromaculatus, assembly GCA_031834385.1. Taxonomy (NCBI): domain Eukaryota; kingdom Metazoa; phylum Chordata; class Actinopteri; order Cypriniformes; family Leuciscidae; genus Semotilus; species Semotilus atromaculatus. The sequence goes on along the minus strand of JAULUF010000044.1, from coordinate 30,205,400 downwards.
AGCCCGTGTAGCTGCGCTCTGTTGTCTTAAGGATTTTTTCCCTTTTATTTCAGCTGCTCAGGAAGGCAGCTGCAGTCTGCGTTTCAGCTCACGGCGCTGCTGATTGCTCATCCCCTGCCTTTTATTATTTTTTATCTTTCTTTCATCTCTCTCTCCCTCATTCCTTGCCTTCTCTCCTTCTAAGACTACGTCTCATGTCTTATTTTTTCTGTGGCTCACACTGAGTTTGGAAACAGGTTACACTATCTCAGTCTCTCTGTTTATCACACACATTTTCCCTGTGGATGAGAAGCTGGGATAGCTGTCCTGGGTCAGGTTCACTGCTCGGCACTGCCACGTCAATGTGTGGAGGGAAAAGGCAAACAAACAAGCTCCAGATGTAACACGTTCACACTGGGAAATGAACACACCAATACACACATCACATGCTATAGTATAGAAGAAAGATTTTATGGTGACCATAATTTCAGTCAAGTGCTTCAACAACCATAATGAAATTACCCTTCACAATAGAAAATGCTTTACAATGAACTCGGTTAGAGCTACATATGGCAATTTATCTGTTCAATAAAGTACCTTACTTACCTGTTGAGTAATAAAAATGCCATCTTGATGTAGCTTTTACAACATTTCAAATCCCTCAGGTCTCGCCATCTCAGAAAAGTCAAGCCAATGTTGATTCTTGTTTTATTACGAGCTCTTTTGTATTCGCTTTTCGCAAGCCGTAGCTCCTCTGTTCAGTGGTGTATTGACTTAGTTGTATAGTTCATTTTTTATTTAAAAAAAAACATAATATATATTAGTGGTGTAATGGTACACAGAATTCACAGTGTAGTACGTACAACACATCCCAAATGCTAGGTTTCTTTTCATTTATTTTGAACAGACAGTAGTGCAAACGGCAGTCTGTTCCACCTAGTGGTATTTAGTCCCCCCAGAAGTAGTTGGTACAGTACATCCTCCTTTGAAGTATTAAGCACTAAATAATAAACAGAATGCACTCTTGCATAAGTAAATATTTTTGTAGGGCTGATCAAATTAATATTTATATTACATTTTTTAAGTTATTACTATCAGCTACAAAACTGAAAAGCATCTTGTGTTATAAAAGTACAAAATAAATATAATAATGAAAAATAAAACTTGTGCAGAGATTGGTTTTTGCACTCTCGTCTATTTTTATTTAATAGTACATCCACAATAAGAATAAAACAGGATTCAGATTCCCAGTTTTCTTTCCGTGAAGTTAAGGGACCATATCCCAAAATTTTATCGAAACTTAGCATATAAGATACTAACAAGCTCTTGCTTGCCATCTGAACTCTTATTTTGGGTTGGTGCATAGATCGTCTCTTCTTCGTCTGGCTCTTTTTCCTGTTGTGACGTTTAGCAAACAGCATTGCATTACCGTGCGCGCCCCCTTCTGGATTGGAGTGTGGATCGCCTGTGACTGACTGTATTTGTCATCTAACTGTATGCACCGAACCGTGACATCCATACTGTGACAGTTCGGGAAAAATACATGTACTAATATATATAAAGTACTTGTTCTATATATAGTCTGAGAATCACAACGGCTGCAGTACAGTGCAGATTTGGGGCTTAACGCCCAGAGAGAGGACAGGGCTCCTGAAGTGACAGCCAGTAGCACGGTAGCCAGTCAAGGGGAACCCAATTTAAGTCTCTTCTACAACACTGCTGGAAATTCAATTGCATTAGAGCCCTTGGTGGGCCTAAGGTTTAATCTAATTAGATTCAGCTTCAAAAGAGAGGGGAAGGAGAGAGGCAGAGAGTAAGAAGGCAAAACTGTCTCCTACTCTCCAAATCATTGTATTTTAAAACTCTCTCTCTGTTCTTTCTCCTCAGAGAGGAGGCTGAGGCTTTCCTATCCTTTCCGTCACCCTAATCCCCTCTCATTTCAGCAAGAGAAGCCGCTGCTCTTATCTGATAGTATGAATGTCAGATTACAGTCCATTGAGGAACTTGGATTATACCTGGATTGGCCCTTGAGAGCCACTATCTGCGCTTAATCTGAGCTGAGGGTGAAGGTGTAATAATCCATCTAGCCGAAAGGACCGGCACTGCATCGCTGCTTCCTGTGCAGCTGCTGGCTCAAAAGCGCTACGATGGATGTCTTAAAAAGTGCTTTCAAACGAGACACCCTCAGAGGGGAAATTCTAGATGAGATACTGGACACAGGTTCCTCTAGTCTGTCTCTCTTCCTCCCTCACAGTCCTGCTTTCCTCTCTTGTTTCTTGTTGGGTGTCATTCACGCTCCTCCCAGCCTGCGTGCTGCTGTTTTTATCGGATCAGTCTCAGCTCGCCGCCCTTGTCTCTCATCTGTTCGATCAAGGATGCTTCCTCTCTTTCTGTATCCCACTCTTGCCATTTCCCCCACGGGTGGGCCTCCCTGTCGCACTACAGCTCTTCCCCCACCCCCCACCAGCCCCCCCAAAAAAATAAGCAGGTGGGAGAATAGTTGAAAATTAGAAACATTTGGAGATTTGAAAACCTGAAACTTGATTTGAAACAATGATTTGAGAGCGAGTGCGCATATAAAAAATGAGGGCAGATGCTACAAAGAACAGTGATGCTACGAGTGTGGCAGAGAGAGGCCAATAATTAGACAAGAAAACCAGATAAAATAAACAAGTAAAAGATCCCATTTAAGGTCTAACATTAGTCAATGCATTAGCTAATTTGAACTAACAATGCGCAAAATATTTTTTTTCAGCATTTCTTCATTTTTCTTAATGTTAGTTTAAAAAAAATACAATTGTTTATTAATGTTAGTTCATAGTGCATTGACTAATGTTAATAAATGTAACTTTTGATTTTAAATGCATTAGTCAATGTCACATAAACAAGAACAAAAAATAGAGATGGAATACAGCAAGACTTTATAACCTCTGAATTTACACGTATTATCCCCATAATTGAGATGAATCTTATGAAATCTTGTGAAATTATGAAAAAAATTATAATAATAATTTGGAAGATATCCAGGTAGGCTACAACTAAATTAGAAAAAATATTTTAGTTCTGATAAAGCAAAAAAAAATATCTTTTAGGATTGAGGTTTGGATTTGCCAAAAGTAATTATGGCTAAATAAATATATATAAAAAAAATAGAAGTCCACATTATACAACTATGTAGAAAATGTATCAAATTATATTTATTTACAAAAACAATTACTTATTTTTGCTGGTTTTTGCTGAAAGGGTTTTCAGAACCGTGTGTGTGTGTGTGTGTGTGTGTGTGTACCTATGTTTTCACTGGGACTTCTACTATATTTGAGTAAGAGTGGTCAGGTTGGATTACTGCAGTAATACCACTGGGCTTCCGCTCTGCAGAGGTCTTATGAATCTGTGCACACATTTCACATTTCCTCAACTCCAAAACACACACTCACTCAAACACACTCTCTCACCCACGGGAAACCTCCATTTCATTTATGAGTTTTATCTGTGGAATTTATCAGCTCTGTAGAACCGGTAGGACACACTCTCTAAACATTCCCCAGCAGTTTGACTAGTGACACGGGACACGTTTTCTATATTACAGGGATAACATATCACAGTAAGAAATGTATAGGTTAAGCACTGTTACACACAGAAAGTATTTATAAAGTTTTTAACCTTGATGTTAAGGTGGAAATTACAGTATATTACCATGAGTTCCTAATAATTATTCTTAATAATTTCTCATTGGATAAATTTAATTGGTTAACAATTGTTTTTTTTATCCATTATTATAAATGCTTTTCTAATATCACTCTAACTGTTGAACTAACTTAGTTAACTAACTTAGTTTAACCTATTAGATGTTTGAAACCCATCTTAGAGAAGGTAGTCTGTTGCATACAACAAAACAACAAAAGTTATCAGACAAATGTGCGCAAGCAGACCGGATCCCTACAGGACAAAAAAAAAAATGTGGGGATCTAAAAGTAGTAGAAGACTCCAAAAGTAGTCGTTATTTAAAAGTGTACAGCTATAACAGTTAGCAGACATTAATAGTGCAGTTTGTTTAAAAAAAGAGTGTACTCACAGCGCTCAATGCGATCCTCTGGGCTGGACGAGGTTTCTCGGTCCGACAGTAGGCCTGACACTGCGAAGATCTTCTTCCCTGCGTCTTCCACGGCTTTGAGAGCGCTAGGTGAGCTGGAGGGGATCTGAGCACCGCCAAAGTCATACTCTTTCCCTTCTGCGTCGGAGTAGCGCAGGTGCGGGGAGGCATCGGCCTCCAGGCAGCCCTTTAGCCGCTTGGCAGGGGTGAAGGCGGACTGGTATCCCCCTCCGGCTCCATCACGGTCCTCCGGAGGTGAAGCAAAGGGCCGGAAGGCCCCAACGCCGCTGTGGTTAAGCATGCTTATTGGCGAGCAGTCCAGATTTGGAGGGGCAAACTGATGATGGAGGTGTAGGAGGGAATGAGGAAAGTCTCTGTTAGGGAAGCCTGGTGGTACGGCACCCTGCCGGTGGTACATGGAGGCGAACGTGTAGGAACCGTTGTTGAAGGGGAGGTGAACGTCCTTCTCCACGGACACCGGCACACCGAATGGACGAGGCTGCTGGCAGGGGATGGAGGCATCGCGGCTGGCCTCTGCCGTCGAAGCTAGCACCATTAGCGCTGGGGATGCTAACGGGTTGGGCAGGTAGGAGGAACTCTCCATTTTGAAAGCCGCCCGGTGCAAGTCCATTTTGGAGACTGGGCTGAAGTTGTGCGGAGGGGGGGATAGGGGCGAGAGCAGAGGGGAGTGGGGGAGGGGTGGAGAGAAGAGAGACGTGGTAAACGGTATGGGCAAAATGGTGCAAACTTTTTTCGACGCTCTGGCAGAATCGGGGGTCGCTCTCACTGGCGGCTCATCCTCGATGGTCCTCCACCTGCAGAAAGTTGAACAGAGGAGGAATTAAACCACTTAAAAACACTCTGAAACTCTTGCCTACTTTTCCCTTTCTGAAATAGAAAGTTTCCCCCCACAGATCTGAGGTTCAGATCACATATAAGCCTCTTACTCCATCTCCCTGTCTGCGGAGCAGAACGGCGTCTGAGGCAGATAAGAGCCGAGCGCTGATCAGATAAGAGCACGGCCCTGCTCATGTGAACACCCTGGTCCTCTGCCTCCAATGGGATTCTCATACTGATATCGTATCAGCCTGCCATCTGCACAGGATATTTGACTGAATGAATAAATTAGCCGCACTTCACCCCTTGACCCCAGCTGCAGCCAAACAGCCCGAGAAGAACCCCTGGAGGATAAGATTCACTGATTGGCAAAAGTGTGAGTGGGTTTAATGAGAAGCATTTTAGCGAATCTGTGTCTATTTGTGTGCATGTGCATCTGTCCATCATCACCAATCCCTTGAGGGTGAACAGAAAGTGATCTATTAGAAGTTAAACTGACATTTAACTTACATGAAATTTAGAAATGACTGTACTGCTCAAACTGCTCGTTCATTACAAATCAAAACGACCTTGTTTAACATATTTGGAATCCTTTATTTTTATCATCAACCATCATTAAATGGAACATTTACATAAAAGTGAAATGTACTACTGTTCAAAAGTTTTTATTTGAAGAAAAACATACTTTTATTCAGGAAGGATGCATTAAATTGATCAAAATCAACAGTAAAAACATATATAATGTTACAAAAGTTTTCTATTTTAAATAAATGCTGTTCTTTTGAACTTTCTATTCATCAAATAATCCTGGAAAAAAATTTACCACATTTTCCACAGAAAATTTTCAGAAAAATATCATCAACAGTAATGATAATATGAAATGTACTAAATTAGCAGAATGATTTCTGAAGAATCATGTGACACTGACGTCTGGAGCATTGGCTGCTGAAAATTCAGCTTTGCCATCACGGGAATAAATTACATTTTAAAATATATTCAAATAGAAAACAGTTCTTTTAAATTGTAATGATATTCTACAATATTACTTTTTTTTATTTCTTTTTTTTATTAAATACATGCATCCGCAAACTTTTGTATGTTGTGACTTTGTTGAGATGTCATGCTTGTATGGAAAACAGAATTTAATCTGGAGAGCAGGTCCTCTTATTCAGAGTAATTCAAATAGATGGGCCTTTAGACTTGTGTCACGGCGAGGCCATTTCAAATGCCACACAGAATATCAGACTGCATCAAAGAAACTCCAGGGGAATTTATCAGGGCATTTTTACAGATATCAGCTGTCCAGAACACTCATTCGAATCAATTTTAAAACTTGATCTGCACACACACACTCTGCGGCCCAGTAAAAAGACCTTTACATTATCACATACATGGCAGGGGAATGTGTGCAGTTTCCTGTCTGTAGAAAATGGGTTACACTACACCGCTTGATGCTGGCGAGAAGCCCAAGAATCGCATTACCTTCTGTCTTCTTACTCGGCCTAGCTGGGAAAATAGCACCTTGAAAATGTACCAATATCGAAAGCCCCCTCTTTTTTTCCCACTCTCACACTCATCAGGGCCTCGTCTCTGTATCGAATCTCTCCCCTCGGATAACCTCTAAAAAATGAGTGCGGGTGGGTGTTGATAGCAAGGTAATACAGTGATAAGTACCTGGATATTTCAATTTTATTATCATTACCATCAGCGCAGTCAGGCAGTGTGAAACTGACAATCCAATAAAAGGACACAGGATATCCCCCCAATGGCGCACGAGAGAGAGAGAGAAAGAGAGAGAAAGAGAAAGAGGGGGCATAACTAGGCTGAGTGTTGTACAGATCTGCTAATCATTTCTGTGGCTGCGGCCGGTCTGCCTGGTGCCCCAGCTACACACACGCACAAAAGCATGCACAAACTGAGAGCCCAGTGTCCCAGAGCAACCAAGAGAGCAGTGAGTCAGCCTGACACACACTGACACGCCAAAGAGTGCGAATGAGCGAGGGGGGGTAGGACCGCAATGTCCACCACAACTCTTGTCATGCTTATTTCCCTTTGTCTATCAATCATTGCAAGGAAAATCCAAGATTCATGAAACCCTCTTAAATTACCCAAAATAAAAATCCATTAAGTGCTCAACATTGAAATCTCCGTATCAGAAAAATGTGTAGAAAACAGACTTGAATGGCAAAGTAAAAAAGCCGGTGTTGACATAAATTAACAAAAGAAACTACAATTTAAAACCAATAAATGCATAATTAGTTTTTCATTTAAATGTATTATTATTAATAAAAAATATATTATTATAACTACAATAAAAAATGAATTCCCCTGGAAACTTGCATTTAAATTTCATTATGATATAATTGTCACAAGTTAAAATTGAGATTGATTATCTGGGAAAAAATTAATCTGTCACTGACCTGTTATCCAGCAAAAATCTAGCATTGCCTTTCCTTTTCAAATTACATTGTTATGATATTGCAGTGTCAGTTGTAGTGATGAGCTGCGTGTTCTCTATCAGAAAGTTAGTGATGTAAGGAAACAGAAAGGGTACAACAAAGACAAATAAGATTTGTCAACAACACGTTTTCTGGGCGCAGCTTTGGGGAGCCGTGCAAATGAATCCAATTTCAGCGAAAACAAACGACTGTCAAATTTGACTGCTGCGAGAAAATGCAAAAGTTTCGGCGGAGGGTGTCACTCAAACCGCAGCTCTTGCTCCTCTGCCTGTCTGTCAGTATATTTAGAGATTGTTGACAACCGTGAAAGTGCCACTCTTACATTTTATTACAGGACAGGGCAGACACTGTCATTCAATACCCTCAGAAAACACACACTCAAACCCACACATCTCTAACTGTCTGAGCTAGTCACCAAAAATGGCAACAGTTACAAGAATGCGAATGACGAACGGATTTCATGCTAATTGCTGCTCCAAATTAAGCCATGCCAACGATTTCTCACGCTTTTTTAACTTTCACTGAAATGCTTCCAGCGCTGTCAAAAAACATGATGCGGTGTGAAGGCTGTTATGTGTGCAGCTGCTAAAATGGAGAGCCCTCAAACGTTGTCGCAGGAAATGACACTGCCGCAGTATGGAGCACATTTGAACTTCTTTGATCTTGAAAACTTCCCAAATGCCTTTGTCTGAAGGGTCTTAGCAGCACTCCAACTCGTCACGTTTTTTTAATCACCCTAGAGGGTAAACTTATGTTTATCCACAACCGTCTTCTTAAGTATCCACTTGAAATGGCTGCCGTCACCGACACAAACACGGCAATCCAGCCTCACGTCAGCTTGTCAATCAGGTAAGCGGTGTTAAATATTTGCGGTGCCGTGCGTATCACTCAGGCTGCACTTGCTCGGCAGAGGGCGGCTCACTTAGTATTCCGTAAGGAAGCTTTTTTGGACCGGAGGACAGTCGATATTATTGAAAATACAGTCATTCACTGTCGGCTGGCCTGCAACCTAGGACCACGCAGATAATGTGTCCTGCTGAATTAGAATCAAAGCCCTTGCGATATGAAATATTCCACTGAACAATTCAATAACGTGTAGCAGCTTCAGCACGAGACATAAAAAAGGAACGCCCGCATTCTGACGACGTGAAAGTGAGATTTAATGACAGAGTGAGAACGCAGTGAAGGATAATGACACTTGGACATACAGCTAACTAAATCAATAATGATAGTACAAGCTGTGCCTCAACACTCCAGTTCACTATCAACAAATAAATTCCCCACAGTGTATGACACACAATAAAACCTAGCAATAAATAGTGGTAATCAATCACTGCTTTATTGGATCTTATCGCCTGCATAAGTATACAGAGGACCTGCCTCTAAACTTTCGCAACTTTTTTTCTCTCCACCAGACAAAATTTGCACGATTTACTCTCGCTGTAAAAACGTGCACTCGGTATGAGCTGTCAGAATAAGTGAGGATTTGCTTTTCAAATAAAGCTTTGCGGCGGGCACCAGGGAACATTGATTCATTGTGAACAAAATGATTTTCAAAGTTTCCTGTCCTGCCTGCCCTATTCATTTCAGGGGCTGATGGACTGTTTGTTTCATCCCACCCACCTGAGCCAACTAATTCCTCACTAAGCCCAGATTATTTGCAAGGTGTCTGGATTCTCTCTGCTCAGAGCCAGGACCGGACTGCAAAGAAGCCAAGCCGACCCCATTCCACACACCCACCCACCCACCAACCTCACCTCTCTTACAGCTGTCCACTGACAGACAGAGCAAGAGAGAGAGAGAAACGCTTTTGATTTTGCCTGGTTTGAGCACACTGTTTGCCAACCAGAGGTTTGTCAATAATAGATAACGAAGCACAATGCAAGAGCAGTCTGCCACTAAACCGCCTGAACTTGTTGGCCAGCCTAACACAAGAATAATTTAACTATCATGGTTGGCCTCTTATTCCAAGTTCAGTTCCACAACATTTTCCACAGAGTAAGAAAACAGAATAAATGTCATGCTTATCCGTCTACAAATTTGTGCATAAAAAACTAAACAAATTGAATATGATCCCTTTAAGAATAAAACACAATAACTAATATACAGGGCATTTATATACATATGTATAATATATATAAGCTGGTGGGATGAACTGTTTCTCACTACTGTTTAGTGGGAAGGGAACAAGCAACATTCGGACAAGCAGAGAGATAGGACTCTTATTGATCCCAGCCAAATGCACTGGTAATGCCTTGTGAGAGAGGGTGTAAAATAGCACTAAACTCACATCTAAATAATGGACAGGTAGATAAATCAAAAAAGAACAAATTACAAAAATGCTAGCATTGACTGTCAATGAATCTTCAGTTAGCTCAACATGTCCATGACTTAATGCTTTAAAATGCAGTTTTGTCTTAATTCACATAGGACTTTTAATATTTTTTGTTATTTGTTTAACTATTATATACATTTAAAAAAATATCTTAGAAAATCTGTATACTGCATGCATTTAAATATAAAGAGTACACGCAGCCAACGCCCCCATTGAATGTCACTGCAATGACTGATACAATTCTTCATAAGTTCAATGCGCGTTGAATTATAATAATTAAATTAGCGTTGATATAGTAGTAAACTATTTAATTTAATAATTAAAAATGAATAAAAGCAAAACATTTCAAGATAAACGCTACACGCTTTGTTGATAAAAGCTATTACCAGCAGTTAAACCCTAAAAGATATAAATCACAACAATAGAACAATAATTGTATTCTTAATAATAAGAAAGAAACTATCTAGAGTTAGTATAGTAGACAGGCTAGTAAAAGAGGACGAAAGCGATCCTCAGTGTTCCTCAAAAAAACTCCGAGTACAAGGCAAGCAGATTTTATTCAAAGGCATTGCTGCGGTTGGGGCGCTTTTACCTAACAAACAAAGTATCTCACTCACCATAAAATTTCAAATGTTCCGCCTCGGCACTAAATAAAAAGGTACATGAATAGGCGTGTCGGTACGCTTCAAAACATAATGGAAGGGGACATGGTGAAGTTAGGCAATCCAAGGACTACACCTGATTATTTTCATCTTTATACAACCGTCCAAACACTTGTCACGCACGCGCATCTTAAATATTTCTCGACGAATTCAAAAGAATCCTTTAAGGACCATGACCTTTCCCTGTGCTCAAAATGTGGTATTATTTGTAGATTATTTTAATTACCATATCATGCCACCATCTGCATGACAAATGAGCTTTCTGTGAAGTGTTTATTAGCACGTGAAAACATAAACATGCACGAGGGCGGATGGGTAGCCTACCAGTTAACGGGGTTAATTCTAGTTTAATTCGTTGGGAAACAGCACGCTTGTCGATAACATGAACTAGACAAAAGGCCAATCAAGCCGGTGCATTTGAGAGGTCGGAGGGATTTTTCTTTTGAATCCAGACCAGAAAGACTTTTCCAGTCATAATGCTATTGCAAGTTAGAGTCGCAGAACTTCTTGCTGTCTCCATCCTCGTTGTCTGAGGGGAAGGATGCTCTCTTCTCCTCCTGATTGTTAACAAGAATGAAAACGTTTAATTGCGCTTGCTCTATTTTAATTCTACAAATCCAGATTAAAATAACTCTGGTCATTGATCCGGCTACTGGAATTGACATTAATTTTAGTTCACTTCTCACTTTGCACGGGGATCAATGAGAAGCAATAACAACTGACATCGGCACTGAAAAGGACAGAACAGAAAACGCAGAGCTGAAAATCGAAACGCTGACGAATAAATCATCTGCTACTTTTCTTCCATCCTCTACTCGTGTCTTGTCTCATTGGGACTCAAATCCAGCTCATGTCAAATTATTCGGCGGGGGGAAATAAACTTACACGTTTATGGGATTGAAAACTTCAAATCAGACTGAATTCATAGAATTGCGCTTTTTTAAGTTTTAGATGCAGGCAACAGGGTGCCGTGATTTAATTTGTTTTTATTAGACTAATAATTCTGATAAAACGAATAAAAACCACGCGAGTAAAATTTAGAACTTTTAAGAAATGGAAATTATTATATGGATATTTTGCACAACCCCATGCATAATAGGAATGAAAATTTATTGTAAATTAATTAAATGAACAATAAATAGGCTACAATATTCCACAATGTTCCGTATCTCACTGTCAAAACTTCTATTTATCATATAATCTAATTTAACAAATATCAATTAACACATTTATCTTAGAAGACACAAAGGGCATTTCCGATTTTTTTTTACATTCAAAAACATTTATTTGATGTTATTATTTAAATAGCCTAAGTAACCATTAAACATGGACCAATGAAATATTAAGTGTAATAATAAAGATTTATGACTAAAATCTCAAATTAAATATCGAGCAAATTAAGCGTGTAATCGTGAAAAATGATTTGCCCTGCCTGAATGAAAGCGCGTAAATACAGCGCTTTCCTGTCCTAGAACAATTTCTAAATAAAGATAAACAACGAATAAAGCATTTAATAATGTACATTTGGAAATGCTACATATTGCTTTTTTTTTTGTTATTGTATGAGATATAAAATTCAGAATTATAATTAATAATTTGAGTCAATAGGCCTAAAAATATATTCACAGTTGTAAAGTGCAAAATAGTTTCATGTTTACTGCACAAGGCCGTTAAATAATACGGGAATAAAATAATGAGCAAATAAACTCCCTCTTACAAATGACAATTCCAAATTCCCAAATGAAAGATGTTAAATTAATGAGGCTATTTACTTAACACCGAATGCATTCTGTCAGCCAAAATATAAATAATTGATGTGAGTGTAAAGATAGACATTTTGATGTGTAGCTCTATAGCCTAACACAGACTGAAAATATGAAATAGATAAACCAATAAATGTAAACATACTTTTATGCAAAAATACTCCTTTAAATTGCAGAAGTGCAAGTGTTTAATCGCCTATGCTTGTTAGTCTCTTTTTAAATAGCCTATGTATTTGTTTGTTGTTACTGATGTTAAAAAAAGACTAAGAATAATGCGTTGTTAGAATTATTCAAATTATTGCAAACTGTAAATAATAATAAAAAGTATAAGAAACACAACAATGTTTTTAAAACATTGTTGAGATATGTTAAAGATGCGAGAATAAATCTTAGTCTGAGAGAATCTTCCTTAGAAATTCTATTACCAACTCATATTCACAGCGGAAACACTCCCGTAGCCTATGTGTTGTGTAAATTGTAATGACCCATAGTAAACAGGTGTTTCCTTGCACCTTGTTTCCTTACTGCACTGATTTTATCTACTTTCCTCTCTATAAGTGCTATAACTAATTTCTCCGAGTAGGCCTATAGTTTTCTTATTTAACAACCATTGTTGAGATTAATTTAAAACTAAACATTTCTTTATCATTTACCCCACATGTGCACGAAAACAGGCGAAAAATAACGAGTGGCCAACAGTCTATTGTGGCTTGAGAACAAAATATAAATTATCCGCAACATTGGTCTCGAGCACATTAATTCCCGCTCTGATTACAGACTATAAATGGAGAGGACTATAAATGGAATTGTAAAATCTCCACTCACAGAAGCAGTTCTAACCTCCACTACAAATTAGTTGGGAGCGTAACTGAACTACCCAAGCAACTGGTTTTAAAGCCGGTCTGTGATAACGTTTAGTTATTAAAGGTTGACCCAGTAAACATCACACAAGATCTTATGCTCGTGGGTGGCCGCAGACACGCGCACATCATCACGGGTATCAATATAACAAGTTCCCTTTCAGTTCCATCGTCCAAAAACACCAGTATTTCAATTACTTCCCTAATTTCCCACGACTCTAGACAGCACTTGTGCCATTCTTAAATGTGTGTTTATGTTTACCGGCATCTATGATACGTTACGCCTTGTTAAACAAGATTGTTTAGGGCCATAAGATTTATTTGATGATAATAATATGTTGGCTAGACACATTTTAACAGTAATAAGTGTTTATCACATTCTCGGATAAATGGGTATGGCATTCCAGTCAGTTAATCAGAGGTCAAATGTACAATTTCAGCAAACTCTAACACCACGAACTGATGTTAAAGTCCAAGCAAAGTGAGCAGCTGAAATGTTTTAGGAGTTCAGTAACTTCCATACTACGAAGGTGCTCCATAAAAAAGTCACTAAAATAATTGCCGCAATCAAGCCATTACGCGCGAGCGAAACATTGTATCTGATAGGAGATCTGTTGATATGGTATAATAAAGTTGCGCATCATCGCCTTAACTCAATTTCCACACAACAAAAAGCAAACAACAACAATAACAAATACAATACTATCATGGAGCAAGAGACAGCCAAGTTAGGGTGCGTTAAATCTGAACCTAAGTCACTCATTAAGCAGTCAGATAAAACTATATTTCTTCACAGAAACATTTAGACGTGAAGACATTCGGATCACTTACGTTGTTTAAAAAAATCCTTTGGAAGGTTTAGCTGTCCTTTTATCCCCACAACCGAAACTTTTCGAAACAGGCGAGCGAAGATCAACGCGAAGCATGAGAAGCAAAGTAGAGTCGAACCTCGAGGAAAGAACATGCGACAGTCGCGGCGCGTGAGACAGTTCCCGGGTCGCGTCGTTTGTTGAGAGTTGTATCAGTTACATGTACCGATGATAACGAGTCTTCGTTCAGTGGCAAAGTAGACACGATAGGCAGAGATTTGCTCAGAGGTGGAAACCAAGTGTTGGAGGTGCAGTGCTGCCGCTCAGCGCCAGGTTCGCTCATTGACTGACATTCATTCTCTCCTCCTCGCGCGCTGAGGACCCTGACCCCCCTTCTCCACGCTCCCGTGGGGGATCTCATGGGCTGTTTTGTGAGCACGGAATGAATTATAGTCTCTCTTCACTATTTAGAAGACCTGGGAAATGAAGTCCACCGCAAAACAAAAGATGTTTCAACAATGCGCGAGGTCTTTACAGAAATAGGTAAGTGTGCTGGCTGGGTTGCTCGCCAGTTTATCTTTAGCTAGTTTATCTTCTGCTTTGTATTCCATACAACTCGCATATGGGTGTTTTGCGTGTTGTAAAAAGTAATTCTAGTCTACCTGTTGCTTATTTTTTGCACATACCTGCTACTGAAGTCGAATAAGTGCTATGAATGCGTCTTGAATACACTTGTCAATCTGGGGGGAAAAAACGGAAAACGTGCGTTTTATTCATTCGTGTTTTTATGTTAAGCAAAATGTAAAACGAACATATATATGTGTGTGTGTATACACACCATTATCTGCAGCTTTACTTAAATTAAATTACAGTTTATGAGTAAACACGTTCAAACAGTGACTAGATAGAGCTTTCAACAGCACGCAGAAATCCACCTGCTGGATGGAGCTGGAATTACACATTGCTTCAGCCTCAAACAGAACGCTAAATATGAAGCGCAAGTTTACAAATGTCAATAAATAAATGTCTTGCTTTGTAAATATTGCGGTATTTTATTGAATACTTTCTTTTAAGAGAAGTCAGTACAACAAGTTAGTTGTGTGTTCCCAGGCCAGAGTAACGGGAGGGAGTGCAATGTTGGGGTGATGGGAGGGCAGTAGCCATACATATGTGCATTACTGCATTACATTAGCACTCTCTTGTATTGCTAATGACCTCCGTTAAAGCATCAGTGAAACAGAGGAAAAAGCCCATCCATGTCCAAGGTCCCTTTCCATTCAAAATCAAATTTCAGGCCTCAGTCTCTTAACATGTCTCTAAATGGACTGGTGTGGATTGGTGAAGTGCTTTGATGACAGCTCTTTTTACCAGGCTTAAGCACAAATCCTCTCCTCCATTTCCAGAGCCCCCTGATTCGATTGAAATTATTTTACATTCTCTCCAGACTGTATCAAATAACAAAACATATTACTATGACTTGATTGAATCCATTACAAGCAAAGCTGGGACATTTATAAATCTACACTTCAGTCGATATAAAAGTTGAGGCAGCCAGAGAGCTTCATCCGAGTGTAAATGATCTGCTTTGTCTTTATGATAGAGAGACATCCTACTTTTTTTCAATTTCAAGTAGATGAAAGATAGTAACAGTTTAATCATGTTACAAATGTTTTTGTTTGGCTTGATAACTGCTCTTTTTATTCTTTTCAGGTTTCTACAGGTTTCATTTGTCATTCTTGCCACGTCCATGTGAACGCAGAAGAGGAGTAAAAATCATCACCATTCGAAGGGAAGTTAAACATCACACATTAATTTACGCTGAGTGATTTTGACTTCTCAGATGTCCCTTTAATGCAGAGCACAGTGATAATTGAGGGACCTGTGTTGAGGCAGAATGGCCACGGCTTAACAGAGACATCTCTTCAACACACCTGTCAGATCTTAATTATTACCTTTACAACTGTGGTTGCAGTGAAACGTGTACCAGAGGACCTATACCGAGATGTCCCGCACAATGGAGCCTCAGCACAGATTCCTCATTAGCATATGTCAGCCATGTGCTTCAGATGGCTATTCATTTCTGTCACTTAGCACTTGGAAGTGCTCATGCTAAGAGCTGGTAAATTAAATGCTGTATTCCTGCACTATAACCTAAGATTACGGCGTTGTCACTGAGCCTGTCTCCGCTAGTAGATTACTTTTTAAAAAATAAATTAATAAAATAAAAAAACAGACAGGACAAAAACAATGTAATGGACAAGCAAAATGGTGCTGCTGTAGAAATGATTGACAGTTACAATATGAATGAAAACCAATCAGAACTAGATCACTTTTCTTTTCACCTGATGGTAGAGGGATAGTTCACACAAAATTTTTTAATTCTGACATTTGCTAGCCCTCATGTTGTTCCAAACCTGCATGACTTTCTTTATTCTGTAGAACACAAAATAAGATATTAAACAACGCTGAGGAGCAGTGTTTTTTTTTTTTGTACAAAAAAAAAAAACATTTTCAAAATACCTTTTTTTAAATTATTTTGGGTGAACTAACCCTTTATACACTTTTCAGTAGACACTTGTATAGATCGGATTTGTAAATGAGATGGAATTATCCCTGTATCTATCGTAGAGCCTGAAAAGAAAAACAAGAGAATTAAAGACAAAGATAGAAATGGCAGATAAGTATGTCACAGTGAGATTCCTGCAAAAAACAATCATTAAATTCCTCTTTCCCTTTTTTTTCTCAACCGTTTCCTGTACTCTAGGTGTCATGAAGATGATTCACCCCAGCACGGAAGCTGATGCGGGCCGCTTGCCTTTTTTTAAAACCAGAATTACACAAGGCCTCTCTTCTTATCTAAATCCAAACCCGAGGACACCCATCACTCTCAATGGATCTATTGCGACGTCTCTATGCACAAATACACACAAAAGAACAGAGAGTGTGAAAGACAGAGGGGGAGAGCGAGCGCGTAAGCATTCATACTGTAGACAGTGCTACATGATCAAAGGCGACGGGGAGAGAAGGGGAAACGAGAGCTCTAAAAATGGTTTTGCAGCTGATTCTGTGAGTCCTGGCAGTCACTCTCTCCAAATATACGCACGCACACACACACACACACACACGCATACTCTGCGCTTTCATATTTAACTAAAGGCAGGGCCCGGCGTGTGTCACACTCCAACAGGGGGACACGACCTTCGCTCGTTTGAGGAGCGGAGGCTTTGTTTCCTCTTGGTGGTGTGGCACCGAGTACCTGGGGGGGTGAGAGATTGTTTCTCTTCTCTCTTAACAGGAAACCGCATCAGGAATGAAGGGAAAGTGAGAGGGGAACCCGACTGCTATCAAGTTTCTCCCAGACTCCATTTCAGAATATGGTGCTATAACTCCCCTACATAAAATCAATGATTTGTTTAATTTAGACAGAGCTCGTAAATGTGCTAATTTCAGGGACAGCCAACAAATCTAGAGGGCCTTGTTATCCCATTTGCTGCTCCATTAGTTGGGAAATGATACAGCCCAGCGTTGTTAAGAAACTGAACGTTCGGCCTTACCATTCAAAAAAGGAAATAAGTGACAATGCTGTAATTGTCAATGAAAAAACTAAATTCATTCACATTACATATTCACAATTTTACATCAGATGATCTTTTATTTAAAATTGACAGCAAGTACAATTATAACCATACAGGTCTGATTGAGACCTTTATAATACTTTTTTCCAGAGTTGTTTTTTCTTCAATTTGTACCAGCTTTAAATTGTTCAACTATTTATGGTAAAAGACTAATTAAAAAAATTTATAGGTAAATATTTGAAAAAATATATATTTTATGTTAAATTATAACCTTTTTATTAGATTTTATTATATCATTTTAAAATCTTTAAAATATTAAATTAAGCATACCTGAGACATAAATACATATATATATATATTTATGTCTCAGGTATATTTTTATTTTAATATTTATAATATTTTTTTAGATTTTATTATATAATTTTAAAATATTTAAAATATTAAAATAAGTATATACCTGAGACATAAATATATATATATATATATATATATATATATATATATATATATATTTAAAATTATATAATAAAATCTAATAAAATATCTTATATATTATAATCTTATATATATAATGTCTAAAAGATTCATATAATATAATATAATATAATGAAAGGGTCTGGAGGGATCCAGTGAGTCTATCCATAGCTTGAGTTATAATCTTTAGCACTCCATGTTCCTGTACTGGTAACAATATTTTATCAGGGGTGTTATCTCTCTATCTCTCTCTCTCTCACACACACACACACACAAGCTCTATTTTCAGTGCCAGGCATCAACACTCATCTGTCTGACTGGGACTCAGCAATTAGGGGCCACACAAGCAAATGCCACTCATGACCTGAAGCGCAAAGCCACTGACAAACAAGCAGAGACAAATCAAGGGGTGATTTAAAAGCATAGCGCTAAAATCTCAATATTTGGCCATTCAGATTTAGCAGCTTGCCCAGACAGGGCCATAAATTCACCCTTCCATAAATAATTAATATGACAGTGCAATGTAAATCTGAGTCAACCCTGTTGGTTGTGGAATGAAGTTTACTGTCATTATCATCATTCTGTGCGGTTGCCTAGAATTCGAAATATAATTTATTTAATGTGATAAACACATATAATTACAAAAGCAAAAAAAAAAGCAGGAAAAAAAACTATAATTCAACCCAAACTCACGTAATCCATAATCCAAAAGCAAAAACGCTTTATCTGATGAGATGCTTCTTTGCTTTGCCATCACTTTGCATTTAGATGATCAACTTCCACTTTAAGATGGTCGTTTATGGTGCCGCCCTAGTGCCAACAACATAAGAATGCCTGACCCCACCTTCTGACAGTATTCTGGGATATACTCCCATTGCCCATACAAAGACATTTAAATCAACTCTGGCATGGGACATGCTGTCTGGATCTTAGCTCTTCTGCAGACCGTGCACAGTAAATCAAGTGAGGCTAATATGAATCAAATCAAGACAATATATTACACTAATTGCCTTATCAGATGGCTGTCTCGAATGCTTTAAGGTTCCTTGCACAGGGTGTTGAGGCTGTATTCATACACAGGGCTGTCCTTGAATAACTCTATTTCAATAACAGTCTGCTAGAATAAGTTGAATAAAAGTGGCCAATACGTCGTCGAAGAGTGGAATTCCAGTCCTCTTATATCTCTCTTAACCACATCCAAGAGTGGAATAAGGGTCTTTGTGTTTGTGTGTGTTCAGCGTATGTCGCAGCAGCTCCGGTGGTTTCCTCTAGGATTATAAGTGTGCCCTGAGCGAGGGAGATTGGTCAAATGCACGCCAAGCTGCCACCTCTGACTGTGAGCATGATTCAATGTGATGTCCACTTTGTGTCCCTTTATTTGCCTCTGAAACGAAAAGCTTGTCTTTTATGTCTGCCAAGCGGCCCTTTCCAACCCTGCACAGCTAATCATACATCCTGTCAACACGACTGTTTTACACTAAACCCTGTTGTTCTGTTTAGAAAGCCCGGTTCTGTTTATGGTGCAGAAATGATGCAGCCTTATGGTAAAATCAATAAAGTTGCATGGGTTATAAATATATGAATCTAAACGACAGCAGAGGGGAGGTAATTATACAAATAAAACATTGTGTTCTCGGTGGAAAACATGCAAGGCCATAATTGATTAGCATTTTGAAGGTGATAACGAGACATTTTGCGTTTTGCTCTGTTGTATACCGCACGCATCTGCGTGTGTGGATTTTAACTGTCTTGACATGTCCTTGTGGAGTGATCTCAACCGTGATGGTAATAACAATAATTATCTTCTAAGTGTGGAAAGTCAAAGACATGAATATTCTCATACAGCGTTAAGTTCAGCAGACAAGTGCTTTCACATGATTTCATCAGGACAAATTAACAGTAATTGCACATTGAATTGTTCCAGAAATATCAGATGCTGTTGCTTTCTTATTTTGATGTTCAAAGAAAGGTTTTTTTTTTTTATTCAGTGGCACCGTATAATTTGTTGGTCGTGGCCATGAGAAAATCACATTGAGATAAAAACATGTCCAGAAACATTAGTAGATCAAAAAACAAGTCTACATAAACAAACTAAAACTCAAAACTCAAAAGAAACCAAGACTTTATAGTTCAATTTGGAAAAAAAGGCAAAAGCTGGCCAAATCTACCTTCACTTTTGATTAATTTTTTAGTTATTCTTTCACAGGCATTAGATATATGAAAAATTGTTATTAATAAGGACATGATTTCTAGAGATTAACCCCTCGTTCCTTTATCCCTGATCCAGAGACCTTTGGAAAATTGATCCTGTTAGATTGATGGATGTCCTGTTTAAGGGTTTGTCCTTGTGCTAGGGTTTTTGCTGTAATCCTGAGGGCTCGTTTGTTTAATGATGCAATTGTATCTCATTTTGTCACTTCTGTGTAATGTCACATTGAACAAACCTTAAGTTGTTTAATTTTGGGTTTTATTAATCCTAAAGAAAACCTTCAGACAGAATAAACATTTTAAGGTACTTTAAACATTTAACCATTTTTGTTTGTCAGTTGATAAGTTGGCAAACAGTAAAAACGATGTTCCATCTAGATGATGTGTCAAAATTTGGAATGCAGACAATAGCTATTGTGTTTCCATTAAAATCAGAATATCACAAAACTATTTGTAAACAATATTTGTGCAAAATAGAAGTGAAACAGTTGTTTGTGTTTTAGAGCTCAAACAAAACTATTGGACAAATTTCGTGTTTGCCAGCAATTGGTGGCAAACGCCTTATTTCTGGCAACAATACAACATCTGACAAATCAGTTTGAAAAGTCCAAACTAACAAATAAATAAATCATTTGTTATGCACATTTTATGCAAAATCCCCAAAGTTGCATTGAAATATGTGGACGAACACTGGGCTAATGAATGTTAGAGCAGCGGTCATGTTTACCATTTTGTAAACAAAACGTGGATTGCTGACCATCACAGATATACAGCCATTTAGCACAGGATGAATGGTCGAAATGGGCTTCATTATGGAGCTGTGTCATGGGGCCCTGTTATCAGGCACTGCACCATGGGTCCAACTGCCTGAGATAGAGACAACTCTGTGGACAGAGCCTTGATGTTGACACGCAACATATTAGTCCCCCTGGAAAAACAGGGGGTTTTGTCCCAAATTTCCATTTCCTCTCCCACCGTTTAACTGGTGTCATCAAACAAGGGCAGATGGAGCTCGACATTATGAATGAGGAAGAAAGAGAGAGAAGAAAAGGGATGTTTATTGTCCATGTATTTTTAAAGAGGGCATCTGCAGCACTAGATGTGTAAACATAGCTTGACCCTAGAAAGTGGGAAGTAGTCGTGTTAAAGAGGATCTTCTGGGTAAGAAATGGCCAAAAAGGGGCAGTCAATAAAAGACATTGAGCTTCATTAACACTGACATACACCTTTCTTCCATGTTATTAATGCCCCTTATTAAAGCATAAAATTGCATATTAACTATTGATTACCTATTACCATTCTTCAATAATCAATTGTAACTGCTTCAAACGCATTCTAGTCCATCTTTATTTTAATCTGGTTTAAACTGCTCTTCTGTCTAATTTTTCCATTCAAGCTGAGAGCAAATTCTATATTTATCGTTCCATTATGTTTAAATATAGGGGATGATCAGCACACGTCAAAGACAGGCAATGCTAAAACAATTATCTTTATAAAGTGGTAACCTTTTAACCTATGACCTTCAAAATAGGGCAGTACAATTGCATGGAGATTTCGGTCTGTTTTGTGAAAGATTAAAGAGAGATCTGTTGCACCTGCCAGCCCAGCGTGTTATTATGGGGCACTGTGGCTATGACAGGTCTATCTTGCGTCCCAACTAACAGATGTCAAACTCTTTCCTCTGTGGTCAAAATTAGTGTATCAAACAGGACTGGATACGTTCAGGTCCAAGTATTCTGCCATTTCAGATCTGTAAGAAAAAGAACAGAACTGCAGTGAAACAACAATCTGAATGTGAAATGAATGGCTTGCCAATTAGAGGCGAGTTTTGGGCTTCCCTGTCGTGTCGGGGTCGTGTTAAAAAGAAGCCTGTGATCTGGGCAGATCTCTGGAGCAGCAGCGGTAGGCTTCCAATACCATCCTACACCCCCTGAGTTCACAGGACACGTATCACCTGCGCTCAGCATCTCGGCTCCATTACAGGCCTGCCGCAGCTTCGGTGCCATTCTGCGCATCTGCTCCCAGTGGTTCCGGCGTCTGCAGTCAAAAGCCCATAATGAGCTTCTCTCACTCCAGCTGTCCCACTGATAGCCTAAAACCAGCTGCATGCTGAGAGCTGCAAGGATAGGCTGTCAGCAGGCCGATGGGCTTGACCCTTGACCCCTAGCTCAGCCGAACTTCAGCATTCTGACTGATGACGCAGAGATTAGCGCTCCCCGGAGACGCGCCGCCACACGTCTGGTCGCGGCTTTGCCATTGCGACATCGATTCATGAGATTTCGTTTTTTTTCCACACATAGGTTACAGACCAGTTCTTGTGTAACCTCTGAACTTTAGCAGTGAAACAGCAAGTCTGTTATCCAAGTGCCTGATTGGAGCAGCCATCACTGAAGTGTGATTAGAACTCCAGCGAACAAACATGGAGGCCTTCATTGAATTCCTGTCAAGTCCATGCAAACCAAAGGTGGCAGATGTAATTTGTTTGTCCCGATAGTTTAATTTAAGCTGATACCTTTAAGCTAGAGCCGCAGTGTGTGAAATGGCAGAAGGAAATGGGTATGGGGACAGTGGAAAATCGTGAGAGAGAGAGAGTTCCTGTCCACTTGTCTCCTAGACTTCTTAGTATATACGCCTTACAGAAGGCCAGCTGCATCAGCCAAAGAACTTCCACATTTACCTTCTGAAAACAATCCATTAAAACTGTGCCGGGCTACCGGCCCTGCCACTCCACGAGGAGCGCAAGAGGGAATGGAGCGACAGCGTGAGATAGGGACACAGTGTATTAACCAGGAGTGAAGGCATCATGTGAGTAACACAGTCGGGAAGGGAGAGAGAACGAGAGGTTGGAAGAACGATGGAGAGGATGTGGGAGAGAGAGAGAGAGAGAGAGAGAGAGAGAGAGAGGGAGAAAGGGATTGGAGAGAGTGAGTGAGGACACTGGCGGACAGCTACAAGATGGAGTAGCAGCATGCGGGAGATAAGCTGTCGAGGCGGAGACAGTGTGTGACAGTCCTCGAAGCGGCAAGCAGGCGAGAGTGTGACAGGGAATACAGAGAGCTGCATTATTGTTTAAATCATTGATTGCTTCCCTCCTCCTCAGCCTGTGACGTGTGTGACACCAGAGAGAGGGCTGAAAAAACAGGGTGCAAAACCTCCTCCTCCTCTTCCCCTTTGTTCTTCCTCATTTCCACTGGATGCACCGTATACCTGCCGTCTTTGTCCTAACCATCAACTGGGGTTTGTCTTCACTTGCTTCTTTGCCGCTGTTTCTTTTCTTTCTCTCCTTCATTGGTGTGTCTGGATTGCATTTAATTAAGCGGCAGAGCGGAGATTTCTGAAAACTATATATATATATATATACACACACACACACACACACAGGGGCATCATGCCCATTCAAAACGATTTTTGAGCCAAATGGACTCAAATGGACTCAAAAAAATTTAATAAAATTGATAATAGACCTGTACAATCACACCAGTGTGATTAGAATCTTCAGTGCGTCACGTTATCAACTAC
The DNA here is from genome assembly GCA_031834385.1 of Semotilus atromaculatus. Classification (NCBI taxonomy): domain Eukaryota; kingdom Metazoa; phylum Chordata; class Actinopteri; order Cypriniformes; family Leuciscidae; genus Semotilus; species Semotilus atromaculatus. Next base: position 30,181,830 of record JAULUF010000044.1, on the reverse strand, counting down.
TCTATTCAAATCTGCATTTGCACTTTGGCGGGCACTGAGCCAGAGATGGACACATCACATGCGTCATATCACAACTGTTTAGCGTTATTAAACATATAATGTTTATTTATGATTCTGACATTTAAATAAAGATAAGGACAAGTCAAACATTTATAGTTTGTAAAATATACATTGATGTCTATTGTCTATGGAAGCGGCAATTATCCTTTCAAATATAATTGGGCAACGTGTTTTATCAGATAACCTAGTTAACACATTGTGTAAGTAACTATAAAGTTAACTCTACTCTTAGAATATTGTAGATACAAAATGAATAATGCCCTAAAGTTGTTTTTTTGGAGAATTTCTTGGTTTTGAAGCTAAAGTGCCTGGGCGATTCATAAATGCGTTAATAATGTATATAATAATTAATATCGGATATGATGACATTACATTAATTATTGCAGTGAAAGCAAGTAAAGTTTTATTATAAATAGTAATCGTTTTTATAATTTTATTTGGGGGTTGTCCCCCCGCCCCCAACTGGTGCCCCCTCAAAAATGCATGACACCGCTGTGTGTGTGTGTATATTGCCCCACAGGGAAAATAAAAATCTACAACTACATATATATATATATATATATATATATATATATATATATATATATATATACACACACACATACACAGTATAGTTGCAAAACATTACAAAAACATTTTACAGTTTTTGCTATTTGTAAAGTGACAGTTCACACAAAATGAAAATGTTTTCAGCTTCATGTCGTTCCAAACCTGTATGGCTTTCTTTCTTCTGCAGAACTCTTCAATATAATGAAAGTGAACTGGGTCTGTCAACCCCTATGACAAAAATCCCGGTATGAAAGTACTCAATACAACTTTTGCGATATATGCCAAGTAGCAATGTCTAATTTGTAAAGGAATCATTCTTTTTTAGGTCTCAATATGAAATCAAAATTGGTCTGAATAATTCATTCATGAATCAGGCTAATCTGTTTCTGGAGATCAATTTAACTTAAACTGAGATTATTAGTGCATGATGTTACATTTCTTTTGCGATTAATTTTTTGGAAGGACATGAGTGTAAGTAAATGATGACAGAATATTCATCATGCATTTTAGTCCAGGCTAAATCATCCACACAATTTTTGTGGAAGCTAAAATACCTCCATGCTTTCTATGATTTATTTTAATGCTCAGAAAACTGGGGGAACTTTGTTTGGAGATTTAAGAATGCCATAAATACAGACTGAACAACTTCTTCCTGCATTTTCTCCTAACACTGCAAGAAATTTGAACAATTTCACAATTCACCATTGATATTTTAGACTATAAAGACATGATTTGTCTATATCTTTATGATGTGCAGCTTTAAGTTCAATAAATAACACCAACATTAAGCCTGGTTGTCAACTAAATTAAATTAAAGTTGAATTAAAACAATGTTTTCACATGGCTTTCATTAGCAATGTTTCTTCAGCACCAAATCAGCATTTTAGAATGATTTCTGAAGTATCATGTGACACTGAAGAGTAATGATGCTGAAAATTCTGCTTTGCCATCACAGGAATTAAGCCTAATTACATTTTAAAATATAATAAAAAAGAAAAGAAAAAAAAAGAAAGAAAATCACAATATTAGTTTTATTTTTGATCTAATAAATGCAGCCTTGGTGAGCAAAAAAAAAAAAAAAAAAAAGTTTACATAAATACTCTAAAACGAATCATGATTTTTGTGAGAAAACAGATTTAACAAATATATGTGAACATGGTGAATGAGACCCATCAAGTTCAAACCCTACACTGAAAGACGTCTCTTTTCCTCTCATCTTGCTCGCCTTTCTCTCCAAGTGCAGGCAATGGAGGTGTTGGGCAGAAAGTGGCTAACAGTGAGGTCTTGTGACACTCCCCCCTCCACCCACTCTTCCTCTCCGCAGGCCGGCTGTCTCTCTCCGCTCGCCCAGAGCCTGACACTGACGTGACACTCGTGAAATAATTATGAACCAAAAACACTGCTGACAGCAAACAGCCCGCTCCCCTCAATGATGTGTCACCCATGATTAGCATGGGTCCTGGCATCCTCGCAGCCCGCAGGCGGAAGAGAAGAGGAGGGTGAGGGGACGGAGGGAAGGAAAGGGAAGGGGTGGGGGGGGACGGCGAGATGGACAAAGAAAAAGTCTAAGAAAAAAACGCAAAAATTAAACAGAGAGGGATGAAGCGTAAAACTAACAGAGCTGGTAAATGGAGGGAGTGATATAAGGACGTACAAGGATGTGGGGTGGAGTTAGATGCTCTGCTTGAAGCTCATGACCGTAGGGGATAAACCTTAGATACTGACACCTGTATCTGTCATCTGCTGTTATAGGAGACATATGCCTCGCTTCAGGCCACCACAGATCAGCACCGGCGGCATCACACGCTAAAATGTGGTCCCTGACCTTTGCCTGTTAAATACCAAAGGTCAAAACAGATGTGGGTGAATCAGGGATGGACATAATTCAGAACTGAGTGTGAATTTGAATTGAACTGACCACACCCTACATGAAGCTGAATTGAAAAGAAGGGACTTGCAATTCAGAGAACACAGATTTACTGCATTCTGGGAAATTCACACAAAAATGATTTATGAATGAAAATTCATGTTGTGCCAAACCCATATGACTTGCTTCTGTGTTTCTGGTTGTTGTTTTTTTTCTGCTATTTTTGTCATTAGGGTTCAAAACAAAATAGCATTGTATGGACAAAAAAAACACCAAGACATTTTTCAAAATATTTAAAATATTTACACGCACACACGCACAAACACACAAACACACACAATGCAATTAACAATCTAACATCAAAATTTTTCAACTTCGCTAAAAACTTTTAAACTAGGCAAGCTTTCAAAGTTTGTCTATATTAATTCACTTTAATTCTATTTCCTTGAATTTGAATTTCAAAAGCAATTCTGTATTCTGCATCCTCAATTCAAATTTAGAAATTCAACTGCATTGTAAAAGGCATTATCAATTCAATTCTGAATGGCAGACATTTCTGCAATGAAACTTGAAGGAGTTTGTGTGACACTTGTAGGAGCACACTGCGAAACACAAGTGCAGTTGCGACAAAAAGTCAGCCAGTACACGTTCCAGGAAGTGAAATCCATCAGCCACTTTGAAGCAGGCGGACCAGGCGTTTAAAAAAGCAGACCGCGTCTCTCCAGTGCCAGAGTGAATTTGCGCGACGGCGTCGAGATTGATAGGTGGATTCACAAAGCCCTTCAGAACTCTAAGGAAAGCAGCTTTGTTTCCATGACTGGAGGTATAAAATGCACAATGTACATAACTCTTCTTAACAGAGAGTAAATCCCGGTAAAACAACTTGTCGTCTGAAGGGACAGTACATTTCACCTCACTATATTTGGAGATAAATCTAGGATGATCAACTATGAAACACTCACCGTCCAGAGCTGGGAAAACACTGGATTTATAGAGCTGGGAGTTTCAAAGAGCTACAAAACGTCTGAGAGACAGAAAACACAAATAAAAAACATTTTTATAGTGCGTCAAATAGATGGGCATCCCAAAACGTTTTATTAGCCGCTTTTTGTGACAGGCTTTCCTTCTCCGACACGATGCTCAGGCCAGTGTTGAGCTGTAAAATGAGAGGACGGCTTTGTTGTGCTAACTCAGACTAGTCTAGACTAGCATGTGGGAAAAGCTTTGAAAATGAAAGCCGGAGTCTGCGTAGGTAGGGCTACAGACGGAAGGGTGTGTGTCGGTAGCAGTGGGAGGGGTGGGGTTGGCCAGGGCTGTTGGTTGAAGGGTGGCACAGAGAGAGAGAAACATGGTGACACCGCAGCTTTGAAAGGTTCATACAATATTAATGTCCATGAGGGAGAATCACTAGCCTGGCCCCAGGGGTCACCCAATTAACTGGAACACACTCCCATTTCCAGTGTGTGTTCTGCGCAGTCTGCTCCATACCTCCTTTCTGACATCAATGTGTGAATGTGTGTGTGTTTGCTTATATCTGCGCACACTGATAGTCACCACACTCGTAGATCATGTTTTCTTCTGTTACTCTAGTCTCTCTCTTGGAAGTGTTACAGACAGTGATGCATGGCTGTAAAAAGCTAATGTACTGTTTTACTTTTTCAGCTTATTAATTTGCTGAAAATGAATCGACTGGCCTGGTGGAGCTGGCTCAGGTGAATCTAACAAAGAGAGCTGCCCTCGGATTTGAACCTGGCAGTGCTAGACACAGTTTAGTCACACAGTAGAGAAAGGACAGAAAGTGAAGAGCGGAAAATTAGGGAAAAGCTTGAGAAATTATGCAAGCTGAATTTAAACCCGCATTGCGTACACAAGCTCCAACGCTCAACGTATCTGATGCGACGACTAGCCCACGACACAACAACCCACAACAAACCTTTTATTCAAATGAATGACATTATACTGAAGTGTGTGTGTGTGTGTGTGTGTGTGTGTGTGTGTGTGTGTGTGTGTGTGTGTGTGTGTGTGTGTGTGTGTGTGTGTGCTCATGTTTATATTACATTGTGAGGACCAAATGTCCCCACAAAGATAGCAATATCTGAAATCCTTGTCCTTGTCCTTGTGGGACAAGGAAGCTACTTAAATGTCCTCCTAATTGAACTAAGGCCTAGTCCTGGATTAATCTAGGCCTTGTCTGGTAAACCAGGCTGTAGTAGTGTATCACGAATTCCACAAAAATATTAAGAAGCAAAAACAGTTTTCAAAACAGGATCATGTGACACTGAAGACTGGAGTAATGGCTGCTGTGTGTGGTGTGTGTGTGTGTCTGTCTGTCTGTGTGTGTGTGTGTCTGTGTGTCTGTGAGAGAGAGAGAGAGAGAGAGAGAGAGAGAGAGAGAGATAGAGATGATAACACCCCTGATAAAATATTGTTACCAGTACAGGAGCATTGAGTGCTAAAGATTATAACTCGCGTGTGTGTGTGTAAATATTTATGTAAAAATTAATTGCTCTAAATTAACATATCAAATTGACAACCTTAGAACTCATACAGAAACATGATCTTCTCTCTGTTCTATTGTATGATAAAGCATATTCTGTGACAGTAAAGCTCAGAAAGACTATTCATGGTAAACGGATACATGATTAAAGTCCCTATTCACAACTGACAGTATCTCATGGGCCACTGTTACTTTATCTGGATGTCATAGCAGGTTAAATGTGGGCTAATGGTTAGGCTAAACGCTATGAATCTGGGTGTCAATGCCCTGATTGTGTTCTTATCAGCTCTCACAAAAAAGCAGCACCATCTCTCTCTCCCCTGTGTCTCATATTTCACACTCATGTCTACAGTCCCCATGGTCACAGACCTCTCTTGAGCACCTGCAGATGACTGATATTAGCCTACTGCAGGCTGTACTGATGTTATATTTGCACTGCAATTCAGCCCTCCATGGTGGACAGGGTATCATGATGTAGATAACTGTGAAAGGTTATGCAAAGAACCACTACATTGAGTAGAAGCAGAACTGTGACATTTCATATTTCAATGCGATGCAAATTGGACAATTTTGGCTGACCACTGGCACAGATTTATCTCTACTAAAGAAGACTACATGCTGAATAATCCCAATAAATACTTGTATCAATTGTGGTTGAGACTGACTGTTGGAAAATATTAAAGTCCTCTTTCACTATGTACCCCAACACACAAAACCGATGTAACACTTATCATTATCAAACAAAACAGTGTGCCTTTACAGTCTGAATCTAGACTGTGTGTGTGTCTCTAGTTCTACACTGCAAAATAAGTAAAAGCTTAACAAGAACCTGTACAAGAAACAAATAATAATAATACTAATTTAGTAGATTCTGCTATTTTCTTGAAACACACATTAATAAACAATGAAATGAAAAAGACAAATAGCTCAAATTAATACAAAATAAAAGCCAAAATTATTGCATTTTTTAAGCCTAAATAAATAAAAAAACATTTGTAATTATAAAAAAAACAATAATGTGATTATTTGTTTCAATCTATCACTATTTTCACTGCACACCCTTACGTCACCTGACTGCAGTGGCAGCAATGAGTATGAACCCACTTCTGATTGTTGCAGCAACACTAGCATATTTAGTTCTTGTCTTAATCACAAACATGCTCATAAGATTCTCAATTAATTACACACATTCATAATAGTCATTTAAATGCAGGGACTCGTTTTAAATGAGATCAATTATGCTAATAAATGCATGAAAGCCCATTTAAAACAATTCATACCCAGGGAACCGATGTGATAGTATTTAGACCCTTTCTAAATACTTAGAGGACTTCAAAATAATAAAAAATAAAAAACACATGTGTATGGACTTAAAGGGACACATGGTAATTTAAATGGATTATTGTTTTAATGACTACCTGAAATAAACTTTGCCATTATGTTATTAAAGGTTATTAGCAAGAATGATGCTTCTATGAAAAGAGTCATTCTGAATGTCCATACCAATATTTTCTTTATTTGCCACTGAACAAATAAATAGAGTAGATATTTCTCTCTTTGCTACTGTTTTTCAACCAGCAACACATTCTGGAGCTGATGAGACAAGTGGGTGAGTTCTGCGCCATCTTTAGACAAGCTCTGCATGCCGGTGCAATGGCCTGTTTAACAGCCTGTCTCGAGACCGGCCATCACGACAACAGCTCTGCCAAACAGACTGTTTATATACATACAATGCTGAAATAAAGCATTCATCTACGTTTCTGTCATGTGATTTAGTTTTGTTAAAAAATAATTAATTGAATTCAAATAAGTAAATTAAGTAATTGAACAGTAACTAACCCATCCTCAGACAGGATAGGCAATTTCTAGAACATAAAAAAGACATTTTGATTTACCAAAGCATGACTTATGAAATAAAAACTAACATAATAATTATGGCATAAAAAGTCCAAATTATGAAATACTAAATCATAATTATGAGATTAAAAAATATGAGACTTAAAAGCCAAAAAGTCAAAATTATGAGATAATAGTAATAATTCTGAGATAAAAATACAAAACGTGTCACAATTTTGATTTGTCACGTAACTTTGACTTGGCATGTAATAATTATGATTTACCAACGCATGATTAAAAAAGATCAGGCGGAAAGGAAAAGGATAGGGAATGCGATTGGGACGTGACAGATCTGAACCTGTGAGCTCACAGCTCTTCGAAGTTCAGTCAGCAGTGGAGTGAGTTTGAGAGCGAGTCTCTCACTAAATGACCCTGTTTGCCGTCTCCACAGTTTCCAGGGGAAATTCAATTGAGCCCGGTGACATATTAGCATTCTGCTGATCAACACAGAGGGTGGACAATCCACTTAACGAGCGAAAAGACTGCCGCACAGCTCCTCAATATACGATAACATCACACATATACAGGAAGGTCACAGCTCGGGGTGACCAAATCACAGCCCACGACACACATACTCCACAGAACACACACTGAGACTTACTCACACTGACTGACTGACTGCGCAAAACATTTTTGTTTCTACAATTGTTAACAGCATGTGAGATGAACTTGAGCTTCATGACCTGATGTAGTGATTTCAAACAAGCAAGCTTATGAATACAGTATAGAGAATCAAATATAACCTGGTGCTAATACAACATAAAAGAAAGTGTGTACATATCTATTACAGAATGCCAATTCCAACACATTACATTCCGAGTTTGTGCATTGTATTTTTCATAAACACTTCAGTACAGGCGTTTACAACCATATTTCATTTTCCTTCCCATATTAAAGTGTCCTCAGCATTCTTCTAATAACTACACATCGAATTACACCTCGTGCCACAACCCCATTAGTCACTGACATTCCTCTCCTCACAAAAAAAAAAAACACACACCCTCCAACAAATCATTATTTGGAGCAACCCTATCAGAGAAGGCTGACAGTAAACTCGCCATAGTTTTATGAGCTTGTAAATACATTATCCGTGCTTTTGACTGTCATAGGCGTGCATGTGCTGAGCAGTGCTATTACCATGTGCCTGTGTGTGCGTGTGTGTGTGTGTGTGAGTGTGTTTGTGTGTTGATTGAAGTAATTAGGCACTCACTGGATGGACTTTAACTCAGCCTCGCCAGCTAATAGCCAACAAATATATAAAAGCAATAAACTAATGGTGTGAGTAATTAAGCAAAGCTGTATTTACACGCGTGAGGGAGCAGCCGGCGTGGCTCCCGCTGGAGATCAGCAGAGGGTGGAGTTTTTTTTCTGCTTTGTCTGATAATCAGAGACTGAGAACACTCAGACAAATCAGAGGAGCAAGACGACATTTCCTGCTGACATTTGGAGTGATACGAACGCAAACATTTTCACAAATACAAAGAACAGGATTTGTTCTTTCAGACAGGAAAGTGATCAGTGTATGACACAGAGTGGATTAAACACACCACCTTTATTTGTTGACAACATATGCACTATATGAAATTTGGAAATATTTATGAATAAAATGTATATAATGTATTTTCATCATTTAAATTTGAAGCTTTTTTATTTTCATTTAGTTCATCCTCCATTTTTTGGAACTGTTCCTATGAAACAGGTGAGTCAGACCTGAGGCCTTCTTTCCTGAACAACAAACCTAATCTACATACATTTCAGTGGCCTTTGATGGATTTGAAGTGTGGCTGACAGCTCAGGAATTACATATCAAGAGGACTAAAAAGCGACGGATTTATTGTGCGCCGCAGTGTCCGCGGTGCATTTTAAAGGTCGCAAACGCAACTGTTTCACACCAAAGTTCCCGGGGCCTTCTGCCGAATCTGAATACAGATGAGGTTCTCTGATAGATTGATGCATAACAGCTCCCAGCATGCACAAAGTCCCAACAACCCGCAACGTCGGCTCCCTTTAAAGCCCGGGTGTATCTTAATTTGAATGTAAGCAAGTGATGGCAAGTTTTCATGATAGGTTAAGTTAAAACATCAGTTTCCAGTGCACTCTGCCATGCTTGTCCATCATGGTATGCCATGAGGGATCCCTCAACTGTGTGAATGTTTTTTCTTTGAAACAAGAAAAGCACATTCGGTTTTTGTCAATATTTTCTTTCTTTTTTTCAATTTCAAAAAATGTGCTTCAAATGTGGATTCCAAAAAGACTTTGTGACCAGTATATCACATAAAAAAAAAAAATTTAAATAAATAAATTCTAAAAATGTGCATACAATTTTTTTTGTTTGTTTATCCGACAGGAAAACATGCACATAAACTATGACAGTTTTTTTTGCGTTGCGCCTGCGCATTCTGAGGCACAAATCATTTATTATATATGAAAAGACCCACTGTAGCTTCTCCTACTGCAGCAAATTTATTTTTTCTTAATGATATTTGGTGCCAGTTTATCAGGAAGTGAAGATTATGTTCTCTTCGTATCGCTGAAACGGTGCTTTATTCGCAAATGTTTTAAGCGATATTCCAATTTTGCCCATAAGTTAAATTCGCAACTTTGAATGGAAACATAGCTAATATTTTTTATGTTAGGTCGGACGATTTTGCAGTAATTTTTGTAAACGAGTGCATCTTGTTTTTTTCGAGATGCTGAATTTTCCTCTGTCCAGCTCTGAGGATATTCGCACCTGCAATCTCAATATCTTTCCAGTTATATCATTGGGTTCATTTTACCCCAGATCTTCAATATCTGCACTCCCACCAGCTCTCCTTTCTGTGTTGTCGAAGCGTGTGTTGCCTTTAGGGTAATAAGGGCAAAGGGAAAAATATTATGTCCTTTCACAATTATCAGCATTGCAAATATTAAAGTGTCTGGCTACATAGCAGAGGATACTTTGATTGGTATCTTAACCTTTGACTACACTATAAAGCAGTCAACTCCCGGTGCCCATATTGGAAGGGCTGGAATTTAATTCTGAAATGATTTGGGATAATAAGGAAGATGGATAATGTATGCAAGAGGGATATTACGTTTGGGCTAAATGCAGTTGGGGGGCCAGCGCTATTGGAGTTGAATAATCACAGCGAGTTATAATCCGGGTGATAGAAATACCGCACTGTCACAGTCAAGAGAGCAACTCTTAAATCACGCGGAGGAAGAGAGGCAGAGAAAGGAGGGAGAGGAGGAGCAGGCAGGCCAAAGGCGCCCACCGCTGCACTTTGACTGAAACTTTCATTAACGCTCTCGTGTGCCTTTGTTTTTTTAATAACCACGCCCTCCTGTCATCCCTCCCTGACTGTAACACATTTAATTTCTCAAAAATGCCAAATTACACCGGCGATTCAACGACATTAAGCCGGAGACAAATGTTCAGCGGCAGATTTCCACAATGATAAATTCATATTCACAAAGATCAACAGGCAATTCTGATCCCAACAAAGAGCCAAAACAAAGCGCTTTAATTAGAAATCCACATAAACTATGTTGTTTAGGGTTATGAAGACTTTTTCAAGCACTATCACTTAAGAAAAAGACCACGTTAAATGCACATCAATTGGCATGACAAATTTCAATGTTGACCTATACAGTATATCACATTTTTGTCACAAATTAATTGTGCAATGACATTTTTGGATGCTTCGACTGACTATTCTGACATTTTTGTAAACTAGTGTATTTAGTTTTTTAAAAACATACAAATTTATGAATTTATTTATTGACATATGGCAATAAAAGACATATGAATGCACTATTCCTTAAATAAGAACAGTTAGTTACTTTGCGTTAAGTGGATACGTTACTGTATATAGTATATATATATATATATATATATATATATATATATATATATATACACATTCTATAGTTGTGAATGGGCCAGGCTACACAAATCAAACAGGAGAGCAAGTGTAATAAATCACAAGCGCTCCTAAAGTACAAGGAGAAAATACAACAGAGAGTTTATAATTACACAAATATCAAACTCATACATGATTCTATGAATTAGCATAATGATTTCATAATAGTAATGTTAAGTCTCTGCTCTGTCTTTGCCATGCTAATAAATCACAAGATATTGTCTTTTATTACAAATTAATTTCATTCAATTTTACAAAAAGCTGCCAAACTTTTATCTAAAGTGCTTAAATTATATTTCAAGGAGGGGGTATTTATCATTATACTATGTCTGAAATAAATACCCAACATCACAATGCCCAGACGAGGAAACTAAATATAATTTCTGATCTATATTTCTTCAGCAGATGAGCGCAGGCTGTCTTTAACTCTGGAACTGTGCAGTGTGCATGATAATCTTATATAAAGACTAACATGACGTATAGTCTCACTTCAGTCTGGACACCAGTGGTGTTTCAGCCTTTAATTATTCTCTGTAAAAATCGCCTCACCTCTCCTATTTTTTCGTCTTACTCTGTCTCTTTCTTTTCTCTTGCACTCCTTTGGCTCCTTTTGTTCTCGTTGTGCCTATTTATCACTGTGTGAAGGTTGAAAGAGATATTATTAATCCTGGGGAATGAAGGCAGGGTTAGCGGCATGGATCGCATTGTGAGAGGGGTAATGATAGGCAGACGTGCTTGGCCAGTGGTCTGTGTGGGCTTGATGAATGGGGAGCAGGGGCAGAGTGAGTGGAGCTGGGTGGCGGGCTGCTGGGCCATGCAGTACACCCCCCCCCCCCCCGACACCCACCCACCTGCCACTCTTTTATCAGATCAGCATTAGGATAAGAGGAAAAGCAGGGAAAGAATATATATCTACATATGTATTAGCGCTTACAGACACACTCGCACACTCTCTTTACCTGTCTGACTAGTTCATATGGGAACTATACGAGTGTGACAAATTCAAACCTGAGCCCCCATTGCACTAACCACTGCACCACAGCTCCGCTTTTTATTTTATCCTCAGACACCTTTTGGATTCAAGTACAAAAGTGATTTAAAGTGGAGCTGATTTCCTCAAATTGAAAACGGATCCTCACATTCATCACAAACAAATACGATTCTAGTTATTTGCTTAAACATTTGATATTAAATAGAAAGAGAGGATGATTTAACCGTTAAAAAAATCATAATAAAAAAGCCATTTATGCAGTATGTGTTCTTAGGGCTGCAGAACTGTTTAGCATAAACCATCAGCATAATCAAAACATGCACAATTATGCAAATCAAATCAACAAAAAGTAAAAGCCAAAAATATCATGAAACCACAAATTATGTAAATGTGTATTTATGTATTGAATGGCAAATAAGACAGGATTTAAAGGCGATAGTGCGGGGTGCTAATATCTATGCAGAGATCTCACGAGAGTGTTCTGCATTGGAATCTTATTGTCAATGCTCAGCGCCACTGACAGGAAGACACTTGATGTATTTTCAGCAGGAGCGAACATGATGGTTTCACACACTGCCCTTTTAAACACACTGTCATGACAGCTCTGACAATGCAACAAGCCAATCAAGCCAGCTCTATTACTCTAAGTGTCATGTCTGTGGAGAACTAACACCGCGGCTCAGCTCTTTCCCCATCAGGGCCACAAAAACACCTTACACCAACCTTATCACCACTCACGCCAACATGCCATTGCCACATTTACACCCCTGAAGACATAAATAGATGTTTTAGTCACTTATTAAAAAAAAAAAAAACATTATATTATTATATTATAAATATGTTTAAATATATTTAATAGACATTTAAAATGATAAAATATGATATTATTATCCAATATTTTAATAAAATATTAGAAAAATATTGTTACTTATAGTGTGTGTGTGTATATATATATATCTGGTACCTACTATGTGATCTATTGACCAGCAGTGGACTCCAGCACCAGTAATTAACTACAAAGATTAATATTAAAAAAACACACACACACACGATACACTATGAATCATTACCTCCCTCTACTCTGGAAACAATAATAGATTAGCATGAATTTAATATCCCACTATATATCATAGTATTATTGCCTCATGACAGATGTAATTGAAAAACACTCATTAGGGCCGTGGGGGTGTTTTATTCAAAGCCATGCCTCAAGCAGAGAAACAGTCACGTCATACATCACTACCAAGCAAATTTCATGACACCAAAGGATAAATGCAGGTGAACTTTACAACACATGCTTTAAAAACTTTCTTCCTGTTTCTAGTGGCGCAACGTGATTCACATGATGCTTATCTAGCTTTTTAGTTCTCAATTCCCATCAAATAATTGTTTGTGTTAAAAAAAATATCTAGTAATTTGTTATCTGGTCAAGACAACACATGCCGTGTCTTATCAATAGCCTTTTCATTCCCTGAGTGGCTAAGTGCTAACTAGCGAGCTCTCTGCCCTCTGGAACACTGACAGACAGTTTAAGAAAACTATTATTTTCTGTCCTCTTCCTGCTCATCTCTGCCACGTTTTGCAGAGCTGTGTTAGTAATATTTTACCTTTTGGCTGTCTATGTTTGTGCCTCCGGTCTGCCTGATGTACATTTATCCGATTATCCTCTTACTTAAGACGCAATATGTCTTTCTGTTCCGGTGTTGAAATGGGAGGCCACCAATGTGCTGATGCTTTTTAAGTAACTGGGGCATAATAATTATTTTGAGAAATTGGGCTGTTCAGGACTTAAGGTGTCATGGTGTTTTATCCATGACCTGTCCTCCATCATGGTGAAAGCACTATCTCTGGAAGTGGCTGGCCATTTCATTAAGTAGGCAATATTTCACTGGCAAAAAAAGTTATTTTATACACTGAATATCCGTCACGTTGTCCATTAACCGTCTCTGGGACTGATTTTTTTTTTTGCGTGCCGCATCCCGAAGCACCTAGCCTGAGCGATGCTGACAACCTCTGAATCGACCGCTGTGATCTTACCTAACAAGCATTCTCTGTGTCAAATTAAAGACAGTGTTCAACATAAGAAAAAAAAAAAAGAAAGAAAAATCCTGAACGTGGCTCTGATCACAGAAAACAAGGTGTTATTTGATCCAGTTTCAAAGGCATCTGCTTAAGCAAACACTGATCAAATGTACCTTATGTTTGGCTCCCAAATGTTTGAATACTGATTATACTTCCTTTGTTTTTTATCTTCTTTTTTTAGGTAATCTGTTTCAAAATAAAAAGGAAAAGGAAACACGCTATTTACACGCTATATATCAGTAACATGTTACAAATAATGTGCTTTACAGAGACTGATACTTCTTCAAATAATGAGTATCTTAATTTGTAACAAACATTTTAATTTGTTATTTTGTCAAACAATGAACTTTTCCATTTATGTAATTAAAATAATTTTTCCAAAAGTCTCTTTTTGCCCTTTCTGAGTTCTGATGCCTGATTTGGTTGTTTACAGTTGTTGTTTTTTTCTTCGTGTTGGTACTATTTTCACAAGGTGTACATTTTCAAATCTCTTAGTATAAAAATCTAAACTGATCACACTTGTAACACAGCTAGTCATTCTTTCAAAACCTGGTCCCATGCTTTCATTAGTTATACACATTTTAATCCACATAATCATTCAAACACAAGATTATTGTAACATGAAATGAGTACATTTGGTTTAATAACCAAAACACAACAGTATGATCTTCTTTCACACATTAGAAAATACGGTAACACTTTATTTCGATAGTCCACTTTAGACATTCTACTAACTATAAGTAACTTTTCAACTACATGTCAACTAACTGTCATTAGAGTATTAGTAGACTGTCAGCTTAATATCTGCTAACACTTTATTTTGTTGGTCCCCCAACAGACATTCAACTGACTATAAGTAACTTGGCGACTACAAGTCAACTTATTCTCCTAACCCGAACCCTAACACCTAACCATAACCTAACAGTCTACTGACAGTCTACTATAATATACTAATACTCTAATGAGAGTTAGTTGACATGTAGTTGAAAAGTTACTTATAATTAGTAGAACGTCTAAAGTGACTATCGAAATAAAGTGTAACCGAAAAGACACTTACATAACCTAATTTATGTAATTGAATCCATAATGTTTGCAATAGTAGGCTATCTAGTGTGTTATCAAAAAGTGTGATGAAGTTATAAAACTGCCATGAGGTTTTGCAGCCCGTTCTCATCCCAAGGCGTAATATAATGACGCTTTTGCCAAAGCGTCTATATCGAACGCGCATGGTACCCTTTAGCGTCAATATGAGACGCCGAAATATATGGGTCAGAAGGCGCCTCCTAGCGGTCTAACCCTAACCCTATACCATACCTAAACCTACCCATCTCTCTGCGTGTTATATTGACGCTAAAGGGTTCCATGCGCGTTCGATATAGACGCTTTGTCAAAGTGTCAGAATATTACGCCTTGGGATGAGAATGCGTTGGGTTTTGTGCTAGTTTGCTGCCAATTACAGTAAATGTTCTCACTGTACCATATGACTAATTCTATACTGTGTTTTCTATACTGGTAATTTGTTTACAGTATCACATGGCATACATGCTGTAATGTAAAAGGCTGACTTTGATGCCATCTGTCTCCCTTCTACTGATGCATCTCTGATCAATCTGATTTTACTATACAGTCATTGACTCTCTCTTGTACTCTTTCCTGCTCTGTTCACAAATTGCAAATTTCTCTGTCTCTCTCTCTCTCTCTCTCTCTCACACACACACACACACACGAGTGTGCACACACTTTGAACATAGTGGTGTATATTATCTATAAATCACTTATGTAAAAATTATTAATTACATTTGGTAATCCATATTGGAAAATGCAAACAAGTTATATAGAAACTGTCTATTGAATCAATATCTATAAAAATCTATAGGGTGTACCAAATGATTCATTGATTAACCATTAAGTTCAGTTGGATTAAATAATAGACAAATGTATTTAACTGAATGAGAAGAGATGCAAATCAAAAGGTTGGCGAGTAAATTATTACAGATTTTTTTTTATTTTGGGTGAAGTGATTTTGTTTGTTGATTTTAAATGCCACAAAACTAACAACATGTATTTGATGATGTAATGCAGTTAGTTTTTAGTAGTATCAATAATGTAAAATTCCTCAGCACTGGCTGATATCATGTGAAGGTTTTTGTTGCTTTTAAACAGCGGGCGAAAGCAGGGAAGACGAAGAGAGGTGACGCTCATGACAAATAGACACTCATGGTTCAGTCTTTCACAGTCTGGTCAAAATGGCCAATCCATCATAAACTGGCCATTCCCCAACAGTGAGCAATAAAAGTGAGCGGGGAGCACGGCGTGTCTGGAGGCATGCAGCGGCCCATCAGGGACACGGCCGGCGTACTGGAGTCAGGAGTGACAGCGCATGGACCGGGCTTATTATGCCGCCATTTCCCTGGCTCGTGGTCTGCGCCATGTGATTTGGGGGGACAACGATCAGTGTATGAATGTTTTGGGAGGCTGTGCCAGCTTGTCAGAACATTAGACGTGCTAATGGAAACGCTCCCCTCCACACACACACACATACACATGCGAGAGCAGCATTACTGCAGCCTGTCACACTTGGCTGGACACTAAACTAATGGTGCAGCAACAAAGAGACAGAGAGGGAAGCAGCAGGAAAATAGTTTTTTGGTGAGAAAGGACGAGAAAAAACTCTGATGGAGACAGAGAAGAAGAGGCTAACAGTGAAGAAGGATGGCAAAGATAGAAACGGCATACAAATTAGGAAAGCGGAAGAGTGTCAAGGGGAGATGAGCATGGCGAGAGATCGAGAGGGAGAGAGACTCATTATTAGTTGTGAGTGACGTGGCGGGGCCATGATGAGCATTATGCCCTGTTGGCAGAGACGCCCAGTCAGAATGCAGCAGGCCTGCCACCTCTTCCCCCAATCTGGGAGAAAACAAGCCATCCCCCTGGGGGAAAAGACACACAGGCCTTCACCGCGTGGCAGCTCCTGACACCCTCGCATGGCATAGGAATCCAGACGAGCCGGGCAGCCGACGGGTACAGCCAGGCATTATCATTCCCTCTCATCCCTACATGTAAATATGTATTTTGTTGTCGCAATATATGCCAAAGAGGACGCTAGGTGTCCAAATCCGGACACATGTAAATAGCGAAAGTTTGTCCAACTTGTTTCAGGTGAACGTAACCAAGAAGATGTCAGGCGAGCGCTGTCAAATCAGCAGCTGGGGAAAACAGTCTTTGTGACTCGTCTTTGAAAGAGGGATTCCTCCGGAGCGCCGGGACGGGTCGGATCATCAAAAGATGACTACGGTGTGCCTTCCTGGATATGAAATCAAACAAAGGTCTACATACCTAAAGGATCAATTGGATAAAATTTTATAAGGTAGTTAGTTGGCTAGTCGTTATCACAAGGATGAGATTGAGATGGTCGTCATACTGACAACTAATACCGAAGCCATCTTTACCCCAAGCCTGGCCACAGAGGTGGCTGTGTCCATTACCAATGTTCCCTCCCCTACCGCAGGGATCCTGCCAGGCGTAAAAAGTCTCAAACTGTCGGCATCTACACAGCACTTCAAAAATTCATCAAAGCTAACAAAAGAGGGCATTCTGTCCCCACTGGACCCTCACATCTAAACACACACACACACAGAAGTGTCACAGTAAGCCCACCGCTACCACTTTTTCTTCCACCTCTGGTCGATTCTTCTCATCCTATCCCTTTCCCTGTGCAAGCAAACAGAATATGAGTGTTAAAAAAGAGGCGCTCTCACCGACACTCTCTCTGACAATTGCTTTATTGCGTCTTATCGAGGAATATGAAACTGTGTTGCATGACATCTCGCGGTAAGCCGAATAGATATGCCAATTCATTTTTTTTCCCGCAGCCAGCGATTTGACAAGCTAGACTGCCCCTCTTGAAAGGCATCAGTCAAGCGCGGCGCTGTCGCCCTGGCTTTTCTCTCTCTCCGTCGCCCTCCCTTCTCCCGCCGGCTCTCTTTTTCCCTGGCAATCTGTAAGCCTCGTCTCCAAAATTGAAAGGCCCAGTCGCTGACAAAAAGAATGAAAAGAAAGAAGAAGGTAGGGGGAAAACAGCCCCCCCCCCCCCCCCCCCCCCCCCCCCAAAAAAAGGAGAGAGGAGGAAGGTGGGGGGAGAAACGATTTAAGTATTGCAAATATAAAATGATAAGAAGGATATGTGGAGGCTGCTGGAGATAACATTGTGGATATCATAAGGGGAATGGAAAGGAAAAAAAGAGAGAGCGAGCGAGAAAAGGTGCTAAAGAGATTGGTGCCATAAGCTCCAGGTTGAGGAGATGACACCAGCACTAATACGAGTGTTTAAATATTTGATGCTTTGGGATAAAGAAGGATCGCCTTTGAACGGTATTGAGTGTCTGGGGGAGAATCTATTAGTGAAAATCTGCTGTGATTTGACAGCAGAACCACGGCCTGGTGTGTTATTCCTCAGTAGTTCCAGCAATCTCCTGGTCCTCTCTTGACTTTAATGTTTCTCTGCCTTGCTTCAGTAAGTGCTGATTATCACTTTCTCGGGTGGAGCGGGGTTGTGGAAGCCGATGGTGAGACGAAGAACAAGAGAGAGAGAGAGAGAGAGAGAGAGAGAGAGAGAAGCAATGAGAATGACATTATCAAATAGGGATGTACGGTACTACAAAAAGGTCATTTCCTCAGAACAACTGCTTTTGAAAATTTAAAGTCAATGTGTAATTTTAACATTTTAGGACAGAAGATCTCTCACTGTAATCTTCAAAAACCAACAGCTGGAGTTACAGCTGGAACACTTAACTAACTCGTAGCCTTACTGCCCTTATACTATTTTAAAAGAGAGGAAATATTTCAGTACTCAATTAAAATTTGGTTTATAGTGCAACTGTAAGCTAAAGTAATATCTGAACAGAACTGCAAAAATAATGTTTTCAAACACATTTCCAACTGACATTTGTCAGTCAAACGTATAGCCTCAGCCCAAACTCATCCCATTGGTTGAGCCAATGTTGTTTTGACCCATCCAGTCACTATGATAAAAGCATTTGCTAAATTAATAAAATGTTCAAATACTTTACAATTTAATGTGCAGAAACAAACATAAGTAAATAATGAGTAGGTATACCTCCCTGTAATTTGTGAACAACACAGGTCTAACAAAACATTGATCCAATTGTTTAAGTGGTCTGACAGTGTAGCATTGGCTCAGCTAAAATAAATAATAAAATAAATAATAAATAAGAAAATAAATAAAAATAAAATAAGAAAATAAAATAAGAAAAAATTAAATTAATTACTCTTAAGATACATTGATTGTGACGTTCCTCATTTGTAAGCTGCTTTGGATAAAAAGTGTCTTCTAAATGACCATTGCAAACTATAAACGTACCAGCATGAGTGGAGAATATTTTTTCTGCTATTTTGCGGAATATTAAAAAAAAAAATCTAAAATCAACCATCACATAAGTTATAGGCAGCAACACGTACCATGTACTTTGGTTTTTACTTCAGTACAGTTCTCTACGACCTCTGACAGCAAACGAAACATTGCATTTCCCTTTTCACCTGGACCTGATTGAGACTAGGCCATGGTCTGGCACCAGATTGATGTACTGTAAGCTTATAGCCAACCTTTACCCTGACAAAATGAGAGCCGTGTTCTACAGATTGCAGGTGTTACTTCACGCCAAACAGCCATGCCCCTACAAGACCCACAGCTGAATAATGCCTCTGCCTTCAATTTCTCCTCACATCTACACATGGATCTCTCCTTATAAACTGCTGTGCATTATGTTCACTACTGCAAAGTCTTGTATTCTGTATTTGTATTTTGTATTCATATTCATATAAATATAATTAATATTTATCATTTTATTTTAATATTTGATTATTTAAAAATCAGGGATACAGTCATTAATACCCGTTTATAAAATTAGATGTATAGATACATAATATATATTTTTAAATATTTATATAACTATAAACATTGAAAAAAACTGATTTATAATGCACAATTTAATACACAAAAAATCAAACAAATTTGTCGGTACTGTATCTGACTTTACCCTAATCCTAAATCTTTTTTAAAAACAACCCTTGTTAACATTAAAATAAATATGTTCATTATAAATTTTGAGTGAATGATTCTGTGTTACTGTAGTTAGTTAGCTGATAAATTGCTCCAGTTATCTGTTAATCCTCACCATTTACAGAATACTTGACTCCCTCCCTTTTCCGTGAGTCTAGAAGTTTGGAGAAGCTTACAACCCTAGCATTGGGCCTACTGAAAAAGTGAGTAAGATAATACACTGCCACACACACACCATATAATGAACCAGACACACTCCATAATGCACCCATCCTGCCTCTCTCCTCCATCACCTTTATGACACCAGATTAGGGTGGTGAGCGCACACACACACACACACACACACACACACACACAGAGAGAGAGAGAGAGAGAGAGAGACAGAGAGAGAGAGAGAGCCTTACAAGCAAACATGGCTGTTCTGTTTCATGCCGTCACGGTGTCTTGTCACATTTCCCTCTTGTCTGCCATGCAGCTGGGCGACGGCCCCCATGCACGGCTGACATGTAAGTGGCCTCGTCTCCAGGCGATCGATGGCTGCTGGCACTTCCTTCCCTGGCCAGGAAAAAACAATTAAAACCCATCGATCCTGCGCCGATCCGAGCCATGAATATGCAGGGGCTTCTCCTTGACCTTCAAAGCTTGGGGAAAGCCAGGTGACTTCATTCTTCATGCGACTGGCACTACACTCACTGCTACTCTTTTCTACTCATCTATGGATATGTTTTTTTTTTTTTTATGGCCATATGTGGTCTTCCAGTTTTCACCGCACTGGCATTAAATCTCTTCTGATGTATCATGATGCTAGATCAGCTTTTATTGTGTTTATTTGTCATGTTGTCACATTGGCAGAGCATGTCTCTTGTATGCCACTGTCTGTTGTGCTTACAGATGACATGCTAATTATTGTCGGGCAGGGAGCAAACCCTGAAGGTGTGTGGGAAATATTAAGAGCCCATCTTTACTATTTATCTGTGCATGTGGGGCCTGACTTGAAGCTCTTTGATTAGATTATTAGATCTGTTAGATTTGAACAGATCAATTATGCCAAAATAACAGGTGTAACGCATGTTTTTTAGCTAGTGTTTATAATTTGAATGTGCACTCAGTAGAAAATGTTTAAATGAGTTTACACAGAAAATGTTGTTTGGGTCAAACCTTTTAATCCAATGTCATTCAGGCTACATTGTCAACTTAAGTAAGTGTTTTTAGAGAAATAGTCAAGTGTAAAGGATCTGAGGATTCTCTATAGTAGCGTGTGTGTGTGTGTGTGTGTGTGTGTGTGTGTTACTTTGAGCAAATATACATATGTGTTGTGTTTTATTTTCTTATTTCTTATGATTAAATTTTTTATAATTTTTAATCATTAGTCATTTATGTAGTTGTCACTTGATTTATTATTTATTCATATTACAATAATTTTGTCATGCTCTTGCAATGCTTGCTATTGTTTTTTAATCTTATGATTGTATGGTTTCAAGGGATGTTTGTCTTCATGAGTAAGATATAAGAAAATGTCTAAAAAATGTTTAAGTCAGAGGACGATGTTGTGTAGCAGCATGTTTCAATTGTTTTTGCTTTGGTATAATAACACTTGTTGGATTTGTTCTTGTCAGACGAAGTCTAAGCATTGAAACATAGACAACTAAGATTATTCAATAAACTCTGCTCTTTTTATTATCATCACTTCATCTCCTTCTGCTCTTCCCTGGCTTTCTCAGTCAAACTCTCAGGTTGATAGAAGACTTATATCATCTGGCAGGGATTCGGCGTCCGGGGTCGCATCTAATATATCTGATATTTCTGATGTGGAGATCCATCCGATCTAACATTTTGGCATAGTCGGCAGGATATCGGCATGATCTAACAAGTGTATGGACCATATAATGTACCATAGATAAACACTTTTACTGGAAAAAAAAAAGGTTTAGGTATGGGATTTTCACAAAAGGTTTAGGTCGGGGGGTTTATGCATGATTTTTTTATGGCAAGGACCATCAAATAGGACGATTACCTTGCAATATTTTCAACATAATATAAAGCATTATAACTTAATTTTGGAATAAATAATTGGACTTTATAAATGTAGGTGTAAATGTAAAATGTAAGTCAAGGCAAATTATTAAAATATTATCTGAAATATATTTGCTTTGAATAGTTTTATACCACCAATTTTATTGCAAAACAGTTTTACAGAGACTAGTGAGCAAGCTAATTGAGACAATGGTGATGAAAAGAACCAACATATTTAAAATGTGCCGCAAGACACAAGACACAGGTAAAACTATATTTAGTTTATCTAACTATATACATACAGTATGCATGATCAGAGTGCCGACATTTCTGTATATTAAAATCGTTTTTTTTTTTATTGATTTCATGTAATATTCAAATTTTCTGAGATTTTCATAAGGGTTTCATGAGGGTTTTCATAAGCTGTAAGCCATAATCATAAAAATTCTAACTTTTGCACGATATTCAAATTTTTCGAGTTTCACCTGTAGTTTATTTTAGTGAGAATTAAATAATAATGTAAAAAAATCTCATAACTCCTGACCAGCCTTTATAAATCAGAATGATACTAATACAGTAATATGTGAAATGTATGGGAAATACATCATTTAAATACAAAAAACCCTAGTTTGAAGACCCCCTAGTGCCGGATCCAATGTCATTCAGGGTACACTGTCAACTTAAAGGTGGGGTATGTGATTCTCTTTTTTGTCCATTTTTTCAAAATCATTTGAAATCCTATTCATAATCACCTTACTTACTGATACTGAGTTAGAAGCACTGAAATGAAAATGAATCAATTTAATCATCTGTGGAACGGGCAGGACTCGAAAAACTCCAGCCAATCATTTCCAAGACCACCTAGAATCATTGGACAGTAAGTCCGTCAATCAAACTCCCCCTCCCCCCTCACACGAATCAGGGCCAGCTTTGGAGGAAAGAAGGTAGGACCATTTGAGTTGTGTATTTTCAAAACATGTGACCCGTTACAGAAACCAGGGACACAAGTCGGCAGCACAACTTGCGAGCAAAATGAGAAACAAGCGTTTTTTTTCAAAATTTGTGATTTCCGCTTTTTTGCAGAATCTGTTAGTTGAGATCATGAAGAAGCCTCTCCATGTTTGAGATAACAGTATTGGAATATTTAAAAGCGTACATTTTGAGGTTGAAATCGGCTTGTTTTTCGGAGATTCTAGCATGCAGTAGGGGCGTGTCATTGTCTGTGTGTATTTCCATACTGAATAGCCGCCGGCGCTTTTGCCCCCGCCCCCCTACAGCGTGGCTACTTATTATGCAGCGCTCTGCTCCTGCTCTATCTGATATCAAAATTCAATGAAGATGGACGCCGCAAAAATTGTCGCAGACGAGCTGAACCGTGGCAGTTACATCGAAAATGTTTTCGCCGCACTTTGTGGGCTCGGGAAACTGAACCGGAGGTATATGGGCGCGGCGCGCGCGCCCTCTGTGCTTGAATACGGCGGCTCAGCTCGCTGACAGCGGTGGCTGGCTGTTTCATGTGACGTCCCGATTGCTTTGAATGGGGAACGTTTTGTGAACAGGGAACAGACTTAATGGACTGGCAACAATCTCCATAGAACATGAACTGGCACAGAGAATCGAAATGAAGAATGCAGTTAAGACCTTTGCTGCGATGAAGACCTGCCGTGCGCGTTTCTGAAACGTAAGTTAAGCTTTGCTCTTTAGTCGTTATTTAAGATGCTGAACCTGCTGATGATATAATGTGCTTGCGGACATTTCATTTGTGTGTGTATACGCACATAAGAAAGTGATGTAAAGAGATTTGCAACAGTAATTTGAGGAGGTGGAATATGATTATTTGGAAAATTCCTGTCATGACTGCTTAAAGAAAAATGCCAGCAGCATAAACTTTAATATTGTTGACATTTTGGGCACACGCGTGTTGCGCACTCTTTGCGTTAGATGTAGGCCTATGGCATATTGGTCTTTGTGTGTTGTTGCTGGTTTTGCGTTATATGGCATATTGGTCTTTGTGTGTTGTTGCTGGTTTTGCGTTATATGTATGGCATATTGGTCTTTGTGTGTTGTTGCTGGTTTGGCGTTATATGTATGGCATATTGGTCTTTGTGTGTTGTTGCTGGTATACGTCGCAAATAGAGGGGCAGCACAATTGTTTTTCGCCTAGAGCGGCAGAAGTGCATTCGCCGGTCCTGGGGGCGAGTTTCCATAAACATTAAAGTTTGTCGTTTTGTGTTCATTCTAAGAACACGTACGTTATCTCATGTTTAGTCTGTTTAGACCTTCCCAATACCTACCTATTGTTATTAGCTAGCTCAGGGAAGAAAAAAAGCTGTAAAGCACAGGGGGGAGCTTTACAGGGGGTATGGCTTATCTAAATGAGATGTAAATGAGCCCTATTGTCACTCCCAGCAGCAGAGAGAGGTGAGAACTGCACATCTTTAGAGGCTGTTATCTTAACTTTTAGTTTTTTTGAGTGCCTACCTTCAAATGGCCACAACTTCTCCAAATATTATCAGATTGCCATGTGTTACAAATCGTTGGAAAGCTTGGAGACTACACTTTCAGAATCTGTGAATAACTCAAAATGCCCCAGAACCGACTTGTGTCCTTAGTTTCCGTAACTGGTCACATATGCCGGCCATTTTGCTAATCACATACCCCACCTTTAAGTAAGTGTTTTCAGAGAATTAGTGTTAAGGATCTAAGGATTCTCAATGGTAACCTTCTCAATGTGTATGTGTGTGTGTGTGTACTGTCTTTTTTCTATATAAATCTACACATATTTTGAAATAAAGTCATATAAAATAAAACTGTTTTGTTAAAACTGTCGCTTGTTGTTTCAGATCAATTCAGATAATCTATCCAAGAAGCACAAAAAAAGTCAAAATAATGTGTCTCCTTGATTTACACCTGGCTTTGACGAGACTGATTATGTAGAGCTAAATTCAATAAGTCCCCTTTTATTGAGCTACAGCTTTGGTGAGGATCAGACAGACAACAGACTATGTGATGTGGAGTGATGTGTGTACGTGTGTTCTGTGTGCATTCTTGCATGTGTGGGTGTAAATGGCGGGCGTCAGCGTGGAGCTGAGAAACACATGTCTCTCTCTCTCTCTCTCTCTCTCTCTCTCTCTCTCTCTCTCTCTCTCTCTCTCTCTCTCTCTCTCTCTCTCTCTCTCTCTCTCTCCAGGCTAAGCTAAAGCGACAGGGTGTCCGTTCAGGCTGGCGTGTTCTCCTGCTGTGAACCGAAGTGCAGCATGGGTGCTGCTGGAGAGGTTCAAGCTGCCATTTATCAGCTTTTCTTAGCATCTCTTCAGCCTGGCTGCCCCCAACACATCCATTGTGTCTGTCGGCCCCAAGTCAGCTGACAGCCAGAGAGAGCGAAGAGAGAGAGAGAGAGAGAGAGAGAGAGAGAGAGAGAGAGAGAGAGAGAGAGAGAGGCATAGTGATACACAATCACTGCAGTCACACTCGCCTCCATCCGCCACACCAACACTAATATGGGCTCATTGGACTCTGACCACGGTCTCTTGAAAAATAACATAAAGTGCAGTGTTTCCATCACGCGTGAGTGACATGGGCCTCTGTTGAAATTCTTTTGTTGAAGCTTGTCGGTTTTAGATTCTTTCTGGAAATTTACATGACAAAAAAAGATGGGAATAGACTTCAGTAAAAATTACAGATGTCAATTGCTTAAAAGTGCTTATTAGGTGATGCTGATTAAAAGAAAGCACAAATGCAGTCTTGCAATTAATGAGTTCAAAAATGGCAAAGACACATATGTGTGTGTCTTTGCCATATACAGTGAAGAAAATAAGTATTTGAACACCCTGCTATTTTGCAAGTTCTCCCACTCAGAAATCATGGAGGGGTCTGAAATTGTCATTGTAGGTGCATGTCCACTGTGAGAGACATAATCTAAAAAAAAAAAATCCAGAAATCACAAAGTATGATTTTTTAACTATTTATTTGTATGATACAGCTGCAAATAAGTATTTGAACACCTGAGAAAATCAATGTTAATATTTGGTACAGTAGCCTTTGTTTCCAGGTACAGAGGTCAAACGTTTCCTGTAGTTTTTCACCAGGTTTGCACACACTGCAGGAGGGATTTTGGCCCACTCCTCCATACAGATCTTCTCTAGATCAGTCAGGTTTCTGGGCTGTCGCTGAGAAACACGGAGTTTGAGCTCCCTCCAAAGATTCTCTATTGGGTTTAGGTCTGGAGAATGGCTAGGCCACGCCAGAACCTTGATATGCTTCTTACAGAGCCACTCCTTGGTTATCCTGGCTGTGTGCTTCGGGTCATTGTCATGTTGGAAGACCCAGCCTCGACCCATCTTCAATGCTCTAACTGAGGGAAGGAGGTTGTTCCCCAAAATCTCGCAATACATGGCCCTGGTCATCCTCTCCTTAATACAGTGCAGTCGCCCTGTCCCATGTGCAGAAAAACACCCCCAAAGCATGATGCTACCACCCCCATGCTTCACAGTAGGGATGGTGTTCTTGGGATGGTACTCATCATTCTTCTTCCTCCAAACACAGTTAGTGGAATTATGACCAAAAAGTTCTATTTTGGTCTCATCTGACCACATGACTTTCTCCCATGACTCCTCTGGATCATCCAAATGGTCATTGGCAAACTTAAGACGGGCCTTGACATGTGCTGGTTTAAGCAGGGGAACCTTCCGTGCCATGCATGATTTCAAACCATGACGTCTTAGTGTATTACCAATAGTAACCTTGGAAACGGTGGTCCCAGCTCTTTTCAGGTCATTGACCAGCTCTTCCTGTGTAGTTCTGGGCTGATTTCTCACCTTTCTTAGGATCATTGAGACCCCACGAGGTGAGATCTTGCATGGAGCCCCAGTCCGAGGGAGATTGACAGTCATGTTTAGCTTCTTCCATTTTCTAATGATTGCTCCAACAGTGGACCTTTTTTCACCAAGCTGCTTGGCAATTTCCCCGTAGCCCTTTCCAGCCTTGTGAAGGTGTACAATTTTGTCTCTAGTGTCTTTGGACAGCTCTTTGGTCTTGGCCATGTTAGTAGTTGGATTCTTACTGATTGTATGGGGTGGACAGTGGTCTTTATGCAGCTAACGACCTCAAACAGGTACATCTAATTTAGGATAATAAATGGAGTGGAGGTGGACATTTTAAAGGCAGACTAACAGGTCTTTGAGGGTCAGAAATCTAGCTGATAGACAGGTGTTCAAATACTTATTTGCAGCTGGATCTTACAAATAAATAGTTAAAAAATCATACATTGTGATTTCTGGATTTTTTTTTTTAGATTATGTCTCTCACAGTGGACATGCTCCTACGATGACAATTTCAAACCCCTCCATGATTTCTAAGTGGGAGAACTTGCAAAATAGCAGGGTGTTCAAATACTTATTTTCTTCACTGTATACATAAAACATACCACGTCAATGCTATGACACGTACTGTCAACTGCTCAGTTTCTGTGGCCATCATAACAGGGGCAACTATCAGTGGCCCAGTCTACAGCCAGACAGCACTTCCACTTGTTTAAAGCCAGAGTGGCCAGTGTGGCAGTAAACACTAAGGATATAATCAATGTAGGCCAGCACTCATTGTGAGGCAATTTCATTTGAAGTGCCATAGGTCAGGCCATTCTTATTCCACACCATACCAGGCCAGGCCAGACAGCTGCACCATTCAATATCACTGGAAATGTACACATATTGAACGCATCACAGGAACAGTTTCCCAAAACAACATCGATGGCCGCTCTCAGCACACGCCATCTGGAGAGGCCACACATGCTCAAGTCTCTGTCACAGAATTTTAGAAGTGTGATTTTTCTATTGTTTTAAAATGTGGGATGGTGTCTCATCAGGAAAGAACTGACTGCTTTCAACAAAGAGTCAATTTTTGTCCTTTTTATTGTCTCTTCAAAAGTTTGAGATCAGTAAAAAAAAACTATTAAAATAAATTAATACTTTTATTCAGCAAGGTTGCATTACAATGATCAAAAGGGCCAGTAAATGACATTTATAAAATAACATTTTAAAATAACATATGCTGTTCTTTCTATTCGAATATTCATCAAAAAAGCAGTTTCTACAAAAAAATGTCTAAGCAGCACAACTGTTTTTAACATAACAATAAGAAACGTTGCCTGCGCACCAAATCAACATTAGAATGATTTATAATTCTCTAATAGTAACAGGTGTAATAGGTGCTAAAAAATCCGCTTTGCCATTACAAATTACATTTTAAAATGTACTCAAACAGAAGACAGTTATTTTAATTTTATAATATTGTTTCATAGATGACTGTTTTACTGTATTTTTGAACAATTAAATCCAGCCAGAAGTGGAAACTTCTTTTTTTTATTATTTTTTTTTATTAATGCATTAAATTAATAAAAGTTTTTATATATGAAAAAATTAAATAATAATAAAAAAACTATTATTGAAAACTATTTTAGTTGGAGCCATGGCCTATCTGTAAGCATTGGTTCATTATTTCTTGACATCTCATCCATGTAGATAAATATGACTATCAAAATAATAAATGCAACCTAAAACAAGTCTTACCAAACAGGAAAACCCAAAACCTCCTTTCCTCTTGACTTGGCCTTCATTAGCCTGTCTGCCTGCTAACTGAGCAAAACCTCGCACAGCTGGTTGACTGACTTCAACTCATCTGCAAATAATTCAGCCACAATTAAACAATTTAACAATTTCCTTTAAACCAAATATCAAATTATTCGGTCAATTGCTCACACCAGAGAGAATTATTGGCATGCGTTCATAACTGATGATCTTTGATGCTCAGCGCTAACTGAAAGCCCAATGCACCACACAAAACACACAGTTTACATTTATATAGCATAATATAAATGCTCATTTAACGGCTGTTTCGAAACCATAGTGTATTCTAAAAGGAACCTTGAACGACATTATAATAATCAGCCAGTGATACAGGTGTATAATCTGTGTGCAGGGTTTGTTGATGCATGTAAGATAGATGGTGAGACAGACACAGGGAGAGAGATCGGTGCCCGTAAAGCCACAGACGGCCATGTCTGTTTGAGGGTAGTCAATTTTACAGCTCAACTCCTACCACAGACCTGACAAATCAATAAAAGTTAAGGAGATAAATTATTTAAAGCCAACTCTAATTAGTTAGCTATTCCCGTGCTATAGATTCCTCTACAATATTGATGATGGAGTCCAGTTTACAGAACGGCATACTTGCTCTCACTCCCACTTAGAACTCAATTTCTCCAGACCATCGCAGAGGATCAGATGTGTTTAAGTGATTATTAAGAACAGTCGGAATATAAATATTTAGATGCGAAAAAAATAAACACCTTCTCCACAAGGCCTAAGCATTATGAATCTTATGAATAGTGATTAATACCAGACAGACTGCATCTTTGGTGTATTGGGGGTTGGATTTGAGCTGGTATTGATCCATCTATAAATATATGACAGCATTAATATATATTTGTTTTGTGTGAGTGTGTGATCTGCTTTCTGTGTTGTAATCTATCTTTGAGAGTTAATATCTGAAGGAAGGACGAGTGGACTAGCAAATTTTGATTTAATGTGTCCTTCGTTGCTGAATAAAAGTTTTTGTAATTTTTTAACGGTAGTCCACACATAGTGTAGTCATGTGCACTTTCTGCATTTAAGAAAAGCCAATTCAGGTGCTTAGATTGCAGTGTTGTACAGTACCTACAAAGCAGGGTTTGCGAATCCATGGGGGATCAAGTACAGGTTGTGTGTGAGTTGATCAAAAGCTAGTTGACTAAATCATACAAATTTAAAATGAAAATAATCATCAAATAAAACCAAATCAAAATGTGCTAAATTTACCTGCATGACCATTAGACCATTAAACAACATCAGAGAACTATGAGGAAAATGCAAATGTACTGATAAAATATACTTAAGGTGCATTCACTTGGCTGGCGTCGAGGCCGCTAGTGGGCATTCCCACTACTGGTTGCCTAGTAATGTTTGTGAGTGACATTCAAGGATGTTATCCCATGTTGTAGACAACAAATTTGTTTTCTTGCCGCTACAAACAAACATTTTGGAAGGAAAAGTAAAAAAAATAATGGAATCAGTACATTAAATAGCTACATAATATTAATGATGAACGAGAAACAGCGAGTTCTCTTTGTCATCGCGGCTATTTAACTGCTATTTAACTATTTAATCGCGGTTTCTGACTGCTAAAATTAGCTACTCATTCATCTTGCCTCGGTCGGACTCGGCACTGAAGCGTGACGATCACGTGCGCTCCACTGACTTCACTCCTATTGGTTTTCGCTCCCGAAAGTTGCTCTTCATTTGCATAAAGTTGAATTTGCATAAAGTTGAATCTCAACTTTGTCACATCGTTGGACACGCCCCATCCGGTTGCCAACGGTCACGGTCTCTCGTGTCACCAGAAATCGCCCGCTCTCCATTGAAATTAATGGGATCCTGTCGCTTTGTCGCTGGTAGTGTGAATGGACCTTTAGGGGGTAGCTACTTCAAGTCAATATTTCAGGTTGAAGGGGTTCAGCTGAGTCAAAAAAAAAGCTCAAAACTGATTTCCAAGATCAAGAAAACTGCCATGCAAACTGAATCAGGTGCTAAAACAAAGCAAACCGCATGTGCTTCCTTGTACGTCCCATCTGTGCAACATTGTATCCTCATTATAAAGTTCAGTAAAGCATTTCTACTGGATATTATAATTTATACGTTTAAATAATGAACAATTCAATGCACATCTAATCATCATATAAAAATAAATTTGCTAAGTTGTTCTTTGCTTTCCCATTTAGCTCCCCTTTTGTTTGTTTGCCTCTTACTTGTCTGTCCTCGCATCTCTTCCATCCTTTGTTTGGGAGAGAGTTGTTATCAGACACAAGGGGTGGTGGGAGGGCAGACTATTGATCATCTCTTTTAATTACCCCCAGCGTACCAAGAGGCCTAAATTAACTCCCCTCTCTCCTGAAATAGCCATGAATATTTCAGAGGGACGAGCGCCCACTGTTTGTCACTCACGTTCACCCCTGTTCATCTCTTATCTCACACGGTTTCCCCTAGTGGGTCAACACATCACTCTTAAACATGTCTGACACATTCAAGAGTCTGAGATCATTGCACACGCTAGTAGAGACAGATTAAAAAAAATAAACCACCAAAAAACAGCTAGTATATTGCGCTTGTAGCAATATTTATTTTACTGTTATACCCAATATTATAAATCTATACTTTTTCATGTTCTTAAAAAATATTGTTAACATTGTTTACCAGTAAAATCAGGAATCAATCAAATGTAATCTGCAAATGAAGGAATGAATGAATTAATTAATTAATTAATGAATCTGCAAATGAATGAATGAATCTGCAAATGAATGAATGAATCTGCAAATAAATTAATGAATCTGCAAATAAATTAATGAATCTGCGAAGGAATGAATTAATCTGTGGATGAATGAATGAACGAATCTGCGAATGAATGAATGAATGAATGAATGAATCTGCAGATGAATAAAAATGAATCTGCAAATGATTGAATGATTGAATGAACGAATGAACGAATGACCGAGTGAAGAGATGAATGGACAAATGAACGAATGAACGAAATAAGGTACTATCTGCTCCCAATCTAAGCCCAATGACACAGGCAAACAAAACAAACACTAAACGTGACAGAAGCCCCCCCTCCTGCAAGGCGTGACCTCGTGACATATTACATCAATACATAGTTCCTACATGACGTCACAACATACGGGCATTTGCCGAGCCGGCACCATTTCTGTGGGCAGGCTATGGGCAGAACATTAGAAGAAGAAGCTGAAACAAGTTAATTCCGTGATAAAAAGTGAAAACGGTCATCTTCTGCTGGGTCAATGGATGTTCAAATCGTGCTGGAGGTTCAGTTAAATTTGGATTTTACAGTATACCCGTAATTAGACTTCATGAATGTGAGTTTTTGTCAGAACAACGACAAAAACAACTTATATAACAAAATAAGTTAACACTTTGCAGTTTGAATGATGCCCTGTATGACAAGGTATTAAAAACATACAAAAACAACATTGTTTCCACTGTTCGATCGCGCCCGTGCCTCTCTCTCTCACTCACACACACACACACACACACACAGACAGACACACACACAGACAGACACACACACACACACACACATTCCAGCATTGCAATCTCAGATTATGTCCCTAAAGAACCCGTGTATAAAGTAGTTCCGCATGACATTAATTAAGTTGCACGCGAGTTTTATTTATTTTTATACCGTGTATATATTCATGCAACGAACCGTGACGCCTGTACCGTTTCGGTTCAATACGAATACATGATAGTATCTGAGGCAAAGCTGCATAATCAGTGCTCAGTACGGATCCACACCATTTATGACTGAAATTTTCGCATTGTACCTCTCTCTGTCTTGTGTTAATAGAGTCTCTTTATAATCTCTGTCACTTTGTCTCTTTATGATTTTCGTAACTTTATAAACAAAGAAATATTCTAAATTTGCTTGTAAAAATTTGTTAACACAGCAGCTTGCCTTATGCCCTCAAAGATGGCATCTCCAGGGAGGTCACGTGACATTAATTGGCCTGTGGGAACTATGTATAGGGGTGGGCGCCCTGGAGGCTGACGAGGACGTGGCCAATCCAGAGCTGGAGGCCTCCAGGGCGGAGCAGGCTGTGCAGGTGACCAGGGCAGAGACCAGAGAGGACCCTTCAGGTGGCCGTGGGCCTTTGGGCGGCCACAGCGAGGACATATAGCCCCCCCCAAAAAAAAAATTGGGGGGAACATGACAGAGTCAGTAAAAACCTATGGGACAGGCTGGGACTGGGACCGGGACAGGCTCGGCGGGCATGATGCGAACAGGCTCTGGTTCGGTTATGGCCAGTGCCAATATGTTCACTGTTATATTGTGCATCCTTAGAGGAAACTCAATCTCTTTCTCTCTGTGAGCCGGCGAAGGCGGTATCCCCAAGACTCTGAAAGCCCCTCCATCCTAATGACAGGTTTTAGTAAGGACATCTGCATGGCAGCCAGCCACTGACACTCCGTAATCCACTGCCATGTCACAAGCTGTCAGCCATGCCAAGCCCTGGCACAGACTACCACTGGGCCAATCAGCCGGCATTAGGGCGAGCTCTACACCCGGCAGCTCTGAATAATGACCAAGGCCAACAGCAGCAGCGAGACCCATGGAGACAACCCAGATCAGACACAGACACCCTTGTCCTAACTACCCTCATAGGCTGAGCCAGTTCATTACTACAGCAGCCACAGCAGTTTCACTGCAATGTATTTGTAAAGTTGAATGTACAGTACGACTTTTTCCAGTATTCAAATACTTTAAATAACAACGTATATATAAAACTGCTCAAGATTAATAAATTACACAGAACACTTATTAGCATTGGGAAGTCTGATCAGTTTGTTTAAACATTTTGTTCAAACAGTTCACTGATTTGTGTTCCCTAAATTCTCTAAAAAACATCCTATGTTATATCTTTTTTAATAATAATAATAATAACACCCATAGAAGACTTCTTACCGGTGGAAAGTCTGATTTATTTTAGAAAATCTGTTTGTTCAAACCCTTTGTTTCAATGAACTGGTTAAAAAATCTATTCACTGATTTGTTAAGTCTCTCAAAAGTATTCCCTAAATTCTCCATCATTAAAATACTTTTTTTTTTTTAAACAGCAAAAAAATAATCAGAATTACAAATAAATAATAATCATGATCTAAAATAACATTAAAATAAAACAATAATATTACATAATAAAATAATCATATAATTTATAAAAATGGCTCATTAAATAATTATTTTTATTACAATTATTTAACTATTACAAATAATTTTAGTTTTTCCAATATTTATTGCACGTTGAGTTTTGCTAATCCGTTCGACTGAATCTTCAAAAGGAACCGGTTGCCTGGGAAGAATTCATTCACAAATCGGACTTGGCTACTTTTTACAATAAAGCGGCTAGACCTGCTGGAGGATGCCACTGAGATTGTGTATGAAAATCTTGTCAATAAAATGTTTGTTTGCTTTTTCCTCTTGTTTTCACCCAATTTCTTTTTTCTTTTTCTGTTGACTCAAGTAATAAGACAAAAACATCAAGAAGACAACACCCCGGCTCCCTGCTGTAAGCTAATAAGCTGTATCCAAGCTCTGCGTTCGTGCAGCAGTCTGTAGGTAATACGCCTGTCAGACAAACCCTCATTTGTGTATCAGTGGATCAACAACTCCCTGCTCTGAGTGGAAGAGAGACAGAGACACAGCAAGGCAGAACAGCGGAGCGACGCCAAGAGACGAGAGGAGACACGGGACCGGGGCAGGAGCGAGGGAGGATGGGACATGCTGTTCTGAGGATGAGTGAAGGTTGAGCAGGGGGAGACACGGGTCTCGTTCTCCCCTCATCCAGACTCTCTTTCTTAATTGAAAAGGAAGAGAGTGTGGGCCGTTGTCAGGGCAAACAGTAGTCAGTCAGTCAGTCAGTGCATTATTCCACAGTGCTTGGCTAGGCTCCCCTTCACTGGCTGTAATTTAAATGACTGTCAGGTCAGTGGCGAGAGCAGCACCTCTCCCACTAAAAGGGAGGCTGCCATTGCCTTCGCCAGCCTGCCACCCGCCTGATTGTCTGTCTCTCTCTCTCTTTTTCTTTCTCTCTCTCGCTCTCTTTCTCTCCTCTCCCAAACCAAATGGCAGGGAGGCACAGCTGTCACCCACTGGTCACAATGCATTTACTTAGTGACAGAATTCTAATTAGTCGGCAAGGTGGTGTCACTAGACTGAGAAGAGCGGAGATGGAGAGAAGGAGAGTGAGATAGAGGGAAAAGGAGGGGGAAGTCAGTTGGAGAAGATAAAACTGGAATCGGATGAAGTAACACAGTGGGGTTGCAAAGAAACCACAACATTCACATATTTCAGTGCTCGTAGGACTAAATTACAGACTCAAGAGTCGCCAAAGCAGTATTAGATGAAGCAGAGCTGGCAACATTTGAGTTCAGCTTGGAGTGAGAATTAACACAAATTTCGCAATTCGATCCAATTCAATTCATTAGCTTACGATTAGATTCAATGTTGATTCATTTCGATATACTGTATATTAGGTAATGTATATGTTATTTTTTCTCGAGGAAAAAAAATTCTATGAACTAATGCTGTAAACTATAGCCTACAGGGAACCATGTCAGCTGTAAATTATTATTAAAAGTAAAAAATTAACAACTGATTTGTATATTTATTGCATGTAAGGCAGATTTTTTATTATAATAACATAACTTTTTAGTGATATAAGGGAATGTAATATGGTGCGTTTTTGCTTGTTGATTTGGTGTTCAAGAAACATGTCTTTTAATCAATGTTGAAAACAGTTGACAGTAGCTATGATCATTTTTTCAGGATTCTTTAATAGAAAGTTGTCATCATTTTGATCAATTGAATGCATCCTTGCTGAATAAAAGCAAATATTACAAATATTACAGACCCCTAACTTCTGAATGGTAGAATATATAATAAGATATTTTATATAAAGTAATGATTGGCTCAAGAAGTGAGTCATATGTTGGTTCAATAACGCTCTGATGGGTCCAGCGAAGGATTCACTAGTAACACTTACTGGAGTTTGTATTTTGTTTTTTGTTTTGAACGATGTACCAAAATCTGTAAAACTACAAGTCAAAATACCTCAAGAAGACCGGTGGTCACAAGAAAAATTGCGCCATTTCTGAAGTAACCATATTCCTCCCAAGAACCACAGTTAAACTGGAAACCTAATAGTTTGAAGCACTCAAAACAACCCTGTGGACCTGAAAGAGGGCAGTAATAACTGGAGGCAGTGATGAGTGAAGATGCAGGGAATGCCCTGCATCACCCCTTCCCTGTGCAGACTGCAGCGGCACGAGTGTGCCTCGTCTCCTGCTCTCTCCACAGTAAAATGCCTCCTGAACAAGAGGCTTTTAAGGCCCTTGAAGAGTTCATCCAGGGCCCATTACCATAGCTCAGGAGTGGGATGTCGACACCTGGCTGGCCGAAGCACCAGAAGCAGATCATGAGGGCCCTCCAGGAAGATAGCTAACAAGAGCCCGTTCTCTCCCTCTCTTCTTCTCTGCCTCTTCTCCCCCCCCCCCTCTCCTCCCCTATTTTTCATCCCTGACTTTCACCCCCAACAGCACAAACGCAAGCACCAGTGGAGACTGGCAGGCCTGTCAGGGGTCTCCTCCTGTGCGGCTGAAAGGGTCGAGGGTGGCACTGATTGCGTGTGAGGTGCCCAGGTCACAGCGCATTTACTCAGTGACACAATTCTAATTAACCAGCTACTGCTGTGTCACTGCACCACACAGACAGGGCGCACACCCACCCGTACATCCACACACACACACACACACACATCAACTGTGACTCAATAAAAGTGCGTCCGATTTTGTAATGTGCAGAAGGTAAGAAAAATGTTTTTAAAACTAAATTA
Source organism: Semotilus atromaculatus (assembly GCA_031834385.1). Classification (NCBI taxonomy): domain Eukaryota; kingdom Metazoa; phylum Chordata; class Actinopteri; order Cypriniformes; family Leuciscidae; genus Semotilus; species Semotilus atromaculatus. Next base: position 30,145,400 of record JAULUF010000044.1, on the reverse strand, counting down.
CAAACTCTTTAGAAGATGTCTATAACACTAGATTGATTGGAGGAATTTCCCCATGATGTCTATTCTGAGTGGTTTTGTCACCCGTGCTAAATTTTTACAAGTTGCCCCATAAAAAAATGAGTTCCTAATAATCTCTTTATGAGGAGATTATGAAGAAATAATTTTCTTTAAAAGACACCGTTATATGGTGTACCAGTTTCATTGCTGTGCTTTTGTCACATATTGCACTTCCTTTAGACAGGTTATTGAAATGATTGCAATTGATGACTCAAAATCAGCCAAAAAGCTCTTCAAACCCAGTTATTCATTCCTCATATTCCTACAGTCTCAAACCCACAACAGCAGATCAACAGCAGATCCACCTACTGAGAATTTAGAGATGTAGATTACTTATATGAATCCACAGAGGTAATTACATATATACAGGTGAAACACAAAGCAAAAGTTCATGTATTTCAGTAATTCAAATTAAAAGGTGAAACTAATATATTTAGTATATACAGTATGACTACATATGCATGATTATACTTTTCAGAGGGCCGACATTTCTGTATTTAAAATCCTTTTCTTATTGATTTCATGTAATATTCTCATTTTCTGAGATTTTGAATTTGGGGTTTTCATAAGCTGTTAGCCATAATCATCAAAATTATAACTTTTGCACGATATTCTAATTTTTCGAGTTTCACCTGTATATATATAGTATATATAAATTATACATTTATATGTATTTATTATAATCTTTTATTATTTTTATTTTTCTTTCCCATTTTGTATATGCCCACACGCCTCACACTGAAAACTGCTGGTGTACTCCACTGTTGCAAGCCATACTCACTGAACGTAATAGCAGGCAAAATAACAGGAGAGATCACAGTACGGGTCACATGAACACTGGCAGGAATGTTGGCGGATGACCTGACCTTGTCTGCTCTACACACAAACTGCGACTGGCCACATTATGCAAATCAATCTCTGCCCAGATACACCACCAGCACAAGAAATAATCGTGCATATGTATGTGTCTGGGTGTGCATTTAGCGGTATCTGTTTATTTGTGTGTGTGTGTGTGTGTGTGTGTGTGTGTGTGTGTGTGTGTGTGTGTGTGTGTGTGTGTGTGTGCATGCAAAACAGTCGATGAGGGGGTATTTGAAAGGCATTCCTGATAAGGTGATGTTCCCAGATTCATTTGCGCTTGGGCATAAGGATTAAGAGGACAGAATCTGAAGATAGAAGACAATTGAACCCTGTTTAAAGCTTTTTCCTCTCTCTCCCTCTCTTTTAATTTGTACATGTGTCATGTCCTCCTTTCCACCCCTCTCTCCCTATTCAACAAGCTCGAGTCATTAGCGGCTCAGGTGGTCGACTCAAGGTTAAAGAGAAAGTCAGTGAGGAAAGATAAAGGCTAGAGCTATAAGACAATAATGGAAAAGTCAAATTAAAATCACTGCTAAGTTGGTTCTGGGGCGAAAAATAGATATGATGGCTCCATTAATGAGGGGAATATGGCTGCTGCTTTCCACGAATATTTCTCTGATGTGCCCTTTTCAAATTCATGCATCACCCTGGCGGAAAGCTGGTGCACGAAAGGCTAAGTTAAAAAGGAAATGTGGTGGGCCAAAGGAGAAGGTCAGGTTTCGAGCGAAAGGAAATCTAATGTGTGTGGATTTGCACTTAACTGGTCTTGGGTAAAGCTGACATGGCAATGACTGCCCATCAGACTGTTTTGACAAGTGCTGGCAGAAATCGGTTAACACCGCCCTGCTCCTACTCATCATAGTCATTTAAGAGAACTTATATTCGGCATTTCAATATTTCAATTCGAAGACATAGAAGCTAAAAGATATGTGCTAATATGGCAGATTAGATCAGAAGGTGGAGGAGACTGACCACTCATGGGAGAAATTGTAATGACTAGTAACTACAGTGACAATAAAGATTCGCCTTTCAAAACAGTTAAAAGAGACAAATCACTGTTTTGAAAGTGTTTGTTTAATCTAGTACAAGGGTTTAAAAACTGGGTCAGGGACCCAAACATGGACAGAGAAAATGAATAAAATAAACTAATAAAAAATATAATAATAATAATAATAATAATAGAAAACCAAATTAAACAAAATATACAAATACACGACTATTCAAAAGATTGGAGTCACAATAAACACTGTTCATATGAACTTTCTATTCATCAAAGAGGAATAAAATGTATCACAGTTTCCACAGAAATATTAAGCAATACACCTGATTTCAACAATGATAATAATAAGAAATGTTTCTTAAGCCATAATTTAGCATCTTATGAAGACTAATTGTGACACTGAAGACTGGAGTAATGACTGCAGAAAATGATCCTGCTATCACAGGAATAAATTACATTTTAAAATATAATCAAACAGAAAAGAACTATTTAAATTGAAATAACAATTTCACAATATTTCTATTTTTACTGTATTTTTGATCAAATAAATGCAGCCTTGGTGAGCATAAGATGCTCTTTTCAAAAACATTTAAAAAATCTTCCTGACTCCAAACTTTTGAATTTTATGGTGTAAAAAACAAAACAAAAACATAAATAAATAAATAAATAAGTTAGCAATTACCAAATTTAACAAATACTGTTTACATCTAGTTTCTAAAGTCTAGACAGAAAGAGAGAGAAAAATCATACATTGTAAACTTACTCCAAGTAGACAGGATCTGTACTTCTATACCTATCACAGAAAATAGCTACATGGGGTGTGTTACCAACATGGCCGTCGACTGAATTGACTTGCTTTCAGGAGACTTTGGATTAGAGAGAATCTGTAAAGCCAACAATCCACTGGCCCCTTTCAACTTCAACCAGCTCCAATTTCTGATGTCAAACCACAACAGGTCATAAGTCTCATCCGAACTTCCATGCAAAATGGATGTCATAGGAACACTCAAGTGACAGTGGGCTAGTTAATTTTAGCCTGAGAATGGGAGGCAGAAGAGCTTCCACTGTTTAGAGCCTTGTTCAACGAGGCCATCACTCTGACTCCGGTGACCCATCCGGGTGACCTAACTGGTGAAGTGGAGCACTGGAGTAGGGAATAGGGGTGAAGAAGTGTGACCTGTAGGAGGTTAATACATGCTCATACTTCATACTGAGAGGGTGAGCCCATTTAGGGTAATTTCACAAGAGTGCACTAGCCAGAGCTACTTCAGTGCTAAGAAGTGGCCGGCGAAAGTAGGGCCGCTCTGTTCATTAACATGCCTGCCGCAGTGAAGCACCTGCCACAGTCTTTTGATGGAGAGCTTTTGCATGGCCCCCTCGGCTTCCCCAAGCCTCCATGGCTCGATTACACTTTGGATAACTTCACTGGCCTTGAAATAATTCATTTCTGCTAATTCCTCCTCTTTCGGGTCCCACCATGCTGGGCACAAAAACCCCATGCTGTCACCGGTCCCCTATCTCACTCCTTTACCAGCAAAAATGTACAGGCAGGGAAATTAAATGTCACCATAAATAATCCCTCTTACTGTACAGGCCCTGCGGGATCAGGAACTGGCTCTTCTCCATGTTCCTGGGCAGCGGACACCAGCGCTAAGTGATCTTTGGCTCTGTTGCGGCACCCCTCTGAGATTTTCACTCTACACTTTATTCAGAATTAACCAATCAGAAGCGAGATCTGTAAAAAAATATATATATAAAAAACTAAGCCGTTTTATTACTCCCTTATTTTCACATGCTTGTTGTACTATGATGTAATAATCATGCTCTATGTAAATGACAGCGATATGAATGTGCTCACCACCGGCACATAATGATGATCGCGTGTGTCATACAGCCTCCCGCGAGACCAACCTACATCCTTTTTATGGTAGTCATTCTCATAAAATGAAGAGCCATTCCAAGGCATGGTGAGGAAATAAATTAAGCTTGTTCTTGTCACGTGGGAAATAAAGCCTGTAAGTTGCACAGTTTTATCTATTTGTTCTTCACTCAGATACATCCAAGAAGCAACACAGAAATCAAAATGTATTTATTTATTTTTCACACTTCCTGTCGATGCACATAAGGGAGTCTCAATAAGTGCCTGCTGTGTCCTGGAATTTAATGATACATTGTTCTCTGCCCCACTCCACAGCCCGGCCTCTGAGCAGAGGAGAATCCACCACATGGGAATAGGATGATATAATGATAATCAGCACACATGGCAGCCACACATATTCCCATTTTAATGGCCGATTGTCCTGGAAAAGACTTGTTAATGGGAGCATATCTACGCGAACTTGTGTTTAAAAAAAAAAATAACAACCCCAAAAAGTACATTTGATTATTGATTCCCAGCATCCTATTTGATTTTGGACAAATGAAAAAGCAGATGATGATGAACCCTCGCCATGTAGTATGTGTGTGTATGTCTTGCGCAGTGTTGGTGCATTTGTGTCTAATGAGTGGTTTAGTGCGAGAGCTAGTTAGCACGGGGGAGTGTTTGTGCAGAATCGAACGGGCTGATTTAAGGTACGGAGGTCAAAGGCCGGCCCAATTACGTCCTTGGTGAGGGCGCCTCCTGGCTCTTTGATTCTGCACTTCTAAAGGGGCAAGGGAGGGGCAGGGGTCTGTGGCAGCCGCATTATGGGGGTGTTAATTGGAGCATGTTGTTTTAGACGGCCAAGCCATCAGGGCAGGCCACAACACCACCACTGGTCTAATTGCAGAGGCAAAGGCCTTCATGTTCCCTCACAACTGTAAGCTTTTACGTGTGCCCGTACACTACAAGCACACACTCCAGTCCATCGATGTAAAACAGCCATTTTAAGCTGTGCATACAGCATAACAGGGCAACTTGTTCAGCCTGTCAGCTAGCACGGAGCAGTAAAAATTCACACATTATATGTTGAATAATCCTGCCTTTGTTTTGACATGTTGTGTAAAATCTAAATCTCTGTGACAGAGAGAGGACGGGATCTATTCAAACTCCTCATTTGCAAGGCTGTCACCCAAGCCATAGCTCTCTGTAATGTTTAATTACAGACTAAACAAAGACAGGTTTATAATCAGTCGACTCAGCTCAAATAAAGCCATCCTGTAAAAGATTCAGGAAGCTTGTTTCTGATTTGTGAGAAATAAGAATTTTGACTTAATTTCCCATAATTGTAACTTTGCATCTCACAATGTGACAATATATATATATAATTTTACACTCAAAATTATGACTATTTCTATCAGTGTGACTTTATATCTCACCATTGTGACTTTAATCTAAAAATGGTAACTTTATTGCTACAATGTAACAGTATCTCTAGATTTATTTTTCATAAATGTATTTATCTTTATACTTACAATCCCAACTACTGTTTCTCCCAATGTGACTTAAAATCTCACAACTGTGACTCATCTAATTGGGACTTTATTTCTCACTATTCTATTTCTCAAAAAATTATTTCTCACAATTGTAACTACCGGTATTTCTCAAATTATAATTTTATTTCTCACAATTGCAACTTTCTTCCCCTCAGATTGAATATCTCACCATTTCTACTTTTCCACAATGCTACTTAATATCTCAAATTTGCGATTTTAAATCTCACAATTGTGAGGTTTTTCTTATTTTAAACTTTCTCACTATGACCTTTATTTTTTAGCCTTTTAAATTTCCAACAGAAGCAGGATTCATTACTGTGCTGCAGAAAGACGACATAAAGACAGCTGATATTATCACTGATATCATCTTAAAAGTCTTCTTTTGGCTTGTTTCATTTCAACAGACTTCAACAATTACCACTGAGACCATAACATCAGCTCAACTTAAATGGTTGTCCACATATCTAACTCTCTGCCCTCTTCAGTGTAAGAGAGATATTTGTGTTGTGCTGATTATTGCTCTCTTCTGCTCGTCAACACAAAGTAATTTGTGCGAGATGAGGTATTGAGCGGTTAAATTGTGCCGCCGGCACGTTTAGCCTGTCATAAACCATGTCTTCTTTATTGGGATGGCTCTCCAGGCCAACACTGTCCACCGCTCTATAATCCAGTGCTAAGAGCTCCCTCCTGGGCCTCCATACTGCGAAAAACGGCTCTGATCAATGCTTGTCACAAGAGAACAAGGTGCCGAAGGACTGCAGGGATTTTCAGACATGCTCAGGTGCTTTTTGAATATGAGCAACATTCCCTGGTCACAACTTAGCTCCAGACTCCACAGTACCTCTTCTCAATTGGTCAGAAAAATGTTTGATTGTGAACAGACTGCAGATAAGTCCTGAGTCAGCACTCACTTTTATGTGTGAACGTTATGACGGGACAAGGATGAGAGGTGCCCTAACTATCAAATAAAGAGGTCTGGAGACAAAGCACCTCATTGGAATTACAGATGCATTTCAGAGCCATGCAAGTGCAGAAACAGATCCACAGATGTCTAAATGAATTGATCGCATTATAAAAATTTTCCCTCTGAGAGTAATCAGTCAGAGCTATTGATAATGGGGCCTGGTGCCATTGGCCTTGTGTGTTTATTCATAGTGATATGTTACTATGCCTTTTGCACTGAGTGCCTGAAGCTGGAAAGATGGATGAGGCTTCTGCTGCCACAGGCACTGTATGAGCTATTGTGGACAGTATATTGCAAATCTCTCTTTTTCTCTCACTCTCATTACACTTCATCTTTTTCGGATCTTGGAGCATTCACTGAAGTGATGTCTACAATTATGTCGCCTGCTCAACAAAAACGTAATAAGATATAGGCCTATTTATACTTTAATGTTCTTCCCAGATGCTTTTTTACCCATGCGAACTATAAAAGAAAGCTAATTTCCAATGTCTACTTTGAAAAAAGTTCAAAACAGTTCAAAACAAAATTAGCATCAGGACCTGAAGTGTAAAGTGCTTAATTGTACTTCAGTATAATACTTAATGGTATTATTTTAGAGAATTTGTTCTGTACTTGAGTTTAATTGAAACTGATTACTTTTGCACTACTTAAATTAATAAAATAATTATATTTAAGTTTATTTTTTTATAGCGCCTTGTGAAGAACCCAAGGTCGCTTCACAAAATAATACAAACAGTTGACAGACAAAGACAAGCAATCTGCCTCATATAACAATTAAACAAGCAGAAAATCAGATGGAGACAACCAATAACTACAAATAATTAACATGAGAAGTTATATAATAAAAAAAAACATACATTTTGATAAAGAAAGCATGTAACAAAAATTGAAAAAGTAAAGAAATAGAATGGAAGATAATTATTTACTGAGCGTGGTGAATATATGAGTTTTAATTTGAGATTTGAAGGACTGTAGGGGTGGCACGAATATCAGAGGGCAGCTTATTCCATAGCTTAGGGCCTACAACACTGAAAGCCCTACCACCCGCAGTAGAGAGTTTATACCTAGCTACAAGGGTCCGAGCAGGAACATATGGATGCACTAACTCAGCGAGGTATTGAGGTGCGGGGCCATGACAGGCTTTATAAACTAATTGAATTCAAAGGCAAAATTATACAAAATGGGTGTGAAGTTAGTTTGATTAAAATCTTATTTGTGACTTGATTTCTTCAACTAATTAAAAAAAAACTAAGATTTTTAAAAAAAAATACTAGGTAAAATTAATTATTTTATTTAATAGGAATGCGAGGGTGAGTAAATGATAAAATAATTGACATTTATGGGTGACTATCACTCATAGAATACTACGTATTCTACTATACTATCATAGAAGACTATCACATGTAGAATTTCTAAGTACACTTTACACTTCTGAGGACCTGTAACATTCCTGTGGAACATAACAAATATATTTTTGACAAAAGATGTCAGAATTCACAGTACTCAGTAAAGAATAGGCTAAAAGTACCCAGATGACCGACTACTTCCAGAGATTCTGAAGGCCAGGGGAGAGGATCTGTGATGGCATGAAGCAACACAACTGACATTAGTAGGTCACATGCTAATGACAACATGATGGGTGTCTTCACAATGTCTTATTTAATAACTAAATTTACATTCATCACGTTAAGTAGAGTTTCTTAGTACACTTTACACTTCTGAGGACCTGTAAGAGAAAAGCATTTTGTCCCCATGTACACAGAATTGAATGACAATAAAGACTTGATGGCTTTGAACTTTATTCTTCAGCTACAGGTAGTCAGTGCAGAAAAGTGAGGTATGTCAAATCATCTGGAAGTTATACATAAAGTAAATAGAGCCTGAAAACTGTAAGGGCTAGATTTTTCTAGTGGTCCACAAAATTTAGGTGTCTGAGTATGGTAGGACCAGCCGTGCATCTGATGACACACCTGACAGATCAGTTATAAGGCAGATCAGAAGAGGATGTCCCTTGTGGGAGACTGGTAATGAGGGTTCAGGCCAGGGTGTACAGACTGAGCAATTTCCCACTGATTTGACATAATCGGTTATTTAAAGGGCACAAGGCTTCCATTTCAAACTTATTTTTGAATTAATAAGTCAATGTCACACAAACTTACAGCCATATTCAAGATAATTAAAACAATACAACCATGCATGAAAGAGCTCTGTTCAATTTCCTTTTCAATTGAATTACAGTACACAAAAAAATTTTAGTCTGATGTATCATACCAGCAAAAGTCACATGATTAATCCAGAATTACTTTCAGTAAACTGGCATTGTGCTTACATCTCAGTTCTCGGCCCTGTGCTATATCCAGTTTTAAAAGAGGTGAATCTCACAGTCCAAAAAGTGTCAGAGCATAGTATAAATCAGACCATGTCTATGTCAAACACAATACAACAACCCCACCGGTCCCGCAGCCCAGCGCCGGGGCCTTTCCACCCCCATGTTACGTGATGCATGTAGCCTGATGGATCGTCCCCTTTCCAGGGTAGACACCATGATGAACACAATGCCTGGAGACAAACCATGCCCCCTCTATAGGCCTCTGCTCCTCAGATCCCCCCACTCCCTGCACACCTCCATTCATTCTGCTTTTATTTATTCACACGCTCACGGCCTGTTTGTTTTTTTAAGCAAAACAAATTGAAAGGAATAAAAGCAAGCGTGAATTGCGCTTTTTATATTCCTCTCTGTGTCAAGAAGCTTGGATCAGGGTTGTGCATCATGCCACGAAGGTTATGCATATGTTCTCGGCTGTAAAGTATGATTAAAAGTGCAGGAGGATACTAATAGAGATGTGCAGGGTTATAAGACTTTCTTTCAGGTGAAAGGACCAGAAAATGTCTAAAATGTTAATGTAAATGTAAATGTTAATAATATCCAAACAAATAAATGCAAATTAAATGCATGCTATCTAAAGAACATCAATCTTGTTTCTACACTCTATCAGTTCGTAACTTATAGCCATTGTGGCATGAATGTCCAGTAGGGATGTGCCTAAAGCCATATTTGAAATTGCACAAATAATAATTTTATTCTGGAAAAATTTAAAAAGAAACCAGACTTATAATATATTTATAGATTAATCAACCAACAAGGACAAGCACAGTGATTATTTCCATAGAGAAAAATATTCATTAGACTGCTTATCTAACAAACAATAAAGTGTTAACTTCATACATCCAAAACTTTTGTGATTTTTTTACCTTTATTCCGCATTGAATAAAGGTTGTAATAAAACATATTATATAATTTATAAAATTCATGAAATATAATTGTATGAATAATACAAGGCATATTTGCTAAATGGAAACATTAAATTCAATAGTTACATCTAAAACTTCCTGTTTAAGCCAATCCTTCTATCTAAATGAAGATATATATAATTTTTCAATGCAACAGATATAGACACATGTATACACATCATGGCTCGCCTCTAGTACAAAAGTTTCCTTCAGCACCATGGACAGCAACTGTATGGTAAAATGGCTGGCAGATCATTCCCACCTGTTTATGTTGACCAGATAGGATAGTCTCTTAAACACCCACTTTAAGACTGGTCTCGGTTCAATTACACTAGTTGGCTAATCACATACTAGGCTACATAAGGTGAAAGCGCTTTGAAGGTAGGATCTAAACATCAAAGCTGCAGTCATTAAAACAAGGATGAAGGAAGAAGCTGCAGTAGTTTCAGAAGCTTCCCTTCCTCTTCATTAAGAAACAGATCGGGGGGGGGGGGGGGGGGGGACACACACAGCACAAGTGCAATCAAATGAAGTTTCCCGACTCGGCTTGTTCGGGGCCAACTGCTTCCGTCAGCAGGACAAGAGCACGTGAGCGTGCAAACGGGAGAGGAAGCGAGACAAATCCCCCGTGTGTAACTCAATAAAGGCGAAAGTGTCACATTGACAAATGAAGATGGGGAGATATTATTTATAGCTGAGACTATGTTAAACAGCCTGGGTTTGCTCTGTGTACTTTTACTCCGTTTTGAAAAAACGACCGGGCTAAATCTTCTTCTTGGCGGGCAGTGATAAATAAGGACGGAGGGAGTCACCGCTGGTCTGCCGGGCAGGCGGCAGGGATGTTGTTGATGCTCATTCATGTTTACCCTCAACCTCAGGCTGCTCCATCACTCCTCTTCCCCACCCTCCCTCCTCCTTATCTCTGCTATGGCTCTGCAGAGGGAGGAATTGTGGGAAACAGCCAGTCGAGAAGCCTGACAGAGAGCACTGACTTTAATTTTGTCCAGAGGGGGATCAAGCCTCTCTCTCTTCCCCACCTATTCCTCGATCTCATTCTCTCGCCCCCGGAACAAACAAATATTTGTCCTCATTATTAATTAAACAGGGCGCCGAGAAGCACAAAGGTAAATTGACGACAAGCCGTCCTCAAGCCCTGTACACAAACTGCCGTGCACAAACACAGCACCGAGCGGAGCTCGAGGAAAACCTACTCGCCGGTTGTGATTTACGAGGCCCGTTGCATGCAGGCTCTGGCCTGCACCAGTAAGCTATTCATAAACAAAAGCAGCTAAATAATGAATGTCTCTCTGGCTGTGCGGCCTGCCCATGTGGCGGTTAAATGAATAGGAATTAGTGGGGAGGAGTGTGAGTTGGGCCCTGTGTGATGTTGTTTATGTGTACGGGGATATTCATTTATCTCTCCCAGTGTATGCTGCCATGTGGTGAGGGCTAGAGCACGGAGACTATAAAGTGTGTGCGTGTGCTTCCTGTTCATTTTTGTCCTCTCTAACAGGCCACTTGTGGAGGTGACCAAAAGAGAGCATTTGTCTGCTGAATACTTGCGATTTTAAAAATACATGTACCAAAATAGCATGTAAAGTCATCTTGCCCCTAAAGACCATTAAAGAGTCTGAATTAGCATGATCTTGGTAACACTTGCTATATACACTGTCCCATTTGTTTAAAAGTTTATGTAACAATAAAAGTAAATAAAAGTTTTAAAAAAAGGTTGTGTTGCAACCCTCCTCGTCTGCTCAGACTTGATGTAAATGTTTTTAAAAATAACATTTAGTAGTAAATGTTACTAAATGATAAAAACTGCTGATTCAGCTGATGCTGTATTAATTTAATACATTTTAACATTATCACAAATAAATCAGTTTTACACCATAAATCAGTTTTAAAACATTTGTTTTACCAATTTTTACCAAATTTTATTAAAAAAAATAGTTTTTGTGATGTAAATTCTTAAAGGGGTCATGACATGTTTTTTTGTTTTGTTTTATTATGTTCCCTTAGGTGCAATTATAGTATAACTATAGTTTTTTTTTACAAAAAACTTTAAAAATGTAGTGATTTATGACCTTTTCCCACCCTGTTTCTCACCCTCTGATTCAAACAGTCTGTTTTGGGGGCGTTTCCCCTTTAAGACTTCAGTGTTAACACCCACTGTTATGATTGGCTAACGTCAGTGCTGCTTATGCATAAATTATTAACGTTAATCATTTTGTATCACATGTAGACTACACAATGCTCCACCACGTGAAACTTCGGTCTTCCAATCTTTTACCATTGTGTCAATTCTCAATTGATTTTGATTCATATGCGCGAGGGAGGGAGGGAGAGAGAGAGAGAGAGAGAGAGAGAGAGAGAGAGAGAGACAGTTTGAAGGCGCGCACGCGGCCGGGGCTCGCTCGCTCTCTGCTCGTTCTTTCAGTAACATTCCCTGTCACACTCATCTGATCACTCACCGTTCAAATAAGGCTTTGGCGCGCTGCATATGCTGCAAATAAACTGCATCCGACTGCTTTCCCTGACGTCTGGATCGTTCGGCAGCGTATTCAAACACTCAAACAGGAACAGCACATCTGCGTGGCATAGCAATCTTCTTGTAAACAGACCCACTCGCTGCACGTCGAGTCGTCGACTGAACACATGTGGGCCCGAGCCGCACGACAACGATGCGAAATGAGGCGTACTTGTCTTGCGCTGGAGGCGGTCATATGCAAACGACTGGTACGTCACTTCGCACCGTGACGTCACTTCTAACCATGGATCCAGAACAAGCTGTATTTAGAGCTTGATTAAATAAATGCTTCGTTTATAATGGGGAGGACGTCTTAAGCTATGAAACTTGCAGGAAGTTTTAATAGTACATAGATCTCTTAAATACCAAAAGATCAAGGCAAATTTGGTTTCTCATGTCATGACCCCTTTAATATATTTACAGTCTTCAAATTTATTTTGTAACCTCAAGAGGAGGGTGATCATGTATGATAGTGATTTCCATGTGCATCATTTCTATGCAATATCTAATTATCTAAAGAGTCCACACTTTCGTGATGTGGCGCTTTGAATGTTTGCTGCGGAGCTCGCGGGCTTGCATGATCGCCAAAAGTGTGCATTGAGGGCACATATATGCTTCTGAATCCTAAAATGACAAGCGGTCATGTGGACTTAATGGACGTGCATACAGTGGCATGTGTCCATTAAGTGTGTAATTTGGGACAGGACCCTTACTTCACTTTTTTCATTACTGGATGAATCAGCATTTTTGAACGAATGTCTGGAAATCAATAATTCAATGACAGATATATTTTTTTAACAGTCAAATGTCACCAAGTAGTGGCATAACAATGTAATCAATATAATGGATATTTGAAGAATAACAACCGTAGATATCAGTGTTTATATCCTAACTGTAAACTTTTATTCCAATACTTCTGTGATCATTTGATTATTGTAAGACAAAAATAACAATACTGTGTAGTTTAAAAAACTGTTGTTTCTTACCTATACACAACAACTGTTCTCTCTGGGTCAGTGGCAGCGCGAACACAGATTTCAATGTTCCGGTATGATTTTGTCAAAAGGTTTAATAGACATAGCCGAATCATTGTCATTTTGGGATTAGATTAGTGTGGGTGTTTGAATCGAGATCTTTTACCGATTAATCGTGCAGCTCTAGTTAAAACTGACCCCATGTTACTGCCATCCCCATCAGTCTCAATCTGCCTAATGCAATTAGTAATGTCAACGAAATGAACCTTATTGTAAAGTTTTACCACGGTCTCCTTTCGGGACCAGCCGTAGCTCAGATTCAGCTTCTCTAAGCCTCCAGGACTCTGTTTAAACTGTTTCTTATGTCCATGATTCAGCTGGATGTTAGGAATGCAAAATGCTGACCTTTCCTCAGTCCAGCGGCCCAGCCCTCAGTCAGCACTCGTTTAATGGCACCTGCCATCCTCCACTGGCCGTCCGTGCTTTTTTGCAGGGGGCATATCTGTCAGCAGTGCTGAATTAGTGATCCGTGTGATCTGATAGCAGAAGGCCCACCGCAGCTCCTGATACCAGCCAGAGAATTCTCACCTGAGGCTGAGTGACAGCCAAACAGCAGGGGATGGACAGGCAACCCATGTCATTCATATTCATTCATACGTGAAAACATTCGCATGGACATGCTGGCGCAGACACTCAAGCAGGGTCCTGGCCTAGTCAAGATGGGCAAGATATTCATCCGTATGCTTAATATGTGTGAGAACCACATAACGTTCAAATGAATGATGAATCATTGATGGTAACTCTCAGCGTGTAAAATCAAAGTTTCATTACAGTGATCAGCTGGACTGAGGCGGTCCCTCTCGACTCATTAGGACCCTCACGCTGACCCTAAAGCTTCTTATTGACTCTGAAGTGAAGAGTATCACAGGCAGCAGAGAGAGAACTAGCCCTGAGCCATTCTTTAACCTCCAATGACATTTAACTAAAACCCAATCTCCATCTCTATGAAGGCTAGCTCTGACCCCAAGGGTAAGAGAGGGATCATGAAGAAAAGAAAAACATTTGATATATTCATGCTAACCCATGATCACAATCGGTTTGATATGTTGAGTATCATTTTGATCACATTTAAATTGTACATGTCATAAGTAAGGCTGTCATTAGATTAAAATGTACAAATTGTTTAAAAATTACTTGTCGACATTAGAGCAGACAGACAAACACACAGATAGAGAAAAGTGCTGTTTTTGTTGAGCTATATACATGCAGACAGATAATGTGTTACGTCTCGTGCTATGATTGTCGCACTTTTAAGACAGTATGTGAAGATTAAAACAGTTATTTTTTTAGCATTTACCACACTCAATTATTGATAAATTGACAGCCCTAGATTTTAGCATATATGGGCTATATTTCATTGTGTGTGTGTACACACTCATACACACAGATACGTGTGTCTTTACAGAAGGAGTAGCCACAGTGAGCTCCATTACTAGGAGAGGTCAAGGTCCAACACACTGGGACATCATCATCTCCATCTTATCAGCGTTGTAATAATTTGACGATAAAATAAAATAAATAATAAAAAAGCACCATAATCTCAGCCAGCTGGAATTGGAAACTTATACAAGGGTTAGCAACTGGAGGTGGATGATGCCCTTGGGCCTCTGCTGTGCACTGGCAGCAAGGGAGAGAACAACTGAAAATGTCCTTCTGTTTGACATATTGCACATCATGTCGCCCCTCTTTTACGGTTCTGCAATCTTTAGCATTTCACAGAAGGGTTTTCGTGTGCAGGTTAACTAGTAGCCAGGGGCTACAGAATTCCGTGTGACAAATGGAACAGTCAATTGGTATGGGGGAGTGCAGCAGGCAGGGTGGGGTTTGGAGGGTTACACCATGCAGCCGGACTGATCTGTAGTTATGGGAGGTGGGGGGGCAGATAAATCTCTTCCTATGTAGCTTATGATGGCTAGATCGAGGTTTGGGGCTTGAGTCCGTGCTCAGGGGCAGAGGTCAAGAGCCGGAGATTGTAAGGGGCAATGAGGGGTGAATCAAGTAGAGGTTGTTCTTTTTATGACATTCGGCGCCCATTCCCAGCATTGTTCTCGATTATATTCCCTCAGTAAAGAACTAAAGCTGTGCAGTCTGTAAACAGAGTCAAAACACATTTAATGACAATCATTTGCACTGCCACTGAGGTGTAACTCCATGTCTTAGTTCATGTATAATGCCCTAATATGACAACAAAACCCCTGTAGAACACCATACACAAGATTTTTTTTAAAGGGAAGTGATCTTTTCATCCAAGAATCCTGAAAAACTGCATCATGTTTTCCACAATAATAATAATAAGGGGAACAATAGTTTTCAGTTGTTCATCTCAGCAATGTTGTTTTTATCTCAGCAGAAAAAAGGTCCTCTCACTTTCAACTGCTTTTTTTTTTTACGTGTAAATATTTGTTTGTACATAAAAAAAGATTCAATAACTGACAAAGTCCAACTTAAGTAAGTTCAGTGATGGTTCACTTTTGTTGTTAAAAAAAAAGTTATTTAGTTCATTTATATATATACACAAGTATATATATATATATATATATACACTCACCGGCCACTTTATTAGGTACCCCATGCTAGTAACGGGTTGGACCCCCTTTTGCCTTCAGAACTGCCTCAATTCTTTGTGGCATAGATTCAACAAGGTGCTGGAAGCATTCCTCGGGGAGTTTGGTCCATATTGACATGATGGCATCACACAGTTGCCGCAGATTTGTCGGCTGCACATCCATGATGCGAATCTCCCGTTCCACCACATCCCAAAGATGCTCTATTGGATTGAGATCTGGTGACTGTGGAGGCCATTTGAGTACAGCGAACTCATTGTCATGTTCAAGAAACCAGTCTGAGATGATTCCAGCTTTATGACATGGCGCATTATCCTGCTGAAAGTAGCCATCAGAAGTTGGGTACATTGTGGTCATAAAGGGATGGACATGGTCAGCAACAATACTCAGGTAGGCTGTGGCGTTGCAACGATGCTCAATTGGTACCAAGGGGCCCAAAGAGTGCCAAGAAAATATTCCCCACACCATGACACCACCACCACCAGCCTGAACCGTTGATACAAGGCAGGATGGATCCATGCTTTCATGTTGTAGACGCCAAATTCTGACCCTACCATCCGAATGTCGCAGCAGAAATCGAGACTCATCAGACCAGGCAACGTTTTTCCAATCTTCTATTGTCCAATTTCGATGAGCTTGTGCAAATTGTAGCCTCAGTTTCCTGTTCTTAGCTGAAAGGAGTGGCACCCGGTGTGGTCTTCTGCTGCTGTAGCCCATCTGCCTCAAAGTTCGACGTACTGTGCGTTCAGAGATGCTCTTCTGCCCACCTTGGTTGTAACGGGTGGTTATTTGAGTCACTGTTGTCCTTCTATCAGCTCGAACCAGTCTGGCCATTCTCCTCTGACCTCTGGCATCAACAAGGCATTTCCGCCCACAGAACTGCCGTTCACTGGATGTTTTTTCTTTTTCGGACCATTCTCTGTAAACCCTAGAGATGGTTGTGCGTGAAAATCCCAGTAGATTAGCAGTTTCTGAAATACTCAGACCAGCCCTTCTGGCACCAACAATCATGCCACGTTCAAAGTCACTCAAATCACCTTTCTTCCCCATACTGATGCTCGGTTTGAACTGCAGGAGATTGTCTTGACCATGTCTACATGCCTAAATGCACTGAGTTGCCGCCATGTGATTGGCTGCTTAGAAATTAAGTGTTAAGGAGCAGTTGGACAGGTGTACCTAATAAAGTGGCCGGTGAGTGTATATATATATATATATATACACACACAAGTACTACAGTCCATCTCATCCTCATGGACTGAGACAGATTTACCAGTTCTGGCTGTGAGATGTTACCCCACTCTTCCACCAAGGCAGTAAAACTAACTGTAACCATGGAAGTTTGGCAGGAATAGTAAAATGCTTTCAAGTACATCACACATCTTTTTCCAGCACTTCAAAACTCAAATATTAACATATTTAAATATTATTTTTAATGTGATGACCAAAACATTAGGCCTATTTGTTCATCCTTTTAGCAGTACATATGAAAGCGCTATATAAACGCCTCATTCATTCATTCATTCATTCATCCTTCAAAGATTACCCCCATTTACAAAACTAAAAGTTTCAAATATGTAGGAAAACTCACACCTATTTAAAAATCTTAAAAAATACATTAAATTACCATTGTAACCAATAGGTGACAATGGTCACAATGATAGGCCACAATCCCAAATATTTATTTTTTTATCATTTTGCTTTTGAATTATTATTTCGACATTATGAATAAAAATGCTTCTGCCCTCAAATGTTAATCTGGAGCCTTGCAAACTTAAAATAAAATTGCATTTTGTAATTTCTGTAAATTAAGTCTATTTATTACCAAGGCATTTTGTCAGTAATAAAGTCTAAAGTAGTAAAGAAAATGTGAATAACTGCGCTACAGGTTGATTTAAGGTGTGCTCCTAAATTCTCTGCTTGTGCGCCTAAAATTTTCAAAAGTCTGGAGCCCTGAACATGTTCACTGCTACACCAGTGGGAATACTTCAAACATGTCAACTCATTTACGCCGACATCACCCCAGTGTGTCAATAACTGATTTTTTTGTCAAAAAACAAAACTTAAAAATTTAGTAAAAGCACACGAGTTCCATATAAAACAAAATTGTTCTTTTTTTTGTAACTGTTTTATAAGGAGATGTTTTTGTTTTATATGCTGCTATGAAGACACCCCAGAAGATGGGTCAAGTAGCCTATAGCTCCAGCATTGTTCAAAGTAAAAAAAGATACAATACACATTTTATTTCTGTAGCACCGAATCATGACACCACTGTGTTGTATCGAAACCGAACAGTGAATTTTGTGAATCGTTACACCCCTAATAACTATAGGCTAATATATATTATTATATTATGGCCCCTTTTTTTGTTCCGCACCAAGGGCCGGTTGCACCAGCGGTGCACAAGTTACAACTTAGCCTAGTGTTGACATAAATGGGCACTAAGTTACAACTTACGCACTACTAAATATTTTGCGTTGCACCATTAAACTTAGTTTAAACGTAACTCTACGTTCCACCTAAATATTTACGGCAGCTCTGGCCATGAATAACGGTCGGAATGAGATGGCAGCCAGATTAGATTACATCGATGAGCTCGTAATTGATAATGAAGAACCGCAAATTCGTCGACGAGTTTTACGAGACCGACATCATCCTTTGGATATTTATGATGATGTCGACATATATGCTCGTTTGCGCTTTAAAAGAGGGAATAATGCGGATAACGGACATGATCGCGCCTGATATTCAACATGAAACAGACCGAAACGGCGCTCTCTCCCCAAGCCTTCAAGTCTGCGTCGCATTACGTTATTTTGCTTCTGGATCATTTCAAAACTTAGTAGGCGATTGCATACAAATTCATCAATCTACAGTATGTTTTTTCGGTTCGTGACAGATGAGTTTAATTTGCTTTCAAGGACTGTTTTGTTTTCTTTGTATCCATCAATTAAAATAATAATTTCTTCATGCCTGAAATTTTTCTTCCTGATTCTTTTCTCCTCCATGAGTGGGCTCTTAAGATATTTTCAATTAAAAGTTTAATGTTTTGAGTTTGATAACGTTTGTTTTAACGTCTTTTTTAAACTTTCGGTTAGGTCAATAATGAGTTTGAAATTATGCGATGTTCAGACTATTTCCTGTTTACCTATTAGAAGGCTTGTGATTGGCTTAGGAAAAATAGACGTCATTCTATGCGTCAACGCATTACTTTACGGAGAGTTTGCGACCTACTAGCTACGTTCTGCCTTACGGACAAATGGTGCAATGGAATAAAGTACAAACTTAGTTACAAACTAGCAAGTAGTTACTAAGTCTGTAGAGTGGACTTTACGTTCCAGTTTAAGTAAGAATTTTACGAACAGCTGGTGCAACCCTACCCAAGTGAATAAGTCAAAATACTCACTTTAAACGTTCAACACAGTCTTTAAATGTCATTTGTACTGGTGAGAAACTCCATTTCTAAGTTAATTTATAATGTCCTAATATGACAACGCGGCAACCTGTGAAAAATCCATGGAGTTTTGCCCTTTCACACAATTGAGCACATTTAACAACCCTCTTAAAAGTCTCTGAAATACATCAGCTGAAGGACTCGTCTTTTTCTCCTGTCACCTTTCACTCTTTGAGGAAGCAATTTTTACAACATCCCCATCTAATTTTTTTTATCCTCACATTCTTTAGCTCTCTCACACACACAAATGCTCCTTCCATCACCCCTTCGTTTCTTGGCTCTACAAATGCATTTGTTCAATACCTCCAGCAAACAGATTAGAGGCTTCTTATCTGAGGCAGGAGTACGTGATAATGGCTTTCACCAGATCCCTCCACTGTCACAGATTAAAATGGCTCTGGCTGAAGCGTATTAGCAATCACATTTTTCTTCTACATTTTTTTTTCTTTTTTTTTTTTTCTGCTTGCCATTGGATTTCCTGTCCAATCTATTGTAGCAGGACCCTAAAGATACAAGGAGAAGTCAGTTTCAATCTGATAGGTGATTGTTTTTTTTTCCATCTCCCTGTTGCTGATTCCCTGGTCTGCCATCGATCGATGATTCGCCTGGCTGCTCGTCACCTTGGTGTGTGTGTATAATGGTGTCAGTATGCAAGTGTGTGTGTGTGTGTGTGTGTGTGTGTGTGTGTGTGTGCGCGCGCACACAAGTGTCTTAATGCTCACCTCCAACACTTCCTTTAAACTTGATACGAAGTGATTGATCTTTGGGTCCAGTGAACAAAGGCAGACAAGTAGGCCTGCCAGAGAGGGACAATGCGTTTTGCCAAGCCGCTACAGAGGCTCAATTACAGGGGTTACCTGCGTTCCTTATTGGATCACACCTGGGCCGCATCTCAGAGCTCTGCACTTCCTTCTCTCCACTGCAACACACTAACAGACACTCCACTTTGCTTAATGTACTATAACTGGGATCAGACTGCTGGGATTGCAGCTTGAGTAGGTTAACCCACCAGTTTACTGCACAATCCATTAATAACTCTCTCCTTTACTGGCTTCACAGCAATACCTGTCCGACCAGAGTATCGACGCACATACTGCAGCTTACGTGAGATCACAGAAGGAGTGCAGATGTACATTCTGTCCCATGTGTGACAGCAAAATGTGTTATATGGACTGGCCAGCTCAGGAAAAAAACAGCTGAAAATAACCCAAAAAAAGGAAATGACACACCTCCACACTAAATTGATCTGGTTGACCTTTAGACCTTTGCTTTGACACTTCCTACTCCCTCGGGTCGTCCGTGAACATCTGAGACACTTGCAGATTCCTCTAAGCCCCCCTTTCACTTGGCATTAACATGAGCTTCTTATATTCTGTTTACACATTTACGTGTTCATTCCGATGACAATTCGACCAATGCATATAAGCCTATACGTAAGAGGTTGTGTTAACTGAAACATTTCTTTCATTTACTAAAGTGCTTTCAGTCGTTTCTACTGTTTTTTTTTTTTTTACAAACCCCTCAGTAAATGTTTAATTATGCAGTGAAAAAGGGAAAAAAAATTTAAAGAGCACTCTTTGGAGAGAAATGAGAGAAACAAGATTTCAAGTATAATTAATTAAAATAAATCAATTAAATCGAGTGAGCAAATAGCAAGCGGGGAGTGTTTGTTGTCTTTTTCCCATTATAAGAGCAGAATAAAAGTAAAGAGCTAACAACATAGCACTGACAACTCATATTAAATACTGTACAAAAGTTTGGGGTCAGTAAGCTCCTAAATGTTGCATAACTTTATGTAATGTGTGATTTGGAAGTTACTGTGGTGTTTGTGGAGCTCCCTGGTCATGCGGGAACATTAGCAAGCCGGTGCAGCCTTCGCACACATTTCTCAGCCATGTCATCGACAGGAATTTACTGCATGCAAATGAAGCCGAGACGTGCACGAACGGCTTGGAGATGAGATATACATATTTAATGAGATAAAATGAAAGGTGGACGAATGAGGTGGGGAAGAAGGGGTTAGGGTTCCAGATCCTCTCGTTTGCTTGTTTTTATAGACTGGTCCCTTACAAGCAAGCAAATGTCACAGCTGCTGTTAATCCTGCTACATCTGGACTAATGAGGCAGCAATACACATACTTGTGAGAGTGTGTGGGTGTGTCAGGAAAAAAAAAGAGAGAGAGATGCTAAACCACTTGTGTATATTTGCACATGACTGTGTGTGTGTGTCTGTGTTTCTCAGCAGTACTGCCCGTTGGAAGGTCCCTCATTTCCCCTGGGGGAGACGCTCACTGCCTTGGTTTTATCGGTGGTGAGAGTGATTACAGAGATGGTCTCTTAATGAAACCCTTCCACAAAAGTGTGTTAAGGCAGTCATCGTGAGCCCAGCAGGGCATTGTCTTAATCAGAGAATGGAACTGACATGGAGATTCTCACAAAACACACTAACTAGATTCGTCTCAACTCAACCTACCTTTCTCTCTCCTTCCTGCTACCCAGAAACCCCAAACTAATGTTGACATTGTAAAAATACAAACATATACTGTGTATATATGTATATATGTGTGTGTATATATATATATATATATATATGAAGAGTTCAGATGCAAAAGCCTCTAAGTGCCATCTGAAATTTTCTTCTAGAATGATAATTTTTATCAAGCTTGTTTATTTAAGTTCAATAATTTCACTTAAATGACAATTAATAGGTAATTTGCATAGCCATTTAAGTGAAATTACTGAACTTAAATATACGAGCTTGATAAAAATGATCATTCTAGAAGAAAATTTCAGATGGCACTTAAGAGGCTTTTGCATCTGAACTCTTCATATATATATATATATATATATATATATATATATACACACACACACACACACACACACACACACACACATAAACAACCAAAATATTTAGTTTTTAATAAATAAATATCAATAAATTATATTCTTACATAAAATACATATTAATTTTAGTATTTTTGTATTATAAACATATTAAATATACATTATGCATTAAAATACTAAAAACATTTATATGTGTGTGTGTGTGTTTTCATACTTATTGTATGAATTAAGTTCATATACACTCACCGGCCACTTTATTAGGTACCCCATGCTAGTAACGGGTTGGACCCCCTTTTGCCTTCAGAACTGCCTCAATTCTTCGTGGCATAGATTCAACAAGGTGCTGGAAGCATTCCTCAGGGAGTTTGGTCCATATTGACATGATGGCATCACACAGTTGCCGCAGATTTGTCGGCTGCACATCCATGATGCGAATCTCCCGTTCCACCACATCCCAAAGAAGCTCTATTGGATTGAGATCTGGTGACTGTGGAGGCCATTTGAGTACAGCGAACTCATTGTCATGTTCAAGAAACCAGTCTGAGATGATTCCAGCTTTATGACATGGCGCATTATCCTGCTGAAAGTAGCCATCAGAAGTTGGGTACATTGTGGTCATAAAGGGATGGACATGGTCAGCAACAATACTCAGGTAGGCTGTGGCGTTGCAACGATGCTCAATTGGTACCAAGGGGCCCAAAGAGTGCCAAGAAAATATTCCCCACACCATGACACCACCACCACCAGCCTGAACCGTTGATACAAGGCAGGATGGATCCATGCTTTCATGTTGTAGACGCCAAATTCTGACCCTACCATCCGAATGTCGCAGCAGAAATCGAGACTCATCAGACCAGGCAACGTTTTTCCAATCTTCTATTGTCCAATTTCGATGAGCTTGTGCAAATTGTAGCCTCAGTTTCCTGTTCTTAGCTGAAAGGAGTGGCACCCGGTGTGGTCTTCTGCTGCTGTAGCCCATCTGCCTCAAAGTTCGACGTACTGTGCGTTCAGAGATGCTCTTCTGCCCACCTTGGTTGTAACGGGTGGTTATTTGAGTCACTGTTGCCCTTCTATCAGCTCGAACCAGTCTGGCCATTCTCCTCTGACCTCTGGCATCAACAAGGCATTTCCGCCCACAGAACTGCCGCTCACTGGATGTTTTTTCTTTTTCGGACCATTCTCTGTAAACCCTAGAGATGGTTGTGCGTGAAAATCCCAGTAGATTAGCAGTTTCTGAAATACTCAGACCAGCCCTTCTGGCACCAACAATCATGCCACGTTCAAAGTCACTCAAATCACCTTTCTTCCCCATACTGATGCTCGGTTTGAACTGCAGGAGATTGTCTTGACCATGTCTACATGCCTAAATGCACTGAGTTTCCGCCATGTGATTGGCTGCTTAGAAATTAAGTGTTAAGGAGCAGTTGGACAGGTGTACCTAATAAAGTGGCCGGTGAGTGTATGTGTGTGTTTGTGCCCGCTAAAATAAATCGTTTGTTTTTGTTATCGTTTACTGCCTAATTTGTCCTGCCTTTTGAGTCGGTATCTCAGTGCAGGTCGGTTTAGTTTACATTGAGTTCTGTGCTGTAATTGTAAGACATTGTTGGTGTGCTGGTTTAGAGTTGCTCGGATCCTCAGAGATGAAGAGACCGTAGACCTGCTATGGGTTTAAATCACTAGAGAATTGGTTCTTGCCAGCTTGATTGTGTTGGTAAATGAAAGGGTATGTGACTTTGGTGTGTGTGTGTGTGTGTTCAAAATCATTTGCTTTTAAAATTACAAAATTAATTGCATGTCTAACCTTTCCTTTTATAAAGACTTACTAAAATAAATTTCTGAATAATAAAGTCATTCCTACTTCTGCTACTAAGCTTATGCATTTGTATTAAACATGATTCTGTGAAGGCTACCTAAAACTGCACATGAACCCCAAGGCTATGAAGACATATGATAAACAACTGCATTTTAGTACAGTATGTTGCATAAAACCGGCAGAATCACGTGGCGGCGAGTTTTCCCATAAATTATTGAGAGGCCTACACATGCCATACAGCTGCAAAATGATAAATCATCCTCGAATCAAATAGAAACATCTCCATATGAGCATAATGAAAAAAACAGGGAGGTAACATTTCCACAGGGCGACGGGACAGAGCTTGTACTGGGGATGGGGTTCTAGTGCCCTGGGCTGGCAGCATCTTCCCCATTACTCTATTGTGCTGTCCTGGCCTGGCCTGTCTCTGTCAGCATACCATTATTATGAATAGTGAGCATAATGCGTTGCCATGAATAGGATTGTCTGCCTGATTGTGATGTATAGTTTTTCATTACTGCTCCCCAGCCTCTGCCATTAGGCATGTGGAAAACTCTATTTATCCCCTAATTTGTAAAAATCCCCTCCCTGTCTGATAGCAATCAGAGGACTGTAATTGTCTGTGGAGCAGTGACGGCTATGGCTTGATGAAGAGCTATGTGCGTAGAAGAGCAGGCCGCCACCGCTGGTCGGGCCGATCGCCCCCGTACAGCCACCACGAACCCCGCGTACAACCCCGCACCTCATCCCCGCACGCAATTAATAACCATTTGCAAATGGCAGACATGTAAAAACCCTCCCGTCTCCATCTTCCAGCATCTTCCTCTCGCGCGCACACACAAATGCAGACGGGTGAAAAGGTGCTCCGCCAGTGAGCGGACAGGCAGGAGAAATGAAGACGTGGTAGGGCGGCATGTTAATTAATGCAAATGTAGCATGGAGCGATAACTTCATCCACAGTCTGAGCTTCGCTGTCTCACCGTTGCTACAGTCACCTAAATTTTACAGGCTCAATTAAGGCTCGCTCTGAGGCCCCTTCTCTGTAGGCAACGCTGTGTAGTAAACTCCACCGTTAATTCCTACTGATGAGAACACACACGGACAGCTAAACGAAAGTCATTGTTGCAATTTTGGAAAACCACCTCCTCCATCCTCCACCAGTGTAATTCTTCTAATTTGCAGTGAGGTCTTAATATATGCGTGTGCATTATTTTAGGCAAATTTGAGAGTTTTGCATGTTAATCGGATTATTCTAATTTATGATACACCATTATGCAGATAATACTGAATTACTTCTTGATTGAAGACCACTAGCGAATCCCCTACCCCCACCAAAATAAAAAAA
This sequence comes from Semotilus atromaculatus, assembly GCA_031834385.1. NCBI lineage: Eukaryota > Metazoa > Chordata > Actinopteri > Cypriniformes > Leuciscidae > Semotilus > Semotilus atromaculatus. Next base: position 30,120,232 of record JAULUF010000044.1, on the reverse strand, counting down.
ATTATAAAATTCTAAACGCAGTAGCTACACTGCTTGCCGTTAACGGTCTTTGTATTTTAAAGGGATCCTTTTAAGTGGACGTCCGTCTTGATAAACACTTTATGCATATCAGCTTCCACTTGTGGCCTGGCAGTGAGAATAATGGCTGTCTAATTGACTCATTTAGGGGCCTTTTGCCTACAGGAGGACTTTGCATTAAATGTTTGATCGCCCTAATTTCCAAACACATCATTAGGGACATCTCAGGCCTCTTAATAACAACTTTATGAGGCTGCTTTAAAAGTCGTGCCTCTTTTTTTTTTTCATTTTTTTTTTTGCCCCTTTCTTGTTTCGCCAAGTCGCTGGTCATAATTAAGTCAAATTTTTCAAAATATGGTAATGCAGAACCTGTTTGAATAAGTGTTTTCCATTTCCATAATTCTATTATGGTGTAGAGCCCGTTAATTGGTTGAGAGTGTGGGTATAGCTCAGTGGAAATGTTGCAGTAATTACAATCAGAGTGGTCCACCAGAGTTTATGTAAACACACTACCTCTCTTCTCTTAAGGAGTGGACAAAACGTAAACTGCAAAATGGATATGATATACTGTAGTGTATTAGTTGGTTGGTACACATTATTCCATGCAATCACTACTGGAAAAACACTTTATGGAAGGAAGCATATGCTGTATAGAAGAAAAGTGCAGAAAACAAAAAGAAATGCAATGACTAATACTAAACTAATGCAAAACATTTCTGGACACAATTGTAATAAGACATGGAATATAAATATATTTGTATTCATTGCAAATCGTATTGGAAATAAGTGATAAAATTTATAATCAGTACATTATCATTAATCTTATTTGTTTTTAATTATACTTTCTTTTCTGCACTTGTGAGTGTGTGCATGTTTGCACACTTGTACATCTGTGTTGATTAGCGTGTTTCAGCAGATCATGCTGTTGACATCCTGTCTGCCTTCCGTTCAGTTCATGATGAGGAAATCATGATACTTACTACAGAAATATGTGCAGGGCTATAGCTTTTTAAGATATGTAAATTAACTGAAAATGTGCTCTAAATATTTAGAGTCCATGCCGTAAATATGACAAAACAAAACAATTATTGCAAATATTACTGTAACTGTTAAACATTAAATCTAATTGACATGGTTTGAGAAATAAGATTTAAACATTTCAATCGTAAATGATTTAGGTCTACAATACAAATATTAAGATTTATATATATATATATATATTGTTTCTTACCTACAATATGTTGTGCAATACAATACAATCTGATTGTTTCAGATATTTCTAAACTTTGCTTTATCTTTTTTAAGGTTTCATTAAAGGCACAGTATGTAAGTTTCACCGCTAGAGGTCGCTTATTGAAAACAATAAAGACTTAGCTTGATGACGCAGTGATGGAGTGTGGAATCATGGGAGTTATCGTGTTCACCTCCACAGCCGTTTTCGTGGTTTATGTGGTTATCTTTGGCGACAGAATCCGCAGCAAACAATAATAAATAATTGTGGTCTATCATGGAAAAACAAACAACTGTGGCATGCTAGATGCTACCAAAATATATAACATTGTCCTAGTGGTTTTTGGATATTTGAATGCAAAAATCATCCATACTGTGTGTGCCTTTAAGATCCAGCTAGTCCTCCTAAACAATCTCGTCTATGTTTAGTTGAGAGGGCATGTTTGTCATCTCTCCTCAGCAGACAGATTTCATTACAGAGGAATATATGTCTTCCATGTAATCCCTACAAATGTGGAGAGAGGAGCAGCCCACAGTCATACCACATAACAATCAAGCGTAATTTTTAATCTTCAGTATTCCCGAATCGAGACTGTTTACCCTCGGCCTGTTGTTAGAGAAACGATGTCAAAACACTTTAAGTGAGACAGCAAAGAAACAGTGAGAAAACATTGTGCACACTTGTGTCTCCAGCATCTGTAATTAACCTTGATGCTTACTGCTGTTGTTTCCATTGATTTTTTTGTTTCACATGTGGGTGAAAATTGCACTTTAAGTTACCCTGAGTGTTTAAATTAATAATGAAACCACAAGAGTGCCCTCCTCTGACTTTCAATTAAAACGATCAAGCTTATCGGATCAATGAGAGGAGAGGAGAGGAGAGGAGAGGAGAGGAGAGGAGAGGAGAGGAGAGGAGAGGAGAGGAGAGGAGAGGAGAGGAGAGGAGAGGAGAGGAGAGGTCGGCACGAGACAGCAGGAAGTCAGAAACATAAACAAGCATGTTCCAGAGGAAGCAGGTGCAGTAGGTTTGTATCTGTTGGTGTTTGGAGCCGTGGATCCCCCAATCAGATGCTCATCAGGCAGATGCATCCGGGTCTCATGGCCAACACACCAACAGACAGCAGCACCGCCCACATGCTGGCAGCACAAACAACCAGTCAACCGGGCAAACAGCCTGACCTGTCAGGTCACAAAGGTTAGATGTCAATAGAATGATCACATCTCTAACACTGTGATAGGCAGAAGCAGATAGACAGTGCTTGCAAGACAGCAATGTGTTGATATTTCTTAAATTGTCTGGTAATGGTTTGTTCTGTACTAAAGCTTTATGGAATCAAATGTGTTTTGTAAACTTTTACAAACTATTTTAAGTAGTACTTCCCATTTACTGACACTGAATTCAGCATACAAATTGTGAGGACATCACTATGAAATTCACATAATGAATTATGATTGGGCCTGTCTTTGCATATATTGAAATATCTAGTTTACCCACAAATTTAAATTTATTTAAATCATACTCTAACTCATATAATTTCAAACTCATGTCATTTCAAATGTTGAAGATTTTGAAGAATTGTTGAAGTTGTTCTTTTCCATGCAATTACAACCAATCTGTGTATAGTGTATATACACACTGTACACACAGTCTTATATTGTTCATTCTAGTGTAGATGAGACACGTGCTGCATTATGACAACAAAAACTAAATCATTTTCAAAGAACCAAAACCTAGAACCTAGAATATTAATTAGGACTATTCTTTTGCTGCCTTGCAAGCACTGATATGTCAGTGCATTTAAATCTATCCTTCATAAGTTTACTCTCACTCTTCTGACCAGAACTTTGACTAGAGCAAAGCTTTGACTGTGAGGTAACATTGCCAACCTGGGGCGAGTGATCTCATTGGCAGGGAGGTGAAAACAAGGGGAGGATCCAGTCGATAGTCAGGCCAATGTCAGAGGGTGAAAGTGCAGCGAGGTGACTCAGTGTTAGCCTAGGTAATGGCTTCCTCTTCCTGCTGGCCCGGTGTGTCCTGCTTCATGGACCCACCCACAGTTTGGGCCATGTGGAATCATGCCTACAATAACAGCCTCCAACACGCAGGGAAGGGCAGCAGGTGGGGATGGGCCTTCGTATCTCTGCGTCAGTGCTCGTATTGTCTGACTCTCTGACCGCGAAGCAGGAGGATGTTTGTGAGTGAGGAGGCTGTTTCGATCTTCCCTCCGTCTCATTAAAAAATGCCCTCATGGGAAAGTCCTTCATAGTTAAGTCACAACATTTCCCCTCAGTGCAAATAGATAATGAGAACGGCTGGGGCAGAACATTACTGTGATTCAAAATGGTGCAAATCACACTTATCAAGTCATCTTGATTCAAAACAACAAATTATGGAACTCGGCCAGAGGCAATGGATGCAAAACAACGGGTTCAATAAACGCTAAGTTGATGCAACAGTGAAGATCAACAATAATATTTAGCATTTTATGGTCCAGCATTTAATGGACTTAATTCATATCCCATTCCTTTAGTCTACGATCCTCCCTCACAACAATTTCTGTGTTTTTGACAGAAATCATTGGCCCATGTTTGCTGAGCTGCTTGATTGCTTGGCACATTTAGTTATGGATGAGTGACACCTGCTGGTGGTTAACTTAAGCAATGCATCAAAAAGCATCTTCAATGCTAACACAAGGTTATTAAAACCATTTCGCCCACTGTATGTAATCAACTTAGTGTTAAACTGTGGGAATGAATGACTACGGTACGGTCAACTCCATTTTACCATGGAGATTTCGGGACAGTTGACCTTGCAGGCCACTGCTGGATTGCCATAGAAAATGTAACATTCGTTGAGTTGATTTTAATTATTTTATACCTTGCAAACTGAAACGTGGTTTATGTGATTGTATTCTATACTTTTGTAGAAAATTCTGCTCATTTGTCATTGATAATGTTATAGCTGGATCATAGATGTGGTTCATGTCAAAATAGCAATGATTATTTGTTATCATTTTAAAAGCATCAGTAAGAACGTGTTAAATCACAAAACAGTAATTTTTTCAGTTGTATGCTAAAACGCTAAATGTGTTTATAATTATAACAATATAAACTCAGCAAAAAAAAAAAAGAAATGTTCTCTCACTTTCAACAGATTTTAATTCCAGCAAATGTCTTAACGTGTAAATATTTGTATAAACACAAAGAGATTCACCAACTGACACAAACTAAACAAATTTCACAGACATTTGATAAAGATAAATTGAATAATGAGTCCATGAACAAAGGAGGGGTCAATATCAAAAGTAGCAGTTGGTATCTGGTGGGTCCAGCAGGAGAGCCAGATTTACCAGTTCTTGCTGTGAGATGTTACCCCACTGTTCCACCAAGCCACTTGCAAGTTCTCGAGCACGTCTGGAGGGACACATGCTTACACATGGTTTGGCACAGCAAGGACGATCAGTTGTGCTTACTGTAGCACTGGTGTCTTACATTACAGACATTGCCGTTTATTGCTCTGTTCACATCTGCAGTCCTCATGCCTCCCTTCAGCGGGACTATGGCATGTTCACGTAGGTGATCAGGGACTCAGGACATCTTTCTCCTGGTGTTTTTCAGAGTCAGCTGAAAGGTCTCTTTAATGTCTTGCGTTATTGCAACTGTGACCTTAATTTTCTACTGCCTATAAACTGTTAGTATCTTCAGAACTGATCCACAGGTGCATGCGTAATTATCGTTTATGGATCATTGAACAAGCATGAAAAATATAGTTTAAAGCCTTTCCAATAAATATCTGCAAAGCTTATTTGGATTTTACAAAATTATCTTTAATTCAGTATTCTGAAAATATATTTATAATAAAATATATTATACAAGTATATATTATTATATAGTCCTACAATATTATTTCTATCAAAAACACAGTACAAATACTTAAAAGCTAAACTACTGGCCAGATTGGTCACGCAGAAAAACAATCTTCCTGTTCAGCTCTGCTTTATCCCTCTTTGAATCGATCACAAAGTAAAGAAATGAGCCAAACTGAATCTGGGAACTGAAATTTTCCACTCATCACTGGTAGAAATAGAAAAAAACGTGTTTTTACTAAAGGTTCAAATGTAAATATATACAAAATTAGTGTTTAAATCATGCAGCTACAAGAAGCATCAGCCTTACTTCTCCCTCAGAACAATATAATGCCACTAAATTTCTTAATTTGTTCTAATCCCTAACGTAAGCAGTAGCGTCCTGGGAGGCAGTCGGTGGAGTCTGGCTCCATAAGAACTTGCAGTGAGTGGATTACACATGCAGCTCTCCTAAGCCCAGGCAGCCCAAGCTGCATTAAGTACAGTTAAATATCAACCACTAAATAAGATATTCTCTTTGCCAGAGCAAAGGGGTAGAGGTAGGGGGTAGAGGAAGGAGGGGTTGGTGAGTGTTTTCCTGGTCACTCCGCCTTTCTGACATACACGCTGAACACAAATATCATTCATTAACAGTAATCTGCCATTTTAACACTGATGTATGGTCCCTAAACACCAAGTCACTGGTTCACATCACCGGCTATAAAACACAGGGACAGTTTAAATATGGACCTGCTGGTCCAGGGATGACTGGCTATCCGTCTCTCCCTCCCTCTCTCCCTCCCTTCATCCTCTCGTCCTAACCTCCAGCAGAGCTCAGGTGCCGCACCATCGCACCACAAATGAACACATTTCCAGCGACCAGCACCTCTGATGGCTCTATGATTTCTGACAGGTCAACAGAGAGAGAGAGGAAAGAAAACCTGGAAAGCGAGAGAAGACCTTTTAAAATCATCTGAGAGTCCTATGCTTCCTTAACTGATGTAGTAATGAAGTAATGAAATGCATTTAATGATTAAAAAAGCGATATGTTAAGATGTATACTCAATTGGTGCATATAAAGGCAGATAATGGCAGCAGTGGTTGGTCTTGAATAGAATAGAATAGAATAGAATAGAATAGAATAGAATAGAATAGAATAGAAGAGAATAGAATAGAAGAGAATAGAATAGAATAGAATAGAACAGAATAGAATAGAAGTAGCCACACATTTTCATCTAATTCCACAGTCCACCGTGAAGATTAGGGTTTAAATTGGCAGACCTCTGTAATCAGCTCCGTTTAACACTAAGTTGATTAAGGCAAGTTAATGAACACTGCGTAACTTGAGTACAAATAACGTGAAAAGAATTAACACAATCTACTTGTTTACACCGAACTTAAATGTGCCTCAACATTCAAATACTGAGCCAGTAAAAGGTGATTTTAAATGATGTTAAGAATGTTCAGAAACAAACAACAAAAAATATCTTTAACATAATAAGCATAATTTTTACCATGAAAATCAGCAACCTTGACAACCATTTTTAAGATTATTATTTTAAAAATAATAATTGCAATTGTGATTTACAAAGTCACATTGCGAGACAACAAATAAAACATTGAAAAAAGATCACAATTAAACTTGCAACAGTGATACAAATTCACTTTGCGAATTGCGAGATATGAAGTTGCAAAAATCAAGCCACTTGACCCTTCGCAAAGACCCGCCCCCCCTAGTTACTGTCGCTATGTCCGACAAGCTACGCCGCTCTCATATTCTCACGCAGTGAAAAATACATCGCGGAGCAGAGAGGAGACTGACAACACGCTGACAGACAGGACAGACCAGGTTACTTTTCGGTTACTTTTGATATTAAACATATTAAACAAAGTCTCACCTTTCAAATTTGGTCATTTTTTAAAATAAATTTAAACAACAAATACCGTTTTGTGGCTCTTTAATGTGTCGTGACAGATCGCTGTAGAGCATCAGTTAAAGCTGCTCGTGATCCGATCATCTCTTCCTTCTAATTCATTTATAGCATCAAATAAACATGAATAAACATAAGAAGCAATGTTGTTTTAACAGCGGAAAGGCGTCAGTACACTCCGTTTTTCAAGTTCAAATCCTCCAACGTTAATCTAATATCTCTCCTGACTGCTTTGTCGGACAAAATGGTGGATGGCGAAGTATGATTGGTCAGATTACCTGTCAATCAAGCTCCACGCGAAGGGTCATAATACCAAAATTTTTAGGTATTATGTGGCCTAGAGCAATTTTTACACACCCCATCAGGGGTCTGCGGCCCACACATTATTAAATGCTTGTCTAGGCCGGGTGTAGTTTGGAAAAAAGCAGTTCTAGGCTTATTCTTGGCCTTTAAATATGAACGCAGGTTTGGATTAAATAAAAGTACAGTCAAGTTTTATCTCCTGTATAGTTTGGTAACACTACAATAAGATTTCATTCATTCACATTACTTAATGCGTTATCTAACATCAACACATTGAGTGAACAATATATTTTTACAACATTAATTAATGTTTGTGAATGTTATTTAATACAAACACTTGATTGTTCATGTTTGTTCACTTCATTTATTGTGCATTAAATAATGTTAACAGAAAAAAAACTTTGATTTATAACATCTGTACTAATACATTTTTAAATTAACCCCAAGGAGAATAATTGCTACAGTATAACTATTGTTTATTGTTAGGTCATTTTATCTAATGTTATCTAACAAATGGAATCTTATTGTAAAGTGTTTTTAATACTGCAGTTTCCATCTTTGTAACCGTGACATACACTTTAATATATCTAAATTTATTCTAAATTAAGCTTTGGTACCGAAATTGGTACAGAGAACCGTGGATTTGTATTGGTATTGGTACAGAATACTGACATTTTGGTACCGTGACAACACTAGTACTAGTTTATTTGATCCGTGAATTAGGTCTTAAAGTGACAGTACCCTATAGAGCTGCACCAAATAATCGATAAAATCGATTATTATCGATAATGAAAATAAATCAACAACAAATTTGATGATCAATTAGTCGTGTCTGCACGCTCTGCTCGGAAACCAGTTGCTTTACAGTAGTGGATACTGAATAAACCATTTCTAGGGACAAAACGCATATGAAAAATAGGGGAGGACAGAGTGAGCTGCTGCGGGAAAGGCACATGATCCAAGTTGTCTGAAACATGAGAATGCGTTATATTTATAAGCGCTTCAAAAAAGCGTTTACCGCGTCTTGTCCTCAATCTCGTGCTTTGACAGATGTGCATAACGTTTCATGCGTTTTCCTCAGCACATAACTTAAGTTGTATGGTTATATCCTTATCTGTAAATGTTACACACGAATATTTACATTTTACATATTCTGACAACAAGAATCTTCAAGTTGTTAAACTTCAGTGTTCAATGAATGATTCTATTCGTGCTATTGTTTGTAAATTTATTATTTGTTCTTATTTTTTTAACTGACTGTTTATTTGTCTTTAATAAATGTTTAAAATTTTTATTAGTTAGGCAAGTAGTTCTAGCTGTGCTCATAGTAGTTTTTAACTGCCTGTTTTTCCAAAAACAGTTTCAAGGCCGGTAAAAAATATTTATGGGCGGTACACTTTAAGTAACCGTCCATTGGTGTGGCAAAAGTTAGTTTAAGGCCCTGGTTATCTAATTAATTATTCAATTAAACCTTTGGATGATAATCCAAATAGCAGCAAATTCCTATTTACACAACCCAAAAGCACTATTTGCACTAAAGTACAATTAGCATTATATATGTATTACACACTTTTCCTTTCTTTGAAAGACTTTGTGTATATCTTACACAAATACGTTGGCAAAACAAGATTAACGCAGCTATTGGTTCACTTTTTCCATTTGAACCAGCATAATGAAGAATTTAAGTTTTCTCATAGAGACCCCTGTTGTTGCGGGAGACAGTAAAGACTGTGAATCAATGCAAAACTCAGCGCCAATCCCAGCCCAGCTAATGCAGACATAAAGCTTTCTCCTACAAATGAATAACTGCATATCTTAATCAAGTTAGCATCCAGTTATTTCGGCTGGCAAATAAATATTTCTATAATGTTATACATGGGGCTCTTTCCCATCAGGGCTGGGCTATTAAAGTGATTACATTAGAGCCCCGATAGTATGAGAGATGGACACACGGTGACTTTTATGTGCCGGTGGGCCACAACATACAATTACAATAGCAAAAAAGTCATTTAGAGAGATCGCAGTAATATGAGAATGGACACGGTGAGCTGACCTCTCTGTCCTCTCATTTCAATGCAGCCATTTTGTTTCATGCAGTGAGGATCCATGGTGGCTCAGGGGGTAGTTTGTCCTCATTAGAGCGGCTCTGAATGGGAGCGTGGCACAGGCGCGTGTCCGACACAATCTGATAACACAGCTGAGGAGTGGGGAAAATCAATCTGCTGTCGGCATGACGAGGGGAAGTGTGAGGAGAGATGGCTTCCGTGGCACAAGAAAGGAGAAGGTCGGAAACAGGGTTTAAGTGAGGGGAAAAATGAGTCATGTTTTTGGCACTCAAACTATTGATGATGATTTTGAAGCAGAAAAGTGCTGACACTTTAAAGACTAACATATAGAGCATATAGGCAGACACATACACACACACACTGCCGCCACTGCAAAGTCACTGTGATATTTTATCTAAATGCAGAGTGAATAAAGAGGCTGGATAAATTGGAAGCTCCACAGTTTATCATTCATCATGAAGTCATCATGACCTCATTTTTGAGATGATCTTATGAGTAGTTACGTACAATAAATTTTACAGCGTTTTATTTCCACCTCTCCATCTTCTCTTACTTTTTATCTCTCGCTCTCGCTCTCTTTTCAAAGCTCAGAACAGAACAGATGTACACTAGCCCTCAAATGTTTGGGGGCTGTAAGATATTTTAATGTTTTTGAAAGAAGTCTCTTATGTTCACCAGGGCTTCAATTCTTTGATCAAAAATACAGCAAACACGTGTATTATTGTGAAATATTATACATCTTCAAATAACTTTTTACTGAATTTTCACATGATCCTTCAGAAATCACTCTAATATGCTGATTTGATGCTCAAGAATTATTAATGTTGAAAACAGTTGCGCACTGCTCAAAATTATTGTGAAAACCGACATAGGCTTACATTTTTTCTTTATAATTTTTTTGTAACAATGTAAAAGTCTCAAAGAAACCTGATAGTGGGCATATTCAAAAATGTACATACACTTGTGCCACATCTGTTAGCCGTAGGTGCAAACAGCGCTCATGTTAATTCATGCCAAGCCTGAACCTCTTTGTTCAGATTTTGTCTCCTTCCACATTAAATTTATGAAAATTGTGTTTCTAATATTCCTTGAGCCTGGCCCATAACGGCCTTATTAAATCAATTGGGTATGATTATGCTGGATAAAAAAAATAATAAAAAAAATCAATGCCAGTCTGTAATTGCATATTACAACGTTATTTTCTGCATTGATATTGATAATATGTATGTTTACATTTCACATGATTAAAATCAATGTTGTAAAGTGAGTTATGACAGCTCCTGTTGATGAGTCACATTTATGGAGCGTGGTTAATAGGGTAGTTGATGCTTCACATAGAGTACCATCATTTATCTCCATATAGAAAGAATCCAGGGCCAGAGAGAGGCGCTTTCTCTCTTTTTCTCTAGCTATCTAGTGTTTCTTTTCTTCTTGCCATCTACTGTATTTTTTCCCTGATCTATATATGCAATTTTACTATTCATTTACCAAACTAACAAGTGAAGAGTGGTGCAGTAAAATAATTGTTTTGTGTTGAAATACATACAAAAACAAAATTTGTAAATTGAATTAAGGGGAAATTTTTAAAAATTTTACTTATTCTGGAAGTAAACTAATCATAAGTTGATTTCTAAATTAATTAAATACATTGCTCAGTTTGTCTGAGCATCCCAACCAGCCTGACATAGCAACAACGGCTAGTGTGGGCAGGACTATCTGTTTGGCTGACCAATGACAGACAGTGAAACCTAAAAAAAAAATCCTTATTTTCGCAATTGCATTTTAACCAGGCAGTACCGTATATATTAGACACTTCACCATCCAGTCCTTAATTAGATTTACAAAACATTGAAATAGGATTTTATAAAAAAGTTAGAGGGTTGTTTACTTGCATTCAACTGGAAAACAAGGTAAACACGACAAACAAAAACAAAAAAAAGTTATTTACAACGTAAGTGCATTATCATTTGACGAGTGGTGTACAATTTTAGAACTGTCCCATTTTAATCTTGAAAATTTCCCCCCTTTTGTATATTTGCCTCTGATTCAATCTTCTATTATAGCCAGAATTTGCACTTCCATTTCTGCTCGAGTGACGCGCCCATCACCCAAATGAGATTGGACTCCTCTGAAGGATGGATGCCCCTCTCCAAACTGTTTTCCCCCCTCTAAATAGCTGCGGCACTTTACGCTGCCACTCAAAGAGCGTTTTGTTGGTGCTCGGTACCTATGACGGCCTCACTCCTAATTGTGTTAGGGGGCTCTTTGGATTATGCGTTTTACTTTGGGATGCAATGTTTACTGCATGTTCCCCATATCAGGTGCCTCTGCTGCAGTTTGTGTGCGTAACCAGATCCACCTCAGGGACGCCTCTGCAGTAAAAAAAAATCAACACAAATGTGGGGATACATTTGGGGACACATACACGTGGTAACAAGAACATGCAGTCTGCTCTCTGCACTGATATCTTGATCTTGAAAATACACCATCACCCACTGTAATAGCAATCATTTAATATTTGAATTTGTGGAGGTTTCTTGTTTTACTTTGTGTTCTGATGTAAATATGAATGTTAACAGCATAACCTAACTATGAATTAGAACTTTAAAAGCAGATCTGGATTCTGTGGGAAGAACATATTCTCAATATTCTGAATTGACTCCATTTCTAAGAACAAATGTAATTCTAAACAAATTTATTCACTCTTTAACAGATAAAAAAAGAAGAAAGGTTTGTGCACCGCAGGGGGAATGGGCACTTTCACTTTAGCCGTCAGACCATTTTTTTGTTATTAAAGAAATTTGGTCTATAAAGTAGAATTCAAAAGCCAGTCTTCTTATGTGTATGATCATAAAGCGGGATTGGGAAGTGTGGGGAGAGGACCTGCAAACCCCACCCCCCCCCCATCCCCATCCCCAGGTCTCAGTCTGCTCTGCCGGTGAAGCTTTAACTTTAATTAAAAGTTTATTCCCTGTAGGTGACCTACATCCCTCTGCAAGGGCACTGAGAAAGAGAAGAAACTGATTATAAAAAAAAGGTAAGTGGGAATAAATGATGGAAGTGTGGCAGAAGGAAAAAGCAAGAAGGAAAGTTGAATCACTAGTCAAAACGGAGCCAACACATTAAATAAAATAATCCATAAAATAGAATAAAAGAAATATATAAAAATCAATATTACATTACATAACATTATTCACACATTTAAAATAAACTATGACATACATACATAAATATATAAACTTTGTAAAAACCCAACATCTTTGGTGCAATTTTTTTCCTTGCTCATCAATCATGTCTGATAGACAAACTTACCTCTAAAGAAAGAGGTTCATTATAGAGGACATCTTTCGACTATTCTTTTATCAGTAAGTGTTGAAACACTATGTCAGTGCTGATCATAAATCACGGAGTCATGATTAGAAGACAGCAAGCATCTGTCTGCTAACACTTCCTCTGGCAAATGATAACTGAGAATCAGACTCTCAGGACGTGGCACCACGTTACACCTCCCTGAGCTCACCTAACTGAGGACCCCGATCTACAGGGTCTACCCCCTGTTCTTCAGCACAGCCCAAGGGGAGAAAGATGAGAGAGATGGAAGCACGGGGGGCTGGTGGGTGGGTCGAGGACGAGAGAGCTCTCTGTTTTACTTAGTGTCTGTCTCCCGGGCCGGCTCGCAGCTGAGCCCTCCTCTGACTGGGACTTTATCTGCGTTCAATCACAGCGCAGCTCCAGCAGGCCAGATCGTTGGCCACCCCGAGCTCCCGGACAGTGAAATATGGCCACAATTAGCCCCGGACACAGTTCAATGATGATAAAGCGCATTCGCACCTTTTACGCCATGATTAAAAGGCCTGCCCGCTCAGCCACTGATAGAGAGAACTAATTTCACATTATTATTATTATTATTAGCATTTCTTGATTGTAATGCACTGACCCATTCCTCCTCCTCTCTTTCAATCCCTTTCTTTTGTAGCATCCAAGCCTCGGATAGATGCCGAGGGGCTCTTTATCATTTACACATCAGCGGCTGTGCATTGCTCCCCTGTCTGCCCCATTTATTTCGCCTCTCTTTTCTATGTATACCTATACCACTCTATCTTTATTCACATCTATCAGCGCATACGCAGGGCTGCCCATCTGCCCGGGGCCACTTCTCTGGTGCCAAACAAACAAGACACCTGCAGAGAATATTACACAGTTCCGTCAGCAGAGACCCTCCAATGTCATCCACGCAGATATGAACCCCACTGCCACGGAATAGATACACATATACAATCACACTGGGGGAAAAAAAAAAACAGGCGCATAGTCACTCCTCACCCGAAAAGAGTTGATAAATGGAGGGGCCATAATGAAATGGAGACATCAAGGAGCATGAAAAGAGAGGATGAGAGAAAGAGAGAGGAGGGGGCTGTAATCCTGCAGGAACAGAACAGGGAAAAGAACAGGGGAGTGAGAAAGAGAGAGAGAAATAAGAAGGATCGCCTTTCGTCCGTGTTCCATCAAGGGAGAAATTACACATTTACTAAGGTTTTTTCTTAGGACGACGGCCCCCATAGATCAAACCACTGGATGTACGAGCCAATTTTCAACATGAAATATAGACACCAAGAATCAATTTCACCTGTGTTCTCTCCCCCTCTCTCTCCTCACACCAATGGCCGGACCCATGGATCAGACCATGGTTTATGTCTTTCTGTTATCCGCATACCGTCCAATACACCTCCATTACGAATGTCGAGCGTGTGTAAGATATAAGTATATTAAATAGACTTATTTAAATAAATCATGCTAGCTGGCTCTGTAAAAATCAGCTTTTTATCCTTTTTCCAGGACGTCTTGGGACACTAAATTCCAGTATTATGAGAATAACCAACAAAGCAAATGTACAAAAATTTAATGAAACAAAAACGATCAATCAATAAAAATGCATACGATATGATTACCTTTAAAATATAAGCACAAATTTGCATAAGCACAGTATATTGTTTATAAATAACGCGCATTCCCGGAAGGAAAGTTAATTACGACACTCCCAGCACATATCCAGACATTTTCAGGGGAGAGCGAGCTTGTTGTGATAGCGAGATTATTCTCATGGTTTGTTGTGTATGAGGTGGTGGACTTCATGGCATGTGATAGTGCTTTAATATTCACACGAGCGGCAAGAGATGCTTACACAGCTGTGTGTTCTGCACCTGGACAGCAGGAAGTGACTCAAGCTCACTTCCGCTTTGCTAAGAAATATATACAGCGGATGTTCGGTGTGAACTGGGTTCTGTTCTTCACTGGCTGACAAACAATACAGAAACTTGATTTTTCTGCATAGTTGAGGGAACAGACTTTTTTTTTTTTTAATTGCTGTATAAAATACAGCAAAAATACTGTAAACTGAATGTTTCAGAGTTGAATATCATATTTCCATATGAAATAATAGCATCTATCCAATGTGAAGTATTAATCGGGGTCAAATTGTGTATAAACTACCAATAATTTAAACAACTGAGTATTCCGTGTACACTAACATTGATAATTCTAAGAAATGCTTCTTGAGCACCAAATCAGCATATCAGAATGATTTCTGAAGTGTCATACAACACAGAAGACTGCAGAAAATTCAGATTTGTCATCACATAAGTAAATTATATTTTAATATAAATAAAATTAGAAAACGTTATTTTAAAGTTGTTTTAAGGGTTTTCACAATTTTACTGTTTTCACATCAAATAAATGCAGCCTTGGTGAGTATATGGGACTTCATTCATAAACACACACATATACATACATATACATATAAGCAAGCAAACCCTGTGTCTCTGTGTGCATGTGACAAGTCTTCTGAAAGCGGTCTCCACTCTCCACTGAAGTTCACCTACAGTCATTGTCTCTGTCAGAACACAATTACTCCACGTCCAGGAAAGGGGCCCCGGCGATAAGCAGTGGGAGGGTCTTCATGTAAAATTCACTTAGGTGCCATATTTTTCCTCCTGGACAAGATTAATTGTATTATAACTCGTTTCAGGGAAGAATAATGGCAGGCCCGGCATTCTCCTCAAACACTCCGCTCACGGGTATTTCTTAATCCATCCTGCAGAATTGAGGTTAAGAGGGATCTCCTGGAGGTTATCTGACTTCCCTACAAGAGCCAGCAGAGATTGATGGGCTAAAGAGACTGAGATGCGATGGTCATATTCATATGGTAATGCTCCATTGTCGCAAGCAGCGCATGGTTTTCCTAATCTCAGCTGTAGTGAAATTGAGCCAAGCGTTTTATCATGTGCTGCAATGATGCGGCAGGAGACGCCACAAAGCATGTGTTCCGAATTAGACGTGTTTTGAAGAACGTGGATTATTTCCGGTGGAAATCTGAGAAGTAAAATGATAACTCAATCTGTGACTCTTCTGGTGTTTTTTTGTTTAGTTTGTTTTTTATCTACAGTATGAATTCCAGTATTTGAAGAGATGAAGGATCTTGCAACAAAAAAAATAAGATTTTAAAGGGCCGTCCATTAAGGATTATAGTGTCACGTCATGTTTTTCTTAAATCCATCAACAATGTATAACTGAGCACATATTATCAGATTCAAATTCTTGTAATGTATTGTGCAATGCATAAATGTCAGACTACTCATTGTATGATCATGACTAATAACACTGAGTTTCAATAACTGGCTCTGTCTATTCATCCATGATCTGTCCAATTTGGATTTTTTGCTGTACAGTATAATGCCGTCTTACTTCTACCTCTTTTAATGTTCAGCACTAAATACAAGCTTAAAGCTAAACCAAGTTATGCTATGATTGTTATCAAAATGAGTGTTGTAAAAATCGCTGCTTAATGTTTAAGACAACAAAACTGAAATCTCAGAATTTAAATTAATTAAAAAAATATACTATAAAAATTTACCCTATTTACTTACTTTCTTAATGCACATTAAGGTATCATCTTATTGTGAAAGATTCATCGATGTCCTTATATAAATATATATACAGTAGTTAGTCTTCATAATACTTATTCGAAATGTCATGAAGCAACTTTCCCATTAGGCTGATGTCACATAAGTTGCACAAATTATGGTTGTATATTTGAAGTTAGTCACATTGATTTCTATTTGATCACATTGAATCACTATTTGGTCTGTCTGCATTCTGGTGATATCCACTTTCATTATACAATCTATATAGAATGAATAAAATTATCCCACCCAACATTTTTCTCATTTTCTCATTTTGTAACAACAATACGGCAGAATTTTCTTTTGGAGTGAACTACATCTTTAAAAAATATATATAAATAACAAGTGGTCAGAACCATGGCCCAGTGGTTAAAATACATGCTCTTTAAACTCATGCAGGCGATACAAGTTTCAAAATCTAACTTGTGACATTTCCTGATCCTGTTCCCCCCTCTTCTCGCCCATTATTTCCTGTCCTCTCACTGTCCCTATAAATAAAAGTGGCAAAAGGCCAAAAATAATATTGTGCACTCTGATTAAGCAGACTTGATATTTTGACTGCAGCAAACCCTCTGACCAATAGCTTGTTTCTGCAGTGGCATGTGGACAGATATCTGTAGGAGGATTTGATTAAGTTGGATGCAGTGTTTTTGACTCCTGGTCAGTCTTTCAGCATTGGATTTCTGCATCCAAATGCTTGTGCGTGCATTTTTCTCCATATCATCTGCACACCTCCCAGGTCGCTAATCAATAGGCATATTAATCATTCAGGAGAAAAAAATGTGACAAACCAATTATTAATCTGCCCTGTCAAGTCCAATACAGTAATGAATTTACTAAAAATGGTCTTCACTTCATCCATTCATTAACTGCTGATGGGTGGCAGACTTCACAATGTCACTGGATTTTCTCTAGTATTGATGCCGGCCTGGCAGCTAATTTACAACCTTGCCTCTTGTGCAGAGCCCTAGTCTGCACTAATAAAATGGAGCTTGATAATCGTTAAGGGGCCTGTCGGACAGCAGGCATGGCTTCGTCTGCCACGAGCACAACACCGTCTCCAAAACTAACAGGTCAGGTGTGTACACAAAATGTGGATGCGCCTATTACCAGCTTATGCGTGTTCTCGTGTGTAGGTTTACTCTCTACAGCTGCAGTAGTTGACAGAAAGGCAGGTTGCACTCTGGGAAGAGAGAGACACTCACTGTCATTTCCATAGCGGGCAGGCATCTCGCTGTCTGCTCTCTCTCTCTCTCTCTCTCTCTCTCTCTCTCTCGCGCGCGCGCGCGCACACACACACTCACTCACAGCAGCCTATTAAGTTCACAGCAGATGATACACAACTCCACGGACCCACAACTGTCACTGCAGGAGGCACCAACTTCCCTTAATCATTTACTTACAGTATGTCTTCATCAGCCTTTATTGATGGGTGTTTTACACCCCACTAAACCTATTGACTACATAGAGATCAAAGACAGATGATGCATTGAGAAATCATTTACTGGGTGCAACTCTCCCTTGTAAGTTCAATTAATGATCATTCCATGAGTCGAGCAGCTTGTGGGAGTTTTTTTTTATCTGCAAAAGGTGTGATTGGAAATATCACAAACAAACTGGATTTGTTTTAGCTAGGCTTTAAGTCCAAGTCTGCATCAGCGCAAAACAGCTTTGGTGGGCCCAGACTAAGATCATGTACTATTTATACACTTACTGTTGTCAAGTGCTGAACCCTCTTCTCAGCCCCACAACCCCAAATTTGCATACAAATGAAGTTCTAAATGGGCTCAATGACATAATTGACTTGCAATTAGAAATATTCCAGAGCTGGTCACTTTGCAGTGGACAGAGCACGAGCAAAATGAGGGGAAAAAAGGCCTGTTTAGCATATTAATGAAGCTCATTAGCTGTCACTTCACCGAGCTGACAAGAGGACTTATATATGCAATGGCCCCACAGCTTAATTTGAAATGTGAGTTCTCAACACTAATTGTTTTTGAGCATGTTTCTTTAGATCATTGAAGAAATCGTGTCATTTTGGCAGCTGCGGAAGACGACTCCAGGCAATACAGACTGCACGCATCAAATCTAATATCAGAATGTTTCTTTAATTCAATTGACATTCAAATGCGCAAGATGGGATATATAAACATGAAAAAAATGAGCAAAAGAAGGGTCTTCATCCTCAGTAGCTGTGCGTGTTCTATCGAATCAACACAATAATGAAATAGAGGGTACTTTGGTGGTACGTTCATGCATTTGATGACCTCTGCCCACAAACGTTGTATCACCATGCTAAATTTATATTCATGAATTTAACTAACGTCATAGGACCAGGGCCAGTATGAAAGTTTGGGCCAGAATAAATAAATAATAATAATAATAATAACAATAATAGAGTTTAGTCAACAGAAATGTTTCTTTTTTATATATACACCTTTTATATATATATATATATATATATATATATATATATATATATATATATATATATACGGCCAAAATCAGCATTAACCATGTCAGCCCCTTAATGGGCCCGCCATAAAACCAGCTGACAGGCCAGCCAGCGTCGATACAGTAGTTTAGAATTTTTTATTATTATTAAAAAAACGCTTTTAAGAAATATAATACATTACTAAGAATACAAATTGATCAATCTTTTGAGGTGGGACCAGTGAATGCAAATAAAAATCTAAACTACTGGCCCAACAGTTTAAACAAAAAAAAACGTATTGTTGAGCCACTGTAATTTTCCGTAAGCGCATTTTTGGTGAGTGTCCCAGCATTATCTTGCCATAGTTTATATACAAATGAATTAAAGACGAACTGGATAGAGCAGTCAAGATGAAACGTCTGTGGTCGAACAGCAAGCTTGAAATAGTCTGAGATACAGAGCCATCTTCAATCCGCAAGTGACGGGCCACTGCAGCTCTCCACTGTAAGGAAGGGTAAGGAATGAAGCCAGGCTGCCTAATTATCCACTGGTGTAGTTTGTGCCAGCCTCGGTGCGCGTGTGTGTGTGTGTACCAAGGAGGTTGGTGGTTATCGCATAGACAGCTTTAGCACCCCCACATTGTAAACACGGGCCCCAGTCGCTTCCCCCAGCTTGTTAACATCATCTGCGTCACTCAGCACACCGTTACTGTCAGGTCCTCGCTGCGCCTGCCGCAATCAGCATTAACCATGTCAGCCCCTTAATGGGCCCGCCATAAAACCAGCTGACAGGCCAGCCAGCGTCGATCTGCGCCTAAGACAAACTGCCTTCCCGCCCTCCGCGCACACATACACTTGCCCACGCACACATACTGTAGACACAGTCTAGTTAGCTCAAATACACACAGTCACACACACAAATAATGTCTCATCACTTGCCATCTCCCCAGCCTGCCAGACTCACTAGTGCGATGGAGGTTGTGCTAAGAGATTATAATAACAAAAACACGGCCACCCAGATCCATTCTCCTGTCAACAAGTGGAGAAAAGCCACTTGATAATGCCGCTCTTTCTAAGCTGCCATTTTTCTACCATTCACTGACCCTCCACTGGGTCTGTAACTGCACTGTGCAAAATATTACTCTATCATATCTATGAAACTGTGCTATTTTTTTTGTGAACACACACTGCTTTTCCTTTTTTATATATATATATATACAATGAGCTCGGTGTTGCAAAGCCGTAGCTGAATGGTACAGTAGTCGATATCATTATACTATTGAAAGGTAGACACTGGTGTTGTTTGTTTTACACTTCATGTAAGTGGTATGCACACAAGTGTTATGGAAAATCAAATGGACTGGCCCTAGATGACTGAAACCTACACTGTGGTTATACAAATTAGTTGCTTGTACCTTGGAAGGCCTCGTTTTGCAAGGTGAACAAAGCAAGCACACATTTCACATATTGGTCCTCTCTATATATTGGATGCATGATGGTTCAAATAAGACAAAGTGCCTCCTTCAAGGTTAAGCGTAACTTCAGATGAGATCTGAACAGGGAAAACACAAAGTTATACTATTAAAGCTTCTCGGAAATAACAATGCCCACGATCTAATGGCAATATACAGTAGAATATTAATACAGTAATGGCACAGTTCATACAGGATCAACACTCAAAAAAATAATTTTGCTGCTTGTTCAATTTAATTGATTAAAAAATTAGCTAACGCAACATATATTATTATATTACACACATACACAGACAATTCTTTCTTTATTTCTTAAGTGTATGCCAGAAAAAACAATCAATGTCAACAAACTATCAAACCATGTTTAGTAAAAAATGTACTGTGCTAAAAATGAGAAAAGTCTTTAGAAAATTATAGGCAGTGCATGTGATCTGAGACACTGTGTTGCAAGTGTTGAGACCCAGGCTCAAATATCGCTCAGTCCACCTCATTCTCATTGCATCTAGTCAAAACTAAGTTTGTACAATACCACTCAAATGAAATCATTAAAATGTTTGAGTGAATTTATGCATGTGGTCCCTAAATGCATAAGGGTAAATGTATTTGTGCTGATTAGTTTATAGATTTTTGTGCTAACGTGATTTGGTATCTGAACAAGTTAACAATATCAGCTATCAATGGTATCAGCTGAGAGCATCAGCTCAGAGAGAATGACAGGCCAATAAAAAAAAAAACATCCCGAATCACTCTACTGAATTCAGACGCTTGACATTCAGATTTTCACATGACTTCACTACAACAAAACTCAACATCCTGAAGCACAGGTCCTTCTGCAGATCATTCAGGTTGAAGACGCTCTCACATACAGTGCCATCATCCGTTGGGACATAAAAGCAAGGGGACGCATGAGCATGTCAGATGGTGGCCTTTACGTAAACGGCTCTTGGGGCACAAAGGCTAACTACCTCCTCGCCCCCAGCCGACGGCTGCTTTTTCGGACGGCGCTCAGAGACGATGCCTCTCCAGGTAGACCGAAATGGCCACCACTGCGAATGCGCTTGACCTTTCCCTCCCTGCTCTAATCTGATTGTGCCTCCTTTATGTAATCAGCCGCTAAAGGTCACTGAGCTATTTAACATGGGAACCCTTTAGCTATGGAATTTGCCTTGCAGTAAATTACCTTTATTATGTTTCACTCACATGTCACCCATGCAAAAAGCTACTTAACTCCTTGGGTGTCAAGAGTCTTACAAGCGATAATGTTAATGGTTAATCGTTACTGTAACACTGTCCCATTCGAGGGTAAATCATTTGATATATCGGTAAATGGAATGATGAGACAAGGATTTTACATGAGGGCTACTCTGACTCACAGGTAAGTGCAAATGACTGGTCGAGCAAATTTAATGGCACCTTTGAACATAATTGTGTGTGTATATGTGAAGTACATTTGAGGCGCACAAAGTAAATCCGTCTGTCGGAAGAGAGGATAAAAAAAATACATCACAGAAAATATCAAGAGAAATTAGAGCTTGACCATTGTATATGTCTTAATATTTGTTACTGCAGAGTTAAATGATATGATATGGACCCATGGGTCTGAAATAAATAAATAAATAAAAGCAAAGCGTAGACCATCAGATAATATCAAATCCATACATGGACAACTGTCAGATATGCAAAAATAAATTATTAGGCCCAGTATGTCATTCAGCGCTGGGAAATTACAAGTCAGGGAAAATTTATGGATTTATCATTAATTTTGCAGTTCCGTAAATCTGTTTTTCGGTCTGACAGTTGTATGTGAGTCAATTATGCCAGGGATCCAAAATTCAGTTCTTAATACAAGAATTCACTCTCTCTGAGAAGAGAGGAGAACAAAAAGTGGCCTAACATGGAACTGCATATCGACTCTGCATATTGTATTTTATCTTATTTTTACATAATTTTTTAATTGCAGAAGAGGTTCAACATAACTAAAAAACATAAACATAACAACAAACAAAAAAAAATATCAAAAGTAATATCAAAAGTAATGTATCAATGCTACAACCCTTTCACAAAACTTTTCAGACATTGCCTATATACCAACAAAACTCATAAAACGTAACATTATGAAGCACACTTTCTCGTGCAGAAATCTGAAAGTTTCTGCACTTCAGAGTTCACAAATAAAACATATGTCAGTTCTGTCCTTCAGATTTCCTTTCCATTTCCACTGCAGAGAAACAATCGCTTCTATTCAAACGGAAGCATGAAACTGTAAGGCTCTTAAACCCTCACAATATAACACAGCACAGCACAGTCCTGAAAAGGGTCCAAGTGAGATAATTCATGTCTGTTTGCTCTAAATGGGAAAGCATCGTTTTCTAATAGAATCATATTTCACCCAGACTAAAAGCTTCCTCAGGAACAATTAAAGATAACGAATGAGCAATGCCTTATTCAAACTGATCCCTCCACATATGCACCCATAACTCTAGACCAATTGTAAAATTGCCTCTTTGCGAATGTGCTGCTACGTTTAATATGATGTTACAGTCTCTTTCATTAATCAACTGCTAATGAGATTGAAGCCTTACTGTTGACCAGGGCTAAGTCCTGCCTACTCAGGTTGTGATAGCCATTTTCACAAAGAAACGTTTTTCATTTACACAGGCTCTCCAGTCGAGTAAAAGACATAAATTCAAGATTGCAACAAAACACACACAATGTCAACAATTGCTTAATTTTTGTGATAACTCCAGTAAGCATCAAGAGATCCAATAAAAATCTACTACAATATAACGTAAAAAAGTTATGAAAGGAAAATATTGCATTAGAACTAATGCAGGAACAGCTTTTCAGACATTAGCAAAGGCACAGCTTCATGGAGAGATTTTCTACCCGTTTGGTTTACCAGTAAACTAAAATAGTGCAAACCAAACCAAGAAAAGAAAGTAGTACATCTGAATAAGTGCAGTAAGAAACCTCTGTAAATCCTTCTGGTAGTTTTCATCGCCTAACTCTTTTTATTAAATACAGGATAAAAGTAGTACAAGAAGATAATTCCCAGTAAGACAAGTGGTACAAATTAGCATTAAAAAGTTATTGTTCCCCCATTGGTGTACTTTATCTTAAAGCAATATTAGAGTACTCTCTCTCTGTTCTGGTGTAATATTCTTAAAACTTATTCATGCTTATACGGTACCAATTACACACCTCTATCCGATTAAAAGTGATGCAACAGTGCTGAAAATGCCATCCCTCCGCAGTACTTATGCCTATCCTTTCAGAGTAGTGTCATTTAAATGAAAGACACCCAGTGCTGCAGGGCTGACCAGTCTCATTCTATTACTGAGACTCGGATGTAGTCTATTTTCTGACAGTGTGAAATTCGAGTGCAATAAAACTTTTACTTTTCCCAAGAGTGGCAAAAGTTTAGAAAAATGTTCCTCTTGAGAAGCCTAAAAGCATCTCTAGACGGCTTGAGGATGTGAAATGAGCACTTTAATGTGCCGATTGCTTCTTCCCAGCCAGGGGTCAGGTAAATACTGTTCAGATCACGTAATGTGCTGGTAATATTTTGTAGATCATGTTTCTATTATTTAAATGACATTGTGCAAGGGAGGGAATCACACTGGCACACGGAAAGGTTGAGCAGTGAAGGGAAATGATTTAATGTAATGGGAGGAATAAAGCATCATTAGCGCAAATTAACTATTGTCAGTCGAGGTGATCTTGTTGGGTGCTAATGCCATTGGCAGCCGCTGAAGGTGGCAATTTATGCACAGGGGGTGGGGTGAAGTGAAGTGCACATCGGCATGCATTTAGTGCCCAATGGCAGGCGCGGTCACAGTCGTTCCATTGGGTTTTGTCTCGTAGAGTTTAAGTAGTGCCTAGATGAGGAATGCCCATGTTTAATTCACGCCGCTTATGTTTAACTTCAGGCCAGGAATGGGCCGCAGTCCATTAATTAGTAACAAACGGCCGTTCAAAACAAGATCTGCCTTGTACAGGTCGCCCATTTTCCTAGGTTTGAGAGGCTGCGGTTTTACCTCCGTCACCTGCCAAGCACTTTGACGGTAGAAAAATGTATTTCAACAAACTTTTGCACAGCACTGATACAAAACAATTACAAAAAAAGTATAAATATATCGCTTTCAATGCCAGTTCCTGTGGGTTTCTTACTAAAGTTGCCAAATAAGGTTAGATGCATTTAAAGATGCACTTGTTGTTGGTGTGTGTGGGTGAACCTGCTGAATCTTCATATTTCAAAAAGTATTATTCATATGTAAAACAATTTGATAAGGACAAAAAATACTGAGTGCTCCTTTAAACATCTATTCTGAGTGAATGAATAAAGACCTCAATATACAAGACCCGAGATATCACTTTCAGCTACTCTTACCTGAGACTCCCATGACAGTACTGGTCTATGGGATCGTCCAAAAGAATCCATTTGGCAGCTCCTTAAAAAAAAAAAAATCAATCATATTGTAAGTTCAAAAAGGGCTACCAAAAGCACAAAACTTTGAATATGAATGTTTTTTAAGAATGATTTGTGTAAAGTAAATGAAACCTAAAATGAAAATTCTGTCATTAATTACTCAACCTCATCTTGGGAACACAAATTAAGATATTTTTTATGAAATCTGAGAGTTTTCTGTCCCTCCATGGACAGCCTACGCAACTACCACTTTCAAGCCCCAGAAAGGTTGTAAAGATATCATAAAAGTAATCCATGTGACCCAAGGAGTTTAACCTAAATTTTATGGGGGGTTTTTAAGTGACACGAGTGCTTTGTTTGCACAAAAGAAAAAAAAATATTTACCAATTTATTTACAAAATATTAATCTCCGACACACATTCGAACGCACGAATGAATGTCATACGGGTTTGGAATTGCATGAGGGTGAGTAATTAATATGGTAATTCCAAATGTGGTAATTCCCCCCTGTACTACTTCAACCCCGGTTACGAATTATTTTTCCAAGAATTGTCAAACTGTCCATTTAAACAAGAAAAAAGCGTGACAGCAGCCAAAATATATATCTCAGGACAGCCAAAATGCTGCTTCCTCTCAGAATGAGAACCAAATTAATATAGTGAGGGAAAACGCCCCCCTACTGTTTTTTCCAAAATAACCAATAGATAAAGTCAAGATATGTTTTGTTGTTACTATGGACTAAGTTGGCAAGAGTGATGTAGAAGTATTCACTGTGAAGCTTACACCGGCAACATACCTGAGAGAAAACAGATTTCACAGTAAGTGATCTAATTTTCAGCAGTAAGAAAAAAAAGTGTCACCGTTATGATATGAGAATCGTAAGGCCTGTAGTTAGGATGTACATGTTATTCGAGGAAAATATAATAAAATTTTAGAATTACATAATAAATATATATATATATATATATATATATATATATATATATATATATATATATATATATAAATCTAGTCTGAGGGTAAAAACCAAAACACCCCCAGGGAGAATGGCTTCCCACTAAGTTACCATAATTACTGTAGTTACAATGGTCTGAACATCACATCCTTTGTTTTTCCATCAAATATAATCTAACTAACTTAGGTGGTTAAATAAAAATATTTGGACTTTATTTTTTAAAATTACCTCAAGTTAGCATCAGCTAACCAGCTAGCCACAAAAAAATAGGCTGACGTTCAGCATGTTTGATTAATAAATATTAATATTTATCCTACTGTTATTTTGACTTGTCTTTTGCTGTAACGTTAAATGTATAAAGCAACTTGCTTTTTTCAGAATGGGGGGGGGGGGGTACACAGTGGCATTTTCCCCCACTCTATAACGTTACGTCATTTTCATAGTAGAGATGTAATTCGTTCTGAATTTCAATGCCAGGAAATCGCTCATACCTCTTGTCCGCCAAACACTCCGGCTCAATAGATATCATGTCCCGTAAGTTTCTTCTGCAGCACGAACTACTGCGCAACATTTACACATAATCTGTATTTTGTTTGGTAACGTTATATTAGCTGTAACGTTAGGCCCTAAGCGCACTGACATTCTATGTAACTTTCTACACAATTGTTTACGTGTACGTGTATTTACATGTATTTTTTTAGGGTCAGTTTTCTGGGGAAACAACCGTTTGAAGGGAGTTTACCTAAATCAAAGTTCTTTGCCTAAATTAATAACACGTCTAGTTTAATAGGGCATCGGACAGTTGGCGCTATCGCCCCCTGGAGTACGGAGGTTTGTAACCGTCGAGACATTTTACACAGAAACCATAACGTGAGCTTTTTTTTCATATGATGAGGTCTGAGGCCACTAGAAAATACACAGATTTTTTTTAATAGGCCTACATCATTTTGAAAAATTATAAACAAAATGTATTTGTTAAAATAAAGAAGAAATAGCCTACCGGTATTAAAATTTTAAGAAGCAAATTTGTGGCATCAGCCATGTGGAGTTCATATCGGTGACAGTGCTACAAAGAGGACAGACCAAAGACATTCAGAAATTCATGTAAATTTTTTCAATTGAATTTTTTTTTTTTTACTTAATTTTTGATGCTGATAATATAATATGTAGGTTTTAAAAAAAAAACTTTTGAACCAACTGTATACAGTAGGCCTATAATTACCAGTAAACACAGCAAGGGTTTATTGTTATTAATTAAATTTATATGACTGAGACAAAAGAGCAGCAGGGAGACACATGATCATTTCTGCTGCACTGAACAGCTAGGCACGTGTGCGGTGGAGGAATAAACCCCTGCGTGTTAATTAACCCAATGATAAACAGGCTTTTCCCACACACATGTGGCTGTTGCCATGAGTCTCCTGAGTGTTTCACGCACACGATGAACCCCTCATGGGGGGTGAGGGAATGGAAGAACAGATTAATCGTGGTACGATAACAGATATGCTGATAGTGATGTGTCTGTCCAGAGGAAATGTGGAGGTTTCTTTTTAAACATCAGGCTGGTGTGATGTTCTGAGGAGGTGGGGCCCATCATTGCGGTGACATATCTAAATCTCCTTAGTTGGCGAGGTCTAACAGATTATCAGCCAGATTTGAGTAATAGACTCCTCATTTAGCCTTAATGCGTTTTGCATAGAGAGCAACCTCCTCTCATCATTCTTTAAGATGAATCGTTGTCCCAGGCAAAATTTTAAAGATATTAGTCTGCCGGCAACTGCATAAATCATAAGATTTTTACTAATGGGACCAAAGCTAAACACAGTCCTACCCTCTTAAGCACACAAAGAAGATTATTATAATGATGTCAAGGTTGTTGCTCCACAGGAGCCTTTGTTATTTACATGAGGTATTTTCGCAGGAATATAACCCATTAAATAAATTTAAAAAACATGTAATTTGTAAGATGGTAACAGATAATTTATATAATTGAAAATAATGTATATGCTTTTAAATATAGATTTTTCATTCAGGACTGATATGCAGGTATTCCTCAGAACATAACACATTGGCTATGCAGTGCACATCACCGTTGTTGAAAATAACAGCGTAATACACTAATTAAAAGATGAAAAAAATTATGGCAAAAAAAAAAACATAATAATCCATGGTTCAGATGAGTCACTGAACAAAATGTCACGGTTTTCTCTTGGCTCAGCTACCTGACACTGCAGAGACAGAGACCACTGCTCAGCCTCAGTCAGTCCAAATCTGCAATAGTGGGATAGTGTCAGAATGCCCACTCAGACTAATGCAATGCTGAAGGGCCTCTCATTAGACAAGAGAGCAGAGCCTAGTCTGAAACAAATCTTTTTTTAACTAAAAAATAAAATAAAACATAACATATAAAAGTACAGTACACACACACACACTCACATATATATATATATATATATATATATATATTAGTGCATACTGTATATATACAGTGCAGTACTGTGCAAAAGTCTTAGGCATAATAGTATTTTCACCCCAAAAATGGTTTTAAGCCAGTTATTTATATATTTTACTGTAGTGTAAGAGTAGGAACATTAATTTTGCCATTACTTGTAATAATCCAGTGAGATTTTTGTACAGAGTCTGACAACAGTTGGTATGCTTAAGATCTGATCTCACCATCATTGAGTCCATCTGGGATTAATTGAAAAAACTGAGAGAGACTAAATCCAGAAGAACTGAAGCAACTTCTCCAGCCTTGAAGAAACCTGCCTGCAAAGCTACTGTGAAATGTTTTAGGCACACAGAATGCTGTAAAGTGAGGATGCTTTCAAGAAATGTCATCATAAATAGATTTTATCAATCAACTTCTACTAACTAAATCAAATCAATATTTAGTGTGACCACCCTTTATGTTTAAAACTGCTTTTGTCCTAGGTAACTTGCACATAATTTTTCAGGTAGCTTTGCACGCAGGTTTCTTCAAGCGTCTCGGGGACGTTGCCGCAGTTCTTCTGGATTTAGTCTCAGTTGTTTCATGTAATCCCAGTTGGACTCGATGATGGTGAGATCAGATCTCCGTGTGGAGCACCAGCTGTTGTCAGACTCATACAAAAATCTCACTGGATTATTACAATTAATGGCAAAAGGAATGTTTGGACATGTAAACTGATATTTCCTACTGACACCACAGAGAAATATATAAATAACTGGTTTAAAACCTTTTTTCTGTGTGAAAATACTTACGTACCAAAGACCTTTGAACAGTACTGTTTACACAAATATACATCTGTGTGTGTATATGTATATATATATATATACATATATTGTATACATGCACACACACACACATATACACTCACCGGCCACTTTATTAGGTACACCTGTCCAACTGCTCCTTAACACTTAATTTCTAAGCAGCCAATCACATGGCGGTAACTCAGTGCATTTAGGCATGTAGACATGGTCAAGACAATCTCCTGCAGTTCAAACCGAGCATCAGTATGGGGAAGAAAGGTGATTTGAGTGACTTTGAACGTGGCATGATTGTTGGTGCCAGAAGGGCTGGTCTGAGTATTTCAGAAACTGCTAATCTACTGGGATTTTCACGCACAACCATCTCTAGGGTTTACAGAGAATGGTCCGAAAAAGAAAAAACATCCAGTGAGCGGCAGTTCTGTGGGCGGAAATGCCTTGTTGATGCCAGAGGTCAGAGGAGAATGGCCAGACTGGTTCGAGCTGATAGAAGGGCAACAGTGACTCAAATAACCACCCGTTACAACCAAGGTGGGCAGAAGAGCATCTCTGAACGCACAGTACGTCGAACTTTGAGGCAGATGGGCTACAGCAGCAGAAGACCACACCGGGTGCCACTCCTTTCAGCTAAGAACAGGAAACTGAGGCTACAATTTGCACAAGCTCTTCGAAATTGGACAATAGAAGATTGGAAAAACGTTGCCTGGTCTGATGAGTCTCGATTTCTGCTGCGACATTCGGATGGTAGGGTCAGAATTTGGCGTCTACAACATGAAAGCATGGATCCATCCTGCCTTGTATCAACTGTTCAGGCTGGTGGTGGTGGTGTCATGGTGTGGGGAATATTTTCTTGGCACTCTTTGGGCCCCTTGGTACCAATTGAGCATCGTTGCAACGCCACAGCCTACCTGAGTATTGTTGCTGACCATGTCCATCCCTTTATGACCACAATGTACCCAACTTCTGATGGCTACTTTCAGCAGGATAATGCGCCATGTCATAAAGCTGGAATCATCTCAGACTGGTTTCTTGAACATGACAATGAGTTCGCTGTACTCAAATGGCCTCCACAGTCACCAGATCTCAATCCAATAGAGCATCTTTGGGATGTGGTGGAACGGGAGATTCGCATCATGGATGTGCAGCCGACAAATCTGCGGCAACTGTGTGATGCCATCATGTCAATATGGACCAAACTCCCTGAGGAATGCTTCCAGCACCTTGTTGAATCTATGCCACGAAGAATTGAGGCAGTTCTGAAGGCAAAAGGGGGTCCAACCCGTTACTAGCATGGGGTACCTAATAAAGTGGCCGGTGAGTGTATATTGAAATATATATAAATATAAACGGTAATATATATATATATATATATATATATATATATATATATGTGTACTTATATAAAATATGAATGAATAACAATGAATACATTTTAGATATAGATAGATTAACTATAGACAAATTCATGTAATTGATGCATATGAAATTAAATTAATTAAACAAAATAATTAATTATTAAAAATAAATGAATAATAAAATATACACATAGTTATATAATACAAATATATAAATAGAAGTATGACCTGAAAGTGTTATACCTAATGGGAGGAATAAAGTCCTACATATATTTGTGTATTAAATTGACTATGGCCAGAACGTGTTCAAATGCTTTTGCCCTAGGACAATCTCTCTGTTATTAATAATTTAATGCTCTATTTTTTCGTTAAAATACATGCCACTGGGTTTTAAATTTAATGCATGACATTCATATATTTTTAAATGTGGCTAAAGTGTCCAGATACTTTTTAGGGCCACTCAATATTTCTTTGCTCTTATATCTGAGTATTATATAGGCCTACTTGAAAATCCAATAACGCAGAACATATAACAAAGGGAATTTTGCCGTAGAGAACAAGAGAAGCTGAAGTGTCGGCTGTACGGCAGAATCAAAAGCCAGCTGCTTTGTTTCTGTGCCTCTGTAGAGCTTTTGTGAGCCCTTGCTTCTGGAGGGCTGTCACACAAGAGTACATCTCTCCCCTTCATTAGACATACTTCCGTCTGCGGCGCCCTATATCAGTCAAATTAAACACACCCCACGTGTGCTTGGGGACCAGTGTCGTCGCACTTTTACACTTTCAATCTTTCAAACTCTGCGCCGTTGAGGCACACACGTGCTCTCGAACCAAGTCCACCTCTAAGTGTAGCATGGGTTTGTTTTGTAGATCTAATTCGACAGTGCTTTTAACAGGAGCCCGCTGCTTGTCAGATGCGATGGCTGTGAAGAGCCGAAGATGTTCTCTTGAAGGGGCTCTGTGAAGCGAGTCACTTTGAACAATCTCGCACAACCCGCGCTCCAAGAGGTGCTGTTCGCACGCCGAGGGCCCCTCTCTCTTCCTTCACCCTTTCTTCTTCATTTCTACTCTTTCTCATAAGTGGAAACTTGCAAGGGGGGTTGGAGAGGTCGGTTGCAAGCCTAGTCCGACTGGAAGCCCTTCTCTTTTCTCTGAGTGTCTCTAATTCCTCAAGTTACACACCAGGGAAGCTTTTCATGTTTGTCAAAGTGAAGACGACTTTGGCCATGTCTCTCTTATGCTTTCATCCCGAGTGGGAGGGGGGCCGACTCTCGATGTTCCTTTCAGTGGGACGCTTTGCTCATTAGTGGAAGGGACTTGAAGCTCTAACACAACATGTCTCCTCTGAAACAGGTGTGGAGGAAAAGGCCAGCGGGCCGGAATGGCCCCTGCAGGCTTACTGTAAGCGCCGCTGGTCGCTGTGCCAAAAAAGCGGGGGAGTGAAGGAGACGGAAGGACAAACATGGGCTGATGTGATGTGTCTGTTTCCTGACACCAGACATCCAAAGCTACAAAACAAAAGATGACACAAATACAGCTGATGGAAGAGGAAGCAACCGACGGAGACATCGGCTTATGGTTAACCTCTAAACCTGAGACACCGCATAAAATACAACAGTGTTGACACAACCAGCTTCAGGAAAGACAGGTCATAACCCAGGCATGGGCAACAAGGCTTTAGAATTGACTGGACTGGAAGTATCATCAGTTCAAAAACATCTCAGCAGAGATTTGATGATGAGACAGATGAGATGAATTTGATGAACAAAAATGCAAATTCTGTATTCATTTACTCACCCTCATGTCAAAGCAGATATTTGGGGGTAAATTAAAAATGTGTTGATTAAAAAGTTATTGAGTTTAATTGTATGTTCCACTGAGGGAAAAAAAACATGAGAGCGAGTAAATGATGACCACATTTACATAATGGGGGGAAAGTGTTCCTTTAGGAATAAAAAAAAAAAAAAAAAAAACTTTAGGCATATTTAGGCATGTTGCTTTTTTGAAGTATATAGTTCCATTTTTATATATATATATATATATATATTATTATTATTTATAATCAATTTTCTGATTCTTCAGAAGTTTGATCAAAATTTTAAATCCTATGGAATATTGAATATTCCATTAATATATACTTCTTCAAGGGCTATCAAATCACTTGCAGTCATGACAGATTTACCCATTTCCCTTTGGATAAGGGCAACAATATCATATCAGATATTGCTCTTCCGAAATGGAGCAATGAGTGCATGGCGATTGTATATGGCAGTATATCTTCACAAGCAGTCTATCTCAGTTATCCAAAGGGCAATGCATGTAAAAACAGATGTACGATTTGACATTAAACTCAAAGTAAAAGAGAGTGACAGTCACAAAATCCCAAAACAGATTTAGAAAATTCACAGACATCCCCCCCTGTGTTTGATGGCCATTGACTGTAAATGCCAATGCTGCAGGTTATCTTTAATTTCAAGGTATGCTCCAAAAAAAATGTATTCTGTTTTATATTGTCAAGAACATTAGGCTGCCCATCAGCACCAGCAAACCAAAAGTACAACTAAAAACTGTAACATGCCATCGTTAAAAAAAACCATCTGAAATCACTGTGCATGTGATAACTAAATGTGAATGGGTCTGTTTAATAATTTCTATTGTTCTGAGCTTCATCTCTCTTGTTTGCAAACAGCTAAACAGATATCTTTGACTGTAATGCATTGAATAAATATAAGAGAAGTAAAAGTCGAGCCACAGGACTTTTGCTTTTATGTGCTAAGGAAAGTGCATTCTAAGGGGTTTTGTCAGACACAAAATTAGAATTAGACATTTCTCTGTGATTTTGGCCTACTGTTTTGCTCATTTATTTAGACTCTAGCTAAAAAAAAAACAATGCTTTGGCCGATACTGCCATCTGTTGTTCAAGATTGGACATTACACCCAGACCTACAGCACGGAAATAAGGTAAGTCATATGGATGTGTTCGTAATAACATACTACCATAATACTCTTAATTGCTGCATAGTATGTATATTCAATGTATACTGTATGTGTATTTTCTGTATTGAATACATGGATGCAACGCACTTTTAATGCATTGAATGAACAGATGGAATATCATTAATCTCTTTCTGTATTCATTATTTGATTAGAAAAAAAACATGTTTGCACAAAATTGGATTAAAATAGCTAAATACATTTTTTTAGAGGTGGATTACTGGACCGCAATTTTCTACATGCAACGTGACTAGGTCATGTGACAACAATGAAGCACACTAATGTTGAAAACAGTGAATAATATTGTAACAATGCCAACTAATTCTGTTATTTAAAAAATAGTGTGCAGGATACACGTATTCGGTCGTAAGCTATATTCCATTCTGAATGTAGCCAATGTGTCTTAAGTAGATACATAACTGAAAAAAATATGTAATGTAAATTATATATTTTTTAAAATGCATTTGATTACACAACCGTTTTCTTTCTCACTGTTTCCCTGCATTGAAAATTAGGCTTGTCTGCCAAACGCCTCTATTTTAAATCATTAATCTCTGGGCAAGTGTGCTGTGAGGGCATTCAGATTCCCATAATGTTCTGCGTCTGACAGCAGCCATTTTCCATGGACGAGAGGGCTGAAGAGGCCTGTTGACCCCTTTCCACCACCACAATCTTCCCTCATCACACTGTGCGACTTCATTAACTCTCAGGGCAATTTCAGGACTTTTTCCAGGCGTCGCCATTATACAGTGTGCTGTCAATTACACATGCCTGCTGCTTAAAAGAAATCCAATGATAAAAGTTCTCTGAAAGCCAAAAGGTCGTCTTCACCTCAGATTGAATGTTTCTTAATCCTGGTCTGAGTAACATATTAGACGTGAAGAATAATATTAGCTCAGTTTACATCTTGTGCTTAATTATTTGGCATAGACATGCATAATCGCAGAATAGAAAGTAGCCTATAGTTTGAGCCTCGAAAAAGGGTCAGTGGAAAAGGACAGTGGTCAACACAAAACACTCAAAGGAAAAGGAACGGAGAGAAGGTTGCTAGGCTTTGTTAAAATCACGGAGGGGGAATCATGGAGAAATGCTGACCTAAACGAATGTGCTACAGCTGAATACAGACAGAACTGTTACCATTACCAGTGAACTTCAGCGAACAGTGCTCAGAGCATAAGGCATGAAGAAGCAAAAGAAAAGCATGTTCTTCCACAATAATACATGAAAATAATCAGAATAAAAATCATTTAAAATAGAAAATCACTGATAAGACTAAATCTATTAACTACATTATTTGATTGAATTTGGTTAAACTAAAGGTCATTATACAACCATTCAATCATTCATAACCATTTAACTTTTTCAAGCAAGCACATTACAAGCAACGCAAGCAGCTTGACCAACTAGACAGAAAGCAGTTCGTTCATAATGCAGTCCAATAAGCGATGTTCATCTGTCTAAACAGATAAATAAACTCCTCTCTTTCTCTCTTTCCTATCAGTGGCGCGAAATGATATATGAAGTGCCACAGACGGCTTTTCCAGAGAGACAAATGCCAGTGACTCGCTCTGAAATGTCAGACGTGACAGTCGGAGACATGCCATGAGAACCTCTGCCTGACCAATTTGAAGCCCCCCTGATCACCAACTGGCTGACTGTCAAGACTGACAAAGGCCAATTTTACCTGCCTGGAGTGAAATATCTCTCTATGACAAATTTGAATGTAGTATAGTGAACGTACTGCACACTTGGTATACAGGAATCAGATAGGATGTATATGAACTATGTAGGCTCGTGATGACACAATTCCAGCCAGCTGAGCTAAAGAATCTGGTTAAATACTGGGCAAATTCACAATATGAATACAAAGAAGCATAGAAGTTAGGCCTATACAATGTAAGTGTTTCTTGCTGTAAAATTGACCAGTCTGGTTCCAGTTTCAAGGTTGAACAACGAATTTCCATGACCCATCCCATCCTTTCGTTTGTGATTGATTTTTTTAATACGAAAACCATCTTAAATCAAACCTGATTTCCTCATTGAATTGAATAGCATTCTCATTGTATATACCACATTTACCACCAGATGTGCTTAGTGTGCAGACAGTTTCAAGAGATTCAGTTGATTTGCAGATTTGAAGTCTCGGTTTCCCATCACAAATGTATAATCACTATAAACCTTTTAAAATGTGTAACTTTCCCTTTTATTTGGGGCCAGTTCCTGTTTAAGACAACTGTTTGATTGACGGACTGACTGTCCAATGATTCTAGGTGGTCTTGGAAATGATTGGCTGGAGATTTTCGAGTCCTGCCCGTTCCACAGATGATTAAATTGCTTAATTTTCATTTCAGTGCTTCTAACTCAGTGGCTGTAAGTGGGTTATGAATAGGATTTCAAGTGATTTTGAAAAAATGGACAAAAAAGAAAATCACATACCCCACATTTAATCAACAGTAATCAGTCTTACTTCAATTAATCAACAGTAATCAGTCTTACTTTTTTAATTTAATGTAACTGATCTAAAAATGTTTGTAAACTGATTTGACAAACTTGTAAGATTAGTCTAAGCAGGTTTTCCACAACCTTACCAGTATGACAAACTTCCATTTGGAAAGGTTGACATTAATCAAGTTTAGTTAACAGAAGCTTTTATTTAAGGAAGGCACATTAGTCAAATACATTAATACATAAATACATTATTCATTCACAATGTCTAAATACACAAATGTACTCATTCACAATGTCTAAAAGTCTCAATAATGTGACAAATCAGTAACTCCCTAAATTACAATTTAATTCACAGCATAAGACAAATACATCAGATATTTGGGTACAAATTTAACCCTGTTAAACTTCATGTAGGGCTTAAGATCAGTTTGTTGAATTTATTAAACAGCAGTGCTTTTATTGGACATATACATTTACAGTATATATTATATAGCCGATCAAGGACTGTATAATCAGTGATGCACTTGGAGGCGCTTTTTCGCCAGGGTCTCCTCTGAAGTAGTCATGCAGCAGGTCAGAAACGTCCCGCACCTGTTGGAATAGTCCTCTGGACAGTCTCTGTACAGGCTCACATGGGCAGGGGTGATGAAATCAAAACTTTCAACCGTCAACCCTTTCTCCCGCAACAGTTTAACCATCTTCTCCACATCCCTGTACCTGATCACCCGGTCTGCCCTGGAATAGAGGTACATCTGGGGCCAGGGCGCCGGTTGATCCGCCATGGCATCATAGTGGTTCTTGTGAAAGTACTTGGTCAGAGGATACAAAACAATTCTGAGAAGGAAAACCGCCACAGCAAACAGTGCCAGGAGGAAGTACTGCAGTAGCACATTGATTTTAGGCCCTAAAGTGGTTTTGAGCGCTCTGAGCGCCCCTATGATGTTTTGGCTGCCCGGTGCACTGTCCACAACTGTGCCCACCACATACAGAGTGCTGAACTGCTTGTGACTAAGCAATAACTCGACCATGTAGCGGTAAAGCATGAAGCCCCCATTGCTGAACACATGGAAGAATATTGGGTTGTTTTCCACCTCGTAGTCATACAGAAGTTCAAGTAATTTGTGCGCAGTGCTTCTTAGTTCCTTGTAGCCCAACGGTTCTGAAATAAAAACAGTCTTCAAAGGAGCCGTGTAGCGTAGAGTCACACATCCCTGCAAAGAAATGAGAAGCTGTTGTAAGAACATTATACATGAGTGTAACTTCAGCTTTTCAACAAACTGATTTAAACAGTCTCCAATGATTTTCTTTTTTTTTTTAATATAAAGGTCACATTAAAACCTGGATTTTTTTTACTAAAAAAATATACTAAAATAGTACAAAAAATATATATTAGACCTATGATAATCAAAGAAAATAAAACATTTAATATTTATATTGTGTAAAAATTATTTATAGATTACTTTTTTATTTATTTTTTTATTTTCACCAAAACAAACTATTATACATTTAATAAAAAGTTCTGAAACGTTATCATGCTTGATATTAAATATAAGACATATGCATGAATACAATAAAAAAATATGTTATTGAGCATACTTTCCAGCCTGTAATTGTATAAATAAACAAATAAAATAAAATAAAATAATATTTTACATTGTATTAGTAAGATGGAATGTGGGTATTCATGATACACAAAATTATTATTCCTGATTTAATGCACAGCATGGTTTTAAATATTATACATCATATCAGATATTGTGAAAATGACATTGTGTGTAATGGACATGTTTGTGACTGGGAACATTTCTGGTAAAAAAAAAAAAAAAACTGTGGTGCATACATGTTAGTAGAGAAATTAAACAATCTAAAGTGTGTTGTTGTTGTTTTTTTAACTTAACAGGGCCAAAAGTGTCCATTATTAAAGAAACGCCAACATGTGCATGTTTTCAAGGCCTTTAGGAAAATGTGTCACCTGTTCGTTATAAATGGAGCTGTATTTGGCGAGATGTTTGTCTCTGCTGCCTGCCCAGCCAAGGAGAATAACGACTGGCTCCTTTGATCCGCGCCAGTGTTTCTCTGTCAACACAAGAATAACAACGTATCCACACGGATCCAATGATACACACTAGTGGTTGACATGAATGCCTATTCTTATTAAAGCTCTCTAATGTAACGCCAATACAGTTATAAACACAGGTTGCAGGCTTCCAAGCTTTTGCGCTGAATTGACTGATCAGATCAACAAACAAACAAACAAACAACCCTGTGCTGCTGTCAGCCTCAGAACAGCTTCAACAGAACACACTTACCTGAGATCAGTGCCTCTGGAAAAACTATGTTGTAATCTATACCATCATCGCCCATATTGACAGTTATTTCCTAAATCTTCTGTCTGCCATTAATAATTCGCTTCAAATGAGTGTCGCGTTTCACAGCTCTCGTGCGGCGTAGCTGACAGTCGATTGAAGGGGCGATTGAAGATAATACAACACGAGTGAAGCCGGCAACATCAGCGTGTCATTGTTTCATACAACATCCGGGTCACAATTCACAAGTCACCGTCAAAAATTCTAAATAAAAGTAACTTCAAACAAACCATTTTACCAAAAGATTAATAGTTGATAATAAAAAATACATTAAACTAATAGATATGCTGTTTAAAATTAATATGACCCCTTTAGTTCTGAGAAAGATGTATTGTTTTATATTCTGTTTCTAATGCAATGAAATTCATACATTTTAAGTGTGCTTGAAGTGCCTTCATTTTTAGAGCAGGTTTAGGAATGTACAATGAACAAAATGTGACCTTGTGTTCTGTTTGGGAGATTCTAAGACTCTTTTAGTAGGAATTTTTAATTGTTTAATTTTATATATATATATATATGTATATATATATATATATATATATATATATAGTTATAGTTATAGTAAAAGTTATAATATTGACCCTAGGTATAAAACAGGTCACCTAATTTTTATGAATTTGTTGTATTGTGGCTTCACTGCTATTTAAAATACAATTAGAATGAAATAACATTAGAATATAAATACACAATGTCAGAATAAGCAGGACTACTGATGATTTCTGTATATGCTGTTTTATTTCAATAAAAATTGTGCCAAACATTATATTCACATATATTTACTTACACTACACGTCACAATATCTTCATCACAAGATGGTTATTATTCCAGTTTTATAATTCAAATAATAATACATTTTCTAAATCCACATTTAACCTGGAAATCATTTCATTTCAAAAACAAAGTTCACAAAACTAACAAGACAAGGGTTATTCACGACATGCAAAGAGTAAATAAGGACATCTATTCTTAATAGAATAAGAATAGGTCAAAGCTACTAAAGTTACTAGTACCCTGCAGATCTGCGTCATTCCCTTAGTTCCCTCCGAGGAGCAAAGCCTTTCTATCGGACAGACACTCATCTGCTGCATCTGTTTCAAAAGTAATTGACGGCACCGGTACACTTACAACTTTGTGTGCCTTCTCTGATTTCTGCCCACTGGCGGTGCTAATATTTGACCCTGGTGAAAGAATGACAGTATCCGTAGAGATCTCGGTGGAGACACGACGACCAAACGTCAGGGAACTGACGCTGGAACCATCAGCCTCACTCTCAGTCCAGCAAGAATCACTATCTGAAGCAGAAGACAAGCGTGACTTCCCCCAGCGGCCGTTAGCTTGTGCTGCATTGCCGATGCTAACTCCCAGGGAGCACTGGCTGGAGAGGGTCGGACGACGGGAACTAACGCTCCCGGAACTAAAAGAGGAACGGAGCTCCTTCTCTTTCACGCGTAAGATGGTGCGGAGACCTGGAATGTAACGGGCAATAGCCGCTCGATACTTTGGATGCGTAATTGCGTAGATGATGGGATTATGGATGGCTGAGGCCTTGGCAATCACAGCGGGTACTGAATTCATGTAGGGGGTCAGGAGATGAGAATAGCCAGCCGTTGCGGTGAGGGCCACCACAGAGTAGGGCGACCAGGATATAACAAAAAGCAAAATGACCAGGAGGGCGACTTTCGCCATCTTCCATTCGTTCTGCATGCGTTCATACACCTTCTGCGTTTCCCCACAATCCAACTCTCTAATTTCCTTTCCCATTGCTCGGATAGCTTGGAAGATTCCAAAGTAGCAGCTGCCAATAATGCCTAGTGGGATGAAGAACACAAAAATGAAGAGGAAGATGGTGTACGCACGAACTGATGGAGTGAAGGTCATATAGTCCCAAGAACAGGAAGTCTGAAGACCCTCTGGAACATAAGCGCTCCAGCCAAAGAAAGGTGGAAGGCTCCAGCCTAGGGAGTAGAGCCACACAATGGCCAACACCGCGCCTGCTTTGCGTCGGCTAACGTTGCCAACCAGGGCAAGAGGCTGAGTTATGGCAAGGCAACGATCAGCAGCAATGGCAGTCAAAGTCATCATGGAGCAGATCCCAAAAAGGGCACCGCAAAAGGCATAGAGCTCACAAATGCGCTCGCCAAAAATCCAGCGCCTGTGCAGGCTGGCTGCAAAGAACACCGGCGACTGAGTGAGGGACATGAAGAAATCAGCCACAGCCAGGTTCACCACAAACATGTTCCCTGCAGTGCGAAGAGTACGGCTCCGGCAAAACACGTAGATCACCAGTGAGTTTCCAATCACTCCGGTGATGCCAACTATTAGGATGACAGCGCCGATGATGTAGTGAGCATGATCAGGAACATCCACGGTGGGAAACAGGTGCGGAGGCTCATGGTGGTGGCTGTGGGTCGGCCCATGGAATGGCACATGGAGTAACTTGTAGTTCTTAGTCTCCTTAAAGCCTGCAGTGCAGTTGTTGTCTCCAGGGGCACAATGATGCCCTCTCCATGAAGAGTGATGGCTCATGATGTGTGGCTTGATGTCTCAGAGTCCTAAACAATTTTATACAAAACTGAAGGAAATTCTGTTAAAATAATTGGGAAAAAATGGTCACATTCTTGTTTTCAATAAACAGTGCTGTTCTCCTCTTTGTGTCAGTCTGTGAATGGTGGGTCCCTACATTAGCTTTTTATATACTAATCAATGCACCACCAAGTGATTATTGATCAGTAAGTAGTTCACAACTTGGCTTGTTGTAATGGTCAAAAAGTGTCACTTGGCCTATGGTAATGGCAAACAAACCATTTTGAAAAATGGCCAAAATGAAAATCATATTGAACTATTTCTGTACTATTTTGCCTTATCATCAAATTTACCCATTATATTATATAAGATAATACTGCCTTATATATCTGAAATTAAAGTAAAATATATATTAGAGCATTGACAATTTATGAATCACATTCAATTATCAAACATATTGAAATAATAATATATAACAAAACAATAATATATATATATATATATATATATATATATATATATATATATATATATATATATAATTTTATTTGTATAGCACCTTTCGTATAAGAAATGCAGCTCTAAGTGCTTTCCAATGAAAAGGCATACACATGAGATTGAATATGCGACCCATTTTACAATAATAAAAAATATTAAATGAAAATACATAAGAGTGCATAACAAAAGATGGACGTTAAAACTAAGTGATATATATATATATATATAACTATATATATATCATATAGGCCTATAGATATACTGTATATATATATAATTTTTTATTTATTTATTTTTTACTTGACATTTACATTTAGCTGACGCTTTTATCCAAAGCGACTTACAATTGCTATACATGTCAGAGGTCGCACGCCTCTGGAGCAACTAGGGGTTAAGTGTCTTGCTCAGGGACACATTGGTGACTCACAGTGGATTCGAACCCGGGTCTCTCACACCAAAGGCATGTGTCTTATCCACTGCGCCATCACACTTGAGAGTGAATAATAAATTGCAATGACACAGAGAAAGATGTCTCCTTCCACATGAATGACCCTATTTTCATAATATAATTTGAAATGTTGGCAAGCACCCCAGCAGTGAGTTGGACAAGCATGTGAGCGGTAAAGAGGTCACCAGGAAGAAATGTAGAGAGCCGTTTCGATTTTTAGAACTCATTAACTACAAAAATGCTTCCTTTGTTTGTTGTTTAGAGAAGTAAATTAGGCAGGATGTTGATGGAAACAACTCTTTTTGACCCAAAACTAAGGCCTGTATGGATTGTCTGAGTGGATGCAGTGAGTCAGATCGATCTATGCAATGTGAAAGTGGAGCACAATGATAGTTTCAATAAGGACTGATTAACATCCCTCATCATGAGAACTGCTCACTGACCTGAATGTGGTCTGAAATGATTCTCCATGTTCCAGCTAAATAATGATCAGCCTATACTAGCCTCCAGTCTGTTTCAGAATATGGACTTGACCTACTTGAGAAAAAAAAACAAAAAAAACAGATGTATTTATCCCAGCAGTCATTATTAAAACTGAATACAGTTTTATTTTGACCTTTAATTGTGTTTGAGTGAATCAAAAATTTATTAGGCCCTTTAATTCCTGGGAACAAAAATCTAAAAAAAAATGGCATTCTTTAGAATGTGTTTCCAAATTTGTGACAATAGGGCTTTTTTGTCTTACAACATGACAATGCCTCCTTTGGGCACAAAGCAAGGCCCATAAATGAATGATTTACTGAATAAGTTGACAGGCCTGAACAAAAGTTCAGACTTGAACCCCATTGAACACCTGTGTAATAAACTGGACTGCAACGGTCCCATCATTCAACATCGGACACTGACATCAGATTGGGACCATATCCCCATAGACATGTTTGATGACTTACAAGGAGAGTGAAAACCATTAGTGCCAAAGGTTTTGATATTAAATGCTCAACAAGAATATAAAGTGTGCTGTTTGAGTATCAGCATACTTTTGGATATAGTGTAAAACAACCTAAGGATTTAGGGTTATGTGTGTGTGTGTGTGTGTGTGTGTGTGTATTATATATATATATATAATTCACAATAATAGAACTATTAAAGCTATCAACTAAACATTTTATATGATTTGTAAATGCCATAAAATGAACAGAGAGGGAAAAAAAACATTAAGCAGACTTGCTTCACTTTTTTTTATTAATATTAGTTCATCTTAACATAAAAAATATGAATCATATAAATCTTATAATTATTTTTTATAAATCTTTGCAAATCATTTAGAAGTGTATTACTTTGTTAAAAAAAAAAACTTTAAAAGACAAAACTTTAAAAATGACAATATCTGTAGACTTTTAAAATAGAAAGATGTAATTACACAGTCAAGTGCATTATGTCATTCAAGGATGTCTGTCTCACTGGCTTGTTGGTGGAGATAGGTCAAGTTGCTAGTGGTAATTTGTGATTTTTTAGGTTGATAGTCTGTATCTTTACTTTCAGTGGTACCAGGAGTCATGAAGCCCTTTCCAGGTTTGTGTACAGTTTCCTTGACACATCGGGTTCCATTTTGAATTCTCGTTCTGTTCCATATATGGGACTCAATCTCAGAGCTGGATGTGACAAAACAAAACATACATTTTGATTCCATACATGTTGATTCCACATAACTCACATGAGCAATATATCAATATAAGAAATAGAAGAGTGACTATTAGGATATGTCAGATATTTACTTTGAAGATGGCTCTGCTGCTCCTTCTGCTAGTAAATACGCATCGAAAATAACCGTTTCTGTATTGGCCAAACAAAACCCATTGGCCCTTCTGACATCTGTAGAAAAGCATCATATTATATTAGCTAAAAAACTTACTTCCAAAATCAATTCTCTGTAAGATCAAGAAAACAGGAGAATTCATGAAAACAAACCAGCTACAGTGACAGGACTCTTGTTGAAAGGCTGGATTGGTTCATACATGGTTTTCAAGGTATAGTCAACAGGTGAAGTCTTGAAAAATGTAAGAACTGCCTCAGACTGAGAGAACTGTAAAGTAAATTACTTGCATAATTATTTAACCTATACAATAGACGGCATCATTTCAGTTATTATTGACATAGGGGATGGGAAAGCTAGTCTTTAGAATCACCTTTTGTGGCATTTTGATTATATTTCTCAATAATTTTTCCACTTCATCCAACCTGGTTTCAACATTATGATTTTCTTCTGCTTCCTTTATCCTCTGTAGTGCTGAAAAAACATGAACACATACAACAATTAAGTCTCCAATCAATTAAATAGCCACTTATTTCAAATGTCATAAATGTCATACCATCAAACAACAACAAACGTCCTCTGTCGTCTGGAAATGATTTGCTCAAATTCT
Organism: Semotilus atromaculatus; assembly: GCA_031834385.1. Lineage (NCBI taxonomy): Eukaryota > Metazoa > Chordata > Actinopteri > Cypriniformes > Leuciscidae > Semotilus > Semotilus atromaculatus. Next base: position 30,076,286 of record JAULUF010000044.1, on the reverse strand, counting down.
TAACAAGTTTCACTAAATCGTGATATCGCCTTCGCAGATATGTTATGCTTTTTTCAGACCATTCAGTCCTAATCTCGAAAAACTCTTCTTCTTCTCCAGCAGGACCAACAGCGAAGCGGTCGAGCCCAACGACCCAGCAGTCATTTACGCTCAGGTGAGGCAAGAAACCCGTATCAACACCTGCCATAACTGAATCGTGTCATAAACAAATTAAATATAAATTATCTCTAAATTAAAATTTTATAAAAAGAAATAATTAAAGAGAAGATGCATTCCGCTTCAAAATCGAAAACCGGCTAAATAGCCATCAAAATTAGAAAGCAAATCGTGGGATTACTTTCGTGGGATCCGCAAATCTTCTGACACAAGTTGTACAAACGTCAAACTCCTTCGCTTTCCTCTTCGCCTGCAGATAGTGAGCTCTAAACGCCCCATTTGTGCGCAGTCCCTGTGAATTCCCATCCAAAACCATGAATTTCTCAGGTTCACACATCGACTAAAAGGTCATCGAGTCTGTTATTCCTGTAGGGTGCTAGTGGGCGTTCCTACTCTGTCGCAGTATCCAATTGTATCAGGCGGCAGGTCACTAACGGCAATCTCATTGGTTGCCCCTGTTCGTTTGCAAAATGCATTGAGTTGAGCTCGAGGTGATGGTGAAAAAACAAAAAAACAGTACTTACAAGTAAACTACTTTTACCCAGTTTCCTTCTCATTACTCCCAAAGTAAATGTTACAAATGTATGTATCCTTAAACCATTTAATTAAAACAAACATAAAGCTTGTAGTCCTCTTTTAAAGTGAAATGTGGCTGATGGTGCACTGAGCAACAGGTGGGATAATCCAGTTTCTATTGGATTGGTAGTGGGATTTGCTTGTAGTTTTAAGCGCAGTATTACACTTACTGTATCATGGCATTGGTCAATCCTTTAATCGCTTACTATTTTAAAGCTATAATTAACCACCCAATGAAATAGAGTAAATTACATTCACCTATATTCCACCAAATTTATCAAACCATGACTTTAGTTACAGTGTCAATGCTGAGGTGATCAACATAATATTGCAATAGCAATGGTATTTGGAATTTAAGTTTGCATAAGAAAACAATACTTTGCTTTGTCATTATAAAATAAGTGACTGGAATAAAATAAGTGACAGGAAAGAGGCAACTCCCAAGGCAAAGGAATCATTTAAAAAAGGATATATATATATATATATATATATATATATATATATATATATATATATATATATATATAAAAAAATAAATTTTATTTACAAATCATAAATATCACTTTGATGTCCGTGCTCTTTGAGAAGGTGCGGTTTGGGAGCCAGAACCAGAGCTGTTCCTTTTCCCCAGTGCGGCGGTTTGTTCGGCACTGTGATGTTTCCTCATGTGTCGCACCAACAGCTGGCGGTCAGGTGTGGAATACTGGCACAGGTGACAAGGGAATGACTCTCCTGTGTGATGACGCCGTGAATGGAGGTCTAAGCTCTTCTTCTGGATGCTGAAGCAAAACGCAGAGGACTATTCTTAACTAGAGATGTAGTATGAAACAAGTGTAGTCTGTCGACTTTATGACAGGCGAGTGCATGTACCTGCTGTATGGACAGTACTGGCAGCAGTAAGGCTTTTCTTGTGTGTGCGTCCTTGAGTGTCGGCGCAGAGAGCTTCTGTCAATAGAAGCATAGGAACACTGCGAACACTTGTATGGCTTCTCACCTAAAGTAAAAAGAAAAACAAATCACTGGAATTCTCACACTCAGGCAGTGCAATGTCATGGCAACTGTTCTATGAGAACCAGTCTTTTGAAAGGGAATTCCATTATGCTTTAAATCTCTGCATGTCACAATGAGCCGTCTTTCTCCATATATTTGCTCCATTTCTAATTAAAGTAGCGTGGGAAAGTCATTTAATGGCCTGTCTCTGATAATAATAATTTTCTGTTTAGTGACCAGGAATAATAAAAGAGATGGACAAGATGCGTCAGTGTCATTCCGAAAACAATGATCTATTGCCACTGCAAGATTCACACACACATCTATATATATATATATATATAAAACAAAAGAGTGTTTAATATTAAAAGATTATTTCTACAATGTGCTTGAAACTGCACCTGTGTGGACGCGAAGGTGCTGTTTGAGTGAGGCTTTGAGACGTGTGCAGTAGTGGCAGTGTGGGCACTTAAATGGCTTGTCTCCTTGATGAATGCCCATGTGACGCCGCATGGTCAACTTGGTAGAAAACTTCCTGTACAGAGATAGACAGAGGTAAACTGTAGAAAACTGACAATCAAAAGATATCGCAAAGGAAAAGGAAAGGCATGTTAAGCATGATTATTCTAGATATACATTTTTTTATTTTATTTACCCTGACAGATAATGTTTGGGGCCAGTAAGATTGTATTCATAGTTTTATTCAGCAAGGACACATTAAATTGATCAAAAGTGAAATTTATAATGTTACAAAATAACATTGCTGTTCTTTTGAACCTTTTATTTATCACATAATAAAAATCCTTTGAACAGTAGTGTATATACTATAATATACGACCAAATTAAGATGCTACACTTCAATAACAGTCTCTTGGTCAAGATAATATTGCAAGGAAAGAAATGATTCTCGTACTTGTCACAGAGGGTGCAGCAGAACTCTTTCCGTCTGGAAACAGCGAGTCCAATAGTTGTCTCCCCCTTCAGGTGAACCCCTCTGTCCTTTCCTCCTTCTTTGCTCTTTTCCCTTCCTGCAACCATGTTTTTCAACCTCTTCTTCCTAACCTGGGACCATGACTCTGGCTTCATTCCTCTGAGGCATTCTGGGTATTTGGTGGATGAGTTAAGTTGCTGGTTTTCTCTGAGTACAGGCAAATAAGTCGGTATCAGCAGTCTGACAGTCTCACCAAATACTTTTTAAAGAAGTGGTTCTCAACATTTTTGACTCCGAGACCCCTGTTGTCCACAACCATTTTTTTATATATTAAATATATGGACCCTCGTTATTTCTGTACATTTCAGGATTCCAGAAGTTTCAAGACCCAAATGTTCTTCAGAGTTCCCACTCTTGTTAACCAATGAATTTGTAAGATTTTTTTTATTAATTTGTGGTTTACTTAATAAAGATTAAGAATGAGGTTCATATTTTTAATAAATATTTAATAAAGATTAAGGATGAGATTAATATTATATACATTTGTATTTCTATCCGATGATAACACAAGATACTTACATACTGTGAGCAATCTGTTTTTCTTGATCAGCCTGTTTGTGTTGAGTGTGAATATGCTTCAGGGTTTTCTTCCATGACTTCTCTATATGAAAAAATAAAAAAACAGCAAAACTCAACAGAAATACAGAGCAAGACAAAGAAAAGAGCTATGAAATGTTTCAAATTATTAAACATTTTAAAGTTTATGATTTTCGTTGTCTGAGACGAAAAAGGCTTTATCCAATACTGAATTAAAAAGAAATGTATAACTGAATGTTACGGGTCTGGACAAAATAAATAATAAAAACACATGTTAAAAAGATCAAACACTGCTATTGTGATTATGCTTTAGATCACAACCAAGTTTTAGGGTAAATCTAGCCCATCAATTCAGCAAAGACGATTTTGATCTGTGCATCCTGCCAATACACATATTAACAAAATACTAGTTATTTCAAAGCATCCAATTCTTGTACTGGGGTCAAGTCTTTCAAAATGTGTACTCCAACCTATAGCTTGTCAGTCACACCTGCTGTATATATAGCATACAGCAAAGAATTTGTACCTTTGAAATCACAGTGTAAGCATTTAAATCCTTCTTGAAAATGACATTGTTGGTGTATTTCCCACTCCTTCCCTGAGTGACACCATTCCAGGCACAGAGAACACTGCACCAGCCCTCCAGATTCAGATCGACAGTGATGCCGCTGGTTATGCCTTTCTTCATGTGCTTCACAAGAGTCGGCTCTCCTAAATGTCCTGGGGCAAACACTACATTTATGCCTCTTTGAGCCTTTTCTTTTTCCATGTCCTCTCCAGTGTTGCTCCATATCAACCCACTCCTCTGATTCGCAACCGCAGCGAGGGCATCTGAAGCCTTGGTCTCCACTATGGCATTTTAGGTGCACCTCTAGCATGCTACGACTGGATGCAACTGTCTGGCAGAGGATACAGGCCAATGCACCATCCTCCTCCTCAGACGGCTTCTGCATTTCAGCATCCATGCAAGCATCTCCAGCATCCTGCTCACCTTCTGGTTGGGATAGGCTTTTTGTTGAATTTGCAGACTGAGGTGGACACTTAGTGCTTGAGATTCTGCACAACCCAAGAGTCATGAGATGAGCCGACTGGGCCATTTCCTCATCCTGAACTTCTGCGTCCATTCCACTGTTCAAAGGAACAGCCAGATCTGTGCCAGTATCCTCTAGCTGAAACACAGGTTCCTCCTCGCTGTCCTCATCATGCCTACCCTCTTCAAACAGTGTGCTCACCTTCATAAAACAAAAGTTTACATGTAAAATCTCTAATATTTCAAACTAAATTAAAGGAATAGTCCACCCTAAAATGTGAATTCTGTCATCATTTACTTCTTGTTCCAAACCTGTATGACTTTCTTTTGTGGAACATAAAAGAAAATATTTTGAAGAATGTTGGTAACCAAACAGTTTTGGTTCCCACTGAACTGAATCTGTTTGGTTACCAATATTCTTAAAAATATCTTATTTTATGTTCCACAGAAGTAAGTCGTTCACACAGGTTTGGAACAACATAAGGGTGAGTAATTCTCATAAGGGTGAGTAAAACTTCCACACGTAATAACCTAGAATACTGTCTAACACTTGATGGCTGCTCTGTTAAGTCTTTGTCGTCAGTTAGGAACCTGGGTGTGCTCTTTTGACCAATCTTTCATTTGAAAGTCACGTGTCTAATATCTGTGAAAAACGCATTTTTCCATCTTAAAAATATATGTAAAAACGCATTTTTCCATCTTAAAAATATCTCTAAATTACACCATATGCTCTCATTGACAAATGCAGAACAATTAGTTAATGCGTTCATGACATCAAGACTAGATTATTGTAATGCTCTACTGGGTGGTTGCCCTGCACGCTTAATAAACAAACTACAGATGGTCCAAAACGCAGCAGCTCGAGTTCTTACCAGAACCAGGAAATATGACCATATTAGCCCGGTTCTGTCAACACTGCATTGGCTGCCTATTAAACATTGTATACATTTTAAAATATTGTTTATTACTTACAAAGCACTAGTAAATGGTTTAGCTCCACAGTACTTGACCGAGCTCTTAATGCATTATAGTCCTTCACGTCTATTGCGATCTCAAAATTCTGTCCAGTTAATAATACCTAGAATATCAAAATCGACTGCTGGCGGTAGATCCTTTTACTATTTAGCAACAAAACTTTGGAACAGACTTCCTACCATTGTCCGGGAAGCAGACACACTCTGTCAGTTCAAAGCTAGACTAAAAACAGATCTCTTTGACCTAGCATACACATAACACATTATAGACTTCTATAATTCAATGTTAGGCTGCATAGATTAGGTCAGCCGGAAGTGGGAACACTTCCCTTAAATCCTGATGTACTCGTTACATCATAAGAAGAATGGCATCTACGCTAATTTTAGTGTCTTTGTTTATCCAGAGGTTTTCCCACAGCCTGCCGGATCCAGGCCGTATCCAGATCTGACGAAGGAGCTTCACCTGGACCCGATGACAACGCAGTGCTGAAGTGCCAACCAGCCTCTCCCTGTGGAGGATCCCTTTCCCACTCTACAGATAAAGCGTTGTGGGAAAATTCGGTTCGCGTACCTACCCCTAATAGGCAAGACAATTAGTTTGTTTAGGCATGGTTTGTAGGGAATTATAAACCTGCGCACATGGGCCTATATTCAAACGCACATAGAATCAATTCTTAATGCGCATGTGAACAACATCAGCGTTTATCACAGGTTTGCGTTTAAAGTCTGTTTAGAGAGAACGGCGTTGTCTTAGCGGCCCCTAATTTAATAACAAATGATAATTTCACCGGAAGTGAATCAATCAAAACTAACTTTAGCTGGAAATAACATTATTCAAGAACTGCTATGAAGCCAAAACAATCTCTGTTACCTTAAATTATGTTTATCTCTGTAAAGCTGCTTTGAAACAATCTACATTGTTAAAAGCGCTATATAAATAAAGATGACTTGACTTTTATGACAGAATTTTCATTTTTGGATGGACTATCCCTTTAACATTGCAGGAATCTTTATAGATACCTCACAAGTTTGTGCCACATGCAAGTTGCCATCAGAGTTGGAGCCCAGGCCAATGTCACATGACCGTGGGCTGATGTTTTGAAACATGCCATACATCGGGAGGAGGAAAGACATAGGCTCCATGTCCATCTGATCCTCGTTGCTTTTTGAGTCAGAATGGAGGTCACTCTCTAGGTCGTATGGAGAGCTGTTATGGTCGACCTCATCTTCATCAACAACCCTCATTCCTACGCCCAAGCTCTCCTCATCCTCTTTCTCCAGACATGGCAGATGGGGGCATGGGGACACTGGATCATGTCTTTCCATGACATGATGACTAATCTTGGCTTTTTGGTTGCTGGTAAATTGACAGACTCTACATCGGTATACTTCAACTAAGAAAGCTTCCACTAAAGTGGACACATGAGCTTCAATGCCCTCAGCTGAGCTGCAGTAGAGACTGGAAGTGACATGTTCTTCTGCAATTCGAAGGGTTACTGGTTGAACGTCTTGATATGCATCTTTAAACCCACCCATTCTAGGAAACAGTAGAAGAGGAAAATAGATCATTTAGCAATTATACAGTCTTGTAAATTACCCTATATACGAAAAATGTATTGTTTTTTACTTAACAATTAATGATAAATGAAGATTAAGATGCTTAAGTCGTGGTTGTGGCCAAATCATTGCACCAAGTGAGAGTGAAAAATAGAAACAGGCCTTTAATTTTCCCTTTCAAAATCATAAAATTACATTTCTCCCATTCTGATGTTTCTGTTATTTTTGAAAGATCCTGCTGTGCTGAATTGTTTGGCGAAGATAGTCGATTCACAATGTCTGACTGTGATACCAGTACTAACTTATATAAACAATCAAACTGTCTTCCAAATATTAATTTAAAAGGTTCTGATTAGATATTTGCGAACTGGTGTACCTAATAAAGTGTCCAGTTATATGTGTAAATTATGTACGTAACTTACCTGCATCAGCATCAAACAGAGTGGTGTCTTTTAATTACGTAGCATTGTGCTGCGGAAGCAAACGTGCAGTTTAGGGACCACGGCGTAATCACAATCCACAGCATAAAATGTGACATGCTATATTTTTCTCGGTACTGACCAAATTAAACGTTGTTTTCGTGCACAACCATAATTTACAACTGCTTTAAGTGTGTAGGCAAAATAGTGAACACTAAATCGATGACAACTGTTCGTAGCAAGTCATTTTCTAAGATCCCTTCGTTCGTCCGCGTTTCATACACACTGCGCATGCGTCGTTTGGTAAAGAATGACCCAATGAACTTAACCGATTAGTGTGTCGATTCAGTGATTCAGTCAGTTCAGTTAAAATTTCCTTTTGCGGAAAGGCACTTTATAATATATAGTGAGAGGAAAATGTTAAAACCCTTTAAAATTAATATTTGGAAGACAAGTTGATTGTTTATTTTAAAGTTAGTATTAGTAATGGTATCAAAGTCAGACTGACTTATGAATCGACTCTTCTTCTTTTTTTCAAACAACTCAACAGCAGCACAGCAGGATAAATCAAGATGGCGAACACGGACGCATTAGCCAAAACAATAGCGAAGGATTATGTGTAAGTTACTCCATTACGGATTGTATATCGCATTATTTTGGTATTTAGATATTTAAATAAAAATTATATTTATACGTTTCCGTACAACTGATTTGACATGCAGTTTTTTGTCAATATCTGTTAACACTTCTGTCCGTGTGTGGTCGATGTAAACCCATAGTTTAAAGTTTAAACCAATAACAATGAAACATAAGCCGTGAATACCTTTTACCTTTTCTATTTGTCATCATACATCCTAGCAAACCAGGCTATCTGTGTTGTGCTTGTTGGAAAGTAGATTAATATCATATTACTATTCTCTACTCTTTTCCAGTGATGATATGGAGAGCTCTGACAGCGTGGATGAAAATGAACTTGTATCCGGTGAAGATGGAGCTAGAAAAGCAAATAACATGGACTTCGCTAGGGTGGAAAGACACAAGAAAAAGAAACACAAACATCGAAGCAAGCACAGAAAACATAAATATCCCTCACCAGATGAAAAGGACCACAAACACAAATACAAACACAAACATAAGCGGAAACACAGAGACTCATTCCATGACGATAAAAACTGTTCTGCTGGCTATGAAGTTGCTGTCATCTCTCCAAAGCGATCCAGATTTGATGACCTTGCTGCTCTGGAGGATCTGGAGAAACAGAGGGCCATGATTCAAGCAGAGCTTGATAATGAGCTAATGGAAGGGGCTGTGCAATCAGGTATGGGATTGATATTACAGGGTTATAACTCAGATTCAGAGGAGGATGGCGAGGTCCAGGAGGCTGTGCAAAATGGTGAACAACAGAGACAAGATCTCAATGACTATGTAATGGCTAAGGGACATGCTGAAAGATCTCGACAGGATTACATAGATGATGAGAATTTTTATTCTCTGCTGGAAGGCAGTAGCATGTCTGACGAGATGTCAGTCCAGGCTCATAAATCAGAAATTAGAGTTAGTAAGACTGGGTTAGATGTTAATATCTGTGAGAGGCCTAGTGGTCCCAGCCAGGTGAAGGAGCAGAGACGATCCCGAAGCATTGAGATATCCAAAGATGGTGGTCAGAGGTCCAAATCTCCTGTGAAGTCCAAGGGATTGCCGTCAAGCAACAAAAAATCAGCTACACTGCCCGAAGAGCAAATTGTAGACCACAGATCCTCAGCGAGAAGGAGCAAATCTAGATCTAAAGAAAGAAACACCAACTTGCTAGAAGCTGACAGGGAGAGAGACAAGAAATCAGAAAAGGCACCTTTAAAAGAAGCCTCATCAGGAAAAGAGAATCGATCTCCTAGCAGAAAACAAGGTCCAGAACAGCATAGCCCGTCTGTGCGTCCCAGGAGCCTCCGCTCACCGGAACGCTTCCCTGTTGTGCAGAGCACAGACAGGGCATCCAGACAGGATAGATCTTCATACCAAAACAGATCCCCTCCAAGGAGAGGGCGATCTCGGTCGGTTGAGCGGAGACGGAGAGAAGAAGAACGTCAGAGACTCCCCAATGACAGGTTATTTTTCTTTCTTGCTCTGTTCATTTAAATCTTTGATAAAGGATTGTGTCATTGCTCTAACTTTTCAATTCCACCATTATTATTTTTTTAATTGCGTCTGTATTCAATCAGTGTTGTTATTGTTTAATAAAACTAAAGCTATAACTATTAAAAATAATTTTAATTAAAAATTGCAATAAAATCTAAATGTTAGATTAAAAAAATATTAATTTTATGAATGTTCCTTGTTTTTATTATTAAATTTTTTTTTTCTATCCTCGTTTTCATACTTTTTTGTTATACTCACAGGATACGATCTCGTGATGAGGTAGGGGGCCATAGAGAGGAGAGTCCTTGTCTGAGCTCCAGACGAAGGTTAAACCACTCGCCTCTCAGACGAAGGTCCCGTTCTCCCAGAATACGAAGCAGCAGGTCTCCTTTCAGATACAGGTGACTGGTAGATTTTAAATCTTCAACTCCTCATTTAGAGGATACAACTATCCAAGAGGCTTAAACATTTCAGTGGGCTAAAAATCAGAGAGCTTTCTGACCCTCCATTGACAGTTACACAACTACCACTTTGACGCTTCAAAAAGTTAATAAGAGATCACTAATTCATGTGAATTGAGTGGTTTATTACAACATTTTCTGAAGAGAGACGTTTGCTTTATATGATAAACAGATTTTATTCACATTATATATATATATATATATATATATATATATATATATATATATATATATATATATATATATATATATATATATATATATATATATATATATAACACTCATAAACTCAGACCAAACTCACCCAAATTAGGTTCATTATGTGTTACTCAGCAGCACGTTTGAGCTTTCTCAAGAGGTTTGTTCTCGTGCATCAAGCAGGTTGGGTTGAGCTTCTCTTTATGTTTGCTGATTAATGTTTATATGTGAATAAAAGCCTAAATTAAATCTGTTCGTCATATGAAGGGGATCAAGTCTCTTCAGAAATTTTGGACTAAACCGCTCGATTCAAATGGATTAGTTTTACACAGAATGTGTAACGCAGATGATATATACCCCTTCTGTGATTAAGCCCCAAGCAGGTGCGTTTCTTTCTGTAATGCTCTTTTTAATCTCTCAGTAGCATTAAAACTGCATTAATACTGTGGATCTAGGGAGCGTGACAGGATGGAGCGCAGACAGCAGGTGCGTTCAGGATCACAGGAAAGGCGGAGGAGAAGGAGCAGGGAAAGAGAGGACATGTTTAAGGGCAGTCTGTCTGAAGGAATGAAGGCTGAGCAGGAGGACTCAGATGATGAAGTGTGAGTATTAAGGAAAATTATGTTTTGCTTCAATGTTGTTGATCATATTTGGTTTAAATACGAATACTACAATCTGTGTCTAGGATTGAGGATTATGACGTTGATGAAGAGGACGAGGAGGCTTTGATAGAGCAGAGGCGGCTTCAGCGCTTGGCCATCATGCAGGTCAGAATATATTTTTAGTTTATGCTATGGCTTTTACTTTGTTTTAGACATACACTAATGTTTGGGGTCAATACGATTTTTTTGACTTAATGGTTAGAGAGTAAGACTGGTAAGCCGAAGGTTGTTGGTTCGATTCTCAATATCGGCAGGAGATGACTGAGGTGCCCCTGAGCAAGGCACCTAACCCCCAATTGGCCACTGCTCTTTGTGTGTTCAGTTTTTCCATCACAGGGATATATTAAAATAGAAAACTGTTTTATTTTATTTTATTATTGTTATATCATTTCACAGTATTGCTGTTTTTACTGTATTTTTTTATTACGGTAAATGCAGCATTGGTGAGCATAAGAGATGGCTTTTTAATTTATTTTAATTTTTTTAAATATCTTACCGACTCCAAACGTTTGTAGTATATCATGTGATTGTATTTGTAATATGTCCTGTACAGAAATATAAGCCAGAGAATGAGGACAGTAACATGTCAGGACTCTCAGATCACGGCAGTCCTCAGAGTAGCAATCGCAGCCGATCGCCATCACCTGATGACATCCTTGAGCGTGTGGCTGCTGATGTCAAAGCCTATGAGCAAGAGAACCTGGACACATTTGAGGATAATGTGAAGGCAAAGCATAGTCTTGTCTCTCAAGAAAAAACGGGTATGTCATCTGCAACATAACTTTAAATTAAACATGTAGATGTCCTTTCCACTTGTTTTACACAACAAAGAAGTTGATATTGATTGAAAAACGTTTAAAATGATGTACACTCACATGAGATAAAGACTTCAGTCAAATAAGTGGTTTTGTCCATTATTTTCATTATAAACCAAAAATATTGTGTAAGAATTAAATAAAAGATTGAATGGATTCAAAGTTTCACATCCATTCTACTACTTTTGTTATGGGAACCCTCCTATGTTTGACATTTCTGTGACTACACTGGTAACGGAAAACATTTTCTTAATGCTACTTCCATGCCAATAGATGTCAGTATTGTTAGGGGATTTACAGTTAAAGACCCAAGGACCAGATATGATTCATTTAGACCAGGAGTTAGAAGTGCAGTCAATTTAAGACAAGAGTCAGAATTATAATAAATGAAAGAAGATTTTACTGAAGATAGTTTGCAATTTCATCAGGCAGAATTCAGCTTGAAGACTCACACAGAGTTTGTAGGCTGCCCGGCTTACACTTACAAAGATCACAGCAATTATACCCTTCACCAAGGTCTAAGCTATGTCCTTGCTTCAGGTTGAAAGATTCTGATTGGTTAAGAAATAGATAAACACAGTAATTTTCCACACATGGACAGATAGGCAGTAGCACATCTTCATAGTCTGTGCGGCTGCCACCAGGACCCTGTGTTCCTCCGAGGTCACAAGACTGTGTGTCTTGGAGGCAATCTCCAATAATGCCACTTGTTCCTTAACCTGTAACCAAGAGTACTAACACACAGACTGACGCACAGCTTCTTCAAGGTTGAATTTGTCCAGGCTCTAACTATAAACAGGAGAGTCTTCTCAAAACATCAAGATAATATGTTCTTTCTCTCAATGAGAGGACACTTTTAATCTGACAGTAAAGTAAGGCTTTAACAAAGAAATGGTCCCTTAAACTATAGACTTCAATGACCTCTGTGACCACAGTTGTCAGGGTACCCTAGAAAAGCAGGTGAATGAAGTGACACATGTTAAAGAAGCCCATAATTAATTTCTGGAAGCCGGGCTAAATAGGCAAGCACTGTTACTGCATTCCTGAAATGGGCCAGACCCTTCAGTCACCTCTCGGATATTCAATACAGACATTAAAAAATACATGAAAAGAACATTTCAGAAATCACACTGGTAAATTCTATTACAAAGTAAAATCTCATAAGCCTAGAGAAGTCATTCAACTCATGTGAAATTTAGGAGAAGAAATATTGATTAATACCTTGATTATAATCACTCATGTCCAAATAAAGTATAAAGTCCAAAACGGCTCTCATATCAGTTGTTTATCATGATGAGGAAACGATCATTAAAATATGAGACATGAAACATTCACTCTGATGTAATGCAAGGTGGTCTGATACATTATTAGCTATTCTATGTTTCTTTCATTGCATAATTGTTCTTTTTCTTTAGGTGCTAATCTGAAAAAGCCAGCAGCCCCTGATATGTTCACAGAGTCAGATGACATGTTCACTGCTTACTTTGACGTGAGTAGCCACGTTCCTGCTTTCCATTGTATAGGTCAGTGGCTCAAGCCCCAGAATTTGATTGAATTTGTCCATGTAAGGGGATCTCTACAGGTAGAGTTGCATAGTCCTGTGCAAGCTGTTGTTTCTGTTCTGGAAACTTTGTTCAAAGCTTTTTTTGAAGTGGGTAATCTGACTCTGTGGGCGCTCACTGGATCTCGAGGCCTCTCAGACTTTGAAATGGTCTCTTACGGTGTCAGTCACTCATTCATGAATGAACGTTTTAATCAACTCTCTGAATTCAGTTGCGTTGACAATGACAATTCCACATCTAATCTCTCTCCGCAGAGTGCCAGGTTACGAGCTGCAGGCATTGGAAAGGACTTTAAGGAGAACCCAAGTCTCCGAGATAACTGGACAGATGCAGAGGGCTATTACCGTGAGTTTGTTGCCTTGTAGCAAATGGTGTATTTAAATCTGTAGAATCCATGTTAAAAGAGAAAATCAAAACGTGATTGTTCTTTTAATCTATTCAGGTGTGAACATTGGCGAGGTGTTGGACAAACGGTACGGGGTGTATGGCTACACCGGACAGGGTGTCTTTAGTAATGTTATCCGAGCCAGAGACTTGCCCCGAGCCAATCAGGAAGTGGCAGTGAAAATAATACGCAACAATGAGATGATGTAAGACGCTTCCCTTAAAAGTTGAATGCTTAGCCTTTAAACATTTCTGTCTGGTACGGTTGGATTTCTTAACCAACACCATACATTGCGATTTGATGTCTAATTGTGTTGTAAGGATTTATTTAGACAAGAAATTAGATTTAGAGTAGATGTGGATTTGGTCTTCATGTGACCGAAGCCCTTGGTTTATCCCACAGGCAAAAGACGGGCCTCAAAGAGTTGGAGTTTCTGAAAAAACTGAACGACGCCGATGCAGATGATAAGTTCCACTGCTTGCGGCTATTTAGACACTTTTATCACAAGCAACATCTGTGTCTGGTGTTCGAACCACTCAGGTACATTAATCAACAAGAATCTATGCATGTGAATCTACCAAGGCAACTTTAAAGTATTTTATTTAATTAAAGTAACTTTTAATTTACTTTATTAAAGTAACTTTCTTGTTTTCTTGCTTTAGCATGAACCTGCGAGAGGTGTTGAGGAAGTATGGCAAGGACGTTGGGCTTCACATCAAGGCTGTGCGCTCGTACAGCCAGCAGCTTTTCCTGGCCCTCAAACTCCTCAAACGCTGCTACATTCTGCATGCTGACATCAAACCTGACAACATTCTGGTGGGTCACATTCTCTTGCTGTAAATATTGGACTCTAGCTTTCATTTCTGTCTTATAAGATGAATGTATTTGACTCTCCCTGAAGGTGAACGAATCCAAGACCATCCTCAAATTGTGCGACTTTGGCTCAGCATCTCACGTTTCTGACAATGACATAACACCATATCTGGTCAGCCGTTTCTACAGGGCACCTGAGATCGGTAAGTATGCTGTGAATTGAACTAAGAAAGCAACTGTACCTAATTAAAACAAACTTAAATGAAATTAAACCTTAGTGCATTGAATATGAATCTGTTTTTAAGAGTTTTAAAGCATTTTTCTTCCTCTTTTTTCAGTAATTGGAAATTCATATGATTATGGAATCGATATGTGGTCAGTAGGCTGTACTCTATATGAGCTTTACACAGGAAAAATCCTTTTTCCTGGAAAGACAAATAACCACATGCTAAAACTTGCCATGGACCTGAAAGGAAAATTGCCTAATAAAGTAAGAAGGAATTTATAGTACATATAATATTAGGAATTAAAAGGAAAATTACAACCAAACATACTAAAAACTGACCAAAATATTTTTTTTATATTCACAGATGATCAGGAAGGGTCTGTTCAAGGACCAGCACTTTGACCAAAACTTGAACTTTTTGTACACTGAGGTTGATAAGGTCACTGAGAGGGTAAGTGTTATATATTCCATTCACGTTCATTTTGTTTTGTTTTTGACCTAATAACCAGGGCTTCATGATTTGGGTGGGTAAAATCATATTGCAATTTTTAAGTTTTTTTGTTGTTGTTTTTTTAAAGCTTTCCTTTTGTTGACAACATACCATTTATAAGCACTTCTAATTTGAATTTTGGCAAGATGGTTGGCACATATTGTGCTCACAAATGCATATTATATTCAGAGACAAGTGTGTGTGTGGAGCATTTGCCTTAGTTTAAAGGAAAATGGCTGTGCTTTACTCTGAAAAACACAGTGCATATTATTATTATTATTATTATTTAATTAAATTGTTGCCTTTTCAATTTGATAATCTCATTAAGCCATATTGTGAATTCAGTTTAATTACAATTAATTGTGCAGGAAAAGATCACGATCATGAGCACCATTAACCCAACTAAGGACCTGTCGATTGACATGGTGGGTCGCCAGGCACTACCAGAGGACCAGCGAAAGAAGGTCTTTCAGCTCAAAGATCTGTTGGACCAGATCCTGATGCTGGACCCTGCAAAGCGGATCACCATCAACCAGGCATTACAGCATCCTTTCATCCAGGAGAGGATATGATCAACAGCATACCTCAGAGACTCATGATGGTTTTGTATCTGCAGATATGACTCAGACAACAAAAGACATTTGCATATTTTATTGCCATGCTATTTTATTTTCATTTCTGATTTATAGTCATTTTTAGCGCAGGACACACTCAAATACTTTGATTATTTTTTTTATTATTATTTTAGATGACCTACAATGCACCCCATAAAATGTAAATTCTTACAAGATAATCTATATTGTTCCGATTTCATGCTTCATACACAGCTTCTTGTAGCAGCTAAAATGATATTGCCAGATATATTTGATATTACGATCAAGGTTCAGAATGTAACAATATCCATCTTTGTGCTAAGTTTGCAGACCTTATATTTTGTATAATTCTAGAATTTGATGTAAACCAAATATTATTCAACCAACCACCAAGGACTGTTTAGAGTGTGACATGAGTCAGGCCAGCATAAATGCTGTCTATATCCACCCTCCCTTAGGTGTGAGAATGAGAACGCAACCTGGCGTGCAGGCCCACGGCATGCCCCTTGCCCTAGGTGTGTTTCTGCTGAATCTGAGGTCTTGGGTCCTGCTTGACCTGGTCTGCAGGGAAAGCCTCCTCTGTAAAGGCAGGTTGTACACCTCTATTGGTACACTGAAGGTAAGCTAACCCTTCCAAAACAAACGGCATAATTTTGCGTTCTTTTCAAGCCCAAATTAAAGCGTAAACAGGCTTTTTTTAAAAAGTAATTTGGAGAAATGGATGCCTATTAAAACCTGTTGCTCTGTTCCAAACCCTAGCGAGTCATCATATATATGCAATTTATTACCATTCAAATGTTTGGGGTTGGAATACATTTTTATTTTCAAGCATTTATTTGATCAAAAATACAGTAAAAAACTGTAATATTGTGAAATACTAGCCTACATTTTAAAATAAAAAGCAGTCGTGCTGCTTAATATTTTTTTGTAGAAACCTTGATCAATTTTTCTAGAGTCTAGATGAATATAAAGTTCAAAAGAACAGCTTTTATTTGAAATATAAATATTTAAGAACTTTATAAATGTCTTAACTGTCACTTTGGAACAGTTGGAAACATCCTTGCAGAATAAAAATTAAAAAAAAAAATACTGACCCAAAACTATTGCTCAATACTGAAAATTGTAATTAAATTTTTTTTTTTTACAATAATTAAAAACTGACTATTTTACCCCAAATATGACAGTGAAAATAGACCGTAAGGTAGCTCACTAGGTTTTGAAACAGAGCTTCTGTTGTGGTTTCTCACAGAGACAAAACAGTCAGAATGAATGAAAAGACTGACAGTCGCTGTCTCAAAAATGGTTGGCACCGTTTTTGGTTGACCTTGAGGGTAAGAATGAATCCAAGTATTTGCAATGGACCAAGCACCTTCAGTGTACTGCCTCTGATAGACATACCTCACCTTTTTCAGAGTTGTCACACTTGTCATAGTTTTTGTATAACCTATTGAGTGCTTTTCAATATGCATGAGAATATGTATGGTTTCCAATGCACTACTGTACAAACCCTCTGGTGTGTTTTTCGCTATGTGTAATTTAGATGTCTTTTTCTGTGACTGTTCTCGTGTTTGTGACCATGTTGTCTTTTGATACAGGGGTTTTCCTGCTCTGATCTATGAATCTGCTTGTTACAAGCGGTAATTGCTTCTTTATTCATATCTCAATTCCTTTAAGATACACCGGTCATAAAGTATAGCTCATGCTGGAAGAATTACCTGTTATCTTTTGCAAAGTCTGTCCTGCATGGAAATGGAATAATTTGAATTTATTGTAAATTCACATTATTTGTCATTAAACAACATAAAATAAAGATGTTTTGTGGAGCAAAAAACACAAATTTATACTTCCCACAAGTTGTCTGTCTTTCAAGTTAATCTTAACGCTGCAAGAACATAATTCAGCGTCTTAGGAACCTTATGGTGGGTTTTGTTTCATCGACACTAACTGCTTTTTGTGCTATTTCTCCCATTGTTTCTTTGTGTTCGAGTATATTCTCCGGCCAATGGAGACACGTCTGTCCATCATCCTCCTGCCTGCCTCTGCTTTCAAAGGGACAAGACCTCTTCAAGGCCCTTTATCAAGGTCATTCCTAAAGGCATGTTTAGATCAACACAAAGCAAAGCTCTGATTAGAAATAAACAGCTAGTTCAGAGCTGATGCGTACAGGATTTATGTTCCCATTTCATCTGTAGCATCACTAAATCTCTTTTTTATTAATATTTTTATTTTTATTTTTTTGGCTTGAGCTGTAGATCTGTACAGTGATCATTTCTGTCAAGGACCACAAATATGATGATAAAGGCCCCTTTCTAAAATATAGAGGCAGCTATATATTATCATGTATTAAAACCCTTGTATATTGCATGTGAAATTAAATGAAATGAAATAAATGTTAAAATGAAAACATACTATACAGTCAGGTGAAAAAGAAAGTATTCCCGTTTGAATTTTATGGTTTTACGTATCAGGACATAAATAATCGTCTGGTCATTAGCCGGTCTTAAAATTACTTGTGTCCTGAACGACACATTACACCGTGTCATTATTTATTTAACAAAAATAAAGGCAAAAAGGTGAAGCCATGTGTGACAAACTAAGTACACCCTATGATTTAATTGCTTGTAGAACCACCTTTAGCAGTAATAACTTGTAGTAATTTTCTAAATGACTTTCAGTCTCATATCATTGTGAAGGAATTTTTAGCCCATTCTTCTTTACAATGTTGCTTCAGTTCATTGAGATTTGTGGGCATCTGTTTATGTACAGCTCTCTTAAGGTCCCACCACAGCATTTCAGTTGGGTTGAGGTCTGGGCCAGTACAACACCTTGATGATTTTCTTTTTCAGCCATTCTGTTGTGGATTTGCTGGTGTCCTTGGTATCATTGTCCTGTTGCATGCACGTTCTGACCTTGGGGTGAATTTGGTCACAATTGTAGATGATCAATTCATCAAAGACATTTGATTAGCAGCGCCTGACTGCTACTTACCCTCTTTATTCCTATGAAAGTAGTAAGGGTGCACTTATTTGTCACATGGCGTCTCCATTTTGGCCTAGGTTTTGTTAAATAAACCATGACATGGTGTAATATGTTATGTGTTGTTGTATTTACCTAATTTTAAGACCTGCCAAGGGCCAGATTATTTTATTTTTTTATGTCCTGATATGTAAAATCATAGAATTCAAAAGAGTATACTTTCTTTTTCACATAACTGTATATACATACATCCACTAGTAATTACCAAGTTTAGTCCAATTATTCCAAGTTAATTTTGACAGCCCTAAAATAAAATATTAAAACACATTTTTCTGTACTTTTATCAATTCTATCTGCCAGCATTATTATTGGTCTGATCACAGAATAAACTGACCATATGCAGCCTCATGAAAACCTTGCATTCACTTTAGTTTGAACCACAGATGTGTGTTCCTGGAATTTATTTTTTATTTTTTTATCCAAGACCTAAATGGACTAATTTAGTCACTTTGTATGTCAGCTGATAATTGTGTATTTCCCCAGGATATTTCAAGAACGTGTGCTTTCTGTAATGTCCAAAGATACTGCTATATTTATTCTCTGTATTGTAGGTGCTGTCTGATAAAGAAGACTCTTTAAGGAAATCTCATCTGGAAAAAGGTTTCTGTTTTAGCGAGAGCTCTTAATGAGAATCAAGCTGTTGATTTTAAGTTGACTACAGTTTTAGCCTTTAAACCATATACTGTTGTTCTTTTTTCAAATCATTTGCCCACATCCAAATGTATTTATGCAGTATAACACTTTTATATCTACATTTGCAAGTTATCAGCTATTTATATTGGAGTATATATAATTGAATGTATATATATTCCTCACAAATTAAATTGGCTCAATGAACATAGGTTTCAATTCGGTATTACACATTCTAAATTTATCAACCAAAAGGTAATGCTTTTCCTTTTTATGTAATACATGTTTGCATGTCACCTACAAAAGTGACCTTTACTTTAAACCACAACTAACCATTTTCAATTCTATTTTCAGGGTAAGTGTTAAAGTTTTCCTCACTGTCAATGTGACTCCAAGTGTGTGAAAGATCCTGACGGCCAGCTGCTTTCCTACTCTATTATTGAAGTGCCTTTCAAGAGCTCATCTCCTCATCCAGTCTTGGGGGAAATGATTTACGTCCGTGCACAGCAAAACAATGTGTTCATTTTGTCACATTATATAGCCAATATTGCACATTTTATAGAAACATGTCTGAATATTAATAAATAGTGAATTTTAAAATGGCTTGTCTAGTTTTAATTCATTTTAATGTAGCAGTTTGATATATTGATAACACTGTAGTAGTTAGTTCTGTTGCTGTTCTTTTTTTTTCTTTTTACTGAGGGAAAATTCAAGGTTATTTTTCTGTGGTAACTGACAGCATGCCACAAATGTTGTTGATGGAGCTTAACTTGTATTGATTTTGGAACATTAAATACAGTGACATGCAGTTAATAACACACTGTCAATCTTCAAGCTTAAAACCCTTTCAAGATAATTATATCATGTCTTCCTACAAGGAGCTTTAACAGGAACACTAGTCTATTCAGAGGAAGTCTTCTGAGGCTTTGGCATGCCTTTCTTTGTGGGTTTGCATCTCTTGAAGCTATTTGGACAATTGCATTTTGGTGACATACTCAAATGAACATTACGATCATGAACAAGGCCTTCAGTCTTCTTTAATTTGACCGCACCAGAGTGTGGCTTCTTGGGTAAAGCCGGTGGATGCTGAAATCTAATCCACACCTTCCCAGCATTTGGCGAGGGACGATTACGATCCATAGACTTTAAATGAGAGCTTGAAGAAAGTGTGAGTTTTGTTACTTCTTTTAAAATTGAATTACTGCCTTTAGTCCTCAAGTGTTCTGCCTGAGAACAAGGGCTTTCCACCCGTCTCAGACGATTGTCGCTTCGTACCAAAGCAGTTGTTGGACGAGATCTGACTGCCTTTCCTTGTTCTTTCTGTATAGTCGCAGTCTGGAGTTTCTCCATCTTTATCATACGTGCTGCCATAGCTGCAAGACAAGGGTCGGTTAAACAAACGTTGTGCTGGCTCTCCAGATCATCCGCTCTGGATAGCAACTGACTAAAGTCAAGATCTTTGAGTGGAAATGGGAGAACCTCAGGATACATTTGCTCTCCTTCTCCAGTCTCTGTAAATTCTAGATCTCTATCAAATGAGTCCGGCCTCAGGTCCAATTCTACTGGAGTTTCCCATTTTAGTACAGATATATTGTCTTTCTCTTGATCAGAGAGGTCACTGTTTTCAGACTCAACTGACACCTGGCTGGAGGGCTGTTTTGATGCATTTGCTTCAAGAGGTTCATTACTGCAACTCCTACAGTGGGAATCGCTGATTGTCTTGATCTCATCTGGTCCTTTGTCCCTTGAAGAAGCAATGCAGCTGACCTGTATGGGATGATTTTCCAGTGCTTGTCTGGTTTCTCTCTCAGGGCTATGTTCAGAAATGTGTTCTTGTGTGTCCCAGAGGATTGGAGGCTGAAGACCAAGCCTCTGCCATCTGTGTGACAGCATCCTTAACTGTGGTTTATTATGTTGCTTCAAGCTGAAGAAAATAATTTGTACACAAGCAATAATAAAATAAATATTTCTCTAGATGCCATTTAACCTCTTCAATTGATATCCAAGCATTGTCGCATGGAGTATCAGTTCCAGGTTGGCAAAATGTGAGAAGTCTAGTGTTGCAGCATGAAACAAAGCAACATTCAGTTCAACAAAAGGTTAAGATTCCTGGCAAACACAGCAAACCTCTGTGCCAAGTCCTGATACATTTCTAATATATTTATCTTACTTAGACCTAGATTTTAAACGCAAAGTGTTAAACATATCTGTAGGTAATAGAGAATCTATAGCATATAATACTGCCACTGCCAGGGTAATTACTAATTACTGAATTGATTGATTTTCCAAAACACTCAGATGAGTATATCTGGCAATACCAGATGTCAGTAAGAAGTCAGTATCTACTTACACCTGGGATGATTTTGTTTGGCTGCAACAGGTGGTTGGTTCCTGTGCCATACAGGCATTAGAAATGCAGGCTGCTAAAGATACCTGCAAAATAAAATGAGTGATTTTCATTGAAATATGGCTTAAAGTGGAAATGAAGCAGTCAGTCAAGTTAAAGCTTTTAAAAAGGTACACTTTGTAACTTTTTTGTTCAAAATTAATCAAATAGTCAATACGCATTTGATGCTTCTTCCAAAACATGCTTTTGTCCTACCCTGATACGCTATCTATCCAGTGGGTCAAAAGTTACATAGTGTACTTTTAAGTATTTACATACAAATTATTTACAAATATAATTGTTACTGAATGTCACAAAACTTTTGTTCAAAAATGATATAAACAGAATAATACTCATGTTACACTGGCAGCTCATTTAACTTCATAAGCAGCAGAAACTATCATGAAACCTGTTGTGCGTTCACTACCACAGACATGTGCAGACTTTCCAGTTGATGTACTAACAGTAATGTAGACGTCCTGTGAACACAGAATATTCAGACAAGAGTGTCAATAGAAAAAGGATATGTCATCTAAAGTTACCTCTCTGGACACCCTAATATGTAATATGAAAATATTTACCTTGCAGAGATGTTTGTTAATTAATAATTGAAACTTTTTGTTGGTAGTAAAGTTTCTAAGTTTAAAACAAAAACAAGACATTTGAAACACTCCAATTGATACGATATCAAGGCTCCACAAAGGTTTTGTTTCTTTGGGTCCAATATAAGAATAAACTCCTTACCTTATCTTACTCTTCCGACGAAGAGGCATAGATACAAGTTCAAGTCCAGATAAAACATCCCTTCAAGTCTGCAGTACAACTATGAAACGTGTATCGTAGACGTGCACTCACCTCCAAGTGCGATCTTCCCGAAACCCGCTCTGGACCCGCCGGTTACGTTACACTAAAATGATACATAAGCCAAATTCACTGGACAAGTAAAGATAGTTCCTTAGTCAGTTATGCTCCACGAAGTACCCCAGAAGTAGTACCCCACTGATACTTTCTGAATGCTTGCCAGGTAAATGTAACGCCAACATTTGCATACTGAAATGTGATTGGTTTTTATGTCTTCTTCTATTTACATATTAGATTGAGTTTGTTTCCTCATTTTCATCTATTTAACTTTATTTTTTCATATCCTCCTGGGACCTAGGAATCCTCCTGGGACCCTTATTGACCCTTATCTGTAGTGGACATTTCTCTGAGACCATATGTCACAGTAAAGAGCTTGGAAAGAGCACATTCATGGATTTTCAGAGATACCAAATGTTTGGAAGTTTCACTGTGAAAACTGCCTCTCCTTGTTCTTTAAACATAACTGACAATAATTCAGAGATCAAACTTGTGGAAATATGATCATATTTGGTCATTATCATTTAAAACTGACTAATTTTTGAATAAATCAACATCTCAGGAAAATGCTATGGGGTTTTTAATTAAAATATGACTTAAAATGAGGACACCAAGACTTAAATAATGTTTAGCCTATCAGGCATTTTTGGAGACATTAAAAATAGAAATAAGAAACAATAAGAAATTATATTTCAATAGGCTATTCCTATGAAATATTAGATATTATTAGTAAAGTCAAGTCACATTTATTTATATAGCGCTTTTTACAATACAGATGGTTTCAAAGCAGCTTTACAGAGATAGGAAAATAATGCAAAAAAGTTTGTTTCCAGAAGAAAATAGCCACATTCCAGTTTAAGTAAGTTCAGTGATGTTTCATTTTTGTTTTAAAAAAGTTATTAATTTAGTTCATTTATATATATACAGGTATATATGAAGAGTTCAGATGCAAAAGCTTCTAAATGCCATTTGAAATTTTCTTCTAGAATGATGATTTTTATCAAGCTTGTATATTTAAGGTCAGTAATTTCACTTAAATGAAAATTAATAGGTCATCTTCATTGCCATTTAAGTGAAATTACTGAACTTAAATATACAAGCTTGATAAAAATCATCATTTTAGAAGAAAATTTTAAATGGCATTTAGAGGCTTTTGCATCTGAACTCTTCATATATATATATATATATAGGCCATAAACAAAGGTGGAAAAAGGCGACAGTGGCAAGGAACCAAAACTCCATCAGGTGGCAGAGAAAAAAACCTTGGGAGAACCCAGGCTCAGTTCTCCTCTGGCCAATGAACGAACAGTGTATGATGATTCAGGCAGCATTATAGGTCAGAAGTCAGATTGGTTTGGAACAATCAGAATATTATCCAGTTTCATCTGGTTTAAGATCAGAGTCATCACACCGGGATGGAGACGGATTTGTTGAGGATCAGTGCTAATGGCTGTCGTGTCGATGAGGCCTTCAATGAGAGTCTAGTTGACACAATCTCTGCTGACACTTCAGGGATGCGTTGTTGTCATGTCTAGGTGCAGGTCTTCCATCTGGTCTAGATACGGCCTGGATCCAGCTGATTAAAGTAAACCTCAGGATAAGCAGAAAGACTAACATTAGAGTAGATGCCATTCTTCTTATGATGTAACGAGTACATCAGGTGTTATAGGAAGTGTTCCCAGTTCCAGCTGAGTTAATTTATGCAGCCTAATAATCATTTAACTGATTTGAATATAGGAATGTATAATTTTGTGTATACCAGGTTAAAGAGATTTGTTTTTAGTCTAGATTTAAACTGATAGAGTGTGTCTGCTTCCTGGACAATGTTAAGAAGACTGTTCCAGAGTTTAGGTGTTAAATAGGAAAAGGATCAACCACCAGCAGTCGATTTTGATATTCTAGGTATTATCAACTGGCCAGAGTTTTGAGATTGCAATAGACGTGAAGGACTATAATGAGTTAAGAGCTCACTCAAGTACTGGGGAGGTAAAACATTTAGTGCTTTGTAAGTAATCAGCAATATTTAAAAATTTATATGATGTTTAATAGGGAGCCAATGCTGTGTTGACAGAACACTAATATGTTATTATAATATGGGCTAATATGGTCATATTTCCTGGTTCTAGTAAGAACTCTAGCTGCTGCGTTTTGGACCATTCTGTGTTTGCGTTCTGTAGTTTGTTTATTATGCGTGCAGGGCAACCACCCATAAGAGCATTACAATAATCTAGCCTAGCCTAGCCTAGCCGCATTTTTCATTGAAAGCATATGTCGTAATTTTTATATATATTTTTAAGATGGAAGAATTCGGTTTTACAGATACTAGAAACATGCCTTTCAAATGAAAGATTGGTATCAAAGAGCACACCTAGGTTCCTAACCGACGACGAAGACTTGACAGAGCACCCATCGATTGTTAGACAGTATTCTAGGTTAGTACGAAAGTTAGTAGAGGTTTTTGGTCCAATCATTAGAAACTCAATCAGCTATGCATTCCGTTAATTTCTTGAATTGGCAAGTTTCGTCGGGGCGCGAAGAGATATAGAGCTGAGTATCATCGGCATAACAGTGAAAACTAACCCCATGCTTCCTAATGATATCTCCCAAGGGTAGCATGTACAGAGTGAACAGCAACGGTCCTAGTACTGAGCCTTGTAGTACTCCATACTGAACTTGTGATCGATAAGACATTTCTTAATTTACTGCTACAAACTGATAATGGTCAGATGATTTAAACCATGCTAAAGCAATTCCACTAATGCCAACATAATTTTCGAGTCTATTTAAAAGAATGTTGTGGTCAATGGTATCAAATGCAGCACTAAGATCAAGTAACACTAACAGAGAGATACAACCACAATCGAATGATAAGAGCAAATCATTTGTAACTCTAATGAGAGCAGTCTCAGTACTAGGGCTGCACGATTAATCACAATAAATTAAATATGTTTACTATTTAATTATTTTTAAATTAATTTAACACTTTGTTTTAAAACTTGTTTAAAACTGTAGTTTTAAAATAGTGATGTTCAAACTCAAAGTATTATTTCCCGCGATTTTAATTCATGTGTTAATGCATTTATGCCGCTTCAGATAAGCAATAAATATTCTGTGTAAATGTACATTTTGTGATTTTATTCCACTTCAGATTTGGTTTCTGTGCCGCTTTTTCTGTGTAAAGATCCCTAGGCGCGGTTGTCAGATTGGTGGGAGCGTCGAGCCATTAATATTATTTTGACTGGAAACAAGACAAAAATGCTAAGTAAGAAAAGCATTTTTCCAAGTGCAGTACATTCATTCATTGCACATTTTTCTATATAACATTAAAGAGAGCACATTAGAAAGGCTGCTGTATCAGAGTGGGAAGGAAAGTATACCGCACTCTCACGCTCTTTCTGAGAGTTTTTGTGTTGTTTCCTGGACAAAAACCGAGATCCATCAAAGACAAGTTTCTCAGGATTGCAGGACAGTGGTGGAAAAATCGGTTTAAATTAGGCTAATCTGATAAATGACGTTAATTTGATAACATCTTGCTGTGACCTCTGAAAGTAAACAAATCATTTGAATATCCTTTAGGATTTCCAATGTGGTTGGATGCATTGACAACATGCAGAAGAGGTGTTAGTGAGGCCAGCAGGGGGCGCTCACCCTGTGGTCTGTGTGGGTCCTAACGCCCCAGTATAGTGACGGGGAAACTATACTGTCAAAAAGCACTGTCCTTCGGATGAGACGTTAAACCAAGGTCCTGACTCTCTGTAGTCATTAAAGGTGCCTTGTGTAATGTTCACCAAAAAAATCAATTCATACTCCACATTCCATACCAGTTGGGGGCAGTATACCTCCAGAAAGTGAGTTGGTCTACTCTAGAGTAACAAACGAGAAACGGAATAGGCTGCGTCCCGATTCGGCTACTTATACTACGCCCTAAAAGTATGTACTCTTTTTGTGAAGAAAAAGTACATACTTTTGAGTGTGTAGCAAAAGAGTAGGCAAGCTTTGGGACATACTACTCCGTCATCTTTAACCGTTTAACCTTTTACCGTTTCTGAGAGAAGTGTAATAGCTCTTTCAGCTGCCCGTCGTGGGTCTTTATGCGGAGACTCTCCTCATGTGTTTGCAGTTTGAATGTAATGATGCATTTAAAAGTTAATGGTTAAACGTATCTTTACAAAAGTTCACAATGCTGATGCAGATGCAATATAATGTAGACAACATTGAATAAATACATTTTCGTCAGGTTAGATACTGCTAATTAATCACTCAATCTAAACCTCTCTGCATAACCGCCGGACTCACGCGTCCTCCATGTCTGTAGTTTTTTTTTTTTACACTTTTCACTCGTGTTTGTAGTTCTAATCGAATCCTCGTCCAACGCGTGATGGGTTGCGGGCAATATCAGCCGTTAGAGTGCGCATCGATCTACACTTCGGATTCTGACCGGATATAGTAGACCATCCGGCTATCTTTGGAACACTCATTTCAACATACTACGATTTGGGACGTACTAATTCTACTTTCGAATACTATTTAGGATGGATAGTATGCGAATTTGGACGCAGCATGGGTGTTTCTCAAAACCAAGAATGCAAAGAACGGACTTGTGTTCTTGGGGAGAACGCTCTTGCTAGTTGTTCTTGGAAGAATGAACTTGCAAGGTGACGAGCACACAGAACGCTCGTATTGCGCAACAGGTAATGCGCAATACCCTCATACAGAACTCAAACATTTACGACTCGCCATACATTTTCGTAAAAATGCCAATATTTGAAATCTTCACAGTTGATTTCTCGCATCAAATGTTCTCAGAAGTGAATTGAGTGATGAAATAGCATACGAAATTGTATATTTTAGGCAACAATCAAACGAAATATGCTACAACTCTGCCTCTTTTCGTCAACAATAAAACGAAATATTTTAGAAAACACCACTCTGCCTCTTTTCATAAAAAAAAATATATATCTTAAAACATATTAGCCTAAATGGCCACACAATTGTGGTTCAGGCAACGTGTACATTAACTATCTTCACTGCATATTTATAACAACATGAAATATTAAAACACAACCCTGCTTCTTTTTTATTTTATTTAAAAAATATGAAACATTCTTGATTTTTATTGCCATTTGTCAAAGAGAGACAGGGTTGTGTCATTTTATTTTACATATAGGCTAGTGAAGAGAATGTTAAAGTAAATATAAAAAATATATCTATTTTAAAGTATATAAAATAAAATAAACAACCCTGTCTCTTTTTGTTATGTCATTTTTACTGATCAATAATATCCAGTATAAAGGTATAAGAAGCTAACTTACAATGAGAAATTAAGCAAACAATTAGGCTACAAAGTTAAAGTTAAATAGCCTAAATATATAAAGTTATGAAACTTCACTTTGCCCTCAGCCAAAACGATTTGCCATGGAACAAAAATAGATTAATGAGTGAGACCAAAGATCGACACAAGACGAATATACGTCATGTTTATCCACTAGAGTAGAGACACCAGAGCCAGCGGCACACGTCAGAAGCACTAGCCGAGGAAAAGCTGTTCCAGTCGGGGTTAATGAGCGTTGAACACCCGGTGATCACCTGGATCTTACTACTCCGAAAGCGTCAGATACATTTTTCAAATAGGCGCTATCTTTATAAACAAACCACAGATTTGAGCTTTAAACAACTACATTCTCGCCTGAAACACTCTTAAAATTACATTTCATGACACAATAACAGTAGTATTTTGATATTATGCGGGTTGGTGCGAGATGCATTCTGGGATACATGGCTGTCTCAAGTCCGCACAAGTCACCTCTCGATGCATCCTCGGTAAAAGGGGCGGATCAAGAACACAGATCCGGGGATTTGAACTGGACTTGGCTATGTGAACTTTGAATTGGGACAGTACTTGGGCAGCGACTGATGACGTTTCACAAGTCCACAAGAACACAAGTACAGACAAGAACGCATATTGAGAAACGGCCACTCATTTCAACATACTACGATTTGGGACGTACTAATTCTACTTTCGAATACTATTTAGGACGGATAGTATGCGAATTGGGACGCAGCAATAGTCTCTATGCTCCGCCCTTACAGTCTCTGGCTCCGCCCCTACCTTCACAACGACCCTAGAAGCCAAGCCAACGCCTAGGACGTTTTGACTCCAGAGCAACGTTGGTTGATGTCAGGTGATTTTTAAATATGACATCTTCAAGCTACTCCCTTCACCTTTACCAGTGAATATGTTCATATTCATTTTGTTCATATTACATTAATTTGACAGACAGCGTTCGCTGATATTGACCAAGCTTGCGCCATTCAGAGCTGCCAACTCTCACGAATTCACCGTGAGACACACGCAATTGACACTTTTCACACGCTCTCACATAAATTTTCTCACGCACAGAAAAATCGCAAAGCAAAGAGGACACGGAGACCGACAGACTAGACAGAGAGAGCAGGTTAGTTATGATATAAAAAATACAAAAATCTCAGCTCTCAGATTCTGTCAATTTTATTACGCAATTCAAACAATAAATACCTTTGGCGCTTGTAAATGTTACACGACAGATCCCTAGCGCACGTGAACCGATCATCTCTACTAGTAAAAAAACACGAACACTGTTGAAAGCTACTTACCAAAATGTATTCCTCATACATAATATCGACCAATCATTTTTTTCAATCAGCGTGCAGAGGTCAATAACATAGCTGGAGAATATGTCAGATTTACCTCAGGAAAGCCATTTAATAAACATAATATAGGTCACGTAACTTAGTTGGCAAGAAAAAAAGAGAAATGTTTCAAGTTCGGAGTCGAATCTCATTTCTTTCATGTCCATTAGTTGCCTCCAGCAATGGAAAGCAGTGCCAATGTTTACTCTGGTTCTGCTCCTTTTTTTATCCGATTTTATTTGTGATTCCGAGCGCGTTTTTTTCCCTGCAGCGGGTGGTTGTGGTGGTGGTAAGGGTCTATTGCCAAGGGCTTCAGCCATTCTTCCGCTCTCTTCCCTGAACTGAAATGTAGTAGTGGGCTGTACTTTTCACACGGTTAACATCAGGTTCAAGTAACTTACGCCCACCAAGGGGGTAATCCATCAGCCGGAAGTTGAAGCTGCCTCCGGGGGCCGCCATTGTAGCTGGCTATCACCCCTGTTAGCATCCCATTGACTCCCATTCATTTTGGCGTCACTTTGACAGCGAATAACTTTATATCTGAGGCGTCCAAAGGCTCCATTTGTCCATTATTTATTTCTAAAGAAACACGACAATGTATAAAAGGCTCCATTACTTTGTATCTTATGTTATGGCCCCATAGAAGCCGTTTTTGTAAAAATAGGCTAATGATTGCGTCATAACCACGGGACTCTCTGTCGCACAGTCGAGAAGTTACCGTATAGACAAACTTCTGATCATCATTCAAGACAAGTATTGTGTTATAGTTGGTTGTTGCTCCAGGTCACGCTTCGCCGTCTCTGCAAGGTGATTCAGATTTGTCTTGGCACAGCTACTAGAAGATTTACAACTGTCAGTCAGGTTGCTCACGTCACATCTCCGTCGTCCAGCTCAGTTTGAGCCTGCGCAGAACGCTTGGCTATCAGGAAGTGAGTGCCCATGTTGGGCTTCAACTCTGTGTTCATTTCTTTTACTGTCTATGACGCCCACAAGCCGTGCGAGTTATTCGTGTATTGCAGTTTGGCTGGTGGTTATGACAAGAGACTGCTTACCGCCTCCCATGGCCGAAACTGGTATTATGACATTTGTCAAGTCAAGTCAAGTCAAGTCAAATATATTTATATAGCGCTTTTCACAATACAGATTGTATCAAAGCAGCTTCACAGTATCAATCAAAACAACATAACAATGTTTGTTTATTACTGGAAAAAAGACATCCACGTTTGGTAGGGCTGATCAATGATATTAATGATTAGTTATTTAATTTGAATATCCCCAACTGAGCAAGCCAAGGCAACAGTGGCAAGGAACCGAAAAACTCCATCAAGTGACCTAATGGTGTTCTAAAACTCCATCAGGTGACCCAATGGAGAAAAAAAACCTTGGGAGAACCCAGGCTCAGTCTGGGGCCAGTAACTGTAAAATAAAAAATGTATATGAATGCCTGGCTGAATAGATGCGTCTTTAGTCTAGTTTTAAACTGGGAGAGCGAGTCAATATCAGGAAGGCTATTCCAGAGCTTCGGAGCTAAATGTGAAAATGCTCTCCCTCCTTTGGTGGGTGAAAATATCCTACGTATGACCAGAAGCCTCGAATTTAGTGATCTTAAAGAGCGCGATGGATTATAGGGCGATAGAAGATCCGTTAAATAGACTGGAGCTAAACCATTTAGAGCTTTATAAGTCAGAAGCATTACCTTGTAATTAATATGGAACTTTATAGGTAACCAATGAAGTGATGATAAAATCGGTGTTATGTGATCATATTTTCTTGATCTAGTAAGAACTCTAGCGGCTGCATTTTGGACTAACTGTAGCTTGTTTATTGAAGATGCAGGACAACCAGCTAATAAAGCATTACAGTAATCTAGTCTCGAGGTCATGAATGCATGAACTAACTTTTCTGCATCAGAGACTGATAGCATATTACGCAGCTTAGCAATGTTTCTAAGGTGGAAAAAGGCTGTTTTTGTAACATATGAAATATGCTTTTTAAAAGACAGGTTGCAGTCTAATATAACACCCAGTTCTTTTACTGTAGCGGATAAAGTAACAGGGCATCCTACTATGTTAAAGTTGTGCTGTGACAGGTTTTGTGGACGGTTTTTAGAACCGATAAGTATTACCTCTGTCTTGTCTGGATTTAATAAAAGAAAATTACGCGTCATCCAATCTTTTATATCTTTAACACAATCTGTCAATTTGGATAATTTAGCGTATTCATCTGGCCATGATGAAATATATATTTGAGTGTCATCAGCATAACAATGGAAACTAATTCCATGTTTCCTTATAATATTACCAAGTGGCAGCATATATATTGAGAATAATAGAGGGCCTAACACAGATCCCTGCGGCACTCCATAGTTTGCCGGAGTTATGATCGATTTTTCTCCATTTAAATAGACGAAATGGTAGCGGTCAGATAAGTATGACCTGAACCAGCTTAATGCTTGTCCTTGAACACCAGTATAATTTTGTAGTCGATCTAAGAGTATTGTGTGATCTATAGTATCGAACGCAGCACTAAGATCAAGTAAAACTAGTATTGAGATACAGCCTTGGTCCGAAGCTAAAAGTAAATCATTTGTGATTCTAACAAGCGCAGTTTCAGTGCTATGATGTGGCCTGAATCCAGACTTGTCGGGCCGGGGCTAGTAATTTAGCATGCTAATTCAGGTTTATATCTCGGCAGCACTATAAGTTGTCATGTTTTTTTAATGACATCATCCCCCTTATTTCTTCTCATTCTTTTGATGCGTGTAGCTAATTTTTTTTATATTTTTACCTCAATTCTGACATCATCATCATTGGTCGGGTCCCCTGGTATGGAGCTCGACAATATGTTTCCACAATTCTCTATTCTTGGCGATGCTGATGATCACTTTAGTTTCCTCTTCCCTTTCGATCATGGGTGAGTGACTGACTGCTCTTCGCTGCGAGGAGAGCTATTTGATTCCGGGCTTTTTGACTTTTGTTGTACTCGTCAATATAGCTCCGGATTTTATGTCTGAAAGTTAAGCGAGGAGCTCCTCGCTTGTTTCTGACATATGGCACCTTTAAACAAATCCCAGGATGTCCTTTGAAAAAGAGTAGGGGTGTAACCCCGGCATCCTTGCCAAATTTGCCCCTTGGCCTCTGTCCATAATGGCGTCCTAATCATCCCCATATACTGACTGGCTTCATATCTGTCTCCTCTCCACCAGTAAGCTGGTGTGTGGTGGGCGTTCTGGCGCAATATGGCTGCAGTCGCATCATCCAGTTGTATGCTGCACATTGGTGGTGGATGAGGAGATTCCCCCTTCCAGGTAAAGGGCTTTGAGGTCCCAGAAAAAGCGCTATATAAAATGTAACAAATTATTATTATTATGCATATTCCCATCATCGCACCTTCCCAAAAATGAAACCGATTACTGTATGGAATGGAATGATGTCCGAGAATAGGCCGTAAGCACCACCACAGCTGTTATATACTCACAAATTATTCACAATTCATTTGGTCATTTTTATTTCCTACTAATACAAAAGAAACAGTTATTATTTTTCCTGATGGATTTTAATATTCTTCCAATATTGTGTTTCTCCACTTCATCTATCAGTGGTGGCGCAGGTCCAGCCTGTTGGCCCAGTAGAAGTCAAATGTTAATTTCATTAGCCTAATTAAAAAAAAATGTTACAGGTTGGATTAGAGAACATTTAATTATGTGAAAATAGCATTATACTATGTGGAAACAGCTGCTGCACATTGAAATAGACACTGAATTATATTTATTCAATATGTCAAATGTTTGTAAAGTCATGTAGGTCATTTTCAGTTGCTGGCAAGTTTTAGTTTTTTTTTTTGCCTGTGGGATACCATGAAAATGAGTATTAGTTCAATAACTTACCTTTCTGTCAGTTTTCAGTTGCCATGGTGAATCGTAATTTCGGTGCTCCATTGATCATCTCTTTTCAGAGTCGTGGTGCACGTGCTTAACTAAGAAGAGTCAACCTACTCAGAGTTGATTGAACTAACTCAATTCAGCTGTTCTGAAACAGAAAACGAGTTTCCCATCTCAGGGTAAATCAATTAAAACTTTCATTTTGAACATCTGTTCCAAGATGGAAAAAATGTCCATGTCCACCAGGGGGAGTCATACAGACAAAAAACAAATGATAATCTGATCAAAATATTTAAATTAACAATAATATAATTTTAAATTGGCTATGCCACAATGTGCATATAGCCTAGTGTTTATTGTTTTTATTATATGTGTTTTAATATTTATTTTTTAATGATAACCTCCAATTTATTGTTGATTGACAGCCAGCGCCTGCATGTCACTTTGGAAAGAACATACCTTGGCTAGCTCGTCTGCCACTTCCTGTCATAAGCTCAGCAGAGACAGAGGTGTGCTTTTACTTTTATTTTTTTACCCTGTCTGCGCTTCACTAATATATTTAAGAGCAGAGAAACAGAACATTTTGATCTTGAGCATGTACTGCAATGATTCTGATTATTTTTTTAATCACAATAAAAGCCTACACTTCATATGACTAGCCTATATTTTATTCAACAGTGCTTTTTGTTTGTTTTTTTAATTAGTTGATATGGTAGGGAATTTTTTTTAAAATTTTCAAAAGGAACCCCTTTTGAATCCGTTTTCCTTTTAATAAGCAGGCCTATGTGGAAATTTATGTGATTTTCTGTGTGCCCCATCCTGTAGGTCTGTTGAATTCAAGGTACTTTTTTGAGCGCATTGTGTGTTGATTTTTGAAATGCTTGGGTAAGATGTGTTTGTGTGCAAGCACGTGTCTGTTTTCTAGTGTGTGTATCTGTCTCCCCACAAGACCACATTGAGTAAACCAGACAGATTGTGTACGTCACAGTCCCAATGGTTTGTCTCAGTATGCACTTGTGGCAATCGAGTATCACAATTAAAACATCTTAGATACTCTCATGTCTATATTAATAGAAGTACGCTTGTGTGCAAACATTATACATGGCCTTGTCACTGAGGCAGTATCCTCGAAGTTACATTTTAGTACCTTATTTACCCATAAAAGATGCATTTTGTGGAAACTGCACCAGTGATAAGCTGTTCTGGCCCTAAAGTAAAAAAAAAAAAATCTAATTTGTTCTGATGGTACTTCCCCAGTGATGTCAGTGTATGATGGAGAAAATGTGTTTATGCATATATGTTTGTACATGAGAAAGGGAATAAGACTACAAATAAAAAGCCTGTATATCAGATTTATTGACATTTTGTATTTAATATACTGTTTAAAATTTTACAAAATGAGCAGCAAATATTAATACACATTATGTTTGGTGTGAAATGAAAACAATAAAGATACACAACCCTGACTGTACACAACTGACTAAATCATGAATAAAACTTTAACAGTACTTTTGCAGCAATTACAATACAAAAAGAAATAGTATCATAAAATAACATTACTTGAAAAAAAACACAAGAAATTCAGTGCTCATACATGACACATCATGTTGTTATACAACATTTTATTAACAGAAAAAATTAATGCTGAACAATAGATGGAAAATATTGTAACAGTTAAATGGGCATATCAGTCCCTGCCGCAACACAGGTTTTGTTTGTATTGACAACACAATGTTTATATTGTTCGTGCAGTTCACAATAATTTGACTTTCATATTACTGGCCCAGTCAACAGAGAGAACTCTAGTTATGCAATATTCAAAGTTGCAGCCATCTCATTGTGGTGAGCAGATTACTTCAGCCCTCCACCAGACAGCATGTTTTCAAGCATGCAAAGAGCTCTTATGGAACCTCGAACTTCTGTTTTGAAACTCAGATGCCAAGCACCTGCAGCAAAACAGAAGCTTCTGCAAACCTCACTGACAGTGATCTGACCCTGTTCACAATGACAGCGCATTGGTGGTGTCTGTGTCCGACATAACAGATGGGCGGGGATGGCTTCCCAACAACACCTTGGAGTTCTCCGGGGTTGGACAACAGTGAAAGTGTTGGAAAATTCGCATCACATCTTTTCGGAAACGCACGCCAACGAAGGCGTAAAGGATCGGGTTTAGGCAGCTGTGCATGTAGGCGAGGCTCTTCAGAACTTGGCCGGCAATGTCAAAGCGCTGGACCTCTTTGCAGTTTGTAATTGTCGTATTGGCTGCCTGAGTGGCTTCCAAGACCAACATGCCATTGTATGGGAGCTGAGAGATAACAAACACCGCCACAACTGCCATGATGACCCGCAGCGCCTTGTGCTTCTCGAAGTTTCTTGTCTTGAGCAAGGTGCGGATGATGTTGGTGTAGCAGAAGATCATCACTATGAGAGGGATGCAGAAGCCCATGCAGATCTGGAGAACCAGGACCAGTATTTTAGTACGGTTGTTTTCATTTTTCCAGTAGACCATGGTGCAAAACTTATTGCCCTCGTCATCTTCTTTCGAACGAGCAAAGAGAAACTCTGGAATGGACAACAAGGCCGCCAGGATCCAGACTAACACACAAATGAGCTTGCTGTACAAGAGACGAACCCTCTTGGAGTTTTGTGCCTTGGTAGTCTGGACAATCACAATGTAGCGGTCGACGCTGATGCAGGTAAGTAGAAACATGCTGCTGAAGAAGTTGATTTTGTAAATGGCAGAGACAATTTTACAGAGAGCCGAGCCAAAGGTCCATCCGTAGATGGAATCGGTGGCCCAGAAGGGCAGAGTGCAGAGGAAGAACATATCTGCCAGAGCCAGGTTCAGTAGATACACGTCCGTCATTGCCTTCAAGCGGTTTGCGAAGTGTGTGTATATCCAGACCACCAGAAAGTTGCCAATGGCTCCCAGAATGACAATTATCCAATAGAAAGCAGGTTCATAGTAGCTTCGAAACTGTCGTACTGCCGATCTGTCACACACTGACCCATCCGGGTCATAATCACCCGTTGTGGAGGATTCACCATAATCCTGTGAAATATAGCAACGTATGTGTCTTACTTAGCTTATAGTTTATTAACCCTGATAATGTGCATTTGTGCTTTGTTGATGTTAAAGTTGCAGATAAACATAAGTCATAATTTTTTTGCACTTAATGTAAATATTCAGATATCACTTACATACTCTGATGTCATATTCTCAGTGAATTCCATCACAAGCTCGGTTATGTTCATCGTTGATCTCTGTTCTTAAATAAGTTTTAAAAAAATTATTAAATATAAAAAAACTCATTAACAAAGATTCACTTATATTTCAGTTAAGTACAGTAAATATTATATTCAAATATCTACAACCAAAAAAAGAGTGCATATCATTCATAATCAGTCTTTTGAATTTGGTCTGTTAATGAAATTAAGCAATCTGTTCCTTTACATACTCTAAAAACTATTGATGTATAGGTGATACTTACTTTACTATCTTGGAGAAAAATGGGACTAGTAATAGAGATGAGCTGCTGTCTGCTGCCTTGCCGATCACTATGATCACTTTCACGTTGTTTTTGGCGCCGTCTGGAAAACGTCTGTTTTGCAGAAGCTTTTAAGGTCTGAGGTTTAACCACAGTGACGCACACACAAGAAGCATGAACTCTTTTCACACCTTTTTTTTTTCCCTCTCTCGGAGTCACCTCCAAACACAACAGCCATGTCTGAAATTTTTATTTATTAGCCCATTTTATAGTGCAACATTAAAAAGAAAACTGTTTTGTTTTTATTTTGTCATTTTTGGACATGCATCAAAAACCATAATTACTGAGTTTTAGATTGGAAATTAGTGTGAAAATGCTCCCCAATATCACTATACTTCATCATGCAGTGTTATCTGTGGTGCAACATAATTGCATGCAAAGGACTAAAATGTGTTTTGCAGTCATGCTACTCAACAAAAAAAAAGATAATGGCACCTCTACCAACACCTTAACCAACTTTTCTGACTGTGAATGAAGAGCAAATGCCTTGCCATTTTTAGGGGGATTTTGCCTCTGACACCGAACTCTTGTTTTCAACTCACTTGAGTAACTGGTATTGTCATGATTGCCATGAAATAAATAAAGAAAACAAGGAAGCACCTGGAACTGTATCATCTTCCCTTTTCACTGTTTTCTAAGGTTTGTTTTTCACTGTGTTCAGTCACATTGACATGACATGACAGGATCCAGATTTTTATCAGCACAAGTAAAACACTAATCAGTCGCTAGCTGATGAGTTAGAGCAATAGCATACACAGCAACTTCTTTACCAATCATTTATGCAATACAGATGATACTTCTGATCCTATGCAATCTATAACGTTTAAAGTTTGATCATAAATAAGCTTTCATTTGAATTTTTTTACACGCCATCATTGCATGTATGGTTCCTACTCAAGTGTGAATCTTCGTGCCCCAGACATCCTGTTATCATTAAAACGGTCACCCCAGACACTCATTACATTTATTTTTTTATGCACTATTATGCCATATCCTGTTTCAAAGGACAAATTTCCTCTTTCTCACACGCCAGATACTACTGCATGTCCCTTTGAGTAAATATAAATATAAAATACTTTATTTCATATAACAGTGCAAGTTAATAAACAACCGTGATGCCTAGCATAGATATGCAAGATCGTTTTTAGGTCATGCTGTTGGACGGCTTCTCAAAACAAGTAGTTTTGGGTTATCTTGGATCTGTTAGTGCCATTGCTGAATGCAATACTGATTGCTCAATTTACAAACTCATCTTATCGCTCTTTTCCAGACATGATTGACAGTGACAAGATCAAAAACATGTTCTGTGTTGGTATAAACTATTTCTGTGCAAAAATGTGTTCATTTATATTCATTTGAAATGCAAACAACACTCATAAAAAATGTGTACAAATTATACCTCTAGCTTGTCATTGGGGCAGTTCCATTAAAAAGGATACCTTATGTAGCACCTGGTGATAATATGCACCTTTTAGGGGTAAAAGAAAAGGTACAAAGATGTCCTTTTAAGGGGACTACACCAGTTACAAGCTGTTGTACCCCTAAAGGTAAACATTTTAGCCAATTTTTTTTTGAGAGAGAGAGAAGGTATATGTCACAAGAGCACGAGGTTATAGACGTTTGTGCTCTGTGTCTATAATTATACCCAGTGGCCTCCATAAGTGACATTTACCCAAACCAACCATAAACTGTTCCTCTTTTTTTTGTGCAGTTTCCAGTGACCAGGTCAAACAAAAAAACACATGCATGCACGCACACACATGCACTATTAATCTGAGTTTTAGGCCTTCCTCAAACTGTGGTTTGAGCCCTGGTTAAAAAAACCTAAAACAAAAAAAAACTGTTGAGGAGGTAGCATGATTCATGTTAGACTGCCTCAAAAACCCTTTCAATGTTAACACTGCTAAAAAAGAGCTACCTTTTACAGATTCCTTATCTGTAGGTTATTTCACTAAACTGGACTGTTATAAAGGGATCAGCCGCAAGTGTAATAGCAAAAAGCTGATGCAATGCACGTCTTGGTTTAAATCAGTGCAAACTGATGTGAAAGTCAGTTGATTTAGGTGGTGGCCCTCCTGGTACGTCAGTTTGCATGACAAACCTGCATAACCTAGCAACTGTGCCACTGAGAGATGAGGACAAATGTCATTTAGTACCTAGTACTACTGAGAACATTCTGCGGTGAACATTTGCACGACATGCTGAGACCACAAGTTTATATAGAGGAACAAAGCACAGATAATGCATCTCATACACCCCCACAAAACTGTTACACTGAGTGTAGGGTTTATTAATTCACTTTGCAGAAACCAAAATATACATTTTACTATTATTCAATGAGGCTAGAAAGATGTCAGGTTGTTAGCTGGATGCTAATCTGTAGCTGCAATGCTTGTTTAGTTTAATCACTCACTCTTTTTGTTAACTCTCTGCTATAAGGCTGAGTTGAGGTGTACATCTGGGTTTGTTTGTTTGTTTGTTTGAGTGCCTATATGTTTCCATTATACCCTTCTCAGTCACATGATGTTTTCACTTGTGTCATGTGCCCTGTGGTATTATAGTGGTAAAGTGAAAAATTGAAATAGAAAAAAAGTGCGAAAAACAAATGACATGAGTGTGATTTCACAAAGCGTGACTTCCTCAATTTTTCGACAGAGCACCATGAGATGTTCAAACAACAACCTTCTGAGAGAAAACATAAAAGATTATGAGGGAAGTTTATAATATCATTGTGTCTAAAGAAGATGAGTATAGTTGATTTCGAAGCATTAAATCGACATGAAAAATATCACCAAATCCATTTTCTAAATATGTGCTATAGATCTTATTGTGACAAATTAATCTGTTAATCTTCTGTTCCTTCTTTTTTTTTTATTCATAACGTTTAATCAAAAGGTTATAACTGGACATTTCAATGAAAATGACAGACTTCTCTCTGGTGATACCCAATGTACTGTATTAATTTATGGGATTTTTCCATATTGATTCTTCACAGGTGTTTGTTTACATTGTGTTATGTTTTAGGGCTGAAGGAAACGTATTGTGTAATTCCGTGTACTTTTCCACGTACATTACTAACTTTTTACTATTTTTCAATAGCATTACCAACCAATTCGAGTCCCTACTATGCATTTGACTCAGTTATGTAAATGAAGGTGCTTTTCTTGTGTTTCATATAGCTACATTTACTTGTTCAAGTTTGATACTGTCACCCTAATTGGGATGTTCTTTCATTCAAAGAACAAATGTAGTTTGTATGTATACTTGTTGTCAATCTGGCATTCATTTTGAGCAAGTAACTGCAAAAAAATACAATTACACAATTTTTCATGAGATTTTTTTGCAGTAAACTAATGATACTGAATGCCTTAGAATTACATATTATATTGAGAAAAACTAAACACATCTAGATTTAATCATAAATGCAGCTTTATTGAAGAAAAAGCGAATGGGACTCCACACTATGGACCAGGGGTCTGCATTCATCAAGACTGCATTGACTGAAGGACCTCACAGAATTCAAGAGGATTCAGTATCATCTGCATCAGAGATGACTGATGTCTCTGTGTAAGAAAGATGAGATGAGGAAAGTCACATGCTGGTCTTGTTGATGACTGGTAAAAACAGTAAAGTCACATGGCGAATGCAAGGGCAGCTCATGGACAGCACAAATAAAAGTTGACTTCAAATCCAACAGTGGAAATGATTGCGCACATACCTGTAATAATTTCTTTGACCTTTATTTGACCAGCTGTTGGTGGAAAAAAAGGGACAATGGAATAAAGGCACACACAGTAATACACACAGAGAGAAAGAGACAAGGGA
This sequence comes from Semotilus atromaculatus, assembly GCA_031834385.1. NCBI lineage: Eukaryota > Metazoa > Chordata > Actinopteri > Cypriniformes > Leuciscidae > Semotilus > Semotilus atromaculatus. Next base: position 30,035,886 of record JAULUF010000044.1, on the reverse strand, counting down.
TGAGCACTATTAATTGGCTGAAGTATTTGTCAACATTCATAAACCTGAAGCAGTTTCTGTCCTACACTGCCTTTGCATGTTAGAGTAAAACTTGCCTGTCAGGATGTATCTACTTTGTATGTCCTTTGGGGCAGGGTTATGGGGGGAGTCCTGGGGGGTGCTGGTGTGGGGCAAAGCCCTCCCTACAGGATGGAAAAGCGCAGATGAGAAAGCGCCCCCCCTCCCCATGCCCCTGGACTTTTCTTTTCAATAAAAATGCCTACATCACAACTATAGTTGCATTTTATCTGTTATGGATGAATACTCTGTTTTCCTCATAATTCCATTTGCTGAACAAGTGATAGCCATAAGTCAACAACATGTCACTTCATCATGTGCATGAAAAGTGAAAACAGAATGATCACCCTATCCGCTTTGGGACATCAACGACAATTAGCGTAGCTGTAGGGGTGTGTAGTAGGAATAGTTAACCAAAAAATTATAATTCCCCCAATAATAAGTTTGAGATTCCTTTTTCCATGGAAGTAACTAAAAGTAATTTTGTAAAGAATTTATTGACCACTATTTCAATATAATGAATGTGAATGAGGACTGGGGCGGTCAATCTACAAAATGGCAATTCAAAACCATACAAATCATAAACTGCGTCCATATGACTTGATATCATGAATAATTATTTTGATAATCCTTTAACATCAACTGAATCCAGTTCACAAACCTGTCTAAATGATTCACTCACAAATCGGACATATCCGGTTCTCACTAAAGCAATGATGCTGTTAACAGCGCATTGAAGGGGAAGATTATCAGTAAAGTACCAACGGAAATTTTACTCTTATTACACAGAAGAAAAAACGTCATAAGGGTTTGAATGACATGAGGATGTGTATAGGATGACAGAAGTTTGAAACTTTGAAATCTATCTCTCTCTTATCTCAGATGGCAAGGAGATCTTTGTGTGTCATCTTCATCATCAAATTCAAACTCATCTATGTACTAACATTCTGTTGGTTTGAGCAGTCATACAATGCGTATGCTCTTTTGACTATAACAGTTTTGTTAACAGTAACCAAGCAAACAGTCAATAAGATTCAACCGTATGACCACAGAAGCTTTCCAAGGAAGTCAGGAAACTCCCTGATGACTGTCCCTAGTGCTTCTGATATCATTGTTACTGTGGGTCCTTGCATTTTGTCAAACTTATGAAACTTGTGGTTTCCATTTTCTCAAATATATAATAATAATAATAATAATAATAATACATTTTATTTGTAATGCGCCTTTCTCAGACTCAAAGCGCTACAGTACAGAACAAAATAATCAAACATGAGGATAAAAATATATATAGAAGTAACAAAAAAAGAACATAAAAATAATAATTATAAATTGAAAGCTTGACTAAAAAGATGTGTCTTAAGAAGTTTCTTAAAACAATCCAGAGAATCAGCATCCCTAATAGATGTGGGTAATGTGTTCCATAACTTTGGCGCGTTATAGGAAAAGGCCCTTACCCCATGGTTTTTAATTTACAACGAGGCTGACTCAGAGAGAGAGAGCCAGCAGAGCGGAGAGAGCGAGCAGGAATGGATGGAGTAACTAAATCACAGATGGAACCTGGAGCCAACCCATGTACTGCTCTATAGGTTAAAATCTGAATTTTAAAATCAATACGTAGCTGAACTGGAAGCCAACGCAGTTGCTGGAGCACAGGTGTAATGTGATGGCGTGAGGATGTATGAGTCAAAACACGTGCGGCAGAGTTGTGTATATATTGCAACCTCATAATAGAATTTGCTGGTAAACCCACAAAAAGAGAGTTACAATAATCAAGCGTTGATGTGATGAAGGCATGGATAAGCCTCTCTGCATCAGGCCTAGAGAGAAATGGTCTAATGCGTGCAATGTTCTTCAGATGGAAAAAAGCAACCTTCGTTATGTTTTTAAAATGTGAATTAAAAGTTAGCTGGGCATCAAAAATCACACCCAAGTTACGCACCTGGCCAGAAGGGGACAATTGGGTATTGTCTACTGAAAGTTTAAAATCCTTACATTTACTGACATTTATTGGAGTGCCGATTAATAAGATTTCAGTTTTGGAGCAGTTTAATTTTAGAAAATTGAGTTTCATCCATGCTTTAATTTCCAACAAACATTCAGAAAGTTTAGAAAGAGGATGAATTAAGATCAGGCTGAGAATATAAATATATTGAAACTACAAAATCAGCTCTCACCTGAAAAAGTGTAGGATGACTCTGTGAACTCAGGCATCCTGAAAATTAAACAGTACGAATGAAAAGAAAGAAAGAAAGAAAATGTAGCAAACAATGCAATATCTATAAAGGTAGTTGACTTGACATACTAGTTTTAGAATTGTCCTGTGTAATGCTAACACTTTCCAATTTATTTATGATACCAATCAAGCAACTACAAAAATGTCATACCACAGACCATCAAAAATGTATAAAAAATGTCATACCACAGACCATCACATTAAAATAAACTAGTGAAAGCAAAAAGGTGATTATGGTGGAAAAAAATTACATAAAATAGACACTTTCCTTGATCTGCACATATATGTCAATTTTAACCTAAGATCCTAGGGCCATTTGCATAAACTTGGCCTCTGTGTTAAGACTGTGTCCATTAATAACTAGTTTGACCAAGTAGCAGTTATACAAGAGGTAATCACTCAGATTCAGATTAGACCAAACTACCTTTTTATGTAACTTCAAAAAGTTGGGACCAATCTTGGAAGAAAAAAATTTGGTTACTAACTTTTAAGACTGTCTGAGATGTTTATGCAACCGGCCACACAGATGTTGAATTGAATTAATCATGACCATGTTATGTCAGCTAGCCATATGATTATGACGATATTTACTTGAAGTCGTCTCCTTCCAGTAGCTTTCTGTAGGTGGAGATCTCAACATCCAGGGCGAGTTTGATGTCCAGCAGCTCTTGGTAGGCCAGGATCTGTTTGTGAAGGTCTGTTTTAGCCAACTCTATGGCTGATGTGAGGCTAGAAATCTGTCCCTGATACTCAGCAACACCCACACTAGACTGAGCCTGGGCTTCTGCTAAACTCTGCTCCAGAGACATGTTCTGAAAAGATAAACACAAACAAATGTTCTTCTTCATAGATGGCTGTCATGATATGATTTGTTTCAAAGACTAAAGGCCTATTGATAAGCGTCCACATCAATGGATGATAACATTCTGCTGCAGTTTTGTTGTCTGACACTTTAAATGCTCAAGCTCTTTAAAGTAGGATAGATTCTATTTGGCTCTCAATGGATTTTAGCTAGAATGGATCAGCTGGGGAAAAAAAATGCTCTGAAAGTGATTCCAATGATATCTTGGATTGGGGGGGGGGGGGGGGGGGGGGATATCCTACTGATATGCATGCTAATAAGCAAATAGTTAATAGTGAGAATTGGACCCTAAACAAAAGTGTTACCTTTTTTTATAAAGTGGTTTCATCGTCTTTTAATAATTGTCCAACTTTACCGTACGGTAAACCAAAAACACCTAATTCTTCAGCACTATGATATCTCATGTTCTCAGACATTGAATTTATTGTAAATGATGTCATAAAACTCTTAAACCGTCTGAGTTGTTTGGGAAACTGCCACTTTTGCAGCAGCACAACTTTACTTGTGGCATTGGGGCTTTTGCTGCCAATTCGAAACGGCTGAGATCAATAAACCACTTCCTATGTCATCTGTTTCCTGTCTCAGACAGCTGTGATTTATTCAAGAGATGTTTATAATATGCTGAGAACCTGCACTGAAGCATTTCACACTGCTGACGAACATTGTTTCTCAAGGGACCTGCCACTGTTGAACACCTTTACCAACAGCCCTAAAAATACCTTGCTCGTGCTTAAGTTGATTAAATTGCACTTAAATTCATTGCTGTCAAAAGTGCCTTGATTTGACCAATATTGCACATCCTTTAACAAGTCTAACACTTACAGCGGCCACAAGCCCTTGCAGCTCTAAATTCAGTGTCTGCAGCTCTTTCCTGGCTACTGAAATTTCTGCTTTGGTCGATGAGACGGCTTCTGTGTTTTTGGCATTGGTCGTCTGCATCTCATCCATCTAGATTCATAAGTAGAGTGAATAAGAGCTATTAGTTGGAATGCCAAAATTATCGAAACATTCAGACAATGTGAGCACTTCTTGTGTGCAGACCTTGAGTTTGTAATAAGCCTCAGCCTCCTCTCTGTGTTGCTGCACAGATTTATCATATTCCATTCGCATCTTGTTGAGTGCCACAGAGATGTCAAATGACTTCCCGGTGTCTACTTCAATCATTGAGACTGAAGTGTCCATTGTTGTTGTGCCCAGTTTAGATTGCACAGATGACAATTCCTAAAGTGATGGACATAACACACAGAGATAAATTAATAAAAAGAAAGAAATACATACTTGTATTTAGATGCATTCAATAATAAAAAAAATCACATAGTCTCTTGCATTTTTACAAAACATTTAAGCAACAAATCAGCATTTTAGAATGATTTCTGAAGGATCATCTGACATTGAAGACTGGAGTAATATGCAAAAAAATGCAGCTTAATAATAAATAAATAAATAAATATTTAAATCCAAACAGTTCTTTTAAATTGTTACAAAATTTCACCATATTAGTGTTTTCACTGTATTTTTGATGAAATAAATGTAGTCTTGGTGATCATTAGGTGATCATTATTTTATTTTTGAATGTTCATAAGTGAAAACAATGAAATAATATGAATATTTACTTTTTTTATATTTGCAAAATTTCACATTATCTTGAATACTCCTTGCATATATGTATTTCAGATTTTTATTTGATGGAAATGTACCTCCTCTTGTGTTTTGCTGACAAAGTCCAGTTCATTTTTCAGGCTGGAGAATTTGGCATCCAAATCAATTCTTAAGTCAGAGGCCAATTCAATGTCCTGAAAAGGGATACAATAAAGTTTTGTCGAGCAACAAATTAAATTAATAACATATCGTTTTTAGTATACATACTGGATGTCATCCTGCTCACCTTTTTCATGGCAGCAATATCAGACTCAAGCTGAAACTTCACTCCTTGTTCAAAGTCAAGCCTTAGTGAAAATGCAAAAAAAGAACAATGTTATTTATTGACAATATGCTGTATATTTCAAGTGTTTGAATAACATTAAACATTTTAAGAAAAAGAAAAAAACTATGCCATTGAAAAAAGGAAACACTCACTTAGCCTTCAGTTCATGGGCGGTTCCACGGACATTGTCCAGCTCAATCTCCAGTTTGACAGTGTCGATGGTGAGAGTTTCAAATGTGCTGCGATACTCGCTCAGCTGGGCCTCATACTCCACCGTGGCAGTCACGGATGACTCTTGGGACACATCCGTCCCCCCAGTCAGCTGGGACAGCTTGGCCTCCAGAACTGCGTTCTCATGCTGTAGCGCCCGTACTTTGGCCATGTATGAGGAAAAGCGGTCATTGAGGCCAGAGAGTGTGTGCTTCTCAGCTGCTCTGGAAAGTGTTGGGGCCAAGGCAGAGCCTGATGCTGGACCGGAGATGAGTGCGGCGCCTGCACCGAGTCCTCCTGCAGCAACGGCGCGACCCATAGCGAATGAAGGACTGGCAAACAGTGCACCACCACCACCACCACCACCACCTCCCAGTGCCAATCCTGCACCACCTCCAGCACCTCCACCAAGGCCAAAACCAAGGCCAAGACCTCCACCGGCTCCAAAGCCCAGTCCTCCTCCCAGGCCAAGACCTCCACCTAAGCCAGCACCACCTCCTAGCCCCAGACCAAATCTTGCTCCACTACTTGCACCAAGACCTCCGTATCCCCCAGACATCCTGGAAACAGACAAAGCCATGGTGAATAGCTATGGATGAGTGCTGAAGGATCAGAGTCTGAAATGAGCAGAGAGTGCAGGCAGAGCGAGAGAGTAATGCTCGCCGCTTAAATACAGTTAAGGGAGGGAGGGCAGTGCAAAAAGAGACACTCTATTAAGAAAGAATAAGCTGTAACTTGCCTCAGTGACAAGGTATGGCGTCGGTTGTCTGTTAAACCTCAAAATATTCTCACCTGCAGGCATATTTTCCTTATTGGACGGGGCTTCAATCTAAATGCTGTATTTGCAGTAAAAGCTAAAAGATGAATATCACCCTTAAAACTCACCAACCGAATTTTTAAATGGCCTTATTCACTTTTGGAGAATCACTAAACCAAAATGCAAAAACATTTACTGTTTCTAAACATGTTTCCCAAATATTTATAATCTGCTGTCTTTGCTTGTGGAACTGTAGAATTTTTTGAGCCAATCGCCTAAGAATGAGACTAATCACAGGAAAATTACATTATATACACTGATTTATAACTAAAAAACATTTTTGTTAATAAATACATAAAATATATATCATTTTAAATCTTGCCTTAAGTTGAAGTATACTAAAACTAAAATAAAAATAAATGAAAGATAAATGGAAATATTTAAAAAACTAATAAAAATGACAAAAGCACATAACAAAATTACTCAAACTTAAACTTAAATCAAAAATGAAAACTGAAAATATACAAAATAAAAGATGATTCAAACAAAAAATATATACGAAATAGTACATCAGTACAATAGTAGGCCTATTCTTTTCAGAACCCACACATTACCAGACTTTAACGGTGTTCCGAACACAACAAACTCCCACAGAAGCAATAACCTTGCTGCTAGGAGATGCATGAAAAATGAAAACAATAGCCCATGTGTTCTAAAATTGGCTTAATATATCAAACATGTTTGATCCACTGACTGGATGGAATCATAGTCTGAAGCTAAAAAGTCTGAGCACATCATACACTACGCAATTTTCTGTGAATTTTGCGAGCTCCAGCCTTTATGCAATTATTATCACAGATCTCTTACATAAGGTCAGTGGTTGGTATCAGTGACATTAATACAATTTGGAATCTGCTTAGTCTTGACAAGTCTATGCTATGCTCAAGGGCAGACTCTACTGATAGGTTTGTGCCTGTTCTGATGGCAGGTGGTGCATACCTTCACTCATTTTGCAAATCCAAGGCATGCCCATGGCATAATTACACCCAGCTGCCACATCTGTGATTCAAGTTAATGAAAATGTAATCTAATAGAAACCTTTATTTTATGAAGAGAAAGGCCAAGACAACTAAATTATTGTGAAAAATTTGAAATTTAAATCATTCAATTCTAGATTAGGATCCCTGGATGCAGACGCAGAATCAGACATGAATATCAATGTAATGTATAAAATCCCTTCAACAATAAATGATGGGGAAAGGGAAGGGGAAATCACACCCTGTTGTTCTGATCAGAAGAGGAATTGTCGTTCAGTGGAAAGCAATGTGACTATTTAATTTCTATGAATCCCAGAACAGTCTAAAGTGCACTTCTCCCAGGGATATTTAGAATGACATTTGGGGTTTATTGCAAGAGACAAACTCAAAGGTTAGGTTAAACCTTCTTGATTTACATAACAGTACATTTATAATACAGAAATAACAAGTAGACCTCGTGACGAAGTTGGCTGGAAGTCAAAAAGTACATCAAAATGTATGTGGTGCATCTTATTGGTTCAAAAGGCCCCTTTGAGCAAGATATTCTATGAGCTCTTTGCTCTGATAAACAATTGCGAAACCAAAGTTGAATCTGGGTTACATATTAAAATGTTGTGTTTCTTTTCAAATTTATTTTCAGTTTCATACAGTGTAGGTCCTGAAAGCCCCTGAATTTACATAAATATCTTCTCACAAAACGGCAAGACAGACAGAAAGCATCAGTTTCTGCATATCTGGTCGTCATGTGAGATTAATAGGCCAAGGTTAAAGATTGGCAAATCATCAACATCACAAAAGATGTATAATTCCGGCTAGCAGCAAAGCATCCTGGTGTGCCCCACAGTTGCCATGTTTAATACAATTGCGAGTGTGATATTGTTATACAACAGTTAAATAAAGAAGTTAATATTGAGAAACTTGCATTTTAGATATAATGTCTTCAGATACTTTGTCTATTTTGCTCTGCCAACAAACATCTCTAAAGGAAACCACCGCACTGATAGCAACACGACACGTGACGTTGCTGAGTAAATCAGTGTTTCTGCATGAACGAAACGGTTGAAATTAAATAAATTATTCAACGACTCATTCAGTAAAACACTGTTCCTGAATAAATCAATGTTTTGAACGAATCAGTTGAGTGAATTATATGCATTTTCCACATAATGCATTTTTTTCTGAGTAGGCCTATCTGTGATTAAAAAAGATACAGGCTAAAAAAACCTTATCAGTTTCTCGTGGGAATAAAAGTTCTTCTGACTTCTGTTTTGATGACAGCTGAAATATTTTGTAGCCCCCTGCAAACAGGATGATGCGGTAAAGATTACTTATCAAATGCAAAATCATCTTGTGAAGCAATAAGTAACTCTTTCTGTTGCCTATTTTTTCCTCATTTACCACTTGTTTATATGAGGCTCTGTATGGCCTGTATCTCATAAACACACGGCGTACCACATACACATGTAGGCCTACACTCTTGGGTCATTGTGATGATAGTTTAGTTTCCCCAATGTCAAACAGAAAACATACTGATCGGGGGGCCTGGATTGGTCCATAGAGCTTTCCTGAGAAGACCACTGTGCTGAGACAGCTGAAAACTGCCTAGCGGTGATGAACAAAGAGCAGTGACCAGCATCACCAGGTTTCTACAATAGTATTAAAACAAAGAGCCTACTTTCCAGAAGGCCAGGCCACCATAAAGAGGCATGCACTGGTAGCCTTTGCCGTTTAGCTGAGGGGAGGTCAGTGGATATTTACGCTTGCATTGTGGTCATGTCTATGGACTAATAGTGGTCTGTCACTTAAAAAGCATCAGGACAGGAATGCCTCTTCCACGACGTCGCTCCTCCTTCCTGGGCCAGGCTGCTGCGGGCCGAATGAGTCCAACAGGGATCTCTGCGCCTCGGGGAGTGTTTGTAGGCATGGCTCCCACCGGAGGTACCAGCAGCCTGGGTGCACGCGTGTCCCGCAGAGCTCTGGGCATAAGCAGCGTGTTTATGCAGGGCCTTAGAAGCACCACGGTTCCTGTGGTGACCCACCCTGGGGATCGAGGCCACCAGTATGACTTCGACAGCCTTAACACGTGCCTGTTGGAGTATCGTGATAAAGTTCACGCTCTGGAACAACTCAACCAACAACTGGAGGAACAGATCAGACACTGCTTAAATAGGAAAGCTGTGAGCGCCGGGACATGGACTGGCCTAAAGCAAGACTGGGAGGATGTTTACGTACAGGTAGGAGTTGGACTTTATAGATCAAGCATAGATGTCAAAGAGCAAACTTTTAATTTAATTAATAAAAAAATTTAATATTTTATATTAAAAATAATTTATAAATACATTTATATTGATAGATACATAATTTATTTATCCTAAGATTTTTTTGTAGAGAAAATATCTTAAATTTAAGTTTACTTTTTTTTTTTTTTTTTACACCACACTGAAAATTAGTTTTAAAAATAAATCTAACAAAATGTAGTGATATTTATATTTTGAGAAGAAGAAAAAAATGTGACCATTTATTTAGAGAATATTTATTTATTTAGAGAGAGAGAGAGAGAGGACATATTGTCAAACGTTATATTTAAATTAATTTATATATATATTTTCTGGGAACAGGTTTAATGAATCTCCTAGTCCTGAGGAGGTAAAAAGATACTCATACTTAATGGCGTATGCTAACATCGTCCTGCTTTCTGTAAGGTCAGTGAGGCCACCCTGGACAACGCTCGACTTATGCTCCAGACTGAGAATGTTCAAGCCAATGCAGAGTACTTCAAAGAGAGGTGTGAGTGTGCTTCAATCATTAAAACAGAGAAACGGATTTTAAACGCTCTAGCATTAATCTGCATCAACAGATTTCCAGCAAAGAGTGTGCTTTTATGCACGATTGTGTAGGTACGAGAATGAGAAGCCGTTCCGTAAAGCAGTGGAGGAGGATATTAACTCTCTGTACAAAGTCGTCGATGATGCAAACCTGACCAGGATGGACCTGGAAAATGATATTCACAGCATGAAGAGGGAGCTGATGAATCTGGAGCTAAGTCATATGGAGGTGAAATAAGACCAGCTCAATGATAGAATTATCTTAGAGTTAGAGTTAAATTAGGATCTTCTTTTGCTCTTCTTAAGGATGTTAGAGTGCTCTATAAGCAGATGTCAGGGCGTGAGGTTGATGAGCCGGATGCTCCCACTGAGACCAGCCTGGACCAGATTCTAGCTTTCATCCGTTCCCACTGGGAGAAGGTCATTGAGAGGAACCGTGCTGAGACTGACGCCTACCTTGAGTGCAAGGTAAACCATACATGAATCATATACAGTATATATATATATATATATATATATATATATATTCTGATAGCTGTATTGTTTTCACGATATGATACACGGCTATGACCGCTTCACCCAACGGTTCTATGTAGGCTATCACTACACAACACTTATTGCTTACATACATATATATATATATATATATATACACACACACACACACACACACACACACACACACACACTTACCGTATATATAAATTTATAGATATTTACACTACCAATAGAAATTAATACTTTTATTCAGCAAGGATGCAATAAACAAAAGAAACAGTAGAGAGATTTTTAATGTTACAAAATATTTCGATTTCAAATAAAGGCCAAAATTATCTAAGAATCCTCATAAAATGTATAACCATTTCCACAAAACTATTTTTTTTATCTTTCTTGAGCACCAAATCAGCATATTAGAATGATTTCTAAAGGATCATGTGACACTAAAGACTGCTGAAAGTTCAGCTTTGAAATCACAGGAATAAATTACATCATGTATTAAAACAGAAAGCAGCTATTTTAAATTGTAATTAAATTTCACATTATTTCTGTTTTTACTGTATTTTTGACCAATAAATGCAGACTTGGTGAGCATAAGATACTTAAAAATCCAAAACTTTTCAACGGTAGTGATGTAATTTATATGATCAAATAAATATATAAATATAAATATATTTTATTATGCTACAGGAAATGTAAAAAAAAAAAAAAAGAAAAAAAAGAAAAAAAAAGTAGACCTTAGCATTAACCAAAATGTATGAATGCTGCAAAAGTATTGTTCGTTACTAGTTTATGTTAACATATAAAACTTTATTGAAAAGTGTAACAGATCATTTAAACTCAAATGAATATTTCCCTCAGGACCACGTTGGGGTCCCGATCACCTTGTTGGAATTTATTTTGCGATAATGACCAACAGACCGAATATTGTCCCTGTCATAATATGAAAATCCCCTATGTGTGAATGTGCAGCAGGCCGACAGTTTGAACAGTAAGCTGAGTCGAGAAGAAGAGGAGCTTGAGAGTCTGAAGACAGAATGCAATGAAGCCGGGTGCAAGATTCAGAGTCTGCAGGCCGAGACTGAGTCTATTAGAGCTCTGGTAGGACAACTTTCTCAAAGTGTGATGCAAAAAAAATCTAAAAGCACAACAATATTCGATTGACTGAACTTTGTATGATCCCCGATTCCCTGCAGAAACGAGGCCTGGAGAACGCCCTCAACGATGCCAAGCACTGGCATGACATTGAGCTCCAAAACCTGGGCTCTGTTATCGGGAAGCTGGAGGGCGAGCTCACTGACGTCCGTGGGGACATCGAGCAGCAGCGTCGGGACTATGAAACCTTGCTCAACAACAAGATGAAGCTGGAGCTGGAGATTGGAACGTATCATGGAATCCTGGACGGAGAGGAGAGCAGATTCCACTCCTCAACGTGAGGCTCATTTTCAATCTGCTTATGACAGGAGGACAAGGACTGTAAAAACAACTAAAGCCCTGACTCAATCTTCTTCCTCGTTCTTAAGTTCTTTGAAACTCTCCCTAGTTTCAGTTTCTGTGATTCCAGACAAATCTCAGGGGATATTGTATGTAACCACATTGTTATCTACTGTAGGTTCCCAGACGGTTCTTCAGTATGTGAGAGACAAACTGATACCACATTTTCCACATCTGAACCACAGAGCTGTCCACAGACGGAAGGTACGGTTTCAATGGAATATATTTTATCCACAAAACATAGTTCTCAAATGATCTGACAGTAGTATGAATATTCAGCTTGATGAATGAGATGATCATGTTTTTTTTTAGATTAAAAAACATGTTTTTGGTGTCCTTCGTCAGGTTCTAATGCTCCTGGTGCTCCAGAAGAAAGAAAGAATTAATGAAATATTTCATTAATTTTCTTGATTTTCATTTGTTTTTCCTCACTTGTATCATCTATAGACTACATGATTGCTGTGCAGGTTAAGAAATGAATAAAAAACAAGACATAAATTGAAGATCCACTCATAAAACATTGACTTCAATTCATTTTTATTTAGCATTTAGCTGATTTTATATACAAAGACTCTTTATTTGATTCTCTAGCCTCTATGATTCCATATCCTGATCCTTTATGCCTACATTCTGTTTTACTCCCACGGGTACCAAAGCCATAAATGATAGTGTGGGAAATATGAATAATTGACTATGGTCAAAGCTGAAGCTCCTTAACACGATAATGACACCTTGTGGTTATAATGACACGTCTATGAAACTGCCACTTAGACATTACTTCAAATCCATGTTATCGTTATGAACTATCATTTCTTTGTTTAGGAAATCCTCAAATAGCAGTTTACTGCGTGCATGGGGACAAAACACAAAGCTATAACAAAAGACAATAGCTGACTGACATCTCTAGTACAAATGGGTAACCATGGTGTATCTTAAATAAAACCCGCATTTACACTAATTTAAGCAGTTTAGTATAAACGTATTGAATGTTTTATATATATAAAAAAAGTGCAAATTCATGCAAAATAAAAAAATGACAGTCTAACATAGTATACTAAAACATAGCTGCATAAACATAAAAAAACAAGTTATTCTTTCCAACAGAAACTGAATGTTATTCATATTTAGGTATATGAATTATGTAGAATTTGGATACAGCAGATTTCATTTCTCTGGTCTCGTCGGGTCTCCAATAACTGAGAAGCATCCAGCACAGTAACGGGCCGGTTTCTTTGTGTTAGCAGAATTCGCTCTTTTCAGACGGAATCCAAGACTGCTGACCCTCACGTCCTATAAACATCAGCACAGCTGTAATATTCTACATACATGAACAAATAGGTCTGATTGTGTCACATCACGAAACACACTTCTCACCTGTGAGTTTCCTAGTGTTACACTTTCTGACGGATGTGGATCTGATGGTTGGACCAGCAGAGGTGTCTGTATGATGAACAACAAATGCATTGCATCAGTTTTTGCTATTCTTTTCAATATAACCAGTTTTAATGATATTCCCATTTAATAAAAAGATCCTTATACCTTTTGAAGTGGCTCCATGGGAAAAGCAGCGGAGAAGTTCAGCATAGAGATGAGCAGCAGCATCAGCAGGGCTCTTTGCATGTTCCCAGTCATCCTTCACTCTCACACTAACAGTGAACAGGCACACGTCTGTCCAATTAAAACACCACTCAAAGGGTGTGACCCAAAGTTGTTGTGCGTCACAGAGAAAATTACAGCACAGGGCGGCATTGTGTCAATAAAATCAATGTTTATTTAAGACATTTAGGAATTATGTGAAAAAGAATATTTTAGTCCCACACAAAAGATCTCAGTTAATGCCGTTCCTTCAGGTTAAATGGGAATGTTTTTAAAAGATATCAGGGCGACCGACTCGATTTTTGTCCCTGTTGAGCTCTCCCATCTCATACGGAGGTAGCTGAGGAATATATTCAAACACATACAGAAAATGTGATCTATATATGTGTGTGTATATATATTAGATTTCTGTAAAACGTAAACTTGATTCTCATTTAAGTGACTACAATGTGCAATGCTACAAAAAGAATGATTACAGCTAATAATAAATTAAACGTAGAAATACTGCATCACAATTGGAAGTTAATACAAAATAAACCATAAAATAAAATCAGCAGATAAATGCAGTATTGGTAATATGAGAAAGAAAATATAAACCGTGTTAAAAATTCACAGTCAGTAATTTCAGATGGGTTATTTGAAATTAAAAGCATAAGGTTAAAAATGTATACAGTCATAAACCATAATTTGGACATTTTTTTTGCACAAAGCACAAGGGAACGTTCTATTTATAGGCTATCTCCAACACTCATACTTCAACATAGTGAATAATCCTGAAAGCACATATCTGACAAGCTAATCGTCAGTTAATGTCAATTTCACTGTCCCTCTTTTTGGTATGTGTACTGATTCTCAAAGATAAGAGAGAAAGTCAAAAAGAAACAAATAAGAAAAAATAGACATGGGATTAGATGGGCACATGACAACCCATCCACCCAGTATACAGAGCTGGTGATCGGCAATCCCAAAATCAAAAAGATCTGCACATTAAAACCTGACCAAAACCGTAAGAGAATTCAAGTCAAAAAAGTGGTGAAATCAAAACAGTCCCATGTAAAGTGGAAAGTCATGGCACATCTAGCAGATGTTTTGTGCAGACACATTTTGCTCACATTAAATTTCCATCATGTTCTGCAAAACAGCAACATTCATTATGAGCAATATCCCAAATAACATACGATTAGTACTTCTAAGTAAGAAAGATTCTTGATAAAATAGAATTAAAAACAGCTTCATCCTCATTAATCATACCCACTTGATTATACTTTCTCCCAATTATGGCATGGGTTAACAGTGGTTAACTTTCACCTGTCTAGAAATCTAAATTGGCTTCCAGTTTAGAGGAATAAAAATGACAAATTTATGTGTACATGATGATATTACCTAACAACTGATGCTTAAAAGGGGCCCACAACACACGCTATCTGTTAACAGTGCAAAAGTGCGTTTTTTTTTAGCAGAAGTGCGGCCCAGTTGTTGTTAATGTCCTTGAAGGTATGTATGAATTCTACATTTGGTCGTCAAAAGAACAGAACAGGATTATGTCACCATTAAAGGTGTACTGGCATATCTGCTTTAGGCCTTTCTTAGAATAAAAGCCTGAATAATGGTACCTCTAATGCAAACATGTGAACCAGGGATCATGAGTGCATTTTGTTAGATTATTCAGTACAAAAACATTTCTTTCTTTTCTTTTTTTTTAATAATCAAAATCATTTCGGGCTGAGGGAGATGTGGCTTTAAGTTGGCTGTAAGGGTATACAGCCTACTCCTACCCCACCCTCATGGCAAATCATCGGTGTCATAAGCGTCCAGCGGTTCGTTTCTGGGTCGTACATTTCCAAAGAGCTGAGATTGGACTGTCCATCATAGCCTCCCACTGCATAGAGTCGACCGCAGTTGGCTACTAAAGAAATGCGGCTGCGTCGAGTGTTCATGGCCACTAGGTGGCTCCACTGATCTGTTATTGAGCTGTACACCTCTGCTCCACTGAGGAATGCAGAGCCATCATAACCTCCTGCCACATACAGATTGCTGCCCAAGGCTGCAGCACCGTGCCGACAGCGCTTGTTTATCATGGAAGCAACAGGGTGCCATAATGCTGTATGCTGGTTATAGTACTCCACCTAGTGGCAGAGACATGAAACAAGGAGTATTCACAACTTTACATATTGTAGTGTTTTGTAACTTATATCCGGCCAATTGAATTATGATGTTCACTTACTGTGTTAAAGATCTGTAGACCATCATGACCGCCTGAAACATATATTCTGCCTTCAAACACAGTAACGCCAGCAGCACTGCGGCTTGCACTCATTTCTGTTACTATTGTCCATCTGGTAACAAAAAACACACACACACACAGAAAATCAGACACATTTTGATTCTGAAAAACCACAGCAAAAACTTTGCTACTGAACACGTCTTTATATTAAATATTCATATATTAACTAATTAAATTACGTAAATAAACATCCTTGCAAGTAAACACTGCTTCAAGTAATTAAATAATCAGTCAATAATTTCAAATAATCAGCCAATAATAAAATGATCACAGAAACAAATTATCAGAACTAATAGAACAAACTATATAAATCACATTAATGTGCTACTTTAAACATAAAATATTTATATATTAACAAATTTAAAATAATTAAAGGGTAACTAAACCCTAAACCAAATTTTTTTAGTTAATGATCTGTAAGAATGGGGCTTTATTAATCCTGTTCATTGATTCGAGTAACTTTTTTGGACATTTGGGTATAAAGTGTTTTAAAGGAGCCGTATGTAAGATTGTGGCCAAAACTGGTACTGCAATCACTTTCAAATTACTGTAGAGCGGTGTATCCCCTCCCCCTCCCCCCTTGACTCGAGGTTGCCAGATCTGCTGCAGGATCCGATTCCGACACGTTTGTAGCTGCACCTGTGGTGACTAGAGCAGAGCTGGCAACCCGGATGCCGCAACACTACTGAGTTTGTGATTGGTAGATCGGTGGAGGGTGATTTGCTAATTAATCAAGTGACAGCCCTACATTGATCCAATTTTCTAAACATTATCTAAAGAACGTATGACTCACCTGTCAGTCTCTGGGGAATAGCACTCAACTGAATTTAGAGAGGACTTGCCATCATATCCACCACAGACATATATATGGCCATCAACAACAACTGTTCCCATCGCACTAATGCAGAAAGAAAAGATGATGAAACCAAAAGCATCAGATATCCATACATACATAACATGTAAAAAAAAAACTTGGTTTGAATTCAGCTTCAAATTAGTTTCTATAATATTAAATATATTTCCCTCACAATTTCACAATATATTACCTGCGTTGAGTATTCATGCTAGCAACTTTGGTCCACGTGTCAGTTTCTGGGTTGTAAACTTCCACAGTTCTAAGCCGTGATTGACCGTCATAACCACCGATGGCATAAAGCAGCCCGTTCACAACAGCAACACCCACTCGACTGCGGGCTGTGCTCATAGGTTGGCATCGCTCCCAACATTTTCCAATTGGATCAAATACCTCCACGACATTTAATGAGTCGCCTGTGCATGAAACATTGACTCATTAACAAAAACTGACACTTGACAATAACTAGCACATGAGTTTTCTAAAAGGACAGTGTGAAGGAGGTACCGGCACCGTTGAGGCCCCCGACCGCATAGATTAAACCTGCGATGGATGTGCAACATCTCTGTCGGGTCTTGTAGGCTGGGAGGTGCGGCCGTCGCTCCGGCATCAGATGGTAATCTTTTGCCTCATCAACAAGGTCCCTGTTAGAGTAAAGGTCAAATGCATATTCATGCATGGATACTTTTGGAAAAGCACAAACAATTCCCAAAATAATTAATCCCTACATTCTTTCAAAAGTACTACTAAAAAACTGTTACATATTCTCAGCCACCTAATAATAATTATATACATTACATACAACCATAAAGTCACCATGAAATCAAGATTGATCATTTTTAATGGAATATTGAAGTATTTATTACATATGATTTATCTATGCAAAAAATGTTTAATTCATGTGCCCACATATTCTTTAATTAAAATAATCTCTACTCTGATGACATGGTTTTTTTTGGTGCAAGGGCAACCTGTCGCTCACACAAGATCATAATAGAAAACAACAATGATCCAAACAATTTCCGATGACCAAAATAAAGTCGCGCGCAACATTTTTTTTTTTTCAGAAGCTGTTTCAATCAGTTATACAGTACATCCCAATAGGCATGAAAAGATTATCACAACTACCGTTTCATGCTGACTTGAAGTACAATGGTACTCTTAGATATTGTATTGAAAATGTATTTACTGTAGATTTGGATCTGCAAAAATCACATTGTCTCTAAGTTTGGATTCGAAACTGTGTTTTTGCCAAAAGGTCCATTTATGGGGCAGAAGTTATCTGAAAGAAACGTGCCTGCATTTGTGGCAGCAGCGTACAAGCTCATCTTGTTGGACTCGGTCAGCAAGGAACTGAGGTCGACATAGAGGCAGTCGGGTTTTAGACAGTAACTCCGGTAACCGTGGCTCACGATCTTCACGTGCATGTCGTACCCAAGCAAGCACGGCCTCAAACACCTACAAACAACAAAAAAGATCAGATTTTCTCTAATTTAATAGTCTCTCATTAAAGAAAACACCCAAAACTGTGAAACAATGAAAATGTGTGATTTACATCCATCATTCAGTACCATCCTGTTCTTGTCACTTTATGTTAGTCATTAGAATCTGACCTGCTCCTCTGCTTGGACATTGAGCTCGTCGCAGCCCACAAGCTCAAACACCTCCTCCGGCCGAAGGGCCAGGAACTCCTCGGACAAAGATACCTCCACAAAATGCTGGTGAACGAAGATGTTGGCTGCATCGTAAAGTGTGGTGCACATCATAGTCTCTGCGAACTGCCGTACACCAAGGCAATTCTTTGGATGCAACCTGTTAATTAGGAGCAAGTCTAGAATGATCTGTATGTGAAATGAATCACTGTCATATCTCCTTTTAATATGTATAACTCGATAACCTGAGAGAGGCCTGTTACTTTTATTACTTAATTGGCCTGATTGTGATCATTGGATCCTATATTATTATTTGATTATACCATTATGTATACACATTATCGTTTAAAGGTTTGGGATCAGTCATATTTTTTAAAGAAGTCTCTTATGCTCAACAAGGCTGTATTTTATTTGATCAGAATCCAATAAAACAGTGTTGTTGATAATGTTAATATTTGAACAATTTAAAATAACGTTTTTATTTTAATATATTTAATGCATCCTTGGTGAATAAAATTATTAATTCCTTTAAAATCTTACTGACCCTAAAACTTTGAACCAGTAGTTATTACAATATCTATATCAGTAAAACTTTACAATAAGGTCTCATTTGGTAACATTAAAATTCTTTCATCATTTAGTTATTCCAAACTTGTGTTTCTTTGTTCCGCTGAACGCAAAAAAAAATATATATTTTGAAGAATGTCAGTTGCTGGGCCCCATTGACCTCCACAGTATTTCAATGGGACCCATACATTGTTTGCTTACTCATATTCTTTAAAATATCTTCTTTTGTGTTCAGTAGAAGAAAGAAATGCATACAGGTTTGGAACAACTTGAGGTTGAGTAAATGACTGACCAAATTTAAATGTTTGTGTGAACTATTCCTTTAATGTATTTTTAACTAACATAAACTAACAATGAGCAATACATTTGTTACAGTATTGATTCATCTTTTTAATGTTACTTAATAAAATAACAGTTGTTCATTGTTTGTTCATGTTACTTCACAATGCATTAACTAATGTTAACAAATAAATAAAAAAATTTAAATAATGTATTAGTAAATGTTGAAATGAACATTAACTAAGATTAGTAAATGCTGCAGAAGTATTGGTCATTCTTAGTTCATGTTAACTAAAGAAGTTAAAGGTGCCCTATAATGTGAAATTGAATTTATGTTGGCATAGTTAAATAACAAGAGTTCAGTACATGGACATGACTTACAGTGAGTTTCAAACACCATTGTTTTCTCCTTCTTATTTAAATCTCGTTTTTAAAAAACACCCCTGAAAAACAGGCGAATCTCCACATAATACCGACTGTGACGCAACAGTCGGGGATCACGCCTCCAAAGATTTGCATATCCCAGCCCTCAATGACAAGCACTGCACAGCCGAGTCATCATCGGAACAAGCGAGGATCAGAGAGAAAATGGCAGATCATGGAATAAATGCTATGTTCCAGGCTGTGCAGGGGATGTGAGGTATTTTCATACCCTTCCCACAGAAAAGAAATTTCAACAGGCGTGGACGCGTGGTTGATGTTTATATTAATCGGATACCGCAACAGTTTAATTCGAAGTTGTTAGTTTGCTCTGCCCATTTCACCACGGACTTATTTTCGAACCTGGGACAATATCAAGCTTCTCTCAGCGTCTCAAACTGAAGAAGGGGGTAATTCCAACTATATTCCCGCAACCGGTAAGTAGTGATTTTATTAAAGATAATTTACACTGTGTTAGATCCAGCGCAAGATCCTAGTACAGTAATAGCAAACTCCAAGTAACGAGCATACATAACTAACGTTAAATAGGCTCATTCTCAGTGAAAAAAGTATACAGAAAGCGGTCAAAGAACAATCCACACAGCGCGAGTTTATCTCTCTTGCCAAACTCGTTATGAAATCAATGACGCTGTTACACTGCACAACGAAGCTCTCATAGAAGTAGGCTATGTCATCGTTTGCATTGGTGAAAGCATTAGAGAGAGAAACTGCGTTGTCTCGCGATCAACAGACTGTCATCTGCTTGCTCAATGCTCATCACAGCAACATTTTATGTGATGGAAATAGATTTAAATACTTTAAAAACATCTCACGATTCGTTAATCTCGATAGCTGTAATAGTTAAAACGTATATAACAGCTGTAATAAAAGTATTCGAGAGAGTTTCACATGTCATATTTCATATGCAAGCATGTCAGCCAATCACAGCAGTGGCCGGTTCTCACAGCAGACACGCCTCTTCAAACAGAGTGTTCAAATCAGAGACTAAAATCAGGCTAGGAAAAATGCCTTTTATTTCTAAATTATGACTATTTTTGATCTAAAAAACATACTAACATTATAAGGGCAACCCAGGAAACATTATAAAATAATAAAAAAAAACATTCTAGGGCACCTTTAACTAATGAAACCTTATTGTAAAATGTTACCTCTATATCTATATTATAAGTCATGAAGAAATATTAAAATTGTTTTGTTTTTCTACCTCTGCTGTAGAAATGTGCAGCAGGCATCTTTGACATTTTGAAGCTGCAGGAAACTGGCCCCTATCAGGAGGGCCTGGACGTTCTGTTGGTCTATGGCTATGTGTCCATTGTAGGCAAAGTTTATTAGGGATTCAAGTGCACTGTTTAGAGGCAAAACAGAGATGAAAATATTAGCATACATTTACAATACAACCAAAAAAAGACCATGTCTAGAGATCTTGATTGATTTTGTATCTTTACCTGGGATCCATGCCTTGCATGACGATCTCATCCTGTTTGCATTCCACCATGTCATTGGTAAACATGGCATGGAAGTACGGAATAGAAGCAGCAAGGACTATTCTGTGAGCACTGAATTTGTGCTCTCCTACCTGCATACACACAGACGGGTGCACAAATCCTGATCAGAAATCATCTCATACACATAATACAAAAAGATTTCCCGGTTCAGTGTTGTTAACGGGAAATCTGAAACATTATAATCCCTTTGATCACAAAGTCAAACCATTCTCTAGGGCAAAAATTAACAGACAAGTGAAATTGTATTGAATGAAGCAGCAAATGTGGGGAAAAAAATGGAACATTCAGGCATTAAGAAAACCTAATGTACTGAAAGTATACTATAATCCTTAGCATGATCTGTAGTATGTACTATAAGCCAGCTGTCAGTCAGCAAAGACATGCGTACAGCAGGTAAGGTGAAACAGATAAATAGGATTATTGCTCTCTGTGACCCACATAAAGGGCTGATGATGCCACATTTAAAGCACAGCAGCAGATCAGAGACTGAGCACAGGTTGCATTAGCTGATGCTTCTACTAATGGTGCTTTATACAGCAACATAATAATAATATATTTACACATCCCTCAAAAATAAGGAGGCATCAGCAAACCACCTCTTTTTTTCTTTTTGGTATAGAAAACGTAAAAAATGTGCAGTATTTTTCATTGTTTACATTTTCCTATAACACAGTTTCATATTAATATCTAAATGTTTAATTTTTAACGATTGCATCCATGTTCTATCTGTCTTTTCTTCTTTTGAGCAGCAGAAACAACATTTATGTTCCTGCAAGTACTGTTGCATGCTTTATTGAGATGCTTTAAATAAATAAACCTTAACTTGACTTAAAGTAGGCTGAATTTTACATATTATAATGAATCTGAAGCAGTGGTTCTTAAACAGCAGGCTGGGACCCACTAGGGGGCCTCAGCACACTTCCAATGGGGCCTCAAAATTGTTTAATGCTTAAAAATAAAAATAAACTAAAACAGCAATTATTAACAGCATTATTCTTATAATTAAATTATTATCATTATTCATAAAATATTTTAATTAATTCCTTCAACAAAGTTAATCCACTAAAAAAGTAATTAATGTTTCAAATTAATATAATTTTTTTCAAGTTATGTCAAGATGTACAGTATTTTATTGCATAGAAATTGTAAAAAAAAAATAACTAGATAGATACAAAAGAAATATCTAGAAACTGTTGTTTAAAATAATCCAAACAGTTCACTATTTATTGGATATCCAGCTGTCATCTGTGTTTCTATTAAACCCAGCTTGATAATAGGCTAGTTAAACATTAAATATGAGGAAATGAAAACTTCTTAACAGACCATGGAAGGCGAGTTTACAACCCAAACCGTTTATAATTTCTCTACAGGTTGAAATAAAAATAGCAATAATAGCAGGATGTATTTTGTTCCTCTTCCTTGCTTTAGTAGTTTACAATATACAGCTGATGAGGATGTTAGCTGAACATGCTAACAAATAACACTGGAATACATCGCCTTCAAAATGTATACAAAACATAGAGAGATACATTTGAAGAGATGTATGCAATGAGACATTAACAAACGACCTGACATGCTTGAAAATTACAGCTCTTCCTTCTGTTAGCAGTATCTGTACTTCACTAGCCTCTACCATGCTGACAGCCCAGTGCTACTTGGTTAGCATTTCACTAGCAAATTAACCCTAACAAAGAAATGCACAGTACTTTTAGGGTAACATCACACAGTTTCCCTTGTCGTCGGATCTCCTCCATCACTGCATATCCACGAGCGGGCAAATCGGCGACAGAAAAATGCATCAAATCTTCTAATTCTTCAAAAATCGTGTCACCCATCGTCATTGATGGACTGGAGACGACACTTTTTGTCCAAAACGAGACGCCGTAGCACAAGCTGTTTAACTGAGTGCCCTCCACCGGTGGTGTCAGTTCCTTATCATGCAGGGGTCATATACCGCTCACATCAGATTTATGTGGATGTACTGGTCTTATTCATGTGATTCACATACAGCATGGCTTAGGTTGAGTTCAGCTCACGTGACAGTTTTGCAAAGCTTTTGTTGACTCTCTAGTCTATGAGTTATTCGCAGTAAACGGTTGATAGGCTACTACAAAGCTATATCATATAAAGATATTCCATCCTTTTTCTCTTGCTAGTTTAAAGCATCGGACAGATGCAGAGTTATAAGAAGTTTAGACTGCTGAAGTTTGAAATGGATGTTTTTGTATAGTCACACAATTAGTCCGATAACATATCCGATTCTTGCTGTTGTGGCTTATCACAATCCACATTTTTGTAATTTTTATTAAATAAAATCATCAGTTCATTTCCTGTTGTTGCTATGTATCTGTCTTTCTCTGCTTTCTGCTGATTATATCTGCCAACACTAATTCTTGAGACATGCCAAACTTTGACTTAAAACTTTACCTGCAATTATATTTTGAAATAGCAACATTTTAATTTTTTTTTAATTAATTAAAGATGATCAATAGAATGTTCTTAACACAAATGTGCCATTTCATTTGATGTTCTCAATATGTATTGTTTATTAAAATGATTACTTTAGTAGAATGTTTAGAATGATTAGCCTACTTCTTATTATACTGTCAGGTTGTCATGCTTTTGCTAACTTTTGGGAGGGAAAACACCTCCTTGAAAATCTTCTGTAAGCAGGAATGTACTACAGGACACTCGTCCTTTTGTGTCAAAGCAATGCAGAAGTTTAAGGCACAGACAGCTGGTTCTGGTCAAATCTACAATTGCAAAAAACACAGCAAAATTCTAATCAGTCAATATTCAACTCTCCTCTGCCCTCCATTAGCTATTCTAGTGTGTTCCATCTAATCCCCAGAGCTGTATGAGACTAGTAGTGTGGCTAGATGATTGTTCAAGAAGTTACATTATAGACGTTTAAATTTAGAGAGTTGCCTATAAGAACCTTCCTTGTATACTCTTGGTTGTTGTAAATGTCTTCTTCCTGTTCAGGTGACAAAAACTACAGCTTGTACAATGAAACATAACCAAAACTAGTACCCACCATGATTTATCAGCATGGCATGTTCAGTGTTAGATATGAGATATCAGAGCGTTAATTAGATATCTCTCTTTAAAGATATAAAAGAGATATACTCTTTGTAACTACACAACTTTGCCAGCAGGTGGCACAAAATATCCAGTAAGAGATGTCTGGAAATGTGTACAAATTCTATTTACAAAAATAAACAGAGAACAGACAGTCATTCTGGCAGGCATGAACTGGCAGGAAAATAAGTTGCTCAGAAGAGCTGTTACCTCAGGGGAGGATTTAGTAGAAGTGCTTTTCTAAGAAAGTTCAATAAAGCTTTGGTTAAAAAAAAAGAGGAAGATTGTTTCAAATAATTCAAATAAATTAAATTAAATAAAACTGATATGTGTTGGGATGCTTGGTGAAATAAACTTCCAGGAACCAAATGAAAACATAATGTGGTAAAAAGTTAGTATTTTCATGTATGCATTAAAAGAAAATTATTAATGCCTTGTTCAAGTAATTGCTGATGATTGGTACATTATTAGCAACAAATTTATTCATACTGCACCTAGTATAGACTTACGCAATTTCTCATTGGATTTCGCAAGAAAGAGTGTGAGAGGTAGAAAAGGGTCAATGAGTGTGAGATGCTACACAAAGATATATGTGAGTAGCCCCAAACAGACATGTGGACACTTTTGGACACCTATGCTATACACCTATCTATGCACCTGATATAAATGTCATTGCATTCATCCACAAACGAATGATGTAAGACCTTTTCTCAGAACTAACTTCCCTTTTCCTAGCAATGTCATTTTACTTTTAAACAGCTAGTCTCAAGGTCATTTTAGTGCATATACTGTATAAAGTTTATCTCAAATTTCTTAGAAGAGAAACCACATCAGTTCATCCGATTAACTATGGACATGTTCCGCTTTGAAGTGTCCTATTTGAAAATAAAACATCTATAATTTAAAGCAGAAATGTATTTTTGTCAAGAGTGTTTATATATAGGCTATGCCACTTGGTTTGATGTATGCTTTTGTATGTGATTTGAGAAAGGGTATAGAGTCTGAGGAAAGTTTTCACACGTCTAAACCCAGTCACTCCATTTTTTAAATACTAGTTTCAACACTCATGCAAGCCTAAACTTGAGAAATACTAAATCACACAATTCACTGTTTACACCCACTACAGACTTCTCATTTACAGTTTACCCCACTGTTAGAAGAAAGTGTTTATTTAGAAACTAAAGGGTTCTGTCAGGCACTGTATATACATAGCCATTTTTAAGGGCATTGGATAATTTTATGGATATAGTTGTAATGAATTAATGTTTTTTAAAAATATTTTATTAATCTTTTATATGCTATGAATTAAACTGCTCATAAACACTCCATCAGTAGAAATATATTTAATAATGCTTAATAATACTAATTAATGAAATAATTTTTCTTTTGTGGCATAAAGGGTTGTTTAACATTGAGTCAAGAACCCTGGGTTCTACATATTGAACCCCATTGAACCCTTTTTTTCTAAGGAACTCAACACAAAACTATTAAATAACATGTTAAAGCAACATTACAAAACGTGTATTGTAATTTGAAAGTGTAGGCCATTTATAGCCCAATCACCCTTTGCACTGCGTAAATTATGACTGGGGTTGAGTAATCTGACATGTAGACTACTGAATAATTTTATGGCACAGGACAGTAAAATGATCTCTGTGTGTGCATATTGTCTAAGCTTTACGGTAGCATGTTAAAAAGAGGAATTTCAGAAAGCTCCAGCCAGTCGGGAAAGCTGGACGGAGATGAAATGATGCCTGTAGGACGGACTCTTTTAGTGTACAACACTGAGTAGGCTATGTGTAGGGTGGACTGGACTGCGACCCACGTCTCTCACGTACGACGCTGTCTGCTTTCGGTAGCTTTATCGGTTTTTTAAGTATTCGTAAGGATGGGATTAAATTGGCCATAACAGTGAACGTTTTACCTCGCTTTTAAAACGCTTTTCGCGAATTGTGTCGTTTTAACGGCCTGTTGCAGTATTTATATGTGACTGATGACGGAACTGTAACTTGAAATCGTGACCAGCGGTATTCGTCACTCTTCTATATTCAATGAAACACGTTTGGAGCTACAACATCGCTGCAAGCCTCAGGAGGTCCTGCGTGCTCAGTTGGTCTTAAAGGAGCCGTAAAAGCAGCACGAAAGGGTAAAATGACTATGTCCGTTCCAGAGAACATATCGGGGTCCGGGGGGAAGGAGGAGGAGAGTGAAGAAGATGAGAGTGAAATCTTGGAGGAAAGCCCCTGCGGCCGCTGGCAGAAGCGACGGGAGCAGGTAACGTTACGTCTCGAGGTTAATGGGCATATATAGGAACGGAAGCATCGCTGTAATTACCCTGCATTGACGACTGGATCATACAAAAATGTGTATTTAACAATTATTTAAGTACTTAAAGGGCTCTGCAAATGAAAATACATTGTATGATTTGGTTGTGACCGTGTCCTCGTGATAAACCAGCCCAGTTGGTTTCTCCACATGGAGAGTCTACAATGATTTGCAGCTGGTAAACTCACTGAAGAATGGCTGCACATTGTAAAAACAACAACAACATGTTAAACGATGCATAACTCCTTTAACAACAAGTAGTTTGCTTTAAACACATTTAACATAATTTCAGAAGTGACACGCGTAGTTTTTATATGATTCAATGTAAACATTTGAGAGTTCACGTACAGCCCCTCCCCCTCTCCCTCCGCCCACCGCCCACGTACACGTACACGCGCACGCAAATACAGCGCATTCATAGTATGTCATTTATTTTTATTCCTTTATATATATATATGTATAATACATTTTTTTTATGAGATAAAATTGGCGTGGAGGTGTCAGCCCCCTCTTGTCGGCTTGTGTTGAAGCGTGGTCTCGGCTTTCTTTGAGATAAGTCACAGATACAGTAAACTAAAGCTTATCAGTCTTGGAACACATTCAGGCTATCTATCTACAGGACACTGGAAACTTGTAACCTCCTCTTTTAACCATGTGCTTCTAGTAGTTCTAATTGTTGAACTTTATTTGTATGCTTATTAATGCTAATTATTTATGCTTAGACAACCTCATCCACCTACAGTGTAAAATCTAATTGAATTATTTTACTTTTAAGAAGCATGTAAACTCTTGACTTCTAATTAAGCATATTTATTTGATTATTTAAAATAAAGTGGACTAGGTATTACATGTTTTTCCTCTGAGGAAGTAGGCTACTTAGTGTCATCAATTTACACGAACTTAACCATTTAAAGTCACCATGAAATCAAAATTGAGCAAGAGCAGCATGCCATGAGGGGTGGCAACGAGGCTTGCCATGGTATGTAAAACTGGTTGTACTATATGAGGGATGATACCTGTATTTTAAAAATATTTAAAAGGGGAAAAAACAATAACAGTTCCTAACTAAAAAGTACTGGGCACAACAACAGTTGTTTGATTCCTACAATAGGGGTATCTGCTCCTGAAGGGCTCTGAACAGATCTGGCTGTAATTTTCAAGTAATCCAGAACACTTTCATTAGCTGCTTCAGGTGTTTCTGATTAGGATTTAAGCTACATTGTAACCCTGCTGTACTGCATTACATTAGAACAATATAAAAGTGAGTAATTGATGACAGCATTTTCATATTTAGGTTAACTAACTATCCCAAATATGATCTAATCTACACGAGGAATACAATACTGTTGCTGAAAATGAACGCACCATTGAGTCGTTCTGGACATAGTGTTTCTATCTTCCTACTGCCTTCTGCCACTCTGTTTTGCACTTCTTCTGCATCACTTTCTTCTTTCAGTATATCCTTCTCTCGCTGCATTGTGCATTTCTATACCTCCATTGCATAATTATCTCCTGCCTCTGCTCTTTGCTCTTGTTCTCCTGCCTCATCTGCATCCTGCTTTTGATTTATTTTTTTATTTTTTTAAGAAAAAAATTGTGGTCTATGTCTCCCTTCCTCTTCATTTGGGCCTTCTGTCTCATAGAAAACAGTCACATAAAAACACATTAATGAAGACCAGCCTATTGCTTTATCCAAAAAATGTGCAGGCTAGCCTATATGTCAGGTGTATTGACCAGTTTTGGCTAGTGCATTGGAAATTGACACAACTGTGCTGTAACAACCACAGCTCAGGTAATTTATTTAGATTGAGATAGACACATGATTGCCTGTACCTGCTTCAGAGCATCAACATTATATACATAATATTGAACTATTTGTCACGGTAATGGCTAGTAGTTTGTGCACTGATCTCGGTCTGGTAGTGTTCATTTTAATTTTTTATTTTGTTGGTGCCACAAAAAGTTAAAGAGTGGGGGAGGGGTGAATATTTTCATATGTATAGTGACATCACTATGATGAACACTGCCCCACTAAATATTATTTAGCTTGCGCATTTTATTGTGGTCTCATTTTAGTATTTGCTTAATATTTGCTTACATTTAGATGCAATTATTAACTAATTAATCCACAAATGTTGTTCAGTTAATCTGCGATGTCACAACTAAATTGTCAGCCATTTAATAAATAAATAAACTGGTATAATATATATATATATATATATATATATATATGTATGTGTGTATATATATATATACATATATATATATATATATATACACTCACCGGCCACTTTATTAGGTACCCCATGCTAGTAACGGGTTGGACCCCCTTTTGCCTTCAGAACTGCCTCAATTCTTCGTGGCATAGATTCAACAAGGTGCTGGAAGCATTCCTCAGGGAGTTTGGTCCATATTGACATGATGGCATCACACAGTTGCCGCAGATTTGTCGGCTGCACATCCATGATGCGAATCTCCCGTTCCACCACATCCCAAAGATGCTCTATTGGAATGAGATCTGGTGACTGTGGAGGCCATTTGAGTACAGCGAACTCATTGTCATGTTCAAGAAACCAGTCTGAGATGATTCCAGCTTTATGACATGGCGCATTATCCTGCTGAAAGTAGCCATCAGAAGTTGGGTACATTGTGGTCATAAAGGGATGGACATGGTCAGCAACAATACTCAGGTAGGCTGTGGCGTTGCAACGATGCTCAATTGGTACCAAGGGGCCCAAAGAGTGCCAAGAAAATATTCCCCACACCATGACACCACCACCACCAGCCTGAACCGTTGATACAAGGCAGGATGGATCCATGCTTTCATGTTGTAGACGCCAAATTCTGACCCTACCATCCGAATGTCGCAGCAGAAATCGAGACTCATCAGACCAGGCAACGTTTTTCCAATCTTCTATTGTCCAATTTCGATGAGCTTGTGCAAATTGTAGCCTCAGTTTCCTGTTCTTAGCTGAAAGGAGTGGCACCCGGTGTGGTCTTCTGCTGCTGTAGCCCATCTGCCTCAAAGTTCGACGTACTGTGCGTTCAGAGATGCTCTTCTGCCCACCTTGGTTGTAACGGGTGGTTATTTGAGTCACTGTTGCCCTTCTATCAGCTCGAACCAGTCTGGCCATTCTCCTCTGACCTCTGGCATCAACAAGGCATTTCCGCCCACAGAACTGCCGCTCACTGGATGTTTTTTCTTTTTCGGACCATTCTCTGTAAACCCTAGAGATGGTTGTGCGTGAAAATCCCAGTAGATTAGCAGTTTCTGAAATACTCAGACCAGCCCTTCTGGCACCAACAATCATGCCACGTTCAAAGTCACTCAAATCACCTTTCTTCCCCATACTGATGCTCGGTTTGAACTGCAGGAGATTGTCTTGACCATGTCTACATGCCTAAATGCACTGAGTTGCCGCCATGTGATTGGCTGCTTAGAAATTAAGTGTTAAGGAGCAGTTGGACAGGTGTACCTAATAAAGTGGCCGGTGAGTGTATATGTGTGTGTGTATTTAAATTTAAAGTGTGATTTCTGAATCAGAAGACTGAAGACTGAAATCACTGTGATTTGAACGTCAATTTATTCTAAATCATTACACGAGACACACGCAACTCAAATGAAAGGTTTGATTTGGTCTCTGGATATAAGCCTCTGGACAAGCAGGCCCTGTTCGATGGAAAGCATGACAACCTGACAGTATAATCTAGGCAGAAGTAATCATTCTACTAAAGTAATCATTTTACTAAACAATACATATTGAGAAAATCAAACGAAATGGCACATTTGTGTTAAGAACATTCTATTGATCATCTTTAATTAATTCAACAACAACAACAAAAATGAAAATGTTGCTATTTTAAAATATAATTGCAAGTCAAGTTTAAACTCAAAGTTTGACATGTCTCATGTCTCAAGAATTAGTGTTGTCAGATATAATCAGTATAATACAGTAGGCCTATATCAACAACATGAAATGAACTGATGATTTTATTTAACAAAAATGTGGATTGTGATAAGCTACAACAGAAAAGATATTTTTGGTGCCAAAGCACAAAGTATTGACTTCGAAAAGGACAGACATGCTTGAACAACAAGAGTGAAAGTTTTTTTGGCGGTGGATGTTTTCTTTTCTCAATGACTCTGACATTTAAATGGTAAGACAAGGATCATGAATCACAGCCAGGGTTTACGTAACAAAACCTGCTCAATTCAAAAGCCTCCCAATCACGGCCAAAACTAGCCCAATCGTAATGTGAAATGATGTAATGTTGGGAGTTTTTTAGTTAGTTACAAAACTCTGGCATTAATGTTTGTTTCGACAGTTTCAACCTTGTGACATTAGGATTGCCAGCTTTGTTTGTTTAGTAGAGTGGGCTTTACTACATAAAAAATATTTTTAATCAATGCGAAAACTTCTGCAAATAATTTGAGGGATATTAAAATTTTGGCCGATACGGATAACCGATAATTCTTTATTTGAAAGCCGATAACCGATAACAGATATATTGTCAGATAAATCTAAAAATGAGATCCTGATTACAAAAACAAAAGTCTCACCATTAAAAGCCTTGTCCCAACAACACATTCATAATCTTCTTATCATATTTTTATGTAGCCTAATATGACAGTCTTGCACTGTTCATGTTGCACTGACTGAACTGTATTTTCTACATACTGAGACAAAATTTTCCCTCTGGGAAACCACGTCAACAGAGTTTTTTGAGCAGACGTTTACCACAGTTCAATCTCTACACTTAATTAGCAGCGAGCACATGTGTGTGAATGAGAAACCTGAGGTGAAAATGACTCAGTGGACAGATGGGCGAGCAATGATGTTTTCTGGTGGTGGAGTGTTATTTTTCACATGGGAATGGCACATTCAAACGAGTCCAAATCGAATCCGTTGTTGGTTTCAATTAGCTTTTATTCTAAGTTTCTTTATATTGGTATTCTTTTGTGAATTAGAACATTTTCAAGTTTAGTAGTAATTGAGGCACCAGAATAGTCATTATTAAAGGGATTTCTGTGAACACAGCCAGCTTGGCTTTGCTCTTAAAGACTTTTGTTATGCAACTGTTTTCCACCGTTTTGCTCTTTCTCATAAGACTTAGGCTACTAAACTTATCATGCAATCACCATCACTTATCACCACGATACAGGATCAACCTATGTGCATTACGAGGACCATAGTTTTTTAGTAAACTGTTGTATAATGTGAGATTTGAAACTTAATGTTCAACCATTATTTTTTTTATCAGCGGTCTTCCCTAAAGTTTAAACACTGCAATAAATAAATCTATTCCAAAGGATTGCGCTGGGTTACAGATTACGTAGTCAATGGAAAATCGGAGAAGGTGAAAAGTGTGCACGTGAGTCGGGCTGATCTGCATCAGCATCTCCACTTTGTCGTAATCTCAGCAGATAGCAGATTTCTTGTCTGAACAAAATGAGCGACATCCCAGAAACTAAAAAAGCCCAGTCATCATCACTTTCCTGAGGACATCAGTGTATAGGAAGAGAATAATTATCCCGTGAGGAGGCTCAGTAGGACTAAAGTTCACCTTGTCTGTGTTTAATGAGCAATCCTAATGAAATGTTCTAACAGTTAGATCTGTGACTGTAGAATATTCCCAGAGAAAAGTGCTTTTCATAGCTGTGCCTGCATTTACAAACGGCTTTGCATTAAGTTACAGGCACCCTTATTGACACAAATCTGCGTACACTTAGTCATTCTGCTCAGGATGCATATCATCTCCGTCTCCCTCTCTGGTCTTTCTGTCTTTGACTCGCAGACACCAACACAAATGAAAGCACAATCACTAGCACATGGTAAATGTTGTCTTAACTGCACATTGCCAATGGATTAGCCCTGCCAACCCAATGATCTCATGATCATGTTTCTCAAGGAGACGCTTTATTGCTTTGACATGGCAATGTAATTGCCAATTGCATAGTAGCATTTAGTTTCATTGTTGTTGGTCTTTTTGACTAGTGGTTCTGTACTGATCGCAAAAATCACAGCAGATCTGTTCTGATAGGGCCACAGGAAATAATGGTAAATGCAAATGAAATGCAACTTGTAACCATATAACATGCTCATTAAGGATAGCTAAATAAATAGGATTATTTTAATGTTAGTAATTTAGCAGATTTGTTGGATATATAAATAATATTATACAGTAAAA
This sequence comes from Semotilus atromaculatus, assembly GCA_031834385.1. NCBI lineage: Eukaryota > Metazoa > Chordata > Actinopteri > Cypriniformes > Leuciscidae > Semotilus > Semotilus atromaculatus. The sequence continues at coordinate 30,003,217 of JAULUF010000044.1, read as the reverse complement.
TTTGGGTCTTGAAGCAAAAACAGTTTTTCACACAGGCTAATATTACAGTGTATGTGATACAGATGCTATTTATTTGTATAAATCATGTCATATAAACAATGATAGAAGCATTTAAAGCCTTTCTATATAATTTCTAATATCTCTGTCAATAGTCTATTGCCCCATATTTTCATATAGTGTCAGGCAGTTGTTGCTTAAGGTAAAGTTAGTTTTGCATTTAGCCTGCCTTTTTAATTCAGTCCTCACAATGACAAAAGATTCCTCAAGCATTTGTGAAAAATGCAAACTACCTGCTTGAGGTCTTAAAGGTGAATAAGCTAATGGGTAGTTTGCATTTTTCACAGTTGCTTATGGAGTCTTTAGTCATTCCCCAGAAAGGAACAAACCTTTCTACTGCAGGCCCGCATAGTGAGGCCAGAGAGGATCGGGATTGCCTTTATAGCTCACTTTTCTGCCTTTAAGAGATTCGCTGTGTTTCAGGCGAACAGACAGAATATTCCTGTGTCTGTCAGGATTACAGATAGAAAACTATGGTTGTTGGCCACATTCACTCAACCTTTCAAACTAAAGCAATTGTTTTGGATAACGCTTTATTATGATTCACAGAATTGCTTTTACACAGATCACCCATAGACATTTGATGACATTGAGATTGTATTTCTTTCCACTGTGTCTAGTACGTAGGGCTGTGTGTTGTGACATTATAGCTGGGAAATGGCAGAGATTATTTTAGCCTATACCTGTTTATGCTGTTGATGTCATCAGATTCAAAGATGCTATATAGTGTTGTTGGTAAAGACTGTTTTCACTAACTTTGCCAAGTATTGCTCAGACAATTTATCATATGTACAAATACCATATCATGTCTATTTACACTTCATCTAAATAGTTCATTTCATTGACTATTTGCACTTTTACAATATTTACGAAGATGCTATTTGTTGTTATTTACTGGAGCCATGTAAACAGTGTAGGCCACTGCCGACGGGTTCACTGATTATAATGGGAGCAACCACGGATGTCTGGTGTAAAATATGTGTAACTGTAAGTGGTTGTGGTTGCCATCACAATGGAAAACAATGGTTTTTGTGGAAAACATCACAATGTGGCTCATTAATAGAGAATTCTACTGTGCGTGTGCAGTCACACCGTCACTGTCAGGAAACATACGTGATTCATATTTATAATGCATTACAGTTTGGAATCTCAAGCGTTATTAAGCTGATAATATCCCAGTTATCATTCATTTGTTTTGAATAATGTATAGGGATGCACGATATATCGGCATCAGCCGATATATGTTCATTTTTAATGTTATCATTTTCGGCCCGATTTCCTTCAGCTGAGACACTTCTGATGAATGCAGATTGGAATCAATTAAAATACAAAGGAAAGTACAGTGAAGTTCACCATGTGCAGCGCAAGTCTGTTATATAGGCTACATAAAATTATAATGAGAAAATTATTTGTTTGCTTGAGACATGACTTTTAATGGTGAGAGACTTTTTTTTGTAATCAGGCTCTCAAATTTGGATTTAGATTCATCAGCCAATATATCAGTTATCGGCTTTCAAATATAAAGAATTATCGGTCATCTGAATCATCCAAAATGTTCATATCGGTGCATACCTAAATGTAATGATTTGAATTTCTAGAAAACATTTCAGGGTTGAGTTTTCAAGCAATGATATTTACTCTACTTTTAATACTTCGTTCTACAAGGACACATTAAATTGATCAGAAGTGACAGTAAAGTCTTTTATAATGTTACAAAAGATTTCTATTTTTAAATGCTGTTCTTTTGACCTTTCTATTCATCAAAAAATATTAAGCAGCACAACTGTTTTCAACGTTGATAATAGGATATGACTGCTGACAATTCAAATTCCATCACAGGAATAAATGACATTTTTAAATGAATTTAAACCCTTGAGCATAAAAATATCATAAAAATATCCGATCCCAAACTTTTGAATAGCGTATATTGAGATATTACTGTGACAAAAAACAACAACCCTCAAACCATAATATAAGATTTTGATCATGCTGCACACTCCTGGTGTATTTGTACTGTCATTATCAGACACTCGCAGGTAATGGACCCTCTCACCCAATGATAGGTGGTGGTAATGCATTTACACTAATTAAACCAGTGGAGAGGAACAGCAGACGTGTGTGTGGTTTTGTGTGTGTGTGTGTGCGCGTGCACGCCTTGGCTAATGGCCAGTGTAAAGCAAACGCCATCTGTCACTCCATTAAGCCATTCATAAGGTATTTCTCTATCTCGCTCGCTCTTATTGCATGAGCATTTGTCCAGTTAGGAAAACAATTATGTTGGCCTTATTCTGACCACTGCTCATCTTTCTTCAACACACTATATTATCAAGATGGCTGTGTTTGGCACTTGACTCTAGAAGATTGTGCCAGCCTCTCTCAAAGATCTCGAAGTCCCTGAAGACTAGAGTTAGTTTCCCGTGAAACAATGTTAAAAGGATCTCTTGTTTTGTACCCGTATACATTACATTTTTAATTGTATTTAACTCAATTTTAATTTAGAATGGACAATGAAACATTTAGCCGAACCTTAACATTCGCTTGGGTTGAAGTTGACTTAAAGGGATAGTTCACCCAAAAATGAAAACTATTTTATCATGCACTTCATGTTGTTCCAAGCCTGTCCAACTTTCTTATTTTCTGTGGAACACAAAAGAACATTTTGATATTCAGATCCAAACAGCATTGAGTTGACCCCATTGACTCAGCATTTCTTTTGTGTACCTCAAATGATGATCGAATTTTATTTTTTGGATTGGGTTTTTGTTATACTGCTTTCAGTAGTATGGATTTGATGTCGCAGAAAACCTATTCAAGACCTCTGATATAGGTATTATTTTATTTCTAGACCACTAGGTTTTTCTGCATCACTTTTACAGTTTCCTCTTTTGCGAATTCAAAGTAAAACTGAATGTGTCTTTTAAAAAAACAGCCACACAATTTCAATTCCATCTGTCTGTTTTGGATGCAGAACTGTTTTTTGTTGTTGTTTTTTGTTTTTTCAATTAGCGTAGGATTCACTCTTTCTGTCAGGAGTTAGACTGATTAATTGTACAAGAGTAATCTGCTGTGCTTCTTCAATCAGTTGAGACAATGCCTCTATTCATAGATGTGAATTTAGAGATGCTAGATGATAACGATAGGTTGTTCGAACTTATTAGTGTCCTGTGTGAGTCTTCAGAATGAGCTTTTGATGACAGCTTGAGTATATCAGCTCACTCATGCTCTTAAGAATCCCAAATGAATCTCATGTGACTGACTAGCAGTAACTAGACCAGAACTGTCAGAGACAAGTTATAACTGAAATTTCATCCAGCTTTCAGCTTTACTTCCTCTGGTGAAGGTTAAATAATGGCTAAAATCATTATTTAATCTTCCCGTAATGATTTATTTACACAGCTCCCATGGTCCTGGAAAGCCCGCAAATATCAAATTGTGTTTTCCAGGCTTGAAAATGTAATTTAATAAACTCTTAAGTCTTGGGGAAAAAGTCATGGGCTCTTTTTTTTCTTTTTTTTCTTTCATCTACTAGATATTAACAATGTATAAAGTAAAACTTGCTTGAAGGCCATTTGGTTGGTGTGCTTTTTTTTGGAGTTCTTTTCAGTGAATCGGACAGATTCACAAATTAGTCTAAATGATTAATAAGCAAATCATTCTGAATTGTTTAAATTCAGGTGCATAGAATGCATTTCTGTGAAATATTAATTTGTGATAAATATATAGCTTCTTTATAAGTTTACCCGCCCCTGATATCTTAACAAGTATTATGTATTTATAAAGAACTGGCATGGACCAGATGGTATTTTTTATCCATTTGTGGATTATGCTGTGCCTTTGTGTGACCATGTGCACATGCTTAATTGTGCGTTTTTGTTTTTTTGTGATTGACAGATCACATGTTAAGTCCCCTGCTCATTCACATATTAATGCCCATTGCTATCATTATACATTATATGAAACCACAGACCTTTTATGGTATAACAGCGCGTTCTCATCCCAAGGCGTCATATACTGACGCTCGTGACATTTCGTCTACATTCAACGCGCATGGCACCCTTTAGCGTCAATATGAGACGCAGATATATATGGGTCAGAAGGCGCCTCCTAGCGGTCTAACCCTAACCCTACCCCAGACCTAAACCTACCCATATCTGTGCGTGTTATATTGACGCTAAAGGGTACCATGCGCGTTGGATTTAGACGAAATGTCAAAAGTGTCAGATATGACGCCCTAGGATGAGAATGCGTTGGGTATAATCATGGTGTAATACATAAAATGATTTGCATGTCATTCCAAACCTGAACGGATTTTTTTTTTATTCTTCTGAAGAACATAAAAGAAGATATTTTAAATAATGTTGGGATTCAGGCAACATTGGAGCCCACTGACTTCCATTGTATGGACAAAATACACATTTCTAAAAATATCTTCTTTTATGTTCCACAGAAGAAAGCCTTACTGGTTTGGAATGACATGAGGGTGAGTAAATGATGACAGAATTTTTATTTTTATTTTTTTGGGGGGGTGGAGTATCTCTTTAGGGAGTAGAAAGTGATTAGTATTTTAAATAGTTTTTCACAATGTCACAAGTAAAGACAAGTGACTCCTAGATGCAGCTTCCCATATTCATGTCACTCTTGTAATCTAAGAGAACTTTGTTTGCATGAGTTTAATTTGTTTTAAAGTCCCCGTGTAGTCAATAATTGTATCCCTTAAAACTCATATTTGATCACCAAAAGGATGTTTTTCCTGTGAAAATATCACTCCAGCTCAGAGATTCACTCAGTCAACTCATATACAAGTATATACACTCACCAGCCACTTTATTAGGTACCCCATGCTAGTAAGGGGTTGGACCCCCTTTTGCCTTCAGAACTGCCTCAATTCTTCGTGGCATAGATTCAACAAGGTGCTGGAAGCATTCCTCAGGGAGTTTGGTCCATATTGACATGATGGCATCACACAGTTGCCGCAGATTTGTCGGCTGCACATGCATGATGCGAATCTCCTGTTCCACCACATCCCAAAGATGCTCTATTGGATTGAGATCTGGTGACTGTGGAGGCCATTTGAGTACAGCGAACTCATTGTCATGTTCAAGAAACCAGTCTGAGATGATTCCAGCTTTATGACATGGCGCATTATCCTGCTGAAAGTAGCCATCAGAAGTTGGGTACATTGTGGTCATAAAGGGATGGACATGGTCAGCAACAATACTCAGGTAGGCTGTGGCGTTGCAACGATGCTCGATTGGTACCAAGGGGCCCAAAGAGTGCCAAGAAAATATTCCCCACACCATGACACCACCACCACCAGCCTGAACCGTTGATACAAGGCAGGATGGATCCATGCTTTCATGTTGTAGACGCCAAATTCTGACCCTACCATCCGAATGTCGCAGCAGAAATCGAGACTCATCAGACCAGGCACGTTTTTCCAATCTTCTATTGTCCAATTTCGATGAGCTTGTGCAAATTGTAGCCTCAGTTTCCTGTTCTTTGCTGAAAGGAGTGGCACCCGGTGTGGTCTTCTGCTGCTGTAGCCCATCTGCCTCAAAGTTCGACGTACTGTGCGTTCAGAGATGCTCTTCTGCCCACCTTGGTTGTAACGGGTGGTTATTTGAGTCACTGTTGCCCTTCTATCAGCTCGAACCAGTCTGGCCATTCTCCTCTGACCTCTGGCATCAACAAGGCATTTCCGCCCACAGAACTGCCGCTCACTGGATGTTTTTTCTTTTTCGGACCATTCTCTGTAAACCCTAGAGATGGTTGTGCGTGAAAATCCCAGTAGATTAGCAGTTTCTGAAATACTCAGACCAGCCCTTCTGGCACCAACAATCATGCCACGTTCAAAGTCACTCAAATCACCTTTCTTCCCCATACTGATGCTCGGTTTGAACTGCAGGAGATTGTCTTGACCATGTCTACATGCCTAAATGCACTGAGTTGCCGCCATGTGATTGGCTGCTTAGAAATTAAGTGTTAACGAGCAGTTGGACAGGTGTACCTAATAAAGTGGCCGGTGAGTGTATATCAGAAAGGTAAAGCGTTTTATGTATCGCTCTCTACAACGTCGGACACATAACGGTAATTAATATGATTAGCCTTTTGCTTGACTACATTATCAAACATCTAATAATGTGTTGCCAATGTTACACAAACTATGTTCCCGTTCTTCATCTCAGAGTCAGACAGCGGCCTTCTACAAATCAGTATCCTTAGAAACGCTTCGAACAACTTAGAATGTCTGTGGCATATAGTTTATCATAACATTGTAATATAAATCCTATACATAATTAACCTGCTATATTGCTAAATGTACCCAATGTTTTTTTCATATGAACAGGAAAATACTGGGATAACCTGGCTTCTCTTGAGACTTCCCTGCTAGTTTGCTGTTAATGATATGCTAAAGCCGCCCGTATGTTGATGTGATTGGTTACAAGGTAGTTTGTGACGTGAGAAACACCAGCGACTTCAAACCGTGTTTTTGAGACAGTCTTTTTTAACTGCAGTTTAAAGAGAAAATACTATTCAATGGTGTTGACTTATAAATGTGCACATGGCTTGTCTTAAAGCATATTAAAAGCACCACATAGACATATAAACAACATTAAAAACTTGATTTTCACCAAGACACGATTGAGATTGTTGCATTCAGACTGATCTCTCAACCAACCAAAAAGTTGTTTATCTTATCAAAGCTGTATAGTTTTGGTTTGGTTGCTGCAGGTGTTCTTCTCTTGGCACAGCTTTGGAAAATACCAGTTTTCAGAACTTTGCAACAGAAAGTGAAAGCTAGTAGAGGAAGAAAAAGTACGTCTGGAAAAGGAGAGCTTTCAGTAGGTTCACACCATGGCTTCCCACATCTTTAGCGTCACAATGCAGGGCATTCATGAGTCGTGAGTGTGGTGACTAACACAGTTTTGTGTGGACATCACATCATGCTTTTATTCTATAATGTTCTCTTTGTTTACTTTCCTCTTTTTGTCCTCCTCTCTACTTCTCTTTTTACTAAGTCATCGGATGTCGTCTGCTACATATTGCACCTTTCTTTGTTTATGATCCATGAGTCCATCAGCATTGATCGTTTTTCGCATTAACCCCTCATTCAAAGCTAGAGCTCTCATCTCGATTAATGCTGCAGACTTCAATACTACAAGCCGGCTGTGACCGATCCTCACTTCAAAAGTGCCACTCATGTTGAAACCCAGTGGTGCACTTGTCCTGATGTGGCTTTTAAAATGTTAAGGTTTATGTAATAAAGTGGTGCATTAGGCACCACTGGCCTGTATTTGGGCTTTTGAATCCTAGTGTGTAGAACAATACCATCGTGCAGATAACAAACAGCAACTGAGCATATATTTACGCAAGAGTGCAACTGAAGACCTGCCTTAAATTCCTTCGATTCCTGCCTTATTTCATCCTCCTACTTTAAAAAGCACACCTACTTTGTTCTGTTTTGCCCGAAAGCAGTGGTATCCATCACTTACTTCTGATTTTGCCTACTCTTTTATTTCGTATGGGAGTGCAAGATAAAAGGTTGAGCGCTTTGGGAGAGGGACGCCCTGAGGCAGGAGTTGAAAATACGACGCATCTGTCAGCACTCTTTCTTTGGTAGAAGTTGCACAATAAAGCTTAAGCTGGTAGAGGATGCAGTGAAAGCTTGATGAGTTTGACACTTTACCTGTAGGATTATCACGTTGAATAGTTCCTTTGAGTGACTGCCAAGTGTGTGAATCTCAGGAACGGTCCAACTCTTCTCAGAGCGTCTAGGTACCTGACGATCAGGGGTGATTGTGATTAGGGTTGCAAAGGGGCTGAACATTTCCGGTAAATTTCCAGAAACTTTCCAAAAATCCTGGAAATTTTCGGAAAATCCTGGAAAGTTTCCGAAAATCCTGGAAAGTTTCTGGAAACTTTGCAACCCTAATTGTGATTCATTCCATTTTGACAATTTGTAATTCCCAATAACTCTAAGGGAAATGTTTAACCAGTCATTTTTAAACCAGGATTTACAAGATCCTTGTGTTGGTCAGACTCACTGGAGTCTCTCAGTCCAAAGGTATGATTACCTGTTCAATATAGTATGACAATAGTTTAGAAAGTTAACCTGCTTTTGTGGAAGATAAATACTACGCCCTCTTTTTTGACTGGCTATCCGTACTCACTTCTACGTTACACCTGGAAACAATTAGATACACCATTTCTGAGAATTCTGCAAAATTCGACAAAATGTGGAAACCAGTTTTTTATTTATTTTTTTTTTTTTACATTTTTATTGTTTTAAAATGTGGGAACCAGTTTTTACTTTTTTGTCTAGCCACAAGGGCTAATGATGTATTTATTATTTATTTCAGATTTGTAACACAAATTTTTGTAATTATTGTGATAAACCTTTTTTGGAGAGGTTGGCCTTGTATGTCATCCTCCCCTTTATTTTTCTTTAATTTTGCATATTGCACAGATTTTTGTTATATGTAGGGTCTTTTTATCTGTTATTGTCTGTTTTTGATGTTTGAAAAACCATTAGGAAAAATATACATATATAAAAAACAAGACCCTTGTTCCATTTTTTTTTTTGCTGTTCATATTAAACCCTGGGTTAGCAATTAATCCTTGTAAGATTTTCAAAAAGGTTTCACACTGCACTAGAGCTGCACAATTCTGGATAAATTGAGAATCGCGATTTTTCGTTTAAAATCTCCCGTGATTCTGAATAGACAATTGAACAAAATAACATGTAATTTACTAGAGGTTCTGACAAACTGTTAATTGCTGCAGTCTATTTAAAATATTTAATTAATGTACATTAATTATTTAAAAAAAAATCTGTTTGAATTAAAGATTCAATGACTCAATCCTGAAGACTTCACTTTTTACATTACTGGATGAATCACTGTTTTTAAACGAACCTCTTGAATTATTCAATGACTTTTTTTCTTTCTTTTTTTTAATATAACAATAATACCAACGAACGTCAGACAAGACACAAAGGAAAAACGCACATACACACAAAAAAGGGAAAGGGGAGATACAATATAAAACATCAAATCGTGTCAATTTTTGTTTTTATAGAATTCAAAAAGGGTTTCCAAATTTTATAAAATAATTCGCCTCTGCCCCTCATTGAATATGTGATCTCTTATCTCTTAGGTACACAGCGACAATAGAATGCAAAAAGGTTCCTTCTGGACAAGTGTATTTTTAAGTGCACAGTCAGCCTTCACCAACTACTGGTGTAATGATGCAATTGATGCAATCTTTATTTGAAGTGTCAAGTTACTTTCAAAAGGTAGATTTGCTACCGTAGACATCAGTGTTTATGTCCTAACTGTAATCTACTTATGTGATAATTTAGATTATTGTAATAATGATACTGTGTGGTTGAAAATACTTTTTTTTAAAGTCTGTTAAGCTGTTTCATACCCATAGCCCATAGTCAGGGTTGTACCATTTTTCTTTTTTTGACAGGAATGAAAACAAGGCTGTGAGGGACAGAATGCAGTGCATTCAATGGATTGTACTGTTGTTTAACAACATTCCGACTGTTCAGCTGATGAAACATCTTTCTGAAAAAATACTTTCAGTAGACACATTTCTAAACAAAAGTTAAGTTGTGAAAGTTTGAAATCTGACCTTTATACAGTGCATTTAATTGGTTAAATTTAATATGGCAGCTAACCTGACTAAGATATATACATGAACTGCTCTCTCTGTGTCAACGGCAGTGCGAACGCAGATTTGAATGTTCGCAGTGATCAAACTTATCAAAGGTTTAGATAGCTGAATCGTTGTCATTTAGGTATAAGATTGTGTAGGTTTTTGAATTGAGATTGTGATCGTGCAGCTCTACATTGCTCGTTGGTAAAATGTGAGTATTAATTGGGCAAATAATCAACTGGGTTAATTAATCGACTGCTCTTTCTTGAGTCAATTTGATTTGGCTCTGAATGAGTTAAAGGTGGGGTATGTGATTTTCTTTTTTGTCCATTTTTTCTAAATCATTTGAAATCCTATTCATAACCCACTTACAGCCACTGAAAACTCCAGCCAATCATTTCCTAGACCACCTAGAATCATTGGACAGTAAGTCCGTCAATCAAACGGTCGTACCATACCCCGCTCCCCCCATCCCCCTCACGCGAATCAGGGCCAGCGTTGGAGGAAAGAAGGTAGGACCATTTGAGTTGTGTATTTTCAAAATCTGCCGACCGTTTTGCAAATCACATACCCCACCTTTAAGTATATTTCAGTTATAATGTTTCTTTAGCTTGCATATAAAAGTAATTATCTGTCAGTCAATGCTTTAAATTATACAGGGACACTTCAAACATTAACAACAAATAGTTGCTGCCTTTTTTGGGAGACAGATTGTTTTTTTGTTTTTTTTAGGATTATTTGATCAATAGAATATTCATAATAAATATTGTATAAATATACATTATACAATAGAAATGTTGTAAAAAAAATTTTTTATTTAAATAGTACTGTACATCTGTTAAAAATTTGTAATGTATTTTTACTATGGGGCAGTTGAATGCTCGATTCTGATTGGTTGATGAATATTCTAAGGTGTGCAATTATTTTCACGGAAACGCATGGCTAAAGTAGTTCCAGGCAGGTCTTGATCGCACAACAGTACCATATCACCTCGCCAAATGATTTCAGTTATTTCGAAGGTCTTTAAGGGGTCATATAATGGTATATGCACTTTTACAAGTTGATTGTACTGAAATGTGTGTTGGCAGTGTCTGTACACAAGCATCATATAATGATAAAAATCCATCCAGTGGTTTTGTTTTAATCTCCTAATATGTTTTCCCCTGCCTCAAATCGAGCCGTTCGAGCCTATGACGTCACAAGCTCGCACGCCCCTCCCACGATTGTTGATTGACAGCAGCGTTTCAACACAGACCCGCCCTCGCTCGTGAGTGAGCTGTCAATCATGCACGCGCGGACCGGTGTTGTGCCGAAATGTACACTGGAGCACTGTCACTGAGCAGAATGGAGTCTAAGCGATTGTGGTGTTCTGTTCTTGGGTGCAATAAGGAACACAACAGTCATTTTAATGTTCCTAAATCCGAACCGCTGAAGACGCACGCAGTGGCTGAGTTTGTTTTCGAAGGGAATATTCCCCACGATCAACGTCAATGCTTTCAATGCTTTCAATTTCCTACTTTCGAGGAGGTATAAAGCTAGTTTTGCTAAGAAGCTGCTCCTGAAAAAAGGAATCGATACCAACTATTCGTGTTCCTGCACCTCGAGAAGAACTGAAGTGAGTGTATTGTTTTATTAACCTTTTTATATTTATATTAATCTTTGCAAATCGCTAGCTTCACAATAAATGCGGCTAATGTTTACACTCAGGGTACATTATGGCATGTTTTCTATGTACGACGTTCTGAATATAATTCATAATCCCACGTTTATAATGAACAACGCGTTATGGTTATTGTGTTACAAACATGTACGCACAGAACAGAGCATAGACTGTGGAACAGAGGGGCGGGGTGATCGAAGCTCATTATCATTTAAAGGCACATGCACTGAAACGGCGTGCTGAAAACAGAGCTGCATTTGACCAGGTAAAATAAGTGTTTTCTTACAATACTAATGAGAATTTTTAATTAAAGTATATTACAAACTTTTAATTTAGACCCTAAAGAATTATATTAACTTCTACGAAAATGGCATTATATGACCCCTTTTACAATCCACAGAACTAAAACCCACAACGGTACTGATCGAGCACTGACCTCCGCTTCACACGTGGCCGCATTATCACCTTGGGTGTGCATTATTTTTCTAATAATTCAATGGCCCGTTGTCAATTATTCCTTATGTAAAATATATGCTATGTTAATGCAATGGTTCTCAGACTATCTATTTGGGCCATTTATAAATGTTTCTGTCAGCTCATAAATTGATAGCATCAAACACTCTGCAAGTCAAAGTGCCTTGGTTTCCATTTAAATAGTGGGGCGGTGAATGACAGAGGGGAATACCAGCATTTCTGCTCATCTTAGGCAACTCAATTCTTGGAGAGCTTTACCACAAAAATGCAGAGCAGCACGTTTGTATCTCTCTTTCATGTCGTGTCATGCAATGTGTTCATCTCCGCCCCCAGACCCATGAGTAGGGTGGCCCCCTCAGGCTGTTTGGTGGTCTTGAGTGACACTGGCATTTTAGCTAACAAGGATTGCAGGATTGCTTGTTTTCACATCTGGAACATCTGGAATGGGTCTCTCTCCAGCTACGAGTGTTACTCAAACCATTTTGTTCCAAAATTACAGCACAGCACAGACATGAATGTCTCCTGTATGTCAGTTTAAATCAGTGCATATGTTGTGGCTACCATTTTGATGGAGAAAGGTGACCTGACGCCACAGAGTGAGGCTCTTCTTTGTACCCAGACAAAACGTTAAGTTCTGTCTTGGGGGCCCAGTGTGCATCTGGGGTTAGTGTGCTGAATTGAAGCACCATTCTTGATGATAATTGTATATCTGAAAAGCTGTACCTGGATATAAAGCTCTGATTCATTCAGGTATGCATGCAAGCCATTCACATTTTCTCTCGGTTAATCCTCAGACGTTTAATAGGATGTAGAAGAGAAAATTGAGCATTCAGGGTCAGGTTTCCAGAGATGAAAGTGGTTCCACAGAACAACTTATTAGATTTCTTACATTATGCAAGAAGAGGTAATACAGCTGGAAACGTATCTGTGACAGATGCAGGTTAGGGGATGAAAGGGCAGGAAATGAAGATCGTAATGTTTGTTTTCATTGGAAAAGCTTTTATGTGGGTTCATGTCAGAAAGGATTTTAAAGTATTGAGTGTGAGATTATATCAGCTGGTTTTTGGGGCACAGTGTTTCCTGATATTTGGTTAAGTTTCCAAAAATAGATTCTCAAAACATTCTTTATAACCCTTCACACAAGACAGACCCCAAACCCAGAACTTAACACTACAACTACATTTTGACATTGGTTTATATTATTTGTGGGTAGTATGATACATTCCACTAGATTTTTGTCTGTGCTCCAAGTTCTTGATTGGCTATAAAAAGAACTGGCTCATAATTTATTTGTTCAGTAATCGGATTACACTGGTCACAATGTATGTTGTTGATTCACTTAAAAAAACTGCTTATAAGAATCATTCATTACATTACACTTGTCACACTGTGTGTTTTGATTCACTTAAAAACATTGGCTCATAAGAGTCTTATGTTCAGTTGGAGTACACTAATCACAAAGTTTGATTTTGATTTAATCTAAAAGAATCGGTTCATAAAAGTAATTTGTTTGGCAATTGGATTACATTTGAAGTGTTTCAACTCAAAAGGGTAATTTGTTCAGGAATCAGATTACACTGGTCATAGTGTATGTTTTTGAGGTACTTAAAAGAATCGACTCATAAGAGCCAGCCTTGTGTTCGGGAATCATTCTTTGTTTGGTCACTTGAGGGCTGCTTCCGAAAGCTTAGGCAGCTGACTTGTTGCGTCGCTGGCCTATCAGTCAATGACTTTGCAGGCAGTGTTTGTGCACGAAGGTACCTCACGAAACTGATTTCGGACAGCGTTCTGGAGTAGCGTAATGGCTTAATGATCTACAGCAAAATAGAGCGAGCTTTGGAGAAAAAAAAGTTTAATGACTAAAATAGTCATTTCTTGCTAGAAATGACATAAGTGAAAACCGTTGATCAAAAATTTACATTTACACACAAACTGACGACCATCCACAACTTTCAGACGCCATCTTTATTTTTCTAGCTCAACTGTCACAGAATGGAAGCACAGGATTCTGGAATATCGAAGGCAGCGAAGGATACATCTATGCTGCCTTCAGATGAATTTCTCAGGAGACAGGAAGTGAAACTAACATTGCATTCAGACTTGCCTTGATGCCGTCCGACCTTGGAATGCATCCTCCGAAGGCAGCATTTATCAGTTTTCGGACGCAGCCAATGTTTCACACTAGATTCAGTAGCGGCGTTGTGCCGCAGAACTGGACGTCGTTCCATTCAATTCCATTTTTTTGTTCTGTAATCTGTAAAAAATTGGACTCTAAATTAAATTGTTTTAGAACATTGCAATAGTTTTAGGGCATGCTAAAGTAGACCTCATGTCAACAACCCATATGCTTACAAACTGCATTTTAAACATTGATTTAAAATGCGCCATGGCTTATAGACCATAATATGATAAATCCTAGTAACATTATATATACGTCACTGGAGCACGCTGAGGTACAATACTTATCCAGGGTCAGCCGCCTTTGCCTATAATTTGTAGTTTCCAGCTGGGTAGAAGGATACTCTGGCTCTCAGAGGAACTTGAATGTTTTTTTTATTTATTTGTTTTCAAAGACATTCCTTGTCTGTTTGTGCGGCATCTAGGGAATTAATTAACTCCAAATGTAATTGTACATGTTTTTGGTGTCCTTGTGTTCTCTGACTTTCATAACCCAGCTCTTCTGTGCTCTGCCATTATCAGTAAAAGTATCATAAAACTAGTTCTGTTGTCCTATTAATGGTCACTATTTAACCTCTGAGCCTGGAACACAATGGCAAGTGACAATCAGTTTGCTTGTAATACCAAAATAAACTTAATTTTTAAGATGAACCTTATACTACCCATATACTACTTAGGAATATTGTAATCAATCAAGCACATTAGTTGAGCTTAAATTGCTACTTGATACTATTTAGCATAGTAAACATTATAATGACTTTCTAACATGTACAGCTTATTCTACTCCTATTTTATTGTTCCTGAATGCCCTGACAAAGGAAAAAGCTCAAGTATTATTAAAGAATTATCAATACTTTGAAGTTTTATCAATTTGTAGTCATGTTTTTAAATCTGAGATAGTTAAATCCATCCAAGGCCTTTTAGAGGGCAGCTGTATCTCAGCGTGACTAGATCATGTTGTGTCTGTCTCCAAAACACATAGCTTGTGTTCAATGATCAGCAGGAGGGGAGCAAATTCAGGCTATAAATATAGAAAATCAAAATATGAAAACCCTGGACTGTTTGTTTTCCTTTAGACAGTTGTGATAATAAAAGGCTTGGTTCTGTCCAAAAAAGGTGGAGACTTGAGGTGTTTGGGGAGCAAACAGCAGTGTGCCCTCTTCTGTATTGTGAGCTTCATTTACAGCATTACACAGACCAAAACGGTCAAGAATTTACTGGCCATTCAAAGTCTGTGTTCTGTTTTCATTCTCGCTCATCGCAGCCCAAACCACAACGTGCACCATGGGAGAGTTGTGGAGCAGGGGTGGGGGGTAGCGGAGAATGGAGCGTTTCTTTCACAGAAATACAAGTTTCCTGTACTTACAATACCTAGAAGTTGATACTAAAATATCACATTTGCAAACATTGTAGAAAGTTGTGCAATATGAAGTAAATATTGCAGATATCACTGGCTAAATGGTACTTTGTATGAACTTGGCAGCACTAAAACACTTTCCCCTCTCTCTGGTTTAGGTCAGTCAGGGAAATGTCCCAGGCATTGAGAGTGCGTACTTGGCCATGGACACTGAAGAGGGGGTGGAGGTGGTGTGGAACGAAGTGCAGTTTTCAGACAAGAAGGTTTTCAAGTCCTTTGAGGTAGGACCATGCTTGTTTTCCAACATCAGTATTCTGGGAGGGATACTTGGCATGCTACACCACAAACATCTGTGAAATGTTACTGTATTCATTCAGCGTCATCATTGTGGAATGGTGGTACAGTGACAGACAAAATGCTTGAAATGTAAAACCAAGTGTGTATGTACTTTTGTGTTATGCAGGAGCGGATAAGAGAGATGTTTGAGAACCTTATGCAGGTGGAGCATCCGAACATCGTAAAATTTCACAAGTACTGGCTGGACATGAGAGAGAGCAGAGCGAGGGTGAGTCTCAAAACACACCTGATAAAAACAAACGCTTCTGTGAACTTTGCCCTGAATTCAGACATTCACGTTTTCTTTCTTTTCATGCCACACAGGTGATTTTTATCACTGAATATATGTCATCTGGAAGTCTCAAGCAGTTTTTGAAGAAGACAAAGAAAAACCACAAAACTATGAATGTGAAGGTGAGACGTTTCATCGAACATTGAAAGTGAAAACCCTTCATGCAGAAAAGCTGGAGGACTACACCACCTTCTGGCAGAAATATGACAAACACTTAACACACTGGTACTTTCTGTGTGTCTCAGGCATGGAAGCGTTGGTGCACGCAGATACTTTCTGCACTCAGGTATAGGACATTGAGAATTCAGTATTATCTCTGAAAATCATCAGCAAATTTGCTATGAAAGCTGAAGTGTGTAGGTAAACTAAAAATATTTTCCCAGCTTAATATACAGAGACAGTTATATGTAGGTTGATTTGTACAAAAGTGTAAACACTGTGGATATGTGGCTATCAAAACATTGCTTGTTTGTTTGAGCATCTTGACCATCCTAGCATAGCAACACTGACTCAACCAATGGTGCCAGTTTGGGGGCGGGGCTGTCTGTTTGTTTGGCCAATGGCAAATGAGGGGAGTGTTTGAGGAAAAAAGTTTCATGGCGCTTGAAGTTACACACTTCAGCTTTTAAACCAGTACAATTTTAATTATCTTATAAATTATAATTTGTCTTTATATAATTTTATTAGAAATAAAGAAACTTAAAAAAAAAATAATTATAAATTTTTGTAACTTTCGATGTTTTGCAACTTTATATATATATAAAATATATAATATATATAAAATATATAAAATATATATATATAAAATATACATTTATTTATATTTACAATAAAATTATAATGAGAGAAAAAGTTTAATGTCTAAAAGGTTCATTTGAATGAAAAAATAAATGTAGTTTTTTTATCAGAGTGGGTAATTTGTGGGTACTGACGTTTTATCCTTTCGTTCTATAGTTATTTACATTCATGTGATCCGCCCATTATCCACGGTAACCTGACCTGTGACACCATCTTTATTCAGCACAACGGCCTCATAAAGATCGGCTCAGGTTTGACAGTAGTCTTTTACCTTTTATTTAAAGGGTTAGTTCACCCAAAATTCTGTCATCATTTACTCACCCTCATGTCGTTCCAAACCCGTACGACTTTTATACATCTTCGTAACACAAATGAAGATTTTTCTTTTTGATGAAATCTGAGAGCTTTCTGTACCCACCACTGACAGCTACACAACTACCACTTTGATTCTTCAAAAAGTTTATAACGGGACCGTAAAACTAATCCATACGAATTGGGTGGTTTAGTCCAAATTTTTTGAAGACACACGATCACTTTATATGATTAACAGATTTAATTTAGGCTTACGAGTTTAGAACGACATGATTAATGACATAATTTTCATTTTTGGGGGAACTATCCCTTTGAGCTCAAAATTATTTGACTTTGTTTTGATCATCTCTAACATAGATGTTTACGTCTCTTCTTTCTTTCACAGTTTGGCACAGGCTGTTTGTAAATGGTGAGTCCACTCTGAGCTCCTTATGCCATGTGCACAGGAATGTGGTTATCTCGTCAGAAAGAAAACACAGGCCATACTTGGACTGTTTCTTTTCCTTCCTTCCTTAAACAATGCTTTGCGTATATTGGCCTAAAATCCTGGCAGTTGTGTAATGTACTGTAACTTTTCTTGTCAACGTTGACAATCTAAGACATAAATAAAGAAAATAAGACCCACATCCCCCTTCAGAGTATTTATTTTGGACTCTAGCCCATGTGCTAGACATTTTATCTATGTACGTTTACTGGCTAAAATTCTTCCATCCATATAATGTTATAAATAGTTTAATTTGAATGTTGTGTCTCCTTTTCCCTTAGTATTTGCTGAGGCGATTCATGGGAATGTGCATCAACATCGAGATGAAATGCGGAACCAGCATTTTTTTGCTCCAGAGTATGGAAGTAAGTATCTGATGCAAGTATTTGCATCTTTTTAAACCTTTTGCAATCTGGAAATTTTTATTTAACCCTGGAAAAATGTTTTTGTTCAACAAAGAAAAGTTGTTTTGCTTATTATTTGTAATAAAGAAATATACATTAATATATACAATTTCTTCTTCTCCAGTTGCTGAAGATGACTATGCCATCGATATATTTTCCTTTGGTATTTGTGCCTTGGAGGTCTGAAAATTTAAATTAAAATAAAATAATACTATTTTAATCAACACTGAATTATGACCTTTAATGTTGTATTCCACATTCTCCTTTAGATGGCAGTATTGGAAATCCAGGCCAATGGAGACGCTGCCGTTTCGAAAGAGGCCGTTGATTATGCTGGACAGTCACTCGAGGACCCTCTCATGAGGGTAAAAGACTTTAAGCCCATGTTTATAATTAAAACAGCTTTGCTTAATTCTTTTTGTTTAATTGAATGCCTTTATCTCTTCACACTGACAGGAATTTATCCAGTCTTGTGTACGCACAGAAGCCAAGTCGAGACCCACGGCTCATGACCTGCTGTTCCACAGAGTGTTATTTGAGGTCCACTCCTTAAAACTGCTTGCTGCGCATTGCTTTATCAATAACCAGTGTAAGTGGAACATGTAAAAAAACAAAACACTGTTGGTCATGCCTTCCTGAAACCATTTAGTAATAATGCTTTAATTTTGATCTCAGAAATAACAGAAACGTTATGAATAGCCTAATCATGGAAAAGGGAATTGTTGTTTCTCAGATCTCCTTCCTGAGAATTGTGTAGAAGAGAAGACCAAATCTTTTGACCCTAATGGTATTATGGCAGAGATTAATCATCGTGACCGACCTGGAGTCCATCTAAAGTGAGTTTCTCAAACAAAAAGTTTCTGGGTATCCTCTGTGATTGTTTCCCACGTTTAGATTTTTTTTTTATATATTTTTTTTTTTTAAGGTATTCTCACGTCTCACCTCTGGAACTGGACAAATTTCTTGAGGATGTGAAGTGAGTCTTGGAGAAGATCAGCTCATCCTTGATTTAGACTGTGTTTGTTTCCATGCTTGTGGATTTGAAACCTTTCTTTTTCTGCATGAACAGAAATGGCATATATCCCCTGATGAACTTTGCTTCCCAGCGGCCACATCCTATCCCCCGGGCTCCTTCTTTGTCGCAGGAACAGATGGAGACTGTGAAGACCCCAACCCCAGAACCACAGGAGACTGAAACCAGAAAGGTTAGAAGAAGGTTTATGTTAGAAGCAGTGTTGGGGGCAAGCAACTATCCACAAGTAGTGATGCTATGCCTGCCTCATATAAAAACAATCCAATAAACAGATTTACATTTCATTTTAAATGCTGTGTTGTATTTTTTGAAGCAAAATATTAGTCATTAAATGTTTGGATGACTAATGGGATGTGTGTCCAGTTATGACACTGATGATGAGCAAGGGTCAATTTGGAAAAGCTGACATTTTTTTAAACATTTCCCAGAAATGGTAATCAATGTATCTCATCCATGTACAAACAGTATTTTAGTTACTTTCTATTAGTTATTAATAATACCTCTCTTGAAAACCTGGTGTGTTTGGCTTTTTTTTTTTCGTACAGGTTGTACAGATCCAATGTAATCTGGAAGCAAATGAGGAAGGCACAAGGAGTCATGTGAGTTCACTTTTTTTGGCTTGTAGTTTTACCTGGCTTCTGTAAATATTGAGCATAATCAATCATTTCTTTCTCTGTAGCTCTCTCTCTTTTTAAAGATGGATGACAGACTTCACCGTCAGCTTAGCTGTGATGTTTTGCCATGTAAGTAATTATCACATTCAAATGTTTTTTTTTTATTTGTTTTTTTAAATAGTTTAGGCAAGTAATTATTGTGCAATTTAAAAATTGTATAAATGAAAAGATATCTTTTTAAAGAATAAATAAAAATTAGAATTTTTAATATATATATATATACACTCACCGGCCACTTTATTAGGTACACCTGTCCAACTGCTCGTTAACACTTAATTTCTAAGCAGCCAATCACATGGCGGCAACTCAGTGCATTTAGGCATGTAGACATGGTCAAGACAATCTCCTGCAGTTCAAACCGAGCATCAGTATGGGGAAGAAAGGTGATTTGAGTGACTTTGAACGTGGCATGATTGTTGGTGCCAGAAGGGCTGGTCTGAGTATTTCAGAAACTGCTAATCTACTGGGATTTTCACGCACAACCATCTCTAGGGTTTACAGAGAATGGTCCGAAAAAGAAAAAACATCCAGTGAGCGGCAGTTCTGTGGGCGGAAATGCCTTGTTGATGCCAGAGGTCAGAGGAGAATGGCCAGACTGGTTCGAGCTGATAGAAGGGCAACAGTGACTCAAATAACCACCCGTTACAACCAAGGTGGGCAGAAGAGCATCTCTGAACGCACAGTACGTCGAACTTTGAGGCAGATGGGCTACAGCAGCAGAAGACCACACCGGGTGCCACTCCTTTCAGCTAAGAGCAGGAAACAGGCTACAATTTGCACAAGCTCATCGAAATTGGACAATAGAAGATTGGAAAAACGTTGCCTGGTCTGATGAGTCTCGATTTCTGCTGCGACATTCGGATGGTAGGGTCAGAATTTGGCGTCTACAACATGAAAGCATGGATCCATCCTGCCTTGTATCAACGGTTCAGGCTGGTGGTGGTGGTGTCATGGTGTGGGGAATATTTTCTTGGCACTCTTTGGGCCCCTTGGTACCAATTGAGCATCGTTGCAACGCCACAGCCTACCTGAGTATTGTTGCTGACCATGTCCATCCCTTTATGACCACAATGTACCCAACTTCTGATGGCTACTTTCAGCAGGATAATGCACCATGTCATAAAGCTGGAATCATCTCAGACTGGTTTCTTGAACATGACAATGAGTTCGCTGTACTCAAATGGCCTCCACAGTCACCAGATCTCAATCCAATAGAGCATCTTTGGGATGTGGTGGAACGGGAGATTCGCATCATGGATGTGCAGCCGACAAATCTGCGGCAACTGTGTGATGCCATCATGTCAATATGGACCAAACTCCCTGAGGAATGCTTCCAGCACCTTGTTGAATCTATGCCACGAAGAATTGAGGCAGTTCTGAAGGCAAAAGGGGGTCCAATCCGTTACTAGCATGGGGTACCTAATAAAGTGGCCGGTGAGTGTGTATATATATATTATACATGCATACATACTTTTTTTTCCACCACAGCTGACAGTCCCAAAGATTTGGCTAGTGAGTTGGTTCACCATGCTTTCATCAGTGAGGTAAGCATGACTTCTTCTAACCATCAGGCTTTATTATTTATCTTAAGGCTGGAATACGCTAGACTACTTTTATTCAGATTTTTGCCTCGATTTGCAGTCGATATAAGTTGACGATAGTTTTGGGCAGTTGGAGTTGAAAAATTTCACAGAAAATCACAGTGTATGATGGGCACAGACTCAATCTTTTTAGCTTCAGATTATGATTCCATCCATTTGGCAGATATCAAAACATGATTTTAGAACTCATATCGTAGTGTATGACGATTAGCTACCGAAAACCGAAGCTGTCATCTCTGTCTACCAGTAATAATAAAATACAATACAAATACAAAAACAATACAAAAATATAGCTGCAAGCAGCAATTATCGGGGCCAAGTGCAAAGAACATGCCAACACGGCTGGGAGTGTCAGACCAACTGCAACAATGACAAATTAAAGACATTTAAGGATGATTTTAGGCAAAATGGCTGAAAAATCATATATACAGTAACTACAAATATGATTTAATGGATTAGCAAGACATACCGAGTTTTGTAACGGTACACCAATGCATTTGTAAAGTGTTGCTTGCATTTAATATCATGATATTATATTGTAATTAATGGCAATGTCCTTGTTTTGTTCTATTATAGTGAGCCCATGCATGTGTGTGTCAAATTTGGTGAAACTATCTCATTTTGTTTGGAGTTATAGACATTATATGTATGAGAGCATAAAAAATGACCCATGTGTGACTTTGATTGGATTTTTTTGCCACTTACTATCAATATTTTGACTGACTAGTAGGTGGCGCTGTGCCCAAAAGCAGCATGTAGCCTCAAGTCATGCTTGTGATGACATGTATTAAGTTTGGTCTGAATCCAATAAAGCGTTGCGGAGATACAGCCTCTTGTCTGTTTTTGCAAGCGCTACGTAAAAATAGTTTGCGCACTTTCAGTACTTGGCCCCTAATTAACAAATTAACAGAACACAGAGTCAATATTTGACTGTCACCTCTTACTCTCGTTGTATTTTGTACAGTCCATACTGAAGGCATCTACCCACCTAAGAATGATCTAAACAATCGGGCAGTTGAGATTTGTTATATTTGCTCTACGTGAGTGTATTGTATAATAAGTAGGTAAAGTTGGATGCATTATATATTATAACTTAAAATATTTAGCTGATATATTTTACATTTTGTAACGATATAAATAAGCAGATTTGCAACATATTGCTTTACGTAATTGTACTGTGTATATATGTGAGTCAAGTTTGATATACTAATTGTATGTTGGAGTTTGAAATGGAATTTGGAAGTTTGGAGTTTGTGATGTGGTGATATGGAGGATTATGAAGACTTTAAGGTTTTGTTTTAATTTATAACATATTGGTGTAGTGACAAGCCTAATTACTATTTGAAGATGTGCATCACTGCCATAAAAATAAAAATAAAAAAAGGATGCATATAAATGAAAAAGGTTACAATTTTGATCATATCCCTCACCCCTATGCAGTTTTAACTGAGGGATTAATTTAAAGTCGTGGCATTATACTTATACATAACACATTGTGCATAGTACATTTTTACTCCCCTAGTGTGCAATTCAAAGCAAGGCATCTGTGACAAGGAATGAAAAACATAGCTCATGTAGTTTTGCTTTATGTATCAATGTGATTGTCTGGTTTTTGTGTCCTGCAGGAAGACTGTGAGAAGTTGGCATGTTTTCTTGAGGATGCATTATGTAAGCACTGGTCAGGGACGTCCACCTCCCCCACTGCCATGGCTGTGATGTACTAAGCCCAGCTGGTCCTAGAATAGACAGACAGTGCTTGAAGACTGGGCCAGAGCTTGAGAAAAAGAGAGAGCAAAAGATCCAGACTGACCAGAGGGAAAAGTTGCAACATTACATAATGAAGGTCATGACAAGATGGCTTGAGAATACGCGATGGGCCTGGGGAGAAAGCTCGTCACACAGCATTGTACCTGCACAAACTCCAAAGAGCTCAAACTGTTTACTTTAATCTTGAAGTTTAAATTACTAATGTCATTTTACCATGACGAAGAAATACATTTCCATTACTTGCAGAGATTCTGCCTTCAGTGCCAGCATTTTGGGTCGTGAATTTTTTTTTTTTTTAAGACGAATTAACGGATTTTCAAAAACATCTCTCAGAGTCATCGTGTCTATGGCATAATCCATCCTCATCTAGCAAAGGACAAAGTTTCACACAAACCGATGGTTTTAGGTTGACAGAGCTTCGGGAACCTGGGAGAGGAGTGTCTAAGAAATATTAGCTGCTTCCCATCAGGCAATATGATTGGAGTACATTTGTTCTAGACTTAAATTATTTATTATTTTAAACAATTAATACACAATCTTGGTATACATGTTTAAAAGGAAAATGTATCAATGTTTAATTCTACATTTCTATATTATCTTATTCCGTATGCTTTAACAGGCTGACTTTGAGCAAACGAATGTATGGTACAATGATAAGTGCTCTTGTTATAATTATATTTCTTTTTCAACATTTTTTTTCAGACCCTCAACTTAATTTCTTGCTCTTAATGTGGAGTGATTTATACTTTGTGAGTTTAAAATGTCTCTGTTCTAAATTGCTTCCATGACCCTATGTGATCTCAATAGCTTTTCTAATGCAGACGGTAATGAACTTTGCAAATATTTGTAAACCGTGGCAATAATGCTATCCTAGAATGGTATACTACAGTTTTAAAGTTTGAGGTCAGTGAGGTTTTTATGTTATGAAATAAATTAATACTTTTATTCAGCAAGGATGCATTAAATTGATCAAAATGACAGTAAAGACTTGCATTGTTACAAAAAAAAAAATCTATTTTGAAATAAATGCTACTCTTCTGAACTTTCTATTCAAAATCCTGAAAAAGAAAATCAGTTTACACATAAATATCAAGAAGCACAACTGTTTTCAACAATGATAATAATAAGAAATGTTACTTGAGCACCAAATTAGAAATCTTGAGCATTCAGCTTTTCCATTACAGGAATAAATGGCGTTTTAAAATATATAACAATACAATTTCATAAAATGACTGTTTTTACTCTATCTTTGATCAAATAAATGCAGCCTAAGTGAAGTTTGATCTGATGTTTCCTCACTTTCAATCAATAAAGCAGAAGAGCACTTCATCCAGATTACTTTTACCAAGAAAAAAAACTACTCCAAATCCATTTAGCAGACGCTTTTAACCAAAGCGACTGATACAAATTCAAATAATAAATCATAAAAGCATTTTGAGCAGCTAATAATAGGTTCACTAACACAGGGGTCCTGTTCATGGCTAACAGTGTTATCATGGGATTTTTATTTGCCTTCTTAATGTGAATATGAGCTGATCTTAGATCAGCTGACTGCTCAGAGGTGTTAAACATTTATCTGTTTCTTTGTCTCTTATACTGATTAATGCATTATGATAATAACATACTGACCGTTGACTGAAAAAAAGGTTTGCTTTAATAAATCCCTCCTTTGGGTATGAAGGGCTGTTATTCTATTAGGCATTTACATATTACCAGAGTATGTTTTATGTCATGTAAAATTAATTATACACTACTTTCTATGTATTCTATATGCGAATGAGAACTTGAACCATGTCAAAGCCAAATATGTACTGTGTGCTGTGATGGCAAGAATGGGTACTACATTGCAAATACAACTTGTCCTGTATTTGACTGACACTTGCATATTCTGTGAAAACATCTGCCATGCCGTCCAGAGCAATAGTATCTATTTTAGGGATGCTTTCAGTACTGTGCTCTCCAATGGCTTTGACTTCCCAATATCACTTAAAAAAATATATGCATGTGAGCAAAAGAATGTTTTGACAGAATTTTTCATTTTTGTTATATTGGCATGGATGTATTGCAGCTTTAGAAAACCATTACAAGAGATTTCTAATCTCCATTTTTTTCTTGTAAATTCAAATGATTCAGATGTCATGAAAAAAAACTGTCACCATCTTCCCAGTGTTATTATGAGACTCAAATGTCTTGCAATGTGATTCATTTGTATGTATATACGAGAGATATATGAATGTACAGTGAGCCGCTTTTAAAATGTACTCTTCTTAATTTCTGGTCTCCTTTCTCATCTAAATCAAATGCATTAACCAGACTTCTGTTTTGGGCAGTTTTATTTTATTTTTTTGTGATGAAGTTGTATACTGTGACATGAAATACTATAACATTAAAATATATTATTAATACTTGAATATAACTGAATTTATTCATGTTTATACATAGAAAAGGTCTTATAAATAATGAATGTAGATATTAACTGAAACATTTAATGGTGCTCTGAGGACAAAGGGATTTTCAGGTCAGGTACAGTCAAAACAAATTTAAGCCTTTTTTCAAGATTTACACATTTCAATTAATAGTAAAATACCATTAAATTGAATCGAATAATCCTAACATATTGGTCATGTAAGGAATTAGGAATTTTAAATGAGTTTTTTTTTCATATTTATATAAAATGTTTTATTAAAACTCTAGTTCTTTACTCATTTATAATTCTCAATTCATAATATGAATATTTTAAATTTTTTTGTGTAGGGTCAAGTCACGTGTTTTAACAGTTTTACATGTAGGCCCTATACAATTAATTAATTACAGAATTATTTTAATGCATTTTACCTTTTTATATGTTTAATGAATTTAGTTTTTCATAATTGTTTTACTGTTTCTGTGCTGAAAATCATATAGGCTGCTTAATGCCATTATGCCAGACAATATATTTATGAATAATAATTGTTCATAACAATGTGTGTTAATGTTTTTCCCTTGGTGATGGAAATATTTAATAGTTTTGTTGTTGGTGGTTTTGTTCCTTTTTGTTATGTACGTGTCCAGACAAAAAATACTTTTGTAAAACAGTTTTTGGGATCGTCTGTTACTAGAAAACTGAAGTAACAATGCTTTATGGTGCTCTCGAACTTACAGTTATACTTTTTAAGCTCCGAGGCTCTCCTCCAATCAAAGCCTGATCGGCCACACACTGCAGCTGCGCGCCTTTTACCATCTCTACATTACCTAATGCGCTCTCGATATCGCGAGATTTCACAGTCTTCCTCGCGGTGTGAACGTTAGTGCTGGAAGGTGTGCTCAATGGCGGTGGCTGTTTCAGCGGTAAATGTAATATTTTGCTTAATTTCCCCCTTAATATAAACACAGTATTATTTCATGTGCATACAGTAATGTGTCCGGATAGAGATTTAATTTAAAACTGCTAGATGCACAGGGGTATGGCTAACTAGCTTAGCGCACTGAGAGCGGGATTTTCTTCCCGGCCTGCTGCTGCGTGTCTCTTTTATACCACAGTCAGTGGTTATTTAATAATGTTCGACTGACCATGTCAATTCTGACAGCTAGGATTTAATTAGAACGGTTGTTTTTAGAGGGTTGTTGTTATTACTACTATAATAACCTAAATGCTTTCGCTTACTCGCTTTCTGAAACGTTGTTACTCGTTACATGAGCTAACGCGTTAACCCGTTCACATTGTCCTCCATGAACTAAATCAACTTCGCTGCTGCACGCGTCAATATAAACGAAGCGCTCTGTTTCCGTGTTCGAGGTTTGGTTGCAGTTACAATTCGCTTGTGGAAAAAAAAAGTGCATCACCGTCACGCATCTTAATACAGTTTAACCCAACATTATATAAGGCCTCGTGCCTGGTCAGAACGTATGGGATACACATTCAGCATTTATTGAATGCTGCTTTTTTGGCTTCCTAGTCAGTGTGGTTACTTTATTTGTCAACGTTAGGTAATGTATGTATTGCAAATCAGTACAGTACTGCATGTACAAGTAAATTAGTAACTTGTATCCACCTCCTACAAGTCAGACATCTCAAAAGCCCATACTATGAAAAGTAAGGTGAAATTCACCCCTTTATGTTGGCAAGTGGGCACAGTGTACATGAGTTTACTGAAACCTCTCTCTTTCCTTATAGACTCCGTTTTGAACAGTAAAAGCTCCCCCATATATAATCTCACAAGACACCCCAGCGGAGAGCAGGCGCTAGGTAAGGGGTCAATCCACTGCTCACCCCGAGACCACAATTAGCCTTTGTCATAAAAGGGGTTTGCAAAGCATTTTCGATGTGTCCTATTTATTTTTTAATGAATGAAGTATTGCATATTTAACAAAAGGTTATATTAGGCAACCTGTACTTCCTTAATATTGTGTTCAAATGTCACCATTATGTGTGTAAAAAGCATTAGAGCGGTAAGGGATGGAAAAATAGTTTTTTCCATAGTCATTGCAACAAAAACACATTTTTCCTATCTTGTTGTTCATTATTTGTAAGTCAATCCCAGTGTACCATCTTGGTAGCAGACATACTGTAATTTTTGTATGAATACGAGCAGGTTTTGTGTGTTTTGCGCACTAATGTTCATGCATTGGGAGATTTTGTTTTCAGTCTATTAAAGGAATAGTTAAGCTAAAAATTAAAATTTTGCTTTTGTTCCAAATCTGTATGACTTTCTTTATTCAGTAGGATAAATTTAGGATCGGCCTGGTTGCTCTTTTCCATACAACTGTAGTGGATTGGCTTTCAAGCTTCAAAAAGGACACAAAGTAGTCCCGCATCTCGAACCTTATATTTTAAACATTCTGACGACTAAACAAACAAATTGAAGTCATTAGTGAAAATGTTGGCATCTGCCATTACTTTAGAAAATAATATAGGTTTGGAACAACACGAGTAAAGGCTCGTTCACACCAAGAATGATAACTATAGCTAGCAACCAACGAATGATGATGTCCTTTTTATTTTAAGTGTGGGCTGCAGTTATTTCATCTAATGCTTTAAATGCTGGAGCTCATTAAATTGGCTAGGATCTGATTGGTCATTCATCAGATGGGAAAAGTGTTTCCAATGATATTGGTTCACTGAGTTGTTATCGTTGTAACTGTGGTGTGGACTGACTTGTTTTCATGGAATTAGGATGATTAGTAAAACTTTTATCATTTTTGGTGTGAGGGGTCTTAAAGGGATAGTTCACCCAAAAATTAAAATTCTGTCAGTAATTACTCGCCCTCATGTTGTTCCAACCCCGTAATACTTCTTCGGAACACGAATTAAGATATTTTTTATTAAATCTGAGAGCTGGATCACTCCTCCATAGGCTTCTAAGGGATTGAAACTTGTTCCCCCGAAAAGTTATTGAAGACATCAATAACTACAGTGGCTCAATCTTAAGATTATCAAGTGACGAGAATTTTTTTTGTGTGCAAAAATAACGACTTTATTTCAACTATTCATTTCCATCTCTTTTGGCCTCTAGTCAGTTAACGTAGTGTGATAGTGTAGGGCTACGTCACTGACGTCCACTACAGAAGCGCTACGCAGTTTTACTACGTGAACTCACTCGAGGCACACCGAGAAGAAAATGAATAGTTGAATAGTCGATATTTTTGTTTTTTTTGTGCACAAAGTATTCTCGTCGCTTGATAAACTTAAATGTGGGGTATGTGATTTTTTTTTTTTGTCTATTTTTTCAAAATCACTTGAAATCCTATTCATAACCCACTTACAGCCACTGAGTTAGAAGCACTGAAATGAAAATTAAGCAATTTAATCATCTGTGGAACGGGCAGGACTCGAAAAACTCCAGCCAATCATTTCCAAGACCACCTAGAATCATTGGACAGTCAGTCCGTCAATCAAACGGTCGTACCATACCCCCCTCCCCCCATCCCCCTCACGCGAATCAGGGCCAGCGTTGGGGGAAAGAAGGTAGGGCCATTTGAGTTGTGTATTTTCTAAATCTGCCGGCCGTTTTGCAAATCACATACCCCACCTTTAAGATTGAGCCACTGAAGTCACTTGGACTATTTTTACGATGTCTTTAACTTTTCGGGGGAACAAGTTTCAGTCCCTTAGAAGCCTATGGAGGAGTGATCCAGCTCTCAGATTTTATCAAAAATATCTTAATTCGTGTTCCGAAGATGAACTAAAGTCTTACGGGGTTGGAACAACATGATGGTGAGTAATTACTGACAGAATTTTCATTTTGGGGTGAACTAACCCTTTAAATGACAAAAGTTTAATTTTTAGGTAAACTGTCCTATTAAGAATCACTGCCACAAAACGCCTGTCTACAAAATATGTTGCCGTAAGGTTTGTCGCCAAGGTTTTTTGGTCCTTAACATTAGAGGCAACTCTTTTTTCCCTGGATTTGGATGTCAGTGAACTCAAATTGTTGTCTTCCTACCCAGTTCTATTGTTCTAAGTAGGTTTGTGTTTTTCTTTTCCTTTTTTCTTTTTTGTCGTTTCTCTCTGTGTCGTCTGTGCTGTAGAACATATCTCTTGGTTGTACTATATTTCCAAAGCCAATGGCAGAACTTTTTGGGTTCAAACCTCCTTAAGGGGGGGGCAGTGCACCACTCTGGAGTTCATTTGAGCAAAGGTACTTAAGTTTTCTCTTGTGTAGTATTAAATAAGAGGACTCAATTACTTTAGCATATACACTCTAAGGTTATATGGTCAGATATAACCAGATAACAAAATCAAGTATTTGTTTCCACTGTGGGGAAAAGTCATGTTCTCCTTACAATTTTGTGAGGATCCTGTAAATTGAATGTATACAGAAGGGTTTTATTTCAACAGTATTTTTGATAAGCCCTAGGCTAAACTGAAGGCATCCAAAATGTAGAAAGCAGTTTTTGAACAAGCTCAAATTTATCTAGAATAATTTGAAACTTAATTATATAGATTTCTTTACAGAACTAGCCCTAACACTGATTTTTTTAAAATACATTTATAAAAATCAAAAAGTAAATTATTAGCATAAAAAGCATAATTCATAATATTGTTCGAGAGAAGTATCCTGATGTATTATGACTAATACCATTTAAGTTTGCTCTTAAACTAGATGGTCTTAAAAGCTGTAAGGATGTTGTCCAGTGTGAATGTGCAGTTTTGCTGCAGCTCACATTCATCAGGTCTGACAGATGCCTGTGCTCTGTGCAGGGAGGCGAGGCTCTGATGATGGAGAATGGACAGAGCACAGCCTCGAAGCTCGGCCTGCCGCCACTCACCGCTGAACAGCAGGAGGCGCTGCAGAAGGTGAGACTCCCCAGATAATTCTGCTGCACCTTTGTAGTGTAATCAATGATTTTTTATTTATTGAGGGTTGGATAGTGTATCAGACAGGGGCCCTCATTTATATTTTTGTGATTGGTTACACAGCTTACTGTGTTACATTGCGATCAGGTTGATCGGAGAGCAATTTGGGGTGTGCGCCAATTATATGGGCTGATTATAATTTCACCAACAGTATACAAGTAAATAGGAAATAAGCAAATCAGAACACTGCGCGCCAAAACCGCAGTATGCGCGGAAGCGTGAACCACTAGTGTTTCTTCTCGCTGCTTTCTTTCACTGGGGTCTCCAACAACGAGCCTGATTGATATGAGGCGCCGGACTGGACAAAGGTGAAGCAAACTGCGCGAGCGATAAGTGCGCGAGAGAGACCGAGGGTGTCTGCACACGCGAGCGACAAGCGAGAGAGACCGAATGTGTGTGTGTCCGAGCATTAGTAATTGGTACACACCCTCGGTCTCTCACGCGCTATCGCTCGCTCGCGCAGTTCGCTTCACTTTTGTCCAGCCCGGCGCCTCATAGATTGGAGGTAGCTCGGCAAGGGGCCGTTCACACATCGTGTCTTTTGCCCTCTCAAGTTCGTTATTTCAAATGTAAGCGCGCTCATAATTGAAGCGACGCGCTCATTTTTTCCGGG
Source organism: Semotilus atromaculatus (assembly GCA_031834385.1). Lineage (NCBI taxonomy): Eukaryota > Metazoa > Chordata > Actinopteri > Cypriniformes > Leuciscidae > Semotilus > Semotilus atromaculatus. The sequence continues at coordinate 29,972,178 of JAULUF010000044.1, read as the reverse complement.
CACAGCGAGATGAAAACACCTAAACTTTTCAGAATGCCACAAGCGCACCGCAGTTCACGTGGCAAGAACCAACCAATCAGCTTCACCCTTTACGTAACAACATTGAAAGCTCAATCAATATGAAGGATGGGGGTGCACCCAAACACTATGGGTGTTTTTCTCTTCTCCGTAAATAAATCTGGTAGCAGAGCTACAGCAAGCGTTTCTCGTGGTGGAAATAGCTACTAAAACTTTGTTGTTGTGGAGAGCGCATTGCATGGTTGCATAGCAACGACAGACGCCACGGGAAAATCAGACCGAATTTTACTATTAATTATAAAAGATAAGCTAATGTGCATTAATGTAAATGTCAAGTAATTTGTCTTTTTTGACTCACTCTTCTTATAAAAATCATTTAAAGGCTGAAATATGTGAGGTTTATCTTTTTATGAAACCTTTTGTCAAAACTTAATTTGAATTTAATTTTACTATATGTGCCTAGGGGTGGGCCGGGGATGGCAGGGGTTGGTGGCAATATAAGATATTTGCTGCGGGGCGAGAGCGTCGATTACCTCTCTTTTTTGACCATACATGTGTTTGCTTGCATCCCTGTAAGATATTTAAGGAAATCAGCACGAAGAGCAGAAAGAGACTTGCTTCCTGTGCTGCCTTTTTTCTTGCTGTCACAAAATGAAAATAGGAATGAGTAACCTATAATAATCAGTGTACATGATACTGAAAAATAGTTGTATTGTTTAAGAACCATCTTTAATGCAGCCTTGTCTGATGTCTGCACATTTTGCTTGAAGCCAAAGTTTCTATAATTTGTTGTGTTGATTCTTTCTAGATTTTTTTCTATGTCCTCTAGCTTTATAAGCATGTGTTTGCTCTGTGCGCATGTTAGTAAGCAGTGGACAAGAGCAGAGCCAGTGCTATGCCTTCAGTACTAGTGGTGTCTGATTATCTGCTAGTACTATTCTCAATTGCTGGTACACAATTTAAAGTGGGGGATCATTCTCATTTAACTTTTTGTGAATTTTATTTTTATCTGATTTGTGATGTATTTTTAATGACATAGTTTAGTTTAATGACATAAGTTTCATCTCGTAAAATTGAATATTATATCTAGCAAGAGCTTTAGCTAATTGTGGTATTGCTGAGGTGGTTTGAAGTTATGTTACTTTAGTGGACACTCATTTGGTATTTGGTACTAAATTGTAGGCAAAGAAGTATGCCATGGAACAAAGCATCAAGAGCGTCCTGGTCAAACAGACCATCGCCCATCAGCAGCAACAGCTCAGCAACCTACAGGTAAAACTGCTCAAGAACCTGGGAAATAGTACTTTTAAACTTTCAATGCATGGTGTATTCATAAACGATTGTAGCTATGTATCATAATGTGAATGTTACCTTAAGGACCCCTTCCAAACTTAACTGACAGCATCCCACTGTGGTACAACAGTCACTGACAGTTGGTTTGTTTTTCCTGACAGATTCCTAATTCCCTTCAGATGGCCTCATTAACGATGGGCTTTGGAGATCCTCTCTCACCACTACAGTCTGTAAGTCCAACACAGTTTCTCCAAGTAACTCTGTAACCTTCATTCCTGTCCTATTTGTAAATGCAGTAGTAAATGTTTGTTTTCCCTCCTTTTCTTGGCATACATGTAGTTGTTCAGTACTCATGTGTGTAATGTTTGGAGGTAAAGAAAATCCAGTGCTATGTCTTCGGTGCCAGCATGTTTATTGTCTGCTGGTTCTTTCCTCAATCATTGGAACAAGCACATGAATGATAAACATCTTGAATTAGCATATGCCTGGCTTGGCACTATCTGATCATATCAGTTGTCCATTACAGGTTGCAGCACAGAGGCAACGAGCATTAGCCATAATGTGCCGTGTTTATGTTGGGTCCATCTACTACGAGCTAGGAGAAGACACCATCAGACAGGCCTTTGCTCCTTTCGGTCCCATTAAGAGCATTGACATGTCCTGGGACTCTGTTACATTAAAACACAAGGTCAGAAGGTCTTTTTTTATAGTTGTGAAGTGTTTTATGAATTACCATTTTATGTTTATTGATTATTGCTTAATTTTTAATTATGATAATCTGCTCTTTCTGCAGGGTTTTGCATTTGTAGAGTATGAAGTACCAGAAGCAGCACAGCTCGCTTTAGAACAGATGAACTCCGTTATGCTGGGTGGTAGAAACATTAAAGTGAGCACTTTGTAAAAATTAATTTTATTTAACTTGTGAGCCAACTTTTTTTCCTCTACATATTTCAAATGTATTCTATAATTTCTGATCTGTTTCAACACTCGTAGGTGGGGCGACCAAGCAACATTGGTCAGGCTCAACCGATCATAGACCAGCTAGCCGAAGAAGCGCGCGCCTTCAACCGGATTTACGTGGCATCCGTGCATCCCGACTTGTCAGACGATGACATCAAGAGTGTGTTCGAGGCCTTCGGAAGAATCAAGTCTTGCACACTGGCGCGGGACCCCACGACGGGAAAACACAAAGGCTATGGCTTCATAGGTGAGCGGGCGACTGCTTCACCCATTCGGATGAATATAAATGTATCTGACTGAGAGCAGTCAGTCATGGCAGAATGCTGTTCTCTACATGTCTCACAGGGGATAGAGAAGGGTGGGGGCAGGTTCCTCACATGCTTTCATAGTAAGTTTTTATTTCTGTTGTCGTTGTTTTCTTAGGCTCTGTTACGGACATTTGTGCCATAAGTACCCGCTGGTAATTACACTGTAACTGTCTCAGAGCTCTGGTAGATTTATGCTGAGTCTTCTTGGATGCTGTTGAGTCTTAGTCCTCCCTGTTTCCTCTGTAGAATATGACAAGGCCCAGTCTTCGCAGGATGCGGTTTCCTCCATGAACCTTTTCGACTTGGGTGGGCAGTACCTCCGAGTGGGCAAAGCCGTCACGCCACCCATGCCCCTTCTGACTCCAACGACGCCGGGTGGACTGCCTCCCGCTGCTGCTGTAGCCGCTGCAGCCGCCACTGCCAAAATCACAGCACAGGTGAGCATTTACACACCTCACTCATCTATTGTTAGTCAGGGAAAGTGTGTGTGAGTGTAAGCTGCTGCTTCCTTTGACATTTAAAAGCCTCCCTTGTAAAGTAAGGCAGCGTGATTTTTAATTCGCTTAGCAAAGCTAGTGCAGACACTTGGTCCTGTATGTGAGGGCTTGATTTGAATCAGCTAAGGCATTGACTGGCATGAAGACTCAGTTATAACACAACAATACTTATTTGAGACCGAGCTTTTACATGCAGAAAGATAACATAGCGTGTAAACTCCAAAAACAGATGGCATGGAATCTGTCCCAGCCGGAGAATCGGACAGAAGACTTCCTCAACTGTCTGGTAAATCCTTCAGGAAATTCTGTTCAAAGCACGCTGGTGCCTTTTTGTTTTGTGTAGAATATGAGTGTGGGGAGAGACTTGTCTTCAAGACCTCCCTGTAACAGTGATTCTAGGTTGTGAATGTTTACTAGACAGGCCCATATACTTGAAAGCTGAGCAGATTTAGTCACAGGTGACTTTAAGTAGCACCTCTGCCAATATTTTCTTTAGCTACATTATGCCTCTTATCTGTAATCTGGGTTCTGGCCCACATAATGATGAATTTATTTCGTCTACTTAATCTCTTGAGGCTTTTATCTCTTGATAGTACTTTAATAGGTGTGCCATTAATATTTTAACACTGAGATAACATTTTGGCATTTTCTATTGTGGATTTCTTCCATTTTTGTTAATTTTATTGCATCTATGCTACAGCATAGATCATGCTAAAATGTGCATACTATATGCTACTCAATATATTGTAAATCTCTATGATCAATGATGTAATTGTTCTATGTTGTCTCATGCTTGTCATAGTTTAGTTTAAATTTATATTGTTTAAGCTAATAAATGCATAGGTTTTTAACTTGTTTAGCAGTGTCTAAATTAAATTTATAATTAATTTATATTTAATTGATACAGATTTCTAATAATAAATTTAGCTTGTTTTGTTACATGTTCTTGACCTTTATTTCAGGTCTTGGGCCTAGTTGCATGAAATTCCTGAATGGTTAGATGCGCAAACCGTTCAGAACAGATTTTGTTTAATGTCAAGCAACTTTCTATTTCTTTAAGCGGTTAGCTTTTCGCGGTTTTCTTTTTTTTATTATTATTTTTTTTTACATTAACAGTTCAAAGTTTGGGTTGGGAAGATTTCCTTGCTCTTTACTGCTCGCCAAGGCTGCATTTATTTTATAAAAAAATACAGTAAAAACCGTTATTGTTGTTTTTTACCATTTAAAACTTCTATTTGTATAGATTATGTAATCTTTTCCTGTGATGGCAAAGCTGAATTTTCAGCGTCATTACTCGTCTCACACGATCCTTTATTTGGTGATAAGGAAACATTTCTTATCAATATTAAAAACAGTTTTTAACTTTTTTGAGCAGTGGTGTATATAATCAAATTTAGGTTTTTAGATCATTTTAAAAGGCCTAACATGCATTCAAGGTGTATATTGCCGGTTTTCTTCTATTAATTAACAATTTTTAGGATTTAAAGTCCTCTAGGTTTTGTATATATAGTCCAATGATCAAATTAGAAATCATCAATTAAAAAAAATTGTCATTAGGGGTATCCTGAAAGTTGAATATTTGAATATTCGATCTGTAATAGTTGGAAAATTAAAAATACTATTTGAATTTAGCTAGATGTGGTTTTGCTGGCCATAAGTGCAGTGGATCCATGATAAATCTTTAGCATACAGCCTAAAACTCAGTTATAACTAAATGCACTGATTGGCGCTGTGGTGTGTGAAAACAAGTTGATCATATTTGATGACAGAATGGCGTTGTCTGCCTCTAGGCACAGCAAAGTTTGGTCAAAATTTTCATGTTGGGAGCAAACTTTGCGAGGTGCGCGGAGTTATAATAATATCACCAACGCGATAAGTAATCACATGAAATGCAGGTAGGTGCAGATGTATCCCTGAGCGAGCTAAGACCTCTAATCTTAGCAAAATGATCTCGAAACATCCTTTAAGTTTTGTTCAGGAAGACTTGTTTGAGGGACAGAAGTCAAAGCTTTGTAAGAAACGTGGTCGCTTAGCACACTATTATCTTTGTGTCCCTGCAGCATCTGTTGGTGGAGCGCTTTTTCTCCTCATCCGGCCTTATTGTTGACGGACTAAACAGCCGACTTTCATCCGAGCATGTAGATATACTTGTTTTTCTCAAGAACATGTGAAACAATATAAACACACGATAACATATGCTGATTTAAGTGTATATATACATTCTGTATGATAATTGACACAGTCTGGTTTATAAGTGCACTGCGTGAGCTTAATCTTCTGTTCATTTCATTTGTTTGCACACATTAATGTTTTAAGCTAAAGAAAAAAACATGATATAATGTAAGCTTGTTGTGTATAATCATATGTATAGTCTAATCATAAGCTTGTTCAGAAATGGTGACCAAAACGTAATGATTGAAAAAATGACGTCTTTCTCGTTAAACTTAATTTAAATAAACAATCGAATATTCAAATATTCGTATACAATATTTTTGGAATTCCCTTCCCTAGTTGGAATAAATCTTGTATACAAAAGCTTAAGGGACAGCTGAGCATATAGCGTATAACTGAACATGTATATCTTCTGCTATGGAGACCGTACAATACATGTAGATATATATTAATGCTGACAAAAAAAATCTTAATTTCTTAATAGTCCATTAACTCAACCTGCTGATTTTTATGCAGCTGGCCCAAGGCTTGTCTGTGTGTGTAAAGGTCTGTTTGTCCACTCGTGTTGGTGTTATGTGTGCATTTAACTGGCGCTGTCCAGGCGGTGTTTCTATATGTCCCACTCTGTTCTTCCAGGAAGCGGTAGCGGGAGCATCTATTCTGGGGGCAATGGCTGGGGGTACGGGCCTGAACATGCCCCAGATGCCACAGGCTGTCATGGCTGCTCAGGCCCCAGGGGTCATTACAGGTAGGTGCAATCAGAAGTGGTTTGTAGTATTTTTTTTATTTTATTTTTTTAGTATTGTGGCCCTCTACAATCAGTGTTTTCACTTGTGTGCCTTAATCGTGCTGTACGTCTTCAGTATTTTGGTTCTGCATGTAGTTGAATTGTGTACGAGTGGGGCCCTTTACTTGGATGTCTTTTGCATGAATGATAGCATTTCATGTATTTTTTAAAGCAGGGTTGTTAGGAACATTTACAGGAGTCCGACCAAAAGATAATTAAACAAACAGGCTTTATTTTTCTTTCAAAGCCTTAATTTGACAGGCATGACCGCCCACACATTACTTAGGACTACATAATTTAGATCGGATCACTAATTTTAAGTGGTTGTGCCCAGACCTGTTTGTTTTACTTGCAAAGCTCATTCTGAACGCCCACCATGTTTTCCCATTTCCACATTAGCTTATATGTGCACAATCTCTCTCTCTCCCTCAGGTTTCTGTTGTCCTACACAGTACTCAGTTTAACGTGGCCTGTCGTGGATCGTGTCCACTAATAGATTTCTCTTTTATTTTCTCTTCTCTCCTTGTCTCTTTCTTTCTCCTTTTCTCTCTCCTCTCTTCCCCTCCCTGTCTTTATTCTCCAAATTCGCCATGACCCTTCCCTTTTGCTGCACACTGATCAACCAAGTTTGAAGAGGACTGTTTCTAACCCCTCCCCTCATAAACAAATCTCTCATTCCTATTGGCCAGTGAGTCTCTCAGATCTCAGATGTTTTTTTTTTTTGTGGAATTGACCATGAAGCCAAGCCAAGAGGACGGATGGGGTTTCAAATAAAAGGGGGGAAAAGTGACCCCAATCTTAAATCTTTTTTTGTTTCAAACTAAAAAAAAAAACGTACAGTCACCGAGGCAAGAAGCGAGCAGGTACAGAGGAGGAATGCTTAAGCAATGCCAGAACTGTCTGATTTCTACTTGTTTTTTTTGTTTTTTTCCCCTTTTTTTTTTTTAATTAATCATTTACATAAAAAAATAAGTGTTTCCTGTTACTGCTGAGATAAATATTTTCATTAAGGAATAGTTAATTCAAATTTAAAACATTCAGTGAAAGTCTTTTTCCTAGGGATGCACCGAAATGAAAATTCTTGGCCGAAACCGAAAACCGAAAAAGAGGATAGCAAGGCCGAAAACCGAAACACAAATAAATTATGCCAATTATTAATACCATTGCATTTATGGCAATGACTATGTGCTAAATTCAAAGCATTGAAGTCAAGGCATTGCAATTGCATAAATTAATATTAAAGTTTCAAAGAATAAATCAATTACAAATTATGCAAATATTTATTTAGCACATTGCAACAAATGCACAGTATAAAATAAAATTCTAACTAAAATGTTTAACTTGATCCCACTCATATGTACATTAAATAATAATGTAAAGGCCTACTGGTCTGCAGACTTAAGTGCAAAATTAAATGTTCTCTCATAAAAACAAATTGCATTCAGGTCAAGTCCATTTTATTTTTTTCTCTGTAGGACTACTACAAGAAAATGCATTCACAACAAGTGCAAAGTCTGCTTAAGATACAACACTATTTTCTCTGTAAGCATTCAACATAATAGTGTATCAAAACAAAGACTGCCATAGCCCATATGTAAACTGTAGAATTCTATCTATCGATTCTATCGAACCCTGATGCGTTTGCGTGCATATTACGTCATCGCAAACGTGCACGGCGCATGATAGAAAACAGAACATGGGCCAATATATTGTGCTTTTTATTAATTCTCTGCTATTATGTGCAGTTGAGTGAACAATACAGGTTTACTCTGTGTGTGTGTCGCATAAGGTGGCCTTCTGCCGCTTGCAAACGGACTCTTTTGAGGAGATGTTGGATTTCCAAATTTGTTGCCCTGATTCCATGCGCAATGCGCGAATACACTGCCGGCTCACTCTCGCTCGTAATTCATCAACACTATCATCCCATAAAAGTGTTTTATTTAACTGAATACATCACAAAAAGCTAAAACCTATGCGCAAATAACTTTACTTCCTGAACAAGTGCGCACCCGAGTCCATGTTGTTTGCACATTCACGCGAACCGCGCCACGGTTCGGGAATCGGGATCAGCCGAGCTCAGACCACCTCATCCAGGTAGTCTCGGGTTTTTCATTCGAACCGTGCCCTGTTCCGAACTGCCAATGTGAAAGCCCCCTGAAGTACGTCCACACCGCAGACATGTTGCTTCAGACAAACACGTGCAGGTCGCGGTTTCTGTTTGCGTCATCACAACATTTCGGCCGTATTGTTTCGGTGAAAAAAGTCTTTCGGCCGAAAACCGAAGATGCTCTTTTGGGCCATTTTCGGCCGAAAATTTTCGGTGGCCGAATATTCGGTGCATCCCTACTTTTTCCGCTTTAGCACTCCTTGGCACTTTCATAAGTGAAGTAGCAATGCTGCATTCATGTTCAAATCATTCTTTAAAGGAGCTGTATGTAAGAGATTTATTTCAATTAATCATAAATTTTCCATGATATGTCACTAGACATTAAGAAATCATGTTCATTTCAAATACTTACATCACTGACAACAGTAGTCCGGCCAGGATATTGTCATTTAAAAAGTGAAGTTGCAGCCCTCAACTGATGTTGATGTTGTCATGTTGTGTTTTGGTCTGATGCTCCACCCTCCACCTATCTACCAATCACAAAGTCAGTAGTGTTGCGGCATTCGGGTTGCCAGCTCTGCTCTAGTTGCCACAGCTGCAGATACAAACGTGTCGGGATCGGATCCTGCAGCAGATCTGGCAACCTTGAGTCGGGGGAGGGGGAGGGGATACACCGCTCTACAGTAATTTGAAAGTGATTGCAGTACCAGTTTTGGCCACAATCTTACATACAGCTCCTTCAAGTCAGATCTTTTCAATCAATTGATTCGTTTCATTCACAAACTGAATATATCATTGACATTTTAATTCTCAAGTTCATCTCCCTGATGCTGGGATTGTTATTAGTTAACGTCTCACTGGAGGGGAAAATGATCAGTGAATAACTTTATTTATAACTATAATAACAATAACTTGATTTTTATAATTTAATTCTGAACATTAATTGTCATGCAAACTAGTGGTTTTCAACCTTTTTTATTTAAAGGACCCTCATTGTCCAGAAAAATATTCTAAAGCTCCACAAATAGCAGCTTTTAATTGACAGCTATTTTCAGACTTTTTGTAATTATTATTATCAGATACTTGGGCTTTAATTTAATATTAAATTAACATGATTTATTTGGAGATTTCAGATTTTTCTAAAAGAAAAAATATATTTAAATAATTGTAATGATTTATTGTGCCCTGCCCCCCCCCCATTATCTCCATCCGACTAATACACTGCTCATGTAGTTTTACGATTTCTTTTTGTTTAATATAAAAAGATGTGGGTATGAAATGTCAGCCTAGATGACCATTTTTGAGTGAACTTTTTCTTAACGTGCTTTAGTTTTTTCGAAGTGTTTTTCAGGGAACAGTCCTGTAATGGCTGTCTAGTCTGGTAATAGTCCATTTCGCTTGCATAGAGAGGGATTTATGGGTGTCTAGCAGAGATTCAGTGTGAGACCATGGTTAATAATATACTGACTCCTTTGTTTTTGTGCAGGGGTGACTCCAGCCCGGCCCACGATGCCTGTTGTTCCTCAGGTGGGCCTTGTGAACCCGGTGTTGGCCTCTCCGCCGTCACTCTCGGCAGCTGTGGCTGCAGCCCAAGAGGCAAAGAAGGAAAAAGAGGAGGAGGAATCCGCTCAAGACGGCACGGGCCAGGAGATGCTCAGTGAACAGGAGCACATGAGCATCTCGGGCAGCAGCGCAAGACATATGGTCATGCAGAAACTGCTGAGAAAACAAGAGGTTAGTTCTCAATCACTATCATTTATGATGGCAGAGCTGAATTTTCACATGGTCCTGATCCTGTGTTGTCCATACTGAATGAAAGTATTAATTTCTTTAGAATAAATCAATCTTACATACCCCAAACTTTTGAATGGTGGTGTATGCAAGTTGATAATTTTGCAATGCTATAATAGAGAGAGGCGAGTATTAAACCCTTTTCTGTATGCTCTTTCCTCAGTCTACGGTTATGGTGCTCAGGAATATGGTTGGACCTGAAGACATAGATGATGATCTGGAAGGAGAAGTAACGGAGGAATGTGGGAAGTTCGGAGCTGTTAATAGAGTGATCATTTACCAGGAGAAGCAGGGTGAGGAGGAGGATGCCGAAGTCATTGTAAAGATCTTCGTAGAGTTTTCAGCAGCATCAGAGATGAACAAGGCCATTCAGGCGCTCAACAACCGCTGGTTCGGAGGTCGCAAGGTGATCGCTGAGGTGTACGATCAGGAACGGTTTGACAACAGTGACCTCTCTGCATAGACTGTCAAATACATCCTGCCCTACATAACAGTTTCTTCACTCTCTCCTTTTCCTCTTTCTCACTTACACAGAAGCAGCCGCCAGCCACTCTTCCCAGTGGTACTGGCTTCTCTTTATAACTTGTAATTATTTTTTATCGATGTTGATATTAATATTATTAATGATCCCTTCTTGGGACAGGCAAGGAAATGCTCATGAATATTTTTTTTATTGTTGCTGTACTTTAATGTGAATGACTGGATGCCCCCCTCCCTCCTTTTTTGGTCCATTGGTTTACTCCCCATTCCACTAATCAGATGTTGTTCAAATTCAGTTTTTGTTGTCCCAACCCCCCCTCCCTTTATTGTTTAAAATATTGTCAATAGCCTGTTATTATGCTCTTGGTTTCAAATGCCAGAACAATAAATTCTTCAAATGACACTTGGGTCTTTTGTCTTTATGAAATTGTATGAAAACTTTTGTTGAAATCCACCAAAACTGTGTTTTTTTTTTTGTTTTTTTTTAGTGGTGGTTTTCTTGTGCTTTGTCCTTTTAAAAAAAATAGCAGGTCCTGGAATTATGGTTAAAGTGTACACAAAAGGTATGGAGTGGATCTAAATGCAGCCATGAGCCAAAGTTTATATTTGCATAATGCTGTTTTGAGTTCAAATCAAACATTGATTGTTTTATCAGGAGATGTGTAAACTTTCCATTTGTACTTTGAAAGCAGAAACACAAATGGTGAACATGAGCATTAAACATAAATCTTAGGTCTAAATGTATGTCTTCCCCTTTTTGTGGATCAAGGCCTTTAAAAGGTTTTAAATCAGAGCAGAAAGTCTCAAATACTTAGCCAGTGCATTAAATCTTGCATGAGGGAGTTTCAAGTTTCATCCGAAAATGTCTGCACCACGTGGCTTAGATGTAATAACTGTCAGTAACCCGTGTAGTATGATAATAAACATGCTTGCAGTTGCATATTTTCTGAACATTGCGGCTTTGAGATGTAAAATTGGGGAAATGTTTGTCCCAAAGAGTATTTGCAATGCTTGTTTTGTCAGTTGTGTTGACATGCATTTAGTTTCTAATGGTTTACCACCTTATAAATTGGGTTTGAGTCATGCTGGTCTTTATATTATATTGGCTAATCTAAAGACATTTAGATTGACGAATCCAATGTTCTAATAAGAATTCTAAAAAAAATTTGACAAGTATTTTATTGATAACTTACTGATAGTGTGCCCTTTGATTTATTCTTAAAAATTTCCTGACTTTGTCTTAAAAGGGACTTTCAAAAGGGGGTCTTAAATCTATCTTCATAAAACCTGCTGAAACCCTGTCTTATTTCATCATCTTGGGGACGGCCTCTGGTTACAAAGTAGACCAATCACAGCTGTTGTGGTCTGTGTGTGTGGACGTGACACTGACTGGATCTGACTAAGATCAGTCTAACAGCGCAGAACATTAGTTGCTGTGCAAGATGAGAGGTTTACTGTTACTGCTTAGCGCTCTGTTACTGCTGGAGTCAACCGACGGAAACGCAAAATATACTCAACTAAGCCAACATGATACAGCCATTATTGACCAGGCAATAAAAGTAGCCAATGAGAAGTATGCAGCAACCAAACACCTTGATTTTGCCTCCATTCTAAAAGCTGTAAGTTATTTAATTCAAATGTTAACCCTTTATTAATTTGCTGTAATTTGTCTGTTTGTTTTCTGTGCTTATGCATCTGCCTTAAAGTGCTTGATAAAAAGTTAAACATCTCCTACATGTAAGGTTGTCATCTTTATGCTTTACCTGTATCTTTCCCCTATATGACAGGATTCTAACAGTCGCATGCTTCATGTGCTATTAAAACCCACCTCATGTGACAAGACGACGACACCAAATGTCCATCGGAAAGACTGTGAAATCCAAGATATGGCAAGAGTAAGTAGCTCACTCACCGAAGGTCTAAATGCCAATAGGAGTCATTGTAGAATACACTTAAAAAAAGCTTAAAGTTTCTCACAGCTCTATTGTATTTTTCTCAGCCTCAAATTTCTTGTGTTGACTGTCGTGGATCCATGTCCTGTTTTCCTCTCAGAGAAATAGAAAAGGTACATCACATATAAGTCACATGTTGGGGACAAATACCTTCATTCACCATCATGATCCAACCTATTTGTTGTCAAGACATTTCTGCACTAAAAGGTTTTAACTGTTCTCATTGCAGATTAAAAAAAACATATCCGAATGTGTGCCTTCCACATCGAGTCATTTCACTGGGGCAGGACATATGCTGGCACAGAAATCAGAAAAGGAGCAACAAACTGGATGTCTGGGATGCATCTGAGAAATAATAACAATCGAGGATCTTTGCAACTGGCCATATGAATTAAAAAACAATACTACTAATGAAATGTAACCTATAAAATTGACCTCTCGGGCCAAGTTTCTTTATCTAGATTTAATTATGAAGATTAATGTGTACAGTCCAATTATCAGTTTTCTCAATATGTTTTAATGTCATGATGTAATTTTGAGAGAAATATGGAAAATACAGTAGTGTTCTTCATTAGAACGTCCTGTGTTGAATAACATACAAGTCAAATTAATAATTGTTTAAAAATGTATAAATACTCTTCATAGAAGACCTTGATCTTTAGACGATTTATCGGCACCGAATTTATCTGTAATCCTGCAGTGTGACGCTGTTATTTGGTTATTTCGGTTGTTTTCATTTGTGTTTTAAATCAGCTGGCTTCAAGGATTTTTTAATAAAATTAAATTAATCATAACTTAAATTCCTTTTTCTTTCAGGATTAACATATATATGCTTTTTAAAAACTAAATATCCCCAACACTTAGTCCAAAGTGTGTCTGAATATGTAACAGAAGGGGAAACAAAACGTAACGGAAGGGGAAACAAAACTTGACAGCTGTCTAAATATATAACCTCATGACTTGAGTAAAAAGCTGAAGTAATCAAAGAATCTAGATTTGCTTTTACATAGTAACAGAAGGGTTTGCTGAATTATACATATAAAGAACTAATCATATTGTAGATAAATGATTAAATGAATTATTTCACTTTTTTCTTGCTCCTTTTCTATAAAAACTGTTATACACTTTTTGGTGAAAATGGTCTGAGAATAAAGCCATGATTAAAGCATATTCAAAGGTATTGTCTGGAGTCTGTCTGGATACTGTTGCGCAGCAGGCTGAACACTATCTTACTTCTATTCTCAAGTGATAGTGCTGAAGGGGAACACCAGAGACCTTATTCCCAATAATGTTCATAAGGGGAGGAGACGGCTAGTATAAATTTGTCAAATTAAATCAGGTGTATAGGGGAATTTCTACCACAGTTTTAAAGCTATAAAATGGTATCTCAATGTCACATCTGAATAACAATGTCTGATACTTGTGTACCGTGTCTTATGAAACTCCATTTAAAGTATACTTTTCAAGAAATTTAAAGTAATTCCATTTAAAGCAACATTTTTCAAACTTATTCTGCATACACTCTTCAATATTTACCCCTTTTACAAAAATGTATTTATCACACTACATGACAGTTGAAATGAACTAGACTTTGCCGTAATTTTACAGTTACTTACCGCAAAAAAGCCCAGTAAAATACCATTTACATTATTTACAGTTAACTAATGTAATATGCACTGCATTGTGGGTATTTTTATGAAATTTACAGTAACTTACTGCATATGGGAATTTGCAGTACTTTACTGTTTATGGAAAAACAGTAGTGCTACTGTAAATAAAGAAGACAGATTTCTTAAAGTGTGTATTGTATTTATGTTTTAGACATATTAAAATGTCATATAATGTTGTATAGTTTTTTCCCCACATCTTGTTCTGCAGATGAAAATCATGAATCTGCATTCTCATTTATTTATGAACACGCTGGATGTTTAAAAGTTAAACAAATTTAAAAAACACACGGATGGAAGGATTTTTAGTTCTTAGTGAGAGACGAGAGTAATTTTTATATTATCATTTTCTCCAATAACAAAAAATAAAAATCCACAACTGGTTCCCATCTATTGTTCCAGGGCCGTGCACAGACCTTTTGAGGGGCATGTGTTGAAACTGAAAAAGGGCACCCCCCCTCCATAAAAAAAAAAAAGCCTATATATACACTCACCGGCCACTTTATTAGGTACACCTGTCCAACTGCTCCTTAACACTTAATTTCTAAGCAGCCAATCACATGGCGGCAACTCAGTGCATTTAGGCATGTAGACATGGTCAAGACAATCTCCTGCAGTTCAAACCGAGCATCAGTATGGGGAAGAAAGGTGATTTGAGTGACTTTGAACGTGGCATGATTGTTGGTGCCAGAAGGGCTGGTCTGAGTATTTCAGAAACTGCTAATCTACTGGGATTTTCACGCACAACCATCTCTAGGGTTTACAGAGAATGGTCCGAAAAAGAAAAAACATCCAGTGAGCGGCAGTTCTGTGGGCGGAAATGCCTTGTTGATGCCAGAGGTCAGAGGAGAATGGCCAGACTGGTTCGAGCTGATAGAAGGGCAACAGTGACTCAAATAACCACCCGTTACAACCAAGGTGGGCAGAAGAGCATCTCTGAACGCACAGTACGTCGAACTTTGAGGCAGATGGGCTACAGCAGCAGAAGACCACACCGGGTGCCACTCCTTTCAGCTAAGAACAGGAAACTGAGGCTACAATTTGCACAAGCTCATCGAAATTGGACAATAGAAGATTGGAAAAACGTTGCCTGGTCTGATGAGTCTCGATTTCTGCTGCGACATTCGGATGGTAGGGTCAGAATTTGGTGTCTACAACATGAAAGCATGGATCCATCCTGCCTTGTATCAACGGTTCAGGCTGGTGGTGGTGGTGTCATGGTGTGGGGGATATTTTCTTGGCACTCTTTGGGCCCCTTGGTACCAATTGAGCATCGTTGCAACGCCACAGCCTACCTGAGTATTGTTGCTGACCATGTCCATCCCTTTATGACCACAATGTACCCAACTTCTGATGGCTACTTTCAGCAGGATAATGCGCCATGTCATAAAGCTGGAATCATCTCAGACTGGTTTCTTGAACATGACAATGAGTTCGCTGTACTCAAATGGCCTCCACAGTCACCAGATCTCAATCCAATAGAGCATCTTTGGGATGTGGTGGAACGGGAGATTCGCATCATGGACGTGCAGCCGACAAATCTGCGGCAACTGTGTGATGCCATCATGTCAATATGGACCAAACTCCCTGAGGAATGCTTCCAGCACCTTGTTGAATCTATGCCACGAAGAATTGAGGCAAAAGGGGGTCCAACCCGTTACTAGCATGGGGTACCTAATAAAGTGGCCGGTGAGTGTATATATTAAGATTATTAAGTAATTATTCTCAAAAGCTTTAGATTTATTCACTATTAATAACAACCATAATAATAATAATATAGATACATATAGGGTTTCATGGCTTCTTTAGCCCTAAAAAACATGTTTTATACATTTGAAGACGAGCAGAGAGTCTAGAACAGTATAGATTCAAAAATTTGCTAGATATAGCGAATATGTGCATATTAACCTTGAATTAACCATCATTGAATATTATTACCATGAAATGATTAAATGTTAATAAATTAAGTGTGTCAGCAATCATAAATCAAACTAGAAATTTCTTAGAAATATAGGTGACGAGGATCACTCAGTCGCTTTGTGTAGTTCCAGTACGAAACAGCGCGGGGGCACCCCTGTGATGATTTTCCGATGGTAAAAACAAATTATATGTTGTTGTATTACTTAGCAATATATTGTTAACAACATTTTACTAAAGTCAAACTCAAATGCAGTTACAACATTTTTGACCAGTGAATGTGCGCAAATGCATTTTGTCCGTCATTAAAACGGCGCCGGCGGCATCAGATTACATTTGTTGTAGCTATGTGGGCGCTAATTTTTTCCTGTTGTAAAATACATTTGGCCAAAATCTCATTTTATAAAAGATGAATGCAAATATACAGGCTATTTAAGTGTAGGCAATGTTTTGGCTAGATGGCAAATGCTAGACCTCTCTCTCAGGTCCCGTACATGTCTCAGTCAGACATCAAATAAATAAAATATGATCCTTTATAGACGTAGTGTTTAGTAGGCTACTTATTCAAACAACAAGATATTTGTTTACTGTTGCAAAACTTCGTTCAGCTGCTGTCTCTGTGCGGCTGCTGTGCGGAGCTTCAGTTCATTCAGTCACGACCAGGGGCCTCATTTATAAACGTTGCGTACGCACAAAAGAAGGCGTACGCCGCTCTCTACGCAATAATTGGTATTTATAAAAAGCAAACTTGACGGGAAAATGTGCGGTCCTACACGCAAGCTCTGACCCAGGCGTACGCACAAAAACGGGTGAAATGAGAAATGGCGACACCGTCGGCAGATGGAAGAAACACGTGAAAGTGTGTGAAACTGTAGACCGTTGTGTAAAAGAAATGGCAATACTGCCTCTCATAAATAGACTTCACAAACCAAGTCTTACAATTAACAGCCTACACGAACACCCGTTTGATCGATCTGCAGTGTAAAACAAAAAAATCAAACGAAGATTTCAACAGAAATGCAAATTAACACATATTTGCAAAAAGAAAAGTGAAATATGTTCTGCAATAATATTGCCATGTTATGCAATTCATCCTCATAACACATCTGTTGCTTGTCAGATGCAATCAAATGGATGGTAATAAAATGCTATGATGCCATCACAATGCGTAATGGAGCGCTAGACGCTTTTTTGCATCGACTTTGATGTCCGACCATTTCTTCTTTATTTCGGCCACGGTCCGAGGTTGTGAGGCTGCAGCATTAACGGCGTCTGCAACCTTTTGCCACTCAAGTGCCTTTTTGGCTTTAGTAATGCCCACACTGTGCCCTGTAAAATGTAAAACAACATTTTACTCCTCTCTTCCACCTCGCCAACGATCATTTCTACTTCACATTGAGTGAAGTTAAGTTTATTGGTTTTCCTCTCTGTATTTGCCATGATTTCGCAATCGATGAATATTAACTTGTGGGCGTTTCACGGACTATTTATGGGCAACTATGGGCGTTACATGAAGCCGCAAAAGCTGCGCTACATTTAGAATTGATTGTGATTTATTAAGGGAAAACTGCGTAGGACGTGCGTGCGCACGGTTTTATAAATCCGAATATTTCTGTGCGTACGCACGTCCTATGTTTCATCCGTACGCCACTTCTGACGCAAATCCTACGCAAAGTTTTATAAATGAGGCCCCTGGTCACGACGATATGGGGCGGAGTTATCAGGTTTACAGTTTGAGGATAAAACAAGATAAACGCGAGCTATTTTTAAGAACTTTCATTTGCTAAACATTTGTAAAACAGACCGACAGACGTAAAGTGTGACCAATAGCATTGATTTATAAAAATAAAATAAAAAACACCACCAAAAAAAAGGGCACTTCAGAGTGTAAGGACAAAAAGGCATGTGCTCTGCACAGGTTGAGCTCTATCTGTGGGCAAACTGCATATATATACATATATAATCTTTGCTTACATACACCTCACAAAATTTACATTGTTGCTCGCGTGCAAACAAAGCCCGCGCAACAACCTGGCAGAATGAAAAATTTGTTTTGTGTGACGTCACGTGTCGAGTGCGCGCATAACGGACGTCCCAGCTGTGAGTTTTTCTGAGGCAAGTACTTTTTACTGAACAAATTTATGTTATAAGTTACTTTTACGAACTAAACCATTACCAATATCAATTAAATATAGCTAAATTTATGAATAAAGTAAATAATAAAATCGAATAGGCTTTTAATAACAGCTGAGCTAACAGGACAGCCTGAAGGATAGTTTTCCTCAAAAACTGCCGACTGTCTGTCTTTTCCAGTAACGTTAGATGGACCCAATCTAGTATTTACACAAACAATGGTTTTCTGTCTTTTTTGCGACCAGTTATGGTATAATTTACTCGTCAGTTAAATGTGTGTGGCGTTTGAAAGTAACGTTAGGCCTAGCTCGTTTTCTCAAAGGCATTCTCTCGCGCTCTCTCTCCCCCACTCCCGGTTCTGTGGGGGTGCTATGCATGCACCCTCAAGCGCAAGCAAGAGCACCCTCAATTGATACTGTTATAATAATATATTGGCGAAACATATTTGCCTAACGCTCCAGTGCATATTTGTGCTTATGTTTTCGCGCTCAGGAGAACGCCAGAGTTTTTATTCAGTGCTGAATTATGCAGGCTCGCGAATCCTCAAAGTGTAGACACGATGTAGGAGATATGTGACAGCTAACGTTACATACTTATAAATGCTGGATTCACGATTCACTCTTCACTGGACAGAAATATGACATGTTCAAAATAGTAACGCATTTAAAGCAATGTAAAGGCAGACTAATAGATTAATTGAAAAATATTCATTGCAAAATATTTGAGAAACTCTTATATGCCCATTATTGGTAGAACTGTCATCTGATTGTGTAATTGATCAATCTAGCAGTCATCCTAGAGATATGTGATTTATCATGTTCATAACATAACGTTAGTCATTAGCCAATAATCAATGATGAAAATAATGTTTCTTCTGTTTCTCTCTTTTCGCCGTGTCAACAGGAGCTACAGCCCAAATGCTGCAAAAGAGCCACTGCACTGAGCATCTTTGGCTTTGTAAGTATATATTTTGACTAACTATCAGATAAATTATGTGATTAACATATTGTAATGCATAACTTGCAGGGCTCTACGCTTGCATTTCTTTTTAGGAGCACTTGTGTGAATCAAGAAACATTTTTGCTTATTTTTCAGTTGTAGACTGACTATTTAAACAGTATTCGACTGGGAATAACTGCTGTTGCACAAGTTGTTACCTCGTCTGTCCATGAACAAATTTAGATTAAATAAACTCATGACCATTTCTCACACATTTTCTGTTTTTTTGTTTGTTGTTTTTTCAGATCAGCCATCAGTGGTTTAACGGTATGGGTGCGGACCGGATTGATTCCATTCCTAGAGCTTCCGGACAAATCTTTGGGGTGCGGACCATCAGGGCAGTGAACCCGGGGTTACCCTGTGAGTCCTAGAGCTCCTCCTGTACAATTTTAGGGACAAATCGGGTCTATTGGATACGTCCAATAGATTTCTTAGGCGTTCCACAAGAACACCACAGACACAGTGTAATTACCATGGGAAAATCTCAGAGTAAAATTGGGAGTTGTGAAAAATATGATACACTGGTGTTTTTCCAGATGAGAAGTTTATCTATGTATCATCTTTTTACTCTTAATTAATTTTTAATTGTTTTTTAACTATTTTGAAGTGCCCCTATTATGCCATTTTTAAGTTTCCTAATGTTGTTTTCAACAAACAGGTTTACATGCATCAAAGGTCCAAAAACTGTTTAATTTTCTCATAATATACATTTGCACATCACCACATTTTTCAATGATTCTCAAACGACTCGTCAGATGAATCAATCTCTCTAAATCCCTCCTTTCCACATGCTACTCTGCTCTGATTGGCCAGACAGCTCAGTCTGTTGTGATTGATCTACAACCGTGAGCGTGTGTGTCGAAAACAAAAATTCCCATTGCCATAACAACGTCAGCTGTCCTGAGGCTTTCTACACCGTAAACTAAACACAGTAACGAACGATGACATCGATTTTTTCATATCAATCCGAACGTGAGTCCAATAATGAAACACTGGAAGAACTAGTTATTCAACCTGAACCTCCATCGCAAGGACGACTCCAGCAGGACGTTTCTCAGTGAGACACTACTCAGTTTGAGGTACATTGTATATATACATTTATTTTTCTAATTTATTGCGTCGAACATGTGGAAACTGGATCAATAACAGTGTATACATTAGCCGAGCTCCAGCATGAATGACTGATGTAACATAAACATTGGTAAAACAATTCTTGCTCCATGCTTAATATTTCCTCAAAGTAGTGAGAACGACAGACAATCTGCATTAATAGATGCGGTTTTAGGTAATAATGGCCCACAGCTGATTAGCAGAAGTATTTCAGTAAGAGTTAGCCAGTTAGCAGGAGACCTACACAACTTAAAACTCAAAACTACGTTTTGAGAAGCAGTCGTCAGTAAAGTAAAGGTAACAGCAAAAGTTTAGGATTATACTGCTGTGGTATGAATTTTAACCACTGATTCTTCACATGCTCGTCCTTGCGCAGTGGGGAAAAAATGGCTTTTCCTTCACATTATGAGCACAGTGTGTTCTCGACATGATCTATCCAGTGTCCACAGGACTCAGCTGCCGGTTTGAGGTTTAAGTTTCCCTGGTGTCTGTGCGCGCAATAAGTGGGTGAGCAATATGCTAATGTTTCGTCTTGATGTCACAACGAAACGTCTTATGACTTGTTTGAAAAACGACTAATTTAATTAAAAACAATTAAAGTAATTGACTTCAAGTCGACTCCTACTTTTGAAAGACAATAACTTTATATATGGTGCACTTTCAGATTTCAAACTTTGCAGGATGTTTTCATTCACTTAGAGCTATGTTGCACTCTACATGAAAGGTCATTTTCAAAAATCCATAATAGGGGCACTTTTTTATTTTGTGATTATTTTAATTCCTTACTGTGTAAAGCACTTTGAATTTCCAAAGTGTATGAAATGTGCTATATAAATAAAACTGCCTTGCCTAATGTTCATCACAATAAATAAATAAAATGGATGTAATTGATTGTGACAGTGAATAAAGCATATGCTGATGTACATGGACTCAAGTCACTTATTTGGATTTTTTAAAATACTTTTAAGGGCATAATACTGTAAAAGTAAATTGCGGTAAGGGCATACTGTGAAATGAAATTGTGGTAGGGGGATCTTACTGTAAAAATTAAAATGCGGTAAGGGCATATTACTGTAAAACACATTTACAGGTAAGCTACTGTAAAGGTAAACTTACAGTAACTTACTGGCAATAGTGCTGCCAGTAAGTTACCGCAAAAATACGATAAAATATCTAACAGTATAGTGAAATCAAGAAGGTTATTAAAAGTAAAGAACAACAACGGAACTGGTAAGTACCTTTTACAACCATATAACTACATTGCGTTTATTTCTATAATTAGTTGCTGTATTTACAGGTTTTCTATATTGCTTTGGCTCAATTCTCAAATGAGACTTTTTTCTCAAAATAATAAGGTCTCTGAACAATAAGTTTCTTGTTCACATCAGATTTGGATTTCTTGTTGATTTAAGCAAATTCCATGTATTTTGGCACATGTGAGCAAAAGAGATACAATTGTCTTCTATTTGCACATATAAATGCACAGGCTTGTTGATCAAAACTGATGAGTTGCGTTCTCAGTGAAACTTTCAAACTCTTCACAACTTCTTAACATTGTTTCATCGGTTGAGCCTTAACATGCAAAATGATCCATTATCAAAATCTGTCAGACATGCATCCAAATTCCATAAATACCTATGACGTGGAATATTTGTAATGTCTGCTGAATTGGCAAATGGGCTGCCATTGTAATGAAATAGGAATAACAATATTACCAATCAAGTATGGAAGCATACAGTATAGGCTATTTGTGCAACAACCAACTGTGAGTTTCAGTTTACCACATTTCTACAAATGTGCTGTATAAATAAAAAAATTCAGTCCCACTTTGGTGTCTTTAACTACTATGTACTAACATTTAAATGAATAAATTGACTTAATGCACTTATTGTGTACATGTTTTTACATTGTACTCATAAAAATAAATTTAAAAAGCATGTTATTACAGCTAATTAAATCTAGATTTACCAAGCCTGTCCCTAACCTTATCTGTATGCCATCTCAATAAAAGCAAAAGTGTTTTTCAATACAATATGAGCACAATAAGTACACTGTACTTTTTTTCTTATTTTCTTTTTGTGTACTACAGTAATTACTTTTCCTAGTAAATTTTTACCTGCTGAAATCTGTACCTAAAAAGCTCAGTGTGGTACACAAGAACATTCAGACTGACATTCTTAGTGTAGAAAACAGTAAGAGTGTCAACTAAAAAATTGAAAGCACATGTAATTTGTATTTAATAAATATTTACTTGGTGAAAAAACATTTTGACCAGTTTGGCTAACACGATGACAAAATACTTTTTATTTTGGTGGCACTGGCCAATTTACTGACACAAAAACTAGGTTTTGAAGCATGAATTAAATGTGTTGGGTGAGTACATTTTGTAGACATGCAATCTGATGTTCCAGCAAACATTTGTGACAATTGAGCTTTCAGTTTAGAGAATGTTAAAACTGTTTTGAAAAAGGTGCCAAAGCAATTGAGAAAAACTGTAAATAACTATAAGTATCCATTTAGATCATTTAACCACTTATAACCCTTTTA
This sequence comes from Semotilus atromaculatus, assembly GCA_031834385.1. NCBI lineage: Eukaryota > Metazoa > Chordata > Actinopteri > Cypriniformes > Leuciscidae > Semotilus > Semotilus atromaculatus. The sequence goes on along the minus strand of JAULUF010000044.1, from coordinate 29,949,440 downwards.
CACAAGTAACAAGAACGAATCAAGTTCACTGGCCGTCACAATCATTCTTATCAAGTATGTGTTCACTGAATAAATGATCAAGGGGATCAACCCTGAGAGACTGTGGCTTTAAAGAGAGCATTTGTTTCCGTAATGCCATGTCTTTACAAAACATCCCAGAATACAAAAAACGAAATAATAAAGGCCTCTACTCAAATGTTCGTACAGTCTTTTCTTTTTTAGCCTTGCATTTATTGTATGGCAAACCTTAGAGAATGTGGAAAGGTATCATAATTTGAATGAATACAAAAAGTGTGACAGAGAACATCTGTGATGTTAATGATACAGTGAAGAAAATAAGTATTTGAACACCCTGCTATTTTGCAAGTTCTCCCACTTAGAAATCATGAAGGGGTCTGAAATTGTCATCGTAGGTGCATGTCCACTGTGAGAGACATAATGTTAAAAAAAATCCAGAAATCACAATGTATGATTTTTTAACTATTTATTTGTAAGATACAGCTGCAAATAAGTATTTGAACACCTGTCTATCAGCTAGAATTCTGACCCTCAAAGACCTGTTAGTCTGCCTTTAAAATGTCCACCTCCACTCCATTTATTATCCTAAATTAGATGCTCCTGTTTGAGGTCGTAAGCTGCATAAAGACCCCTGTCCACCCCATACAATCAGTAAGAATCCAACTACTAACATGGCAAAGACCAAAGAGCTGTCCAAAGACACTAGAGACAAAATTGTACACCTCCACAAGGCTGGAAAGGGCTACGGGGAAATTGCCAAGTAGCTTGGTGAAAAAAGGTCCACTGTTGGAGCAATCATTAGAAAATGGAAGAAGCTAAACATGACTGTCAATCTCCCTCGGACTGGGGCTCCATGCAAGATCTCACCTCGTGGGGTCTCAATGATCCTAAGAAAGGTGAGAAATCAGCCCAGAACTACACGGGAGGAGCTGGTCAATGACCTGAAAAGAGCTGGGACCACCGTTTCCAACGTTACTGTTGGTAATACACTAAGGGTGATGATACACAGGGCAACTCAAGCAATGTTTGAGCAATGTTGCTGGGCAATGTTGCCGTCAATGGGCAACCAGATGAGACACAGGGCCCACGACCGATCTAAATTATCCAGAAAGAAATGTATTGCCCATTTTCAATGAGTAAGTGGCCAAGCAACAATCGCTCGGCAAGATTGCCTACTGTGAAGCATGGGGGTGGTAGCATCATGCTTTGGGGGTGTTTTTCTGCACATGGGACAGGGCAACTGCACTGTATTAAGGAGAGGATGACCGGGGCCATGTATTGCGAGATTGTGGGGAACAATTTCGTTCCCTCAGTTAGAGCATTGAAGATGTGTCGAGGCTGGGTCTTCCAACATGACAATAGCCGCTTTCCGACCAAGTAGTTACAGGAACTTAGTTATAGGAACTGTCCACTTCTAAACAGTTCTAAGAACTACTCTCCCCCAAACTGGGTTTTGGAGTTTGCGTTCACACTGGCCAAGTGGGCATAGGAACTGGTAGGAGGGGAATTGGTAGCACGGCGACGGTCTTTATGGCGTCATCACTAGACATAGCGCAGCCACATACAACAACAACAAACCAGCATGGAGGAGGCTATTGGAATGTTCCTGTTCTGCCTTGCCGGAACCTTATTAACGGAGTACGAATGGCAGCGTTTAAAGACTATGCTTGAGTTCTGTACAGAGAAACACAGAAGACGAAGGCTCCAGTGTAATATGATCTAAAGTAATATGATGGAAGAAGATAGAAGAGCAGAGCGCAGGAGGTAAACAAAACGACGGGTAAGTTTAACTAGCATTAGTCCACTTTTCAGAGTTCAGCATTCCATCCATCCTCGTAGTAATCTTTTGCTAAAATACACAGTCGGTATGGCAGACAGCGCGCTGCAAGTTCCGTGTTGACAGCAGGTTTGTGCTCAATTCAGAATTTAATTGAGAATGACTCCTTAATGCCAATTCAATTCTTGAATTTGAATTGAATTTGAATTGATGTCAAAAACAGGATCTAGAATTACAATTCGAATTTGAATTAAAAGAAACAGAATTGCAATTCAATAAAAATTCAAAGAAATTCAAATACATATTTTAAATGAAGTGTTTAACAATGAATGTCAGATATGATTGCATTATGCACTTTGTGTTATTTGATTACTTTGCAATTAAAATTGGAACAAAACTAATTAAACAACGTTGAGGGAGTAAAGTCTTTATTACATTTTATCTATATTTTAGAACAAAATGTATGCAGGGTTGAGGAGTGACTAGTTACCTGTAATGCAATTATGTTATCAAATTACAAAATTAATGTAATTGTATTTATTTTTTTTACTGAGGTAAAATGTGTAATTCAATTAGTTACTAATCAAATTAAAAGGAAATTGCTTTGATAAAGTAATCCAAATAAAAGAACCCAAACCACATTTATAATGGGTAACTAATAACAGTAAAGCAATTACATTTCCAAAGTAACCTTACTACTGAATGTGTGAGATTCATCACATTCCTTCTGTTGTGTGACTGTGGGGAATTTCTTTGAATTGCCATGAATTTAATTCCACTTCCTGTCATTCCAATTCAAATTTAACTTCCTGTGGGGCAGAGTCAATTAAATTCAAATTCCAATTCATTAATTGAATGCAGGCCAATTCTGAAATTCTGAATTTTGCACAAGCCTGGTTGACAGTGGGCATGACTTATAAGTTGAATCAATCAACGTAGACCTAGGGAAAGGGAACTGAAAGAGTTATAGGAACTACAGTCTGAGGAACTAAAAAATCCCCAACTTAGTCCGGTCGGAACACGAGAAAAAAAAAGGTTATACGAACGTTAGGTTCTAGGAACTGCAAAAATACCTCCGGTCGGAAAGCGGCTAATGACCCGAAGCACACAGCCAGGATAACCAAGGAGTGGCTCTGTAAGAAGCATATCAAGGTTCTGGTGTGGCCTAGCCAGTCTCCAGACCTAAACCCAATAGAGAATCTTTGGAGGGATCTCAAAATCTGTGTTTCTCAGCGACAGCCCAGAAACCTGACTGATCTAGAGAAGATCTGTGTGGAGGAGTGGGCCAAAATCCCTCCTGCAGTGTGTGCAAACCTGGTGAAAAACTACAGGAAACGTTTGACCTCTGTAATTGCAAACAAAGGCTACTGTACCAAACATTAACATTGATTTTCTCAGGTGTTCAAATTTGCAGCTGTATCTTACAAATAAATAGTTAAAAAATCATACATTGTGATTTCTGTTTTTTTTTTTTTTTAGATTATGTCTCTCACAGTGGACACCTACGATGACAATTTCAGACCCCTCCATGATTTCTAAGTGGGAGAACTAGCAAAATAGCAGGGTGTTCAAATACTTTTTTTCTTCACTGTATAACAAATGAGAAGAAACGTGGATCATTGCAACTTATTGAACGAAATTGAAGTAGTGAAATATTAAGAGAAATCAAAAATGAAATAATTAAAGTAAATAATGTCATATCTGACAAAAGGTTCATAGATAGATCGATAAATAGATAGATAGATAGATAGATAGATAGATAGATAGATAGATAGATAGATAGATAGATAGATACAGTGAAGAAAATAAGTATTTGAACACCCTGCTATTTTGCAAGTTCTCCCACTTAGAAATCATGGAGGGGTCTGAAATTGTCATCGTAGGTGCATGTCCACTGTGAGAGACATAATCTAAAAAAAAAAAATCCAGAAATGTATGATTTTTTAACAATTTATTTGTAAGATACAGCTGCAAATAAGTATTTGAACACCTGAGAAAATCAATGTTAATATTTGGTACAGTAGCCTTTGCAATTACAGAGGTCAAACGTTTCCTGTAGTTTTTCACCAGGTTTGCACACACTGCAGGAGGGATTTTGGCCCACTCCTCCACACAGATCTTCTCTAGATCAGTCATGTTTCTGGGCTGTCGCTGAGAAACACGGAGTTTGAGCTCCCTCCAAAGATTCTCTATTGGGTCTAGGTCTGGAGACTGGCTAGGCCACGCCAGAACCTTGCTATGCTTCTTACAGAGCCACTCCATGGTTATCCTGGCTGTGTGCTTCGGGTCCTTGTCATGTTGGAAGACCCAGCCTCGACCCATCTTCAATGCTCTAACTGAGGGAAGGAGGTTGTTCCCCAAAATCTCGCAATACATGGCCCTGGTCATCCTCTCCTTAATACAGTGCAGTCGCCCTGTCCCATGTGCAGAAAAACACCCCCAAAGCATGATGCTACCACCCCCATGCTTCACAGTAGGGATGGTGTTCTTGGGATGGTACTCATCATTCTTCTTCCTCCAAACACGGTTAGTGGAATTATGACCAAAAAGTTCTATTTTGGTCTCATCTTACCACATGACTTTCTCCCATGACTCCTCTGGATCATACAAATGGTCATTGGCAAACTTAAGACGGGCCTTGACATGTGCTGGTTTAAGCAGGGGAACCTTCCGTGCCATGCATGCTTTCAAACCATGACGTCTTAGTGTATTACCAACAGTAACCTTGGAAACGGTGGTCCCAGCTCTTTTCAGGTCTTTGACCAGCTCCTCCCGTGTAGTTCTGGGCTGATTTCTCACCTTTCTTAGGATCATTGAGACCCCATGAGGTGAGATCTTGCATGGAGCCCCAGTCCGAGGGAGATTGATAGTCATGTTTAGCTTCTTCCATTTTCTAATGATTGCTCCAACAGTGGACCTTTTTTCACCAAGCTGCTTGGCAATTTCCCCGTAGCCCTTTCCAGCCTTGTGGAGGTGTACAATTTTGTCTCTAGTGTCTTTGGACAGCTCTTTGGTCTTGGCCATGTTAGTAGTTGGATTCTTACTGATTGTATGGGGTGGACAGGGGTCTTTGTGCAGCTAACAACCTCAAACAGGAGCATCTAATTTAGGATAATAAATGGAGTTAAGGTGGACATTTTAAAGGCAGACTAACAGGTCTTTGAGGGTCAGAATTCTAGCTGATAGACAGGTGTTCAAATACTTATTTGCAGCTGTATCTTACAATAAATTGTTAAAAAATCATACATTGTGATTTCTGGATTTTTTTTTTAGATTATGTCTCTCACAGTGGACATGCACCTACGATGACAATTTCAGACCCCTCCATGATTTCTAAGTGGGAGAACTTGCAAAATAGCAGGGTGTTCAAATACTTATTTTCTTCACTGTAGATGGAGAGATGGATGGATGGATGGATGGATGGATGGATGGATGCATTTGTATTGATACTTCAGCTGTCTAGTTTCATTTCCCCATGCAAAAAAGTCTATTTTTATCCTCTTTTTTATTTTGACAAGCATGTAAATGCAGTTGTAAAGAGTAGCTTCTTTCAACTCAGATTTGTAGAAAAAGTGAAACACTTTCTTTTCAGTAAAGACCTCGAAATTGTGATTCATGCACTAATTTCCTCTCGACTGGATTACTGTAACTCTCTGTGCGTTGGACTCTCTCAAATCTACACTGTCTCGGTTACAGGAACTAAGAAAAGCGAAAAATCTCCCCTGTCCTGGTCTCATTGCATTCGTTCCCTATAAAATTTAGAGTAGACTTTAAGATTCCTCTTTTTGCATCTTGTGATCTTATTAGCCCAAACACAGCCTCTAGATCACTAAGATCTTGTGAAAAGAACTGTCCCCTGTTTGTAAATCAAAAGGTGATCGAGCTTTCTCTGTAGTCTCCTCAAAGCTTTGGAACAGTCTACATTTGAACATCAGGGCCTCTCCATCACTGGATGCTTTTAAATGCAGTTTAAAGACTTATTTTTACTCTCTAGTGTTCAAATGATGCTGTGTATTTATTTTGAATAGTTGGTGGTCTATGTTATGCGTGTATGTATTGTATATACATTTTGATTGATTTTGATATTTGATTTTTATCTCCATTTCTGTTTCTTTTTTCCCCCCTCTTAAATTCAGATTTATTTTTATTGTAAAGCACTTTGGATCAACTACAGTTGTGTTAAACTTGTGCTCTATAAAAAAAAGAAAGAAACTTGACTAAAATAACACTTTCAGACACACTAACTTTGGCCTAAGTGCTGGGGACATTTAGTTTTCAAAAGCATATGTTGATCCCTAAAGAAAAATTAATGGTAGTATGATTAATTAAAAAGTCCTTAATGATATATATATATATATATATAGATATATATATAAATGATAGATAGATAGATAGATAGATAGATAGATAGATAGATAGATAGATAGATAATTAAGAACTTTTTAATTAATCATACTAACATTAATGTTTCTTTAGGGATCAAAATATGGTTTTGAAAACTAAATGTCCCCAGCACTTAGGCCAAAGTTAGTGTGTCTGAAAGTGTTATATTAGTCAAGTTTCTTTTTTTTTTAATCTATATGATATATTTTATATATAGATAGATAGATAGATAGATAGATAGATAGATAGATAGATAGATAGATAGATAGATAGATAGATAGATAGATAGATAGATAGATAGATAGAAAAGCCTATCGAGACTTTAATTGGATGATAAAACAAATTATGATATAACTCAGAAAAAAACTAATATTATGGAAGAAAAAACTGTCCGTCTGACAAACACGTGTTTCCGGGCTGCCTCTGTTGACTTCCGGGAACATGGCGAACACCGGGGCGGCGGACGACCACTGGCGGAGTGCAAGGGGAGTGTAGCGGAAGACTGGGCACCCTGAGGTTACCAGGCCCTGACAGACGAGTCTGCCTCGGCGACATGATATTATGAGTCTGTATCGAGATCGTACAGAGAAATAGTTCCGATCAGGCAGCTTTTCCCTCACCTACACTGATAATCACTGACTTTAGCTGCTGGGGAAGGAGTCGTGCATGTTGATCAAGCCATTTCCTACCGGATCGCACCAGATTCACCCACTGTATTTTTAGCCATATTTTAGTACAACTTCCAGCGTTTCGCAACAACGGAGCAAAACAACCGCAGCTTCAACACGCAGATACTGTGAAATCATCGGTGTAGCAGCTCGTTAGCAGCGCCCAGCTCTGCTCTTCTTCCGGGGCCTCAGCAGATGCTCCATAAATCCAGCTTTTACAACATGTCAGTCCCCTTAAAACGTTTATTAAAGATCAGTTTTTGAAACCACACCACTGTGCAACACAGTCAACCGTCGAATCGGCAACAATCTTGCCAATGCCACCGATTCTTGCGGGCAAATTCATCCTCCTGACCCTGCACATCCATCCACGCGCCATCCTCTGAGATAAACATGTAAGCCTGCTTTTAACCATCACGCGAGGTCGTATGGCAGCAATTGTAATGTTTAATCTGTTTTATAGTGGTGTCTTTTTCAAGACAAATCAAGCTTTTCTGACACGAAACTATTAATAAGCGACAAAGGGAATGTTAGAAGTTTAGATAAACATCTTTCATTGTTTACTCATCGTCATGTTGTTCCAAACCAGAATGACTCTTCACAGAAGATAGCGAATGACAATTGACAAAAAAGCATAGTTCACATAACTGTATTTCAAGTCTGTAACCATTATTCTTTATTCATTATTCACTATTCTTCAGTGTCAAATGATCCTTTAGAAATCATTATAATATGGTGCTCAAGAAACATTTATTAATATTATTATTAATGTTGAAAACGATTATGTTGCTGCTAAATTTTTTTTGAGTGAACCATGGTACATTGATTTGATTAAAAAAGCATCGTTAAAGTGATTCATATGTCTATTTTTCAATTCCTGTCTCTTTAAAGGGGACAAATGCTGTGGGAATGGCATATCATAGTGACTAGTCCAACCATTGACACACAAACATGAGGCAATGACAGCAGATGCATTTAATTTCAATCTCTGTTTACAGCAGTTGAACTCATAATGAAATATTCAATAACCAATATTTGGATTAGTGCTGGTTTGATATGCATTGTTCAGTGCTTTAGTATATTTGGTCCCTCTGATCCTGAATATGTGATTACACATCTGTTGGTTTGGGGTTGGTAAGGCTTTTTTAAAGATGATGTTGAAAGTCTCTTATGCTCACCAAGGCTGCATATTGTTACAATTTAAAATAACTGTTTTCAATTTTAATGTATTTTGTATCTTATTATTATTAATTTAAATGTATTAATCTTAACTAAATTTCCATATAACAGTTTTTACTTGATATAATTTTTAATATCTTTGATCAATTGAATTCATCCTTGCTGAATGAAACTATTAATTTCTTTAAAAAAAAAAACAACTTTACTGACCCCAAGCTTTGGTGTACATCCAAGTCTAGATGCACATTTTATCTGTTTTTAAAGTTTTGTATCTGGATCAACCTCATAATCATAATAATTGTATTATTCATGTAATGAAAATTCATAAATGTATATCTTATTATCTATATTAATAAATGAGGTCTGATTCAGATGTGTGGATGGGATATCCTCTCCTCCTCTCAGCCCCTGAAGGAAAGGGCACATCAGTCTGACAATTCTCAAGTTACCATCTATTTCTGGAGCTGCTTCTGCCTGCTTCATTTGTGTGGTGATGAGTTTCTATAAGTGCTGAACCATAATTTTGCATTTCACTGTGGTTCAGCACTAAAATCTGCTGTATACAGGTCGAAAAAATCATTTGGACTATGAAGTGTACTTTACTAAAAAAGGATGTACTTTCTATTTGCAGGAGTGTTCTCTTGAACTTCACATTTGGACCAACCTATATACCATGCTGGGGCTGCCTGTTCGCTTTGGCCTTTTAACCTGCAGGAGATTCTCCTCGCCCCACCAGCCTTCTCGCCTACTGAGTCTAGGTGCTCTTACTAGTATGTACACCACACGCATGTACAGCGGTGGTGGGGGCAAGCCAGGTCGGCGCATCAGCCTGATGGGAGGAGGGCCGCCCATGCTGGAGAACCACCATCATCCACTCCCTCCACATCACCCTCATGTCCATCATCCTCAGAGCTACCCACCCGTTTATCAAACCCGTCTAGATGCCCACCGGCCCCATTACCAGACCCACCAGCACTATCACACGCACCCTCCAGTCGCCCACCTCCCCCCTCCACACTACCAGCCTCATGCACATTTGCACCACGGCAAGAAGAAGACCTGGAACTTCATCCATGAGAAGATGAGCTACGACACCTTCTTCACCATGAAGCGACTGATCGATCGCTCGCGCACCGTGGATGAAGTCCTCCGCTGGGTCACGCAGAATCCAGGCAAGATCTCGCACAATCATTACCCCATTGCCCTACAGAAGATCGGTCAGCTCCTGGTACTGCAGCAGGCTGGAGGTCAGGCGGGTGGCGGCGGTGGTGGAGGAGCGGGCGAAGGAGCCTTGCCAGCGACCGCTGTTGGAGGTTCAGGGGAGAACGCTATACGACACATTCTGGATAATCAGGACTTTCAGACTCTCTGTGATGCCATTGTCAGTGACTGCTCCAAGTTTGACAACTTCAGCATTGTTAACTGCCTTTATGCTGTAGCTGCTCTTGGTGAGTCCTTCACTTTCAGTTTAATGACAATGTAGTCAGATTACATCGACGGGAACTTTTTTAGCATATTTGTTTTGCACTATTATTAGTTTATTTATTAAAATAGCACATTTTTGACATTGTCCATGTGACCTCAATCCTTAAAAGGTAAAATTTCCTTACTTCCAATTAGCAGAGTTCTGATTTTGTCCTGAATACGGGATATTTTAAATGAAGGTGATTTACAGGGGATGAAATGTCAGTGACTTTCTACAATTTTATAATTTTTCATGACAAGTCATGGAGCTTTCTATAATAAATATTACGTTTTAGTTAAAAAGCAGTTATGCTCAGTACAAAAATATTTTTTTTCAATTGAAAAATATTTTTAACTAATTAAATTAACTGTTATAAAATATTAGGAAAGTATGTTATTATAATAATCATTCAAGAAAAGAAAAAGAGAAAAGCCTGTACACAATATATACAAGTGCTTAGTGCAAACATAAAATACTATTTCTGTGCCAGCTCAAGTGTATGCTGTTATTAAAGCAAAAGGACATTTACAAATTTGAAGGAAAAAAAAGTAAATTTTAAAGTTGTTTAACAGTTATTTAAAACAATAGAACAGCAATCACAGTACATTCCAACATAAACCATAGATACATGCATCATCAACAAACAACAACAAAAAATAGGTTCATGTTGTCCTGCCAAGGTTTTGCAAAAAGATATGTGAAATCCTGGTACCTATATACTTAAAAAAGGGGTCCATGTCTAATAAAATGTATCCATTTTCCCATTGGACCAGTAAGTAATATTTTACAGTGAAAGAAAATCAAATATCACATCACTTTATGCCACTCCGACACTGTTGGCGGTTCATCAGAGGTCCATTTAAGAAAAATGCTCTTACACATTACTAGTGTGTATCTTGAGACAAAACAATGGCACTGACTGATATATTTTAAGATATGTCAGTGGAAGTTACTTTCAGTTAAAACAGCTCAAATATGCTTTTAATCTCCTACAAATCTGTACCCAATAGGCTTTAATATGTATGAATTTCCAAGTGTTTGAATGATAACACCTGAACACCTTTTATATCCTGAAACTTTACTAAACGGTTCAATAATTTCCATAATCACTGGAATAGACTTCTCCGTTTGAGTAACAAACAAAAGGATGTCGTCTGCATACAAAGCGATTTTATTTAGTCCTTTATACAAGTATCCAGTGTAAATTTTTTTAAAAAAATAATTAGAATACACACTCCGCTATAATTTGAAGTAAAAGATGCAAAAAATACATGGCACAACACAGTCTCTCTGGAGCTTCATTTTGAAGCAGAGCTTTATCAACCTTTTTATTCTTCAAAAATGAAAATAACTTTTTTTCCTCTTAATTGGATTATGCATGCCCCTTACATTCCACAATCGAGTTTTTAACATTGATTTGTCCATTGCTGTAGAAACGTTTCGGTTTCATTTTCAAATTGTTTTATGTCAGCTGAAAAATAAAAATATTTGAAAAAATTATAATTATTTATTTAAAGAAAAGAAAAAAACCTAAACAATATTCATATAAAAAATATTTAAGAATATTTATTAAAAGGGGGAAAAGTGCTCAGTTCCAGCGCAAAACATGTTTCCCGTGCCAGCTAAAGTGTATGCAAATGTGCTTAGAAAACTGTTGTTTAAAATAGTTTTAGGTGAAATACAGCATCTGACACTCCTGTCAGCCACCGAGTTACAGTCTATATTTTCTATATCTATAGTTTCTAGAACTTTACTTTTAATCATCGTATGTGCTCTCCATCTCATTTAGGGCTGCCCAGTGACTCTCAGATTGTGCAGGTGCTGGAGGAAGAGTCCCAGGCGCGTCTGTCCCAGTTCAACCAAAAGGACATCTCCATGGTTTTCAGCAGCAGCATGAAGCTGCATCCGTCCAGCCAGCATCCGTTGATTGAGTCGTGTCTCGCCGGGCTAGAGAAGAACATCGAGCGGGAACGCCACCCCCAGACGCTCTTCCTCCTGCTCTCCTACTACCGCACTAAATGGAGAGCGCTGCGGGCGGCGGATGGAGCCTCCCCGGACCTGCTGGTGGTGAACCGGAAGATCCTGCGGCTGGTGAAGCACACGCTGGCCAGCGTTAGCAGCGTCAGGGACCATGAGATGGCTCTGCTGGATGAGATGCTGTCAGCATGTGCCAGGGAGGCTAGCAACAAGAGCCTCGAGCTTATCTTCAGCTCTCACCTCTTCTACCAGAACAGGCAGGAGAAGTTTGTGAGCAGTCTTGCAGGTGAGTTAATGACACATTTGTCTTCATAAGGTTAGCCTGTAATATACACTCACCGGCCACTTTATTAGGTACACCTGTCCAACTGCTCGTTAACACTTAATTTCTAAGCAGCCAATCACATGGCGGCAACTCAGTGCATTTAGGCATGTAGACATGGTCAAGACAATCTCCTGCAGTTCAAACCGAGCATCAGTATGGGGAAGAAAGGTGATTTGAGTGACTTTGAACGTGGCATGATTGTTGGTGCCAGAAGGGCTGGTCTGAGTATTTCAGAAACTGCTAATCTACTGGGATTTTCACGCACAACCATCTCTAGGGTTTACAGAGAATGGTCCGAAAAAGAAAAAACATCCAGTGAGCGGCAGTTCTGTGGGCGGAAATGCCTTGTTGATGCCAGAGATCAGAGGAGAATGGCCAGACTGGTTCGAGCTGATAGAAGGGCAACAGTGACTCAAATAACCACCCGTTACAACCAAGGTGGGCAGAAGAGCATCTCTGAACGCACAGTACGTCGAACTTTGAGGCAGATGGGCTACAGCAGCAGAAGACCACACCGGGTGCCACTCCTTTCAGCTAAGAACAGGAAACTGAGGCTACAATTTGCACAAGCTCATCGAAATTGGACAATAGAAGATTGGAAAAACGTTGCCTGGTCTGATGAGTCTCGATTTCTGCTGCGACATTCGGATGGTAGGGTCAGAATTTGGCGTCTACAACATGAAAGCATGGATCCATCCTGCCTTGTATCAACGGTTCAGGCTGGTGGTGGTGGTGTCATGGTGTGGGGAATATTTTCTTGGCACTCTTTGGGCCCCTTGGTACCAATTGAGCATCGTTGCAACGCCACAGCCTACCTGAGTATTGTTGCTGACCATGTCCATCCCTTTATGACCACAATGTACCCAACTTCTGATGGCTACTTTCAGCAGGATAATGCGCCATGTCATAAAGCTGGAATCATCTCAGACTGGTTTCTTGAACATGACAATGAGTTCGCTGTACTCAAATGGCCTCCACAGTCACCAGATCTCAATCCAATAGAGCATCTTTGGGATGTGGTGGAACGGGAGATTCGCATCATGGATGTGCAGCCGACAAATCTGCGGCAACTGTGTGATGCCATCATGTCAATATGGACCAAACTCCCTGAGGAATGCTTCCAGCACCTTGTTGAATCTATGCCACAAAGAATTGAGGCAGTTCTGAAGGCAAAAGGGGGTCCAACCCGTTACTAGCATGGGGTACCTAATAAAGTGGCCGGTGAGTGTATATATATATATGTTTGTGTGTGTGTGTAAAGCAAGTATATTTTCATATTATATATATATATTTCATGTATTACATCAGTATATTTTTCAGCATATTTCTGAAATGTTTTCTTTGTATTTCATATATTACATGAGCAATTTTTTAAAGCATAATAGGTGTGTGATGTGTGAAAAGTGAAGTATTTAAAAAAATCCATCATAAAATGCTTTTAGAAGCCAAAAGATAGACTGTCGTGGTAAACAGAATTTTCTGTAATAATTCTGACATTTCAGTTAATAATCTTTTATTATTTAAAATTTGTAATTGTGTCCAAGGTGAACTCGAATGGTGATCTTCCAGCAGGGGCCAAACATTGACCGCTTGATGTTTATAATGATAAAATGTTTGCTAAAATGATGCTAAAAAATGTCCTGTTACCAAGAACTGAGTGAGGCTAACTTTAAATCTTTTTTTTCTTTTTAGAGGAGTTGCCTAAAAAGGTTGATAGCATAACGCCTTACACCATGGCCCTCATTGCCAAGTACATCGCTCGCCATCGTCTCAGAGAAACACGCTTGCTAGACACAATCGCTGACTTCTTGGTCAAGAAGGGTGAATACCTGGACAGCAAGGTTAGGCAAATTGCCTGGTTTCAGTACTAAAGGGTTGTTTATGTATTTAATAAAAAATAAAATAATAACTGACTTCATTTTCTGTGTTAGGTAATTGTGTTGAAACCAGTGTATTGTATTTAAGATTGCCTCTTTCAATGTTTCCTCTGTCTAGGTGATCCAGAAGCTTGTTTTCCCATTCAGTCGTATGAGTTATCGGCCAGCTAATGAGGCTCAGTTTTTTTCCAAGCTGGAGATGGTGCTTGAACTAAAGGCCCTGAGCTCTCCATTGGCCACTGTAAACATCCTCATGTCCTTGTTCCAGCTGGGACATTTTCCTGGGCTTGTTCTTCACCGTGTCTTTTCTCCATCATTCATCAGCAATGTCACCAGTGAGTTGGAGTTTGTCATTACTGAATGCGTGTTTTGAAAGCAAGCTAACTGGCATGTTTATTGAGTGCTAAGAAGACCGGCACTTCTCTCTTGAGAAGATAAAATATCAGTCCTTATGTACTCAGATGGTTAATGGCTTCATGTTTGTTTTTTAATGTTTAATGTTTTATTTATAATATCCTAGGCACCCATAAGTGCATAAACACTGAAATTGCATTGGAGCAGGAAACACTCATGCAAACACATCATAGGGAACATATATAAATGGCGACCTCTGCTGGTGGATTTATTTCTTTAAAAACATTAAAAATGAATTCCACAAAGGATAAAGAATGTCTAGAAATTAAATTATCACAAATTAAATTGTGCAATTAAATTTCATATGAAAATAAAGTACATTCTAAAATTATCTTCTTGAAAAATAAAGTCTATGTTCTGTAAAGTAAAATAAAAAAGTAATTTATTTGATAGTTTGTAAAGAATGTATGCATCATGGCAGTATTTGCTGCACTGAGTTTAATTGATACATTACTATTCAAAAGTTTAAAATAAACTTTTTTTTCTGTTTTAATATATTTTAAAATGTAATTTATTACTGTGTTGGAAAAGCTGAATTTTCAACATCATTACTCCAGTCTTCAGTGTCACATGATCCTTCAGAAATCATTCTAATATGCTGATTAGGTGCTCAAGAAACATTTCTTATTATTATGTGAAAACAGTTGTGCTGCTTTTTGTACCAACTCTGATTTTTTTTTTCATGATTCTTTGATTAATATGAATTATTAAGGATTATTAATAGGAATTAATTATTATTTGATTAATTTCAATAGATTTTTATTATTATTGCGGTTAGCGAAATATCACCTTAACATGTTTTTGGCTGTATTGTCGAATGGAGAAGACAGTTATTTCTTTCCCCTTTATAGTAAAGTTTGAGCTTAATTCTGTTCTATCTTTTTCCATGTAGACAGCCCGTACGCCCTGATCGTACGTCGGTACCTTTCACTACTGGATGCAGCCGTAGAGCTGGAATACAGGGACTACACTGGACCTCGCCTTCAGGACACCCACAAAGTGCTCATGTTTGACCACGCTTTAACTGCAGATGAGGTGAACCGCAAATACAGGTAAGTGACTTCAGAAGTCTGCCAGTATCCTGAAATAGACAAGCGACACAAATGTGTCCAGGTAACACGGAGTATTTGTGTTTCAGTTATAAAGGTCTGGTTGCAGAGGCACTCCGGCAGCTTGTTGGCGAGCACGGCTACAAACAAGATGAAGTTCTCGCACCAGGATATTACACGGGTGATTTTCTTTTTGTAATCCAGACATTTGTTGGATTGTGATGAATTTATTTAGTTCCTCTTTTACCTCTTTAGGTGCTTTCGCACCGAAGGAACTTTTTCATAGTTCCTAGAACTATTGGCAGAAGTACCCGCTTTTTGGCGTGTTCGCACCGTAGGAACTGGGAACGATTTTAGTTAGACATTAGAATGCCTTTGGGGGAACTAAATTAGCTCCTATTTCAGAGTAGGGTCTAACTCAGCACAATAGGAACTACCAGTGATGTAAGTGTACGCTGATTGGCAGAACACCAGCACCAGAACACCGCATTTTTACAAAAAAATAGCTGTGTACACAGTCACACAGTTTATTTACTCCACAAACTTACTCTGTGAACTTGGAAAACTGTGATAGATGGACCTCTCAACCTTTACTCTAAGGAGAAAATCCAATGTGACTGAGGGGACCAAGCCAAACACGATTATGTATTTCTGCTCAGCTAGCGACATTGGGCATCAACCACACGGTAAACGCAGGGCTCTCAAGTTTTATCAAAAGCTTGGAGTGAGATCACATGCGGTTAGGGGAGGAGCCCTAATGGAGCCCCGCCCCCCAATTTTGCATTGTTCATAATTAACCAGCACACATTGAAATGATAACAATTGGTAAATCTGATAAATGACAGAGCAATTCATCACATCAAATATACTGCTTAATGTTATATTTCAAAATGACAAATATACAAAAATTACAAAAATATAACATATTGCTCCAAACACTAGTTTGGAAAAACAAATCTTTTTGCATTTTGAATGTGTTGAATGATAAAATATCTTTTTGCTTTTTGACATCTTTGAAAAATACAAATGCTATAATGTTTTGACATGATATAAAATATTACCCAGAGCACTCTGCTTTAATAAATGTATCCTTAATGTAACTAAAAAGACTATTAATACAGTATAATATTTAATTTAAAATAAAATGAGGAAATACATCTTCATTCCTTCCCATACCCACTAACATTTCCCTTAGTTTCAGATAACGTAAGCTAGCCAAACTGAGCCAAAGCTGGCCTGGTTGCAAAGTAGTTGTAGTGTTTTTGACTGCACACGATAGGCTATATATATTAAATGTTCTAGACTAAAAATGTTAGACAAGCTTTCTTCCTACTTAGCTTCTCCATCACGACCATAGACAGATCACGACGCGTGTTCGCGCGATGTTGTTGGTTACCTAGTAACGAACGTACGGTGGCCGAAAATGTTCCGTCAACTTCCATGTGTTCGTGCATCTATGTTGTAACGAACACAATTTGGCCGAGATACGTGCTGGCGGCAGGAAACTTCACTTTGTGTGCCTGTGCCTCGTATACAACGTTATATATAAAGGGTGCAGGACAACTTGGTTGGCATTGCCTTTTCAGCGTGAGAAATGCACAGTGTGGCGTGTGAGCGTGTGAACTGGTTGAATTGCGTGTGTCTCACGCCGAATGCGTGAGACTTGAGAGCCCTGGGTAAACGTTTGTTTTTGTATAACAGTTCTATCTAAAAACATATCAGACTGTTGTAAACTAATGAAGATGGAGATTTGGAGCGCTGTGTGCTCAGGCTCTGGCGTTCTCAGTGCCGTCAAAAGTCACAACAACAAGAGTGGCTTACATCACTTCAGAGTCCTAGTGGCGGTGTGAATGTAACCAGGAAAATGGCCCTAGATCATTTAGATCTAGAGGAACCGCCCTGGTGGTTAGTTCCTGTAACTAAGTTCCTATAACTACCCAGTGCAAAATACCCTTTTGTCACTTGGAATGAAACCATCTGCTAAATGCATAAATGTAAATTTGTGCCACAGACCTCAAATTCTATGAGTGCATTTTCACATGAAGTTGATGTGTTTTCTCTTACGGCAGATTTCCTGCTGTGGATCGACAGCACAGGCCGCGTCCTCCCCATCAGAACAGGCACACCAGCAGCATCATTAGCAGCAGGTTCAACCCCGTGTGTAGTACTGAACCTTAAATCTCCAGATGGGTCCGGCTCTGTCGCGGCCCTCACTACCGACTTCCATAAGTTCTCTCCCTTTGCCCCGTCACTGGAGGAAGGGGCTGACAAACGAGCTGGAGAGGAGTCTGCCTTCCTCTCCGCTCACATGCGTCCTCCAGCAGCAGCAGCAGCAGCAGGATCTCAGAGGGTCGGCCCTAATGGAACGGTCTCGCTGGACTACAACCCATATTACACCTCTTCAGATTATTACTCGACTCTAGCCAAGGAACACTCTCTGGAGAGCCAGGACAGCTCCACCCTCAGTAGCCCCTCAGACTGTCTGACCCAGACAGGACCCTCCGTTCCAGGGACGGTTGCACCGCAAGACTCCCTGTTCCAGTTCTCCATTGGAAAAATCCTGGAGGACGAGGGGGGTGCTGCGACAGGAGCGAACCCAGTGCCGGACTGTGAGATCACTACGTTTTACGAAAGTGTGTCGTACCCAGAGGGTGGCGAGAGTGATGTAGTGGCCGGTTCTCCACTGCAGCTTCACAACCCTGACAACCCTGAAGCTGACCGGACCACAGGAGAGCAGGTGAAGAGGTCAGTCCTTCCTGAATCATTCAAACTATGTGTCATCTGGGCTTTAATGTCTTGCTCATCCTCTTTAACACATTCTTTCTGTCCTTCCTCATATGCAGGGTTATTATGTCTGTAAATGATAAATGGCATTATTGCCATAATTCTGACGTGCTGGTGGGATCCAGGGCCATGAGAGATCGTCACCTGCACTTACTGGGCTACGTTATACTACAGGTGAACACTGAACAATTTAGATTTATTCTATTATTAATTACTCTTGCAGGCTTGAGATGTCCTGCTATGTTATGCAGTCTAGGTTATTTAAAACAGTAGAGATTCATTTAAATGTTCTTAATTTTAATAGCTGTATATATATATATGTTATGGGGAATATAAAAAATCTGTTATCAGAATCTAATTATCTAATTTCCTATATAAAAATTAAATGATATAATAAAATCGACACTTGCAGTAAAAGTCAACACATTAAAATACATTTGAAACCTACTGTTATTCTAAAACAAAGTCTGTTTGAATGGGGATATATATTAGTAAAATCCTTTTTAAATAAATTAATGAATTCTTTTTTTTCAGCAAGGAAGCATTAAATTGGTCAAAAAGTGGCAGTAAAGACATTTATAATGTAACAGAAGATTTCTCTGACTAATAAATGCTGTTCTTTTTTTACTTTCTATTCATCGATAAACCCTAAAAAAGTTCATGGTTTCCACAAAAAATATGAAGCTGCACAACTGTTGTCAACATTGATAATAATAAGAAATGTTTCTTGAGCACCAAATCTTAGCATATTAGAATGATTTCTGAAAGATCATGTTTTAAAATATATTCAAATCATTTTAAAATATATTCACATAGAAAACAGTTCTTTTAAATTGTAACAATACTTCACAATATTACTGTTTTTACTGTACTTTTGATCAAATAGATGGAGCTTACTGACCCCAAACCTTTGAATGCTAGTGTGCTTGTTATATTATAAAACTTTCTAAGAAGGCTATAACTGTTAGTCCCATTACATGCATCATGTAAAAGATGAAAACAAATACCGAAACTTTGTATACTGTAAAGGTATCATGGTGCAGTTATGGTGTCACATGCTAGTAGTACTAGTATTGAACAATTACCTATTATAAACTATTGTATTTACATGGTATACCAATGTACTGAAAAAGAAATACCATGGCATTAGCAAGATACATTCCAGAAAACAACTTATTGTCATGTCACGGTTCTACCTTACTAATGCATGCAGAAGTTCTCTGTGTCTTATTTAACTCTTATTTTGTTGTAGTTGCCCTATCTGGAGTTGGAGAAGCTGAATGGAATTGAAGAAGTGAAGCAGTACCTACACAAAAAGCTCCTGGAGGTTATTTTATGACGACATAAACGAAGCGAGTGTTCATGTGCTTCAGTGAGCATGTGCGACTTCTGCATTTTCAAGAGGTTTTGTTGTTTTCAGAAAGACTATGGTGTATGTATGTGTCTGTGTGTGTATGTGTATGTGAGCGTCTGTATGTGCGTTTGTACACACAGGATGTGAACAGTCCTTGTTTTCAGGACAAAACATCAGTTGACACAAGGAATCTGGGTGGGTGTTATTGTCATTCTTTAATTATTCAGAGATCTCCTCTGGGCAAAAATCAAAAAGGTTAATGTAGTAAGTCTAACTGTGCCTGGAAAACAGCTTATTCAACGTCATCAAGCATACAGTACTTTCCTCAGTGAGTGATCAAGGACCATTTCATTCTCAATGAACAGTATATTCAGCAACACTTCTGAAATGTTTTATATTTTGTCCAGAGGGAGTGTTTTTGGTATATGTTCGAGGGTGAGAGGAGCGGGTGGTTTATTATATGTTCTCCAGCATTTTATTTTTGTTTTTGATGGTGTTCCCACATCCACTTTCATGTCCTCACTATTATTTTGGTGTGTTTAGGTGCAGGCTTGAGAGTAGGCAATAATTTTGTCGTTTGAGGCAAGTATGAGGAGCATAAAATATTTTATGGATGCGGACACAAGTGTGCAGAGGTCTGGTGATGAGCCACAGATATTTGTATTTCAGATGCTGCCACCACAGCCACTGCTGCACTAATTTGGTTTTAAACCTAAAATAATTGAGAGTTTTGGGGGAAATATGGACATTTATATTAATAAATAAGTGGAATTGTTGATTGAAAGTCTTATGTTGTGAACTGTATGGAGTTACAGAATAGAAATGTTGGAATGTACAAGAATTATTATATGCAGGAATGGGTTATGTTTATATATTTTATTTTCTCAAAATGAATGATGCTTTGGTATCATGTGAGGGGAAAAGCAATGCAGAAAGTTGACTGCAGGATAGTTATTAAATAATGTTTTCATCTCCAATGTGGAGAATGTTGCATTTTTAGATTGTGCCTTTAGCGTATGGATCTGTACTCATTGTGATCTTCAGATAAATTCTAAACAGAAAGTTTAATGAAAGTCTTATGAGTAGACAAGTAAAATTTGGCAGCATTTTAAAAAATGTATGTTAATTTAATAATTAAAAAGAATGTAATCCATGGAATCTAGTTGGATTTGTCACATTCATTTTTTTTATCTCCGTGACAGGCAACATAATCTATTTTACGAAGTACAAAATAAATTTAGCATAGTTTGTTTTAACTGAAGCCATGAAGGTTTGTTAAATCAAGGCCTTGCTTGCCTCTACATGGATAATGAAACGTATACAGATCCTAAAGTCAGATCTTATTAATATGGAAGATCTATTTTGTGCGAGTCAACCATGTACCACTTTATCTGTGTGCATTTGCTTTGCTCTTTCTTTAGAGGGAAAGATAATTTATTATGGGAAGTGAATGTAAGTGGACTGTGTGAGTGTATGTCTGTGTCAGGTAGCAGGTGGGGAAATGGATTGAAATGTCTGTTTATATATACATATTAAAATGTCTATATAAAAAAAGATTATTAAAAATGAAAATCAGATAACTGTCTTGAATTTTTCTTTTTTTCAAACTAGGAAGAAATCCTTTTAAGTCTCCCCTGATTATAGATATGTATAGAATTGATATGTAGTGTTATTTTAGTATAATTGATATACTAGTACAGTATTAACATTTTACGTTAGCTTTTTTATACTTTTAGTTCAGGTTTTTTTTTTTTTTTTTTTTTAAATTTACTTGTTTTATTTTTAATATTTATACTGCTTTAACTTGAACTCATTTTTTATAGAATATTGCATTATTATAAATGAACCCAGCTGAAGTTTTTCAATATTTATTATTATATTTCAGCTTCTTTTCAGTTATCACTGCTGGTATGTCATATTCATGTTCCCATCAAAAGTTGAATATGTAATTATGAAAAGATTGGCTTAAAAGGGTATTCTGCAATCATCTTCAACATAACGGAGTATGCCTGTTTAACAGTCTGATCAGATGGTAGTGGCAGCTCGAGTTTGTCATTTACTGTCTGACACATCTAAGCATCTGTGTGTGAAAGGACAGACAGTAAAGACAAATTCAGATTATCTAGTTGCAAAATACATGCACCACGTGGTAACTAAAGAGCAGTGCATGTTCATTTGAATGTAACTCGGAAGCAATATTGGCACAGGTAGCACACTTGACAGGTAAAGTATTGAGTTCTAATAATTTGACTATACTATTACTTGTATCAAACCAATGAACCTTTATTTTGAAGGGAGATCTTTTTAACCGGAAGTCGTATTTGTGGCATCGTTCTAGCCTGCCAGTGATCAGGAAGCGCAGACGTTAAACGGTGTGAATCATGGACCATCATACGATGTGATATGTCAACGGTAAGTCATTTTGGAGCTTCATAGAGGTGTTTTTTTTTTAAACAAAGTTTTAATTCTACTAATTTCGAGAACGCGTTCAATTGAGGCGTAACAGCTGTGTTGAGCGCGTGTTAGCTGCTCTCGAGCTTGTTTCGTGGCTGTAGCGGTGCGCGAGCGCTCAACTGCCTGTACGTTCACAGACAGACCTTCACTAATAAACACACACCTGATGCTCTTGACCCCTAAACTCGTGGCTTTAGAAAAGATGAGAGCTTGACGTTTTTGTAAAAAAAAAAAATAGTTAACTTCAACTTTTTTTTGTAGGTAATGGCTACGTGACTAAAGACATTTAGTCTGTTCGTTTCCTGTTATTATTCGTACCTTTACATTGTTTCATGATTTAGACGCGTAAATTCACCTGCTGGTCATGTCATCACAGCTGTTTATTTAATTATATCCTTTTTAAAAGGTATTACTTTTAAAGCGATAGTTCAACCCAAAATGAAAAGTCTGTCATCATTGAACGTTAACGTTACTCGCCCTCATGTCTCGCCGTATGGCTTTATTTCTCTTTTCGCAGAATGACAGCCAGCCTTCACGTTCATTGTATGTAAAAAGATGCTATGAAAGTAAACAGACTGAGGCTGTTAGCCCCTGATATTCTGCCTACTTTCTCCTCTTTTGTTCTATCGGTAAAAGGAAGTCATAGAGGTTTAAATATATGAAATATGGCCTGAAACTTGCTGACAGCCACAGTTAAAGAGGGGAAATATCTTGTTTACTGAAGGGACCACTTCACTGCTTTTGTGTTCAAAGGTTGCGGCTTATGCTTGTAACAGTTTAAAGGACTGTACACAGAGATTATTACTGCTGCAGTGCTTACACAGTCATGCTCTGGGGAAGCATAAACTTTATAGACCAGTTTATTAGCTTAAAATGATCTTTAGTTTTTAATGGAAGATAAAAAAACCCCACATATTTTCATGCACTGGTCAATTTTGAGATTTTGGGCTTCCGTAACATGTCCTCTTATAGATTAGTGGAAAGAAAACATCCAAAATACACATTTAAGTGTTTTCTTTAGTACACTTATCTATTTGCGTTTCTGGATTTCAATTACACTGCAAATCTGTAACAGCCATTTTCTCAAAATTAGTTTTTTCCCCCTCATACGTTGAGCCAGAAATCTTTACTTCAGTATGCCAACAAAATGAAAGAAGAATTTTGAATCTGGCTCTGTCCAATGTTCAGATTTTTTGTTCTGGAAATGTAGATAATGCCGTACTTGATTATTTAAACACAACCTTTCAGAAAACGTCTAATACAAAACAGTTGTCTTATTGTACTTCAATTTGGGAAATATGGTGATATTTATTAGTTAAAATTTGTACCCTACCTGTTGTCTTGCCTTAATTAAAGATGATTTCAATATTTTATTGCCTTAGGAACTGCACCCATCTGTGATCATTGGTTTAAATTTGGCTCATTTGAAAATCACCTAACTCAAGGATTCTTGATTTGGGTACAGTGATATAAAGACTCCTCTTGAGCTTTGAGGGGATTTTTTTCTGGTATTATGGGTAAAATAAACACTTATTGAATATTAATGGGGTGTAAAAAAAACCCACCATTTAGATTTAATTTCAGCTAAAGGTTTTTCGATAATTTTTGGCATTTCATATTATAATAACTTCTATATGATTCTGCTATTAGTTACTGAATGGTGTACATCTTGAAGGTCACATTCCTATTTCAGAAATAAATCTTTGTAACATAAAGGTGCAGTAAGCTATTTCTGAGAATCATCGTTGAACACTGTTGATATTTGAAATCATTGTGCTCTCTCCTCTCCCATCATGTGTATACGCCCCTTACTGCAGATTGGCTACAAGTGTTGTGGTGCTCTGTCCAATCCACTTTCAACAGCGTTTTTCAGAAATTGCTTACTGCACCTTTAAGCCGACAATTTGAGCGTGAGGGCTAAATCTTAGTAAATGTAAAATATTATGGAGTCAAATCTAAAGCTGTTAAATGCTCAAAGGCCATGACTAATGGAGCTTTTCCACTGCATGGTACCACCTCTGTTGAGGTTCCAAGTGTATCATAACTAGGGTTGCAAAGGGGCTGAACATTTCCGGTAAATTTCCAGAAACTTTCCAAAAATCCTGGAATGTTTCCCAAAAATCCTAGAAATTTTCGGAAAATCCTGGAAAGTTTCCGAAAATCCTGGAAAGTTTCTGGAAACTTTGCAACCCTAATCATAACGATACTAAAATGTGACGTGAAAACACTACAGATCACTGATTGGTCAAAGAGAATTGTCACTACCTGCATCCTTTGATTTGCAACACGAGACACCAAACCCGCTAGATTTAAATAGTCAGCAACAGCCACCACAGTATTTGTTCGCAATATTTTTATAAATTACTTGCTTGAAAAAAAATAATAAATAAACTTGTTAAAAGAAATGGCTGAATCGTGGTGACCGGTGAGTAGACGAAGTGCAGACGTTCCTCTCGTTGGTAGCTGAGGAGCGGATCCAGCGAGAGCTGGATATTGCGACCAGGAATTAAAACGTTTTTCAGCAACTTTAACGAGCAGTCTACAGTCCCACCCACTTTGAAGCGGTACTAAACTGCAGTGGAAAAGCAAAGCGAGCCGAGCCGAGCAGTGTCGTACCATGCAGTGGAAAAGCACCATAATTCTTCTAACAAGGGTCGGGTTTGACCCGTATAGCCCACAGGTGGAACTTTCTTTAAATTGGTTATTTTTATAAGAAACCTGGAAATTTGTTTTTGTGTTCTGTTTTTGACAACAGAAAGG
This sequence comes from Semotilus atromaculatus, assembly GCA_031834385.1. Lineage (NCBI taxonomy): Eukaryota > Metazoa > Chordata > Actinopteri > Cypriniformes > Leuciscidae > Semotilus > Semotilus atromaculatus. Next base: position 29,924,956 of record JAULUF010000044.1, on the reverse strand, counting down.
TTAAAATCTTTGCATCATGTCTTATTAATATGATCAGGGTTCCCACAGTCATGAAAAGCCTGCAAATATCTGTGAATTTTAAAACGTGTTTCATGAAATAGTCAGAAAACAGTTTTTTGAATTTCTTCTCTTCTGAGAAAATTGCTTTCGAAAATGTAGTTTTAGAATTTATAGGAAAAATTGTTAAATAAGTAAAAGTTTTCGCCATGAAAATAGCCAGAGAAACTGTCATGGCGTTAAACAAAAAAAATGAGACAGATCTTTCAAAGTTGTTAAAATTTTTATAGTGAACATCGATTGTTCTCGTATTGCTTCAAAAAGTGCTTGTCCAGTAATAAGTATAATTGTAAATCTAGTCTCATAAATGGAAATATGCCTGCGCAATCTCTGTGATAATAGTCTGTGACTGTGATTAAAAATATTAAGTGATTTAAAAAAAAGCCTTATCCACTAATGACTGGAAAGGTCAGGATATTTACTGAAAACTGTGGGAACCCTGAATGATGCATAATGCAGACCTTCCATTTGATAGAAATAATGAACTGCCATGAATGTGATCAGTAATTGTGAACATGTGCTGTAGGTGCCTAGTCTGAAGTTGCCTTAGTCCAGGACACAGCAGACCAGGATGGCTCTAATAGAGGGGGTGGGTGATGAGGTCACCCTGCTCTTTGGAGTGGTGTTCCTGGTGCTCGTCCTGGTTCTGGCCTGGGCTTCCACTCACACTGTTGAACCCCCTGAACACCTCCTCTCACCCAGCCCAGGGACCTCCCCCTCCACAGAGACTGACAGCCAGGAGCCGCTCCCCTCTGGTAACACTGACTCGTCGCCCAGCGGTGTCAGGGAGAATGATAAGAGTGAGCCTGGAACAGAAGCAGGAGCGGTGGGACAGTCCTCGGATGATAGTAGTAGGGCTGGAGGAGGTGAGGGAGGCCTCCTGGAGGAAGCAGGGATTGAGAGGGATGGGTTGAGACATAGAGAATCAGCGGGTCCCTCGACTCAACCTCCAGCCAGCGCCCCAAGTGCCACACAGCCTTCAGCCGAAGAAGCACCGAATGACACCCAAAGGAACATGGTGCTCAGGTTGAAGTTCTTGAATGATACAGAGAGGACAGCGCAAGTGAATCTTCAAGACACGATTGGTTACATTAAACGGTAAGCAACTGAATGCTCAACCTAAAATAAGTTTGGTATCAAAAGTTTGTTCTATTTAAAATAAGACACTCAAGGCAGCATACAGATTTTAGCAGATTAGCCTATTTGAGTTAAAATGGTTTAAAAACACAGTTCAAATTGGGCTATATAGCCTACATTTAAAAATTGGCTAAATAACAACACCCCACATAATTAAATATTGAACTTTTATATATTAGCCTATATTTAAAAATATTAAATGAAATTAATACATTTAAGTAATTTTTAAATAATTTTTTTTTTTTTTTGTGATAAATGTACTGGGGGAGAAAAAAAATTCTAGTCTGGAAATTTCTTAGATTTTTTTATTTTTTTTTATTCTATGTCCTTAAAGGGATAGTCCACCCAAAAATATTTGTACATAATACATAAAATACATAATTTACTCTCTCTGGTCATTCCAAGCCTGTATGCATTTCTTTTTTCTGCTGACCACAAAAGAAGATACTTGGAAGAATGTTGATAACCAAACAGTTTCAGTATCCATTAACTTCCATTATATTTTTTGTTTAGCTACTAACATTCTTCAAAATGTCTTCTTTTGGCTTCCACAGAAAAAAGAAAGTCATATAAGTTTGGAACCACATGAGGGTAAAGTGAAGACATAATTACAAATTTGGGATGGACAATCTCTTTAAATTCCTGCAGTTCTGTGTCCTGTTTGGTACAGTACCAAATGTAATCAATATGTAAAACTTCAATTGGATTTTAACAGGTGTTCTTAATTGAGTACTAAATGCTTCTGCTTCTGTTTGTCTTCTGTTTTCACATTTATAACAAGATGGTAGATGTATATTAACCTTAAAGTGTTTTTGGTGTTTATTTGATTTTTGCATATGGATTGTATCCTTGTCATCAGGGCAGGCAACATACATTTTTGTCAGTCAATAATAAAGTTTCTGCCAAGAAAATTTCAGCAAAAACAGCCCACACACAGTTACCGGCCAGAGACCTTTTGTTCAAACACCACTTCTCTTTCCTATGCGGTGTGTAGCACCATTCTTTCAGTCAGAAATGTGAACCAAAAAAACAGACCTCCTTGAACCTCATGAGACACAATTATCCATTCTTACAAGCAGTAACCATTCTATTAAAATCAGGCAGAATGGTCCTTCAATGTCTTCTGGAAACATGAGGCATTGAGTGTGTGGGAGTTCACATGTTTGCAGTAGGTGAATGCACCCTTTTAAGCGGTCAGATTGGATAGTTTCAGTTTTGAAAAGTTATTCATTGAGAAGGCAGCTTGTGTGTTTGTAAGGAAAATCGCTGCACAATCCTCTCTACATTTGTTGTGGAGTTTTTATTCTATTTTAAATGGAATTTAAACATTGCTGAGCACCTTTTACAAAATATCTACATTCTCTGCAAACGATAGTATTTAAAACAGTATTTCATTGTTTTTTTGTTTTTAAATTCCTCAGGTATTCCAAACTATTCCAAACTACCTAAGAATGTTCCATTAAAATAGTTTAAATGCTTTAGCACAGCATTTAGATGACAAATAAAAAATGTTTTGTGCTTGCATTTTTGCACGTGTGTAGGCCTACTTCAAAGGTTTTTCTGAACTTTTTTTTAATTATTTTTTTTAGGATTTCTGAAGGCTGTGAGGCCTTTTGTTATTATGGTTCTTTGTTATTTGTTTGTCTGGAGCTAAACAATTTGACCAAAAAATCATATTGAATTCAAACTATAGTCACAAAGCCAGATCTCAAATAGGCCTATACTTTATAATCAAACTATCATGAATTCTTCATATAAAGTCAAAAAACAGCCCAGTCCTATATGCATTCACAATGTACCTGTACTTGAAATTTGTTTTGTTCACTCTATTTAATTATTTCCCCGCCATTGGAATTTTCCGGCTTTCCGTGTTTTCTCTGTTACATGGTAGGGGGCGCTATTAGGCATCTTCTGTAAGAGTACTGAATCTCCTGATCAAAACAGGCAAGGAAGAAGCAGAAACAAGCGATTGCATAAACAAATGCATATATAATTAATGCGATCATCGATATTAAACGGCATACAAATCAAAACTCCCTAATGTTGAATGAAATGTTGACCCAGGACGAGCTCTAATGACTGTGAAGCCTTGAGGGTTGTTGTTTGACTAGATCTACCTCATCTATGTTTTGATCGTCATTCAGAATCCGATCCAGACTGATTTTTCTTAGCTTTATGCTCAAAATTATGCTTTTTTATGAAAAGTAACCACATTCAAGTATTGATTAAAAAAGGAATATATGAAGCTAGAATAAAACGTCTTTTTTTTTTTTTTTTTTTAAAGCAGAGGGTTTGTTCTTTATTTTGATATATTGCATGTTCAGATATTTATACAAAAAAATATTTTGGGGGCAATGAAACTGTGAATATGATCAAAAATACTGGCGCTGACTGGCAACTTTTTTTCAAAAACTCTGGTGGGGGAAAAGAAAAGTTAATAGAGTCTCTGTCTACTTTTCATTTCCACTCTTATATGGTATAATTATGATTATATTGATTATTGTTAGGTGTAGCCTATATTTCTGACAAATTTTTTTTTCACCTTCATACAGTATTGTGAGGCAGTCTGCTTAAACCAGTTTCTGTGTGTGGTAATACAATAGCCTAATTATTAATATTATTAAGTCAAGCAGCATTGTTGTGAGCACAGATTCAAGCAGACCAGTATGTGTCGGTGTTAGTATTTATGTGTATATAAACTTCTGTTTGATTGCATTTTCAGGACTTACTTTGCTGGACAGGAGCACCAGGTACGTCTGATTTACCAGGGCCAGCTCCTTCAGGACGATACCCAGACGCTGGCCTCTCTCAACCTGGCTGACAACAGTGTTCTGCACTGCCACATCTCGCAGCATGCTACACGGGCCATGCCTGCCGGGGCACGGGCTGCTGACCAGGTGCATGTGGCTCTCAACGTGGGGAGCCTCATGGTGCCTCTGTTCGTGTTTATGCTGTCTGTGCTCTGGTACTTCCAGATCCAGTACCGGCAGTTCTTCACTGCACCTGCCACCGCCTCGCTCGTGGGCATCACCATCTTCTTTAGTTTTGTTGCTTTTGGGGTATACCGCCGTTGATGGCCGTTTCTGTCCAGTTATATTCAGCATATACGTGTTTGCACACAAACAGATACTCATTCTTTGCACTTGCTCACTTACCAGTGCCAGTGGCAATGTCTTCTGGGATTTCTGGACTTCTCAGTTTTGCTGAAGGCTGTGATTTCAGAGAAACATCTTTGAGGTCGTCTCTTTTTTTTTTTTTTTGTGGTTTTCACTTTTGCCATTTTTCATCTGCACCAAGTTTATGCTTGTCAAAGATAGGAATATGCTATATATTTTATTTTTAAAGAAAACCAGAGATGTTTATTGTGCCTGTCCTCTTTTTCTTTTTTTTTCTTTTCACATGCATGCTGCCAGTGTGAAACTGGGGCTTGCTTGTAAGAGGGTGTATGAAATGATGGTGTTCGAGTTTCAAGCAGAGGCTCGTCTGGCTGTCTGCCAGACTCAAACTGTAGTAAAGCAGGTCAGTAGAGCTGCTCTTGTATGTTGGAACAATTCAAATAATTTGTGTACAATAAGGCTTTTGAAATGGAGATATAATCTATTAAATCAGTCTTTTATTTACTGGTGACTTGTCATTTCTGAAATGGTTTACCGCTGCTCATATAATTATTATGAGAATGATTTGTCCGTTTTGTCCAAAATGGTGCAAATGTTAGTGTATAATATAGCCCCAAAATTGTAGACACTTCTGGACACTAAAGAAAATGTCTGAATGTCATTAAATACAAAATTAAATATAACACCAAATGGCATCTGCAAACAAATGATCAGTTTTTCTCAGAACTAGACTCACTTTTTCTAGACCATCTCTCCTGGACTCCTGGCAGAGTAAGTACAGGTGTAGTTAATTGCATTTACATTGACATGATTCAAAGTTTGACAAGAAAATAGGAAACGTGAAACCTACCTCAACAGCTTTTGTCTTCATTTTGAACATTATATATATATATATATACACAATATTATAAAGTCATATAAAAATGTGCTTGTGCTTATTTTCTTAGAAATGCCTCTTGGTATGACGTTTTGTTACATATAAAATACATTTCGATATTATTTGTGAATCAAGGGGATTAAGTATCCAAATAGCTTTCAGGGTCACTATTCATATAGGCTAATGTGTGAGTGAGCAATGTAAATAAATGTATGTAAATGTAAAATAGGCTATATGTAAATTTGGGTACATTAATGTTTAGGTAGGCATCGGTTCTCCCTCAGCTTTCTTTGGCCCTCACATTTGAGTCTCACTAAAAACCTTGTAGTATTTACACAGGAAAGATTCTCTTTTGTTGCATTTTAGTAGCCTAAATCTTGGTGGTGAGTACAGAAATTCTTAATACGATAATGTACATTTATAGTTATCTGGCCGAAATACAGATTGTTTCCAAATTCCTGTAGTTTGACGACGTTCCCTAAAATCTTCATTGAATCGCTTGTGTTGGACGATCCCCGCGCCTGCGCTGCTTCGTCTGCCGCACTCACCGCCGCCAGAGCCCGACTGAAATCACAGACACGGGGCCTTCCTCGCCTGCATCCCTCCATCCAGCGCTCTTTCCCAGGGGAGGGGGGGAGTAACCGAGAATCTATCTGGAACAACGAAGAAGTTGCCGGACATCGACCGCGTGTAATTCACAGGTTTCACCTCTTCAGCTGAATTGAGAGCATCAAACTTGCAGTAATGGAAAGAAAGGTATGAATGCAACGCCACCGCTCACAGCGTCATTATCCGCTTCAATCTCAGATGCCTCAGTATTCATTATTTCTTGGAACGAGAGTGCTATTCAGACGTCTACTGTAATTTTGTAATTTTATGCATTGATAATAATTGACAATGTTATTTGATTATAAACAGTCCTGCGCGCCTAATTTACACCTGTCTATTGACCTATTGCTCTTATCATTCAGTTGTTTTTGTAGGGAATGCATCATCTTTTTTGCATCCATATGACTGCACAGTTTTGAATGAGTCTGGTTATGATCAACAATAGTCTGTCTCAACTTCTTCCAGCTGCTTTGATACTGATGTATCATGTAACTTGTAGGCTATACACTGTTGATGGACGTTCTTGTTTAGCACAACATCTGCAGTGCATTGTGTCTGTGCTTCCAGACAGTGTTGTTTGCCCTACTGAAGTTTGTAATGGCAATTACAAAGTGGCCTGTCCCTCAGCAATACCACATTACTCCTTTAGCGCAAGTACTGGGCTATTCAGTCTGCCTTTCTCATAGAGACCATATGATTAGAAACTATGTAGGCTATCTAACCATACTGAAAATAAGTTAATTAATAGGAGAAGGATTGAGCTTTGAAGCATATTTTCTGTCTGTGCACTTGGACAATTGAGCTCACATCTTCCCAGAACCTGTGTTTTCCCTCTGCAGCACCCCTTTCACTCCATTGAATGGGGCATTGCCACTCTTCTGTAAGCCTTTATGGGGGTCCTTAAAGGGGGTCTTCTACTACAGGAAGATATTTTTCTTTTTTCTTCTACCGGTATATAGTTTTTGTAATAGTTTTTGTAATATATTTTGTAATAGTGCTTAGTTGGTGCAAAACTTTATGCAAATCAGTACAATGCTAATTATGACAATTTACATATTTTAGGTATTATAATGAATAATTTACATATTTGGATGCTTATATCACAGTCTCTTCATCATTGTCAGTGGTATTTAAAAAAATCTTTATTATTTATAAATTAAAACATTTTAATCTGAGAAATCCTTTAATCTTGAATTTCAATGATTGTGATTTACTAACTTTTTTTGGGTTTTTTTTTTGGTTGAACAACTTGTCCCCAAACCTACAAAAAATGTAATATATTAGTTGACAAACATCGTATTTGTGCAATATCTCATCCTTTTTAATGTTTGTTTGGACCATCTGAAAGATTTAGCCACATATTTAAATCACACAGCCTCTTGAGATTTGCTTGGGTTAAAGGGAAAGTTCATGCAAAAATGAAATTTGTCATTATTTACTCAGCCTATATGTGTCAGTATTTTTTGTGTCCATACAATGAAAAATTAATTGCGGACCAATGTTGCTTGGACCTCTTGTTTTTCTAAATATATTTTGTGTTCCACAGAAGATAGAACACCATACAGATTTGGAACAACATGTAAAAGATGACAGAATAAAAAAAATTGGGTGAACTATCCCTTTAATTGCTTACTTATAGACACAATCTGAGTAGACTTCAAAACCCTGCTAGTAAAAACACTCTTTCAGAGATTCCCTAAGGGTAATCATTCAGACTTTACCCTGATTTAATTCTCGGACTTAACAACCAGCTTTGAGATCTCACAGGTACTAATTTACCGCCACGTAACTGTCAATTGGAACAGCACAGTGGCTGTGTTTTGGTTAGTCCTTGCGTGTGTCACTATTTTCAGCGACATTCCCCAAAACATTGGTGGTCCAGCGACAGCCCCCTTCACAGACCCCCATCCTTCCCAACCCAGAGTCTGTGAGGGAAGCTACACTAAAAGAGAAAGAGAGAGAGAGAGAGAGAGAGAGAGAGAGAGTCGAATGGCCACACGCTGACATGCTTTAAAAAGAGAGAGAGAGTGGAGAAAGGGAACGTCAGAGTGAGGAGAAGGAGGGAGGGAGCACTCTCTTTTGGAGGAGAGGAAAAGTGAGGGAAGCGCATAGTGGCAGAGGTACCCAAGAATAGAGGAAACAAAAGAGGGACTGGGGATTTTATAAATGGACATGGAGGATTCTACTGGAGGAGCTCGTAAAGCCACCAAGAGTAAACTGTTTGAGTTTCTCGTCCATGGAGTGGTGAGTGAGTGAGCGTGTTTGTGCATGTGGAAGCGTGTCAATAGCTCTGTGGCTCTGCTCACGGGAGAACTAAGATGCAGCCGTTGTTACCGCTCATTTTTATCTAGATTATTTAAAAAAAACAGGAACAGCTGAGGAGGACAGTGTGGGAGAAAGGGTGTTGGGTTATTGTGTTTAACAAATGAGGGAGGACACACAAGGTAAGAGAAACGCCAGTGCTGGAAGTATGAGAGATATTAGAGTTGTATTTTGAGGGACGAGTACCAGTATGAAATAAAGGATGCTCTTTTGGGGTGTGTATCAGGAACACCCTGAGGGTAGATCACACACAAAAATCCTGCTGTATTATTTTATTTAGTCCTGAACATGTAATGGAAGCAAACTTGGATGTATGCGTTTCAGGTTGTTTACTACTTATAAATGTGGAAGAATTAAAGGTTATGGAGACTTTTGAGAACTTTTGGTGATGGAACTATTTTGAAGCTGGTTTGTGCATTTTGATTTCAGACCAAATTTCTAGTGGCTTTTTGCTAAAACAACCTTCAAGACATACTAACCTTCTATTAGTAGTATGTTCCGGTATTATTATTTTTATTCCAGAAAAGGCTATTTATGAATTTGAAAGCACAATGGATGGATTGGCGTGGCTTCCAGTGATCTCCATGGTTTATACATAAAGATCACTTGGCCTATGATTGCTAACTGACCTTGTCCATTTTTTATTTTATTTATTTATGTATATTTTTTTGTACATTTTTTAGTTGATCAGTTTTTGAGTTAAATACCTTTTCGTTATTTAACAGGTTGCACCACTACAAACCCATTGATATTTTTTCCCCTTTTAGTAAAGATTTACATGGTTATTAAGTCCAGAAAGTGGTGTTATGTAACTTATCCTGTCATAGTCTCCTCCTGTGCCCTGAACACCTCCATTGCGACCTTGAGAGCTAGGGATTGGCAGAGACCTGCACTGGTTCCCGCTGTGTCCACATGTTCACATCCCACTGCCTCTTCACTCAGATGTTCTGAGATTGGACCAGGCTTGGACACCCCTGGAGCTTGGCCTACTTTGGAAAGCAATGATCGGGTCATGAGGGTCACCGCACCATACGGGATCGTCTCCATCAGGGATGTCCTTTACCCGCACTGTAGGGAGGACTGGAGCTGGGGACGTTGGCTCACATTCTGGATGTTTCCACAACTTTGGTGTACATCTAGAGTCACAGGGACTTTGCAACTCTGCCATTATGAGTCATGAACAACAGACCTCAAATCTCCTCTGCAGCACACAAACTGAACTAAGAAATAAAAACAGGACAAAAACGATAAAATTGCTCTTTTCAGTCGGGTAACACTTCACAATGAGGTTAAAAATATTTTTTTAACATTAATTGATTCATTGGGTGTTATGAACTAACAATGAACAACATTTTACAGCATTTATTAATCTGTTAAGTAAATTTTTTAGATATACTGTTTCTATGTTATAATATATTGTAAGTATATATGTTATGATGTTAAAATATCTGTTTTTATTTACATTAAATTAAATGTGTTCATTATTAATTAAATAATAATTTATTCAGATTCGTGAAACTAAAACGTTGCATATTTGTGCATGCATAATAACCTAGAATAATATATACTGAAAGTATTATTTATATGCATATTTAACTTTAGCTATTGCATTAACTGCTGTTAACGAATTGATTCTTATTGTAAAATGTACAATATTTATGATTTCTATTCAGTTCCCTTCAGATGTATTTATATAGCACTTTCCCCAATACAAATCAGTCTAGGTTTATATTGGAAAAATAGAAAAAAGAAATTCCCTGTTTCATGTCTAAACATGAAACAGGGACAACAAAGGGACAACAAAGGACATTGTATGTGTTCTAAATGAAATGAGAAGATATTTGACATCACTCTTTGCACAGTTGCCCTTTAGACTGTGTTTTACTGACTGTCCCAGCACCTCTGTGTTTCGGTAGAGAGCGAGCAGCTGTCGCTTCAGAAATGACAGGCACAGGTGCGAGAGGCCCTGGCCTAATTCAGCTTCGGGTACTGGAGGAGGAGTTCATTACAGCACCCTGTAGTGCCTTAGCGTTAAAGGGTCTTTGTGTATTATGTGAACTTGCATTAATTGTGAATAAATGCACATGTATCTTCATATCTATTGTGTGTCAGAGATATTTGGGGTAAACTTACTATAAAACGTCAAGTTAATTCAACAAAGAAATGTTTTGGTACCTGACCTTTACTCTACTTTTTTTTTTTTCACCCCCACAGCGTCCAGGGATGACCTCAGGGGCACGGATGCCCCATCAAGGAGCTCCCATGGGGCCTCCTGGACCTCCATATGGAGGAACACCGCCCATTCGACCAGGGATGCCTAACCCAGCCCTCGACCCCAACCGAAAACGTCCTGCCCCGACCCAGCCCGTGCAACCTCCCCCTGTCCAGAACCGCCCCAGAAAGTGAGTGACACTGTTCTCTGACCTCTCTCTCTTTCTGTTGATTTTAGATCTGTGCACACAACAGATGAGAAGTAGACATGTATTCCCAGAGCCTTTCTTAAAGGGGAAACTGGGTGTGTTGGCTTTTATGCACTTCTTATGCCTGTATGAAATTTTATTAAGGTTTTATAGTCTTTTTTCTTTGCTCCTACAACTCGCCAGGGAGCCCTTACCAAGTATAGCGATGTCTAGTGACTTATGTTTGGCTAGTTCAGGTACTCTAACTTTAGACACTAACATTTTGATCGCTATTAAATGCCAAAATATTTCTTGGTGAATATTAGTAGTGCCATAGTTATCATAAGTAATCACTTAGGCACACTTGCAGCTAATGCATTTTAAAAGTGAGGATCACAGTTCCCTATCTACTCAGAAGTGCAGAGCACTTGAAATGAAGTCTGAAGTCTGCAGTGCATTACTGTCTCATATGTCCAAGTACAGGCTGTACTAAATGGCACATGTCACTGACACTTCAAAATTTGTTTATAGATATTAGAGTTGTAGCCAAGAAGACCTAGCATCATATATTGAATCTTTATGTCTTGTTTGAGTCACACTGCTGTCTTTGTGGCATCTGCTTCCAAAAACGTTTTACATGCACATCAGGATCATGTGATCACAAAGGGCAAAATTGTGTCCTCAAAGTCACGTTCGCCTTTAAACTTCACTAACAGCCGTGCGGTAGGGACCTTCGTGAAGGGATTACATTGCTCATTTTCATTTAAAACAACCCTGCTAATAGCATTCCCTTCCCAAGGGCATAAAAGTGACGTTTAGAATTTGCTGTTAGAAGAAATGTTGCTGTCTTGTTGCTGTACTGTAATTGTCCTTGTGTTTTTATTTCAACTGTTTATACTTGTAAGGGTGTCTGTTGTGATCACTAATGGGAAGCTTACTAAATTCAGCAGATCATGTTTAAAATTCAAATGGTTTAACAAATGTTAGAATTTGATTATGAAAATACAAAACATTAATCCTAATGCATTCTGAGAGTTGCATCAGCTTGTAATACTATTTAATAGGGATGCACATATATCCTGCTTGATACAGATAAGCTGCTAATTATTTTAATTTTATGGTTCTTAACCGATAAATGGCCCTTAAGTATATAAATATATCTATACTATTTTAAAATATAAATACTAAAACAAAAAATTACAATGCTATATGTGAGGCATCAAAACATTATAGCATTCAGTATGAGAAATGGATTGTAATGGGTATTCATTCAGTAAATATTTAAATAAAGATTACATTTTCAGTAAGAAAAAATAAGTCTCACCATTAAACTCAAGGCTGCATTCATTTGAGCAAAAATACTGTTAAAAACACTATTTTAATTTTCAGCAGTTACTCCAGTCTTCAGTGTCACATGACCCTTCAAAAATCATTCTAAAATGCTGAGTTAGTGCTCAAGAATCATTTCTTATATTGAAAACCTGTTGTGTTGCTTAATATTTTTGTGATATATTTTATGCATTTTTTTTCAGGATTATACTATTCTATCAGTAGAAAGTTTAATAAACAGCATTTATTTAATATATATATATATATATATATTAGCACTAATAGTGTCTTTACTGTCACTTTGGATCAATTTAGTATATTATTGCATTAATTTACATTAATTAAAAAAAAATCTCAACTGAAACCTTTGAATATAGTCAGATATTGTGTATATAATATATACATACGTGTACAATAGGGACTGTTACCGAAAAAAAGAAAAAAAAAACTCTTAATATCGACCAATATTATTCCATCTATAATGCATTTCTACTGTTTAAGTAACTAACTAGAGGTACCCCAAATCAACCTATAGGAAACCACTTGGATTTCCAGCAACAAATGAGATATCCGCGAGACAGATGGACATGAGAGAAGCCCAGTCAGATCCTGCAATTGGATCCAAGTAGGCTCTTTATTCTGCTGCATGTTAGTTTGACAGTTTGTGATGGACATGTCGCTGCCTGATTGGTTTGTTCCCGTTTGAAGCATCATACTTGACATATTTCCCCCAATGCATGTGTGCACTTAAGGTAATCGATTAAAGTAAAAACCAATAAAAAATAACTTTCACTAAATGGGCATAGTAGTCAACATGACCTGAGGATGAATGTCCTGTTCCAGTGCCTGTGATGTAGAACATGCGCTTGCGATTCTTTAGCTGTGAATGTGGACTGCATGACCCTGCTGTCATGCTGTTTGTGTTAATTCAGAATTTTATCTCTCTTATTGTTGCCCTATGTTCAGTAACACACATTTGTTTCCACCTAAATGCAATAATCATTAATTGTAGATCAAGAAAATGTGATGAGGCATTCACTCTCACACCCCCCACTGCATTCGGTCTCCGCTTCTCAGCCTCTCCCGGAGGAACAGTGTGGCTTGGGGTGGACGAGTCGGACCATGAGAAAGTTTATTCTCCAGAGGAATGTGGATGTGAATGTGGACAGACATTTCCTGCTCCAAAGGGGACATCTGTTCCTCAGCTATGGACCTGAGGGGGGCTCGGTGTCCGAAGGAGTGTGGCATGTCTGTCAGTGGAAAAAGTTTAACGAATTCTATGCATCATGTTTGGGAACGTCTTTCTGTAAACGGCAATTGGATGCAACTCCGGTTTTGTGGTCCAAATTGATGCTGGGAATTATATTGTAGAAGTCTGTATTTTCAGACATTAGGACCGCAAAGATCTGGTTTTCCCATAAATGCACACACAGGACATGTTCTTCTGTTGATCCGCACTGTTTTTTTAACTGTTTTTCTACACTGTAAAAAAATATTTCATTAAATTTACAGAAAAAAATGGCAGCTGTATTTGCCCGAAATCCACTTTGACAATGTTCTTCAAGATGACATATTGGTGCCTGTATATTTTTCAGCTTTTAACAGTATTTTTCTTTAAGGGTGAATCATTTTTGAATAAGGCTGCCATCCGAACCTTGGTGCACACCAAACAAGTGAACTCTGGTGCGGTTTGAATGAATTATGAACACAAGGACCAAAGACATGTCAACGAACCAAAAACAGGATGAGACCCTAAAAAGGACAAGAATGCTCTAGCATACCTGTTTTTTTCTCGTCATTGTCGCGATGTTTCCCGTCACAGTTCTGTACAGGCTTTAGAACCGTGTATCTTTGCAGCAGATCTTCGTTTGTGTGTGTGACGGAGGGATTCCCGCCACTGTTTTGACTCCTTTACACATATTATAAGCTCTTCACATGTTCTCAGCTGGTCAAAATACCATAATATGTAGGCTACGCACATACAACAAGAGCATTTATCGCAGCACACAGCATTGTTTTGAATGTAAATCAAGTTCAATCTCCAAATAGGCAATACGTCATAAAAGCTGACCAATCAGGTTGTGACCTTATCCGTTCCCTGTGCCTTTAGGTTTGGTATCTTTAGGTTTGGTGTTAAAAATGCCAATGTGAACGCTAAGCGGACCAGGACAATGTTTGTTTTTTTTGGTCACGAGCCAAGCGAACTGAACTACAAGTGTGAACACACCCTAAGTGATACCAAAATCTGCTTTTTACCTTAAGTAATAACCACCATACATACAAGTAGTAAAACAGAGAGCCACATGATGCATCAGAGTTATTTGAAAATTCAGTGCACAGGTTCATACACACAAAGACAAAACACTATCAGGGTAACACGTATGACAATAAAATAATGCAATAAATATTAACTAAGTTACATAAATTGACTCAAATCACTGTCATGTATGTTACTAATAAAATTTTTAATAAAATATAATCTGATGTGATGTCACTTAGGGAACTACTGGGAATGTAGTAATGTTTTCCCAGTAAGTTATAAAACCCAGTAAGTAAAAAAACATAATCTTGACAGATTTTACTGTAAAATGACATTTACCCTTTTTAACTGTATATGGTAAGGTAACTTGCAGTTAAAAACTTCATAGGTTTTACCTGTAGCATTTTACAGTCCCTTTCTGTAAAAATGAGTAAAAAAAAATTTTTATGGTATGTTAACAAAGGCAAGAGGGGTGCATTTGACTGTTCCGTCAAGTCTCGCTGTTCTTTCAGCATCTTGTGACATGAATGAAGAGGTTTCGAGACATTTACATACTTCTTTCGATTTTTGAATGCAAGAACGTGTCCTGTGTGAAATTTGTCCCCTTTACAATAACTGGGACAGCCAGATGTTAAATCAGCAAGAAACCTCTCCCATAATTATGATAGTGTTATTTTCTTATTTTCTGTTTGTCTTTTTCCCTCTTATACTCTCTCTCTCTCTCTTTCTCTTTCTCTTTCTGATCACACATACTTACACACAAACACACACAGCTGGAAAAACGTCTGGATAGGTCCCAGTTATTCAGCAGATGGCCTGTGGACTCTGCTATCAGTCACTATAGTAACATATACTCTCTCTCTCTCTCTCTTTTTTCCCCCATCCGTAGTCCCAAGAGAAGAAAAATGGCAGACAAGATTCTCCCTCAGAGGGTGAGGTCCATCACTGCTGCTTTTATCCGTTTGTCTGTGTTTGTTTATTCATCTTTTGATTTTCAGTGCCTAATCAAAAGTGTTCGCACGGTACAGGTAATTTTGCTGGGTTCTTAATTTTTTTCCGGGGGTTAAAAAGTGAAAGGGGTGGGTAAGAGAAGTCCAATGTGTCACAAAGACTTCTCTTGTGTATGTGGTGTTTTCTGTCAGTGGAAAAGGGTTTGGTTCCCAAGGAATGTAATGATGTGTGGTTGCTGTGTGCAGGAACACGACTATTTAGGTAAAATGTCTCTGTCGGGATGAGACACAGTAATACGCCACAATAACATGAATTGGAGGTGGTGGTAGTTCTTGGAATGGGCAATCCTCTAATGTCTTTGTAGGGCTTTTTACAGGCAAAACAAAAGGTCTTAATTCATTGTGATGGGGTTTGTAAAATACTGGTGGTCACATGGGATGGAGAGAATGATGCAACACTGTGAAAATCAGGAGAGAGTCGAGTTACAATTTTGCAAGTATCACGCAAGGACATACATGATTTGTTTCAGTAACAAGTAACATACCAAAATGTTATCAAACCAAAATTTGCAATTGTCAGCTTTGTAAATAATTTTGAATATACTATATTAATACGATAATGTTATAATTTAATGTTATAGTTTATTATAAAGTAGTAAATATTGTTTATAATAATTTTTAAATGCATAAAAATACACTAATATAATATATTTCATATATAAATATAATAATAACGGTAATATACCCTTTTTTTTTTTCTTATATTGGTGCACAATAAAAAAAATTATACTGTTTTGAGTTTCCATTTAATGTCCAAAATATGTGACCTGAAACAAAACCAGCTGAAAACCACTGCCCTAAGCTTTAGTGCCACATCTTCAGTCATAACTGAGATTTATAATAAACCAGAGAGTGAATGGTTCTGGAGAAATGCTGTACTATACCATACACTTTGTGTGTTGAATATCATCAAACTGCTCAGAAAACATTTAAAATGAGTGATTCATTGAATGCCTTTTCATTAGATCCGTGAACTGGTGCCAGAGTCCCAGGCGTACATGGACCTCCTGGCCTTTGAGCGTAAACTTGACCAAACCATTATGAGGAAGAGGGTGGATATACAGGAAGCCCTCAAAAGACCAATGAAGGTATGTGATTTCAGTCAAAGTACACATTTATAGTGAGATTTTACTAACTCATAGTTAACTACGACATAAAAAATGTGCTCTTCTGTTCTAGCAAAAGCGGAAGCTGCGATTGTACATTTCAAACACTTACAACCCTGCCAAACCTGACGCAGAAGACTCGGAGGGCAGCATTGCATCCTGGGAGCTGCGAGTAGAGGGCAAGTTGTTGGATGATGTGAGCACTGAGTTTGCATTCATAATCTTACCATCTGTTCTATAATGCAGTGTTGAATAAATTTGTCTTGAATGATCGTTATTATTATTTTAATGTTAGTCAGAAAAATATTTTTTTGCTGCTTGTTCAATCATGACCATTGTGTCTCAACTTTATTTCATAGCGTGCAATCAGTTGCTATTTAATCCATGCATGAATAATTTTTATTGACCATAACCGAATCCAATTTAGTCTTTTTTTTTTTTTATTGCATCTAGCATACATAATAAAATCTATTAAAGCCTGCAGGCTAGAACAAATCTATTCATACATAAGAAAATGTATTAAAGCTTGTAGGCTAGAACAAATCTATTCAAAATAATTTTTATTTCTTGAAAAGAATTTAATTGCATGTAACAATTTAATTATGTTAATTGAATGTGTTTTTTTTTTTTTTTTTTGGAGATATTATTCTGCTGATGCTTATCTTTGTTTAGGCTTCATTCAATTTGCTAGGCCTTTTTAAGTCCCTTTAATTTTTTATCTTTTATTTCCTGTGCACTTTAGCCTGGAAAACAAAAGAGGAAGTTTTCTTCTTTCTTTAAGAGCCTTGTTATTGAGCTGGATAAGGATCTATACGGCCCTGATAACCACTTAGTTGAGGTGAGCATTAACTCAGTCGACATACAACAATAAACCATTGCCAAACCATATTTGATATTCAATCTTAACAAAAGTTGAAAGCATTTACAGTTGTGGTCAAAATTATTGGCACCCCTGGTAGATATGTTCAAAGATTGCTGTAAAAATAAATCTGCATTGTTTATCCTTTTGATCTTTCATTCAAAATATTTGTAAAAATCTGGCCTTTCATTTGTTAACTGTATTGCTCATGACGTCATAAAAAGTGAGGCCACCATGCCACCATTTTGGTATTCCCTAGTAAGCTCACACGTTCTATAGAATTAATAGGAAATTAAATGATTTTACTGAGAAAACATTGCCTAATGACACATTGTTTTTACATCTGTAGTCTCCCTGTACAGTCTTACAACGCAAACGTCCTAAACATGTAAATGGTTATTTGTTTAAAGTTGGAAATTTCCCCTGCTTATTAAAAAGTTACAGTCATAATCATTACAGTAGTTTTGAATAAACTAGTAGTTGTCAAAGTGTAAAGTCTAAAATCGGAATAAGGATTTATGCCTTGTAATCTGAAATAGCCTTGTACTGTTGTGTTTATGTATTTGTGGTTGTAGTAATGTTTTTATTCATACAGTGTTTCAACTATGATTTTGTTAACACCATGCATTTCGAAGCAGTTAATGATTTAAACGATGTTTAAATTAATAATTAATTCCACAACATATACATAACACTTATATGGAATTACTCATTCTCACTCATTCTCTTACTCATATGGAAATTGTAATTGTCTCTAAAAGTCTGAAATATGTTGCTCAATCAGGAAATAAAATACACGCATCATCATAACTTATTCAGACAAATAACACAGACTGCTTTACTTGTAAGATGATGCATGATTTTAATACAATATAGTGCAATATACTAGTTACAGTGGCTTGTATTAATATTTATTGTAGAGGCCTCATTTTCGAATCAATTTCTACTAACTACTAAACTAAACACAGCTACATGTTCATATTTAATATTTTCTCCAGAATTTCCCCAGGAATGTTTTTTGAAAGATAAACCATTAAATGCCACTTTCTGGAGAGTTTTGTGCAAAGAAATGGAGAAATTGAGTCTTACATGATATGTGAAAGATATACTTTCCATTGTTGTAGTATCAACAGGTATTAGGACATTTAGCATTTACATTACTGTTAATCAGTCATGTACTGATTAACTCAAATAAATGGTTGATTTAATTTCCATTAACCACCGAGTTTACCCCCCCAAGGATAGATTGAAACATAAAAACAATCTATCCTTGTGGAAAGGTTGCTTGGTAGCTAAAAGTAGGTCTGGCAAGTCTTATATTTCTTTAATTCACACAGATCAAACACAAATATGCTGACTGAATAGATTGCTAGTTTATTTTGAGTAGTCAGCTAGCAGTTCTCTTGGCAGTTTGCTGATAATCCAGTGTCTGAAGTAAAATGCTCAAAACATCGCCTGAGAAAAATACCAAGGTCAACCTAGTCTTGGTTATTTCATTTTGATTTAGTCTTATTTTCCTTACCTTGTCATTCAAGGCCAGGGCACTTTTTGTACATTTCTGGAACTTTTGCGTGCTTCCACATCCCACGCAACTACGGATCTCCCAGGAACATTCATATATTGCTGAGTACATTTATCCGTGATCATGGTCGACTGACAACGAGATTAGCAGCTGAAGAATACGGCCGTTTTTAAAAATGTAATTATGTATTTAAAGGGACACCAGGCAGCCCTGAGTGTTTTTTCTCTACGAAGCTCCCCCTACCGTCTGGTAGTAAATGCTTTCAAACACACTGTCGTAACTGTTGTTCCTCCCCCTCGCCACGAGCAACCCAGCTGATCAGCTGTCAACCCAGCTGAGCATGAACCGGCTATTTCAAAACCAGTTATATCTTTTTATTAATATATTCAATATATCAATATTTTTTATTGTGTTGTCAATGTCATGCATACTAGTAGTTTTACCGGGAACGAACGATATGAACGAGGCCAACTACTGCTTTCGTGTTTTTTTTTTTGTTCTTTTGGGGGGGGAGAGTGGGCATGAGCATAACATAAATATCGGAGGATAATTTGTCTAAAGTTATATTAGCAAGGTCTATACCGGTACGTTCATCTGGTAGAATGACGATTTACCTTTGCTTGTCTAAGAAAACATCAGAATTTTTTTTATAGCTCAATCATGATATTTGCAATATGTTTATTGCCTATTATCAGACGTGCTGACGTAGGCCATCGTAATTCAACTCATATCTGTAAAGTACGTCAACTGTTTTATATTGAAATTTACATATTAAACAGTTTATTCCAAAGATACTTACAAGTGCAACAGCAAGAAAGCCAGGTCAGCATCCGTTTTGCAGGCTTCTGTTTCTCTCAGTTCTCTGCATTATGAAAATGCCGGTCTTATGTTTACTCTAGTCTGACTTCTTGCTCGGTCAGTCTTCCGTTTCCTCTTTCGCTGGTCCTCCGTCAAAAAAAATCTCGCTTTCTGCTTCTTTTTTACAGGCTCAGCCATAACGCACACTATTGTTGCCCTTTGCTTATTATAGCTAGCCGGTGCTTGAATGCATGGGGCGTGTTAGTGTGCAGTGCCGTAAAGCAATTTGTTACATCGTGAGACCTGATATCACGCGATACTTCCTGACGGCGAGGCCGGCGTCCCGCCGGCCCAAAGTTGCAAGTGGGATTTTTCCGCTCTCGGGCAGCAGGGGGGTGCGAAACCACCACCATTCTACCCTAAATAAGTAATATAACCATTCCACTGACTCCGAAGCTGTTCAGTTAAGGTAAAAACGTTACTTAGAGCACCTTTAAAAGTTGCAGAATGGATTCATTTGGAGACTCCGAAATCGGCAGAGATAGGCAGGCAATGCAAAACAAAATCTTACATTGGGAAATAGTGGGGGGGACAAAACTTAGATTTTGAAATGACATGGGACATGTCCCCCCCACATATAATGGCTCCTACGCCCCTGGTTGATTGTTTTTTCTTTTTTTGATCATTGTCCTGATGGAAGATCCAACCACGGCCCATTATAATATTTCTAGAAGAAGCAGTCAGGTTTTGATTTTTTTTATCTATTGGTATTTGCTAGAATACATGTATCTAAGATGTCCAGGACCTCCAGCAAAAAATGTTCCACAACATTAAAGATCCATGGGGGTATTTTTTATCCTTGTTTGTACAAAACTGGTGGGTTTGCTGCCAAGAAGCTCTTTTTGTAGTTTCATCTGACCACAGAATCCGGTCCCTTTTGAAGGTCCAGTCATGTCTGACAACTGAATATGCTGGAGTTTATGTGTGGATTTTTCTTGAAACCCTCCCAAACAACATGTGGTGATGTAGGATCTGTTTGATCTTTTTTTTTTTTTTTTTTGCCTTCTGACCCCTAGACTCGTAATCTCTTCAATTCTCCATCTGTGACCCTTGGAGAGTCTTTGGTCACTCGAACTCTCCTCCTCACCATGCATTAAGACAATATAGACACACGTCCTATTCCAGGCAGATTCAAAACATCTTTAGTTGATTGTAAACTTCTTAATTATTTCCCTTATGGTGAAAATGGGAATTTTCAATGCTTTAGCTAATTTCTTATAGCCACTTTCTATTTAGTGAAGCTCAACAATCTTTTGCTGCACATCAGAACTATATATTCTTTGATTTTACTCATTGTGCTGGATGATTAAAGGAAATTTGGCGGAATATGAGGAAAAACAAAGTCATAGCTAGACAATTGAAAGTTTCTAATCACCCTGGTGTGCTAAAAAAATGGGAATATTAATGGGAATATACTTCAGAGATATTTTACTCATAAAAAAATTCTGGGGTGCCAATTATTCTGGCCCATGTGTTTTGGAGAAAAACATTTTATTTCATCATTTATTTATTTTTACAGCTATTTGATCATATTTATCATGGATGCCAATAATTCTGACCACAAATGTAATATGGGAGAATACCAAGGGTCTTCTTTCCATTTCAAACAAGGTTGAGGACATTTCAATGTGTCCACGAGCATCTCTTGTCCTCCACTGTGTGACGGCTTGAATTGGAATGCCATAGAAAAGTCAATGTCATAATGAAAAGTTCAGTGAAACATTCTTCATGTAATACATGTCTTAGTGGTTTCCATAGCAACAGGTTACATGAGGAAGTTGCCCATGACACTGTGGAGTGATGACACTGCAGCCAGCACAGAGTTTTGGGCAGCATTAACGGTAGAAAAGAAATGCATTTCTGAAGACAAACACTTAAAAATCCTTTCACAGCACCCGCAACTCTTAGAGGCTTTGTATTCAGCAAGTGTGTTTTACTCAATTTTAGTGGAGGAACCATTGTGCTTAGGTGCTATTCAGACACACTCATGCATTTACATTACACAAGGGAGCCTTCCCAGCTGCCTCGCGCACTTAATATTTATATGCACTTTGTTAGGGACATTCAGGTTTAGGGAAGGCTTATTAACAGAAGTGGTCTGTGGCTCTCGAGGAGTTACCCTCGTGCCTCCGGCCCATTGCAACTGGCTGTACGCACCGCATTTGAGTTTATTCATTCGGCAGCTCTTTAAATTGTCCTTGGTGACTGTGGGTTTTCATCACAACACACACCAGATTGAGCCAGGCGATAAAAAGAGTGATTTACCTGTGTAGACGGACGGCATTGAAAACACCTCCAATGTCAAGCAAAGCTAATTGAGTTGAGCTGTGAGTCCTTGCCATTATGTTGTCTTTCAAATAGCGCTGAAACGGGACGGTTTGGGGAAAATGCAAGTGAGATCTAATAAAATGCCTAATAATTTTATTCACTCTCAAGTTTAAATGTATTCTGCATGCATAAAAAGTGCACGAGGAGGGAGGAGGAGGAGGAGGGGGGTTGTTAAGGTTTTCAATGGCTAATGTGGCTCAATAATTATGTACAGGCAAGTTATATTACTGGTGTAACACTCACTCGTAATCAGGGTTGCAGATTTGAACAAAAACATTCATATAAATATTAAAGGAATAGTTCACCCAAAAATGAAAATTATCCCATAGCTTACTCACCCTCAAGCCGTCCTAGGTGTATATGACTCTCTACTTTCAGCCGAACACAATCAGAGTTCTATTAAATAATATCCTGGCTCTTCCCAGCTTTGTAATGACATTGGATAATGGAGATATTTTCCTTACAAAAACCCATCGCTTCACTTCAGAACGCATTTATTAACCCACTGCAGTCGTATGGATTACTTTTTATGGATGCGCTTTTTTGAGCTTCAAATGTCATTAGAAAACTGGGAAGAGCCAGGATTTTATTTAATATAACTCTGATTGTGTTCGGCTGAAAGAAGAAAGTCATATATACCTAGGATGGCTTCAGGGCAAGTAAATTATAGGATAATTTTTGGGTAAACTATCCTTTTAATTTTGGGTGTGTAGCTCTGCTTATTAAGAAAAGTCATATGATTGTCGCCTTGTGGGCAATAAAATGGGCAAAAATCCCACAGACAACACTAAAGAAAGGACCCAGTCATATCTAGTAACAAGAATATCATAGAGACTACCTAAAACCACCCAGAATACTCTAGAAACCAACTAGCAATTGCATAGCAACCTGCTAAAAAATCACTCTGAACACCATAGCAACACTCTAACAACCACTAAGAACATCTTAGCAACTGCATGCCCTGGCAAAACACCCTCAACACAGACGAACAATACTGATATAAAAATCAAGCTTAAAATTTGCAGTGCACATCTTGTGCTGCAGTTATATATTAGAGACCTTTTGTTTAGATTTAGTATGCGTTTAATCCTAACAGTGGCACCGCACCGCTACAACCCAGGAGACCGATGGCTTCCAGGTGAAGAGACCCGGCGATGTGAATGTGCGCTGTACCCTCTTGCTCATGCTGGATTACCAGGTGCGTGCAGCAATGCTGGATTATTACTTGGCGATTCGTATGCCGTAGTTGGTTTTATGTGAAAGTCTTTAAATAATAACTATGTGAAAAAACTACACTGGGGTTCAAAAGTCTGAGGCCACTCTGAAAATCTGGCATTCAAAATCTAATTTAATCCTTTAAAAAAAGTTTAAAATAAGGATTGCTTTTTTTAAAAACAAATGAAGGTTATTGTAGCAATTATTTACCAAAAATGTGTAGCACCAAATAAATGTACTGAGAAAGACACCAGTTGAATGCGTCTGCATTGAAATGAATCTGCATAATGATAGCTTTAGCTTGTCTTTACCATCTTAAAAGGCACTGTTAACACCTATAGTTGAGTCATTAATCCCTAAAAGTTTGATTGCCCTTCTCTTTCACTTATACAGTGGCTAGTGAGTAAATGGCTCATTTAATTACAGCAATTTTTACTTCGCTAACTACATCCTGAGGGGAAGAAAACTAAAGCTATGTTTTTAAACAATGGAGTTTAAAAGCATGAAAAAGAGACTGAAACAGATCTGCAATTGGGTCGTTAGCATGAAATTTCCTGTTTCTAGCTGAACCACATGCTGAGATTGTGAGATTATAATTTTTAAATGGAATACTTGTATTTTTCAAAATGATTTTGTCACGCCACAGGCAAATTTAAACGAACTTGTGAAGTCATTATAAAATAAATTGTTTACAGATGTACACGTTCCCTCATGTTGTATATACACTACTTTTTAAATAAGTCTCTCATGTTCACCAAGGCTGCATTTATTTGATAATAAAACAGCAATGTTGTGAAATTATTACAATTTAAAATAATTTAATCCAATTGAAACCTTTTTCATTTCATTTATTTTAAAATGTTATTTATTCTTGTGATGGCAAATCTGTAATTTTAGCATCATTACTCCAGTCTTTAGTGTCACATGATCCTTCAGAAATCATTATAATCTACTGATTTGGTGCTCAAGCAACATCTTTGTCATTATCAATGTTAAAAAAAAAATCCTGTTATTATCAATGTTAGAAATCTGTGAATCTTTGATGAATAGAATGGTCAAAAATGCATCAATTTTAATGCATCTTTGCTAAATAGAACATTAATTTCTTAAAGTCTTACTGATCCCAAATTTTTTAACAGTAGCATACATTTTATCTTAAAACCTTGCTGTTGAATAAAGTGCATGGACATGTTATGATAGCTATTCAAGTATACTAAATATTGAAATTGTAGAAGGGATAATGTTGTAATATGTGCATGTTTTATAACTGTACCGCTCTGATCAGATATTTCTGAATGCGTTTATTTCATTTCTTTTATCCATTGTGCATTTCAGCCTCCTCAGTTTAAGTTGGATCCTCGCCTCGCACGTCTCCTTGGCATCCACACTCAAACCCGCTCCTGCATCATCCAGGCATTATGGCAGTACGTCAAGACCAACAAGCTGCAGGATCCTCATGAAAAGGAGTACATCAACTGTGATAAATATTTCCAGCAGGCACTGACATACTTTTGTCATATAAAATACTCTCTTCATTTTGGTGTTAACATTTTGCCTGATAAGCATACCTGATTTTTTATTTTATTTCTTCCAGATCTTCGACTGTCCTCGTCTAAAGTTCTGTGAGATCCCTCAGCGACTAACCAACCTGCTGCTGCCGCCTGATCCTATTGTGATCAATCATATTATTAGGTAATTAATTAGTCAAAAATGTACAATGTATTTCCATTTATTGTTTCCTCAAACAATAGTTTTAAGGCCTGTGACACGAATGTACCTTTTAGAGGGCTGATTTCCTTTAGAATTTAAAGGGATAATTCACACACCCCAAAAAAAGTATTCTGTTGTTTACACACCTTCATATTGTTCCAAACCTGTATGCTGTTATTTTTTATGGAATAATATAAAAGAAAAAACGTGATTTTATAAAGATTTTTTAAATGTTTTTTTCCCCTCACAACAGAAGTTCTTTGTGTGAGGCTCCAAAAAGACAAAAAACATTATAAGTTGTCATGTATTATTGTGTTACACTTAGCTTTAAAATGGCATAAGAGTGGGTAACTAATGACAGAATTTTTATATTCAGGTGAACTGTTCCTTTAAATGCCTTTTTGATTTTAATTTTATCAGTGTGGATCCAAATGACCAGAAGAAGACAGCCTGCTATGACATTGATGTTGAAGTTGATGATCCTCTTAAGAGTCAGATGAATGGATTCTTGCTGTCCACAGCCAATCAACAAGAGATTGCATCCCTAGACAACAAGGTCAGAAGGAGCTTTATTGTTAAAATGTCAGAGAGATCTTCATCATTTGAATATCCTCATTATGTTGTTTTATTTAACTCCATATAAACCCTATGGCATGAATTTCTGCATAACATATGCACATTCATAGTTTAAATTCACATCATCACCTTTTCTCCTTTAGATCCATGAAACTATCGAGTCCATCAACCAACTTAAGATCCAAAGGGATTTCATGCTCAGCTTCTCCAGAGACCCCAAAGGCTACATCCAGGACTGGATCTGCTCTCAGAACCGGGATCTTAAGGTGAATGTTAACCATGTGTACTGCTCTAAGTCATGGTTATATACTATATTATTATATCAAATATCAAAACATTATGCAGCCTTTATGTATGTCCAAATCAGGTTTGTTTAAGTTAAACATTGAATATTTTTTAAACAATGTCTACACCTAGTGGTGGAAAGGATGTAACTGCTTTTAAAGAAATTGTATTTTTTTGGAGTTTTGAACTGGACTGGATTTTTTTTTGGTTGCAGCTGATGACAGATACAGCTGGTAATCCAGAGGAAGAGAGGAGAGCAGAGTTTTATAACCAGCCCTGGTCTCAGGAAGCTGTCAGCCGCTACTTCTATTGCAAGGTGAGGAGAACATGACGAATCATGTTAGATACAAAAGTTTGGGCTCGGTAAGGCATTTTTTAGAAATTAATGCTTTTTTCAGCAAGGATGCATAAAATTGCATTAAAGTGACAGTGAATACATTTATAATGTTTCAAATAAATGCTTTTCTTTTTGTACTTTCTATTAAACTGTTTTCAACATTGATAATAGTTATAAATTTTTCTTGAACAGCAAATCAGCATATTAGAATGAATAAAAAGATAATTGTGACTTTTTATCTCAGAATTTCGAGATATAAACTTGCAATTGTGAGAGAAAAAAAGTCCGAATTGCGAGTTTATATCTTGTAACTCTGACTTTATTTCTTCAAACCCGCAATTCTGAGAAAAAAAGTTAAACTTCTGTGAGATAAAAAGTTGCAATTATATTTTACGTTTTTTATTCTGTGGCGGAAGCAAGCTTCCATAGATGACTGGAGTAATGATGCTGAAAATGCAGCTTTGCCGTCACAGGAATAAACTACAATTTAAAATGTTAAATTAAAGTTATTTTCAATTTAAATGATATTTCACTTTTCAAAGGAAGTATATGTCAGAATCAAAAGTGATCATTTCACTTGCTCTTTTCATTTACAAATGTATGTTTTTTTTCTGTTATGTAGATTCAACAACGAAGACAGGAGCTAGAACAAGCTTTAGCACTGCGAACCACTTAACTCTACTAATCTGTTTCTCCCATGGCTTAGCCACTTTTATTCTGGCGGTCTCCACACTGGCAGTTTTTTTTTTAATGGACATGAAAGTATTAGACCCCCCTTCTCAGTATTGAGGTTTGGACTGATTTTAATCAATGAAAAGTGTAATTGTACTCTTACTTGATGTATGTTTAATGTACAGTTGAATGTATATAATCTCACAGTACAATGAATTTAAGAATGTAGCTTGTGAATGACACTTTCACACTGACTACACACAAATACAGTGGCTATTATAATTGTTTATCAGTTTTGTGATGCACACGAAGTGCAGATTCCTACTGTCTCTTCTTGGAAAGGTAAAAATACAATGAATGAAACTTTGATGCCTGGGATAAATTTTTAACCGGTTAATGACATGCTAAATGTTAATATGTAAGTATAGATATTGAATCTGTCATGTTTTTTTTTCTACCCGTTTGAATATGATGTCACATTCTTCTTGCAGCTTTCTTATGTTTCTTCTGGTTTTAAATTTGCACTGTGCAAAAAGAGATCATGAAGAAATCCACTGGATTAAAATAAGCCAGCTAACTTTATTTGCAATAAGTGACATTTATTGTCAGAATTTTGAAACGTTCTATAAATGGAAATTAACACTAAAGATTCATGCTATGATAAGCTTAATCATCCTGATTTGTGAACACTTGTCTTAACAATACAGATTTTTGGGAATTGTTAAAAACTCTAAACATGATTTCTCATATAAGCAATCTTTATAAATGATGGTTGAAAATGTCTTCATTTTCAAAGGCTTTAAATGCCAGTAAAACAAAAAATGTGTTATAAATATGTTGTTGAAAAAACTAACGCATGTTGCATGTGAATATTTTTGTTTTTTTAGGGGTTTCTTTTTTAGCATGATTCAGAATTGTTTATTTTTATCATTGTTGCCTTATTAAATCACTGAGATGCACAGGAAGTATTAACCAAAGGTAAAATACAGTTACATCATCATCATTGCGAATGCTAATAAATTACTTAATTTTACTGAATATTCCATCACATAAGTGATGGCATTTGTATTTCTGTGGCCTGAGGTGTGCTTGATACACAAGTGTAACAGATGATAACTAAATCTGGTATACATGAATGTCAAAAGGTGTTCATATTCACAGGCATTGATTGACCCTTTACCTTTCTACAATACATTCTTATTGTGTTATGTATTTTATTTAAATACAGTTGCAGTATGTTTGTAAAGGACATTTTGAACAAGATTAATAAAATTAATAAAAATCATTATTTTGATTCTTTCTTTTAGTTGAATAGTTGGTCCAATTCATAAAACGAGTCTGAATGATTTTCCATTATTTTGATTCTTTCTTTTAGTTGAATAGTTGGTCCAATTCATAAAACGAGTCTGAATGATTTTTGCTCCACAGATGTAGTAATGGGGGTTTGGGAAAATATGAGAGTGAGTAAATACTGACAGAATTATCTTTGTGTTAATCTTTCTTTAGGAAAAAAATGAATTATAAATCACGAGCAAATAGCATAACCAGTTGTCAGTTCTGTATGATTCACATTAACTCTTATTTGAACATATTACTAATTTTATGTCATTTTGTGTGGCCCATTCAACCGGGCCCAACAAGACAGGCCCAGAGATTACGAGTGATTCTACAAGAAAACTGCTATCAGAGAGCGGCTTTGCTGTTATGCAAAGAAGTGGGTGGAGATTTATTATGCATCTCCATCTGATTGGATACCGTGCCGGTATTGGTAACACGCGCCCCGCACCGCTTGTAGCGCGGGTCATGAGATGAGACCGCTTCTCCGGTGCTGCTAGTAGCGCTTCGTCAGATCTAGGTAAGATTACGGCCTAATTCAACAAAAGTTCGTTATTTACTCGTGGTAGTTATATATCTTTGTGATGATCGATGTCTACAAAAAAAAATCATACCTCATTTGCTAATTTAGTTTTGTTCTCCGGACATCTTTCGGATTAACAGGCTAGTTTTACCGGCTGTTAGCTCGCCGGCTAGCTCGTGGGGACAAGAGAGTCGCGTGCGCCCTTCGGCGAGTTTAATACTGTTTATCGGTTGATGCCTCTTTTACAAATGTTATCGCATTTTTTTAAGTATAAATTGCAGTTCTGTGTTCAGGGAGTAAGATTTTCTCGTGATCTGGGATTCACTGCTATGGCTAGAGTTAGCATGCTCGGTGAAGTGGCACATTGGTTGGGCCTTTAGAGTTAACCGACACCTTTTTTCCTCCTGTGAGCAGTAGCAATAGTATGTCGCTATATCATCGGTCATTTGTGTTTTCCGAACTCATCACGATATCGTTCGTGTAATAGGTTCTTTTCTGTGCTGGTATCACTTTATCATTGCCGTTATTCGCCTAGACTGCGTCAGGGAAAAGTACTGGCCGACTGTAACGTTACTCCACGTGAGCCGAACCACTGCCCTCTGCTGCCTGAAGCTTGGTTTGTTAAAACAAGACCTTTTTATTTTTCTTGCAAAACACCGAGAATACATGTTTGATATATTCAACTTTGTATACAATATACAAAATGTATTAACAGTATGTTCAATGTAATCAGAATAGAAATGAGAAAAGGAGTTTTGTCAAAACAAGACCGTAAGGACAAAATATGCGTTAGTGACTAATCGAGTGTCGATTGAACCGGAAGTCGTTTGGGAACAGTGTGTACTTTATAATGTTTTTTTTCTTTCGTCCTAGTAGAGCATCTTAACCTCCAACTAATCTTTTCATATCTCTCCCTCAGATTTTCAGAAGTGCTCTGTTCCTGTGATCTGCAGCTAAAATGCCATCCGATTTAGCAAAAAAGAAGGCGGCAAAGAAAAAAGAAGCAGCCAAAGCTCGCCAACGTACAAAGAAACCAGAGGATGGAGTGGATGGTGATGAAGAGAAACCTGAGGACCAGCAGAACGGAGCAGCTGAGTTCAATGGTAAGAGGAGCCATTAAAAGACCGTTCTAAGGCCTGTTCACACCAAGATGAATATTTGCTGTAATAAATGTCTCTGTACTCTTAAATTTGGTGTTATTTGATAAAAAACATTAATAATGCTTGGCTGGCTTCATTCACATTAATGTTGTTATTGTTAAGAGGGTGACTTTGTATTCTGCCGATTTTTATACATTGATTTGAACTGACATCGCAATGGAATATTGGACTGAATTTTCATGTTGAACATTTGTGTTTGTGTAACCATGCCTTTAAACTTTTGTAAATCTGAGTTTCCCCCACACATTGGCCCACCAAGTGTTTCAAAATGTAATTTTTCAATCTTCCATAGAACGTAAACTTCCTCCTTGAAATCCATTTTAATCATCTTGTTTTTCTCTCTATCTTAGGGGTTGCCAGTTTGACGAAGGAGCTGGATGAGTTTGAGCTGAAGAAAACTGAGGCTCGTGCAGTCACTGGCGTGTTGGCATCTCATCCCAACAGCACTGATGTGCACATCAGCAGCTTGTCTCTCACTTTTCACGGACAGGAGCTGCTCAGTGACACTAGTTTGGAGCTCAACTCTGGCCGTCGATATGGCCTTATTGGACTCAATGGAACTGGTAAATGTAGACACTGTTCATGTTGGGCTAATAAATCTCCACTTGTTGGCTTTAGAAGTGATTTAAACTTACATGCTCATAAATAACTGATTTGCTTTTGAACTTGTGTAGGAAAATCAATGCTGCTGTCAGCAATTGGCCACAGGGAGGTGCCGATTCCAGAGCACATAGATATCTACCACCTGACCCGTGAGATGGCACCAAGCGAGAAGACCGCTCTCCAGTGTGTGATGGAGGTAGATGAGGCGAGGATCCAGCTGGAGAGAGAGGCTGAACGGCTAGCTCACGAGGACTGTGAGTTTTAACAACTGATCAAATGCACACGGAGTAGTTTGAAAGGAATAGTTCACCTGGAAATTAAAAGTGGCATTTACTTGTTCAAAACCATCAATTTTTCAAATCTGCTAATTTGGTCAGATCAATACAACTTTCCACGTTTTCATAGGAACTGTTTTTGTAACAGCTTCCTTTCCTAGGCGTGGTATATTGAATATCTCAGTTGGAGAAGACTCCTTAATTCTGCACTGTGTTTAAGGAATCTCCTTGAGGAACACTCATGTGTTTATTATGCTTATTAGAATGTTTGTGAATTTAATTTAACTTTAAATTTGTGAAATTATAGCTGAATGTGAGAAGCTGATGGAGCTATATGAGCGTTTGGAGGAACTGGATGCTGATAAAGCGGAGATGAGGGCCTCGCGGATCCTCCACGGTCTGGGCTTCACCGCTGCCATGCAGCAGAAGAAACTCAAAGACTTCAGCGGTGGCTGGAGGATGCGTGTTGCTCTTGCTCGGTGAGTCTTCAGAATCTCTTTCCGAATTGCAAAGCTCCTGGGAGATGATGTAATAAAAGGCCGAATGATAGCGCAGTTGCTTTGTGCTAACTGTTCAATGACAAAAACTGTCCGAAGCGAATTTTCTGATCCCTTTAGCTCTTTCAATGAATGCATTTGCATATCTTTCAACAATCTTTGGAGTCTTGGTTCATTCGTGGTGGTTGTTTTTTTTAATCTTCAGGGCACTGTTCCTCAAGCCTTTCATGTTGCTGTTGGATGAGCCAACAAACCACCTGGACTTGGATGCATGTGTGTGGCTGGAGGAAGAGCTCAGCCAGTAAGTCTTTATTTTTAAAACAAAGGCTATGAGAGAATATTAAATCAAATGGTTTTTATTTAGATTTTTGTATGGGTTTTATTACCCATGGGTATTTTTACTATGGGTTGTTTCTGATGACATGATGTAAACAAAAGGCCGAATTGTAGCTCTTCCATCAAGCAGTTTGTTCTTATTATGGATAGAGCTTTGACAAAAACTAGACCGAAGCGTTTAACTGATCTGTCAGCGCAACCCAGATGCAGTTTTGTATTTGAAGATGTTACGGTAACACTTTATTTTACTGTGTCCTTGTTACACGTTACATTTACTTGGTGTAGTAATAACAAATTATGCATAATTACAAGCAGCTAATACTAACTCCATAGTAAATTCATGTTAATTATTAAAACTCATTACTTAAGTGTTTAAATGCACTGTTATGGACACCTTCTCATAAAGTGCAACCGTTACATTACGAAATGCATTGTTCTGTTATTGTTGCAAACACCATGCTGAGAGCTGGATGATCAAGTTTGTTTCTTTTTCCCCTGACAGATTTAAAAGAATTCTGGTTTTAATATCCCATTCCCAGGACTTCCTCAATGGTGTTTGTACCAACATTATTCACCTGCACCAGCGCAAGCTTAAATATTACACGGTAAAGAGACTAATTCTTTCCCCTGTAAAGCTGTTTTCCTATAATTGCAAATGTGCAATTTCATTTATTTTATCATTCATCCTCTTGTGTAAAGGGTAATTATGACCAGTATATAAAGACCAGAGAGGAACTGGAGGAGAATCAGATGAAGCGGTTTAACTGGGAGCAAGACCAGATAACGCACATGAAGGTAAACAATTTCTATATGTACCTTTTGTAAATATTCAAATCTATGTCCTTTTCTAATTGCACAGCTTGTAATTTATGTGGTTATTTAATTTTTTTTCCTGTTGTTTCGCAGAACTACATTGCTCGGTTTGGTCACGGATCTGCCAAACTGGCCAGACAAGCTCAGAGTAAAGAGAAGACGCTACAGAAGATGGTCGCCTCTGGTCTTACTGAGCGTGTTGTGAATGACAAGGTGAGAAGCGCTTTCTGTCTTAATCTGTCATTTGCCTATTTAATGCTTTTAGTCAGTAGTAGAAATTATTTAATCCTTTTTTTTTTTTTTTTTTTTTCAGACCCTGTCATTTTATTTTCCTCCCTGTGGGAAGATCCCCCCTCCTGTCATTATGGTTCAGAATGTCAGCTTCAGGTATTCGGATAATACGGTATGCAGAACCATCTAATCTTCAATAACACATTTTTTGTTGTTGCATCCTTCTCTGGATTGAGTTTCTCGCATGTCTCCTTTGTGTTATATAGCCGCATATTTATAATAACCTGGAGTTTGGAATTGACTTGGACACACGGGTGGCCCTTGTAGGGCCCAATGGGGCTGGCAAATCTACTTTGCTGAAACTCCTTGCTGGAGAGGTAAGGAATATTTTAACTTAAATGATTAAACCTAAAATCATACCAAGGGTTGCATGCATTTTATGTAGTTTGGAATCTTTAGTATCATGGTTTGTAAAGCATCATCTCTTCTTTCAGCTCCTGCCTTCAGACGGTATGATTAGAAAACACTCCCATGTGAAGATTGGGCGATATCATCAGGTCTGTTCATTTTTATATAATAGATGATGATGATAAAAAGTGATGTTGGCATATATAAGTTTTTAATAAATTATAACTATTATTATTATTAAATTATAATAAAATTATAATCCCACAATTAGGTCTGTGGCACTAGACTGATTTTTAATAGTATTTAACTTGCTGAGTTTTTCTTGATATAGCATCTAACAGAGCAATTGGAGCTTGACCTTTCACCTCTGGAATACATGATGAAGTGTTACCCTGAGATTAAGGAGAAGGAAGAGATGAGGAAAATCATTGGGCGCTATGGACTCACTGGCAAACAGCAGGTACTTTTTATTTTTTTGACTGACTTATTTTTAATCTGTGAAGCCCAGACTTTATTTATCTTATTTATTAAACTAGGTGAGCCCCATTAGGAATCTGTCTGATGGGCAGAAGTGTCGTGTCTGCTTTGCCTGGCTGGCCTGGCAGACTCCCCACATGCTCTTTCTTGATGAGCCGACCAATCACCTTGACATTGAAACCATTGATGCTCTGGCTGAGGCGATCAACGAATTTGAGGGTGGAATGATGCTGGTTAGCCATGACTTCAGGCTTATTCAGCAGGTAATGTGAAGCTTTTAGTTAGGTTTTTGCCCATCTTGTTGTACATGTCAATAATGTTTTCTTTGTCAAGCTAATGCAGTTGATTTGATTACAATTTATTAATATTGTTTTGTTTCCTTGCAGGTGGCTCAGGAGATCTGGGTTTGTGAGAAGCAGACCATCACAAAATGGAGCAGGGACATTCTGGCTTACAAGGAACACCTGAAATCAAAAATCGATAAACAGATGCATGATTTATAACCAGTTGACCCCCCCCCCCCCCCCCCCCCAACTTCAGTTCCAACTTCCAACATCTCTGCCAACCAGACTTTTGCTCTCCAGGAAAAATACAAGCATGCTTGTTAGACCTGAGTCAGTTACTGGGATTGCAAGGGGAATTCAGTCATGTTTTCTTTGTGTGTTAACATGCATCACACTATTTGGACTTTACTTTTGAAAAACCTATTAAAAACCATGGTTGTGCACTTAAATTAATTATTTTTTTTTATTATTATTAGTGGAGGGCAGGTCTATATGAATATGAACGATAAAGTAAACTTCAAGGACTCTTCATGAGGTTTTTTTTATTGTAACAAATATTGTTTAAAGCTGTATTTGCCATAAAGATGTCTAATTAAAAAAGCGTACATTAATTGGTTTGGCTTGTGCATTTTGTTTGGTTTTTGTCTTTGTACAGTTTGCTCAAGATTTATTTCTTTGATTTCTAACAGCAGATAATCTCTGGTTCTGTCTACCTATTTGAAATATGCCTCTGTACCATTGCGATCTAATTCAGATTAATAAATTTACAAAAATCTTTATTCAGAGAGAAAAATAAAATTTTACATAACGTTAAAGTGAAGAAAAAAAAGAAAGATAAATGCACATCTACTTTCCTTGTTATCTTCTCTAATTCTATATTAATACATTTACATTTTGTGTGTACAGGCTTGGCTATACTTGTGAGGGCCAAATGTATGGAAGCCCATTCCTGCCACATAAGAAAATAAATCTAGCATAAAAAGTCAATAACGAGCTAAAAAGAAATGTTGACATGCCAAATTGAAATTATGACATACGTCGAAATTATATTAAAAAAATCGAAAGTGTTAACTAAATCGAAATTATGACTTGCTACTCATTGATCTGACTTATGGAAATCCATTCCCGCCACATTAAAAAACAAATCGAGCATGAAGTCTAATTTATGACTTTAAAAGACATAATTACGAGATAAAAAAAATCGAGATTTGGACATAAATCGAAATTATGATTTTAACCCATGTCTTCACTAATAGAGTGAAATATGGCAACTGACTATAAGGACATTTTCCTGGTCCTCACTAGTTAAAAAGGCTTTTGCTATGGTGACATGTCTCTGAGTAGCCTTTTCTTTTTAGTGCTAGATTAATTCAATGTAATGTATTCTCTCTCTCTCTCTCCCTCTCTCTCTCTCTCTTTTTTAAAATACTAAGGCATTGTTTCTTTCCTGGGATTGGGAATTTACATTTATGGATACATCATGTAATGTCAACAAAAAAAATCTATTTAATTGTGTCTTATTCACATCTTTATTTTCTATTTTACTATCTGTATACTGTTGTTGTTGTTGTTGTCTCTGTGTACTGGAAGCTTCTTCTGTCACTAAAACAAATTCCTTGTGTATGCAAACATACTTGGCAATAAAGCTCTTTCTGATTCTATTAAAACATATGTCTGATAAATGTGTGTTCTAAATGCGAGTTATTTTGTTTTTATAACTTGCATTGGGATCCAACAGGACATGTTTTCACTGTAAAACACATTTTCATCATAAAGACGGTACCAAAAGAAATTTGACCGTCATCGCTTCACACTTTCCAGCTTGCCAATGCTTCACGTTTGTCATTTCCGGAAACACCGGAAGTACGTAATTGAACGATTGAGTTGATTGTTTTTACTTGGATCTCGAGTGTCACATTAGCAGTTACAGTAAGGTAAGTTGAAATACAGAGCTTACTCGACAATTAATTTGCTAGAGCCTACATGTTGGTGTAGGTTCTAACAACGTTATTCTTATATGCGCAAAGCATTTATCGTTTCCTGTACGATAGAATGGGCTTGAAAAGTGTCACCGATGTGCTAGCTAAGCTAAGCGCTGTCAACCTTTATATCAGTCCTGTTGCAAAATATTTTTGTTTAGCAGTAACGTTACTCCCCTCGTTAAGACTAATAATTTAGAATAAAATACTGTTGTGTGTGATAGCTCTACGTGCACTAGCCGGAGTCTAAACTGATGTTCTCTTTACTTACTACTTACTTATAATAACTGTACAACTGTATCATATTTGAAGCACGAATTTCTAACGCCTCTTAATTACCAGTAACGTATAATAAAAAACTTTGCTGAAGAAAACCTGTTGTTACAATTGGTAACATACAATTGTTCTATATGCCTTCTGCCCTCTTATTTAGTTTGTTTATATATTTTTATCAACAACAAAAAACCTTTTAGTAAAATTGTAATCTTTTGTAATTGTGTTGTACACAATTGTACACGTGTCATTTTGCTGTCAAATATTTAATGATTTTAATAAAGTAAACGTAAGAATACATTTTATATTATTAGTAGGCTAATATTTCAAAATTAACTTTTACTAGACTGTAGCAACCCATGTTTACTTAATTATCCACACATATAGCCTACATGTATCAAGTGTGATAGGCATCTTAGGAACGTATAATTTCTCTCAATTATCATTTTACTGCACTGCATTATAAGTTTTGTCCCCTACAAAATAAAACTACAGAGTCTTGATCATAAAACTAAGCATTTAAATATCTTACTAAGAAGTATTATTTGGAGAAATAGTATGACACTGTTGTATTTTTAAAAAATATATGATTTTATTTTGACTATTAATTCATATGGTATGTCAGGCTTCACATGGTTAATTTATAAACATTATAAATTATAATCTGTACCCAGTTAAAGGAGAATATTAGATTTTAGAATTTTTTTTATTTATCGGAATGGTTCAAAACTTGATAAAGGTTTTGGCACTTGCTATGTGAAATTTAAAAAAAATTATCATGGACACGATTTGAAAAGGTTAAATGCTCTGAAAAAAATATTCACTCTTGTGCTTCTCACAATCAAAAATTACAGCATTGGAAATGAATGGGAAACAAATTTCATCTAGTGGAAACGTTTGGTACTGTGGCGTAGAGTAAAGCCGGTTTTGGAAAATCACATAAAAATGTAAAATAGTATTTTTGTGAAATGTTTCATAACAATAAACTTACATTTCTATAACACTTTTTAAAACAAATTTTCATAAAATTCCCTAAAATATGAAATAAAAAAACCTTATTGAACTAAAATATAGTACATTTATTTAATTTAAAAAAGTGTCTGCCATTGGCTTAAAATAGGAAAGGATCCAAGATAGGAAAGTTTTAGGGTCATAAGAAATTCATGTGGTGAAGAGTTGCAAAGTTCCATTGGCTTTGTGGCATGAAATATTAATGCTAGCCAGGGTTCTGGAATAACAGGTCTACTTGTGCTTGATTCCATTCTCAGATGATTTTTTGAATGCTATTGTTTTACAGTAGACCATGAGTCTGCCAGCAGCCCCACCCAGCTATGCTGAAGCTACAGCAGGAGATAAAGAACAAGGAGCTGATAGCTTCACTTACGCTTCCCAGCTGCCCCCAATGCCACCACCAACCATGCCCATGCACCCCAGCTGGGCTTATGTGCATCCCGGCCCTAGTATGTGATATTTTATTACAGCAATTTTGAATATGAATGCACTAATGTTTATATGCAAGGAACCTTATCTTTACTGTAAGAAAAGTCTGAGGATAAAATTCTCTGTCTTTCTTCTCTGAACGTTGTTAATAGTGCAAAATGTCTCTTTAGGTCCAGGATATTCCAACGCTTATGCTGCAGACATGTCCTCACCCTTCTCTGATCCGAGCTCCAGCAGCAGCTTCGATGGCCTGAGTGGAAGCACCTGGGAGGACAAGAATGTCCGTCGCATGTTCATCAGGAAGGTGTGAAAGTTCTCATTTCATTGTTTTTCATTGTTTGCAGTCTGCTTGACAGTTCAAAGATTATTAACAGATATGAATTGGGTTGGATGTAAGTAAGCAGTCTATATCTTTTAATGTGTTTGTTGCTTATTTATAATTAAAAAAGATGTTCGGGTTAATCAGGGCTCATGAGGCTGTTATTTGAGATTTTTACTCGACCTGACAACATTTATACTGGTCTCACAACAAACACAATGCATTTTATTCATAGCAGCATATTTGCTTCTAAATATACAGTATATGATAAAAAATATTATACAATTTTAAATAGTAGTGGGATTGATTCACATATAAAACGCAATTCTATCTTCTGCTGATTCGCATCGATTCACAAATTAAAAAAATAGTTTTTCTAAACTGTTGCATGTCTTTATCTTCACAGTACTACTTAAAGTTATTGACGTGTAGAGTGTTATAAATCACAATAAGCCGCAAAAAAGGACTCAATCCGGTGCTCGCGCTAATGGACACAGCTGAAGCATGAGTTCAGATGTCGCGTCTAAGATGCATGTGATCCCGTATTCAATTGTCTTTACATTTACATTACATTTAAATCTTTCACAGCTTATTGCGCTTGAATGGTCAAATACACATAGTATTATGTAAAAATGCACATCGTGTGAAGTATTCACATAAACATAGTCTGTTATATCCTAGGACCTAGGTGAACATAAACAAATCAGATGTGTAACATTATATTGCATCCATGCATTTGTTCTTGAAGGGACAGCAGTTTAATAAACTGTTGGTGTCTGTTTTGTTCATTTAATAATAATTTTAAAAAAATGTACTCCCTGCTTTTGACTGAATCACTTTTGTATCTTCATTATGAATCAATTTATATTTAACAGTGAAGACTAGGGCTGCACGATATTGAAGAAGAATGTGGTATGCAATAACTTGTTAAATAATGTGATCTTCGATATGTGATTCATAGGATATTGCTTTAAAGGGTAACTAACTAAACCCCTGGTCAGAGCCTGACTCCACCCACTGGCAATATTTGAAAAAATGCTAGAAAAGTTGATAGAGGGGACGAACCGAGGGCGGGACGACGGATTGATTGACAGCTGCTGTCAGACTCTAAAATGGAGAGTGACGCAAGAAGCTTTGCAACAGAGCGGTCACTTAAAGTCGAGGACTTTTCTCCCGCACCTTCACCGAAGTGGAGGAGGGTGAATTGTCTGTGAACACAGGGCCATATCAATTCCTCAAACTGTGGTCTTTACTCCCGCATCGCGATCGGCATCTGATGAGTTTTGTCGAGTTTATGTCAATAGCGCGCGCTCTCTGTAGGCATATTCATATTCTGCCGCTATGTGAAAAAAATCCATCAAAATGCGCCGGCGCGTTTGTCGACCCCAGAGTATTAATTTTAGCCTAACCATAAATTGCGATTAAAATATACATGATCACTCACATCAAGATGCCGCTGCGTCTAAAAAAAAAAAATGTTTTTTTTTTTAATTGTTCTGACCCCAAACGTTTGAACAGCAGCGTATGAACCTTATTGTTATAAAAAGCATATATATTCTTTGCAGGTCTTCTGTATCCTCATGGTTCAGCTCATGGTCACATTTAGTGTGGTGTCACTCTTCACATTTTGGTAATTGATACACACAACTCAATTTTATCAATTTATTCCACTTTTAAAAGAAAGCACTGTCACTGAAGACTGTCCTGTCTTTCACAGTGAGCCAGTCCGGAAGTTTGTACAGTACAACCGGGTTTTCTATCTGACCTCCTAGTAAGTGAAATATACACTGTGCTCTTTCCTCTTTAGAGCCTTTAGTACTTTATATATGAATTATGTTTGTTACCCTGTGAGTGACACTGCTATGTTTTGTCCAGCATGACTTTCATGGGAACATACCTGATGCTTGTGTGCAGCACAAACGCACGGTAAACATATACTGTTTGTTATACATTGTTCTTGTATTTGAGTTCACCTTCTGGCTTACATAGGAGATGTGTAATATCAGGAACTCTGAGGTTCTTTGATATCCATCACTTATTGACCAGTGTTTGTGTTTCATCTGCAGACGAAGATACCCAACCAATATGATCCTTCTAGCCATTTTTGTAAGTAATCTCATAGTCTCATTAGTTCACTAGTTAAATTATAGTAAATGTTATAAACAAGTATTCACTATCATTTAACTTTTAAAAGAAAAGGATGAATATTCTTGTTTTATATTTTTAGACTTTGGCAATGTCCTATATGGCTGGCATGCTCGCCAGGTAAGACAAAATTGTATTATGTTATATTCTATTAATATAAAAATGGACCACTGGTAAAGGTGAAATATTCTTTATAATTATTAAGATGAATTCTTTTTGCATTTTTAGATCTCTGGACTAGAAAATGTTTGTGGATGTTCAAAATTAGAAAGTTTAGAGTCCTTGCTCTTATTATACACACCATTAAGGTCACGATGGTCAATCCATTAAATAGTAAAGTAGGAGACAAAATGAACCCAATTGTAACCTTGTTATGCTATAGTTAACTGTTTTGAGGTGTGTGTGTGTACTTGTACAACTATCTTTGTGAGGACTATCTTTCTTAGGCCCTGTTTACACCTATTATTAAGATGTGTTTTTGTCAATCCGATCACAAGTGAACAATGCTAAATACTGGTGTAAACTGGGTGTAAGACGTTTTGAGCTTGTCTAGTTTAGACCACTGCCAGAGGTAGTCGAAAACGCATTAGACCGGATTGCTTACGTAGCGTAGACGCTCATGTGGTCAAATGTGTTTGAACAGCCGCAAAGACGCCTACTCTCCACCTACTGGCCTAATGTGTAAACATTATGAGAAGCGCGGTAGCCAGACGGGATTTAAACTTAGTCGGCTGAAGACGAAAACATACCAAGCACAATGTTCTCTCACCATTCCTGATTTCGAACACACACTCTCAGCTAGAGATTGCATTGTGTCAATGAATGTCCTCTCAAAGATAGATGTTCAAGAATATGTGTGTGTCTAATTTGCAGTACTACTATCACTCTTTCTATACACAGCTACCATAATACCAAAGTGGTGATGTTGAGTGTGGGCATCACAGCACTGGTGTGTCTGGCCATCACACTCTTCTGTTTCCAGTCCAGGGTGAGCTCATTTCATCTTAAACGGCTTCTGTCAAGTGCTTCATTTATGTCATTTGATAGAGCATCGTCTTCTGTCATCTAGGTTGACTTCACCACCTGTCACGGATTACTTTTCTCTCTCATGATGGTGCTGATGATAACCGGGCTTCTGCTGTTCTTTACTGCACCATTTGGATATGTAAGCTGCTAAACGGATATTTAAATATTCTAGATTACTTTGAAGCTGTCACTATTATGATGTGCCAATAGCTTTGTTCACACTGTCAGTCCGAATCCGATTATT
Source organism: Semotilus atromaculatus (assembly GCA_031834385.1). Classification (NCBI taxonomy): domain Eukaryota; kingdom Metazoa; phylum Chordata; class Actinopteri; order Cypriniformes; family Leuciscidae; genus Semotilus; species Semotilus atromaculatus. Next base: position 29,884,004 of record JAULUF010000044.1, on the reverse strand, counting down.
TGTGTATCCGATTGGAATCTGATCTAAATTATTGACAGTCCACACTGTGTATCGCAATTGTTCAGATCTGATTTGTGTGTCCTGTATGGTAGGTATACGTCAAAAACAACAACGGTAACGTGGAGTGGTTTCCAATATAGATGTTGTCTTGTTTACAACATGACAATGTGTAGCAGCCATGCTGGACTACTGCATCTTCTGAAACATGTCTCTATTGTATATTGTATTGTAATTTTCTGCTCGACAGGCACAACTACACAACCTTGTTTCTCCAGCGATATTCAGTATGTTTCCTTTAACAAGTCTGATGTTTATGTTTTACCTGGCATGAGAAAGTGACATAAACAACGCAAAATCTGATCAGAGCAGTCAGACTGCAACGTATTTCCAGATAAAACACACATATAAATATAGCTCAAAGTGGATTTGTAAAAATCAGACACTCTGAATGAGGCTATAATCACTAAAAACGTATTATATTGAAATCATACTGAAGCCATAATTTTGATATCGGTCCAACTGTAGAGTGTCTACTCTGTCTGTGGTTTTAGATTCCCTGGTTGCACACTGCTTATGCTGGATTTGGCGCTCTGGTTTTCACTCTGGTTAGTACCCTTTGGTTATGCAATATGGTCATGTTTATGTTTCATACAAGATCTAATAATCTTCCTTTTGTTATGCTTTAGTTCCTGGCGTTCGACATGCAGCTGCTGATTGGCAACAGACGGTACTCTCTGAACCCAGAGGAGCATGTGTTTGGAGCCATCTGCCTCTACATGGATGTGGTCTACATATTCCTCTTTTTCCTTCAGCTCTTTGGGAGCCGGGAGTGAGGTGTTCATGCTATACCTGGGCTTGAGCCTTTGTCCTCTGTTACACACACACACACACACACACACACACATACACACACCCACCCTTCTCAGTTACTCCAAGGTTTGGTGAGGAGTGAACAGTCTTCCTTCATTCTGTGTGGCAGTTGAAGTTTGATGTGTGCTGTTATTTTCCTTCTGGTCATGGTTAGGCAGCTCTTTGCACACCTAGTATGCACCCTTGCTGCAAGATAACCATACTACCAATAAGATGTACACATGCAGGGTAGACAATCACTGCACATCATTTTTGTGATTTCACTTAAAGTGATTTGAAATGCCCTAGGTCATCTGCATAAAAATGTTTAGAATTCCAGCATTCTATAATGAGTAAAAAAAAATCCATGTGTTTTTGAGTGTGATTTAGTGGGGAATATAGTGACAGTACTTGTCAGTGGTTATTATCCCTTCGTTTGCACGTTGTATAGTTGAAATGAATCTTAAACCTTGCTGGCACTAAATGTGTAAAAGTCTTTTCAAACTGAGTTTGGTCAATCAGCAACATTGTGCAGTAAAATTATACCAGAGCCAGAGAGGCCCTAATGTGACACTATGTTTTCATCTTGTGCAATAACCTGCTCTTGACTGGGGGTCTGAAGCTGGACCTTACAGGAACTTGTTGCGGTCAGTAAATATTTTGTGCCTCTGAATGCTGGTTACTAATGAGGTTTCAGTCGTGTTGTATGAAGCCAGTGCAGATTTATAAAAAATATATTGTGTGCCTAATATAACATCCTTAGATGATGGCACTTGGTCCAAGTCCAACAGGTCAGTTGTGAGATCTGCAATATATGTCTATAAATTCCCTTGTAAATTAACTCGTAAGTGTTATGCTTGGGAGTTTTTACTCATTTTCAAGACTCTTGATTGCTTTTATTCACCTTTAAGTAAAATGTTTTAGATACTGAATTATCAGGTGCTGACTTATTTGAAAAGAGACGACTTGTTACATTCAGAAGAGACTAAAGATGATCTAATGTAATTTATGATTGGTTTCAAGCACATAGGGCTTATTTTCCATGGGCTTTAATATACCTCTCTTGTCTCTTATGAACATATAGATGTAAGAGTGTGGTAACATTTTAATTCTGAAAACTTTTGAAGTCATTTACACTCTATCGACATTCCTCTTTGCTTGCATTTTGTACTGTTTCTTTAAACTACACATTCATCTTTTTGATGGATAGATGTTTTGTTTGTTGCAGTGGATTATAAGAGATTTGGGTAGAAAGCCTTACATACACATATACTTTATTTCTTGAATAATGGTTTAAGCTAACCTACATTATTATTATTATTATTCAAATAAATGGCCGTTTAAAGAACACAAATTTATGTTTTGCTTTTAGATGGACATTTCACATGTGCAACTTTGTTCCCTTTTTAAGATGAAATGTATAAAGGTTTTACAGACAGCTTAATTTAAAGCTTTTTTTCAGAGGAAGGACTGAAATATGAGGTGATTTGTATAATTTTGTTTTGTGAAGTCATTATTGTTCATGTGAATATTACGTGTGAGTGACTGTGTATATGGATCACCCTATGCCTTTCCTATCTCTCTCGTTCTGTGCACTTCTGTGTCTACAAATGAATACGTTTAACCTAAAATTATTGCATGAACTGTGATACAGAGACCCGCTGTGTGCTAACCTAGAACTGAAAAGACATTATTACAAAGCATTCCCTTTTTTTCCTGTTAAGAAACTAATGGCCACTGGGTCATAACAGGATATTGTGTTGTTTTGTAACCTCATTTGTGCTTTAGTAAAATAAATAAACAGAACAGTAAATCCTAAATTGATAGTCATTTGTATGCTTTATTCCTTGTATTCAGAAACTTTTTCAAATAAGTATTTTAGTACTAGGTCCAGAATATCATCTGTAGACCTGGCTATTTCTATTTAAAAAAAATTTTTCGATGGTAAAAAGGAATAGTTTACTAAAATTGTGTCATAATTTACTCACCCTCAAGGTGTTTCTTTCTTCTGCTGAACACAAGTGAAGATATTTTAAAGAATGTCGGTAACCAAACAGCAAACAGTTGATAGGACCCCATTGACTTCCATAGTTTTGTCCCCCTATTATGGAAATTAAAGAGGTCCATCAATTGTCTGATTACCGACATTCTTCAGAATATCGTCATGAAAGACATTCATACAGGGTTGAAATAACTTGAGGGTGAGTAAATGATTTCACAGGAACGCCATCTGAACTGCCAGGCATTAAATATAATAGTGTAATAAATAATAAATAAATATGTAATCGTAGTGTAAAAACGGAATAATCTCAAACTCGGGGGATCACGTGAGCACCACGCCTGACGTCATTGCATAATTACAAATGGCGCTGCGCTCTTACTGTCGGCTACTGGCTGCACAGGTAGCTTGTTTGAAGCATTGTGTAAATTACTGTACAAGAAATGTATCCGATTCCAGTTTATCTTTTGCAAGAGTTAAATCGCTGCGTGAGTCGGCTGGAGTGTTTGTGCTTTCGAGCCGCTGGCACAGAAGGTCATGGCATTCGGGTGTCAGTTCTTCTCAATGCACCAGAGAGAAGCGTTACTCAGACACGGCAGGGTTCAGCAGGTGGACTCTTGCGTGGGGTGTCATGGGTGAGTTTACATGCAGATTGTCTGTGAATTGAAAACATTAGCGTCTGCATTTGACACATGACGTAGCATGCGTGATGATGATGTCATAACAGTGTTTCATGATATTTACGTAATGTATAGACCCAGGATGACCTCTGTAAAATGATTAAAATGATCTGACACTCTGATTTGTTTTTGCATCAGCCTTTTCACTTTTTGGAAGCTCTGATGAGAGGACTGAGGAACAAAAACTTGAGGATGAACTTATTCTGCTCTTGAAGAAAGCCAAGGTATACTGTGATGCTTTATTGAGTTCTCTCTTAACAGACATACAGGTATCACATCAAGACAGTTTGATCTACATTTGTTTATCTTAGCATAGTCTGAGATCACAACAAAAATGTGAAAACAGGGACAAAGCAAATACTGCGATTTTTATTTTATTTTATTTTTATTTTTATTTTTTTCAGTTCAAATGATTGCTTTGTCATTCTGATAATGTCATTTGTGATTAAATCATTTGTGTTAATTAAAGAAAAGAAATATGTAAAATAGAAGACATTCTCACTGTCACTGTTTTTTTCTAAGAATCTGCTCTATAAGGCAACAGATTTTAAACACTATAATCGTTCACTTTGTAAATATAATATTATTATTATTATTATTATTATACGATACGCTACAAAATTTTCTGGTAAATCTGCAGACTGGCTCTGACTTTCAGATACTAGCACTGCCTCGTCTAAAGTCATGACCAAAAGTTTTGGCAGTGACACCATTTGTGTTTTGCAAAGTATGCTGCTTGAGCATTTTAAATAATGGCAAAAAGCAATAGCTAACATCATTTCACTATCATCTTTACATGGGAAAGTGTGAATGAGTGATAGTCTGGTAAAAATCACTCTATCATTCTGATTGGATTATAAGAACAGACTAATTGCTATAAAAGGAGGAAAGAAGTGCTTCCAATCAGTGTTCTTGTGTTAGCAATGGTTACATCCAAAGAAAGGTGTGCAGCCATCATGTCTTTCATCAAAATGGTCTCACATGCAAGGAAGTTGATGCAAAGAATATCGCACCTGAAAGAGCCATTTACCAGATCATCAAGAACTTCAAGGCGAGAGGTTCAACTGTAGTGAAGAAGCCTTCAGGACTTCTCTTGAAGAGTCGGTGAAGAAATCGTCTCACCACCAGTGCAGCAGAGCTGCTCAATATTGGCAGAAGGTGTGTGTGTGCGAGACTAAGAGTGCATCTGAAGCACAGTGAGGCCAAGACTTTCGACAACGGCCTGGTGTCAAAGAGTGCATCAAAGAAGCCTCTTCTCTTCCAGAAAAAACATCAAGGAAAGACAAAAATTCTGCAGTGTTACACGGATTGGACAGCAGAAGACTTGTGCAAAGTTATTTTCTCTGTTGAAGCCCCCTTCTGACTGTTTGGAACATCTGGAAAATCTGTTGTCCACCGAAGAAAAGGTGTACGATACAATGTCGTGCCAACAGTGAAGCATTTTTCAGTATGATGGAGCACCGTGTCACAAGGCAAGAGTGATAGTGAAGTGGCTCGGAGATCGTTACATTGATTGAAATTTTGGATCCGTGGCCAGGCAAATCCCCTGATCTTAATCCTATAGAGAACCTGTGGTCAATCCTCGAAAGATGAGTGGACAAGCAGAAACCCACGAAGTGTGATAAACTCCGATCATTAACAAAGCAAGAATGGATTGTCATCGTCAGGAATTGGCCCAGAAGGCGATATCCAGCATGCCAGAGCAAATTGCAGAGGCTATAAAGAAGAAGGGTCAACAACAATGTAAAAATTTACATTCTTTACACTCTTTACATATATTGAATATTTTTCCCAATAAAAGCCTTTAAAATCTTAGGAAATATTGATCTCTGTTTTCCAGTATACGATAGGAACATGTCAAAAATTATCTACATATACTGAAGCAGTAAACTTTGAAAAACACAACATTTTGATTGTAAACAGGGAACAAAAATCTTGTTGTGTATTTCTGTCTTTAATATTTTAAAAAAATTGTTTCATAATGTTTATTTTATAAGACTGAATGTTTCTTAACCTCCTTCACAGTACAGCATGATGACTGGGGAACTGGATGCAGCCAATGTTTTCTTACACAAAGCTGTCAGACTGGCACATCAGATGCACAATAATGATGCCATTATATATACGTACAGCCTGGTATGTTTTTATTTTTTTTGTCTTGTCCTCCTTTTTCACCTAGCCCAGTCCTTTTTTTCCTAGAGTTCTCCTTGTTAAACAATATGTTACAAAACAAGTTGCACGGCGGTTTTCTCAATGTTTTGATTTTTTTGCACCCTCTGATTCCAGACTTTCAAATAGTTGTATCTCGGCCAAATATTGTCCTATCCTAACAAACCATACATCATAGGGAATTTATTTATTCAGCTTTCAGATGATGTGGAAATCTCAATTTAAAAAAATTGACCCTTGTGACTGGTTTTGTGGTCCAGGGTCACATATTACATGACAATGAAGATTAAATGAGAGCATAATTTAGTTTAATGTTCCTCTGTCTTCACAGATGGCAAATCTTGCCTTTGTCCAAGGTCAGCTGGAAAATGTGAGTATGCTTGAGAGAGATCTCCCCTCTGCCCTACTCCACTGACTCGGTGCTCAACATTAGTATGTACATCTGTAGTGAACGCCAGCATGTGACTCTGTTTGTTGTTCTTTGTTTGCAGGCTGAGAAGCTGTTTAAAGCAGCCATGAGTTTCATGCTGTCAGGGGGAACACCACAAGTAAAAACACTCAATAATGGAATATTGTTTTGCATGTAATTACTTTTGTATGCAATGTTCATTACTTTTTTTAATCCGCCTGTACCTGTTTTATCTCAAAAGGATGACAATGCAGTGATTGAGATGTCGCTGAAGCTGGCCAGCATATATGCCACTCAAAACAAGTGAGTTCTGATCCTCTGCTGAAAGAGTAAAAAGGGGATAAACACTTGACTCATTTGACCTGTTAACCTCTGCGCTGTTCAGTAACATTTTTACATTTCCAGGAACGAGTTGGCGGAGCATGGCTTCCAGTTCTGCACAGAGTCTTTAGAAGCCAAGATTGAGAAACAGAAGGACCTTCTTCCAGAAAGCCTGACAGGTATGTTCTTTTTACTTCCTGTGCAAACATATGTGTTTTATTCGATCTCTTACTAAATGTTTGTTTCAATTAGATGAGGAGCGCAAAGACACCAGGCTGCTGCTCGGTCTTAGTCTGGATGCGAGGGCACGTTATTTGGCAGCTAATCGTCGTTTCACAGGGTCTTGCAGGGATTACCGGCATGCGCTGCAGATCTGCCAGGAGGAGCAGGGAGAGTCCCACCCACAGGTGACGTTCCCTTTGTAAAACATTACACTGGTTTGCAAGTATAAATGTGACCCTGGACCACAAAAGCAGTCTTATGTGTCCATTTTTTTAAATTGAGATCTATACATCAACTGAAAGCTGAACAAATAAGCTTTCCATTGATGTATGGTTTGTTAGGACAGGACAATATTTGTCCGAATCGGAAATCTCTGAGGGTTAAAAAAAATCGATATATTGAGAAAATCGCCTTAAAAGGTTTCCATTTCTATTGCCGATTGTGCTGTATCCACTTACAAAAATCTATTTTATTTTTATATATTTAAGGTAGGAAATTTACTAAATATCTTCATGGATCATGATCTTTACTTAATATCCTAATGATTTTTGGCATAAAAGAAAAATCTATAATTTTTACCCAAACAGTGTTTTGTTGGCTATTGCCACAAATATACCCGTGCGACTTAAGACTGGTTTTGTGATCCAGGGTCACAAATGTACTAGTGGTACATATGAAGAGTTCAGATGCAAAAGCCTCTAAGTGCCATCTGAAATTTTCTTCTAGAATGATCATTTTTATCAAGCTTGTTTATTTAAGTTCAATAATTTCACTTAAACGACAATTAGTAGGTAATTTGCATAGCCATTTAAGTGAAATTACTGAACTTAAATATAAAAGCTTGATAAAAAATAATCATTCTAGAAGAAAATTTCAGATGGCACTTAGAGGCTTTTGCATCTGAACTCTTCATATATATCTTATAGTCATATTTATTCAATCAAAATATTTCCAGTCATTTTACAAGATCTTCTGATGGTCTATGTGGCAAGAAGGTGTTTGTCCCATTAAATGGTATTGTGTAATGAATCTGTTTCAGACCCTGGTTCTGATGAGTGATCTGGCGACCGTTTTGGACCTGCAGGGAAAGCACGACGAGGCGCTGGCTTATGTAAAGAAGGCCGTTGAGCTTGCACAGGCAGCGGGTCACCCTGATCAACATGTGCTGCTTGGGAATATGGCAGGAATTCTCATGCACAAAGGTTCAACTGCTTGCTTTAGTTACTCTGACATTTACAACTTTAAATTGTTTAAATATATACAAACACACACTACCTATATAACTATATATTCTATATATACATATATATTCTTATCATTATCATTGTTAAACAGTTGCTCAACTGCTCAATATTTTTGTAGAAATCATAATCAATTCTTTAATTAATTGGAAGTTAAAAAGAACGGCATTTATTTTCAAAAACAATTCTGTCGGTTTAATGCAGCTTTGCTTAAAAAATATTGTTGACCCCAGTCTTGTGAATATTATATTGTTTTATAACAAATAATTATAATATAAAGATTAAAGAATATTCTAGAATATATTATCAGGGATACACAATTGTCAATGTTGTTTGTCTTTTGTTAACCAGGGGAATTTGTGGAGTCTGGTAATTTGTATGAGGAAGCCCTGGCTCTGGCACGTGCAGCAGGAGATGAAGAGGCTGTTGAGCAGCTTCAGGAGGGACTGAAAGAGCTGACCAACAGAAGAGACGGGCAAACTGAGAGCAAAGCTGAGGAATAGGAGATCAAGCAGTGATCCACACAAAACACTCCTGACTGGAAGTATTTGTGCAACCTCTAATTCAGTACACAACATATTGTACATTGTCGAATGCCCTTTTTATACCTTACCTCCCATTAGACTTATTTTGTAGTCTTGGTCTGTATTAAAGGATTTCTCTGTAAAACAGAATCAGGGAAGATAGACTAGTGGACTGGTGATAAGTCAGAAATACTGTACATCATTTGTCTGTTGAAATAATGTGCAATGAAACATGTAATCTTATTTAAAGCCAGGTTGTGTTAATGTGTTTGATGTGATTTGATAAACCTATGAACAAATGTTTGGTTTTAATTTTTGACACCCTAAAGCATGCAATGCTTTCTTTATCAGGAACATTAGCAATGCCCTGTAGAGGTCAGTATATGTTCAGATTTCTTTCTTTTCTTTCGTTGAGTTGGTCAAAGACCCAAGTCTTAAAGGTTGAATTGAGGAGTCAATACTTTAAACATCAAGATGCAAAAACTTAAGTTCAGTTTCTCTTCAGTTTGTCTTTATTTCATTTACCAAAGGATATTGGTTGCAAATTTTAATGCAATACATAAAAAGCACAAAAAACACATAATACATAGACCATTAAATATCTATATTAACTTCCACATTGAAAGATTACAACTGTTCAGCTAACAATATATTTGTAATAAAAATATCAAGTGCTTTTCAAAATGTGCGACCGAAGTGAAGCTGGTGTTTCTCTGCTATTTGTAGTGCGTCAATTTAAAGGAAAATTAGATTAACTCGGTTACTTAATAACTGGCCTTGAATCCTTTTCACTCTTTAAACCATTAGTCAAATGCTGGTCTTATTCTCTGAGAAGATGCTCTTTTTCTCAATAAAAGTTAAATATTCTCTCATTCTACAAAAAAAAAAAAAAAACTCAGATATGTCCTGTGCTTCACTAAAGATGTTTTCAACAAGTCCTTTTAGAAGACCTGCTGTGTCATCATGTTACCAATGTATTTGAATCCACACATGATATTTTAAACCTGTAATTATTAATAGTGGGAACAGCAAGTGCGGTCTTAATAAAGAAGGAGGATGCATTTGGGCCGGGTGCTCTGAGTGTGGTCTTGTCGTATGCCTGGGTGGTAAAAGATGCAGTGGGATCATGAGGCTGAGATCAACATGACTCAACTAGTAATTAAGAATCGCATAGAGTGTGGCTCATCAGATAAGAGCAGCTCATATTTTCATTTAAAAATCAAATCTTATATCAGTCTATATTGGCATAGAAATGCATGTTGTGAGTCATGTTGTGCAATGCCTTTAGGCCTGAAATCTTGTTGCTTTTGTGCAGTATTTGACTTTAATCTCCCTTTGGAAAGTGCAGTGGGAATTAGAACAACACACAAAACATATTTTTAACATGGACATTTTATGACATTCATCAATTTGTGTCCAAATGCTTTTTAGGGCCACTGTGTATACAAGTATTAATTTGTGTATCCTCCTCTCTGAATTTTCTCAATGAGCATTGGTGATTTTGTTTATTCCGTTTTGCAACTAAAATAACTTCTTGCTCTCTGCCCTCACACGTGTGAACAGTAATTGCTAGTTAGTCAAGTCTGAGGGGAGGAAAATGACCATTTACATGAGCTTTCCATTGTGCTGTGATCACCGCATTATTTCCTGTCCTCTTACTCTCACAGAAGTATGACTTTTGACTGTTTTTGAAAAAACATTTAATGGAATATTGCAGTGTTAATTATAAATGATTTATCCGTGCACATATTTTTTTATTTTATTCATATGCCCTGGTAATCTTGAATCAAAATAGCTTACCCTTTCTCTTGCAGCAACATTTCTTATTTTCCCTGATGACGTTTTTACTGGCATGATGGCGGATCAATCTGATACTCACATAAGAAATACATTATAAAATACTAAAATCTATCCTGTCAACTCATCCATTTCTAAATATTCAGATATTGATGAAAGTTTTTTTTTTTTTTTTGTGGTTTTGTTGAAGAAACAACTGCCCATTTATTTTGTAATTGTAGTATAACCAATACATTTTGGGCTGATTTAAGTAGCCTACTTATGTTTTTAGCCCTACTAATGTGACCCATACCTTAAACCTTAAGGAAAAATTCTTCATATAACAAGCAAAAATGTTTTTCTTTTTCTTGCTTTGAAACTCTTTTATTTCATCCCTTAGACTTATATATATATATATTTAAAAAATACTTATATTTCTTTTCTTTTTATCTTTTTTTCTTTTCTTTTCAAAATAATTATATATTTAGATGTACGCAAATCCAGGATACGTTTTGTTGCTGTTGTTAATTGAAAGAGATACAACCATGTTTTATTTCCGTGATCATATATGTATGCATGTATAAGTTAAAAAATCCAATCAATACCCGATGGACAAAATCAAGTCCCTCCCTACATTTGTTCTTGTTCGAGAAGCCGTTTCACTCGGATATACACAGACGAACCAAAACATAACGACCAGCTGCATAAATATGCTGTTGGTCCACCACGTCCTGCCAAACAGTGCAGACCCACGAGGAATGCACTCTACAAGACCCTTGATTGTGTCCTCTGGTATCTGGCACCAAATTATTTACAGCAGATCCTTTATTCCAAGGTGGAGCCGCATCTGATTAGACTCTTTCGTCCAGTATATCCCACAGGTTCAATCAGATTGAGATCTGAGGAATTTGGAGGCCAGGGCAACACCTCAAACTCTTCATCATGTTCATCAAACAATTTCTGAACAATGTGTGCAGTTTGGAAGAGCGCAACATCCTGCTGTAAGAGGCCACTTCCACCAGGGAACCCCGCTGTCATGATGAAGGGGTGTACTCGGTCTGCAACAATGTTTAGGCAAGTGGCAGGTGTCAAATTGATGTCTACATGAATGGCTTTGGTGCCCAATGCCCTGTTTGTGGTTTGTCCCTCCTCAGACCACTGTTGGTAAATTCTTAACACTGCTGACCAGGAGCAACCCACAAGCCTTGCCGTTTCAGAGAAACTCTGTAGTCTGACCATAAACTTTTGGCGCTTGGGTCTTCATTCTGGCCCATTTCTCCTGCATGCATCCAACATGTTTTCTACAACAAGAAAAGGATTGTTCACTTACCATTTAATCTACCCAGTGGCCATAATGTTTTGGCTTGTGTTTTGGCTGTACATCACAATAGAACAGAATTGGGACTAAAAACTTACATTTAATGCCAACATTAATATGCTGAAAGTATGAATGAAAGAGATATTATTGCATAATGACATCTTTGAAGTCCATTACACAAAATGATGTATTTTATATTGTATTTTCATTATTTCTCTATGCACTCACTTTTAAATTCAAGCCGCCAGGTGCCCAGAACCATGTAAGTTATTTGGCTGCCAGTTTAACAAGAATGTCTTCTGCTTATTGAATTCTTGCCCTTTGCACACATGGTTAGAGTGTAGCTTCAGGCAAAAGCTCCTGTTAGTGCAGTAAAGCTGCAGGTCATTTTTCCAACAGCCCCTCTGATTATATTTTTATGCTGAGTTATTATTGAATTTGCTGTTTTTGTTTTTCTTTTTGGATGTGTATTATGAACAATGTCAAGCCAGGGTTCGTTTTTATGAAAGCTTTACTGCTTCTGTAAAATATGGGTTTCTCTCACACGGAAGAAAAAAAAAAAAACATTCCAGATGTTAATTTATCCATGTCTTTTTTTTAATGATATCTGCTTCAACAAAACTTATTTGCTGTTAGGCAGTGATGAAGGAATAAGACCATATTATGATTGCCATTTATGATCTGTTTGGACTAAAACTAGAACTGTTAATGGATCATAATATCACTCTGGTGATAAAAATAAAAATATTTTTGAGGAGGAAAATGTATAAGAGCATATAATGCGTTTAATTATAACATTTCAGAAGTTTATGGCACAATTTTAATTATACCGACACCTAGTGGTGTGGATGCAGCTTAGCATTAAAGCAAAGGTTTTCACTTACCAATGCAAATGTAGAAATGCCATATTTGTAAGTATATTTGTGCAAATATGACATTATTCTCATTGTGAGATTCATACATTTTATGAGTGAAAATGTTTGAACAAGGGAATAAAGTAAGTATAGTGTTTGGATAGTCATATGACTTCAACATGGCAGGCACCATGAGAGAGACCACCCTGTGTAAAAACTGTAAACTGAAAACAATTTAAAAAGTGCATCTTCAAGCTGGGTTAAATAACCTGTAATGTAATTACTGCTAAAGATTCAGTCTTTCCTCTTATGTTAAGCCTAAAAGATAAATCAAGTATGCATCTCACTTTTATTGCTTGATAAATGGAGCAAATTCCCGAACAGCCATTCAATTAATTTAAACGTATGGGTAAACAGAATATTTGCTGGTTTATTTTCAAACAAATTAGTTATTATATAATTATACCAATGGCTTCTCTCAAATGTTTTACTTTCCCCACCTTTTAGAGTAAAAAAGCCATTATTTATGCTGAATCAGAAGCCTTTAATTGTCTAGATATTTGTGAGGCAGGTTTGCATAACACTGTTCTGTCACAGGATCCCTAATTATTAACAACACTGACACAGAGACGATTATTCCCACAGAACACCTGCACAAAGGGTGGTCATTTTTCATTCTGCTTCACTCTCATCAATATTTGCAATGCGTAAGGCCTAATTATATATTATCCTTTGCTTTCACAGGATTATTCTGTGTTGGAAAAGAACTACTTGTTTATTTGCCAGTTAGAAAAAGGAACCATACTCTTATTGAGATCAAAATAAATGACCTTGATTTCATGTAAAACAAACTGTTATGCTTCCACAGTTTTGTCTTAGGTTCACTGCGTGCTGATCTGTCATAATTGTACCTCAGCAGAATACGTTTTTTCTGACATTCTGAAAGGGTACTGCAAAACACTGATAGTTACTCAAAATATTGACCCCTGACTATTTTTTGACTAAAGGTCACTAAAGTGACCTTTTAAGTTACATGGTACCTGGCTGTGCAGAGCTACATGTGCATTTTTTGTAAGAAGGGACGGGACAATTAGTTACCAGTATATGCAATAGATCAGCATGGAGATCCCACTAAACTTTGGGAAGAAAGAACAGATTAGGTAATTTATTAATAATGGGTATAAGCATTTCAGCTGTAACAGGGAATACATATTTTAAGTTTGGATTTGTGTTATTTCCCCAAATGTTACCATTAAAGGGATAACCCAAAAAGGAAAATGATGTCATAATTTAGCCTGTCAAATCTGTATGACTTTCTTTCTTCTGTGAAACACAAAGCAAGATATTTTGAATGTCTCAGTGTTTGTTTGTCCATCCAAATTAAAGTTAATGTTGTTTTGGACTTCACTGACTTTCATTCTATGGACAAAAACTGCCATACAGTCTAAAATGACATTTACTTTTAGAGTGAACAATCAAGAACCACTCGAATAATATCACAAACTCATTCCACATTTACATCAAAAACAACATCAAGACTAGGCCTATCCCATAACACAGCGACAGACACAATGGATTATTTGTTTGCGGGTTAATATTTGTGCTGTGAATCTGTAATGTGACTGCTACGTTTTTCACTTCTTCCCCAGGGATTTAAAAGCTGACCAATTAATCACATGCACACACCATGCAACACTTCTTGTATATAAAGTGAGTCTTGAGTGCCCTTTTCAAAAAAAAAAAAAGGTTGACTGATTCTTGGTGAGAGGGCATGCAAAGGTTTCCAGGCAAGACCTCCCTCTCCTGACAACAGCAATCACTAATAGTTGACTTAGAGCGACTACATCATATTTTTGTTACAAGAGCAGAAATATTCAGCATTTGGAAAACTGGACACCTCTTGCATGACAGGTGAGTTCTGTTTTTTTCCTGTCTGGTGATGAGACTTGCTGTGCACCACAGAAATAGTTTGACTAAAACGGTCTTCTGTGAGTATGGTACAATTTTAATAATTAGTTTTAAAATGTATTTTTACATTTTAACGTATTATTGTAGGGTGGTTGATGCTCAACCTTTTTTAACGTCCTTTTTAACCGGTCGTTTCATTAACTTCTTGTGAATTCTAGTCATGGTCAATGACTGAAGTTGACGGAGCGTGCATCTCAGAATGTGATATTGTTGGAGCTTATTTAACATTTAACATGTTTTCTTCGCACGGTGCATCAAGTCCAGACAAGTGATGAGGTCGGTAATCGTTTGAGCTCTGATGTTCACTTCATATTGTCATCACATTTATTTAACACACCCGGTAAACACTACGAGCGACGCGACGCTGCTATCAAACTGCGTGCACTGCAAGCGCGTGATGTCAATTGTAAATAATGCAGTATTGATCGTTTTAAACAAAATGACAATAATGTGAGCCTCGTAGTTTTGTCGCGTCGCTTGCAGACAGTGTAGATGGTTGCTTAAAACCTCTGAATGCCGCATCATGTCCACGTTTTTCTGCGCGTTTCGTTTCGTACCAAACGTGAACAGGTTTTGTTCTCTCCAGACCGACCAAATGACATGAGACGAGTTCATTCAGACACGAGCATTGACTCTGTTTGTATGGTGACCTGTCATAGGCTAAACGCGTTCTGGAAGAGCGTTTGGCAATATGACGGTAAATGAAATATTAACGTTAGTTAAACTAGACAGAGGAGTTATCAGTGCAAGAACGAACATCATATGTGAATAGTAGCCTAGTAAGCATGGTAAGAAGAAGAAGAAGAAAAAAGTCAAATTGGACTGCGGTTTGTTTGAAAGCTCATGGTCATTACAATACCGTGGTAACGAGATTCAAAACCTTTAATACATTAGAATAGGCTTTTAAAGCATTCTCCAATACCTGTAGCATAAAATATCTCGTAAGACTTGAAAGGTTGAAAGGTGACGTAGTTACACATTAGCCAACTACATGTAGGCTACTTAGGCTACTACAACAGTAATTTATGCATACAAGTAACTAACCCTGAACCTAACCGTAAATCTCTAGGTTACATAAGTCAATTAATATTACTCAGTAAAATAAAGTTTTAAATAAAACTTTCAAATAAAGTGTAACCAAATATCTTTTGATAAAGTCTTAATTGGACAATGATGTGCATGTAAACATGGTCAGAGCACTGTTCATTGTACACAGAGTTTCTCTTGGTTTGTTATTAGGTTTGCTTACTAAATAGACATTATGAATGACTGTTTTTCCAGATCATTGATTTTTTTTTTTTCAGGTCAGTTTGACTTTGCAGAGCAGTGTTCATCGGAACATTTCAGAAATATACTTTGCCATTCTGGATGGTTGCTGAAAAGGGAATTGGCTGGCTTATTTTCGGGATAACTTCATTTGTAAATGAAGACCTTAACAACAAATATTTGTCGCTGTAAAAATAACTCCCTCTAACACCCTGCACCCTCCCTTCTTCTGCTCCCACCACAGCTGCTGGAGCTGAAAAAATGTTTTGACAGTGCTTCGGGATAACCATAACCCTAATTATCCATACTAAGCCCACCAGTTGCTTGTTCCCTTATGTCATATTTCCAATTTACAGTTCCAGTTTTTATTGCATAAAATTTCATAATAAACAATATTATTAATTTCACAATGCTAGTGGATAGAAATATTTGTATAAATACAGATTAATCTAATCAGCATAATAACATTTGCACTTAAATACCTGTATTTTTTATGCTTATTGCTTTGATTTTTCAAAGCTTTGTACTGGGACATGTCTTTCTCAAGTACCATAATCAGAAAACAGACAGAATCAGCTTGTGGCCAAACCCTTGACTGCCATGCAATGAGTCGTGATTGCTGAATGCATCAGGGTGTATTTTTGAAAAGAAAATCTGCATAGGTCAAACAGGAAATGACAGTGTTCAGTTATAATTTACCGTTATAATAGCATCCTTGTAATATGAAATTAAAACGTACTGTTTCAGTGTTGGTGGCTGGATTGCACGTTGTGGAACAATTCAGCCGTGAATTCACGTCATCGCAGGATCACGGTTATCCATTATTTCAGAATGTTCAAGACTAGGATTATGTTTATATGTTAAATGCGTTATGAAGACGTCATTTTGCAATTAAGACCATAACCTCAGGAAACAATAAAGATATGAGGCAAATTTCCTAGAACAGCGCTGGACATATAATCAGTAAAACACAAACTGTTGTACTGCAGTTTGTCACAGAGACTTAGTAACGTCCAGTGGCTGCTGAGGTCATTATCAGGATAAAGCGTATCTCCACTGATAGAAGAAGCATGTGAATCTGCTTGCTTGAAAACATTGTTTTGGCTAGAGAAGCTACTGAGCTTCTCCATGTTTTATTGTTTCATAATTAACTCTCGATTTTGAACAATAGTCAATAAAATAATTTGTTTAAAGTAATATTACAGGCTCAATACAACATCAACAGTATTCCAGGCTTAATAAACAGCATTTGTGGCACAGTGTTGACTATCACAAAAATAAAAAAATGACAATGGATTACAATGAATGAGGCACTTATAATGGAAGTGAATGGGGACAATTTTTTTGAGGATTTAAAAGCAGAAATGCAAAGCTTATAATTGTATAAAAGAAATTACACTAATCCTTCTGTTAAAACCTATTATTATTATTACTTATGTATTATTTGAGTTGTAAACCTGTTTAAACCATTCTTACAGTTGTTTAAGGGTTTATGTTTTTTTCAGCAACAAGGTTGTAAAACTGTATATAACGTTACAGAAAAGGTTAATATACAATTGTTTTCACTCTATAGAATCATGGTAACTTGCATATTGTTTAAGTCTTGTGAGGTTGCTATAGAAACAACGAGTATTTTAACGCTTTCAGATTGGGCCCCTTCACTTCCATTGTAAGGGGCTTAATGAAACTTTTTTTTAGTCAAAATAATAGTCAACACTATGCTACAAATGCTCTCAAATGAGCTTAGCTTGTACTGAACCCAGAATATTTCTTAAAAGTGTTATTTTCGTCTAGTGTGAAAAATTGCGGTGACACATTTCAGATTTTGTATCCAACACTGCTATTCTTTCATAAAGTCAAAATGAATCGGTGAATAGAAAAATCAACTATGTTCAATGCATATGCAACTGCAAACTCGCTCTTAGTTTTGTGCACACTTTAATAAAAGAATGTACTTGGATGTATGTATCTTTTTCAAATAATTCTTGGAGTTAAGGCCATAGAGCTGTATTGTTGAGTCATGTCCCGTTGGTCACATGTTTGTCAGAGGGCTAAAGGAGGAAACTTAATCGAGGGGGGAGGGACAGCTATCAGTGGGTGCCTCAAGGTTGGAAGTGAACGGCATGTAGTTTGTGTGACAGATAGAGAGAGGGACAGAGGGAGGTTAGGGTATGTGCTTCTACTTCCAGAACAGCTTTTCTGTTCTCCAATCACTGCCTTTTTTCACCTCCTGTCCCTCCTCCTCCGTGTCTTTTTCTTTCTCTGCTTTTCGGTGGCTGTTTGGCTTCAGTGGGTCTTTGCCATCACACTACAATGACTGCTGTAGCTGTAGTCTGCCTGCAGTGAGCATTCTGAGGTAAGTCTGTCTCTCTGTGTTTCTCTGTTAGCAAAGGTTTTCTTCTCTGTAACAAGGTCTAGTTAAAGAGATAGTTCACCCCAAAATGAAAATTATTTTATCCTTATGCTCACCTTCATGTTCTTCTAAACCTGTACTACTTTTTTGCCACCGTGGAAACACAAAAGAAGATAATTTGAATGTTGGTAACCAAACCATTTAGGTGACTATTGACTTTCATTGTACGGACAAAAAAGACGCACTGAGATGCTCTCCAAAATATCTTCTTATATGTTCCACAGAAAAAAGTTAGCCATTGGTTTGATGTCTTTGATTTTCTGTTGGATATTCATTTTATAGAAAGTGTATGTATGTTCATTTTTTGTAGAAGAACAGCCTCATAAAGTGTTTGCAGTTGTATTTTGCTGAATATGTAACTGCAGCCCTTCCTGTCTTACAAAGTGTTTCCTGCTGGAATTTTTCAATTTCGCGCACACTATCAGGGAGAGAGGAATGACACGCTTGGAAATATGCTTGAAGGAATCGTAGTGAGGTTTTTGCCTGTTGTTGTTGTTGTTGTTGTTGTGATTGGACTGTGATTGTCTGCAATTGGGCTCTTTCTCGCTTTCTCTTTGGTCTCTCATCCTCTGTGTATCCAGCCTAGTGAAGATGAGGATCTAGAGTTACTCTTGGTATCAGAGCAACAATGACTTTGGCCCAGATTAAGATCATTAGATGACTCAGTGATTCTTCTAATGGACTGAAATACTGAAGGATTTACTCTGACAAACAGCTGCTTTTTCTCATTAACAAATCTGCTCTTTTTAATGCTTCTGTAGCTCAAATAGTAGCTAGCAACATAAAGATTTTGGCTTTGATTTCCAGGGAATGCACTGACTGATAAAATATATTAGCTTCAGCTTGAATGGATAATAAATCACTTTGCCAAGTGAATACATGCACAATGCAAATTAATCTAAAGATAGTGCTATGTAATGCAATGTTGAGTGTCTACAAGGCTCTGGCTTTTTTTCTATTTCTGACTGTCTAGTGTCATCAGACAGGCAAATAGCACAAATAACATAGCAATAGACAGTGCTATGTGATAATTGCATGCTGTAAAGCAACTGCACTATTGTACTGTTTTGTTTGAAACTATAATTTATATCACATACTTCTGTATTTAACATTTACATGGTGGTATTTGAGCAGCATAAGAATAAGCCTCAGTGTGGATGTTCAAATAGTCTCTGGGGGAGCATCTCTGCTGAATCACTGTCCTCCGTCACCTTTAGAGTACAAACACACAGTGGCACCCAAAAGTCTGCAGATACATTGAAAATCTGGGCTTTTTTGTTTAAATCTAAATGAAATGAAAACTTTTGACAATAATATAAAACAAAAATAGTTAAGAGAAACAGTACATTATAGTTTGAGGACACATTGGAAATCTTTTTTTAATTTAAATCTGCACATAAAGCAAATGTTTCGGATTTTGAATAAAAAAACAAAATTAAGCAAAGAAATGCTGTGAAATATTTGAGCTTGTACAGTACAATATTTCTAGGTCTTCAAATGAGCTAATTTATGACTGACCATCCTTTGTATAAAAGGTCAGATTTTCTTGTTGGATCTTTCTCAAATCATGCAGGACAACATCATCAGGTTTTATACATATGTGGAGTTAAAGGTAGGGTAGGTAATTTTCGGAGAGGCTAGCATAGCAAGCTAATTTGAAAGCATAAGATCCCACCCTCACTTCATAGTGTCTCCAAAGCCATGGCTCCTCCAAAATACATGAACGGATACAGCAAAGATAGATAGATAGAGTCTTTATTGTCCCATAGGGATAATCATTTCCACACATCCTTTTTCCTTCTTCCATAGCACAGAATATCACCTGTGATGGCGGTGGGGACAAAACTTTTTTTTTTGAAATAGGCTTTAGTCCAGGTTAGTGCTCTGTATCTGCGACCGGATGGGAGTAGTGTGAAGAATTTATTCAGCGGATGGCCTGTGTCAGCTACTATTGTGCGTGCTAGGCATGTGATGGCTATGTCATTCATGTCTGATAAGCTGGGTGTGGGGAGATTGATAATCTTAGAAGCAATATGTCTGATTTTAGTGAGTTTGTTTTTAAACAAAAGCATAACGAGAGAAGGTGTTGTGTCTCAAAGCAGATAACATTACAATAATAATGAACATAAACAGAACTGACCTGTACCACCTGACTGCTGCAATTTCAGATCGCTGTTGATAGTGCTGCCATTGAAATGCATTATTCGAGTCACAAACCGCTCCGAGTATAACATCGCAGGTTTCCATCTCTTCACATTTACGGTAGTTATAGCGTGAATCAGCATTAGCTCCTTGTTTTGGCTCAGGAGGAAATGTAAAAGGTGGCTGCTGTTTCGGTTGTGGTGATCGGTGACTGATGTCTGTCTAACTCTGCATAGTATGAAACCGCTGATGATGTGTGACTTCTGCCACCAGGTGGTACTGAAATACATATGTTGACAGGCAGGTAGGACATCTTATCATTTTATCACGTCCGAATGCAATGATTAGATGAACATTTTATGGTCCTACTGTACGTCTTTCACAGACGATATTTATATACATATAAATACATTGAGACCACTTAACTCAGTGATTGCTATCAGGATGTGAAGAGACTTTCAACCAGCATAACAATAAATGTTTCTGGAACAAATCACCATACCTTTTATGCAGCTTACTGTCATTAAAACAAAAGGCCCTCTTAAAAAAGCCTGGTTTCACAGACATGGCTTAGACTCAGCCAGGGTTAGGCCTTAGATAAATTAGCACATTTAAGTAGCTTTTATAAACATGCCTTAAAAAAAACATTACTGCTGTGCATCTTGAGACAAAACAATGGCACCGATGGTTAAAGGTATGTCAGTGCCAGTTGCTTTCAGTTAAGACAGTTGCATTTTAAGAATCAAGCAATTCTGTGACAGCAGGAAATGAAGTATAAGTACACAAACAGGGCACCTTCACCAAAATATGGTCATATCATCAACACATGGCTCTGAACAATATCATTGCACAGTTTAACATGATTCGTTGATGCAAATAACATTTGTAAAACTTTTTCTTGATAAAGCTTTGAAGACAATTTATGTCCTAATAATAAAGGAAACACATGAACATGCACATGAACTCCAGCTATTATAACTACTCAGCCTTGAAAAGAGTGTTCTCTGTTTAGGCAAGTGCATGCTTCACTAACGTCACACACATTACTTAACCTTTGTGGAGGGTGCCACAGGAAACTTTAAGAAAGAGTCAGGGGAAGTAGATAAGCTGAGTCTGCATGGCAATGTTTTCTCATATATTTAGGCCTTCACTGGTATGAATTATTATTTTGAAGTTGTTTGTATTCCAATGTTATTCTCTCTCTCTCTTTATTTTTTTAAATTGCCATTTTATTTTTGTAATGGCTCGGTGTTATTACCTGTTCTTTATAAGTGGAATATTTTAAAAAGTACTGATGGTTCTGTAGGAAGAAATGCATTATTTGACCTTTCATGTACCTACACCTACATATCGATTTGAAAACTGATGTGGCTTCTAATTGTGTTTTTTTCCATTGAGATATGTTGCAGAATTTCCTGTGACCTGCCCAATTTATACGAAATGCTGTTACTGTGATATTGTATATGAGCTTTGACCTTGTTGTTGACTGATGCTCAGACAGATTTACAGTGTCTGAATATCTCTCTAATGGAGCGTACAAACATCAAGTTGAAGAGAAAATATAGCATCGAAAAGCACATATTCAGTTTTCTTGAAATTTCAAGGATGGGGAAATGCCTTTCATTCACAATTGAGAATGTATTTTTAAACTTGAGAATGTGCATATGTTGCAATCGTTTATATTATTATGTGGTTTACTCTCACCATAATCTAATGAAATGCCATATAAGAAAAATAGTTCTGCTGGGTATTTAAAAGACTTCCAGCAATGTCCATTTATAGCTATTCACAGAATTTATCATTTATGTTATTATTTAACTATATGGATCTTTACTTTAGGGCTTTAAAGCCATTTATGGACAGGCTTTAATGGACATTAAAGCCAAGCAATCTCTTTAGAATTGATAACTTTCTCAGTGCTGAATTTCTAAATAAACTACAAAAAACAAGCTCAGTGACATTGCTGCATGTTATTGATATTATTTAAATTGATGTGTCATGGAACTTTTAACCAAGCATTATTTTCTTTTTCTGTGTGTCACATCAGGTTATGCTGCCCGAAAGTTCCCAGTTGAGTCTGAGTGAAAGAGAAAAGGGCTAAAGCCAGCGCACTTTACTGCATCACCCACAAACCTGACCATAAGCAATGAGTGACCCTCAGGACGCCAGTGACGTCACTTCTGCTGCAGGCTTGACAAGACATTTGGTAAGTAATTTTTAACTTGTTCATGTTTTCATTTTTAGACTATGATGATCATTAAGCAGTCATAAGTTTTGCTTCATGAGTTTTCATCCATATTACACACTAAATGTTAGTAAATCTGCCGACTTTACAATGACCCTGATTACTTTTTTTAAGGCATATTCCTGCTGTAAATTATACAGGGAAGTGTTTTAGACTAATTCAAATGGGTAAATCGTCTTTTTGAACTATTCATAAAATAACTGCATCATAAAGAGTCATTCTGTCCGAGAATCGGACTATACTGGTTGCGCTGTACCTTTTGATTTACTAAAAATAACAGACTCATAAGAGTCCTTTATTTGTGAATCTAATTACACTGGTCCGTTGTATGAGTTTTTGTCCTCAAGTACAGCTCAATAGAAAGACAAAAAAAAGTACCCACAAAAAAAATATATATATATATAAAAAAATGTATTGGTAATTTTCTGCCAGGACATTATCCAGTAATTTTATGGACAATTTTATACATAGTGATGTTTAGGAACATCATTAAGTACCTGTTCTGCTGATTTGTAGAGACTCTGGCAGTGGTCAGATCACTTATTGAAACAATTGCCATTTATCCTCCTGGGGTCTCATTCACTAGAATAAGACTTAAAAACAATCAGTGTAACCATGGAGACAGAGCCACCTAATGTGCCATACCCAGAAATCAATTTACATCTGAGGAACATGTTGTGCTATTATACAGCTGTGATGAAGACGTGCTGTACCGATTGTGTCTTGGTTTTTAAATATTTTTATATATGTCCCTGAGAAACTGTAGTGTTTTAATTAGCCTTTATCTGGGTGGTTTTCTGCTCCTCATGGCTTAATGGACTTCCTTCCGCTCAAGGTGGGTACAGGAGCTCTCAGCAGTGACAATCGAGAATTTAAACTGTTGTTGATCAAGGCTCATATTGATGACTTTTCAGTGTGAATAATGTTGCATAATAGCTCCTTAAATAATAATCTAAACTGGAATAAGACTGTAATTACTTTAACCCCCTGGTTTCACAGACAAGGCTTAAAGGGGAACTGAAACGGAAAAAAAATTATTCGATAACATGTTGGTTATTAAAATTGTAAACAAATGAATTCAAAAATAATATTAAAAACAAAACATATATGAAGTTTTTCCCAATATTGAAATTGTCATCATAGCGCAGCCCTGTTCGATGACGTCACTGGCATGGTACCACTGTAGGCTACTAACGCTATGTCAGGCTACTCTTCTGCTACTCTGACTGAACTGACTGATTATGACAAGTTAACACTAAAAACAGCATTTAAGTAAGAAATTGAATCTTCAAATGAAATAATAAAACTCCATATTCTTCACTGTATGAATGAAACGTATACTGATTCTTATATAGGCTAGGCTACTGCTGTCACTTCAGAATATACTGATACACATACACGATTTCTTACAGATGTTTACATTTAGGCTACTTGAGACAAAACCAACTGTTTATGTGAACCTTGTGTTTTTGACACTCTAAATGCAATAAGACGATAAAGAGACTTTAGTTTAGTGCACGCGCTGGTACAGCTGTCTGTGCATTGCGTTGCGTTTAGGTGTGTGCGCTCATCAATTTTAAACTGGCCAGGCGCGCCGCCGCATCTCTCATACACAATTTGAAATCGGCTGAAATTACAGTAACTAACCAGTGTCTTGTTGTCGATGGATATTGCTTATATCGGATAGCATCCTCGATGTCGGATTAATTTAGCAAGGTGATCTACGGTGAAGGTGAACTTGATCACGATAACAACTAGGCCTATATAGCCTATACCTGTCAAGTTTTGGATTTGAAAATAAGGGAAATATTCCGGCGCCCACCGCGAGCAGTCCCACCACCCCATTCATTTGACCACATGTAGGCCTAAAGGGTCACACAATCAAAAAATAAAAATTAATGATCTTAATTAAATTGATGCAAACTTTTCAGCCAAAGCAAAGGAATAGTTCACAGATAAATGAAAATGTTCCCATATCCCTTACATTTTAAGACCGTGTTATAGCCTAAATGAAAACACAAAAGGGTAGGCCTATATATGAAGAGCATTTATTTAAAGTCTTATTTGCATATTTTCTGTTCATTTAACATTGCTTGTCTTTATTTACATTTTATTTTCGTTCCACACATTCTTTTCATTTCATATTGCTTTTCTTTTTGCAGTTTTTCTTTTCATTTCACATAACTTTTCTTTACTCTTTTAGTAAATATACTCATAATCAGGTGTCCATGTCATATTGTACACATTTATAGCAGACTTTGTATTATTTAAGACTGTTTTGGAAGGTAGCCTATGTATTTGTGGGCTGGGCCAGAGTGGTTAATTTTACATGAGAGTAGAGCGCAAACAGTTCTGTTGTCTAACGTCATTCTATTCTCTGTAACAATCTTTAGTACCATGCTAAACACCCTTTCTGATGTTTTTGTGCCTCTAGCCCGCGCTTGTGGTTGGGGGATTTCTCGTGCTGACATACATCATTCCTTCCCCCGTGTCAGTGAGATGCTAAAGTCTATTAGAAGACATCATGTCATAGCTTTTTGGTACATAACGGCTACCGTAGATGCAACACGCATTTGAAAACGCGAGGCGCTGGAGAGCACAATTCGTTTGAATGCAAAATACAATTTCACCGCTAGATGGGAGTAATTCTTACTTAATGTCCTTTTAAACAAGATACATTTGCATCAGAAGCAACATTTTTTAACATATTGGCCTGGTTTCACAGACAGGGCTTAGATTAAGCCAGGTTTAGGCCTTAGTTCAATTAGGACATTTAAGTAGCTTTTATAAACATCGTGCCATAGAAAAAACATTACTGCTGTGCATCTTGAGACAAAACAATGGCACTGACATATTTTAAGATATGTCAGTGCAAGTTGCTTTCAGTTAAAACAGTTCAAACATATATTTTAGTCTGGGACTAGACAGAAAAGCCTGAATTTATTATACTTTTCTTACCCCATTCAAATTTTTCGAGCCATAAAATATAGAAATAATGTTTAACTATAATAAGTGAAGTGTAGTCAATAAAATTTTATTTTTTTTAAATGTAAAACCAGACAAAATTCAGTGCAGTTGATTAACATTCTTCAAAAGATGATGGGATGATGTCAGTTTATTATCATTTCATACATAAAGTGGAAATTGTCACAGGAAATGGCTCTTAAAATAAAGATCTCTTCCAAAGTGGGTGGAATGGAACATCCTGAAACGTAATTTTAATACTTGATTAGATAATGGTGTTTGAAGATTATGCAGAAGATTAGTTATATTTGTTTGTGTGTGTGATGAGATAAAAGAGCTAAACTAATGTCAATCAGGGGATTCTGTGTGAAGTCATTTTCTTTTTGGTAAACCGATCATGTAATTCTGCAGCATTCATTCATTGTTCCGGAAATTAAAACGGTGCTCAGATCTCACAGAGGCAATTTCACTTCTGTGGGAAAATGTAAGTCAATATGAGTCTCTCAACTGTGTAGATGGAGGGGCGAAAGTGAAGTGATAGGAGCATCACATTTCATCCTTTGTAAAGAAAAAAGAGAAACCCTGTGTAGACAATTCAGTATTCAGGAACACAATACTTTGAGTTATATCAGAAATATTTGAATCAGGTGTCCATGATAGAGCCAAATCAGAGAGGTGGAATGTGAGTGTGTGTTTACAGGGGCCTCATGCACCTGGGGAACCAGTAGCAGTAAGTAAGCACACATACTCTTTACCTTAGTGAAGGCACCAAGTTAGGACTGCTACTGGTTCCCCAGGTGCATGAGGTCCTAACCAGGGCGTCCCAACAAGATTCCAGGGATGTATTTTCACACAACTTTAGGGATTTGGGATAATATAGGATTCTAAGCGTACACAATCAGTCCCATTCATGTTTGATATTTAATATAAATGAGGAGCGGTATTTTGGTCTAATAAGATTTTAGTGTAGATGCAGCTCCATGACAAAATCTAGCATCACTTGTGCGGTCATGGTTAGGACAAAAACTCCAGTTAACATATATCTTTTATTGCCTTAAGTTTTTTGGGGTTGCAACTGATTTGGATATGGTGCAAGACATACTGTATAAATGTTTTTTGTATTAAAAACAGATGCAGGGCAGTGGAATGAAAAAAAAAATCGTCCTTCTTGCGCATGTTTACATAGAAAGTTTTTGCTCTGATTTTCAATTGTTTTTCTTTTCTGTGTGAACAGTCCTTAGGTCTGGTAGAATAGGATCAAAGGGGATCTGGGTTCAAATACCAATCTATGCATGTTGTTTTGTTAGCCTATGAAACCAACTTTACTTGATAGACAGTGAAATTTAGTTGTATTGAGAAAAGAAGCTTTGATATTTTGACTTATTTTATGTTCCAAAATATTATGCAACTTACTTGTGGACATTTTTAGACTTGAATGGGTGGTTTCGGTCACAGTATTTTTTTCTTAAGAACTGGTGGTTCCTCAAATAGGAAGAAGACGACGACGCGTGTAAGAGATCGGGATTTGAGTATAGATATGGCCAATGATGTCATAGGTTGTGGGTGTAGATAAGTGTCTGATTACTTCATGCTGCTTCCTTTACTTGACAGCTACCTAGAATGTGGTTGCCATGGTTATACACTGCAGATACCTTACGGTGGCCTGACTGTCAGCTGGTCGCTATTGTGTTTTCTGGTCCACAGTATTGGGTATTTGGTATTCTGATGTCTTACCAGGCTTCTTAACAAGGCTAACCAACAGCTTTATAAGACAATGCTTCATTTGTGTCCTCAACACGTTTAGTATCCCGAACTTGACTTCATGATCTACTTGAGCAACAGCCTCTGTGAGTGGCTGTAGGAGTGCTGGCATAGGGGGGATGAACTACATGATGCTGTGTCTTGGTTAAGCGTGTGCGTGCCAGAGCCTGATATCTGTGTTCTGTGGGCATGTTAGTTTTACCCGGACAGGGCCCCCCCTGTCAAAACACTGAATTAAATTGAGCACAAGATCACAAGCCTCAGTTTATCCTCAGGATAGCATACCACAGACAGCGGGGGAGAAGACACGGAATGAGAGAATGAGTGTAGAGTAAGCGAAAGAGAGTGGATGTGCATAAATATACAGATATGTAATTTACTGTGTAATACCTGAAGACTTTGATGTCATTGGCATGTTAATTAGGTGGCGCAAGTGTGGGATTTGAAATCTGACTTTTTTATGAGTACTCAGTTCTGCATCCAAGTTTTCTTTTTACTGATTATTTGGCTGATGTCAACACTGATTCACTGAAGGCAAAAGTGCATTTCATTCTCTATTAAAGGGGTCATCAGATGCCCATTTTCCACAAGTTGGTATGATTCTTTAGGGTCTTTATGTAAAGTTTGTAACATACTTTGGTTAAAATTCCTCAATGGTTGTGTAAAACAACACCCCTTTTACCTGCTCAAAAACAGCTTTGTTCACAACGACCTGTTTCAGTGCATGTCTCTTTAAATGATAATGAGCAACTGCTCACCCCCCCACCCATCTCTTCCATGAGGGGTGTCACACAAGACACTTAAAGGGATAGTTCACCCCAAAATGAAAATTCTGTCAGTAATTACTCACCCTCATGTTGTTCAAACCCTGTAAGACTTTTGTTCATCTTCGGAACACGAATTAAGATATTTTTGATTAAATCTGAGAGCTGGATCACTCCTCCATAGGCTGCTAAGGGACTGAAACTTGTTCCCCCGAAAAGTTATTAAAGACATCGTTAAAATAGTCCAAGTGACTACAGTGGCTCAATCTTAAGTTTATCAAGCGACAAGAATACTTTTTGTGCACAAAAAACAAACAAAAATATCGACTTTATTCAACTATTAATTTCCTTCTCTGTGGGCCTCTAGTCAGATAATGTAGTGTGATAGCGTAGGGCTAGTGACGTACACCACAGAAGCACTACGCAGTTTTACTATGTGAACTCACTCGAGGTCACTTCTCTTTGCTCCTTATTTGTGTTTAATACATTTTAAATAACTTTTTGTTTTGTTTTCTTATGCATCTGTCATGATTATTAGATGATAATTCTTAAATTATTTAATGTAAAGCATTCTGAATTACCATGGTGTGTTAAATGTGGTATAAAAAACAAACTCGTCTTACCTGGCTATAATATAAAAATAAATTGAGGAACCTGAGAATACATGTCTGTTAATATATTTCTCTCTGATTGTGTAGCCTGTTGCAGTGCATTCTCCCCCCCAGCGATGTGACGATGATGACGAAGGGGACTTGAACAAGACACTGGGAGTGCAGCGCTTCCAGCAGATCCTCACTCCCGCCCCGCGCGTGCCCATCGAACAACACCGCACATTTAATGAGGAGGACTTTGAGTGTGAGAGCTTGACTCCTGATGCATTTAATCTACTGCCTCAATATGGAGAATGTTATCATAAACCATTATATTAAATGAGAATGCTTATTTATGTGACTATTCACAGTGTTTATGCTGTTTCTATTTCTAAAATGTAGCTATTTATCTCCAAATGTGAACCTGAAATAAATTTTTCCCTCCCATCTATTTTTTTTTTTTTATCACTATGTCTTTAAAGTATAATAAGAATTGTATTCCCCAGAGAAACTTTGTAGTCTCTGGAAAAACATTTAGCATTCTCTCCCAAAACTATTGTGTTTCCAGAGAATCTTTGCATTCACTCTCAAAGCCATGGAATATAGTTTTTCATCCTGCCGCATACTATTTCCAGCACAAAAGTTTTCTGAGGAGAAGTTTTGTGAGAGAACACAATATGTCCTCCCATCTATTTAAAATTGTTTGTTTTTTTACCATCTCCATGTCCATAGTTAGGCTCTTCTAAGTCTGTGATGTTTGTGGTATTTGTAGATCACCGTCACACCTCTCTACACATTCACCACCCTCTATCTAAACATCTCTCAGAGGGCCGGAGGAAAAAGCCCGGGAGGAAACGGAAGGACTCAGGACGGAGGAGAAGTTCATCCATGGGAGCAGCTCCCCCGATAGATGAGGATGATGAGGATGAAGATGTGGATGAAGATTCCTGCAGCCAGCAGGAAAGAGAGGGAAATGCCACCACCACACCTACACCGGACACAGACACAGAGGTGGTAGAGCGGGCAGAGGTAATCAAGGGTCACATACACATACACACACTACATGTTATGATGACCTTGCTAACCTTTCTCTCTTCGGCCTGCAGTTTTTTGTATCACAAGATGAGCCCAACTCCACTGTAAAAAAGAATGGTAAAGCTTCGCCTCATCGAAAACTGTCAATCATACCCCATTCAACACTTCACACCAGTATCAGCATCCCAGAAGATGTTGCAACAACCGTGTAAGTGAACACGCACACATAGATTACCTACGTGTATGTGGTCACCCTAACCTTGTTCTGCTAACTTTGCAGGGGCAGAAATTGGGTTCGTAATCTACCCAATGGCAGACGAGTGTCCGCACCATGTTTGTTTCCAAGTTTGAGTTCTCCAGACGGCAGCTCTAAGCCCGGCCGCAGCTATGATCTGCAGGAGCGCCGCCGCACGGGCAACATGACGGGCACTGCGCTAGCACACTACCAACACATGCCCACTGACGAGAGCGAGGCACAGACGCTCGCCACGGTTGACCTGGATGGCATTAAGAGTGAGTATGTGTTTGTGTCAAATCTGACTTTAACTTGATAATGTAAGACCACTGGAGAGTGTTAATATTTATTTATATTTAAATTTATGTTATATTTTATTATATTATGTATATATTTTTTATGAAAACTGTGATACTTTTTTTTTTTTGACGAATAAAATTCTTTCTTTCCAATAAAATCCTACTGACCCCAAATTTTTGAACGGGAGTGTATATTTTATATATATATATATATTTTTTTTTTATGTCTGTATGAAAATGTACAGCCAGCTGTGTGGGCTTTAGTACAGCAGTGTGAGCACAGATAATAGTAATAACAATAACAATAAGAAGAAGAAGAATGATGATTTTATTAAATACAAAATTATATGATGTTTCTAAAAAAGAATATATACAATTTATAATAAAATGCAATCTATAAAATATTTCCGAAATACCCCTGAAACCTGTTTAAATTCCTACTACGCCTAGGCTATATAGTATAATATTATTATATTATATTGGTTTTTATATTGGTTATATATTGGTAAGTAGTACGCATTATGCATTTCAGTGGATCATAGATCATCAATGACGTGTTTTGAGTGCAGGAAAATGTTTTTGTTTCCCCAGCTTCTTTTCTGTTTTTTCTAAGGTTACAAAGGACTTCTTTATTTACCTTTCTGTTCTCATTCTTCTGAGAATAAATCATGTTTTCAGTCTGTACATCTAACCATCTATGGCTGTGATTCAGGAATGTGGACATTCTCAAAGGGTACAAAGCTTCCCACTACAACTGTGCCTTTGACGTCTCTTTTGTATCCGTGTGTGTGTGTGTGTGTGTGTGTGTGACTGTCTGTGGTGAATATACAGACAATTTGACCAAACAATAGATCATTTTGAGACTTAAAATTGAGTCATGTTCTAGTGACCGCTCAGTGGAGTTTCTGTGTTTGGATGCTGAGTGTTGTGTGTAATGTAGCCACTAGCCAGTATTGTCAAGGAAAGGTAAGCACTAAGTTACTGATACTCAGTGTTACAATGGATTCAGTGTTGTACTGACTTGTTGTTTTCAACTCTTGGTTTAGTATTTAAACATCGTCTTGCTGTCTATCTCACAGGTCACAGGTTTGAAGATGTTCCTGGTGTGCGGCGGCACCTGGTTAAGAAGAGCGCTAAAGGCCAGGTGGTTCACATCGGCAAGGACCACAAAGAACCCAGCAGTCGGATCCGGACTAAGCTGGATCGAACCCCACATGAGGTGAGACGGCAGCCAACTAGATAATCTTTCTCCTGTCCACTTGGAGCTGTTTTCTAGGTGTTGCGTGTTTGATGTGGTAAATAAAAATATTTTATTTCAGTTATATATCAGTAACACCTTAAAGCTGAAGTGTGTAGTTTATATAATGTCACTAATTGGAATTGTAAAAATATGATTATTAAAATCTTAAAGTCCCCCTGTGGTGAAAATCAATAGTTTATGTCTATGTGGTGTTTTTAATATGCTTTAAGACAAACCATGTGAAAATTTATAATCAGCACCACTGCTGACTGAGTATGTTCTCCTTAAAACTGCGGTGAACCAAAGACAGTGGTTCTGACGTCACAAACTCCATTGCAACCAATCACGTCAATGATCATCAATAAGTGTGATCGTCAATAAGTGAATCTCTGAGCTGGTGTGAGTGAGTGGAGGCGGGGCTACTTTGCATATTCATAGAACCCCATATACTAAATGAGGCAAGGGTGTACTTTTAAACTATTTTAAGGCACGAGGAAAAAAAATTCAAGGAAAAACGGTTTAAATATTTAATTTTAGTGACCATAGATGAGTTTTAAAGGATACAATTATTGACTACAGGGGGACTTTAAAAGAATATTTCCCAAACACTTCCCCTAATGTCACTGGTTGGTCAAACTCACACGATTGGTTGAGTCAATATTTCTGTGTTTGCCTGGCCAAAATGCTCAAACGAAAAGATCAATGTTTTGACACTTTTTAGGAAATCAACCCAGTAATAGTTTAAATATCGAGCAAATTGCACTCTTTAGCTTTAATGCTTTCTTTACTGGGAAGGAAATACGGTAAAGAATAGTTTTAGATTGCATGCTGTACAAATAAAGCTGTAGTATTACTACTATTGGCTCACTGAGCCTGCTGTTGTTTATTAGAGGAGATCATGGCCCTGCTACATGGACCACAGGGTTCATCATGCCAAACAGCTGAAGGTAGGGCGGCAGAGAGCTGGTATGATTGGTTTGTGGAACAGCTGAAGCTTGCGTGTGGTGTTTAACTACCACTTGTTTGCTGATACCACATCTGTACCTCTGGTGTTGTGGAAGGCAGAAAATGGTCACAATATCAGAACTGTGTATAACCAAAACTGTACTCGTATAGAGCTGTTCAGTTATCAAATAATGGTACTTTTTTTGATTTATTAATAAAATATGTTCTTAAAGTACTTAAAGAGACTTTAATGTTTTATTCTACAACATAAATAACATGCAGCCATTATGTAGATTAAAAACTTTTACAGATTTCACAAAGATCAATCAGGCGACCATTGTAGTCCTTATTATACACTACCATTCAAAAGTTTGGGGACATTAAGATTTTTTCCAAAAGAAATTGATACTTTTAATACTTTGGCAAAGGATGCATTTAATTGGTCACGAGTGACTTAAACATTGTTAAAAATATATATATATATTTCACATAAATGCTGTTCTTTTCAACTTTCTATTCATAAAAAAATCCAGAAAAAACGCCTTTCACAAATATATTAAGTAGCAAAAGCATTTTTAAAATTGATAATAATAAAAAAAAAATCCTTGAGCACCAAATAAACAATGATTTCTGAAGGATCATGTGACACAGAAGACTTGAGTAACGGCTGCTGTTTGCCACCACATGAATAAATAAACTTTTTGGGATATATTTAAATAGAAAAGGTGTTGTTGTTTTTAAATTGCAACAATATTTTACAATATTACTATTTTTACTTTATTTTTCTTCAAATAAATGCAGTATAATACTTCAAAAACAATAAATCTTACCAAACCCAAACCTAGTTTGAATAGTAGTGGATCTTATCTTAATTTGCTATTTTCAAAGCACACAACATATTCAGGATTCACATTTGAGGTGTGTAGTTTAAAGTCTCTTCAAGCAGTGTTAACCATATACTGTATTTTACCTATAAATTTAAACCTCTATCTATTGTAAAAACCCATTTGAAATTAGTTTTAGGACAACAAATTGAACAGCTCTACTGACAACACAACAACAGTTGAAATATGCAGACATTTTTGGCTGGCTTGCCTGAAAAGATTGCTCTTGTCTGAAAGAACTGCAGAGACAGTCTGCTTCCTCTAACAAATGTTATAGCATTACCTGCCAAGATGCATGAACTATATAGTTACATTTTTTGCTAAAGGTTGTGATGTGTTATAAACTTTTTGCTTTAAACGTTTTGCATTTCAAACCTGACTCAATTAACACCTAATTTCTTATTACTTAATCAGATGACTTTTTGTCAAAAAGCTGTATTAAAGCTGTATTGGAAAGCTGTATAAGAAAGTTCATGTAAATTATAAGAGTATGTGCTCTCTCAGGTGTTTGTTGAGCTGAATGAGTTGGTGATGGATAAGAACCAGGAGATGCAGTGGAGGGAAACGGCTCGTTGGATAAAGTTTGAGGAGGATGTGGAGGAGGAGACCGAACGCTGGGGAAAACCTCATGTTGCTTCTCTCTCATTCCGCAGCTTGCTAGAGCTCCGTAGGACCATTTCACATGGTGAGAGAGTGAAATACAATCATTTTATTATTGAATCAAATATAACAATATTTTATCGTATATAGTAATATTATATAATGCTAAATATTTGTATTATTTTATTAAAAGAAATTTGATTAAATATTCATACAAATATAAAATGTGAATTGATTGCTTGCCTATATACTTTTTATTCTATATATATTTAAAGAGGACCTATTATGCTTTTTTACATTTTCAACATTTTTTTGTTTGAGCATGATAAAGTTCTGCAATGTTAAAAAGCACACAGTCCACTCCAAAAGGAGTTATTCTCTATATCAGTAAGCACTGAATCTGAATGCCTTGAGCTTCTTCTGGGAATAAACGCATCACAATATTCCTCATTTAAATAATTTAAATAAAGCGGGAGAAAGAGAGTATGTGCTCTCCATACATAATAAAACGTAATTTTGTGGAAATAAATAATATGGAAATAATTTTCATCCTATTGTTTAATATATTTATTTACTTGGTCAGTGTCGTAGTGTTTGTGTTTTTTTCTCTGTTAGAGTGAAATAACTGAAATCATTTGGCGAAGTAAAATGGACCAATGCAGGAAAGACCTGCCTGGAAACTACTTTACCCATGAGTTTCCCTGAAAATAATTGCACACCTAAGAACGTTCGTCAACCAATCAGATTCAAGCATTCAACTGCCCCATAGTATAAATGAAAAATAATCATTTTTAAACAATGAAGCATGAAACCCTATTCAAGTAGAGCCTAAAGACAAAACCAATTAAGACTTTGTAAAAGGGCATAATATGGCCTCTTTAAAATATATTCTGAGCACTATATTACAGCCAGCTTGTAACTAAAATGCTTTCGCTTGTAATTATGTTTTGTGTTTTGTAAGCAATGTCTTTTGGTGTGTCTGATGTGTTGATGATATAATTTTGCAGGTGCAGTGTTGTTGGACCTGGACCAGAAGACCCTTCCTGGTATTGCTCATCAGGTTGTGGAGCAGATGATTATCACAGATCAGATCAGAGCACAGGACAGAGCCAACGTGCTCCGAGCCCTGCTCCTCAAACACAGGTTAGTTCACATAGGTTATGTGAACATTACATAGCATATCTCAAAAAGCGATAAATAATATCCCCTTTAAGATACTCACCTATTCAGGAACATCTTACTCATTTGGATTATGCAGCTGAATCTTCTGCTTTTTGTTCTTCTGTTTGTCAGTCACCCGAGTGATGGCAAGGAGCACAACTTGTTTAAACGGAACATCTCTGCAACCAGCCTTGGCTCTCTCATATCTCATTACCATAGCAATAACCATATCGCCGCACCCGAGCCCCCTGCCACAGACCCGCTCATTGGAGGACTACGTAACTTTGAGTCACGCGGTAGTGTAGACTTGGATAAGAATGAGGTACTGTGTTCATTACAGTCTCTATGTGTGTTTTTGAGAGTCAAAGAAAGGTAAAATAGACAAACAATAGACCTTTTCCTCATTGTTTCCACAGAAAGACACACCCCAGTTTTTTGGTTTGCACAAGGCCAAATCTAAACATGAGCTGAAGTTGCTTGAGAAGATTCCCGAGGATGCAGAAGCGACTGTTGTCCTTGTGGGTGAGTTTACTGTCTGTTCTTAGCTCGGTGATATCTCAAGAGTAGGCATATGATATGATATATGATATATATATAAGCTTTGATGCAGATGATCTCGATTTTCACAGGTAGCGTGGATTTCCTGGACCAGCCCACCATGGCCTTTGTGAGACTGCAGGAAGCAGTTCTGTTAGAGTCAGTTCTAGAAGTGCCGATTCCAGTACGGTTTATATTCGTGCTCCTTGGCCCACCCAGTGCCAATGTTGACTACCACCAAATCGGCCGCTCCATATCAACGCTTATGTCAGATAAAGTAAGCACATAAGACACTATCAAGTCTCATTAAATAACTGATAGTTAATAAAACTAACTAGTTAATAAACTACTATATATATATATATATATCCTTAAAACAAGACTTTCAGAGAATGTACTCTAACCTTTTGAAGTTTGAGGTTTGGTAAGATTAAAAAAATTTCTCTTAGTCTCTTATGCTCACCAAGGCAGCATTTATTTGATAAAATATACAGGAAAAGCAGTAATAATATTAATATGCTTCATATTTTTGTGGATACTGAGAGTTCAAAAGAACAGCATTTATTTGAAAAAAAAGCATGCTGAATAAAAGCATCTTTTTTTTTTCACAATAAAAAAATACAAAATCTTACTGATCCAAAATTTTTGAACAGTAGGGTTGTCTAAGCCAATTTTTCCAGTAAGTAAAAATGGTATTTCGAACGTCCCTTCCAGCACTTTCATGAGGCGGCATATTTGGCAGATGAGCGCCAGGACCTGCTTACAGCAATCAACAGCTTCCTGGACTGCAGTATTGTGCTTCCTCCATCTGAGGTTGGAGGAGATGAGCTGTTGCATTCTATCGCTGGCTTCCAGAAAGAAATTCTGCACAAGAGACATGAGCTAGAGGTCAAACTACAGGCCAAGGAACTTAAAAGCCCTGAGGACATGGGTACAAGGCTCTTGCTCATATGCAGAATACATTAAGTGAACAGATCAGTTTCCTGTTTATCCCAAATAAATGTACTGAATGACTATTTCATCTCCTTTTTATTCATTCTAAATGTATTCTTTCAGCTCTTCATCCACCTTTGAAACCTATAGACGATCCTCTTCAGAGGACGGGTCGGCTGTTTGGCGGGGTTATCAGAGATGCACAGCGCCGCTACCCTAAATACATCAGTGATTTTAAGGATGCCCTAAGTCCTCAATGCATGGCCACAGTCATATTCATTTACTTTGCTGCCCTTTCACCTGCTATTACCTTTGGAGGACTATTGGGTTTGTTAAAGCTGTTCTTTTTATTACTTAAAGCACTGTTTTTCTGATGCAACTAAAGCAAGGTACCATTGCCTGATCAAATATTTTCTCTCTTCCCCCAGGTGAAAAGACAGATGGTTTGATCGGTGTGTCAGAGCTGATTATTGCCACTGCCATGCAGGGAATGTTGTTTTGCCTGCTTGGGGCTCAACCTCTGCTGGTGGTGGGCTTCTCTGGACCCCTTCTAGTATTTGAAGAGGCCTACTATTCAGTTAGTACATAAATACAAATTCTACAAATTCACTAAGATCAAATTGCGCCCACTGATAGAGCTTTTGAATTATGAACAAATTGCATTCAAATAGCACTGAATTGTGAATAAAGTGTTTTTAGACTGAAAATGACAGTGATTAAATGAAATACTCTCTGTGCTATTGCAATGCATTTAGTCCTTGGTTTAGTGAAGGGTACTCTATGTAACTTTTGGCCCTCTAGCATTTAAAAAAACTATGCATTTTGCGGGAAGAACAATGTCTCTGTGACAATTTACAATTGAAACTCTTTACAATGAACTCTGTTAGTGAGCTACATATGGCAAGTTATCTATTCAATAAAATGCCTTAATTACCTTTTGAGTATTGTTGAAAACGCCATCTCTGCGTTGCTTTTCCAACATTTCAGATCCCTCAGTTCTCGCCATCTCCGAAAAGCTAAGCCAATGTTGATTCTTATTTTATCATGAGCTCTGTCGCATTCTCTTTTTGCCAGCAAACTCGCCTCTCTTCAGTGTTTTTTTTATTCCCTGGAGGTTCGATATTTAGCTGGTTCATGTCTAACTTTCTTGCTTATTGTGACAACTAATCTATGGCACACCCACACCATAAACACATTAAAGACGCACAGGCGAGTGATGCATGTATGCAATTTCCTGCGATAACCATTCTGACACATCTAAAATATAAACGCTTATAATAGGCTTACCATAGTGAATCAGGGTAAGACCAAAACACTTTTTGGAAGACGGATTAATGATGTATTTACTCATTTTTAAAAGTTAGTAAATTCTGAAGAAAAAAAAAAGTGACAGTGTAACTTGAATAAGACAATATGTTTTTATGCTGAATTGCTGCATGAAAAAGTGGTTCGACTGTTTAGTGAATTCATCCCACAAACAAACTCAACTGTAAAATGTTTCACTGGAATGATATAGCAGGAAAATCTGAATGTGACCATGAATCAATGTGTTTGCAGTTCTGCAGATCCAATGAAATCGAGTTTCTGACAGGACGTGCATGGATTGGAATTTGGTTGGTCATCATTGTAGTTCTCACGGTGGCCTTTGAAGGGAGCTTCCTGGTGCGATTTGTGACACGCTTCACCCAAGAGATCTTCTCCATCCTCATCTCTCTCATCTTCATCTACGAGACCTTCTTCAAGCTGGGCAAAGTATTGAGATGCTATTTGTTGTTTAAACTAACGTTCAATAGTTTGGGTTTGATAAGATTTTTGAAATGTTTTTGAAATGTTTTTAATGTTTAGGGTCACCTAGGCTGCATTTATTTGATAAAAAATACAGCAACATTTGTACAATTGTCTGGGTCAACTGAATGCATCTTTGCTAAATAAAAGTATTCACTGATTTTAAAAAGAAAAAAAAAATCTTACTGACCCCAGACCTTTGAGCAGTAATGAATGTTTATGAGAGAGATTTAAATGCAATCAGCAGATATTCAGACAGTCTTTGTCTACTGTGCAGATCTTTATGGATCATCCTCTCAAGAGCTGCTATATGCGAGAAGAAAACGACACTGCTTTACCAACACCCACCAGTGACGGCCGACCTTCAGATACCTCTCAAACCCTGAACCAGCCAAACACAGCTCTCCTCTCCTTGGTGCTCACGTCAGGCACCTTCTTCATTGCCTTTTATCTGCGTAAATTCAAGAACAGCGCTTTTTTCCCTGGCAGTGTAAGCTAGTATCCCAATGTCCATGATAACATGGGGTGGCATTTACTCGATTCTGTGTGTGATGAAGTGTTATTAAGCATAGTGATATTGAATCTTATTTTTCACACAGCTCCGAAGGGCTATTGGGGATTTTGGAGTTCCTATTGCAATCTCCACCATGGTTCTGTTGGACTACAGCATTAAGGACACTTACACACAGGTGACGCATGAAGAAATGTTTATATAATTTGATTAATGACAATGTAACTAGTTTAGTCTTAGCATTGTCAGCACAAACATTCAAATTTATTGTACATCAAGCAAGATTTAAAATGACACATTTCAAAATTACTAAAGACCAGCATGATATTAAAGGGATAGTTCACCCAAAAATTTAAATTCTGTCGTCATTTAAACACCTCATGTTGTTCCAAACCTGTATAAATTTCTTTGTTCTGCTGAACACAAAAGAAGATATTTGGAAGAATATGGGTAACCAAATACTTGATGGGCCCACCAACTTGGTTACATATTCTTTAAAATATCTTCTTTTGTGTTTAGCAGAACAAAGAAATTCATCCAGGTTTGAAACAACTTGAGGGCGAGTAAATGACAGAATTTTCTTTTTTTGGGTGAACCATTTTTTTGTTTGTTTGTTTGTTTTTTGACGTATGATGTTTTGAAGTACTTTTGAAGTACCCCCACACACATTTAAGACCAATTTTGTAACTATCCAAAGATTTAAATATTTTTTCAATGCTTTTTTAGAGACGATTGAAAGGGATATTTTGAAAAGTGAATTTAAGACATTTTAATACTTTTTAAACATCTATCCTCCATTAATTAAAGTCCCATGATATTACTATCTGAGACGATCATCTCAGTACTTGTTTGTAAAGATGCAGTCACATTTACTATTCTTCAGTGAATTTTTTTTTTCACAGGCGATGTTCAGATATGTTTTTAATAGGAATCCACATTATTTGCCATTTTGGATGAGGGTGAAATATTTCCCCACACAGATTCGCCATGTTGACCAACAGAAAGCTGCTTGGTTTAAAATGAGCTGTGCTTCATATATTGCTACACTATCAATATTTTTTGCCTGTGAATCTTCTCTAATGTGACTGTGCTTTAAGGGATATAAGTAACCCCAAGCTTGTTATTTGATTAGAGACTGGAAGATCTCTGCATGTCTTTATGATCTTTCTTTCCTCCCCTTATAGAAACTAAGTGTGCCTGATGGCTTCTCCGTGACCAGCCCGGACAAGCGCGGTTGGTTTATACACCCACTGGGCTCTGATGGCCAGTTTCCCATCTGGATGATGGTTGCCAGCATTCTACCGGCTCTGCTTGTCTACATTCTCATTTTCATGGAGACTCAGATCACTACGTGAGTCACAGGCATTTACTAATCTGATCTGACCATGCCTATAAAAACCTTCATTATATTATTCCTCTATTTTATTTTCCTTTACAGTCTTATTGTGAGTAAGAAGGACAGGATGCTGGTTAAGGGGTCAGGGTTTCACTTGGACCTGCTAATCATCGTGGTCGCGGGTGGGATTTCAGCGCTCTTTGGGCTGCCATGGTTGACTGGTGCTACTGTTCGTTCTGTAACTCATGCGAATAGTCTTACGGTGATGAGCAAAGCCGTTGCTCCTGGTGACAAACCTCGAATTCAGGAAGTAAAAGAGCAGAGAGTAACAGGATTTCTGGTGGCTTTTCTTGTAGGTGAGTGGCTTAATTTCAAGGATGATAAATATATATCTATGGTATTAGATTTTTATTTGTTACATGCCCATTTGTCCTATTTTTACATTTTGATTAAATTGCCATTATCTAACACTCAATCTCATTTCAATACAATACTCAAATTAATCTAATTATTTAACACTTTAATAACATTTAATACTTAATAATTATTTACTCAATAATACTTATTTATAAATATATTAGCTCAATAATAGCAATTTAAAATGCTTGATGTTTAAAATTCAAAATAGTATTTAAAATATTATAGAATTTGAATACTGCCGTTAATTGCTTATAAACTAGGGATGCACTGAATCCAGATTTTTGGGGTTCTGCCGAATACCGAATCCATTGGTTAAGATTCTGCCGAATCCGAAACCGAATACCGAATCCTACTCTCATCCTCAGTCACTTAACACAGTAAACACATTAATGAAGTAAATAACGTCCACAGAAGTGGATTTTTCCTTTTATTTTAATTAAAAATAAAATAAAATAAAGAATAAGCAACATTATTCATTTTAACAGCAGCAATGTTATGTATTGTTTAGGGTCCTTGCCACCACGACAAGTCCAAATTGTATTCTTTTGACTGGAAGTACTGTCAAACAACACCTTTTCTGCTTATGAGTTCCATTTTCACTTTCTCACAGCATTCGACCGGTGCACTAACGAGTGGTAAAAAGGCGTGGCCCCTTTAAGAGCTGCGCGCTCCCTGTTGAACTGTCTGCAGTCTGTATTGTATCGTGCGTGTTGTGGGTTATTTCTGTTTGATGCTCATTTTTATCTCATTTTGTTTATTAAGTAATGCTGTGGACGGTAGAACGTGTGAAGACAGTTAAACGAGTTCAATTGGGGGAATAAAGTGCGAGTTGTGAGATGGCAATCGCCTCCGTGAATCTGTCTGGCCTCTGCTTTAACTTTAATGTTAACTTAGCTGTTAACTATCCCTATTTTTCTTCCTAACACGGCGCGTTACACTCATAGGTTACACTACGTAAACACCTTCCCGTAATCAACGGCGGCGTGATGTCGACCAGCGTAGCGCAAGCCCGGGTTCGGTTCGGTAGAAAATAATTCTAAGGTTCGGCAGAAACCGAACCCCGTTAAAAAGCCCAATTATTCGGCCGAATCCGAATAAGTATTTTTTTCCCATTCATTTTTCCTATAGGGATTTAAAAAAAAGTCTTTGTTAAAGCATTATAAGCCATGAACCAAGCCAACCAGTTACAAGGAGAATCATATAACATTACAAACTTTGATTCAAAGCAAAACATTTATTTAAAAATCAGACAAAAATACAAAGGTACAAGACTGTGAACTTAACGACTTTAGTGACAGAACTACAGAAAGAACTACAATTCCATGAAGCATTGTAAACAGCATAATCAGATTATAAATATTGGAGAAATATAAAACTACTAATTTAAAAACGTTGATTATTGTGGCGAGCAGGACGAGGCCGAGGGACGTGAGAGAACGGCGCGAGGCCGGTGGCGTGAGTATGAATGACACCTGTGAGACGCACCGGTCTCGCGCCGTCCCCCGGCCTCGTCCTGCTCGCCACAGTTATATAAATGTTTATTGCAAAATATGCATGTGGTCAGAGAAGCAGGCAGAGTGGCACATGAATCGTTTGGAGCTAAAGGCGGTCTCCCTTGCCCTCGGAGCCTTCCGGTCTCAACTGGAACAGCGTCATGTGTTGATTCGCACCGACAACACATCCGTGGTCTCGTACATAAATCGCCAGGGCGGCGTACAGTCCAGAGCCCTATTCAAACAGGCAGAATCTCTTCTGTTGTGGGCGGACCGGTTTTTCCTCTCGGTGAGAGCGGCTCACATCTCCGGCGTTCTGAATCACGGGGCAGACATGCTCTCGAGGAATGGAATTCCTCAAGGGGAATGGAGGCTTCACCCGGGAACGGTGCAGCTAATATGGAAGCGTTTCGGCAGGGCGGAGATCGATCTCTTCGCAACGAGCGAGAACACGCATTGTCAGACGTTCTTCTCACTGCCTCGCTCCGCCCGGGAGGTGGACGCGCTGACTGCGCGATGGCCGAAAGTTTGCCTCTATGCTTTTCCTCCGGTGAAAATTCTGCCCATGGTGTTGTGCAAAATCAGGGAGGAGAGGGTGGCGGTGACTCTGGTAGCTCCGAACTGGCCGAATCAGCCATGGTTCGCGGACTTGGTGGAGTTACTGACAGGGCGGCCATGGGAGATCCCGCTCAGGAAGGACCTGCTGTCCCAGGCGAATGGATCAATCTGGCATCCCAGCCCCGAGCTGTGGAGCCTCCATGTGTGGCCATTGCAGGGTCGCTGAGCGAGCTGGATGCGCGGCACTCGCGAGCGTTGAGCACCATCACGGAAGCGCGAGCCCCGTCCACCAGGCGCCTGTATGCCCTGAAGTGGGAAGTTTTTTCGAAATGGTGTCAGGAAGTCGGTATCGACCCAAGGAGTTGTTCTGTGTCGGATATCCTGCGCTTTCTTCAATACAGGATGGACGAGGGGAGCCTTCCATCCACTCTGAAAGTGTATGTGGCCGTTATTGCCGCGTTTCATCCCCCTGTTGACGGGCAGTCTATTGGTAGACATGCGTCGGTGATCGGGTTCCGCAAAGGAGCCAGGAGGTTATGCCCCGCACGGCCGCCTTCGGTGCCACCGTGGGATTTGGCTTTGGTTTTGGAGGCGCTGGCGCGTCCGCCGTTCGAACCTCTGGCTTCGATCGCCATTAAAGAGCTCTCTGTAAAGACGGCTCTGCTTCTCGCGCTTGCATCAGCGAATCGGGTTGGGGATTTACAGGCATTAGGTTTACAGGCTTATGATTGCCTGGGGCAGGAATGTCCCCTTAACATTAAGGCCCATTCGACGAGGGCGATTTCCTCTTCGTGGGCCTGGACTAAAGCTATGTCTATTCAGGATTTATGTCTTGCGGCTGGCTGGTCTTCTCAGAACACGTTTGACAGATTTTACAAGTTGGATATACCCTCGGTGGCGTCTCGGGTGCTTTCGGTGAGCTGATTTGTGTTATTACATGGCATTTTATGTGAGTGACTCTGCGTGTAGCTCATGAGTTGTTCTATAATGCTGATTGTGTGCGTTGAACTTCTCTTACTGCTGTTGCCCTGTATGCTTCACAGTGCAAAATTCCTCCGGTTATACTGCTCGGGGTATGCAAATTCGGGCAGTGTTTTGTGAGCAGGCGATTGGTCTCTTTTGGCCTATCAGAGCTTAGTGGTTCGCTATTGGCCAACCTCAGCCTATCGGATGCTTGCTTTCTGGGGGTGCGGTGTTGGTATTGGGTCTGTCGTCAGTGGAGTGTTATGCTTTCACGGCGGGATTTTATAGAGTTGCCATATACGACATTTGTAATGTCGAAGTTCCGTAGCCTTGATAGGGAACGTCTCCGGTTACTTTCGTAACCTCGGTTCCCTGAGAGGCAAGGAACGAGACATTACGCTCGCCGCCGTGTTCGCTATTTATTTAGCGTTTGTTCGATTCTGATGAATATTGACGCTGTATCTGCTTTAATACTGCAATGTGTTCAGTATTTGCATATTTCACGTCAATTGACCAGCTTGGCTGGCGTTAGCCTATAAGATTTCAGCAGAAGTGGAGAAGGGGAGGAGTTCCCATATACGACATGTAATGTCTCGTTCCTTGCCTCTCAGGGAACCGAGGTTACGAAAGTAACCAGAGACGTTTTTCAACATGAAATTTGCTAATAAACACGATTATTTCAAAACTCAGTTGAAAGAATGCTGGCTAAAAGCTTCAACAGAAGCAACTACTTTTCATTAACAACCTCCGAACTCGTAGTTCACAGTAAGGCTGTCTTTTAAAGGTTTATAATTTATCATTGAAAGTCAATTTACCTATGGAGAAATTAATTTTTTTTAGTTTTTACTTCCGGAACCCGACAGTTGCTCTCTATTGGTATCAGCCAGAATTTTTAAGTATAGATAAGTTTTTTTATTTTTTTTTATTTTATTTTTTTTAGTATAGATAAGTTATGAAGAAAAGAAAAAAGTTCATTTTGTTTTTATCTGTGATTTAATAAAAAATAACGTGATCAGATCACATTTGATGAATGTTTTTTTCGATTTAGTTTAGCGATGTGGGGATGACACAATCTCAAACACATGGCAAAAGTATATAGACCAGATTCGAACCGGAAGTTGGCAACGAAGTCGTCGTCATGGCAGCGCGCATTGTTTAGAGCAGAATAAGGGCCGATTCACATATCGCGTCTTTTGCGCGCTCAAG
Organism: Semotilus atromaculatus; assembly: GCA_031834385.1. NCBI lineage: Eukaryota > Metazoa > Chordata > Actinopteri > Cypriniformes > Leuciscidae > Semotilus > Semotilus atromaculatus. The sequence continues at coordinate 29,839,388 of JAULUF010000044.1, read as the reverse complement.
TTCGTTATTTCCAATGTAGGCGCGCGGTGTGCGCGCTCATAATGGAAGCGACGCGGTTGCGGTGCTACGCGCTTGTTTTTTCTAAGCGCGTCCGCGCCGCATCGAGATAAAAATAGGCTTGTTTGAGATGCGCCTTGCCTCGCCTGAATTGTAGTCGAGAGTAGGCGGCTGCAGTGAGGGGAGGAGTGAAAAAAGCGCAGGCAAGACGGACAGATCTCTCTTCTCACGGTGGATCAGACACTCCTGCGAGATCAAAGGCAGATATCGCGGGATACACGGGATTCACGCTCGTGCAGGTGTTGCTAATAAACTGGATGTAATTTAAGTTCTGTTGCTTTTATATGAAAATAAATATAATGAACAAGACACCCAAAGTACTTGTTATTTAATTCCATTCCAAATACGCGTTTATCAATATTTTTTTCTTTAATACAGACATGTGTTTTTATTATTTTATTTTCTATAAAAATGACATCACATAACCCATATCGCACTGTCAGAGAGTTTATTCACACATAACGTACGTATACAAATAAAACATGATACCAGAGTTTTAAAATACATTTTTTAAAAAGAGAACAATACATCACGGTTGTTTAAACCAATGAGCATTAAGCTGTGTCGTCAGCAAAGTCGTTTCCCATCATGCTTTTGATCAGCGCAGTCGGTGGAGAGCAACTGCGCTCGACTGCTAAATCCGACACGTGCGCCTTGGGCTCGCGAGAGTTTTTTGACATACGTCTGCATGACATCAGAGCAAGGCGGACTGCCCTCGGACACATTTCTAACCGGCATGCATCTCGCGTTGATCACCGGTGATCGGTTCTTCGCAGATTTTGCTCATCTCAAACAAGCCTATTATCTCAACTTTTCAGAATGCCGCAAGCGCACCGTAGGTCACGTGACAAGAACCAACCAATCAGCTTCCTCACCTTGTTATCGGGTGCGCCCAAACACTGCAGCGTTTTTTTACATTTCTTAGTAAATAAATCTTGTAACAGAGTTACAGCAAGGTTTTTTCGGTGGTGGAAATCCATTGCTGAATTTTCCGAGCTGTAACAGAGAGCGCAGCTGATGGTTTCTTAGCAACGACAGACGCCTCCAGAGCGCAACCGCCCTAGCGCTTTGGAAAAAGGAGAACACGGCGCGCCTAGCGTTTTCTACGCGTTTTTAGGCGCTATATGTGAATCCGGCCGGTAGTTCCTACATGACGTCACAACATACAGGCATTTGCCGAGCCAAGTGCCATTTCTGTGGGCAGAACATTAGAAGAAGCAGCTGAAACGAGTTAATTTCGTGATAAAAAGTGAAAACGGTCATCTCCTGCTGGGTCAATGGATGTTCAAATCGTGCCGGAGGTTCAGTTAAATTTGGATCTTACAGTATACCCGTCATTAGACTTCATGAATGTGAGTTTTTGTCAGAACAACGACAAAAACGACTTATATTAGAAATATAAGTTAACACTTTGCAGTTTGAATTATGTCCTATATGACGAGGTATTAAAAACATACAAAAACAACATTGTTTCCACTGTTCGATCGCGCCCGCGCCTCTCTCTCTCTCACTCACTCACTCACTCACACACACACACACATTCTTGCAATCTCAGATTATGTCCCTAAAGAACCCGCGTATAAAGTAGTTCCGCATGACATTAATTAATTTGCACGCAAGTTTTATTTATTTTTATACCGTGTATTCATGCAACGAACCGTGATGCCTGTACCGTTTCGGTTCAATAGGAATACATGATATGGCGCTTTTCCACTACACAGTACCAGCTCGCCTCGGCTCGACTCGACTCGACTCGCCTTTGTTTGGTTTTCCACTGTGTAAAAGTTGTACCTGTACCTGCTTTCGGGTACTTTTTTTCGTACCACCTCCGGCGAGGTTCTCCGGTTCTCCGGCGAGTGTCTGAGGCAAAGCTGCATAATCAGTACCACACCATTTATGACTGAAATTTTCGCATTGTACCTCTCTGTCTTGTGTTAATAGAGTCTCTTTATAATCTCTGTCACTTTGTCTCTTTATGATTTTCGTAACTTTATAAACAGAAAGAAATATTCGAAATTTGCTTGTAAAACTTTGCAAACACAGCAGCTTATGCCCTCAAAGATGGCATCTCTAGGGAGGTCACGTGACATTAATTGGCCTGTGGGAACTATTGCCGCGTTCCAGGCAACCTGTAACCCGTGTTTTTCCAACCTTATACCCGTGAAAGTGCACTGGAACGGCAGTCAAACCCGTGACTTCCCACCCGTGAACTCGTACTAGATCGCTGTACTCCCAGTTACGAGCTCTGACGTCACATAGCCCGCGAAACCATACAAAACAACAATGGCAGCCCCTACGGATGCAGTGTTTCTGCAGGCGGTACACGTGAGAATACACTTTAGGACAATATAACGTTGCAGTCAGATTAATAATAATAATAATACCAACCAAATACATTTCCAAATATACAAATAAAGTAAAATAAAAGGTATAACAGCTTATCTTGCATTATGCGCCGTTTTTCCTCCTCCGTTTCCCTCAAATAAACAAGGAGTAACCTTTGGCGACAGAAAGTATTACAAATGCGCATTCGGTTTGTTTACATCTAGCTACCATAATTCCTTGCGCTCAGGTAGTTTAACGCGTGACTGGCCTGGAACGCTACAAAGTAATGAGTCGTGGTTTGAAGTCGTGATTTACGTGCTCAAAAACTTGCCTGGAACGCATCATTAGTATTGGTATCATCAGCCAGAATTTTTAAATCAGTGCGTCTCTAGATAAATTAGTAGTGAATGGCCAGTTATTCAGTATATACTGACAGTATATAAACCCTCTTCCTTTCAAAGGTCTCTCGATTGTGATTGGAGATCTTTTGCGGCAGGTTCCCATCGCTGTGTTGTTTGGCATATTCCTCTATATGGGAGTGATGTCTCTCAATGGGATCCAGCTAACAGAACGCATGATGCTGCTATTCATGCCACCGAAGTACCACCCTGACCACACCTATGTCCGAAAGGTTCGTTTCAGAGATTTCAGCTAATCACAGTATTCACCATTCTTAAATCAATTTTCTGATGACATTAGGTCTGCAATGCTGTTCTCTTCAGATTTAGCTGTGCTTTAACCTTTTGACTCGTCTATTTCAGGTGCGTACTCTCCGCATGCACCTGTTCACATGTTTGCAGCTGGTGTGCCTGGTTGTGCTGTGGATTGTAATGTCAACCGCGGCCTCTTTAGCCTTCCCGTTTGTCCTTGTCCTCACTGTGCCATTCAGGAGGTTCCTGTTGTCCCGAATATTTACTCAACGTGAGATACAATGTGTAAGTGATTCTTTTCTTTTAGTTTAAAGGCAAAATGCTATTTGTAGATATGGTGTTTAATATAGTGTGTTCAATACTAAAATATAAACCTGTTTTAGTTTTCCACCTAAATTTGGCAATGGGGTAAGACAAATAAACATTTAAGATACAATCTTTAAAAATGTGTTGAATGATATCTTATGTAAACTTAAAGGTGCATTGCGCAACTTTTCATGTTAAAAATACCTGTTTTCTATCCTATACATGCTTAAAGAACTGCCTGATGGGCTGAATGAGCCCTTCTCTGCTCACTGAGATTGCCTCTATAATCCTGTACAGTAAAATAAATAAGAGGGATTCGGGCTCGAATTTGAGACTGGGCGTGACGTCATGCGCGTTCACGCTCACCAGGCTATGTCTCGCAGGTTTGTGTATAAGCCGCCATTCTCCGCATCAGCGAAGACAACTCGTGCGTCAAAGGTAGAAGATGGATTCAAAGAGACCGGCTTGTAGTCCATTCCAAACCCCAACACAAACTCCACGTAAAGTAAAGAAAAGAAATATTTTGTCTAGTGCCACCACTCTGGTTGCAGTTTCGCTTGTCGCCAGAGGGGGCGTAGTTCTGCAAAAACTCAGAGACTTGCGTTTTGCACCTTTAAGATGTAAAACCTACTTTACTTGTATTACAGCTATAAAGGTTATACATATAATATATATATATATAAAACAAGACTAATAATAAAATGTGAAATCTTTATTTGGCCATTGCCTTTAACACTGTTCATTGTCTGTGTGACAGCTTGACGCAGATGATGCAGAGCCGTCATTTGATGACAGAGAAGGCCAAGATGAATATACAGAGATGCAAATGCCAGTATGACCTCATTCCTCTTGTCACTACCTGGGCTGGCCTGACTTTCTTTTCAGGCAGAGATGCCCAAATGTACTGCCTGTTTTTTTTCTTTCTTTCTTCAATGTTTGTCTCATTTTGTTTTTGCTTGAAGGGATACTTCAAGATTTAGCATGAAGATTGGTATTAGTAGAAAACCTGTAGTATTTTCGAATTACTGTTTTCTACCCTCATATCCCCCCGAGACGAGAGATTTATGTATTTTTGGTCTGGAAAGAATCCTCCGATGACGCAAAAATCGCCATTTTGCATCATCGGAGGATTTTTTGGCCAGAGGCTAAAGACTACAGCCAGTAGAAGGAGTTGTCCCGCATGTTCTCAACCCGCCCATAGAAGGTGGGATCTCACTCACAGAAAGTACACATAGTGTCAGCCATCTTTTTTTGGAAGCTAAGCTAGCAGGCTCTTGTTCTGTGGAGAAAGCTGAGTAGTAGGGGTTACCATCCTCTTTTTCCCGGACATGTCCAGCCTCGAGATCGTCCAAAATGTCCGGGATTCAGCTTTTGCTTTCTGCAGTCGCCATTCATTATTTACATGCACACCTTTTGTTTCAATCTAACTGAATACATTCCGATTGGTGAATCTGAATGTAGTGTTTACACGAACGCTAAACAAGTGATCGGTTGATGTGCGTTTTAACATTGCTAAGAAAATTCCCGTTCCTCCGTGAGAGATACGTGACCGGTCCGTCTCACAGGTGTCGCTCATCAGTAATCACATCCACTGTTTGGAATAACGCCGTTTAACAGAACGGCATTAGGTAACAATGTTATTTTTTCAGTAACGGTGTAATCTAACTAATTACTTTTCCCGTCATTACAACGACGTTAACGTTATTGGACGTTAAATGCGATGCGTTACTATGTATTGATTGAATAAACTGTGTAATACGAACGTGCCCCTGTCTCACACAGCTAGTGAGGAGGTGGGTTAATAACGAGGTAAGCGATGATTGGCTAGATAAATATCTTGCTGTCTGTCGACGTGCAATAAATATCGCAAGTTATGTACAAATACCTGTCTGTTCTACTCGTTTCAACTGACTTGTGAAAACTGCTTAAAAAAAATCAAAATTCTTTGACATATAGCAACTTTTTTTCAAAGTAATGCAAATAGTTACTTTCCCTGGTAATGAGTTACTTTTATCATAGAGTAATTCAGTTACTAACTGTTACTTACTTTTTGGAACAAGTAGTGAGTAACTATAACTAATTACTTTTTTAAAGTAACGTTCCCAACACATCACCGGCCTCGCACTGTTCTCCCACGGCCCTCAGTCTCGTCCTGCTCGCCACAGTAAACATAATGAATGGCGACTGCAGAACGCAAAAGCCGAATCCCGGGCAGACTCATCACGGAGACTCACTAGTAACCTAGACTTGTTGTTTAACTACTGCGCTCTGTTACCGGTAGGTGTGGCCTCCTAGGGCAGTGAAGCAAGTGCATTCTGGGAGTTGTCTTTCATCCACATACCAAAAATAAATATTCTGGCTTTTCTCAGTCTAGAAAGCTTCAAATTCAAAAATAATTTTACATTTCTTCTACATAAATGACCCATTTTAAATACACATTAATCTTTCCAGAGGTGAAGTATCCCTTTAATTCATGGAGACTTTATATTTATACATAGGCCTATGTAAAAGTATTGAATAGTTGCGTGAATAAATGTTTGTCGTCTGTACTATTAATATTTTATCTGTTTATTTATCTGAGTTGAAATGTTATTGTGTAATGTGTGTGTTGTGGAGCGTTAAATGAATTTAAATGATCTCCAGTCAGCTCAAAATGGTACAGGAAGCACTTAAAGGTAAATTTAAAATGAAGCCGTTTTTACTGCTTATCAGTTTGTTTTATTTCATTGGAAAATTGCATATAGTATTGTGCTTAAAATGAACAACTGTACAGAATAACATTAATGCAAATTGTGTATGTGTGTGTGTATACATATACTGTCTGTTCAATATTTTTGTAGCTAAACAGAAATATATATCTATAAGAATTGCCAATAGCGACGAAACACTGGTTGTAGTCACAAGTTTAATTGGAAGAAGAAAAGATGTTTTTCACAACTGTGAATATGTTCTTTTGAAAATGGTTGCATAGCTATTTTGAAACCAGTTTTCTCACCAGAGCACCAAAGAGGACTGTGTTTATATCATACGAACATTGAGGGAATCTTATAAGTAGTCTTAAAAGTTAAAATAATACATGAAGACACACAGAGTAATTTGATTATTATTTACCCAGTTTGTATGAGAGAAAACGACAGAGAAAAGCCATGGTCATTGTTAAAAGGAATGTTTTATGGAGTTCGAAGGGTTGCGTTTTACACTATCTCTGCTATGTTGAATAATGTTGTTATGATTTAAATATCACCAAGCACACTTGTGAAATGGTTTGATTGTATGCTGCACTACTGTTTAGTTTTATTAACAGGTTCCATAGGTGAATATTTGTTGTTTGAGGTACTGATTTAGAATGTAAAAAAGCAAGCAAGTGTAGATTTGGTATAATTATGTATCATGTACATTCCTGTCACCAAGATGATCTTGCGAATAATTAATTTTATAAAGAAGGGACTACATCTAAGATGTTGTTTAGTCTGTTGTGTATGGTTTAAAAAATGTCGAATTGTGCATTTTCCCCTTCTAAAACAGTTCTCTACTGTTTTCATAACTATCCCACACCCTGTAGTAGTGCCTTTTTTCACTCGATTGTTCCTTTCAGATACAATATTGCTTTTAAAAAGCTGAAGTGACCTTAGCAAGAAAACACAGCAGGTGTGATTGAGATTTTGTGATTATTAATTAATATATTACTGTGGAAATTCAATGATTTGGGCAAATGTTTTGGTTTTAGCTCTGTAAATATTTAGATGCAGGCCCAACTAAATAAAGGAACTGATTTTACGTATGACTTTTTGTCTTATTTTTTATTTTACACACATCAAGCAAATTAATCATGAGATTGTGTTGCTATATCTTGCTGAAGTGCTAAAATGTTTTGTTATATTGACTACAATGAGTGCATTTCAAAGGGTAATTTGATTTAATATTTTCTCAATCCTCAAATTTTAAAAACAACCGAATATATCCAATAATATCTCTCCACATATCCTCTATCGAGTGCAACATTTATGTTCTTTCTACTATGCTAGAATGCTATTACCTACAACTTAGTAAAACCTGAAGCAAGACAAACTGACAAGAAAGCACAATGTAGTCATATGTGCTAGATATGAAGAGAAAAACTTTGCAATGTGTTGTAGTGGTAGTGATGATCAGTGCTATGATGAATGGCTGTTCACTCGATTAATGCACCTCTGCTGCCATCTCATGGCCACTCAATGCTGGTAGCAACAGGATGTCTGTAAGCACAGAAAAATGCAGAGAAACCAAGAGTACATGGCCCAAACATAATACACTTTGACTCGCACACTTCTGCAGCATTAATTAACATTTAATAATAACATTTTCAGGGATTTTTTTAAACATTCAATTAACTTACTTTGATGAAAATGTATGAAATAATTGACTCACAACCGACCACCTCCCACACATTTTTTTTCCCATAATGGGTGGAAAACACAGCAATTCTCAAATACAATGACCTAATAAAACAGTTTACATAAACATGAAGTGAGCCTAAATTATTATACCGTAGTCACTTTGCATGATTTTCTTGCATAAATTGGTCCATGACTTTTTAATTCATTTTTATTTTTAAAAATAAATTAAGATTGTTCTTTTAATATCTGAAAAACCATGATTGGGAACCCTGAGAAAATGAAGAAACGTCCAAGTACACAAATAATCTTGGATTACTCACTGTTCATGCCTGTTCAGCTCAGTACCTATCACACTGACATGTAACAAAATGCTGCATAAATAAATACTAATCATAGTAATCCTCCATGAATGATAGCCTTGTTATCTCAGTCACTTCAGTGATCTGTGTGAAGCATCTCTTTCAGTCTTGGTCAAACTGAAGGGGCTGAGTCAAGTCACAGCTGTCTCCTCCTTTCCTCGTGCCATTGGTCAGTTTCACATAAAGAAATCTCGTGACGATTGTGTACAATCAGAGAGCATGAGAGAGCGAGATACTGTCAATGGCACTTTTACTAAGGCTGAGGGAAATCGGTGCCCGACTGTGACAGACAGTGATTCTAACGATGGGAACTATAAGCACAAGCAGGCACCAGCGTCTATGCGAACATATGAAGATAAACTCAACGCACTAATTAGAACCGACTGTTTTGGGGCTGCAGATACAAGATTTCTTGAGCGCCGAGAGGCCGTGCGTGTCTCCGCGGCAGCAGAATGAATGTGGGCACCCAAACTAATCGGTTTCGCACTTGAAGTAGCAGGGTTGGCTCTTTTACATGACAACCAGCAGATATTTTGTTCTGTTAAATGACCAGCCATAAAAAGAGAGCTATATACCAATTGTGAACTAATATTAACGTAGTTTATGGTTGAGCATGCATGTACGGTAGATAAGCTACTTTAGTTTTGCGAGTTTAAAGCTTGAGAAAGTCGAGCTTTAAAATTTTGAAAAAAACATAAACATATTTTATTAATATCATTTAGAAATGTATCAGTATAAAAATAAATATTATTTTTAAGATTTAGCCTCCGCCTTTTTTTCTCGCATGTTTTCCCTCGGAGTTCCTCCCCCTGCGGCGCTGGGCGGAGTTTCATACCGAACCAGACGCTCCTTTTGTCGGATTCGTTTCGACCTGACTCCCCGGGGTTTACGGCTAAAAAACAGATACTTAAATACAATAAAATCGTTTAACACGAACACATCGCTAATTAAAAAGCACATCCGTGCCGGAATATTGAAACAGGTAAGAGATTTGATCCATTTTTAAGCCCGTTTGGAACGGTTTTCAATTTGCTCGTCCCCGAGTCTTTGTAACATTCATGGCGGCTCTGCAGTGAGAGCTCTGGGGCGAGAGAAGGCACAAGCGCCCGCTCAAACCTCTATGTTTTATTCTGATTCGCCGAAACATTGTATTAGTACACTGCTATTTAATATGTGATCAGAATTAAACATTTAAGTATTTTATTCATGACACAATTGATTTTACAGTGAAATAATGCATTTTATGATATTGTCACAATCCCTGCAAAAAACACAACATCTGCATGCAAATACACCTGAATTTTCAGTAAGGATGCAACTGATATGCGTATATAAAGACATCGATTCGCATTTTTAATCGTCGTAAGCGCTATTCGTCGTACTTTCCCCAGTAGCTCGCGCGCTAGCTGAGGCTCGTGCCAGCGGAAGCTGCGTGGTGACTCCTGCCGGAATAAAGACGCCATTACCGGGGTTGCAAACAGACTAACGGTCGGTGCAATACAGAAAACGTATTTTACACTCATTCATTTAATCAGTTATAGTGAGCTTCACACGAATTATTAAAGTAAGTAGGCGGAAACGTTGTTATTGACAGTACTTTTAATAAAACTCAATGTATTTTTGGACAGTTTTGTCATACTTTTGGTCAGAGGTGTGCAATACTTCTTGAACATAACACGACCATTGAGGTTTATTGTTCATGGAAAGACTCGAAAGAGTTGCAGAAAGAATAACATTTTTGCGTTTTTAGCCTTTTTGGCTCAGTTGACCTTGCGCGCGGGCGGGGATGACACTGTAACCGGGAAACCGGCGCCTCGTGCGGGCGCGCAGCGAGACACACAGCTCGAGAGGAACGCGGGCACGTGCGAGGTGCATCAGTGACACTTCTCGGGGATCCTGCGATAGATCATAAATTAAATGATATATAACATAGAATATAGTACAAGACAGTAAATATTGTGATACTGGTCAAGTAAAAGTATACATGCGAGCCTTTCCTCGATGATACTGGTAAAGTAAAAGGATACATGCGAGCCTTTCCTCAACATAAGTATTGTTATATCACGCAAGATATACACATACAAATGTAACGAATGCCAGTGAAACACTAGACTTAAAGTTTGTTCGTTTTTATAAAATTTGAAGTAAACATGAATTACACGAAAATATATAAAACCAGTTAAACGTTTAAATAGATGCTAAAGCAAACCATATATGTGTTTAATTGTGTCATATCTATAACAGATCAGAAAATAAAATGTCTGTACTGTCTTTATGCGTTTAGTGAAGTACTCGCCTATGAAAGTGCTGCACTGGCAGAATGTAAACAGTGAGCGCTCGCGGAGAACGGGAGGAGAGACCGAGACTTCCGCGGACACGATGCGCTCGAGCAAGGGTCGTGTTCGTCCTCGCGTCTCGCTGCTCGTGGTTACATAATCCCAAAGGAAAGCCTTTCCTGCCGTTCCTTGCCAAGATGACCCCCGACACCATGTAGGCTACGTGCGTTTCTCTCGCATCCTCAAACCGTGGCATGAATCGTGCAGGAATCCCGGATAGTTGTCGGTCCTTTCTGGTTTAGCCGGTCGCTCTAAGTGAACCAAGATGAAAATCGCGGCTTGGTCATGTATAGACGTTGGAAATATGCGATCTAGCATCCCGACATGGTTTCTCGCCGCTCGCCGCCGCTGGTGCACTGGTATGGCCACGGCGTGATGACGCGTCCGTGTCGAGGTGCTCCAGAGGCGGGGCATGGGCACATGATGTTCCTCTGGGTGGCAGTGATGAAATCAAGGACATTTCATTAATCTACTACCATTTACAAAATAATAATAAAATCAGTATTTACCTTGTTTAATACATTAATTGTACATTCCCTTTCATTACATTCCTATGTGTCTGTGTTGTTTTTGTTAACTAAAACTATTCAAAATCGTTTCCGGTCATTTAAATTAAATCAAATATAAATGTTAGAGACAAAAAAAAAAAAGAAAAAAAGAAAAAAGAAAAGAAAAGCCAACCACAACCTAAACCACAATTACTAACTATTATAATATTAACTCTATAGATTCTAAAAAAACAACAACTAATACATTTAAATACAAATAACAAAATCACTACAACTGAAAATATACAAAGAAAAGCTACTTCAAAATATTAATACTAATACTATACAAATAATACTAAAGTAACACTGCTCTGTACAGACAAATCAAATATTGATTTCCATATGATATGAGTTTAGGAGAACTCATTTTGCTTATTTCCATTAAAATGGCAACCTTTTTTAACATTTATTCCTTAACTAACCAGCATCTGTTACTTTTGTTTACTGTACTTGCTATTAATACAGTAGTGAATATCATTAATTTTCAATTTCACTACAACCTGTTCTTTAGATACTAGTATTTACAGTGTATGTCCTTACTCCAGTTGTGAATAGTATTTATTAAATTATAGTCATTAGTGTGTTAAATTCTAGTACTTATTTCTTTGTTATTAGACACTCACAAGTAACGTTTAGTTACTAGTAACGACAAGTAAGTTACTTTTGAATTGTATAAGGATCCGGGGTACAGATATCTATGGAAGCTTGTTTCTGCCACAGAATTAAACATTTTAAAATATAATTGTGACTTTTTTTTTTTATTTAAAAGTCAGAATTGCAAGTTTTATTGCAATTCTCATTTTTTATCTTGCATTTCTGAGAAATAAAGTCAGAATTGCGATCAAACTTGCAATTCTGACTTTTTTCTCGCAATTGCGAGGTTTATATCTCGCTATTCTGACTTTTTTAACACGCAATAGTATTTTCACCACTCCACACCGACTGCTACTAACTGTCAAGAGTTTCCTACTAAAGGGATTGAAACATCTAGTCCTATTAGCTTTACCGACTTTATATCATGCAATTCTAACTTTAGCTAATTCTAATTTTAACTTTTTTATTTCCCTTGCGTGTTGTAAATTCAGAATTGCAAGATAAACATGCAATTCTGAGAACAAGAAACTTTATAACACACAATTGCGACTTTATTTCACGCAATTCTGACTTTATAACTCGCAATTGCGACTTTATATCACGCAATTCTGAGAAAAAAAGTCGCAATTACCTTTTTACCTTTTTTTTATTCTGTGGCAGAAACAAGCTTCCATAGATATCAGCTATTCTCTTCCGACTAGTATTTATGTTACAATTGACTATTCATGTGGTTCTAGTGCTTATTCTTTAGTTACTTGTAACATTACTTATTACAATTCGGATTGTTATCAGTATCTCTACAAGTTCTCCTAATTCTACACTAATTGCATAAACACTGGTACCTGTTTATTAGAATGTGTATTCCAATTGTTGCTAGTAACATCTGATATCTTACATGTAAAGTTTTTAATTAAATTAATTTTGACTAGTTATTATATGAAAAGTTAAAAAGCAGTTGTTGCTAACAAGAAAGAAAATGCTACTAGTAACAGTTCAAGGGATATGTATTAATATCTCATAAAAATGTACTAATATACAATAAAATACTATATAATAAATAACTTTATTCGATATTGCAATAATGACTGGTTGCAAAGGAATAAGCACTAGTATCTAATGAATGTCACTACTGGATAAGAGCTACTTTAAATGAATAATGCTGAAAAGGTTTGTCACATTCAGTAGTCCATATTTACATCCTAACTTTGAATTCTCTCTCTCTCTCTCTCTCTCTCTCTCTCTCTCTCTCTCTCTCTCTCTCTCTCTCTCTATGCAGCCACTTGGCCAGTGAAGTGTCAAGGTGGAGATTGGTGAATTCTGTCATCATGAATGGCAGCACCAGTGTGTCTGGCACCCAGACAGGACGAATCAAAATAGAGTCAAGTACGCTTGCACAATGTCAATAAAGAGTATATTCACACAGACACTCAACAATTACACTGCTTTTCAATCTTTCAACATACTCAATGCTTTGGTGTTGGTTTATTTGTTAGATTTAGATACATGGAGCAAAGAGGACTGCATGACACTGCTGGAGAGGATACGCAGTCTGTTACCTGATGGAGACACAATGAAGTATAAAACCACAGAGTCTCATTTTGACTGGGAGAAGGTGGGGTTTGGGGCGTTCACTGGAGACATGTGTAAGCAGAAATGGCAGAAAGTTTCCACAGAGGTGAGCCAAATTCCAGTGAGCTAAAGCAATAATGCGCTTGTTTTCCAAATAACACTGATAGGCGTTTATGTGAAAGACATTCTGTTTAGATTGTCCATGTAAAGATTATTTTACTTTGAACTTTGCTGGCACAATAATAAGCAGATCATTAAAATGATTATTTGCCTTAAATCAAACAGAGTTAATTTAATCATTTTCCCACCCTAGGTACGTAAATACAGAACGATGACAGAGCTCATTGTTGATGCTATTGAATATGTGAAGAACCCTTATAAGGGGAAAAAATTGAAGGTGAGAATGTGAAGTTATCAAAAGTTCTTGAAATCTCTTTTATCCTAATAAAATGTCATGTTTTATCCTGATGTGTTGTGTCAACTAATAGAGCATTTTCATAGTGTTTATGCATTTAACTCTGTTTAGACACATCCAGACTTCCCAAAGAAACCCCTTACTCCCTACTTTCGCTTCTTTATGGAGAAGCGAGCCAAGTATGCAAAAATCCACCCCGAGATGAGCAACTTGGATCTCACCAAGATTCTGTCCAAAAAATACAAAGAGCTTCCTGAAAAGAAAAAGGTTAGTTTTTGTGGTTGACATGAAATACTTTTGGGATGTTTAGTTGTCCTTCACTAGCCGCGTTTTCATTACCCTTCAAATTGCGCAAATTGAAATTGCGCTCAATGGAAACACGTCAATTTCGCAAAAACGCCATAAAGTTTTTACGCTTGCATGAGGAGGTATTTCAGGCAATTCGAAAAAGGAATATTTCGCAAAACTGCAATGGAAACAGTTTTTGCGCATTTACAGTCACCTGACATAGATGACGCGGTGTGTTTGGACAGAAGATGAGACAGAGTTCTTAATTAAATTCATAAAAGACAAAAGAATTGCAGGAATACTGGATTCTAAACCTCAAAGAAACGCCACAATCAAGAGCTGGAAGCAGAAATGAGGAGAAACACCAGACACTCCTCATACGAGCCGCTCACAGTATAAGAGTCTTTCCTTGCCATTAATGCTTGGATAACACACACACACACACACGTCTCCTTCGGTTAATAATTATGGCCATTAACAGTAGTGAAAAATGTAACAGAAATGGTAACCTAAATAATATAAACATTCTTTTGTACATTCCCATAAATATTAACCTAAATTGTTATTGTTCATTTAAAAAAGTCTAGTGCTTTGGTATTTACTTTTCTACTTTTCTAGTATGTGAAGAATTTCATTCTTTTCAACGATTTGAGCTGTTTTTCTCATAAAGTTCTTGTAAATAGTACTTTTGAAGGTAATTTTTTTTGTTGCTTTTGCTTTTACATTTGCTCTATAACTTTTGTCAGCTCAAGTACATTCAAGAATTCCAGAGAGAGAAAGAATCTTTTGAGAAGAACATGGCACGATTCAAGTTAGTGTCCACGTTCCTCTGCACAAAAATACCTAACACAAGTATGTCTGGTTTTTGTACTGGTGATTCAGTGTGAAGCTTCTATTGTTTTTAGGGAGGACCACCCAGATTTAATAGAGGAGAGAAAGAAGTCAGACCTCCCAGAGAAGCCCAAGACCCCTCAGCAGCTATGGTACAACCATGAGAAGAAAGCCTACATGAAAATTCACCCAGAGGTAACAAAATTTGGCAGGAAAAAGGCCCTAGTGGTCATATAGTTTTGGTATAGCAACTCAAGTACAAAGAGTAACTGAGTAACTGAATCAAAGTCCAGCTTATGACTTATTTATATAAAATGCAGTCTATGTTTTTTTTACTTATTTTTGAGCGCATTTCATCATATTCAACTGTTTATGGATGGACCTACACTCACTCTTCCGTGTTTGATACTTTTGTAGGTAAGCCAGAAGGAGCTGAAGGAAGTATTACGTAGACAGTGGTCCCAATTACCAGACAAAAAGAGGCTGAAATGGATAAGCAAAGCTCTAGAGCTGCAGAAACACTACGAGGTATGGCTTTGTGTTCTCACTGAGGCTAAGGTGATGAAGTCTTTGTTGATTAGAGGGACAAATTACATTGTAAACTTTGTGAAATATTACTTCCTCATACAGGAAAGCATGAGAGTATATTTTGAAGCTCATCCAGATGCAAACTCTGATGAGCACGTCAAGTCTGTTTTAACCAAGGCTGAACGGCAGCTCAAGGACAAGTTTGATGGCCGGCCAACCAAACCACCACCGTATGTTTTAAACCGCTAAGTAACATTTGGTTTTCTCAGGAATCTCTTAATTTAGATGTTTTGCATGACTTATGCTGACTTATCTTACCAAGATATGTTGCTTTTAGAAATAATGTTATTGACCGTCTTGAAATCAACTAGTGGTTCTTGTCTATATATTTGCAGTATTTTTCATATATATGGAGTTTTTTAAAGTATATTTTTATTGTTCTGCAGAAATGGCTATTCGTTGTACTGTGCTGAACTAATGGTAAACATGAAGGACGTGCCAAGCACGGAGCGAATGGTGCTATGCAGTAAGCAGTGGAAGATGATGACCCAGAAAGAGAAGGACATGTTCCAGAAACGATGTGAACAGGTCTTGTAGACCCATCTACTCTCGGTTGTTTAAAGCAAAAGAGAAAATATTAAAAGTCAGTATCAAATATTAGTTATCCAAAAAGGTTTCTTTGGTTGACCATTGGCTGACCCCTTTTGGGGTGATTGATGGCCGAAATGGTAGACTTATGCTCATCAAGGCTACATGTATTTGATCAAAAATACAGTAAACAAGTAATATAGTTAAATATTATTACAATTTAAAAGAACTGTTTTGTCAGAACAAGAATGTCACATGATCCTTCAGAAATCATTCTAACAAGAAACATTTATTTTAATAATATTATTGTGGAAATAGTGCAACTTTTTCAGTATTGTTTGAACAGAAGTTTTAGCATTTATTTGAAATATAAATCTATGTATCTCATAATACATTTATTTACTGTAACATTTGATCAATTTAATACATTCTTGCTGAATAAAATTATAATAAAAAAAACACAGTGTTAACTGAAACTTAACTTAAAAAAATTATTCTTCATTGACATAACTGTCAGTAGATTTTGGAACTAACAAAGGGGGAAGGTAAACACTTTAATTGGCAAAGCAGGCATGGTTAACAATGAATATAAATTCTTAATAACACAGTTGTTACGTTAACACTGGCTCAGCTATAACTAAAAATTACAATGTTTATCTGTCTCATCAGAAAAAGAAACAGTATGAGATTGACCTTCAGAGGTTTATTGAGGTAAGTACAAGGCACCACAAATTCATACCATTAAAACAGAGACTGTTGAATTCTTGATCAAGGGAGGCTCTGCTTATTTTGACACTTTGTCTTAAACGCCATCTCTGCAGAGTCTCCCAGAAGAGGAGAGGGAGCGTGTGTGTGGAGAGGAGAAGCTGGGAGGCAAGATGAGCTTAGGGGGTGCAGGCAGCCCCCTGAGGGCCAAATCCCCATGTGTGAAGGTGGGCATGTGCAAGATGTCCTTGTTTATATACATGCATGCTGTTATGCTCTTGTGGTATGCTGTCTGGATCAGAATGAGTAGTAGTTTCTTCTTGTCTTGCCGTAGGAACGGTGTCGTGACCCTGAGCTGGATCAATGGGGGCATGCCCTTTCAAAAGAGAAGCGAGACAATAAAAATAAGAAAACACGGCTTCCTGAAACACCGAAGACTCCAGAGGAGATGTGGCAGCAGAGCGTGATAGGAGACTATCTGGCTAAATACAGAGTAAGAGCAACGTGAATGATTTTCATAAGTTAGGACGAGACCTCTTACTGAATCACAGAATGCTAAATTTGTATTAAACATTTTTGTGACATCAAGCAAAATCTCATTGGTCTAAAACGCTTCATATATTAAGCATATTTGTACTGATTGGCTTGCTTTGCACAGCCTTTCTAAAGTACTTGAGCTACCACTACATTCTTTTCTAGAAACCTTAAACTTAAACTGCTGCTCTTCACAGAATGACCGGAAGAAAGCGCAGAATGCAATGGATGCTGCTTGGAAGGCCATGGAAAAGAAGGAGAAAATTCCATGGATCAAGAAGGCTGCAGAGGACCAGAAGCGATACGAGGTTCAGTACCGGACCGTGGTCAGTGACCAGACGTTTTGACCACTGTCTTCTCACCTGTGCTGAAGAAATGTCAAAATGTTGGTCACCCCTAACTTTCCTCCTCCCCAGTGTAGAGGTGGAGGAGTCTGCAATGGGATGCACTTGTATCTCAGTGTGTATATGCTTAGTTTGTGCCGTTTCCAGCTGAAGTTGGTGGAACTTGCACTTTTGTTTGATGAGTGTGACTCAACATCATTGCAGTGATGTTTAAATGTTTTCATTTTAGTGTTCTGTCACTTATTCTACCATGCTCTAATTCTGTCACTCTATTCTACCTGGCATCTTGGTGTGTTAACTTTTGTGTGTATATATATATAGATATATTTTGCAGTGGTTTGTCAGCCTGCTCATCTGTTTTCATGAGCATTTTAACATAGACTATGTCTTGTCTTTGCATTTAGGATCAATAGAAAAAGTCTCTTTGCTCATGTTTCTTGTTTTTTTTTATTCTGCAGAGGGATCTTTTAGAGATGAGGACAGTTCTGTCAGGACAGGGACAAAGAAAACCAAAATTTGATGGCGAGCCTAAGAAGCCCCCAGTGTAAGTGTCACGTTTTTAGCTCGTTGCTTCCAGAGAAACTTTCCTTCTTGTAAAAAAACGTTTTGGTTTTGTTTAAAGATGTCCTTGTTACAGTGTAACTATACATTTAACTAGAAAAATATTAATTAACAACATGCACTTACAATATAATTAGGGTTAGGGTCTAGTTTAGGGTTAGTTGCATGTGATTAATTACCTTACATAATTTACTGTTATTACTACAGTAATTACCTGTAACAAGGACAGTGTAAAATAGGGTGTTACCAAAACTTTTCTTCTTTTCCTTTCCAACCTCAGGAGCGGGTATCAAATGTTCTCTCAGGAACTCCTAACTAACGGTGAGCTGAATCACTTCAGCCTGAAGGAGCGCATGGTGGAGATCGGCAAGCGATGGCACAAGCTTAGTCAGAGCCAGAAAGACAAATATAAAAAACAGGTGGAGGAACAACAGCTAGAGTACAAAGCTGAGCTTGAAGCTTGGGTAAAGGTAAGAAGTTTGTTGAATCATCCAGTTTTGCAGATCAAATACACTTTGTTTATTATTGGGTCAATGGCATGATGCTAATTTATTGTCCTATATATTAAGTAGTTCAGAAATACATTAAAAATGAGTTACACCTCATACATTGTTTTCAATTTCTAAATAAAAATTCATTTTGATCATTTTTAGGGGGCATAAAGTAAAAAACGATAAAAGAGAGCCTTGTTAAAAGAAAATGAAATTATTTAGAAGAAAACTTTAAGTAATCTGTCATTATTCTTATTATATATTAACAAAGACTTCCCTACTTTTTAATTTTTAAAAAACAAAGCAAATTGTTCAGGTAAAATATCATGTAGTGTGAATCTGCAAAAACATAGATGTTATTTATGAATAAATATAAATACAAGGAGTACACTTTAAAGGGTCATGAAACCCCCTGTTTCAGCACCAGTCAGTTTTGAAAAATGCTACAAAAGTGCATTGACCAATGTAAGTTCCGGAGTGGAATGGGAAGAGGGGAGACCGACAACACAGCAACGGCTTAGATTCAGACTTTATTTCGCTCTCATTGAGTTAAAAGCATCAAAGCTTCCCACAAATGCACGCTGCAATTTTCCAGTATCATTACACGCAACACAATATACATGGTTTTGCGAGAAGTAAGTGCATCTTTCACTTACTGTATGCAATCTCACTGTTTGAAGCGCCTGGGCGCAAACAATGCGTGCTGTCGTGAATAATTAAGCGAGGTGTCTTCTCATAGGATAAGGACACACAGTCTCATGAATAATTATGAGACACTGATGAGTCATCGCTGTAAAACTTCACATCCTGTGACGTTGACACGAAGATGAATTTAAACCAAATTTGAGATTTGCTCTGCAAGTCAGTCTGGCCAAGAGCCCATTCAAACCCATTTCCAATTTTTCCAAATCGAGGCACCAATCACAAACGTTGAGGTGGGCTTTACACGATGACGATCGTTCTGATTGGTTTTAGGTCTATCCAATTGCGCCCAGAGGCATTTGAGCGATGTCCGTTGGTGACGCGTTCCTTTGGAAATGGGCTGAGAATGAACCTTCCCCAGACCCACTCTTACAACTGAGAAGGGTCTGCTGTCAACCAGGCTATGAAAATAGTGCAAAAAAGATTCAAATGAACTAGGTTTCTTCTACAATTAAAACTACCAAATGGTAACATTGCTTTCTATCATGTTCAACACACTGTTAAACAATACTAAAATCTTAGGAAATTTAGTTTAGGGGTTTTGACCCTTTAAGAAATTGGCACACAGGTTAAACTAGATTTTAAAAAGATTTTCCTTTTCTTTAACATGGACAATTTTGTGTGTCTTTTACCTTATGACAAAAATAAATGTGTGAACAATGTGAGTTTGGAGATTTGTAGTGACACATTTCCCTCTCGTTTTTGCTTTTTTTCCTAGTCACTGTCCCCTCAGGAGCGTGCGTTTTATAAAGAGTTCTCCACTACGGTAAGTAATTGCGCATTTTTGCAGCTGTAACCTGTACTTTATAAAGCAAAGCTGTGTATATTAGAATTACTTCTCACACAGCATTCATATAGCTGTGATTTACTCTTCTCTATGCTGTAACCCTCTGCACTGCATGGCAAGATGAGGCACTCTGGTTAATTTAGTTGATTGATTTTACTTATAGAGGCTATTTCTGTCTCTGCCACCACATGTGGCTGGCTTTTTTAACGGCTCAAACTCGGCACAAACTAACATGACTTGAATGGATAATATTCTTAGGGCTGTACTGTGGGCCTAATAATCATTGCTTAAGCTTGAACGTGTTTTTTTCCCTGTGCTGCTCTGTCCTTGCACCCCTCTACCCCACCTTCTCTTTGCCCTCATAGAAACGGCGAAGCACAACAAAAGCACGAGGTCCTGGGGCGAAAGTCCGAGTCACCAAGGCGAAGGCGGTAGGTGCCAGAGCCGCGACGGTGGGTCCTGGGGGGGGCAAGCGTTCCATGGCGTACCGGGCCAAGGTAACGCCCGCTCTCTCTGGGCAACTCACCCACACAGGCTGTGGACTCACTATGAAGTGTCTTAGGGTGTTAATCATCTTAAAGTTTGCTAATTGATGTGTGTTTGTATGTGTGTACACAAACAAATACAGTGATACACATGCATAGCTGCTTGTTTGAAAGATATGTGACTCTTGGTTTCCAGCAGGACACGTCGGACTCCGATGACGATGATGACAAAACCGACACCTCAGACTCGGAGGATGAAGATGATGAGTCATCTGGCAGCACTGATAGTGATGATGATGATGAAGATGACGAGGTAAATTTTTTGTTGAATTTTTAGAAAATCTGCTCAATTATTATTGACGGTATTCATTTTTTTCTAACATTGACGCATGATACACAGAATGAAGATGACGACGATGATGATGATGACCGGTCAGACGGCTCCAGCAGCTCATCATCAGAAGATAGTAGTGACTCTGATTCAGACTAACCTGTCCCACCCCCTCTTAGAGGGGGCTGTGCTGGACACGCCCCCTTGTAATACCCCTCCCAGAAAACAGGGAAGGGGGTTCAGTAGCTGTGAGCTCACAGCATGCAGTAATCTTGCTCCCTATCTTTACAGGGCAAGAGACAATATGGGGGCCAACAGCTCTCCCCATCACCACGTCCATGCAACAGACATAGTCAATCGGACAACTTTTATTTGTTGTTTTTTCTTTTAACGGAGCTGTGTTACATGTGTGGTAATCGCATAAATTTTTATTGCCTTTATATAGGTGTGTTATTAAAATCTGTGTTGGCTGTTTTTTGTTCTTTTTATTTTAACTTGAAAATAATTTGTTCAAAGCCGGTTGAGCTTTTATAAGTTTCAAAAGTATCAGGGTTGCTTGGAGGTGGATGTTAGGGTTGAAAGACTTTGGAATGGAGATGAGATCCCCTGTTCTCCTGTTTATATTTGTTTGCCTCAGCTAGTTGCTGGAGCTCTGAGGACTATACGAGCTGCTCAAGTGTTGTTTAGAACGTTATGTTGCAGATCCTCCATAATAAATGCACTTTTTCCCCTCTTGTACTTAATTGTGCATTTTCAGATACATAAAAAAGTGGTATTTATTATTGTTTTACTAGGGGACTTTTAGTAGGTGGATGAGAGTGTGTACCAATGTGCCAAATGATTTAATCCATTGTTATAAAAACATGACAGATGCATTTAAGAGCAATAATTTTCAACCTTTACTGACTTTTAACCAACCCAGAGACCCTCTATAGAAATGCTAGATTTCATAATTCTTTATAATAATAATACATTTAAATAATTACTTATAAATAATTCTATATTATATTCAGTGAAGGTCCAGCATCTACAATATATGATTAACTTCTTATATACTAAATGTATTTATTCATATAATAATTCATAATAATTAATTATATATTGAACTTCAAGGATGGAGGATGATGATTTGATCTGTACCTGAGTTAAAACATATTTACAAAAAACAAACAAAATTAACTTAATTTGACATGCAGTTACTATTTATTGTAGCTGTTTTCCAAATACGTTGAAAGGATGAATTTTTTTAACAAAATTGATTTCTTTATTAATTTAAATTATTATTATTTTTTTCAATTCTTGTGTCTAATGACCTTAATAGCCTATACTTTGATTATTACTTTGAGTGAGTAGCCTACCATTGCTGATCAGCATTCTCGAACGAGTTTGTTATTTCTGTCAGTGAGGCTGAATTGAATACTGCATAACGCGTTCATTTTGCCAGCGGTATCAGATTTCCATTTAAAAGTTAAGCGTTCCTAGTTCCTGCCATTAGTTGTGGTCCTGTGCAGGATTCCCTCCTCCGGCCCCCTCCAGCCCACATGCTTGATTTCGCTTCCTGTCCAGCAGCTCCAGATGGGGCAGATCAATGCGCGCATTCCAGCTCATTGTAACTGTAGCGGCATGTGATTTCAGCCCGTAATGTCCTCGCGCTGGATTGAGCACAATGCAGTGAATATGGTGCCACTTGGAAACACGGAGCTCTACGCACAATCGGTTTTGCAAGTACTTTTTAATCTATTAATACGGAGTGAAACCGCAGCTGCCTCGGTAAGTTATAAGGCGTGGTTTTTTCCCCCTGAGTGGCAAAATTTGTTTAGACAAATGTGATGTCAGCAGCAAACAGAAACTTCAGGAGAGGTTTATTTTTAGGGATTGTATTTTTCCTGGGAAAGATCGCACTTAACTATTAAAATATTTACTTCTCTGGAAAATTCACCTTAAACTGGAGAAGTTGTGTCTTGCAACATGCAGCTGGTTGACCAACTAGCATGTTTAAAAAGAAAATTGACCAGATTGACCAGTTCAAGATGCTGGTTTTGTTGATGGCCCAAAATTGGTCTAGCAGCTTGGACCAGAAACCAGCTACTAGCTTAAACTGGATTTTCCAATAGGGAACAGATGTAGTTGACATGTTCCCCTCTCACTGATATTAATGTATTTTTATTGTCTCAATTTGAGGCTGTTTTATTGAGGTGACTACAGAGATGAGGTCCTCATCCTCGCGTTTATCAAGTTTTTCCTCCAGGGATTCTTTATGGAGTCGGTGAGTAGAAAATACACTGCTCTTTTTTATGTTATACCACTAAATATTCCATCTGCTCATCATATGCTTGGTGAGTTTATTCTGCCTCCAGATTTGCACATCAATCTATACTAACACTCCTCAATTTACAGCTGAGTAGTCAAACTATTTTTAAGTTTAATCAAAGAACTGCCTGAACTCTTAAACTGTTTCATGGCCACATGGACAGATTGTGGTCATGTGAGGCCCTGGGCTGCCTCTTTGGATGCCCCCTCTCATCACAAATGATGTGTAATAATATTGCAGTGCAAGAAACTGTGAGATATATATTTAAAAAAGCTTTGTGCCTATTTGCTCAGCTGAAGTTCCTACAAAGTAAAAATGTGTAAATTTGAGACAAACCATTACGTGCTTGTGCTGTATTATAACAGCATAATAAACACATGACTAACTGTCATACGATCTATAACTGTATTTTATGTGACATTGACTGCATCTTAAATATTTCTTGCGTCAGTGCATGAAACCGTAAATTATGGATATTCAGTGTAGATATCAGCATTAGGACAAAAAAAATTCACTTTATAGACTATTACATTTATGATCTATGAATGGAATAAGAAATACAACCTAATGCATAAATAAATGAAGATATCCGCATTAGGTTAAACAATTCACTGGATAGACTACAATAGCTATATCTATATTTATAATATGAATGGAATAATAAGAAATATAACCTAATGCATATATAAATTACCTAACTGGACCCTTTTTTATTTTTGCACAATTTAGTTCTGGATTATTTCTTTTATTAACATACTAATTAATTCACTTTACCAATCATTTATAATTTATTCTTGTTTTTTTTTTAAATGTATTCTTCATTATTATGAATATTATTTGAACTATACGCTATTATTTATTAATTTGTTTTGACTTCTGGAAAAAAATGGAAAAAAGGTATTTTATAAAGCTGCAAAGGTGACGGTTCTGACGCATGCGCAGTTTCTCCTCTTGTGTATTCCGTCATCAATGGTGGGAGGAGATGAGCGTGCGTGCACGCGCTGGTGTCAGGGAGCTCAGACCGTCAGGACGGGGGGGAAAACGGAGGAAAGAGAAAGGGAAAACAGAATGAAACCGCTTCCGAAACCGGAACAACAATAATTGAAGGAAATACTCAAATTATCATACTATTTTAAAGCTAAATTGTGGAATGAGGGCATTTAAACCAGCATCTTGTATCTTACATGGGGAAAACAAGGAGAGGAGCCTGAGCCGTTTTATGTAGATGCAAGTGGATAATTAAGACAGGGGAAGAGGAAAGACGTGGAAATTACACACAACGACCCTCTCTAGGGACTGGAATTGCTCAGTGAAGAAAAAGACACTGTCTGCCACACATTTGGCAACGTTTCTTCTCATTTTACGCATTGCCTTGCCATTCAACCTTACCCAAACTGAGACATCGCTCCGTTCTTGACCACCCCTGTCTAATTCATGGTGCTATTGTGATTTTTCTCCCCTCCATTTTTATTGGGCGACTGTGTTTGCAAGGATGCCGGATCAGATATCCGTGTCCGAGTTTCTCTCGGAGACGACGGAGGATTACAATTCCCCCACGACTTCAAGCTTCACCACCCGCTTGCAGAGCTGTCGGAACACGGTCAATGTTCTGGAAGAGGTAAGGCCGCTCTGTCACTGTTAAATGAGGGAGGCTCAACTCGCACTATTGTGCAAGACACAAATAACGGTCCTTGAACGAGCCCAATCCAATGGAGGATCTACTTTAAACATACTTAACGCTCATTTCTGTCCTGCAACCTCTAAATTCTCCTTGACACTCTCTTTCTCGTTTGAATCACCGGTTCGTCCCCGTTGGGTTGCATGTAGTTCGGTAGATATGGATTTACAATGAATACACAGAATGCGGCGCTGATGAACAGTCATATGAATATCCATTGTTAACAGTAACACTTTAAATTATTCCATAACATTATGTCTCCGTTTCGGCTTTTTGGTCGTAATGTCTGCTGTTTTAAGACTATTTTATTGTTTTGTGCGCATGTTAACGAGATTATTTTTTAATAACAACGAAAATCTGTGTTCTTTTGGTTTTATCAATCTATTGTAATGCGGTTATAAAAAATACATTTTGTTTATCTAGAATTTCATGTAAGCTGGAAGAGGTCTGTTGGATTTAATATACATTTTAAATATTTAATACATTTAATTGACTATGTGCACACAAGAGAAAACGTCATAATTTGGAGTGTTGGCGCAATTCTCTTGAAGAACTGTGATGTCATCGAAGCATTGGATGTTCAGTGAATATTAGGAGCTTGATGAGTCAATAGGAATTTGATACAAAACGTTACAGCCTTCAATATATATATAATATATATTTTTTTGTTGCTATAAAGATTTTGCACTTTTGAGAAATGATCGGTTTTAGCTGTTTTATTCTACATGGAGCCGGTTGCCCCATTAACGGTAGCTGCCATATTGACATTACACGACCAGCCATGTCATGCAATTGGCATAGTTGCTATTATTAATAATATGAACTATTATGCTATTATAATGTTTACTTTATATAGTGCTTTACAAAGCAAACAAGTTTAAACAAAACCAGCAATAAAATTTCGTTCAAGTCTTATTTACAGGTTTGGAGTGAGCATGTTTGTGCATAATTACCATACAAATTTGCATTAATAAATCTTTTTTAAAATCAACAATAAATTCCATTATATATCTGACATATATATATTAAGGGATATCCAGAGATTGTAAACCACCTCATACAAGTGAAACAGTGATTAGATCAACCTCGGTTAATTAGTAAAAGGCAACAAATGAACTGGAACATAAGCGGAGACAGATGGGATAATGGTCCACATGACCTAGATGCCTGTATGTTATTATGTTCATAGATGAGCATGTACTAGCAGAGTGGTAGAGTCAAATGGGATTTGGGAATCTGCATAACCTTTACCTGAGAGGGGTTTAATTTTTGTAATGTTTATGTATGTCATTTGGGATAATATACCAAAGCCATCATTAACTTTTTCATTTCACTATGTGAAACTATGAAATAATTTATCATAATGAATCAAGCTCTTTTAGTTCATCCATAGGCGTAAAAAAGCATTCGAATATTTGCACGCCACGCTTTGATGTTTTTGAGAAGGAAACGTAAGACTCAAGAACAGCCAGTTGTGCTTCCCTAATTCTCAAAAGGCAGAAATCCCACAAGTCACGCGCCAGCATCTCTCATCCTCTGTGGATCTGAGATTTGTGATGTTCTAAGAATAGTTCATGTAACAAGGAGAGGTTATTCTCCTGAGCAGTGGTTCCAGGAGCAGAAAGAGTGAGATAGAGAGAAGGGATTAACCTACTTACACATGGGCCAGTGAACACCTGACTTGCCAAGACAACAGAAAGCTCTGCAGGCGGATGAAGGGGCTTCCTCTTGCTCTGCCACAGAGCCCACTCTCTATTGACACACGTTTTAATGGCTAAGACAGACATTGTGATCCCTGAATGACTCTGAGAGACATGAATGTCACCACCATGAATTAGCAATGTCCAGGGCAGTGATAGGAGGTATTGTGAGGCAGAATGAATGGGAGGTGAATGAACAGCGCTCTGAATAATACACATGGGTAGGCTGCCCATATTTTTTTTTATAGCAAGGGTGTTAAGGAGACGTACAGAATGCTGAGGCTGGGTTGTGTAAAGAGCCCATTAGTGGTTTTAGCTAATTGTGTTTCTGGTGATCTGGAGAGACTCCTCCGTGGTGTCTCGTTTTGGCAGCTCCACATGTTCTTTTGACCTCTTTTGAATACATCATCTGGAATCCAAAGGATTTCTTCTCTCTTATTTTATTCAGAACACAGTTGGACAGTTCATCACGATACGATATGATATCGATTATCTCAGCCAGCGATACGATATTTGCCGATATCTCAAATTCTGCGATACGATTACGATTCGATTCAGGTCTATATCGATTGATTTATTGATATTTTACAATAAGTTTACACAACCAGTTACAGTTTTATAAACTCACAAATGCAACCAAAATATATAACATGAACGTTTAAATAAACTCTTTGAAAATTGCACACCCTCTCCCAATTGGGACATTTACAACAGAAGAGTTCATTTGCAAAAACAGATAACTTCATTCTGGTTCATTTTCATAAATTGTGTTTATTTTGTAAATTTTTTCTTAAATTATGTTGTGACTGATTTCCTGCAGCTCAAACAGTAGAGCGTTGCCGCTTGCAACGCCAAGGTCATGGGTTCGATTCCCAGGGAAAGCGAGAACTGATAAGAATGTAAATGTGTACCTTGAAATACAATGTAAGTCACTTTGGATAAAAGCGTCTGCCAAATTCATAAATGTAAATGTAATGTTTTATTGTTCATTTCAAGTATCAATCAAACTGCAGCTGGGTTGTTTTGATTAAATAATGATAACAAAAAAAATACAGGTAACTTACAAAATTAAAGTTGAAAAATATGTTTGTTATATATTAGGCTAAAAGTTTGTGTTTTTGTGTTTTAGCAAAAGCAGATAACTCCAACAGTTGTTTTTTTTGTTTTTTTTGGGCAAAAGCAGATAACTCCACATTTCATGTTTTAGAGTTAAACAAAATCAAGTAATTGCTATATAATAAAACACTCAGTTAATCTTTGTAATGTAATCTCCTCAGCTGACATAGATGCCTGACAAACTTTATTGTTGTGATTAAATGCAATGCATGGAGATGGGATTTTCCCTCACCACTGTAACATGCTGATTTAGCAAGGTTCCGTGAAAAAGTTCAGCTTTTATCTCCCTTTTACGCCCCGAAGAAGATATCACAGGTTCATCAAGTTCATTTAAATATCCATCCTCGATCACTTTTAGTCAGGTTTGACGAAACTCCTCCCAGCTAGCGCGTCTTTTCGAAGTGACTAAAGCCTGTTTTATGCTTCTGCGTCGAATCGACGGCGTACCCCCGCAGAGCCCTCTGCGTCGCCGCGAACCCCTCTCCGACCCCTACGCCGTAGCTCAACGTGCACCTCCAAAAAATTGTAACTACGCGGCGAGGCGACGCAGACCGCAAGGGCTGTGATTGGTCAGATTCAACGGGATGCAACGCAATCTGACGCAGAAACATAAAACGGCCACAACGCCGTAGGAGTGACGGCGTAGCTACGCCGTGGAGTTGACGCAGAAGCATAATGAGGCCTTAAAACAGCCTTGTCACTTGACCTGAATACTGACCTGATTCGCTAAAATGGACTTATCGGGTTGTGTTCAACATTGTCGGTTTCTGCTGTAAAACATGAACTTGTGATGCCTTGACAATACCGGCTTTTGTGATAAAACGTGTTTAGGGTTCAGTCAAAGTGTAATTGGATTTTTTTTTATTGCTTGCGTCCCTTTTGATTACATGGAGAGGGCGGGATTTATGACTTATACTGTCATAGGGGGGGCCAGCCACCAGGGGCAACTTGATTCAGAACTAGAGGACACGGGAATTTTAGGGAGAAGAAGGGGAATGAGATGACAGATGACATGAATTTGGGCTGTAACTAATGATTATTTTTATGATCGATTAATCTATTGATTTTTTTTTACAATTAGTCAATTAATCTTTTTTTTTTTTTATAAATTTTTTACGATTAGTCAAATATTCTAAAGATTATTTTAAAGATCAATCTAATAATTTTCTGTGGATCAATCCTTGATGAAACATGACAGGCGATTAGGGATGAGCTAATGTCATCGGAGCTATGTAGGTTTAATTGTCATTTTTGCCGTGGTGACATTTAAAAAGAAAGCTGATATTTATGTCAGAATATTTAATAAATATTCAGTCTCATCCCATGATGAGTTTGTAAGTCATGAGACTGAAGGTATTAATCAATCAGATTGAGAAAATAGTTAGATTGTGTTGAATGTGTTCACATGCTTAAGTTTTGCTGTTGATTGCATTATTTCACCAGCCCTTTCAATCAGATCGAAATTTCATCAATCTGATTTTAAGTGGATTATTTGTGTGCACGAAAATGGTTGAGGCCTTGAGTCTCATTCATGACATAGTGTTCTAAAAACACTTTGCTCAAGTTAAAATAAATTATTCTAATGCGCCTCTAGACCTTGTGCTTTTTTACATTCCTTTCCCCTGGCCTGCATCTAACCTTTTTCAAACACAAAACACGTTCTGTGGGAATTTAAACACATCTTTTTAGAGCAATTCATGTAATTATGTGAAATTCAGTTTTTCTCCTTTTCATATCTTTTCAGCCATCCCCCAGTTTTGCATTTATATTTATGTATTTGGCAGATGGTTTTATCCAAAGCCACTAAAGTATACCATGACCTTGGCATTGCTAGGACTCAAACAGTAGTTTGTTCTCATGGTATAAAATGACACACCTCAACATTTGCACTGTCCTTCACTCCATTTTGTCCACAACATCTTTGCCCTAATCCTGCATTCCATACAAAGCCTCTCCATCTTGATAATGGTTTCCATGGCATTGTGCTCATACATTCTCATCATGAGGACCAGGTGGCAAGGTAATGAAGGTAGATGTATAGACCGCTTATCAACAAGCTGCTGGCATGCATACTCAACGACAGTATTTATTTATTTATTTTTTTACTAATTTCTGTCCATTATTTCCATTTGAAATAGCTCTTCGTTTATTTCTTGTGTCGTATTTATACAGCACAATCGAGTGAAGGACGTAAGAGATTCTCTTTTTTTTAGTCCAGCATGGAGTAATGCCTGCACTGATAATCCTCTCTGAAAAAAAAAAAAAGTAAAAATGTCCCTGAGTGCTTAAGGGAGAAGTCCCCAGTGACTGATACTGCAGTTAGCGCTTCATTTACATGGGCATAGAATAAATCCCTTGCACAGAGACACGCAGTTATATTCTGCACTGCAGCAAAACCCATCCAACTATAGACCGGATTCACTCGTTTTATGCCTGAGGTGGAGCTTAAAGCATTAAAGGGAACCATAGACAAAACAGGACAGAAACTTGGGTATTTTATGGTCTAATCTGTTTAGGATGAGAAGACAATGATCAAACTCCTCTTCTGTTTTAGTCTGACTCTGTGGGTTAAACAGGTCAGTGAAATACCTTCTTTACTTGACAACAATGACGCTCATATACTCCTGCTGCTGCCTAGTCATCCCTGTCTCTTGCACACAAAAAAATGAATAAAAGATGTCCACACTTCAAGATTTGCTCATAATATGCTGCATTGTTTGCTCCAAGTGAATTAAACAAGGAAGCACAACAGCAATGTATTGAGTACAATAGTTTTCTTTTTAACAATTCTGGACTTTTTATTTATTTATTGCATTTTTTGGTATCTCTTGTAATTTTGTGTAGTTTGAAGTCCAAGCAGAGATTACGACAGTGTTGTGGAATCTCATCATTGCTTTTTATTTATGGCTCTGGAAACAATGAGTATATTTGCCAACACAAAAGACCACATGCTAACAGTTCACCATACAAATGTGATTCTGATTTTAAAACTATGTAGCCTAGTTTTCCCCAAGCCATTTGTAAGTTTTTTTTTAATGTGGTTGACACCTGCTGGTTTGGCAGCTGTTTGCTTTTTTTTTAGTTTACACATTTATTTTCTGTGCATTCATTCATGCGTTATAGTGCCTGCATAGTAGTCATGGGAACAACGATAAAATGCTCTAGTGACCTATTTTATGGCAGACCTGATCTGCAGCCATTGATTTGTAGCCAGATGGGAAATCAGAGGATTTACACCACATTTGGTTGCCTTGAAATTCCTGGTGAATGAGATCTATGGTATTGTATGGTTTGATGTTTCAGTGCTGACCAGATTTTCATTTTTCACAGCATTATGTTTTCATTTAGCAGGAGCAGATTGAGCTGTTAAATATACTTCTTTTAATGTACATTTACTGCAAATCTATTCATTTAGCAGAAGTTCAATTTACTAATTTTCCAAAGCCATTTTATTACCCTATCCTGGTAATTGAATTAAGTCAAGTCAAGTCAAGTCAAATATATTTATATAGCACTTTTCACAATACAGATTGTATCAAAGCAGCTTCACAGTATTAATCAAAACAACATAACAATGTTCGTTTCTTAGTGGAAAAGCATCCACGTTTGGTAGGGCTGATCAATGGTATTAATGATCAGTTAATTAATTTGAGTATCCCCAACTGAGCAAGCCAAAGGCAACAGTGGTAAGGAACCGAAAAACTCCATCAAGTGACCTAATGGTGTACTAAAACTCCATCAGGTGACCCAATGGAGAAAAAGATTAGAATTCAGCCTTGAAATTAAAGGGAATGATTATAATAATTACCTTGTACAAATCGGTGATAATTTATAGCTTCCTTTTTATAACATTGACAAATTTGTTTAGTTACATCAGGGAAATCAAGTTATGTGGCTCTCTGGAATACTTCTGATTGGTTCATTCTGTGGATTCAGTTGCTCACTTTCATTCGGAACGTCCATTAATGCCTGTTCCCACCAAGAACGATAACTAGGCCTATATTAGCATCCACACTAACGCTCGATAAACTTTTGTTTCTTTTAAGCAGAAGTTGTCTGCACTTTAAATGCTTGAGTTATTTAATGTCAGGATGGATTCTGATGGCTGTCAATGTTTTTATTGTTCATCAGCTGCACATTTTTTTCTGAAAGTGTTTCCAACGATATTGACTATGTTTACATGCAGCCAATAACCCGTTCAAAACCGGAATATTAGCAATAACCCGGTCGCGCACGGCCATGTAAACACCGGCAAAAACCTGAATATGCTCATAAACCGGTTTTAAAAACCCGAATATTATACCTGGGGTACCCCTTTTCTAACCCGAATATTTGGTCATGTAAACGCGTATCGGCATATCCCCATCAAAAGGAACATTGATTTGTGTTCTGCGCATGTTCTATTCGCAAGGAATCTTGGTCTTTTGAGTAGAAGAACTTCCGTCTGGCGCATACAAAAACCCGCGTGCAGTATACTGGAAGTAAACAAGAAGTAGAGGTTAACATGGCGAGACGCAGCACAGCTCCATACTTTTGGAAAGAGGAGGAAATTCATTTAGATCTATTTCAAAGGCGATCGCTATCTGCCCCGAACTATCCATTATCCGCGTGCTGCTGCTGTTGTTGTTGTCTTTGGATACAGGAAGAAGAATCGGAAATGACGCATATTGCGTCTTAAGGTTGTCCGTACGTCCAGACGCTAACCGTGCGTCACCGTTTACGTCGGGATATTGCCAATTGATTACAAATTCCATGTATACAGGAGTAACTCTCTCTGCTCACGCATGTAAACGGGTTATTCCCGAATGTTTCAGAAACCCGAATAGTGTCCTTAACCCGACCATAACACGAATATTGACAGCTTGTAAACGTAGTCAATGTTTCTCTGTGTCGTTGTCGTTATAGTTGTGGCCTTTTTTTATATATGGACTTTATCTTTGTAGTTCTCGTCCTTGGTGTGAATGGGCCTTTAGGATTGCTGCAGCTTGCAAAACGCATAAAGAGGAACTCCGCTTTGCTCAATCATCTTAAACGTGAGCAGTCGACTGGTGGTTATGTCATTATCAGTCAGAAGTAGCGCTCTCTGTAGCAGTCTGTGATTACTGAACAGTGACTGCTTAGTGTTAGTCAGCAGAATAATAGTGCTGCTGCTGTTGGCTCTGGCTCTGCTGCTGTGTGATTGTGCTGTGTGTCTGTCATTGGAGAATTGTCCAGGCCGAGCTCAGCTGGATGGTTATACAAGCGCATGCAGTAGTTGAGGGAGAGACAGTGTGCCGCGTCTCGTGTCCTTGCGTTGAGGTCACCAGACGCACTCTCAGGCATGGACAAATTGTCTTCTTCACCGCCCTTCAGGGCTGACCAGCCCCTCTGTCAACAAAAGGCCACCCTGCTCAAGTTAATGTGCTACTCTGCCTGGCACTGATATAATAATTCTGGCCAAAACCAGTTAGCCGATAATTTTGTCATTTCGATTTTTGCTGATTCTGATTTTCCTTCAAAGAACTGTAATTGACATCATATACAAACAAAAATCTACTTTTCTTCAATTCAAAATTTTAGTTTCATAAAAAAAAGTAAATAGACGATAATAAAATTAGAACAAATAAGCACACATCAAACAACAGCACAAATAAATGCAACAGAATAAAGATATATTAAATAAAAACGGCTTTAAGTTTTTCAGTTGGGTATATAGTTAATTCAGGTAAGACATTCTACAGAAATTAAAGTAATCAAATGTAAAAAAAAAATAAAGTTACAAAAAGTTACATTAAAGCTACAAAAGTTATTCAGTCAAGAGCAGAGAGTGATTTTTCTGTCTTTTTTTCTTTTATAGCAGTGGGAAACTGACTGTTTAACTGAATACTCACAAGACAGGCGTTTTGACATCATTTTGTGTGTATTTGACCGTTTAAGCACAGTAAGCCACTCATTTTGGTACTTGCGACTCACAAGCTGCTTGAGACTGAGAGGCGGCTTGTGCGCTCCATAGATTAGTGGTACTACACATGCTTTTGGTGTGAGCGCAAAACCGGTGGGAATTAGGGAAATTATGCACAAAATAAGCACTCTTTAACTGGAGTTAATGAGATGGGTGAGAAGGATGCAGGTACGTGTCACTTCGCGGTCAGAGAGAAGAGAGAATGCGCAGCTGGACCAAGCCCAGAATCTGAAGTTGGACCAGCCCAGAATCTGAAAGACGTGAGGATGTCCGGTAGCCTGGATGCCAGCTGAACTTAGCCCCGCCCACAAAATTTGAGGATGGGAAGTTCGGTCTGGATTTGATCCGTTGTGAAGTATGCCCGAACCAAAGCTGTTTGGACCAATCAAATTGTCAGGACGGGATTATTAACGTTGTATACTGCTTTGTCTAAATAAATTAAAAATAAAATATTAAAATCTAAAATTAATTCATTTTAAATTTGCTTTAAATACTGCAAGGGAATTTAGGCATCACAACAACCAAGATTAATTTAATAACACTGTGAAATGTAGTGTTTTTTCACTCAATTTAACACCCAATTAATTTAAATGTAAAAATATATCGACCTAAGCATGTCTAGTAATGAGTGATACTGAATTAGAAAATCTGTAATATGTGCCAGTAACGAATATAGTCTCGCACTACAAAATCTGTCAGATTCATTGTTTTCTGACTGCATTTAAAAAAAAAAAAAGCATTGAACCAAGTGTTTCTTTTAGTCCCACAAAAGTTTTCACCTGCCTCTGTGTGTGTTTATGTGTGTGTCTGTGTTTTATTAATCAGACTTAAACAGAGCATGGAATCCTCAGAACCAAAGGCATACCTAGCATTCTGCGTGAGTATCAGAGGGCCTGTTGCTATGGATACGAACCAAACAGACCATATTTTACACAATGACCTGTTCTTCTCATATCTAGAGCCACAGATTCAATCAGTGCCAGCGCTGGAGTGGTGCTTGCCAGGCCTGTGGGTGTTCAGTGGCTCAGCGATCGGGGTGTTGACTTCATGCAATGTTTCCATTGCGTTTCTCTCGGACATGTGTATCTTTTTCTTCCACAGTTATTGTTATTAAAACAGACAGAAGAAAGTTGGATCACCCTTGGCCTGCAGTTCTGACTCATAAACCCCATGAAACTTTGGTCTGAGCTTTTTCCCTTGTGCTATACACTCCAGCCTCTCCACAGCCTCAGTCAAGTCTGCTGGTTTTGGCTTGGCAGAGAGAAGTAATTCCTTAAGGAGTTCATGTTTCTTGTGGCTGATAGCTGGTGCAGGTCTCTCCTGACCTAAATGTTCACATGGCAGTGTGTTCAAGTCTTGGAAAAGTTTTCTAGTAAAAGACCCTTTTGGCAGGCCCATAGAGTGTCTTTTCTTGCTTGGCTTGCCTATGTTGGTCTTCTCGATTGGCTGTCTTGATAAAGTCCAATAATCGATCTGGTTGTTTGTAGTGTGAATCTAATGGATTGTGGTTGCTTTGAGTGGCAGTAAAAGTGTATTATAGCTCTGTTTTTCCACCAGTATTTTGTTTCTGAGGGATCTACAGCTTTGAGATTTGTCTAAATGAATGCTGTGCTAGGTTGGGTGTTTTTTTGTTTATTGTTTTGTTTGCTCCTTTTTTTGGCCCAGTGAAAAATATTATTTGACCAGTTTTGAGATATTGTCAAGAAAGGTGCTTTCAATTTAGGCTGGGATTACTGAGCGCTCCAGGACGAGAGCCAAGGGCTCAGTGATGCCCATCAGTTGAGTAGGTGAACAGAGGGTCAAGGTTTGTTGTGAGTGAGAGTATTAGTGTGTGTTACTGCAGTCTATCCAGTCATAAAGAGGCAAATGCTTAGTCATGGAAGGACAAAGTAACCCTTTATTGAGAGTGTCATATTGTTCTGGTGCCAGTGAGTGTAATGTTACATTTGTTCTCAATAGAGCACTTAACTTTCTCTGTAATAACTGCAGTGCTTCATTTAATTTTTGGTCTCTCGTCAGGTTCCAGATGGTGGTCTGAAAAAATTTAGCTCACTGACCATAAAGGAAATAGTTCACAGTCACACAAAATGAAAGTTCTGGCACATATTTGGGGGTGTTCACACTTGGCATGTTAGGTTCAATTAACTCCGGTGTGATTGATTGCTTTGTTAGTGCAGTTCATTTGAATAAGTGAAATGTAAACGGAACACGGACCAAAGACATAAATAAAGCAAAAACAGGATGCACAAGAAGATTATACTCTGTATAATCTAGACAAATACTCTGTTTTTTTCTGTCACAGGAGGAGCTAAATTGCTCATTACAGTTCGTAACAGGCGTTGGAAACTCTGTCTCCTTGCAGCTAATCTTTCTTTATGTGCGGATTCTTTGCACTGTTTTGCCTCCTATATACACTTTTAAGCTCTAATCGAGTTCTCAGCAGGTAAAAATACCATCATATGTACTACGCAGTAAGCACAGCGTTGGTTTTTGTAAATAGGTTCGGACCGTTCGGTCTTAAAAATGGCAGTCTGAACACTAAGTGAACCAGGAGGACTAAATGTACAATTTTCTTTTTTGGTCTGGACTAAAAGAACCAAGAGAACTGAACTACAAGTGTTAACAAACCCTTACTCACCTTCACAGACATCCCGCCTCTCCCAGAAGTTCCCAGAGTCTCTTGCATATTGATATCATCTCCCTGATGCCCGCAAATTATCTATAATACCACTAATGAGTTATTGCAGGGTGGAATATCTGCTTTCATGTCGTTCTGTATGACTTTCTTTCCTCGATGGAACACAGAAGGTGAATGTTTTAAGAATATCTTGTCTGCTCTTTTCTATACAATATAAGATAGGCTATTAGGCTGTACTTGTAAATAATTTTTTTAAGGATAACTTTAAATGTATAAGGCAACTAAATGTTTTTTAAATTGGATCAAACTCATAAGGTTGAGAGATTATCCAGATCATAATGGAGATGTCACCTGCTGAGCTTTATCTTCTCTGCAGTGCTCAGATTTACTGTTCTGTTCACTGTGCTCACGCCTAATAGCCTACAAGACCTTTTGAGGATATGGTTAGATTGTTGTAATTAGTTGTGTAATGAAATTACTTTCTTGGTCATACATCAGAAGACTGATAGTTCACGCTTACAGGGTAACTGAATTAACTGGAGACAATTATATGTATATGTATATATATATATTACACACAGTCACAGTACCATTCAAATGTTTGTGGTCAGTATAATTTTTTTTAAAGAAGTTGTATTCAGCAGAATGCATTCAATTTATTTAAAAAAATGGCAGTAACGTCATATGTTATAATGTTAAAAAGATTTCTATTTTAAATAAATTTTTCTTTTGAAATGCTGTTCTTTCTATTCACCAATAACCCTGAAGAAACTCTATCACTGTTTCCACAAATATATTGAGCAGTACAACTGTTTTCAACATTGCTAATAATAAGTTTCTTGAGCACCAAATCGGGATTGTGTGACACTGAAGACTGGAGTAATGATGCTGAAAATTCTGCTTTGCCATCATAAAAATAAATTAAATTTTAGAATATATTATTAAATTTAAATTATTTTAATTTGTAATATTTTTCATAATACTACTGTTTTTTTTAATCAAATAAATGCAGCTTTAGTGAGCAAAAGAGACTGATTTAAAAAACATTTCCTATTGGTTTATTTGTGTTGTGACTTGCTTGTCTGCTAAAATTCCATCGTATGTGCATGCATTTTTGCTTTTACAAACAATTTTGTAAACCCTTGTTTTTTAGTAGTAAAGTTACCCTTTCCACTAGAAATGTTCCTTTAAATCCTGGTATATAACTACAGGATGTTGTTGCCCATAACAATGAAATGACAGGGATTTAAAAAAAAAAAAAAAAGGCTCTGAAGAGTCTCGACCTGGCGAACTGTCTGTCCCCTGGACCGCAGTGGGCAGTCCAATTTTGGTGTACCAATGTCCAAACATAGCTGCAAGAAAATGAGAGAATGGCCGCAGAGGGAAATCATTTATCACACAAGAGGCACAGAACTACTACTTTCATCACCACAGGTTCTTGATCAGTGTGCCGCAGCTGTCCAAATGCTCATTATTTCTCTGCCTCAGCATGTCTTGTGTTCGCTGTAGGAGGAGGTACATGAACAAAATGAGTGGTTTATAGAAACACAACTCATCTCTAATGTATAGCAGGACATCAGTCTACAGACTGGATTAGAAATGACATGTTTCCTGTCAGGTTTTCCCTGGCCTCTCTGCCACAGTCAGTATAGAAATGGCTGTTTTTGTAATTCACATTTTGTGTTCCTTTTTCATATTTAAAATGGCAGGATTTGCATCTGGTTAAATTGAGCTAACATTAAATCTCAATGGTAGAGCAAACAAGAGAAATGATGGGTCTTCAACATGGGGTCTGCTATGGTCTGCTAACTATTGTTTGATATCCGTCATTTTTGGAAAAAATTTAAATATGGGCAAAACAAACCAAAGCTAAAGTATTAAAACGTATTCAATGAATATACTAACCTTCAAAATGTTGAGGTTAGTATGGTATTATTTTAAAAATGTTTTAGAAAGAATTCTCTTATGCTCTCCAAGGCTGCATTTATTAAATCAAAAACAGTAAAAAATAGTAATATACGATACACTCACTCTGTATATATGACACAACAGTCGTATTAATATTTCACAATATTAATACAATTTAAAATAACAGTGTCCTATTTGAATATATTTAAAAAATATAATTGATCCCTTTAGAAAACATTAAACATATTTTGTTTATACCATAATACATTTTGTAAAGTTTTTTTTGCTGAATAGAAATAAAAAAAGCATTTATTTGAAATATAAATCAATAAAATATCTGTACTGTTTTACTGTCACCAAACTGTAGTGTACATGTGACTCATAAATAATGGTTATTTTAATAACTTCACAATTCATAATAAAGAATGTAAATGCATTACTACTATGATAATTCTACAGTATGCATCAATATCCACCAACCCTGATTAAGAAAAAAAGAAAGAAAAATTCATAGAGCTGTCATGAATGTTGAAGGATTTGTTTTAAATTGTGGCCTTAAGCACTGTATTTCTCATTAATCACAATTGAAAGGCTTCTTTAAAAACTCCACTGATTATTTTTGGTTACATTTGGGTGTGTGTGTTTGGGAGGGGTGTGTTTGTATTGGTCGCTGTGACTGTTAGGACATACATCTGTTAGTCACCAGCTGAAACAGAGCACATGAATGCAGTATGAATGGCAAAGCCTGTTGGTCATGTTCAATGAATGCACTGAATTCCGTGACTAACAAATTAAATGAGTAAAAAACAATATATTCATATAAATATTTGCTTTTTTCCCACGATAACAAGTTAATTGCTCTTGAGTCAGACTGCCTGTATTCCATTCACTTGCATAATTTCCTTTTCATCTAGAGAGACACACGTCTGATAGAATCAGGAAGGGAGGAGGGCATCAGTCAGGACACAAGTTCAAATTGTCTAAAAGAGTAAAGAAAAGAGTTCACATACAGGAAATGCATGTTTCCCAGGAGTTCAGATTTGGTTTCTATCTTTTAAAATCAGAAACAAATATGGAGGAAGGGAAACGAAACAGGATTTGTTGACACCCTGTTGTTTACTGTCATGCATCAAAATATATATTTTAAGAGATTTCCAGGAGCGGAGACCCTCAGGGGCATGTCCTGTTCTCCGCTCTGTTTGATTTTTTAAATGATATCCACAAGATGACAATGAAGTGCGGTCGAGGGGTTCTCCCCATCCTGTGCTGCGGTTTCTAGGAAACTGCATGTCAAGGGTCTGTCGTGGTATGTTAAGTCGTGAGTAATGTGTACCCATTAACCGTCTCATTTAGCCACCCCATGCTGTCTTGTCTGAGGAGATTTTGTTTAAAGTTTATTTGTTAGTTATAATATAATTTTAATGTTTTAATATGTCCACAAGCGTATAAGCTGCTTTTCTGTTACTAAATTTGGTGTTACAGAGAATATCTCTGACATTTTCCCCACCTGTCGGCCCATCGGAACATTGTAAATTTCTTCAAGTCTTTGCAGCAGGCTTGTGCAAAATTCTGAATTTCAGAATTGACCTGCATTCAATTCATGAATTTGAATTTGAATTGAATTGACTCCGCCCCACAGGAAGTTGAATTTGAATTTGAATTAGAATGACAGGAAGTGGAATTAAATTCATGGCAATTCAAAGAAATTCCACAGTCACATAACAGAAGGAATGTGATGAATTTCACATACATTCAGTGTTAGTAAGGTTACTTTGGAAATGTAATTGCTTACTGTTATAAGTTACCCATTATAAATGTGGTTTGGGTTATTTTATTTGGATTACTTCAATGCAAAGCACTTTTTTTGTAACTAATTGTAATACAAATAAATACAAATACATTAATTTTGTAATTTGATAACATAATTGCATTACACCTGACTAGTCACTCCTCAACCCTGCATACAATTTGTTCTAAATTATAGATAATGATAAAATTCTTTAAATAAATTACCCCCTCAATGTTGTTTAATTAGTTTTGTTTTAATTTTCATTTCAAAGTAATCAAATAACACAAAGTACATAATACAATCATATCTGACATAATCAGCCTACTGTAAAGCTTCATTGTTAAACACTTCATTTAAAATATGTATTTGAATTTCTTTTAATTTTTATTGAATTGCAATTCTGCTTCCTTTAATTCAAATTCAAATTGTAATTCTAGATCCTGTTTTTGACATCAATTCAAATTCAATTCAAATTCAAGAATTGGATTGGAATTAAGGAGTCATTCTCAATTCAATTCTGAATTGTGCACAAGCCTGCTTTGCAGCTCCTGTGTTGTCAAGGTTACAGTGTGATTATGGGATTCCCAATGTTTGGTTATGCTACTCGGATGGGTGTGACCAGTGATGTTATTCCTTTGGAATTCTAAGATCATGAATCATAAATGAATCACAGACCTTTTTTAGCCGTGTTTTATAATCACCCTATTCTTTTCCCTTTATCTCTGTCTCTCCAGGCTTTGGACCAGGACCGAACAGCTTTACAAAAGGTCAAGAAATCCGTCAAAGCAATCTACAACTCTGGTCAAGGTGAGTTTTGACCCAGCTGAGGGTCTTCAACAGTAAAGTTCTGGGAATAATAAAAATATGGCCTTAATCTTTGATAAATTGTGTGGCTGTAAAAATGTAATTTTCCATTTCATAATTGAAAGAAATTAGTTTTATTGGCACATTCATGGTGAAGTACCAATCTAACCCACAATCCTGAAGTGAGAAGTCGCTGTTACCATGGAAACGGGAATTGCCATTTCACTTCCTTCCTATCGTCTCTTCCCCCACTCTGTCTTGGCAAGCTCAAATGCTTACTTGCCCTATAGGGTAAATCAGCATGAAAGGTCAGGAAATCCTCCAGACCATGTAACTAACATCTCATGAGTGTGAGACAGTGGTTTCTGGCTCATGCAGTCACATTATCAGCTTGTTAGCGTTCAATGTCATACCGCTCCTATTGGCCAAGCTCACAGTCCAGATGCCAAATATCAATGGCTGTTTGATCAGGGCTTCATAATGCCTAATGTTTACACTCAGCCTTCTCTTGGGGACCTGAAATAGACACAGATATAGGCATGTTGGCAAGGGATCAGGGCTGGAGATTGAGAAACGAACAGTGTTAGAATAAAAGCATATTTAGCATACTCTAAAACAGGGCAGACATGTGTTTTGCTGCTGTGTGACCTAGAGATGGGTCACAATGGTCGACTAGATGATAAAAGTATAAAAAGACTATAAAAGATGATAAATGATTTAAAAGCACAGCTACAGCCATACACATCCAGATGGATGTCTTTGGCAGTTGTCACACTTGTCTTTGGCATTTGTTTTTATTTTTTTATTTTTTTTTATTAAAACTTTTAACGCATGAACAAATCTTAATAAATGCATTTGATTGCAGTCAAAACCAGACTAATTGATTATACAGGGCTTTCATTTCAGAAAAGAAGAAATTAATTAGAAATTCCAGAAATAATGATGATGATGATGATGATTATTATTACAATTTAATTTTATATTTTATTAATCAGTTTTTATACATATATCATATATATATATATATGTACAGTGGTGTGAAAAAGTGTTTGCCCCTTGGTAAATATGAACAAAGATGGCTGTAAAAAATAAATCTGCATTGTTAATCCTTTTGATATTTTATTTTAAAAATTAGCAAAAATCTAACCTTTCATTGAAGTAAAAGAATTGAAAGTTGGGGGGAAAATCACATTATGAAATAAATGTTTTTCTCCAAAACATGTTGGGAACAATTATTTGCCCCCTTTTATTAAATACTTTTTGCAACCTCCTTTTTCCAAGATACCAGCTCTGAGTCTTCTCCTATAATGCCTGATGAGTTTGGAGAACACCTGACAAGAGATCAGAGACCATTCCTCCATACAGAATCTCTCCAGATCCTTCAGATTCCCAGATCCATGTTGATGCTTCTTCTCTTCAGTTCAGCCACTCATTTTCTATAGGGTTCAGGTCAGGGACTGGGCTGGCCATTGCAGATGCTTGGTTTTGTGCTCAGTGACACATTTTTGTTTTGATTTTGATGCTTGTTTTTGGATCACTGTCCTGTTGGAAGATCCATCCACGGCCCATTATAAGATTTCTAGCAGAGGCGGTCAGGTTTTGATTTTTTATCTATTGGTATTTGAACGAATCCATGATGCCATATATCTGAACAAGATGTCCAGGACCTCTGGCAGAAAATTAGGCCCACAACATTAAAGATACAGCAGAGTATTTCATTCTACACATGAAATACAGAATTCATTAAAAAGTGTTGTATGTTTTTAAGGCTCTGCATGGCCTAGGACCTATGTTACTGATTTAATCAGTCTTTCTCAATCCAGTAGATCTCTGCGCTCAAATGATCAACTGCGCTCAAATGATCAATTGCTCTTCATGGTTCCGCGATCTCGTTTAAAATGTAAAGGTGATCCAACGCATTCTCATCCTAGGGCGTCATATCTGACACTTTTGACATTTCGTCTAAATCCAACACGCATGGTACCCTTTAGCGTCAATATAACACGCACAGATATGGGTAGGTTTAGGTCTGGGGTAGGGTTAGGGTTAGACCGCTAGGAGGCGCCTTCTGACCCATGTATATCTGTGTCTCATATTGACGCTAAAGGGTGCCATGCGCGTTGAATGTAGACGAAATGTCACGAGCGTCAGTATATGACGCCTTGGGATGAGAACGGGCTGGGTGATCGGGCATTCTCTGTTGCTGCTCCTAGGCTCTGGAATGACCTTCCTCTGTCTGTTAAATCTTCTTCTACATTGGGTGTATTTAGCATTTGAAAATGCTTTGTAAGCAATGTATGTCATATGTTTGCATTGTTTTTATGGTTTATTTTTTATTTGATCTTTTATCTTTTTCTGTAGAGCACTTTGGTTCCACTTGTGGTGTTGAAAGTGCTCTATAAATAAAGTAGAGTTGAGTTGAGAATATTGTCTGAACTGTATTAACATGCAATGGAATTCAAGCCTGTATTCTTTTACCAGTAACCATAGCGTCAGTGACAAAAGTAATATCAAAGACGGCGACGTTTTAATAATAAAACTGTAGTCACTTTTGATATGACTC
Source organism: Semotilus atromaculatus (assembly GCA_031834385.1). Classification (NCBI taxonomy): domain Eukaryota; kingdom Metazoa; phylum Chordata; class Actinopteri; order Cypriniformes; family Leuciscidae; genus Semotilus; species Semotilus atromaculatus. Next base: position 29,796,230 of record JAULUF010000044.1, on the reverse strand, counting down.
CAAACGAGCCGTGAGTTCAGACATCAAATCTTTATTAATTGACAGTAGCTTTTACTTGTGGAAGGAGAGCAGAGCATTTGATGTCGCGCTGCTCGCACATAGAATACAAAACTGACGGTGGAGAACAGTGACTGGACCTAAAACCTTCAGATGACACACAGTTCACATCTTTGTCGATGTAAGTGAACGAAGCGAAACCACACACGAAAACCTGCAACACAGGGTAGACACGGGCTTGTGCAGCGCTGAGTGACTCTCTTGCACTGTATGACGTGACAAACAACTAGTTGTCCAGTCCGGTTCCATTCACACAGCGCAGAGAATGTAGTTGAAATGTGTGTATATGTAACCATACAAAGTTCCTTAAATACAGGACTAAAAACCATATTCTGTTACTGTGTGAAGATGGCCAAAGTCTCAAAGTGCTTCACAATAGCCTTTAATTCGAAACAAAAAGACACTTTAGAAAGGAATTTTTTTTAGCACTTTTGTGTTATTTCAAGTAATAAAAAATGAACATGTCTGGCCAATCTTTTGAGTGGAAGTTTGGGAGAGATTCATAAGCTCATAACAAAGACATAAACAGTCCGTTTTTGTTCCATTTGTTGTTTACACAATAGCCTGAATGAGCACTTTTAACACACTAAGATTCCCACAGATTGTTCCCACAGAGTCCAGAACGACTGCAGTAAACCTTCCCATCTGTTTGTTTAGAGAAGGTGACAACCCCCTTATTTCAGGTTACCAGCTCGCTTAGTTCCACTCAAATGTCAAATATACCTTTTGCTCACATTGCCATTATACGTAGCCTCTGATTGTTATACTAATAACAGGACATGGCTGTGACTACATGTGGCAATTTAAGTGATGTGATACAATATATAAGACTTCCTCTTGTGAGCTGCAGTGCTTGATCAGATTGATTGGCTGACCTCTCTCTGACATCAGTATTCCTCAGAGAGCACGCGGCCTCTATGCCTCTTCAGCAATACAGGGACATCTCCATCATGATTCAGCAAATGGCAGCAGAAATGTCACCTTTTCAGTTTGTGAACGAAAGCAGCCGCTCATGTTGCACATCACTCTGCTCGGTGATGCTGTCTTCCTGAAGTGTGCAGTGTATCTTACTGTGTGCAGCAGGCAGAGGATGTAAACCGGCTCCCGCTGTGTTATCCACTCTCTGCTGTGTGTGTTGCAGGTGGCCTCAGTGTTATGATCCTGTTTAATCAGTGGCTGTATAGTAAGCACTCTAATCAGCTCCAGATGATTAATACCTGAGCTCTTGACACTTGGCATGGGGCGTTTGTACTCTGTTGAATTTCAGAGGTCTGCTCATGTCACTTTGCTCACAGTCTTGTTTAGATCTGTCTGCAACCTTTTAATCCATTTGTGACATAGTATGATCTACTTATCTTCTCTGCTGACATCAGTGGACCATGTTCACCTGTGTTTACCCTAAAGTCTAGACTAAGAGTTTGTTTATTACGACCTTAATTTTTTTATTTTATATTATGATATGACTGGGACTTCATGTGATGATAGTCTTTTTTGCTTTTATAGTCTTTTTTTTGCATCTTGTTGACCATTTATCATGATCTTACATTTTTAATATAATGGGTTCTATTAGTATTAGTGTTAGTAAAAGTATTAGTGTTAGTGTTTATTTTATATTTATAGTGCATTTAATGCATACAATTAATAAAAGATGCTATGCAACTCAAATGAACTTGAATTATTTTTAGTATTAGAAGTGATATTTATGTATATCATTTATGAATACAATATATAAAGAATATACAAAACAAATTATTGTTATTATTATTAATTCAATTGAAAGCAAAATAAATTGGTAGTATTAGTATACATTTTTTATTTTTATAATGTATTTTTAAAATAAATGAACAAATTGTATATAAAAAAAATACTACTAATACATTTATTTATATAGCTCCTATCATACATAAAAGCTCAAAGTCAGTGTTTCACAGATCAGACTATAAAACCTCTTTAGAACTGATTTTTTTTTTTAAACTGTTTTGATGAATTCACTATTATTCTAAAATGTGGAAAATAGTATAAAAAATTATTATGTCCCCAATCTTTTGAGTGGAGGATGAATGAATGAATTTAGGAGAGATTCATATGCTCATAAATAGCAGACATAAACAGTCAGAAATGAGCTCATCTATTTATAGATTGTCGAGTCCATAACGGCTGCAGTAAAATGACTTCCCATCTGGTCATTGGTGACAGTCCCCTATTTCAGGGTACCAGATCTCTTAGCTCCACTCAACAAGACAAATGACCTAATACACATGTACACTGTGCCATGGGCTGGGGTCCCAGTGTGGAGCTAAGAGAAGATGATGAAGCAATACCAGATGATGATGTGTCCATACTGTTTTTTCAAAGTAAAGATCAGTATGGAGACCCTAAACTTGTACAGCACTAAAGATGGTCATATTAGAAATTCTCTCTTTTTAATAAAAATAAATAAAAATAAATTTAATGGACAAATTGTGAATGGGCACCTGCATTATTTTCCTGTGGGCACTGATGACCTTGACCTATGCCCAGTGAGGAGCAGCTTTAGCACATGTGTATTGAAAGGGGTATTATTGGTTCACTTGACATCCTGTGGGCTGGGATTCACAGAGGAAGCTCCCCTAGTTGACAAATGTGCAGGGAATTGAGGAATAGGCTCTATGCACAAACGCTTCTGACGTATTACTTCTGCATAGCGTGTTCTATAGCGAAGTGTACTAGCGGCAAAACTTTAATAAAATATTTTTTTTTCAGAAATGGAGACAACGATTTTAGAAACTGATTCGCTAGTCAGATTTCACATATGAGAGAATACTCACCCTCATAGTTGTCGATGTAGCTCGAAATATATAATTTAAAGCCCTTCTCTTTCTTACTCTAATGTGTGACAGATAACTGCCTCACAATATTGTTAACATCATTCACGTTAACCGCGGGAAGTTCTTGTAAACAGCGAGTGTAGTTTGCCATTATCTCCAACTAATGCAAAAACGGCTTCTGACGCAGCACCGGATGTAACTGGGCGGGCTGAGACAAAACGCGACAGCGATCGTGCATAGAGCCTATTGTTTTCTTCCTCCACATGGTTGGTTTTTATGTTAACTAGTAGGTAGGGTTATAAATTCTTGAAGTTCTTTTTTCTCAAAATACTTTCTCCTATTTCAGCTAAATATACAGACAAGTATTTATTCATAGGTTTATTAAGCAAAAAATTGTCTGCTGTTAGATTGAAAATGTCCAGGAACGTGTTTCAAAACAGTATTGAAGTCATTATTTTCGCAATTCCATTGGAGATGAAATAGGCACAGAAATTACACACTTCACCTTTGAATAAAGTATTCCAATTCTTTCATTAAATGCATGGTCTGTTTTTCTTTACAGATCATGTGCAGAATGAAGAGAATTATGGGCAGGCACTCGACAAGTTTGGCAGCAACTTCATCAGCCGAGATAACTCTGATCTGGGAACAGCCTTCATCAAGTTCTCTGGCCTTATCAAGGAGCTGGCCGCTCTCCTCAAGAACCTGGTGAGGGATAGTGTACTGTTTTATGTATTAATGTTTGTATGTTTTTATGTATTGTAATATTATAATATAATAACTATAAATTCTGCATAATTATATGCAACTATACTTAATCCTAACCCTATAGTAACTACATATACTTTATTATTATTAGTACTCAATACATAAATGTATAATTACAGTGTAACATGAACACCTTAAAATAAAGGGTTACCTTTTTTTTTTAACTTAATTTAATTATTTATTTTTATATTACCGGTAATTAGGATTGTTTGAACAGCTTAGAAACTAATTAGTTTAGTTAAAGTTGCAGTCCGTAACTTTTTTGGGTTAAAAAAATTGATTTTTGAGAAAGTACATAACCAGCCAGTGTTCAAAACTATCTGCTTGACTTAGCTCGAATCAAAATGGTAAACTTGTAATAATGTTTTTAATTCCAGTGGTACTGGTGGATTTCTGCGGGAATGTCTTTGCGTCATTATGTCACATCTGTACACATAAAGAAGGAGTCTTGGCTAGTAGGCGATGTTGGAGGTGGAGATTTATAGCCTTTTCTCACAGCACTTGATATAATATAAACGTATCAATTTGATGGCGTATCCAGAAAGGTTCAAACGACAATCACCAGTGACAACTGGAGATTCACCTGTTGTAAAATGCAAAAGACTTCGGACTTCAGAGTGGCTACAGAAAAAAGAGACTGCAACTGGGCCCTTGCGAAAACAAGGATAAATATTGGAAGGACATTAAATGGCACTCAATGCTGATGTTGTTAACATTTACAATTTGAGAACAAAGTATAATTTGCACAGTCTGACGTCATATGATAAGTGATCCTTCGATTTAATCAGCGTGATTTAGTGCAATGTTTTTTTCCCTTTAGTTGGTCAGAACAAAAGTGGATGTTACTTATTTGTTCAGATTACATTTTCTGGTGAAAATTCTTATGTTGGTCATACTTGCAAAAAGTAGAATCTGTGTTTCCGAATTACATATCCACACCGGTGCAGTGACTGACAGACGCACATTCTCCTCAAAACATTAGATTCATCAAAACTACGGACTGCAGCTTTAAGTAATGAAAAGTTGAGAAGAATTGGACTAAGAGCATTTTAATTGTTTATCACAATTATTTACATGTTTTAAAACCAACCAACATCCACAAATGAAAAGCATGTTTAAACTTAATACATGTACTAAAGTAACAGTAATTTTGACATACCCACACACATTTTATGCTTTTATAAATATCCTAAAATAGTAATTTAAAGCTGATAATTTGATTATTACCATTCTTGTACAGTACATGTTGTGTGTTCTATGATCATAAGCTGTATGATACTGGTTCTGATTCTCCTCTGACTCTTCTCCTCAGCTCCAGAGTCTCAGCCACAATGTCATCTTCACCCTGGACTCTCTGCTCAAAGGAGATCTGAAGGGAGTGAAGGGGGTAAGATTACATCCCTGTCTCTGGACTGAACTAATTTGAAAGGCCCCCTCTGAGGAACACCCTGATTTACTGCCCCATATTGGTCTTAAATTAGTCCCTTTGGACCAAAAAATGCACACTGTAAATCACGTTGGAGTTAAATTACAGGGTTCTTCACACCACTGTCGTCTATGAAACACAGTGCTGAAGGAATGGCCACTGTTAGTGCTAGTAAACAGTGTGGGAGTGTTTAACACCCTTTGACTCAGTCGGTTTGAAGTGTTTACTGGTTGACTGGAGGAAAGAGCTTAGGCGTCAGACTGACCACTCTTGTCAGCAGGCTTGATGTCTCAGGCTTGAAGGCAATCATGTAGTGATTGTGAAAATTACTTACACGAAGTGTAGTGCCGTCTCACACTGAGCTGTTTTGGAAGGGCTGTCTGATTGTTTTTACATTAGCATGACCCAGGCTAAGAGCTTCAGCAGCATCAGCTGAATTTCTGAGTGGAAGTGATGAGGCTTCACTTTTTTGCTCTGTAGACAGAGGTTACATACCTACCAGCCCCCACTCTTTCTCTCTCACTCTCTTATCTCACTCATACTTTGTCTCTCTCTTTCTTTCACCCTCTTACTCAGCGGAAACGAAACCGTTCTCTAAAGCCCTTATTGACAGAGGCAGAGGCAGTTGAAGGGTATAAGTGCAGTCCCTGGAGGACATTATCAGCTCTCTCTAAAATCTTTCCTGCACTGGAACAGATGCCTCATAACCCATTAACAAGCACCTAAACCAATGCTCCTGTATGTTTGACCAGGACTCACTCAGAGACTCTTAAAGGGATAGTTCACCCAAAAATAAAACTAGTCCATGATTTACTCACCCTCAAGTCATCCTAGGCGTATATGACATAGTTAATACATGTTTAAGAAGAGTGGTTGCTAGGGGTGTTGTGTAGTGATACATAGAACCGTTGGGTGAAGCGGCCATTGCCGTGTTTTATATGAATAGCCATGAATAAAACAGCTATTGACCAATCAACCAAGGATTGGAACTAACCGTTTTACAAGCACTTTACGGTCTTCACTGCATAAATTATAAATTAAATATAGATAAATCCATATTAAAGCTACAAATGTTATTCAGTCAAGAGCTGTGAGTGGTTTTCTCTTTTTCTTTGATTATCCTTAAAATGAAAAGTTTTTTGGCTTTTAGTATGAATATATTTTTTATAAGCTAGTGTATTCAAAACAATGTCAAAATTCACATTCAGAAGATGTAAGTGTTCAAAATTTACAGTCTCTCTCTTCCGCCAATATGGATCAACGATTTTGAGGACATCACTCTGCACTTCAGCTTCTCATTTGATTCAGATTTTCTGTCCAATCAAATGCTCTCAAGAATCTGAAGTGTCCCTTCCCCTACACTAAAGACACTGAAGCTGGTTGAAATCGGTCACTTGTTCACACACATAGGGAATAGGGAACGATTCAGACAGTCTAAATATGATTTCCATTGGGGCGATTGACGTCTGGTTTCTCGTAAGTGACACGGGAGCCGCTCTGCACGCACACAGTCTGCTCTGGTCCAGAGATACAATAGCACAGAGCGGATCATATACAAGAGTCGGCGCAGACCACAAAACATATCTGACTCGGACACGGACACAGCGATATGGAGGAGATCAGGAGGAGAAACGGTTAGACAGACCTATTGTTTCATCAATTAATATACAATTAATATACAATATACAATACAATTAAACAATCAATTAATAAATAACAAATGTATTTATTAACAGACCATAATTTTGTGCATTTTTGTTTGCATTTTTTTCTGAAGCGAGTCGTGTGTGTCACACAGAAAGGAGATTCACTGACGCAGGCCAGCACTGTGTTCTCTTTTGTGTCTTGTTGCGCTTGAATGGTTTAAAAGCATTTGCATGAATAAGAGCGTGATCATATATTGTAACGCTAGTCAAAGGAAGGACGGGGAAAAAACAGATGCTGCGTTAATTGCTGTAAAATATTTTTTTTTTTGCATGCGTTAACGTGTTAATTTTGACAGCCCTAATATATATACCAGGGCTGTCAAAATTAACACGTTAACGTGTATTGTATTAAGCACTTATACCCTATACAACCACATATATATATATATATATATATATATATATATATATATATAAATATATATGTATTACCAGGGATGCACCTCTGGCTAGTACAATTCTGACAAATACAGTAAGGCCATAATTGTTTTCATTTATCCGATAACTAAAAAATGGCCAATTTTAAAATGCTATACTTATTGTTTTAAATGCTAAAAGTGAACTTATGCATCACTGCATTATTAAATACAGATTATATTTAACAGTGTTATTAAATTATTAGTGTTTTTAACTTTTAAGTGAGCATTAGATGATGGTAAATATATACTAAATGTTATAATTGGACAGTGCCGAAAAAGTAATAAATATCTGAAGATAACCGACATATCAAGCAACCCTACTTTTAAGTAGTTAATTATCACAACCTCAGATTTTTAACTGAATAAATGTCTAGAGAAAAAAAAAATTGGCACGTCTTTTTGTGCTCTGACTTAAATGTATTCAGAAGCATAAAATCCTGTTGGTTTCTGGATTTTGCTTCAGCAGTAGGAATACAGTATATTCATGCTGTGAACAAATTCGTGCTTATACCCTTGCTAAGAATCCACCAAACTGATACACTTCAGATAAAGTAACACACCCCAAAAGGACTCAGCCAAAACATATGTGTGTGTTTCATGATCAATTATTATTTGTGCAGATGAACATTTGGGTAGTTGGAAAGTGAATAACATCATTAAGTCGAGAGAATAGGTTCCTGAGAGTGGGAAAATCTGATAATAAATAAATTGCATTACCACAGTCCATATCAGTCACTACTGTACATCAGCAGTCTGAGTTTTATAGTAGTGGTCTGATCAAATCTCTTGAAATGTAGATGATTTCTTTGTGGTGCTTTATATTTTATAATAATGTGTTCAGTTTAACAACTGTAAAAAATGGTCTATAACTCTGCACAGTAAACCTAATTGCTCCTTACACTATTTATTTTATTTCCCTCAACACAGGATCTTAAAAAGCCTTTCGACAAGGCATGGAAAGACTATGAGACCAAGTTGTAAGTATCATTACCGTGTGTTTATTCTTTGGTCGTTGTATACAAAATGTTGTTTAATGTAATGTGATGTACAGCAGTTTTATTGTCAAACACAACACTATATCATCATCATCATCATCATCATAGTGAAAGAGCCACTTGCGGTAACCTCTGTCTGAACTTCTGCTTATTGTTTCTCTGACATCTTCTGTTTCTTGTCTTTTCACCATAGCACGAAGATTGAGAAGGAGAAGAGGGAACATGCCAAGCAGCACGGCATGATCCGTACGGAGATCACCGGTGCAGAGATCGCAGAAGAGATGGAGAAGGAGCGGAGGATCTTTCAGCTGCAGATGTGTGAGGTGTGTGGGCTTGTGAGGATTTAGACTTTCTGTCTCTTTCCTCCTCGTTCTTCTGAAAAACGTTAGCTTGACGGTAGTTTTTAGTTTTGATTGTTCAGCAACTTTAGGTTGTCTCCTTGTTCTCTTCTGCCATGATGTCTGCTCTAACTTGAGGTGTTGTGAAAGGCCAGGAGATCTTCTGATGTGTTCATATTTTTCACCCAGTAGCAGCAAGTTTTGAAGTGGCTGTTTGAGACATCATTGCACGACTTAGCTCATGAATATTAATTAGGCTGTTGTGACGTTGCTAGGTAACATTACCGAACCATCCATTCACACAACCTGATTAATATTCATGAGTCAAGCCTTTGCAACAGTGGGCTTTGTATAATCAGGTGCAGAATATGCTTGAGTACAGACATACCAAGATATCAGACCAGCTTAATGTTTGATCACGTTTTACATGATATTTGACTGTTTTTATAAATATTGTACACGTATATTTCCAAGATATGTTGATATGGATATCAGTCTGTTAAGAGTATTTGGTCGTCTTTGAGATGCAAAAAAAATATATATAATTGTTTAGATTATGAAATCCAATCCCAATAAAAGCAGTTTTGATTTGATTGGGATTGGATTTCATAATCTAAACAATATACAAAGAAACTTGAAACTTAAAAAACAAGTCATTAAATATATATTATTAAGTGTATAATAACAATTGATGAAGTGGTCCCCTCCATATTTCTGTTTAAACCAGATGTGTTAGGGTGGAGCATTTAAACACAATTCTTATAGTTGAGCCACTTTAACCACTTCAAAGCAAGTGTGTGTGTGTTTGTGTGTGTTTAGAAGGGAGCAGCATCTCAGATGGTCTTTCCTAATAACACACTAATGTCTCAATGTGCTTTATTATCTGTCCTGTGTGGTTCCCAACAGTACCTGATCAAAGTGAATGAGATTAAGACCAAGAAAGGAGTGGATCTCCTACAGAATCTCATCAAGTATTATCATGCACAGTGCAAGTGAGTGTCCCAGAATCCTGTTTTCTTACTGATGAAAGGTCTGTTATTGTAATTCCTAAGAAATGTCTCCTACATTAGTTAAGATTTCAGTATTTTGATATTAAATTTAGATATATTATCTTCAAAGAGGTTGTAATTTCACACAATTATTAAATGTACACTACCGTTGGTAAGATAAAGAACCAAAAAAAGAAGAAGATAAAATACTTTTATTCAGCTAGGAATGCATTAAATTAATCAAAAGTGACTGTTAAAGGCTGTAATACACTACACGACTTTTAAAATCTGAACAAATTTTAGACATTTTTATCGGTCATAACGTCTGAAGAAAACAGCGCAGACACTGGAATAAGATGAAACTTTCTAGCATGTGTCAACTGCCTCCGTTCGCTCACTCGTTCAAATAGAGTAAACTTTGAAAGGTGACGGGTTCGACTGTACGCATATGCTAGCGAATGTGTAAAGAAATAAGTATACTTTGGGATTTAGAGGTGGTTGTTTTATCTGTCAAATATTTAATTGCAACACTGGTAGATCGAGGACCGCTTTGGTTTCAGTATTGACGCATCATACACTACAATATATGTTCAAAATATGTGCTCTCTGGCTCTATGGAACTATTGACTGGAGCTAAAAAATAGCAGTCTGTGCTCATCATACACTATCCGATATTCTGTGAATCTGCCAACTCCGACTGCCCAAATTCTGCAGACTTTTGGCAACTATTGTCGACTCATCCAGACAGCAAATTGTGGCAAAAATCTAAGCACAACTTGTGTAGAATTCCAGCCTTAAAGACATATTAGGTTACAAAAAAAATCTATTTCAAATAAATGCTGTTATATTTAACTTTTTTTATTCATCAGAATCCTGAAACAAATGTATCACAGTTTACACAAAAATATTAAGCAGCTCAACTGTTTTCAGTTGTGATAATCTTGAGCACCAAATCAACATATTAAATTGATTTCCTGAAGGATCATGTGACACTGAAGTGAAAATTAAGTTTTGCCATCACATAAGTACATTTTAAAATGTATTAACATATAAAATACATATTTTAAAATGTAATAATATTTCATGATATTACAGATTTTACTGTATTTTTTATCAAACAAATGCAGCCTTGGTGATCCATGAGCGTAAATGACTTATTTCAAAAAGAGAAAAAATCTTAACAACCCCAAACTTTTAAACAGTAATAATATACATAGTGTTGAACAAATGCATAACAACCTTTCATTTGTGCTTGTATTTTCTCAGTTTTTTCCAGGATGGCTTGAAAACCGCTGACAAGTTGAAGCAGTATATTGAGAAATTAGCAGCTGATCTCTATAATGTTAGTAAACCTTTACATTTGTGCTTCTTTAGGTCTGTTTTACAGTTTTCTGTTATGTTGTTAGTTCTGTTACTGTGCATACAGCTCTGCTTATGAGAACATTATGATTATATTTAATATGATATCATAAAACATAAGCATTATTAATATGCGAGTCTATGAGTGAAATATTATCTTATATTCAGTAGAGCTCAAGCCAACTGTTCCTTTGAAAAAGTAATAAAGGTTTACTAGCAGTGCCTCATCAAGAAAGTGTTTACTCTTATGCAGACATCTTGAAATGAGGAAATAGCAGCCTGTTTGTTTTATGTTGTTTATTTCGCCCCATATTGTAACACTATATCTGTACTGTCAGATCAAACAGACCCAGGACGAAGAGAAAAAACAACTTACAGCTCTCAGAGACCTCATCAAGTCGTCCTTACAACTGGACCAGAAAGAGGTAGGTACATCACCGGAGGACGTGTCCTCTGCCTTTAATCTGCAATGACTTGGCCAATTGAATCCCTTTTTGTCTTTGACTGCAGACTTAATAATCTATCAGACTGAGGGTAATCTATCAGAAAAGTGCAATCACTTCCATATATGTCATGCAACAATGGGTTTACATGCTGTATTCAGCACTAAAGATATGAATGAGTCCAGATGTGAAAATGCTTTTCATGTCCAGTTTGTCCTGACATTTACTGCCTCTGTGAGACTGTGAAGTAGTTTTTCAGTGTTTGTGTGCGAGAATACATGTTCTCATGAGAGAGAGGAAACATGTTCAGACAGTGACAACACAAGCTCTTTTGTAGAGCCCAGCGTTTGATCTTTTATGTGTTTTGTTTGGAGTTGATGTCCATTTGAACCGGACGTTTCTGGTCTCGATTGAATAACAATGCCCTGCGTTGTATTATCCTCGGACACTGCTGTGAACATTGCAACGCTAAGTTTTCTCTTATTTTTATTCAACGCACACTGCAATAATAATAATCTGACATCTGCATTTCTGACTCCTTTCCTCCTTTCTCTTTCACTGCCTTCCAACTGAAGTCTAGGAGAGTAAGTTCATAAAAGTAACGTTTAGTGTTTCCAGACTTTTATCTGATTTTATTATATATACTGTGTGTGCAAATGTCTACTGAAAATGTTTAATTTAATACAATAGAATTTTATTATCATATTGTGGTTACATTTGGTTCTAGAATAAAATACTGAATATTTCTTCTTCATTTTACATAATATTGTTTCTTTGTTTAAAATCCTAAAATCCCAGATTTTCAATGTAGTCTCAGACTTTTGATCTCCCCCCCCCCCCCCCCTCCTTTATGATAAGGTTTTATCTAAATTTATGAGCATATAAAGGCATGCTAATGTGCTTGGTACGGTTTATTCATTAGATTTTGAATGTTTTTGTTGTGATGTGCAGGATTCTCAGAGCAAGCAGAGTGGTTACAGTATGCACCAGCTGCAGGGCAATAAGGAGTTTGGCTGTGAGAAGAAGGGCTATCTCTTCAAGAAGAGTGATGGGTGAGCTCACACACTGAAGTGAAATGTAGTCAGAGGAGTAATGTGACTTAATTGTCTCTTGATTGTGTCTAATGGAATTGGCTACACTGTAATTGATTGGTTCAACACCACATTGCTTCTGATCACTGCTTCTTCCAGCTCTAAAGTGTCAAGTCACTTAAATATATACAGTATAAACATCAGGCATCATGATGCTTTACCATAGAAGATGTATCATTAGGCATTCCCCTTGAATAAACTATTTTAAAAGCATTAATGGCACAAATCCCATATTTTAGTGTATCCCTCATGTTCCTGTTTTCAAGAAAACAGTTTATCTAACATATACAATACCAAAAGTTTGGCCATAGTAAGGTTTTCAAAGAGAAATAAGTACTTTTATTTAGCAAAGATTTAAAAATATATCAAATAAATATATTTTGTGTAGTTTATTGGGAAATATAAGTTTAAACCAATAGTATAAACCAATGCCTGTTAAGTAACAAGTCATTTTTTTTTTTACATTTTATGAATTTTGTTCAGTAAAAAACACACACACACACATAAGCACCCTGCGTTGTATTACACACACACACACACACACACACACACATTGTGAACAGGGTTGCACTGATTTCAAACCTTATTAGTACCTTACTGAAAGAATGTAACAGAACAGAATTGGTATTCTTCTTAAATTAAATAAATCAAAAATGTTCCTCCTTTGTTCCAATTATCAAGCCATCCTAGAGATTCTAAGGACGGGTGGTAATGATTTTCCTTCACAGGATCCGTAAGGTGTGGCAGAGGAGGAAGTGCTCAGTGAAAAATGGCATCCTCACCATCTCTCATGCCACAGTGAGTACTTCACTAACCAAAGTAATACTACGAGATATACTCACAATGCTGATATTTGCTTTAAAAGGATGTTTGGTCTCATTTAATTACTACTTACCTATCGAATGTAAACATTTTTAAGTTAAATTTTTTATTAAAGTGTAGCTGTAGCTTTTAAACTGTTGTATATAAATGGTAAAGCAACACAGCTGCCACAATTTAAAAACCGTAAGGCTTTTTGTTTCCTCACTTTAGCACTCATTCAAAACTATCTCTCACCGTTTAAAGGTGAACATGGGGGGTAGTGCTGCCCAGTTACCATAGAAACATGCACACGGTGTGATCTGACTCATACACTAATGATATTAGCACGAACGAGACCCAGCATGCTCCGGGCCCCAGGTGGTCGATGAGTTTCCTGGTGTAATCTGCTGTAAGGACACTGATGCTCAGCAGACTCCGAGTGGAGCGAATGCATTTTGCTCTATCGTCTCTGTGGCAAGGTGCTCACCTACATGAATATTGCACAATAATTTTTACTGAATATATAACGGACATTAATATTGTGGTTTATACATACCTAATTGGTATGTCTTAAGTCTGAAACCGTTGGTCCTGTGTTGGATACTCCATTGCCACTAATTACATTTTATTTCTTATAAACTGAAAAATATTTTCACATGTTTCTGAAGTAAGATTTCTACAATAGTAATGGCCAGCAGCCATATCACCCTGTAGCCCAAGACTGGTTGCCCACTGAAGCTAAGCAAGGTTGAGCCTGGTTAGTACCTGGATGGGAGATCTCCTGAGAAAACCAGGTTGCTGCTGGAAGAGGTGTTAGTGAGGCCAGCAGGGGGCGCTCACCTTGTGGTCTGTGTGGGTCCTAACGCCCCAGTGTAGTGATGGGGACACTATACTGTCAAAGAGCACCGTCCTTCAGATGAGATGTTAAACCGAGGTCCTGACTCTCTGTGGTCATTAAAAATATCCCAGGATGTCCTTCGAAAAAAGAGTAGGGGTGTAACCCCGGCATCCTGGCCAAATTTGCCTCTTGGCCTCTGTCTATCATGGCCTCCTAATCATCCCCATATACTGATTGGCTTTATCCCTCTGTCTCCTCTCCACCAGTAAGCTGGTGTGTGGTGGGCGTACTGGTGCAATATGGCTGCCGTCGCATCATCCAGTTGGATGCTGCACATTTATGGTGGTTGAGGAGATTCCCCCTTCCATGTAAAGGGCTTTGAGGTCCCAGAAAAAGCGCTATATAAATGTAACAAATTATTATTATTATTATTATTATTACAATACTGCCCAGATGTCACGCATGAACTGTGTTGGCAATCCTGCATTTCATCAAGGCTGTTATTGTTACTAATATGGAGCGACAGCAATCTGTTTTACCACATTACTTCCAGCAAAGGCTTTTGTCCCTAGAGCTTTTTTTGTAGATTTTCTAAAGGATTTTTATTTTCTCAGCAAAACATTCTCTATGGGATTTGATTTAGACTGTAATATATGCAAAAACACATTATTTATACGATTGTTTCTAAAATATTTGTATAATTAAATATTGTTATGACTTTGACTAATATGTGTTTATAGTTACATGCATCAATTAATATATAAATCAAGAGTTCAGCCCCTCCCCCCCAATTATTATTTTGTTTTCTTATTTCTATTTTTTTATCTTTATTTTTTTAACCTGCCCTAGCTATTTTCACTGACCCCACTACACAAATATATATAAATGTTATTTTAGCAACATATTTGTATGTGTGAGGAAGAAATCTTTTTATGTTTTTCCATAAATGTTTTAAATAAATAATATAATTAAAAAATTGTTAAACTAAAATAAATAAAATAATAATATAATAATAAAATGATACATCATTAACTTAATGGAAACTATAAACTCATAAACAACTGGTAAGCCATGTCATTTGATGATTTTCCAAGTCACTCTTACAATTTTCACAAAGTCTCATCTATGTTAGCCAGGTAAATGCCTTTACCTTGGTGACAAGTCCATAAACCGGCCCTAAAACTGACTGTAATTACTCTGTCCAGTCCAACAGGCAGCCGGTGAGACTGAATCTGCTGACCTGTCAGGTTAAACCCAGCGGAGAGGATAAGAAGTGCTTTGACCTCATTTCCCGTGAGTAACTACACAGAACCTATGTCCCCTGCCAAACCTCAGAGTATTACCATCCGTGCCAAGTGCTAGCAAGGCCTCCAGAAGTCTAACTCCATTACACAGGCAGAGACTTCTAAGTGCAGTGTTAAGAGTCTGAAGAGCAGTTAACATAATGCACTTCTTCCCCTAATAATCTCTCTCCCCCTTTCCCTCTGCAGATAATCGAACATATCATTTCCAGGCAGAGGATGAACAGGAGTTTGTGATGTAAGTGTGAATGTGTTAGTTCGAGATTTGATACCATCTGTTATTTCTCTGTGCTCATGAGTTAGAACAAGATGTGAGTGTATCAGTGCCTCTTTGTGTTAAGGAGAAGAATATATTAGGGCTGGGCTACATATAACAAAAAATATAAGACAGAAAACATATACTACTATCACTAATTTTATTAAATTGATCCAAAGTCTCAATAAAGACATTTATGATGTTACAAATAATTTCTCTTTCAAATAAATCCTGTTCCATTGAACTTTCTATTCCTTAAAGAACCCCAAAAACAATACATCACAGTCTTCACAAAATATTCAGCAGCACAACTTTATTTACACAACTTTCTAACAACAATATTCAGGTTTCAACATTAAGAAATGTTTCTTGAGCACCAAATCAGCCTATTTGAATGATTTCTGAAGGATCATGTGACACTGAAGACTGGAGTAATGATGTGGAAAATGCAGCTTTGCCCCATGACAGGAATAAATGACATTTTATAATATATTAAATTATGAATCAGTTATTTTAAATTGTAAAAATGAATAAGTGAAGTCTTGGTGAGCATAAGAGACTTCCAAAACATAAGAAATAATTGTATGAAAAAAATTAATTTCCACAGTTTTTGCACTACATGAATAAGGTAAAAAAATTAAATAAAAAACAACACTTTTCATAACTATGTATTCATATATTTTTACTTAAACATTTTAATATATAAAAAAAAACATGCTGAAGTATCTGTGAACAATTTTGAGTGATGCTGCTAAATAATCGTTGATTATTTTCTTTTTTTTTATAGTTGAGCTGATTGAAAATCTTATAGTATTACTCTAATGCTGTTTTTACTATTGAAGTTTAAATTATGGTCTTAAATATGCTTAATGGCGAAATAAAAAAAAGCTAATTTAAATAATTGTGTGATTCACTATGATGCTTATATATTATATTATATTATATATTTTGCTGTGGATTAGTAAGCTTGTGTGTGTCTGTTTATATTTAAATATCTGTATAGCACATATATTGATATATAAATGTGTGTGCAAATCTGTCTTTGCACTCAAACTTTGCGAAATTTTGTGTGCAAATTTTTTATTTCACATAACTTATCACATGTGCATGCCCATCTTTGGTGGTGTGCAAGCGATTAATGCATATATATGTTCATGCGTGATGAGCAGATGGATTTCAGTGCTGACTAACAGTAAGGAGGAGGCTCTGAACATGGCCTTCCGTGGGGAGCAGAGTGCTGGAGATGACAGTTTGGAAGACTTGACCAAAGCCATCATCGAGGATGTGCTGCGCATGCCTGGAAATGAAGTCTGCTGCGACTGTGGAGCACCAGGTTAGCCAAGTTTGTGTGTGAAAGTTTTGTAGCAGTGGCATCTGACACAGTCCCCATTTTATCAATGTAGTGAGGTTTCATAGATTCATGCGCCACCTTGTGGTTTAGAGGTGAGTGGCAGGACACAGCTCTCATCGACTACAATATAAAACCCAATTTTCTCCCATTTTATCTGCTCTAGAGCCTAAATGGTTATCCACTAACCTCGGCATCCTGACATGCATCGAGTGTTCAGGGATCCACAGGGAAATGGGTGTCCATATTTCACGCATCCAGTCCATGGAACTAGACAAACTCGGCACCTCTGAACTCTTGGTAATGTGAATGTAAATCTTGTCATTTTCACTACAGTTTTAGAAGTTTAAGGTTAGAAGTTTCTTTTTTGAAGATGATGGAGAAATGTATACTTTTATTCAGCTAAGATGCATTATAAATTGATAAAAAATTATGGTTAAACTGTTACGTTGTTGTTTTTTTTAACTTTCTATTCATCAAAGAATTGTGAACAAAAGTATCAGTTTCCCCAACTGATTTCAACATTGATAATAATAAATGTTTCTTGAGCACCAAATCAGCACATTAGAATGATTTCTGAAGGATCATGTGACACTGTAGACTGGAGTAATGATACTGAAAATTCAGCTTTCCCATCACAATAACAAATAGTTTAAAAAAAATATATTAAAATAGAAAAGTTAAAATAATATTTCACAATATTACTGTTTTTTTATCAGCATATTACTGTTTTTTCTGTATTTTTGATCAGATAAATTCAGCCTTGGTGAGATTTTCTTTTTTAATGATTACTGTCCCCATATTTTTGATTGGTAGTCTGTGTATATATATAAATTAGGGCTGTCAAATGATTAATCACGATTAATCGCATCCAAAATAAAAGTGTGTGTTTACATAATAAATGTGTGTGTACTGTGTATAATTATTTTATATATATAAATACATACACATGCTTGTATATATTTAAGAAATATTTGCATGTATATAAATGTGTGTACTTATATATGCCAAATAATTTTACACAGTACAAACACATTTATTATGTAAACACAAACTTTTATTTTGGATGTGATTAATCGTGATTAATAATTTGACAGCCCTAATATAAATTAAAAAGTGTCTCTTTGAAGAAATCTCTTTGGTGAATGTATTACTAAATTGTAGGTTTGCTCACATAGTTACAGCTGATTGCAATCTTTCCACAGCTGGCTAAGAATGTGGGTAACAGTAGTTTCAATGAAATTTTAGAAGGGAATCTGCCGAGCCCTTCACCAAAGCCAACACCATCAAGTGACATGTGAGTACCGGCTTATCTAGCATACATTAACAACAGTAGATAGTACTACAGACTTTAACTATTGGAAAGACCCTTTGTTTAGTAATTAATGCACTAAATCATATGTAAAGCAGTATGTGCTTTCTGAAAAAAAAAAACCTATTTTAGGACAGAGAGGAAGGAGTACATAAACACAAAGTACGTGGAGCACAGGTTTGCTCGGCGGACAGCCACTACCGCCACAGCCAGACAGGGCGACTTGTACGAGGCCGTGAGAACTCGAGACCTGATGGCTCTGATTCAGCTCTATGCAGATGGAGTGGAGCTAATGGATCCATTTCCAGAAGCAGGACGGGTATTGATCTTTGACTAATAGTTTGTCGTAGATTAACTGATTTATATGCTGCTTTTTTAGAGAAGTATAGTCCCATTTATTTCCCAGAGTATATATTAACTGACCTCAGGTCAGATGAGAAGTGTGGTCCCCAAGGATTTGACGGTACTCATTCATTTTGTAAGACACTTCCTGTTAGTTTTAGAGGATCTGAAACCTGCTTTTGGTCAATCGCAAGGATATGCTATATAGCATATTTTAAATGAATGCAAATATTTCTCAGTAATGTTGTCCTGATTCTGGTACTGAATTACTGTCGACAGGACCCTGGAGAGACAGCGCTGCACTTTGCTGTGCGGATGTCAGACCAGACCTCGCTGCACCTGGTGGACTTTCTTGTCCAAAACAGGTAACAGACAGAATATTCTGTTGTGTGTATTAGTCCACTGATTAGGAGGGAATTAAGCTGCAAGATGGTAAATATGGATCTGTGTGTGCAGTGGAACTCCTGACAGACAGACGGAGAGTGGAAACGCTGCTCTCCATTACTGCTGCACATATGAGAAGTCAGAGTGTCTCAAACTGCTGCTCAGGGGAAAACCATCTATTGACCTTGGTAAGTGGGTTATCTTTAGCAATGGTGTTTTCAACAGAGACAACATCTGGAGTTATTTCAAAACTAATAAAGGCAGCTGATTGTTGGCATTTATTTAAAGTTAAAATTCTACAATTGCTGTAAATAAACTTTTTAATAAATTATAGAAGATCATTTTTAATATAATACTCTCTGTTGTTTAGTGTTTAGTGTAATGCATGGCCATGTGAATTATTTTAACATTCTTTTGTTTAGATTCTACATTAATTTGTTGATTAAGGATGTAAATGCAGTATTCATAATACAGTATATATAAACAGTAAAACACTTATATTATTACAATTTAATATAACTGCTTTCTATTTTAATATTTAAAAATATATATATTCCTGTAATAGCAATTAAATGCATCCTTGCTGAATAATAAAAAAACAATCTTACTGACCCCAAACCTATGTATAATCACTTTAACATTTCATATAAAGTCATACAATGATTTGCCAGAGATTATTTGATCTTTTGCAGAGGTTTAAAAAATAGCAGCTGTAAATACAGGCCTCTGGGACCCACATGCCGGTCTGAACGCTTAGAGGCTCATCTCCCAACAAGTTTCATTCCTCAAATTCTTCTAATTTATACTGAATAATACACAGGTGTCACCACACCTAACTTGGAGGCTTTGGTTTTTGCGTCTTGCTTAGTTTTAAAATATGTAATTTTTCCCAACCTTAATATAAAACTACTAATGAGTTTTTAAAATATATTTTTCTAAATGTAATTACCATAGCAGTAGCAAGGCTGTACCTATGTGCTTTATGTGTTTTATTTCAGTTAATCAAAATGGGGAGACAGCTTTGGACATTGCCAGACGAATGAAAAATGCACAGTGTGAAGAGCTAGTGAGTGTGATACTTTATATTCAGTGCTTTATTTCTGTGTTGCTGACACTGTGGTAATTACAGAAATAATTTGCCATACAACCATCTGCAATTTTTACTATACAGTCATGTAATTGTTCAAAACATGACCTTTATTTTCTGACATTTATGTCAGAGAGGAGACGTGTATTATGTTAATGGGTTGTGATTGGTTGTGCAGCTGATGGAGGCAGCAGCTGGGAGGTTTAATCCTCACGTGCATGTGGAGTATGAGTGGAATCTGCGGCTGGAGGAGATTGACGAGAGTGACGATGACCTAGATGACAAGGTTTGTGTGCCCACCTTTTGCTTTGTCCAATATCTCCCTATACTAGAGCTCCACTAACACTCCCTCTTCATGCAGCTGTAATATGCATAGGTATTATGAGTAATTTTGTAGGTAACTGATTACTTGTTGCTGGAAACTTTACACCTGGGTAAAACATGGTGCAACATTTAAAGGGTTAGTTCATCCAAAAACTTAACTTAAAGTCATAATTTACTGTTGTTCCAAACCTGTAAGACTTTCATTTATCTTCAGAACACAAATGAAGATCTTTTACACTCTTAGAAGAAAAGGTTCTATATAGAACCTTAAAAGGTTCTATCGGTGCTACGTATTTGGAACCCCTAAAAGGTTCTATATGGAACCTTTTAGGGGTTCATTCATTATCATTTGTTTTGTCCTTTCCGGATTAAATATTTCATATTATTGACAAACATCAAGACCCTAAAATGTAAATGTATTTATGAATGCATGTGAATGATCACAAAATTCAAGATATGGGGGTTAGAAAATGTATATATTTATATCATTTTCTGTAGTTAATCAATATCACACGAAGAGTGCCATTTCAGTTTTTCTCCTCCAAATATCAGCATGATTAAAATGTGATTAAGTTACTACAGTTTAATAAACAATAATTTAATCACAACTATAAAATGTTGCAGAATAATGTAATATATGAATGAATTATAGCCTATAAAGATCCTTTGTGCCAAAAGAAATCATTATAGAACCTTTTTAGCATAAAGAGTTGAGTAAAGAACCCTATGGTTCTATTTAGAACCCCAATGAACCCTTTTTTCTAAGAGTGTAGAACCTTTTAGGGGTTCCAAATACGTAGCGCCAATAGAACCTTTTAAGGTTCTATATAGAACCTTTTCTTCTAAGAGTGTAGATGAAATCTGAGAGTTTTCTGCACTCTCAATTGACAGTTATGTAACTACCACTTTGATGCTTCAAAAAGTTCATAAAGAGATCGTAAAACTAATCCATATGAAATGAGCTGTGTAGGTAAAATTTTCTGAAGAGACACAATCGCTTGATATGATGAACAGATTTAATTTAGGCATTTATTCAAATTTAAATATAAACAGAAGCTCAAGCGTAACTGCTTGGCGTGCGAGAACAAACCTCATTGGTTCTTGCGGAAGCTCTAATGTGCTGCATAACACGAGAATGAACCTCATTGGTTCTCGCACATTAAGCTAACATGCTTGAGCTTCCGTTTACCACAACTGATTGGTGAGTTGATGAATGTTTATATGTGAACACAAGCCTAAACTCAATCTGTTCATCATATAAAGCGATTGTGTCTCTAAACTAAACTAAACAACACCTAAACTGAACCAAACTACTAAATTGCTCAATTCAAATGGATTAGTTTTACAAACTTTTTGAAGTATCAAAGTTGTGTCAACGGAAGGGCAGAAGGTCATTTTTTTCTCCAAAAAAAAACAACTTAATTTGTGTTCCGAATATAGACGAAAGTCTTACAGGTTTGGAACAATATGAGAGTGAGTAAATGATGACAGAATTAAAATTTTTGGGTGAACTATCCCTTTAAACTTGCAAAATTGTATTATGTCTTATTCACAAAAGTTATATATTTTGTAATTGTATCTAACTAAGCTAATGTACAGGTTTCTTAAAAAAAAACAATATGCTATTTTAAAAAATCTAGACAAAAGAAAAAAAGCCAATCTTACCCAGAGTTTACATAGAAAAGCAAAAAGTATATTACTGCAATTAGGTTAATGCACACATAAAAATTGTGATAACTGAAGTCTATGTAAGAATCTATATAATGGTTGTCACATTAGTAAATGCTCTTTGTTCACTGTGCGAACAAAGCTCTCTTACCACTCTGAAGCAAAACGATTTGATAAGCGACCAAGTTCCATGTAGCACTTTAAATAGTGCATTTTATGCCATCATAAAAGTGGAACCCTTATCTGCAAAGATCCATGACTCGAGAAATGAGAACCGAAATCAAAATATTAGCACACTTGGATGTGCCTGAAAGCACACGCCACGTATAGACAGTGCCTCCTAATGCATTCACTTATAATCCCAAGATTTTGGAGAGGCTGTGGAATAGTCTCAAAATCAAGTGATGTGTAATATTTTTCCATCTCCAGCCCAGTCCGGTAAAGAAGGAGCGTTCTCCCCGACCTCAGAGCTTCTGTCATTCCTCGAGCGTGTCCCCTCAGGAGAAGCTGTCTCTGCCGGGTTATTTAGGACACAGGGACAAACAGAGACTCTCCTACGGAGCCTTTGCCAATCCTGTCTACAGCACCTCCACCGAAACACCTGCATCTCCAGTATCAGAGGGTCCCACAATAGTCAGCAAGACCACTGGGAAAGGTATACATGCCTGTATGCATGACACTGCAGATAAAAAAGAGCAGCCCATGTACCAGGAAAGGTAAATTGTTTGCATGTACTTGACTTGACGTCTTTACATTAACTCTAATTGTGGGGGAGGTTTAATGTGAAATCGGTTGAGGCTGACCCTTAGTGACTGTAAAACATCCTCTCACACCACAACCACTGTTTGCTTGCAAACTGAACTGGAATATGCAACCTTTGCCTGTCATTTTATCTAATCAGATATCAGTCCGCACCTGCATTCTGCGACCATGTTAGCTGTCGTTTTCTTGATCATTTTGGTTGTGCTTTTGGAAATCACTTTACACTCATCACTCCTGACATGATGGGAGTTTTTTTCTTTGCCCTTGTGTTCCGGTGCGCTCGGGTCTCACTTGCTTCTCGACCAATCACGTCATCTCGTCACTCTTTCAGCTCCGTCCTCTGGACCGCCCACCTCCCTGCCGCTTGGATCACAATCGAGTGCAGGAGGCAGCTCCACTCTGTCTAAGAAGAGAGCGCCTCCTCCACCTCCCGGACACAAGCGCACCCACTCAGACCCCCCCAGCCCCGTACTGCAGGGCCCGCAGAGCAAAGGTGCGTCCAGGTGGCAACACCTCAGTTTTGTGATTGCAGAAACAAACGTTTTCTCCCAACACCTCTGAAAAATTCTTGTAATTTTGTTGTTTTGTTGCTCATAGTGGTGGTGGTGTTGATGTGAAATGAGTGGGTTGGAATTCTCAGCCTGACCTCAAATGGCCATTACATAATGAAATGATATTCTAAATAAATTGATTTAGGGATCTTGTTCTTGAGTATGTTAATAATCAGCTTTCTGGGAGGATGCCTGACATATCAAACACCCAAAAATATTAATACAAATAGCACTTAATGTTACATTTTCTTCAGTGTTTTCTCTTTCCTCACCCCACAATGAGAGTTAGTGTTTTTTCTTAGTAATTGGCTTATGGCAGCTTTCTTTTTGTTTTGTGATTCTGAGCTTTGCGATTTAATAATAATCCTTCATTTGTGTTGTTTTAAATTAAAATACCCTTTTAAATTATTTAAAGGTAAAATGTGTTCTATTAGCTTCACCTAACAGAATAACTAAAATTAAAATGGTGATTAAAATTAGTTCATTATTACGATTAGATAAAATATCAATTAAAAAATTTGTCAAAATTATAACATTGTTTTATTAACATTAATTATTTTTTTTAAAGTCTTGGGACACCAAAAGTCTACTGTATTTGTGAAAAGTGCCAATTTTCAAACTGGTTTCCCCAAACACTCTTTCATTGGTTGGATAAACAAATAGTTGGCCCCAAACTCATGCCATTGGTTGAGGTGATTGGGCTGGTGAAGATCTATAGTGCCACAGAGCCACAGTTTTGGCAATGTCATGTCAATGGAGGGACCCGGAATCTCTCAGATTTCATTTAAAATTTGTTCATTTGTGTTTCGAAGACAAGTCTTACAGGTTTGTAATGACATTTAAAATGTCATAATGTAATGACATTTATAAATTACAGAATTTTCATTTTTTTGTGAACTAAGCTGCGGTTTGAGAAAATATTTTAACATCAAAAAAATTATGACATCAATGAAGATTCCTGGGACATAAAAACAAAGACTGTAAGACATGGCCAAAGCTCTTAATGAAATACGGGGACTTCAAAACCGCTTTAAACCTCTTCCCTCTTTTTATTTTGAACCTCACAGGAAGTGAGTCTACACCTCCTTCTGCAAATCGGACATCCCCGGCCAATAAGTTTGAGGGAATTCAGCAGCAGCAAAGGTGTTACATCACACTGACATTCAGACATCGAATAGTCCTGTATTGCACAAAAAAAACATTTATGCATTTTACAGTATGTGTAATAGAGCTTAACTGTAAACAAAAAATTTAGACCATTACAATTTTCATGTTATCTTCATAAATCCATCATTAAGGTTTTTTTTCCCTAGTCTGTAATAGAGAAATGAATCACAGGACCTTTTTGATTTCAGCACTACTTCTATGAACACAAAAGCAGCATTTGGCCCACGAGTTCTTCCCAAACTACCTCAAAAAGGTACATTTATCATGGCATTAAAGGAGAACTCCGGCGCAAAATGAACCTCGGGTGTAATAACACATTGGTACTGACTAAATCGTTCCCTGAGATTTGTTTTCATGATAATCGAATGTAAAGAGTTTTAACTCTAAAAACAGTTTAGCTTATAACGCTAGTATATGGGGCATATAATAAGCAAAAAGAGATCGCTAGTTAATACCACTAACAAGGCTCAAATTAGCCCCACACTAACACAGTAGCATAATGAGGGTCCCTACATGCAAACCGAAGCATTGAGAACTTTGTAAGTGTATAGACAGTTTAATAAGAAGATACTTTACAACGACAGTACTTTACGCGAATACAGGCAGGAACCATCTTGGAAAACAGTCTCGACCAGTCGAACCACAAAGGTGAGCGAACAGTACGTGTAGATATTGAAGATAAGATAAATTATTTTTATTTTTTTATTTTCTCTGTTGCGTTCAGTGCTTCTCTTGTGCGCTCAGTGCTTTCTTCCGGAAACAACGGACCATATGAGATTCTAAGTCACAGTTCAGCTCACTTATCACCGTGTTCGTGGTTCGACTGGTCGAGACTGTTTTCCAAGATGGCTCCTGCGTGTATTCGCGTAATGTACTGTCGTTGTAAAGTATCTTCTTATTAAACTGTCTGTACACTGACAAAGTTCTCAATGCTTCGGTTTGCATGTAAGGACACGCATTATGCTACTGTGTTAGTGTGGGGCTAATTTGAGCCTTGTTAGTGGTATTAACTAGCGATCTCTTTTTGCTTATTATATGCCCCATATACTAGCATTATAAGCTAAACTGTTTTTAGAGATAAAACTCTTTACATTCGATTATCATGAAAACAAATCTCAGGGAACGATTTAGTCGGTACCAATGTGTTATTACACCCGAGGTTCATTTTGCGCCGGAGTTCTCCTTTAAATACAATGGATTTACTTACATTTATAATTTTTACCTTTACGTTGACCTGCCCGTGTCTTACTCTTTTAGTGGCACTACGAAAGATTGACACAATCCACCTCCCCTCAATGGACAAGTCTGGTCCCGATGTGTTGCAGAAACCCCCACATGCCCAGGACACGCCTCCCACCAGAGCTTCAGATACAATAACCAGACCCACTGAGCCTCCACCTAAAATCCCACAACCAGCAGAACGCTCTCAGCCCCTGGAGGTGCCACAGAAACCTCACATCTCAGACCTTCCCCCTAAACCGCAACTGTCTGATCTTCCCCCGAAACCACAATTGTCGGATTTACCCCCAAAACCTCAGCTTTCTGACCTGCCCCCGAAACCACTGCTTAAGGACCTTCCCCCTAAGCCGCAGCTCTCTGACCTCCCATCCAAGCCTACGATGTCTCCAGCAGCTGAAACCCCACAGAGGCAAACGACACAGGAGGAAACCAGCCCGAAGCCCCAGCTGACGGAGGTGCAGTCATCCAGTCAGCAGGAGGAGCTCTCTCCCAGACAGCCCAGTGAAGACACTAATGGTGCGCCTGCAGGAGCTGTGGAGATGCCTGTCCCGATGCCACGGAAAATAAACACAGTAGTGAGTTAAAGATATTTTAGAGAGTGTTATATATGTACAGTGGACCCAAAAAGTGCACACAATTTTTTTCTTTCCTCATTTCATGACATCCTCATCTATTGTTTTATCATTTTAAACCTAGCAAAACGTATAAACCTTCAATAAACCTACACTTATTTAATTTTATTTTGTTTTTTAAATACATTTATTCAGCAAATAAATACACATTTTATTGATCAAAAGGTACAGTAAAGAGTCCAGACTTGTATAATGTTACAGGCGATTTCTATTTCAAAGAAATGCTGTTCTTTTGAACTTTCTACTCATGGTTCTAAAAAAAATCATAGTTTCCACAAAAATATTAAGCAGCACAACTCTTTACAACATTGATAATAATACAAAAATGTTTCTTGGGCAAATTTGTGGAGGATAATGTGACACTGAAGACTGGAGTAATGATGCTGAATGATAGAAAACAGTTGTTTTAAATTGTCACATTATTTCACAATATCACAGTGTATACTGTAATTTAGTATTAATCAAGTAAATGTAGCCTTGGTGAGCATAAGAGACTTCTTTGAAAAACATTAACAAAATCTTGCATCCAACTTCAAACTTTTGAACAGTAGTTTATATTGGAAAATATTAACAGGTGTAACAATAAAATAACTGAGGATCATCTCTTTGCAGGCAAAGAGCAAAATTAGGCGTGTGAAAACCATCTACGATTGCCAAGCAGATAATGATGATGAGTTGACTTTTCTGGAGGGGGAGGTTATAATTGTTACAGGAGAGGAAGACCAGGAGTGGTGGGTAAGTAAATCTGTGCCGTGTGCTTGCTACTAGTATTGTTAATGGAGTTTTAGGGCATATTATCACATTCATCAAACTGCATTTTTTACAGATCGGGCATATAGAGGGGCAGCCTGAAAGGAAAGGAGCCTTCCCAATGTCCTTTGTGCACATTCTGTCAGACTGACAGTGTGTAAGCGGCGGCCGAGAGGCTTTCTAACTAGCACAAGCTCCGCTCTCTCTCTCTCTCTCTCTCTCTCTCATTCTCTCTCATTCTCTCTAGCCTCACACTGGACTGTGGGCATTGCCTCTGTACATAGCTGCTGAAATCCAAACGGTCTCCAAACAAACGTAACATGAAGAATCAAACCCATGCTCCCTTAATCCTCAAGGGTGAAATGTGTAAACTATGTGTTGTTCATAAACTGTGTTATCCTGCCTACCAGTATTATCGTAGCCATGGCAGACCCAGCATGCCATACTGGGTTTGCAGTAGCTATACTTGGAAATCTAGCACTTAACCTGTATGCTGTAACTTTGTGTATGTGTACACATATAGAAATTATGTAAGTCCATTTAAAGTGTGTCTTTGTACATACATATGCACAGATGTAAGTGTATATTTATGTATGTATGTATAATGTACAAGTGTGCAAATGTATGTTAACCCTGCTTGCTTATGGAGCCAGAGTGACTCTAGATATTTTAGTGTACTGTTTTAAAAGAAAAAAAAAGATCATCTCTTACATTTTTTGATGGCATACGTGAGAATACAATAACATACCAGTGTTTAAATTCCCAGCATAGTGGCATGCTGGTCAGGGATCAAAACCAAAATGTAAAGGTTTAAACATCTCATCTGCTATACAGACGATCAAAATTGGCATTAATTCCGTTATTCTGAACATCTCAATGAGTAGGAGACCAATTTACAGCCCTTGAAAATTGCTGGTGTAATGTTACCACTTTGTACCCATATTCTCTCCATGACAGTATGTTCATATGGTTGCTGTAGCCAAGAACGTAACTACATATAACCAGTTATAATTTAAGAAAAATCGCTGAAAAGCTCATATCGATCAAAAATGTCAGTGTCTATGGTGGTTACGGCCTTGGTCGCATCTGTGGGTACGCTTCATTTCTTCCCCATTGTTGTTTAACGCCAAATCTGACAAAACTAATGCCTCTGCTCTGGGAAAGTGTCCTTGTCGATATTGTTTTCTTAGATCGTACAATAACCTACCTTATCCATCTGGTCTCATGCATAAATTATGAAGCTTCTCTCATACATGGATATGACTGGTCAAACGTTGTTGGCTTTGTATAAAAATGGACATATGTTGAGCAGAACACAATCTGTTAAAGGTTGCTTAGAGTCAGTTTTATTGTTTGCTTACAGTGACTGGAATGTGGTTTCTTTTGGTTTGTTTTGTTCATTTAAGTTGAATTGAACTGCAAGGGGACCCGGCAGTGAGTGACTGACTCGGTATGACTCAGAATGAACTAAAGCTGCCTCTTTCTTGTTACCCTATCAGGGAGACCAGCATTCACTCTTGGTTTTTAACTGTTGTTGTATTAATGATAGATGATGTATTAATGGATGCCACCTGTACTATATTTGATGATGATAGTATTTGACATTTATAGGGCTAAAGTGTTTCAGCATGGAGAGGAATGGACCCTTCAAGTGTAGTTTATTATGGGTTTTGTTCCTCTGTTTTAGGTCATGTTACATTAAAATAATTTTAACTGAAGGATAAAAAAACAAGAATTCAGCACAAAGAACATCTTTGCTCAATGAACAAGACAAAAGGACTCAGACTCAGAGATTGTGGTATAAAGTTGCCGATGCACCGTTCCTGGACTGTTTTGTTTAGACCCCTATGATGAGCCCACTGTTGGACAATGTCTGTCTGTTTAGATGTTCAATCCAGCACATCTCCATATGATGGATTCTTGTGTTTACTAATATTGTAGCATACTCAAGACAGTCAAAGGGACAACGTCACATCTATGTGAATAAACTGGTTTCAGTCCTAATGTTACATTTAGGGTGAATTTTGCCACTCTCTTCCTCTTTTTTGTCTGTTTGCTGCACTGTAAGTTCAGTCAGAAAGAAAATCAAACTTGGCTATCAAGTCTTCAAATAAAGTCTTTAAGTTGAAACCATGTAGTCTCAATGTTTATTTTATTTTATTAAAACTGGGTTATTTTATAAGCTTAAGAGTCGGTATTAAAAAGTGCTGACTTTCTGACTTATCTTTTTCTGACAAATTTCTGATTTTCTCTCTGATAAAATGTAATAGAAAACACTGCACATTTGAAAAGCTTCTTTTTCCAGCCTGTTGTAGATTAATTGTTTTTACTCACGTTGTGTGTGAGTATCTTTGAAAGTGACCCACACCATTACACACACAACTTTACCCCATTTGTGACAATACAGTGCAAAAGAACTAGAGCATTTCCATTACAATCAACGCTCGCTGCTTCATTGGTAGTGCGAGCGTTTCGTCGTTTAGCTCGCGCTTGCATACTATATGTATATTGCCTCAGAGTATAAACTAATAAAAAGTATAAGTGAAAGCAAAATCGTCCAAACTACATTGCGAACGCATCAGGCATAGCAAAACTAGTCTGCTTCCTTCCTCTCTCGAAATCAATTCCTTTTATAGATGTAGGCAGAGCCTCTTCAGCGCTCCCATAGTCGAGTCGAGCTCAACCTGCGCGTCAAACGCAACACTTCTGATTGGCCAATCCGGAAAATGTAGACACACGCCACATCTTCACAATGATCCGCTGAGCAGGGTGTTCTTCAGCGTTTCCCTATATTTACTTTTCACTGAATTGACTGGAAATTGAGGTAAGAATCATGGATTAAGATGCATTACCTTTCCACTATGCAACCTGACACTAGGCTCGAGAGAATGTTTGTTTTCTTCAACGCTCAGGTGAGATGAGAGGCTACAAAAGACAACCTGAGTGTACAAATCACTCAAGCTAAACTCAAAGAAAGGTCAATCATACTTTAAATTTAAGTTTAAAGATTCTAAATAAATCATATCATGCTTTCACATTACTTTACAAAGTCTGTTGGGAAACAAAGCGTTTGATCACTTTTCATTTCACTTGACTTGACGTGTGTATTCTTTGTAATGGACGGTGATTACAGATATGGCTTTGAATTTTGTACCTGTGTAGTATTTTACGTGCATTGAGTGTATTTGTCTGCTACTGAGCCGAAAATAAGAGTGCATTTTATGATAAAAACTGAGACTATTCTTGTGAACAAAAGCAATGGTGCGATTTTTCAGACTTCCTCTGTGTTCAAATAGATCATGCCACTTCCTGATTTTGTTTATTCAAAACACGCATTTCATCGCACAGTAAGTTCCTACATTTTCACTGTCACATTTTCACATTTATATTGCCATTGCTTATGGCTGTTTGTTGAAAAAAATTGTTAGTCCTTGTTACATTTAGATTAATAATAAAAATGTTAATATGACAATTGCGCGGTTCATTCAAAGTATAACCAATAAAAAGGGTTCCCACTCTTTTAGGCCAATAAATACCCATAACTTTACACGACCTTTCTAGATTTGTGATTGACCATTTTATATATTTGTGATTGACCCTTTTTGTGAACTGGTTTAAACCTTTCATTGAAGCAAGCAGGTTTTACTCTAAGCAAGCTCTTCAGAATAGAAATATCTAGCTGATGTAATAATTTAGTAGATTTTTAATTATTGTTTTAAACCCCCTTTCTATTTTTTTTCAGGTTACATGTTCACATAGGTAACTTATCTATTTAATGTATTGTTTGCATAAAATAATAAAGTTGTTTTAAGGAATACATAGTAATTTATGCTTAACCACTATTTAGCTAGAGGTTGAAGGACAAGTTCGGTATTTTACACTTAAAGCCCTGTTTTAAGATCATTTCTGATGAAATAGAACGGTTAAGATTGAAATTTGGACACATGCTGCTGGCCAGAGAATTTTCAGTTTCTGTGGTAGCACCCCCCCCCCCCCCCCCCCACCTCCACAATGGTTGCATAGGTGCACTGGAACAATCCTACATAAAACGCATTAAACTTTAGTTTACAAAGACGTGAAACTCACCGAGTGGTCTGGGGTGTTCACTGATATGCTCATACAAAAATCGCTGCAAAAGATGCTTTAAAAAAAATATCCATTAGACTCTGCCTAGTATTATAACAGTGTTTCTCACTTACCCTATATACATATCAATGGAGTTGGACAAAAACTACGATAAAACCTGTTGGAAAGCATCTTTTGCAGCGATTTTTGTGTGTGCTTATCAGAAACTGAAAATTCTCGGGCCAGCAGCATGTGTCCAAATTTCAATCTTAACCGTACTATTTCATCAGAAACGATCTTAAAACAGGGCTTTAAGTGTAAAATACTGACCTTGTCCTTTAAGCATACATTTATTTTTATTCGTCATTATTGTGTCACAAGCAAAGATTATTAAAAGACATGTCTGGATATTGGTCATCAGACACTAAACATAATACTCAGTGTAGGGATGCACAGACATAAAAACAATTGGCGATATGATAACTGATTGTTATATATATAAAATATAAAATATATAAAAGCCATGTCCCAAGCACACACTTATAATGTTCTCATTTTATTTTTTATGTAGCCTATTACAGACTTGCTCTGCACATGTTGCACTTAACGATATTTTCCTTTTTTTAAGTGATTCTAATCATATTTTAAGCAGTTCAAATTAAAGTCAATTTTCTTATCGGGCCGATAACAATAAGATTAAAAAGGAACATATACTATCGGCCAATACCGATATGGTGGCCGATATATTGTGCATCCCAAAATTAGTGTAATTTAAAAAAACAACAACAGTGGACATTCACTTTATTTTAGAGCAGAGCATTACTAGAAACAATATATATTAACAATAAAAATTTATAGGGACCTTTAATAAATCCTTCAGAAACTATACTTTTAGCATATAAGCAAATTCTTTTTTGTTTGCTTGTTGTTCATGTATGAATCCATTGTTCAATGCCATTGTCCTCCTCCGCGGGGAAGTGTTTGTGATGTGCAAGGCCACAGGTTTTAATTAAGAACATGAACTATAAATACTGACACAGCAGCAATGGTCCAAATTCCAGAGCAGTGGTCGGCATTAAAACACCAACGAAACGTGCAGATGTCCAGACTAGGTTATGGCAGATATCACTACTGTATTTTAACATAATTTATAAAAGCTTATTATAAACTATATTGCATATATTAACATGATGTGTTACATATTTTGATGTGGCATATATTCCCCTGGTTAGACAGTCAAGGCTTAAGCTAGTCTCAGACTTAAATGCACTTTTGAGCTGTCTTAACTGAAAGCAATTTGCACTGGCAAATCTTAAACTATGTCACTGCCCATTGTTCT
Organism: Semotilus atromaculatus; assembly: GCA_031834385.1. Lineage (NCBI taxonomy): Eukaryota > Metazoa > Chordata > Actinopteri > Cypriniformes > Leuciscidae > Semotilus > Semotilus atromaculatus. The sequence continues at coordinate 29,763,666 of JAULUF010000044.1, read as the reverse complement.
GTCTCAAGATGCACACCAGTAATGTTTTTTTTTTGTAAGGCACGTTTATAAAAGCTTCTTAAAGTAACACTATGTAGCTTTTTCAACCTTCATAATATATTTCCAAGACCCTTGTGATGGTACATCGACTTACAATAGGTTAAATGACACGTCTGCCATAGCCTGATGGTGTCTGTATCGCTTTTACTGGCACTATGTAACTTCGGGTTTCGGGTAGTAACCCGAGCACAAAAAGAACTACAAAATTCGACTGCTTTACGTCAAGCGTTACAATAGTCATTATTTTGTTTTTCTTCATTTCTGATGTCGCAATACATCATACTTTCATGAAATCATGCAACATACTCTACCTTGTCTGTGGACATCGTTCATTCCAAAGATAAACAACGAGCTGGATAAACAACGAGCGTGTGTGCGACAGTAGGCTGCGGTAGGCTAAATTATTTACGACAGCGGTAATGTACAATTCCGCTTCCAACCAGTAGGGCGACCGCAGAGGAAAAGTTACTTGGTGTTGCTTTAAATGCCCTAATTGAACTAAGGCCTAACCCTGGCTTAGTCTAAGCACTATCTTTGAAACTGAGCCATGTAAAAGGGGAAAAGATCAAAACCATGTTTCTTCATTGTAATTATTACCTAAAAGCTAATACCGATGGACTCAGATATATTCATATCAGCTTAAACATCAGTGTTGCCCCCTGCACAGCTCTAATCACAGTAAGATGCTGATCAATCGCATCTGCTCTCTGCAAACAGCTACTTTGTGATGTCTGTTGTGCTGTGAGATGTCATGTTGTGATTGGGCTTCTGGTATTAGCGGAGCATTCCTGTACTGCAGGGTTTGTGTAGTGGCACTTTACATGCCCTTAAGGTATGTGTGTGACTAACTGAAGCAGTACACCCTTCACAAGGAAGCCTTGTCTAGCAAGGTTTTTTTAACTACATTTTGATGCATCGTTGAAAATCAGTCTATGTTTCTTTATCTTTTTTTGTATTGGAGTACATGCAGAAACTATGTCAAATAATGTGTTGAGTGTTTGCATATTTACATGTTTACAGTGAGTTTATACTATCTTATGAGCTTATACTAATTAGCTTTCAGTTTGAGAAAAAGACAAAAGGAGGTTACCCTTTTTGAATGTTGGTTCAATTTCCTGGTTATGCTTTGTGGTAGCACAGGCTCGCTTTATCTGTCTTCACAGTCAAACAAATCAACAGAAAGTTGACACCTTTTTGTGGTCCAACTCTCTTTAAAAATGCTTCAGCACATTTTTGCACTGTACTGTAATGGCTGCACCAACTACATTGACATGGCCAGCTTATTTTCTCACAGAATCACATTTGAAATAGTATCCGTTCCCTCAGGTCGCGTTGTGGTAAAAGTGCAAAAATGATCTTTAGACACTGTCTAAGAACAACAGCATGTGTATTTTTCAACAGTACATGCGGAAAAAAAGCACAGGAGAGAACAGAAACACCTGTGCTGTCATGCCAGGGGAAGCGTGTTCTTACAGGCCCGATAGCTGTGGCTCACGTTAGGTTTCTCGTGTTCCTGCCTGTGGCATTTTTCCATACTGCTTGTTTTTTTGTTTTTTTGGAAGAGGTATAGAGAAGTGAATCCAGCATTTCAGTAGCATGCAGAAGTTATGTTAGTGAGTGCAAGAAAGCATTTGAGAGAGCAAGAAAAAGTTAATGATGGCATGTTTGACCTTCTTAACTCTGGGATTTTTTTTAATGGTTTGTTTCAGTTTTGTCTCTCCATAGAGTCAAATAGTATCAATTTCATGAATCTTGGATTCATTTTGAAATTGTCTCTTTCATATTGTTAAAGGGGTGGTTGATTATGATTTCACTTTTTTAACTTCAGTTAGTGTGTAATGTTGCTGTTTGAGCAAAAACAACATCTGCAAAGTCACAACGCTCAAAGCAAAGGGAGATATTTTCTTTTACAGAAATCGCTTTTTAAGGACTACACAAACGACTGATAGGGAATTCACGAGCTTCCTCCCGGGTTAGTGACATCATCAACCCTAAAATTTACATAAACCCCACCCCCGGGAACACTCAACAAAGTGGGTGAGTCCATGAGAAGAGGAAGAGTTGTAGTAGAGCACATTTGTGAGTCTGCTCAAGCTGTTGCATCCGTCTTTTCACGTTTATTACAATACAGTACGTAACACAAATGGAGTACCATGTCACTCTGTTGGCATCTTACAACAGTTCCCACTCAAGCAATTTATAGATTATCACGACAGAAGACTTGAAGATAGTTATCTACATAAATTAATCAACTAACCATTCAGAAACGTCCTGTTGCATTCTGTTGTCACTTGTTCTTTAGTCTGTCCATCATTGTCCGACTCCTGTTTGAACATAAAACACAGAACAGTTTCTGACATTTTAGTGTGTGTCTGCAAGCTGCTAAGGACGAGCTGTTGTAGCGCCGCCTCTTCTTGAAAGGGGGCCGGGAGCAGCAGCTCATTTGCATTTAAAGGACACACAAAACAACGCATTTTTGCTCACCCTCATAAGGGACAATATTAACATGGTAGTAATGGGCGATATAAACATAGACAGTATAAGAAGTGGACAGAGCCATCTCATTGGAACTCAGTTGAGACAATTGAAGCCCATTTTTAGCGATTTTTTAGCACTTCCGTTCCTGACGCGCAGACTCAAACCGACTCAAACTAAGCTTGATGACGTGAGCACCCCGTCTGACAGATGTACATCTTCTAGTATCTGTGCGTGAAAACTGCCAACGTTAATCTTGCAGAGACGGCGAGCTTGTGCAAAGTGTTCTTTGGCGTGAGTGAGCAGGAGTAAGTCATTTGTATAGTATTTATTTTAAAATGTAACGCCAGTACGCCATATTAAGTTAATGCATTGATTGCCTGCGAGCTTCTCCTCCTGTCTGTACGGTAATTTATGTACTGAGCGACAGAGCGTCGAGTGGTTATGACGCAATCGTTAGCCTATTTTTACAAAAACAGTTTCTACGGGGCCATAATGTAACATAGAAGGTAACGGAGCCCTTTATACATTGTCGTGTGTCTTTAGAAATAAATAATGGACAAATGGAGTCTTTAAACGCCTCAGATGTAAAGTTATTCGCTGTCAAAGTGACGCCAAAATGAATGGGAGTCAATGGGAATGCTAACGCAAGTGAAGTTCTGCTACAAGATGGCGGCACGCGGCCGGCTTCAACTTCCGGTCGATGGATTACCCCCTTGGATATAAACGATATGCGATATAAACGATACAAAATTGGCCTACGATAGAGATTTTAATTGTATCACACTATCGCGATAATGCATGTTGATGACGCAATCTACCCGCGAAATTTAGAGCTACGAGCTGCAACGCATCATCGTATTTGTCATCTTGAGTAAACATGGATGAAAGCGAAACTGAGGAGCTGGTGAAAAAGACCGGTGCCGGTGCAGTGCAACATCCATTATTTGGACTTGGTTCGGATTTAAGCCGTCCGACGAGCAACAGCAAACTCTGTAGTGTGTGGGGCAACAGTTCCGGCGTTACGCCTGTTTCACACATACTCCTAGCCTGGTTAAAACCAGACCCTTCTTCTCAGTTGAAACTGAGTTAGGGTCTGGCAAAGCTCCATAGACAAATCATTTCCAAAGGGGCGTCACCAACGGACGTCCCTCAAATGCCTCTTTGCGCAATTGGATAGACCTAAAAACCAATCAGAGCGATGAAGGAGATGACGTATGCAGAGGGCTCTCGCTAAGACAGTCTATGGCTAAGACCCACCCATTCGTTTAGTATTGACCAACGGGGCTCGTTGTTATGGGAAGGAGGAGGCGGAAACCGGCGAAAATTCACACATTTTAATAATAAAACAAATACAAAGTCCCTCACGGTCGACTGACTCCACCACACATAATAAAACAAAACATCAAATAAAATTCAGGCCTGTCCTCTCTCGATCTTCACCATCGTCGCTCCTCCTTTTATGCTTCCGCTCCTCCGTGAGAGATGTGAGACCGGCCTCACTCACGCCGTTCTCTCACGTCCCTCGGCTCGATCGTCCTGCTCGCCACACTGGTATATCAGACTTTTGCCGAATCCAGTCGGTAAGACAGCGATAACATATTTTTTAGACATGAAGGCTTTGTGTTGTTCTTTGCTCGGGTTTATAACGAAAATGATATTTTAAATTGCTTAAAACAGACGCTATAGCTGATTCAAACGAGTGATGTTCCACGGCGGCATCCATCTGTAATGTACAAAATCTGCTTCACAGTTGCTGGCTGCGCTGTCGTCATCGTGTAAAGCCCGCCCTAACGTTTCTGATTGGTGCCGCGATTTCGGCGGATTGGAAATGGGCTTGAATGAGCTCTTTGCCAGACTAACTTTCAGAGCAAATCTAAATTTGCCTGAAGTTGTCTGGGTTTTCCCAGGCTAACATACTCCTGCTGTGTCCGAAATCTCCCACTACTCACTATATAGTGGACTATATAGTGAGCTCGCCATTTTGTAGTGCGTTCCAGGTGCGGTGCCTATACAGCAGTGCAGAGATCGTTTACGCACCGAGTTTATTTTTGCTGTACTACACGTGCTGATTTAAAGTGACAGCGCATGTTCCATTGTCAAAATGAACATGGATTGACATGAAAATATAGTAATCTCTCCGTAAATGCATTTAATTAAATCATAGTAGCCTAGGCTACTATTTTTCAGTCATTTTCTTTTTAACTCTGAGTTCAGGGTAATTTAAGCAAGGAAAACTACTGTCTGTGTAGCCTACAAATAGAATCGCAATGCTGAAACTTTTTATATTATTTTATAAAAGATGTTGATAATAAAAAATAGTGATTTGAAATAAAAAAATAGAGAATAAATGTTGTGTTTGTGGGACAGCCGTAGATCAGTTGCGCACTGCAAACTCAACATTATGTGCAAGCACAATACGCACCGCATACGCACTGCACACAGAGTATGTGTGAAACAGGTGTGCACTAAAGGAAAGAAACCCAATACTTTAAGCTTTTTCTTTGTTAAAGTCTCTGCAGCTAGTGTACTTGAATTTTATTTATCTGCAACATTTTGCATAATTACAGTTTTGCACAATACATGTTCTCAAAACTACATGCAACGTTTCTTTCTTTTTTTTAAATACATTTAGCAGTTTGGCTTTCCTTAGAACCATTTCAGAAAAGGTTACATAGACCCTATTATAATTTATATATCGTGATATATATTGTTATCGCAAGAGGGTGCTATGTATATCGCAATATGGATTTTAGGGCATATCGCCCATCCCTATAAAATGATCTTTGGGGTATTTATTTCATACACACTCAGAGGACATCAGAGACTTTTTGACTATCATGACCCATACACATAATAACAGTGAAGGTAGTCAGTCTTGCATGTGAGAATGATGTTGTGCAATCAACATCATGCAGCAAACTGTCCCTCATCTTAGTTCAGGTCAGGAGGAACATATACTGAATAACAAGCAAATGATACACAGAGTTTCAATCTATCTTGAAGATTTAACCGAATTAAGGATAAATATCTGTATCAAACATTATTCCCTACATGAATCTTCTGATTCATCAACATAATCTCATAGCAATTCATAACTATTTCAGGTTTTGGCAAATTGGTGTCTAATTCGTATTCGTACAATCTGCTAACACCCCACTGATGGTTATTTTTAGGGTTGGGGTTAGAGGTGGAACTTTATGCTTGCTTTTTTCTTCATACATTTTTGTCCGACTCACAAACTCGCCACCTCATAAATAGTTACGTTTTCTCATGAGATCGGACTCATCCTGGAGTTGACAAGGGATTGCAACTACCTTCCCTGCGAGATTTAATGCTAAATGTAATCTATAAATCTAAATACAAAAGGTGCAAAATAACCCGAAGCTGAAAACTCAGTATAAGTGCAAAAATTCACAACAAACTTACTATGGCTGGCAGTTGAGAATTCATTCTTTCTGCATCAGTGTCACTTAATGCTGCTGAGGTGTCAAACCATCCTTTCTGCATCTTATTATCACCCCTAAAGGGGGCAAGGCACTAAAATAAAAAAAAGATGTTCATAAAATGCTTGGTCTGGTCAGCGCCTGGGCTTAGTGATTGAAGAAATTCAGGCACTTTTTTATTTTATATATAACATATTTGATTAAAAAAATAATGTTGACATGGTTAATTTGTTTATAACGTCAATAAAATGGCACAAAAGTAATTTCTTGTTCCTGCTTAAAAGGAAATTTTTTGAATTAAGAGACAACATTAATATTTAAGTAATCTCAAGTTATGTCTGGGAAGGTTATTCTAACGTTTCATTTAAGTTGTGTGATGATAGCTAATTGCACCAATATTTTTTTTACAGTAGTGGCTAAACAATTTAAATCATCATCTAAAACAAGACTAAGTCTATAAACATTTAAAATTCTAGGCTTTTTAAACTTTTTCCAAAACTTTTATACGAAGATTTAAAGGTGCATTGCGCAACTTTTCATGTTAAAAATACCTGTTTTTCTATCCTTTACATGCTTAAAGAACTGCCTGATGGGCTGAATGAGCCCTTCTCTGCTCACTGAGATTGCCTCTATAATCCTGTACAGTAAAATATATAAGAGGGATTCGTGCTCGAATTTGAGACTGGGCGTGACGCCATGCGCGTTCACGGTCACCAGGCTATGTCTCGCAGGTTTGTGTATAAGCCGCCATTCTCCGCATCAGTGAAGACAACTCGTGCGTCAAAGGTAGAAGATGGATTCAAAGAGACCGGCTTGTAGTCCATTCCAAACCCCAACGCAAACTCCACGTAAAGTAAAGAAAAGAAAAATTTTGTCTAGTGCCACCACTCTGGTTGCAGTTTCGCTTGTCGCCAGAAGGGGCGTAGTTTTGCAAAAACTCTGCAAAGAGACTTGCGTTTTGCACCTTTAAGCCAGCATTTAAAGTTGACAAATGTTCCTTTTGAAATTGAAAATGACAGATTCTTTGAATTTGAATATCTCTTCCTTATATTCAAATTGCAATGCATCCTGATTCAGTTTAAGTTCAGAAATTGATTTTGAATTTCCAGTGCATTCTCAATTGGAAATGGTGCATAATGCTGAATTAAAGTCAGAAGGGTGACAAAACCTGTCATAGCTACGAATGTCCACCAGGAGGCAATACAACCCTTCAATTTCTAGTGTCTGTACACAGATACTGTAACCTTCCTATTATGAAGTAGATATGAAACGAAAGAATGAAGGAATTTCTGTAGCCTTTTCAAGGTCAAATCAGTTTGACACATATCTTGATCCAGTTTTTTAAGTGAAAACAATGTCATGTGTTGGGTCATATTAGCTTAACATTTAAAGGTCGTCATGAGTGTAGTGGATGTGAAAATTCTCTCTGTCGGTTCATTGACACCTCTGTGTGTTTCAGGGAGAATGATGGGGAGGAGTGTGGATGTTGTGTCTGCATCTGGCTTGTGGGCAGACGGGCTCAGTGTCTCTCACATCCATGATCGCACAGGGGCGGAACAGAGGAGATTCACGGGCGATGTGGGTTTCATTTTTAGGTTCATGTAAAGTTCAGCTGTGCTCCCAACACAAGTTAATCAGAGATTTTGTACATCTGTAGATCTAAATAACATCATATGCTCTACAGCAATATGGGGCAATAACAGAAAATATAAATATGGTCATAAATATTATTTCATAGCAGACAGAAGTGTGTCATGGCTAATATACCAAACGTTTATTTTATTAAATCTGGGTGTCCTGTGGTATTTCGAGGGTCTAAATGAAGGGTGCAGATGTCAGAATTTCCGTCATGCGGCGGAAGGATTGACCGCTATTTCTCACTGACTCATTTCCCAGCCCTGTTACAGCTGGCCAGCCATGCATGCTTGTGTCCATGTGTAGACTATCTGTCTGTCTGTCTGTCCAGGACACGCGCCTGTGTCTCTCTTTCCCTCCTGATGGTATTGGGCTGACACATAATCAGAGCACAGTGCCTTTCTGAACAAATAATGGAAACCTTTGACTATTGATATAGTATTAATCATATTATATAATATTATAATTTAAATATTAATAATATTGTATCATTATTTATAATAAGGTATTATAAGTTCATTAATACACACACACGCATATATATATATATTATATTATATTATATATAATTATATATTATATATATATATAATTTTAAATTTAATTCATTACAAAAATAAAATTATGTATTTATTATCATCCTAACAAGTGACAGAAATGACGACTGTTAGTGTAAATAATTTCATTTGAAATTTAGATTTTATGTGTGTGTGTGTTATAAAGATAGTGTTAGTTATTCATTTTATGTGCTATTTATATTAATGTAATATATAATTAAGTGAGAAAATTATAAATAATTTAATAATAAATAGAATATTGAATTGTCATATATATCATATTCTATTTATTATTATCACCACAATAAGTGTTATTAATTAAGTTCATATAATGTAAGGTAATTAAGCTTATAATGAAAGGGACAGACTCTGTGTGGCCAAAGGTGTGCGTGTGTGTGATCGTCAGTCGTGTTTGCCGAGGGCAACCTGCAGGGTATCTGCCCATGTCTTGCTATGACAGGGTTAATGTAAACCCAGTGTGACGTGGCATGGGTGGAATCTGGGTCAAGAGGAGCGCTATCTGTGCTCTCTGCACTGCCGCAGCAGACCGCCTCAGACTGCAGAGCCTCCCCTCACCCACGTGACTTCCCTCTCCGCTCTGTCGTATAAAGAGGGAGAGGGGAGGAAACGGGTGGGGTCATACTCTTCTCTGGTTGGGTGGTAGTAGTAGTAGTAGAGGCAAAAGCACGTGGAGGCACATGCTGCCGAATGCTGCAGTGGGGAGGAAACTGCCCACTGCATTCACACCTATAATCTAAAACACTCTCTCTATCTCTCTCAGACCAGCAGAAACTGTGATAGCTACACATTCTTCTAATAGGCATTGAGATTTTACTCCTCCACACTGAGTAGTTTTGGAAGTATATGATTGTATTTCGCCCCACTTCAGATGTAGCCCTAATAATTTACTATTTACCTAGCCCTTTTGTAGTCACAATAAAAAAATTATTAACGCTGTTCAAATTCATTTTGTAAATAGTTTTGGTAATGTTGGTAATAAAATACTTTCATTCATGATTTAAAAATTAATATTTAACCCTAAATTATTATACATAAATGATATGATATATCATTTATATATTCATTATCATAATAAATGTTAGCCTTATTCACTTCATTTATTAATTTCATCTAGCAGGTTTTAAAAGCTTTGCTAGAACACCCTACACACTAATACTCCTCTTGTAGTAAAAAGGTTTTGCTTTAATGGTTTGTTGAACTATAATTTGAATGTATCTTATGCATAACTTAATTAAATGACATTTTCTAAACATTTAAGAAAGCTTACGACCAAACTGTTCCACTTTTGTGTCCAAATTAGTTTTTGAGTCACGTGTCTCTTTTCCTAGTGCCGCACTCATGATTAATTTATTCAAGTTCTTTTTAAGTCCTGTCGAGTACTCCTGTCCTCCGCTCCTATTGGCTGTCGGCACATTTTGTGTTGAAAAATATTTTAGGCTCCATGGAAACAGCAGAATGTTCGGTCTCCCTCCTTGGCCAATAGGATTGCAGGTTGTGTATGTTGTAGTCAAATGAGTAACCTCAGTTTAGATGGTACCATCCCTCCCCAATCTGAGGGGTGTAAAGCTGACAGGGGGGCTTAGGAGGTTCAAGACAGCAGTGCTTATTTAGTCCCTTTGGTTGCTTAAATCCGAAATTGCATGTGAACACGAGTATGCCAAGATATAAAGACAGCACACCCCCGCTCACACTGCAGCATGCTCTGTAGGTCAGTGAGACACTCCAGCAACCCATTTACCTATTTTCAAGGCAGTTCGTTTAGAGGGCAAGAAAAGTCCTTCAAAGAAATAAACTAAGTTTCCTTCCGGTTTGAACACAAAAGTCTGTCCTTGGGCTTTGAATGTGTTGACATGCTGTTTAACTCTGAGGCCTATCCGTTCCTCTTGAGGATCCTCTGTTGGTTTTGCGTGATGTTTTTTAATCTGTTATGCTCAGTGACTCGCTGTGGGAGCGCTGACTCCTGCGCTGAGCTCAGAGCCGATGATTAAGAATGAGAGGGCACTCTTTTCAGGGAACACATGATTCTTACAATGATATAGCTCTGAGCTCAAAGGGAGGGGTACTTCGGAGTGTCAATTTTGGACTATAGAGACCCTTTGACTGCTAGAGGGCGACATGATCCTGCAGTAGAATCCAGCCATGCGTGCTGCAGTCTTACTGCATTCTCAGCGGCATGTGTCCTTTCACCTGCAGGAACTGGGGTGTGTGTCTTCCCTGATTTCTGCACTGCCCAGCGCAGATGTTCCCTGTCACGCTCATGTGTGTGTCCAGATGTTGCTGTCGAAAGCACAGGTGTCGCAGTTCTTGATGCGAATTGAGTCAACCTGAATGTGTTGTTGTATTTGAAGGCTAATAAGATTGACTTGATTGACATTCAAAGTGCCACGAGCAAAAATCGTCATTCAGAAAGTAGTTTTGCATCACTTTTCCTTTTTTCTCTTTTAGGTGTCTGACAGGTCGGGATGGGGAATCTGATCAAGGTTCTCACGCGGGATATTGAGAACAATACAGGGAACTTTTTCCTGGACTTTGAAAGTAAGTGAATGTCCCGTCACAGGTAGGGCTCCACGATATACCGTTTTAGCATCGATGTATCTATGTGTGTATCAGCTGTTGTCACATCCAAGGATGTGTGATGTCAAGGATAGGGATTGTATTTTATACGTATCTTATCGAAATGCACATGATTCTGGGATTAATTGCAAAGTTTAACTATCATAGAGCGCAAGTTTATCATTTACAGGTGTTTAAGGACCTATCAGTTTAAACATTAAAGCTATTTTAAAACATGAGCTTAAGAAGGCGTGGAAGAGAACTCCATTCAGAACTCGCGCACTGTTTTCTATGTTCTTCACACACAGACAGATACAAATTAGTTATTTTCTATATATTTAATAAATATTAATATTACAAGTTACTATTAACTATTGCTATTTGCTTATTACCAAAACTGTACATAATTATTTATATTAAAAATAAAATATATTTTAAAATAATTACTGTAACTAATTAATATGATAATAATGACGATTGCAGTTCCAGGCGTGATTCTGAGCTGATCTCTCCTCTGCAGACGCCAAGCCCACAGAAGCCGAGAAGAGAGTATGGGAGGAGGTCAACGGGGTGCTAACAGAGGCTGTGATTGTACTACAGGACCTGCAGTCATATAGCGGAGCAGGTGAATCCATCAGACAGGCGAGTACTTCTAGAGTGCACAGCAGGTCCTTCTGACATCGGCCTGTCACTGCTCTGTGTTGCTTTTCATGAAACAAACTCCCTTTATTTCTTTCAGCAATGTCGTTCCCAGCTGTGTTTAAGTGTGCACGTGTTGTCTCCTCAGGCCATACAGCATCCCAATGATGAGCGTGTGCAGGAGGGAGCGTGGGCCGCCGTGGTCCCGCTGGTTGGCAAACTAAAGAAGTTTTATGAGTTCTCACTTAAACTGGGTATGTCATTTTTTTCTCTTTTCTTTAATGTGCACTGCACACAAAACTATATATAATAACACGTACAGCTATTTTTACCTGGCACAGGTGATAAATGAGAGGTCATTTTTAATGAGTGCCACTATTCCTCACAGGTGTATGGTCCACTGACCCATTTACCATGTACTGTAGAATTTGCATCTGCTTTGGAGTGTTTCGATTTTCAGTGAGACTTGATTCATCAGTATGATCAAACATGTACCAGTGCACACGTCAGCAGCTGACAATAGTGAGATTATATAAGCCCAGGCATTACTAAACTGTCCTTACTGTTACATCAGCTCATATGCTCCTTCACAAGCCTTTCTTAATTAGAGAAATTCACCTACCGTCATATAGCTATACGTAAGTAATAAAATAAAAATGCGGATTGTGTGATATAATTAAGCAATATCACATGAGCAAGACTGCTGTTGTACAGAATATGACCAGTCTGTGGACTCGTACCCACAGCTGAATCACAGCTACATTTAACAGCTAAATATGTTTTTGAGTTCTAAAATATTTTAATAGTCTTGTGAAATTTCTGTTCCGACTCAACGCATGTTCCCAGGGAACGAGCCGTAAACAGAGCAGCAGTGCGTCATAATTGGATTATTATGCTCTTTGGTCAAGGCCAGTTTCTTTCACCACATCTAGCAAAAACACAGCTCTCATCATCTCTGACAGTACACACCCCACATCTACTGTATAATTAGTGACAAATTCATTATCCTGGAAAGAAATACATCCTCTTCAAAAGTTTGGGGTTGGTAAGATTGTATTAAAAGAAGTCTCTTATGCTCACCAAGACTTTATTTGATCAGAAATGCAGTAAAAACGGTAATATTGCGAAATAGTGTTTCAATTTAAAATTGCTATTTTCTATTGAGTCCTTAAAGGGATGGTGAAAAAAAGAGAGTAAAAATAATATTTCAATGCATTTGCGAAATAGCACAAATGTTTCGCAAGTGAACGCAACTCACCTGGAAATTGAGTATTACACGCCACTGATGTATATTATACAGAAAAATTTTGTTTTATAATCTTGTATGACTCAAACCATCTGCTATGCTCCTTGAATAAATGTGATTGCTTTCACTTTTGTGCTGTCTGTCTGTGGGTTTGAGTGATTCAGATCGAGAAATAGGTCATGACCTAATTAAACATGACATGGCCCTTAATCAAACATTAACACCAGCCAATGGCAGTGCTCTCTGGAGGAGAGGCTCTGGTGAAACCTCAAAGGGCAGACTGTGGTCTTTTTCAAATTTTGGAGACCATAACCTAGTATACATACCTATATTCAGCATAAAAACTAGCAGTTCTGTTTCTTCTGTCTCTTGTAGAAGACTCTCTTCAGGGCCTGCTGGAGTTCCTCACGAGCTCGCGCTGCAGCCCAACTCAGCATCTGGAGCAGGAGCAGGCGCTCGCACGGCAGTTCGCTGAGATTTTGCATTTCACCCTGCGCTTCGATGAGCTGAAGGTAACTAGGCAACCTCTGGTCACAACCACTCTGCACTTTTCTTCCAGTCTAATCCTTCATGGAATTATCTCTTACTAACCTGGTTCGGAAAACGACTGCGAAATCACAACAATTGGGTATAATAATGAGGATGTGGAGCTAAGGTGTAAGGAGCAAAGACCCTATAATATTGAAACTATTGAATACAGCATCCTGCCTCATCTTCTCAGCCCCCTGAAAATCTGCAGTTAACTGATCATTAGAAATCTGTAAATTATATTTATACGTATTCATTTTTTTAGACTTACAAATGAGAAACATCACAAGCAGTGAATATGCAATCTCTCTTCAAACTGCAACATTTAAAACGGATCAAATGGAAATTGCAACAAATGTTTTCCTTCATATTTTGACGTACATCCAAATGCAATGGATTATCAAAAAGCAAAACATTTTGTGTGTGGTCTTGGTTCTACATATCGGTTGTTCATTGGATGGAGACAGATCTAAATGTGAGTCGACAGTGAGGCCCTGTTTACAACCTGTATGTTATTGTCAATCTGATCACAAGTGAACAACACTGAATACAGGTGTAAACTGGGTCTAAAACGTTTTGAGCTTGTCCACTTTCAACTACTCCCGGAGTTGCACTCTCTTGGGTCTGAAATTCTTATCCGAAATTTTCACATGTTAAAAAATAAATACGACCTCACGTTGTGTCCATCGTGCATACACACTGCCGGACTTTTTAGTCCGTCATGAAAAAAATTGGGTTCGATTTCGTTGCGTTTTCGTAACCGTAGCAAGCATTTTGACAATTCAGAGTCACCGAATGACGAAAAACTCATATGAAAATTTCGTGTGTGCAAGGACCTTTAGTCAAAAATGCATTAGACCGGATTGCTTTTGTAGTGTATATTCATGTGGTCGAATGTGTTTGCCGCAAAAGACGCCTACTCTCCACCTAATGACCTAATGCCTTAACATTATGAGACACGCGCTAGCCAGACGGGATTTAAACTTTGTCAGCTGAAGACCTAAGTTTGGTTTGAAGATGAAAAACATACCAAGCACAATGTTCTCTCACCATTCCTGATTTCTAGCAGGTCTGCTGCTGCTCTCTGTGTTTTTGCGTCATCTCTGGTCACATTCATATGTAAATTGGACAAGCTTATTTCCTCCATTAGATCGAAAGATCTGAAAAAAGCCCATACATTTACCCACCCATAGACCCTCCCCTTGAAGAAATCAGCACAGAAGTGGTTAAAAGTGGACAAAAGAGACAGATTGGATTAAATTACATTACACGGTCATTTTTTTTATAATTTTTTTTACAAAAATGAAACATGCACGGATGACCATTCATAAAATCTATAACGTGCATTTCGGGTGAATTTTCATTTCATGCCAACTGTTACATTACATTTATGTTAAAGTATCATACCGTAAAGCTGCTTTATTTTTTTAACCACAAAATTCCCCTCAGTTTTCTACTATATCACACATAATCCAATTGCTATAGAGAATGACAATTGATTTGTAAGCCACTGAATTTTGCATCCAATTAGTTAACTTAATTAGCACGTAAGTGATTCAGCTAATTAGTTGAACTATTGGAACAGAATGTGCAGTTGCTTTCAAAGGTGCCATAGAGAATCTGTTATTGCCTAGATTATTGAACTGATAAAGTCTGTCACCGTACGCAGCAGTGAATGAAATGGCCATATGCTCATTGGATTTTGAAATTGTTCACTTGAATTCATACATTCACAGTAAAATGAAGAATGCATGAATGCGGTGTTTTACATGTTTCCAATTCCCATATTCAGCAGAAATACAATTTTCAGCTGCCAGTTCTGCATTTAAATGCTCATCTGCTCTCTCGCCAGATGACCAACCCCGCCATCCAGAATGACTTCAGCTACTACAGAAGGACCTTAAGCCGCATGCGTATCATCAACCAAACAGTGAGTAAACCTGCTCTTTATGGAAATATGCCTCATTATCAGATGTCTTATGTTTTAGTAATACCCTGTTCCCCCGTGTCCCAGGGGTTAATGGGAGCTCTTCTGTTCTCTAATGGTTTGGATCATTAGGTGGCAGAGCGGCACAAGATCCTGACTCAGGGAAACATGAGATATCGCATTCATCTCGTTCTTTCCATATTTTCCTGGTTTTTATTTTGTCCGTCTTCCTCCCGTATGCCCGCTTTTATCTTTTAGCTGACACAAGGCTTCAGTGCGTTTGGTTGACGTTGAGATGGTAACGTGCGCTAACGACTTGAGTCTCATTAGCGTGTGCTGTATCATCAGGGAGCGGCTCAGTAGGGGTTGACACAGAGGATCGTTGACCTTGCCTCGCCAATTAAAAGCACTCTCTGTGAGGAATAATCACGACAGCCGCTTTCATCTCATGAAACATGAGCTCGGCTGTGGAATAGTACGTATTAGGAATTCTGGACATGTCTGCAGTCTGTGGATTTAAGCAGGATTTACATTCAGTTTTTAGCATACAGTAATGAATGAAATGTTTCAAGTCAGCTAAAATGCTTTTTCAGCACACCAGAATGCCCAATTTCCACATCCATTTCCATGATTAACTACTTAAGTAAAGCTGAGCAAGGAAAAGCGCATCCATAACCACCAAAAAGCCCATTGCCTTAACTGACCCCTTTAGTTTAAATCTTCAAAAGTATGGATTTTTCACATTTAGATGCTGAAAAAACCCCATGTGTGTTCTTTCTGCAGGCAGAAGAGCATAATGAGGTTGACAACGAACTGGCCAATCGCATGTCTCTCTTCTACGCCAATGCCACGCCCATGCTGAAAACGTTAAGCGATGCCACAACTAAATTTGTATCAAAGGTAGGTGGTTGTAAAACTGTTGAAGTTTGATTATAACATGCCTTACACAACCCCTCAAATGGATGTAAACTAAATAGACAAACAAGTCCAGACGCTCATGAATAAATTCTACTTAATTAGTCTCAGAAAATGCATAATATACTTCAGTAACACCTCTATACAAGAATGTTTCTCATTCACTTTCACTTACAAATCACTGTTTTCTCATTACAAACCAGCATAACCAACACATTTTGCTCTCTCTATCTGATCAGCATGCAGAACTACCCGTAGAGAACACAACAGATTGTCTGAGTACGATGGCAAGTGTGTGTAAAGTCATGTTAGAGACACCGTAAGTTAAAACAATTCTGTTTAATCATTATGCTTTTGTTTTTTCAGTAGCAGGCTGTAACTTTGTAATTCATCGTGTGTGTGTGTGTGTGTGATGATCAGGGAGTACCGCACTCGTTTTGCCAGTGAGGACACAGTGTTATTCTGTCTGCGCGTGATGGTGGGGGTGATCATCCTATACGACTATGTCCATCCAGCTGGAGCTTTCGTGAAGTCCTCCAAAATCGATGTATGATTTTAGTCAATTTTGTTTAATTTAAATATATTAATTAAATTATGCTGATTCATTTATTAAGTTAAATCTGATTTGATATTTGTAAATAGTTTAATTGGGGCTGTCAATTTAATACATAATGTTAAACATGTTAAGAATATTTGTACTTTATCATTAAATGCTAAATGTATTAACTAACATTAACTGACAATTAGCAATACAATTGTTTCAGTATTTATCAATATTTGTTGCCATTAGTTAATAAAAATACAACTGTTCATGTTAGTTCAGTGCATTAACCAATATTAACAAATACAACTTTTGATTTTAATAATTTATTAGTAAATGTTAAAATGAACATTAACTAAGATTAATAAATGCTGTAGAAGTATTGTTCATTCTTATATTATTTAACATGGATAAACCTTATTGTAAATTTAGTTACCAACTAAATTAATGTGATAAATAGACCACCCTAGTTCAAAGTAAACTATATACAAATACAAAACCTGATTTAAAAAAAAACAAAAACAAGTACATAATGTTATTGTCTGTTTTTTTATAATGCAGATGAAAGGATGCATTAAGGTTCTGCGATATCAGCCGCCCAACAGTGTGGAGGGGCTTCTCAATGCCCTCAGGTCTGTGAGCTTTACTCTTTAAAAAAAAAACTCTTATAGCTTTATACCTTGTAACATTACATAAGTGTTGATGGACATCCATATAAGTCTTTGATTCTGCTGAAAACATTGTGATGTGATAAGATTTTCAGTGTATTAAATGTTCTGTCTTGACTCTCACAGGTATACAACAAAACATTTGAATGATGAGACTACCTCCAAGCAAATCAAAAACATGTTACAAGCTTGACTGTGTCTGCCAAAAGTATTACTTCTCAAATACATTGGACGAGACACTTTTGCAGTTTGAGTAATACGATGAGAATAGCCATGTATCTTGTGGCAGCTACTGTTATCAGTCTAATTTTACTGTTGTAGTTTTTTTTTTTTTTTACTTTTACTGTTAGACTTAAAGTCATGTGTGGCCTTTAGATTTTAAACACGCTTCTTTGTCGTGTGGCCATCCAACAAAGATGAGCTTAGTTCAATTCCTTCCCATATTTCCAGACATTCCAGAGTGCCCAGACATTTTGCTTTTTTTAATGACATAATTTACTGTGATTTTTATTAACATGACTCTTTTGAACTGAATAAAGCTATTTTAACCAAATGAACTGTAAATGCCTGACAGCAGGGCTCCTTTGCATTGAAATCACACTGTACTTTCACCACTTTACAACGTACAAAATAATTAGTTCTAAACCCACATCCTCTTGTCCAACAGAGTTCAGGATTATTCATCTCCCCTGAGAGTGTCTACTCCAGCACATCATTATTTAATAATATAAATTCCACACTGTATTCCTGTTTTGTTTTTTCTCTCTTTTGAGACAATGTGGTTAACATTCAGCCCTTCTTAAGTATCTCTTCAACTTTCTCCCAAAAACCAAGACCAGAATGTTCCGAAATTCCAGGCTGTCCATTTGATGGTCAGCTGACTCAGCTGGATTAATCAGAATGAGGAAGGAGAATGAGATTCCCACATCATCCTGCCCAGGAAGTGAGAGTTTGTTTTATAGAAGTATGAGTAATACATTCCCTGCTCGAACACTCAGCGGAGTATTTGATCTAACCACCTTCTGGGAAACGCGCTCCATCTGCATGGGATATCCCTCCTAGTTTGTATTACCATCCTATCTGTGACCTCTGCCGTGTTTTTCTCTCACTCATGGACTCGCACACACTGTTTCCTCCTGTTTGTCTGGCTGCTCAGCGTGTGTCATCAACAGGCTCATAATTTCCCTACTGCAGAGTGTGTGATTCTTGCCCCCGCTGTCCTCTCTCCTAGTCGGAAGCACACTGTTTTTTTTAAATGGCTTTCCTGATGAGCTTGGACACTTTTCCCAGGAGGCTGGTGTGGGGCCAAATTCTTGTCTATTCACTCCTGCTTCTGTGTGTTCTGTGAGAAGGGCAACATCTGATGACTTCCTGCCAATAACACTGCGTGTGCGACCCATAATTCCAGAGCGCTACCTCACCGTATGGTTGCTGTAATAGAGAAAACACCATATGTTCATTAGATTTCCCACTGCAGCCTAAAGTCTGTCTTCACAACAAGTAAAGTTACTAAAGACAAGCACAAAAAGACAAAGAAAAGCACTGTAAATGCTAGTTTTAAGAGGTCACATGATATGATGATTTTGATAAATGCACATCCATAGGATTTATTTAACTTCTGGACCTTGTGCTTAACCTGCTCAATTGCACCCACTTATGACAACACTTAAATATTAGTGCTTATCCATTTAAAGGTTGTATCAGTGATTTCAGGCCCAAAAAAGGCCGAAACATAAATGATCACATTCATCTAATCTTTCCTAATGATCCGCTAGCTGCCCGCCCCATAAGCATGCCGTCCAAAAACCGCATCTCTGTATGCAGCCTAGGCTCTGAAATCTGCACACAAAATCAAAAGGGCACTCAAAACCAAAATAAACAGTGTTTCAACCAATCACCAACAGGGGCGGGTGTTGTGAGGTTTAGAGCTTGTGCACGGCTGGATGAATGTGATCATTTATGTTTCTGTCTTTTTTGGGCCTGACATGACTGATGCAACCTTTAAAGCTACAGTCCGTAGCTTTTCCTCTTTGTCACCATCTCTGTTCGAAATCTGCAATTGCAGTTATTCGCGGAATTATCATCTTTACGTGGGTTGTAAATCGGCATGAAACAGCTGGCCTGTTCTGTCATTCAGAATCACAGATTCACTTTTTGAAAGTTTGACCAACATAAGAATTTTCACCGGAAAATGTCTTCTGAACAAGTAAGTAACATCCATTTTTGTTATGATCAACTAAGGGGGGAAAAGCATTCGACATGATAAGCGATCGTTACATTTAATCAGCGTGATTTACAGCAACCGTGCAAATTATACTTTGTTCTCAAATTGATCATGTTAAAGGATTAGTTCACTTTTTAAAAAACTTTTGCTGATAATTTACTCACCCCCATGTCATCCAAGATATCCATGTCTTTCTTTCTTCAGTCGAAAAGAAATTAAGGTTTTTGATGAAAACATTCTAGGATTTTTCTCCATATAATGGACTTTACTGGTAGCCAAACCGTCCAAGGTCCATATGACAGTTTCAGTGCAGCTTCAAATGGCTTTAAACGACAACAGACGATGCATAAGGGTCTTATCTAGCAAAACGATTGGTTATTTCTAAAATAAATAAATAAAAAATGAAGTTATATGCCTTGCTCTGTTCTGTGATCCGCGGTCGTGACTCTCCTGTTCGAACTCGTTCATCAAAATGAACGAATCTTTTTTTCGAGTCATTTCGTTCATTATGTTCGTTGAATGAATGAAATGACTCAAAAAAAGATTTGTTCATTTTGATGAACGAGTTCGAACAGGAGAACAGAGCAAGCCGAGCATTTGTGCTAATAAAACTTAAACTTTTTTATTTCTTTTAGAAATAACCGATCGTTTTGCTAGATAAGACCCTTATGCATCGTCTGTTGTCGTTTAAAGCCATTTGAAGCTGCACTGAAACTGTCATATGGACCTTGGATGGTTTGGCTACCAGTAAAGTCCATTATATGGAGAAAAATCCTAGAATGTTTTCATCAAAAACCTTAATTTCTTTTCGACTGAAGAAAGAAAGACATGGACATCTTGGATGACATGGGGGTGAGTAAATTATCAGCAAAAGTTTTTTAAAAAGTGAACTAATCCTTTAACAACATCAGCATTGCGTGACAAACATTACATTTAATGTGTTTTATGGTTACCTGTGTAGTTCAGAATTCATATTCTCCATAATAGCTAAACGAGAGGCACAACAAAGGAAACTCCATAACTGTGAATTAAGAAAACAGTGGTACTGTTACACGATTGAACTATTGAAATGTCTTACTTGTTAAGCAGAAAAAAGCCGTCTCTTCTTCCGTTTCGAACCCCTTCAAAACACGGAGTTCACGCACCTTTCAAAAGCCCCCCCGATGTTTATCCTTGTGTTCGCATGAGACGGTTTTTTTCTCTTTCTCTAGCCTTTTTAAATCCGAAGTACGAAGTCTTTTGGGTTTTATAACTGGTGAATCTCCAGTTGACACTGATGATTGTTGTTTGGATCTTTCTGGATCCGCCATAAGTTTAATTATGTAAAGTGCTGTGAGAAAAGCCTATACATCTCCACATCTCCTCACGCGCAGTATAGCCGGCTAGCCGAAACACCTTCTTTATGTGTACGGATGTGACGTAATGACGCAAAGACATGCTCGAATTTCCCGCAGAAACCCACCAGTACCACTGGAATTAAAATCATTATTACAAGCTAACCATTTTGAATCTAGCTTTGGCAAGCAGATAGTTTTGAACACTGGCTGAATATGTTTTTTTTAAATAATTATTTTGGATTATTTTTAACTTAAAAAAAGTTACGGACTGCAGCTTTAAATTATTCCATTAACAAAAAACTGAACTGAATTAGAACTTAAATGACATTGACAATAATGAAGATAGCTTGGCGACACCAGTTTTTTTTTATATAATATAAGGAAATTATATTATATACTGTTATTTTAATAATCAAGTGCGTGCAAAGTTGTAAAAAAAATACATTAAAACGATAAAAACTTTTTATTTCAATCCCTTATTTTATTTTCTAAAATAATAATAATACAATAGCCTACATATAATACAATTAAATTAATCAATAATAATTTATTAATACATATTAATAATAATTATTATAACAATGTAGCCTAATACAATAAATAAAGTTTATATTAAAACTGAATAATAATAACTTTTAATATTATTTCCCATTAAACATTTCTAATGTCTAAGGTTTCTGACCTTAAATGGGTGAAAGAGGGTGAAACTGACCTCTGAGATTCATTCAGAATCTTACTTCATGTAGAAGTGAAACATTCTAATATTGGAACTGAAATGGAAAAACGATGCTGGAAACTAATGCCGCTGTAATGTGTGGACTGAGTGAGTCAGTCGGATTTGAGAACACAAGGACTGCTGGATTTGGTCCATACACTCCTACATCCTGTTATCAGAAGCATTCTTTTTGGACTTATCTCTGCTGTGCAGAGACAGTAACAAAGTACATTTACCTGAGTACTGTACATAAACTACACTTTTTGAGAATATGTAGGCTACTTTACTTGAGTATTATTTTTTCTGGAAACTTTTACTATAATTTCACACATATTCATTTTACTCTAC
This sequence comes from Semotilus atromaculatus, assembly GCA_031834385.1. Taxonomy (NCBI): domain Eukaryota; kingdom Metazoa; phylum Chordata; class Actinopteri; order Cypriniformes; family Leuciscidae; genus Semotilus; species Semotilus atromaculatus. The sequence goes on along the minus strand of JAULUF010000044.1, from coordinate 29,741,852 downwards.
TAGATTTCTGTCAAGGTCCTTGACTAGAAAGTAACGTCAGTCAGGGGATTATTTTAGTTGCAGGGGTTGCATTTTGGTTGGAAATGAAAGTCAGATTTATTCCAGAACCCGACGTCGTACTGACGTGTTTCTGTAGTCAACCCGTTTTTAAAAGCGATTGAGCAGCTACCACTGAAGTCCTCTGTTTACAGTCTTGTAAAAAACAAACAAACAAAAAAAACAGTTTTGACGTTCTCAAAATCAAATGTTTTATGGTCATGGTTCATCTCGCAGCTGACTGCCTTGGTTCCAGACTTAAAACTCTTTATATCAGTAGTTTAATGAAACGCCAACTAATAATAAATCTGCAATAATACCTTTTATTATAGTGTAATAAAATGTGTAATTATAAATTTATTATAGTGTAATAATACCTTTAAATGTGTAATTATACCTTTATTACAGAGTAATTATAAATGTGTACTTTAATAAAAGTAGCGATTCTCTTTTTTGAAAAATAGCAATTCTTTTTTTTTAAAGTATCGATTCACTTTAAGAAAAGTAGCGATTCTTTTTTTAAAGTAGCGTTTTTTTTATTTAAAGTATTGATTCTTTTTTTAAAAGTATCGATTCACTTTTTTAAAGAAAGTATTAATTCTTTTTTTTAAAGTAGCGATTCTTTTTTGAAAAGTATTGATTTCCTTTAAGAAAAGTATCGGATTGTTTTTTGAAAAGTATCGATTTACTTAAAGTGTACACACCTGGTGTGTGTCTATACAGCTGCAATTCATACTAGCCCTGTATGAATTGATATAATTATTTTATGTTGAGCTTCAGACTTAATTAAACATGACAGACATTATCTGACATACATTTCACAGCAATATATTTATCGCTCGTTGGCTGTCTTTTGAAAACTTTTTTCTTTGTTTGAATGAAGCTTCCAGAGATTGTTGATTCTGGCGCGGCTCATTATTCTCTGTCCTTGCCTTTGTGTAACCATCGTGTTTTGTGGGGTGACGCGTCTTCAAATGCTTTAAGTTACTCGTGTTGAAGTTGCTAATACTTGTTACACCCCTCAAAATTGCAGTATGGCATATGAGACATGTTGCCGTTTTACTGGCTGTTTGGTCCAGTCTGAAATACTGCCAAACAGAGGACGTACTGCTAGCACGCGCGCGTTTTCTTCGCTGATCTAAACAGTGGTTGCTTGTGGCAACAGCACAACTTCCTGTGTTGCCACAAGCAATCACTGTTGATTGAAGAATTGATCTCCAATTTGCAGCGTTAAGCAAAGCTGGAGTGCATAACTAGTTATTGTTTAAGAAAAGGGTATCGGATCGGTATATGGGTAGAAGTACTCGCCGATACCGATGCCAGAATTATTATTGCTATCGGCGGCATTTCCGATACTAGTATCGTAATCGGAACATCTCTAATAATAAATGTGTACATTTATTACAGTGTAATAACAAATGTGTAATTATACCTTTATTAAAATGTAATAATACATTGTGTAATTATACCTTTATTAAAAGTAGCGATTCTTTTTTGAAAAGTAGCGATTCACTTTAAGAAAAGTATATTACTGTGCAAGTATACATTTATTAGTGTAATTATACATTTATTACAGTGTAATAATAAATGTGTAACTATACCTTTATTAAAGTCTTTAAAATATCGATTTTTTTTAAAGGATCGATTCACTAAGAAAAGTAGCGATTATTTTTTTAAAGTATCGATTCAGTTTAAGAAAAGTAGCGATTCTTTTTTGAAAAGTACCAATTCATTTTTAAAAGTATCGATTCACTTTAAGAAAAGTATATTACTGTGTAAGTATACATTTATTACAGTGTAATTATACATTTATTATTTTGAAAAGTAGCGATTCTTTTTTGAAAAGCGATTCAGTTATAAAAAGCGTATATGCTCATTATACCTTTATTACAGTGTAATAATAAATATGTAATTATACTAGTGATGTCAAACGATTAAAATATTTAATCGCGATTCATCTAAATTAATCACACATTTTTATCTATTCTAAATATCTCTTGATTTCTTTTCGTCTCATTATTTATTCTCATTTTAATTTTTTAATTTTTATTTTTTTATTTCTCTCCCGTGATTCCGTAGTCCTAACGTAGCCGTAGGTTATATGGAACCGTGGGTGCTGAACGGAAATTGCCTTCGCATACGAACTCCACGATCTTTCTCCACTGTTTCCTGTCCTGAGCCGCGTTCTTGTTGGCATAATCGGGTGAAATACCGTACGCTGCTAGATCCATCTCCACTTGTTTGATCCACGTCTTTTTAGGTGTATTTCTTAATACTTTCCAGCTGTCTGGCCTGGTTCGCCATAGAGTGCGGTATGGGAGACGGTGCTCATCCATCCTGCAAACATGTCCAAACCATCGGAGGCGGGCACGCTTAATCAGGACGTTGATTTCCAGTTGGTGAGAACAGCGACGGCGAACTTCCTCATTCGGGATCTTGTCAAGGAGTGTAACTCCAAGAATTCGGCGGAGGCAGCGCATTTGTAATGCCTCCAATCTTCTCACGTCTGCCTCTAAGAGTACCCAAGTTTCCGCTCCATATAGGAGGATTGGTAGAATCAGAGTGCGGTATAAACGAACCTTCGTTGCTGTTGTTAAAGACTTTTTCTTCCAGATGCACCAGGAAGTCGAACCAAAGGCCGAAGTAGCAGATCCGATTCGGTGGGTAATGTCAACTGATGCTGCGATCTTGTTACCTTGAATGGTCGACCCCAGATATTTGAATGTTTCGACTTGTTCTAGCTGGATCCCATTAAGGTATACAACTGCCGAAGAGTTGTCTGAGGTCATAACAACTGTTTTGACAGTGTTGATTTTAAGCCCAAATCTTGTAGCTTAATCTTGTAGCAAATCTTGAAGCTACAAGATTCTCATTTTAATGCTCTTATCAACATTTATTTTTTTATTGAAAACAACATTGGTATATACAGTGTTCAATTTCACACTAACATTCTCACTTGCAGCAAATAATCTCTCACACAACGTAACACTGTCCATCAATAAAAGGGTGAAAAAAATTCTGACAAGGTACTGATATTGGCGAGGCGGTGGAGAATTCGCATCAGCTGTGTGTGTGCTTGGCCATCAAGTGGTATTTCAGACTGGACGTGCTGCGATGATAGAGTTCACAACGACAAAACACACAGATCAATTTGGTCTTGTCAATGGAACCATTTGGCAACTTTATAAAAGTAAACTTTCCATTCAGAATCTTATTGGAATCCATTTTGGCGTCTTATTGCATTATGCATTTATTACAGGGTAATAACAAATGTGTAATTATACCTTTATTAAAATGTAATAATACATTGTGTAATTATACACTTATTACAGTGTAATTATACATTTATTATAGTGTAATAATATATGTGTAATTATACCTTTATTACAGTGCAATTATACCTTTATTATAGAGTAATTATGCCTTTATTACAATGTAATAATACATAATGATACATATTAATAATGCAACAGTATATTGAAACGATACAAACTTGGATCCATTAGCGCCTGCACAAAGCCATTTGGCTTATATCTCTAAATAAGATATAACTTTAAAGGCACACTAGGCAAGATTTGTACCTTAATATAACAGCTTCAAAGTAATTTTAATGGTAAACGAACTCATAGCAGAGCGAATAATCGGGGATCGGGAAAAGCTATCGGGAAAGTGCAATGCAAGTTTGAGAGGTGGTGCCCCGCCAAATCTCGCGAGGCAAAGTTGATGAAGAAATCTAACTGTGGCCATCTATTACATAAAACTCTGTCTCTTAATGCAGATTGTCTGTTGTTCTCTCACTACTTTGAGGAAAGATTAAGCATGGAGCAAGATTTGTTTTACCAATGTTTATGTCACATCAGTCATTCACGCTAGAGTTTGGCTAATGTATACATTGCATAGCCTACATGCACTGTTATTGATACAGTTTCCACATGTTTTTTAAACTTGTGCGCCACAGTTTCCACATGTTCACCGCAATATATCAGAAACATACTCGGTAAATAAATTAGTACAAGTAAAATAATCGGTTGATGGACATGCACTTGTTAATGCTGATGGTGAGGAATAGCAACATCTATCAATGTACCTCAAACTGAGTAGTGAATCACTGAAACGTCCTGCTCGAGTCGTCCTTGCGATGGAGGTTCGGGTTGAATTAATGGTTCTTCTTCTTCTAGTGTTTCATCATCGGATTTGCGCTCGGATTGATATGGTAAAATCAACTTTATTGTTCGTTAATGTGTTTAGTTTATGGTGTATGAAGCCTCAGGACACATAGAGCTGTTGGTGTTCAGGCAATGGGTGTTTTTGTTTTCGACACGCGTGCTGTACGTGGTAAACCAATCACAACAGACTGAGCTGTCTGGCCAATCAGAGCAGAATAGCTTGCGGAAAGGAGGTATTTAGAGAGATCGATTCATTTGGTGAGTCGTTTGAGAATCATTGAAAATCTGGTGATGTGCAAATGTACACTCACCGGCCACTTTATTAGGTACACCTGTCCAACTGCTCCTTAACACTTAATTTCTAAGCAGCCAATCACATGGCGGCAACTCAGTGCATTTAGGCATGTAGACATGGTCAAGACAATCTCCTGCAGTTCAAACCGAGCATCAGTATGGGGAAGAAAGGTGATTTGAGTGACTTTGAACGTGGCATGATTGTTGGTGCCAGAAGGGCTGGTCTGAGTATTTCAGAAACTGCTAATCTACTGGGATTTTCACGCACAACCATCTCTAGGGTTTACAGAGAATGGTCCGAAAAAGAAAAAACATCCAGTGAGCGGCAGTTCTGTGGGCGGAAATGCCTTGTTGATGCCAGAGGTCAGAGGAGAATGGCCAGACTGGTTCGAGCTGATAGAAGGGCAACAGTGACTCAAATAACCACCCGTTACAACCAAGGTGGGCAGAAGAGCATCTCTGAACGCACAGTACGTCAAACTTTGAGGCAGTTGGGCTACAGCAGCAGAAGACCACACCGGGTGCCACTCCTTTCAGCTAAGAACAGGAAACTGAGGCTACAATTTGCACAAGCTCATCGAAATTGGACAATAGAAGATTGGAAAAACGTTGCCTGGTCTGATGAGTCTCGATTTCTGCTGCGACATTCGGATGGTAGGGTCAGAATTTGGCGTCTACAACATGAAAGCATGGATCCATCCTGCCTTGTATCAACGGTTCAGGCTGGTGGTGGTGGTGTCATGGTGTGGGGAATATTTTCTTGGCACTCTTTGGGCCCCTTGGTACCAATTGAGCATCGTTGCAACGCCACAGCCTACCTGAGTATTGTTGCTGACCATGTCCATCCCTTTATGACCACAATGTACCCAACTTCTGATGGCTACTTTCAGCAGGATAATGCGCCATGTCATAAAGCTGGAATCATCTCAGACTGGTTTCTTGAACATGACAATGAGTTCGCTGTACTCAAATGGCCTCCACAGTCACCAGATCTCAATCCAATAGAGCATCTTTGGGATGTGGTGGAACGGGAGATTCGCATCATGGATGTGCAGCCGACAACTCTGCGGCAACTGTGTGATGCCATCATGTCAATATGGACCAAACTCCCTGAGGAATGCTTCCAGCACCTTGTTGAATCTATGCCACGAAGAATTGAGGCAGTTCTGAAGGCAAAAGGGGGTCCAACCCGTTACTGGCATGGGGTACCTAATAAAGTGGCCGGTGAGTGTATATTATGAGAAAATTAAACGTTTGACATTTGATGCATGCAAACCTGTTATAGGAGACTCCAAAACAACATTAGGAAACTTTAAAATATCAGAATAGGGGCCCTTTAAGGTCAAATCAGGAAGAAAACAAAAAACAAAAAAGATTTAAAATGTTTAAATAAAACTGGGGATGAAAGTATTAGACCCATGAAGTCAGCTAATCTGATCCCACAAGAATATAAAAACCTTTTGATTTAGCCCTCTTTTTTCTTGTATTTGGAAATCAACACCTGAAAGCATACTCACATTAGCTGGGATAAACAGGGTGTTAAAAAATTATAAGGTCAGAATTTTCAGTTTTGGGTCAGCTGTCTCTTTAAGGCTCCACCAGTTTAAGGTGAACTGAACTGCACCATGGGTGGGATCAGGCTACAATACAGTGGCAGTGGTCCAGCTGCCGTTGTGTAATCGTATTACTGTAATTAGCTAGTGTACTCCCTAATCCACTTCAGTCAAAACACTGGCCTGTGTCTGACTCACAGTCATCAATTACCAACAGACAGGCAGATTCTCTTCTGCAGCAGCTCTAGTTCACGAATACTGTGTTTGTGGATTCATCTAAGGGTTAATTCAACGGGTTAGGTCCACGTACCATGCTATTTTAGTCTGTCAATTTAAATGACTCTTTGGTTGTAGGCTACATACAAGCATGCAACAGCTAATGTGACTCCATGAATATTGTAGAAGCTGTGGATATATTTCCAATAGTTTGACTGATACATAAATTATGTGGGGTGAATAATAGACAAATTAAAAGGAGGAAACACAAATAAATAAAATCCTTGCCTTGTCTATGCAATCGGTGGGTATTTGACTGAATGTCTATAGGTGTGTCAAAGTTCCCTGAGGTTAGAGTTTATGTGTGAGGCCTGCAGGTGGAGCAGCAGCACTAGCTTAAGCACCATCTATAGGTAAAGCCTATAGATGTCAGACACTATGAATGTATGGCTTGGTTTTTTTGTGATAATGGATTCTCAGAGAGGCTAACTCAATCAGCCTACAAAGAAGCTAAAGGACAAACTCTGCCCTTGTGAGGGAAGATGTGGCAAAATGATCACTGGTGTCTCATCTTATATCAAGTCTCTGTCATGATCAATAATGATCAATCATCTCCAATGATTTCACATTAAATTACTTAGTCGGAAATTCTCTTTTCATTTGTCTTCAAGAAGGGGGTTGGATAAAACTGATGCTGAGTTTGATTGCACAGCAATTTCTATTTTTGCTTATAGAGCAAAATAATTGAGAGCCATTTATCTTTATCTCATCTATCCATCAAATCTAACCTGATTTGCATCTTTGTATCTTTTGTCAATAAAAATGCCTAAAGTAATTAATGTTCACTTTTATGTTGTGTATATTACTAAGAAATTTAATGAATTAAATATAATTATTTACAGTAAAGTTTTTTTTTAGCAAGTGTTTTTAGCAAGCATGGATGCATTAAGTAAACACATGTATAATGTTACAATGTAATCCTGAAAAAAGTATCTCAGTTTCCACTGTGAAAAAAACATTAAGCAGCACAACTGCTTTTAACATTGATCTTGAGCAGCAAATCAGCATATTAAAATGATTTCTGAAGGAGCATGTAGCAGTATATTATAAAATATATTTAAAGAGAGAACATATTTTAAAATGTAATATTCACAACAATCCTGTTTTTTTCTGTATTTATGTTATTTCTTGTAAAAGCTGCTAAGATATTGTGTTGTAAAAAACAAACAAACAAACAAAAAGTGTGTGGTGAATCAAATATCTTTTCTTTACATAGCAGTTAACGGGAACCAGCACTTTATGAATGATTTAACTTTGAATAACTATACAAACAATAGATCCCCTCTGAGCAACACTCTGCAATGTGGGTAGCCCTTGTGTCAACAAACAGACTCATTACCTCTAATATGATTTCCTCTGGTATTTCTCTCTTTATTTCCTTTATTTGCTCAGACAAAGATGGGGGGCAAAGTGCAAAATACATTTGGAGACAAGCGATTACAGTTCAATCCTGGAAGTTGTCATTGTTGTCAGTGACTGGCCTGGCTCCATGACCCTGCTCTCTGAATCAACTCTTGCAGCCTCTAAAACCCACAGGGGTGCAAACAGCTCTTTCTCACTTTCTGTACTTCACCTTCACACAGGCCTCAGCATCAATCAAACAAACAAACTAAAATGACTGTTGAGATGTGTGAGTATCTCACCCTCATGTTGCTCAAAATCTGATGCTCTTTTTCATCCAGTTATCCCTGATCTTTATCCACTCTCATTATATGCTTATTCTTCTAAATATCTTTTTTTTGTCTGCCATGGAAGAAAGAAGTCATACAGGTTTAAAATAACATGAGGGTGAGTAAATTATGACATAATTTACATTGGGTATATTGGGTACTCTATCCCATTAAGATGAACCAGCATATCAAACTGTTTATACAACAAAGCTGGGGCATAAAATGCGGTTTCCTCACACATGCCCTTAAAGGAGAACTCCGGGCTCCTCAACTCCTCAATTTTTAAGTTAATCTTGATCATTATACCTTTGTGAGTACTGTCTATAGAAAAAAAACCGAACCGGATTGGTGCTTGCGACGCGGAGCTGCGACAGTGAATGCCCAGAGCTCCCTTATTTCTGGTATGTTATGGAAATGATTAAGCTCATAGTTTTCTTAACACTAATTTATTTTCAACCCAGCCCAATTCCAATTCATGCCCAACTCCAAACCAAACTGCCTTTAAATATTAACCTTAGTCTTTGATTAATTAACTTTGCTGATAAATCTGAGATTAGGTGATTCATTATGGGCTTTTCTGCAAGAGTGTTTCTTCTTCCTTTCAACAGTACACTCTTTAAAATAAAGGTTCTTTATTGACATACATGGTTCCATGAACATCCAAGACACCTTTAAATTCCACAAAAGGTTCTTTAGATTTTTAAAATGTTATTCATACTAAGAAAAAAATAGTTATTTTAAGAAATATTCAGTGAAGGGTACTTTGGGGAACCAAAAGATGGTTCTTCTGTGGCATTGCTGTGAAAGGACTCTTTATTTAACTTAACTTTAACGATATGTATCGATCCTGAAATATCTGAAACGGTTCCAAAACTATCAAATTAAATTCTTTTTCGTGACTTATTGTGCTTAAATGGGGAAATAACTAGAAAATTGTGTCAAAATGCCATCTCGCCAAGTATTCATGTAAATACAGTCAGTTTTGGAATGTAAATAGTTGCATGTTGTGTAACAGGATATTGGATGTGTATAGCTCTTAAAGTGACAGTAGCCTAATAAACCGGCTGCTGTTTGTCATATTAATCAAAGAATGAAAGACAAATAAAATCACATTTGTAACTTTAATTGTAAGCATTAATCTGTATTTCATTTTTACAACGAAGACTATCCGTGTTATTTATTCTTTGATTAGCCTACTTTAATTTCTGTATTACTTACCTGAATACTACTATTAGTCCCAACTGATAAACTTAAAGCCGTGTTTATTTCATTTGTCTCTTTATTCTATTGTATTTATTTGTGCTATAATTTGCTATTTGTTTATTTGTTCCCTTTTTTATTACTGACTGTTTACCTGTTATTTTGTTGTTGTAAATTTAGTGCAACGATTCAATTAAAGTCTCCCTGTTCTGTGTGAAAGCTATTGCAACAAAATTACCCAAACTGAAAAAACAAACAAAAAAAACAATAACAACCATTATCTGTATGGTTGTATATATGGCAGTTTTCCCTGTGGTATAGAAAATGGTATATCGAATATCGATATATTTCAAGGTATCGAAATTCCAGTATCGTGACAACACTATGCCTTAGGCACACAAAACACAGTAAATTAGCCACCACTGAAACTAACAAAATGTCACAGAACTTAATTTCACAGATAAATTTTGTTTTGCCTTTGCACGGCAGTATAGAGGTCTGCTTTCTGAGTATATGAGCCATAAATCAGATGTGTTTAGGTGGAAAGTTTTTGCACAGCTTGTAGGTACCACAGTGAGTCCTCAGGGACTGCTACGGTCCATGACTTCAGGCGGCCGATTTTACACAAAGGTAAATAAACAGCACTTGCCTGCTGATATATAAACAGACACTTGCTCCTTCTGGAGTCAGTTGTAGGCTGTGACAGTTGAAGTTACTCTTGCGCAACAAGGAACTGCGCAGACGGCTTTGGCAACAAAGGCAGTATTATGTTGAGAGGGTCAGAGAGGGCTGCAGCCATAGATAAAGGGGTAGTCAGATGCTCAGAGAGACCTGTGGCTCTGTTTCCTTCTCTTTCTGTCTTTATCCAGATGACTGGAAATGAAAATAGTGCCATGAGGGCACGTGCACTGAATTTCAACTTCCCAGGATGTGTTAGAGGCCGAGCGGGGGTCATTCTTCACCTCTGTGTGAGGTGAGTTCAAACACAACAGAGGCTTTTATGGGGTTTCCATAACATCAAACTCTCAATCGGTCATTACATGACAAATAGCACACAATGCTGGACCTGTGCCCAATGATCTCAATAACCCTGGGAACATGCTGGGCTTACTCTTTCACAATAGTGCCTTCTTATTCATTTGTGGAGAAATGTTCTAGTGCAAACATCTGCACTTGAATTTAGTTCCACTTGGGTGATTCAGTTAATTCATAACGAAGTATTACTAAGATCCTCCATCACACTTTCTTCCATTTGGTTAAACTACAATCAGGTCTGTCATAAGTCTCCATATAAGTCTCTTTCATGATCAATAATGATCAGTCATCTTTACATCAATGCGTCCTAATTATCTCTAATAATTTCACATTACCTAACCTAGACTAGGATTTTTTTCCCAGTTATCCGTAAGAAGGCAGCACAAATTTTTGGAAAACCTGTTAAAATATGAAATCCTGTTAAAATACGAATTACTAAATGTTACCATAAAGCTTGAGATTTTGATTGGCACTTTCTATATGTGCTTAGATTAGAATTATTAAGTCATATTTCTACTTGTCCATCTAACCTGTTTTGCATCCATCTTCTTATGTATTCTCAATACAACAGTAATTAATGTAAAACACAAAAACAGCATGATACAACAGTAGCATACTGTACATGTACATTGTCTATTTTTCCTATGCCAACACAAGTGACAGTGACGTCAGCATGTCAACAAGCAACACACACAGTTGTAGTGTCCCCGAGTGAATAATTGTTTTTGAACAAATTGGTTGAGTGAATGAATCAATGATTCACTTATAAAGATTCACTTGTCTCCTTCATTATGAATCTGTGTTTGTGAATTAATCAGTTGGGTGGATGACAGACATTTGTCATAACCCATTGACGCAACAAATGTAACACAAATGTAACACAAACTTGCCCCCCCCCCCCACACACACACACACCTGCCAAAAGAGTCTCTCTCTCTCCCTGCGGTCCTTCTGCCCTCGACCTCATCATGGACCATCGGCCCTTCGGCAGGTCGGCTCCACCTGGGTCAGACATCGCTTCACCTCCGATGCGGACTTGCGGACCATCCGCTGCTCTCTGGTCCTCCACTCATTCGGCTGTGGCTTGCTCCGCCCTACCTCAGGCTCCGCCTCAACCCTCGGTTGCTCCAACTCGCCCTCAGACCTCCGGATCCCCCCCTCGATATCGGGAGGTTGTCACTGACTCTCCCTTGTGGCCGTCAAGATCATCGTCATCTCTCCACCACCTCAGCTCATCGACTGCGCGGTGCTCCATCCTTGCCATCATTGTCTCCAGTCATCCCCATGGTGGCCCTCATCAGTGTTCCCTCCATCAACACCGCCGTGGGGCACTCCCCTGGATGTGGCCTGGATGAAGAACCATCATCCCCTGCTCAAGATCATCCCATGGCTCACTTCACCTTCATCACCTCCTCCCAGTCATCCGCCCACCTCCAGAACTTCTTCCTTCCTGTCTGTGCCATCCCTTCACCATCACCTGTATATCTGTTCAGTTCTGTTTCAGTTCAATGTCCGGTGTCGTTTATTGTGGAAGTGTTGTATGTTGCTCTGTTCCTGTTCAAAGGACCCGTTAGATTTAGTAAATATTACCTTATTGCATTCATCTTCTTTGTGTGTTTACACAACCACCCCACGTTACAATTGATTTCCCCATTTGTCCCCATAACTTAGGACCACACACGCACACATATTTATTTTTAAGTAATGTTGAAATATTGTGTTGTAAAATCTGTTTAGTCTGGTAAAGCAAATATCCTTCTTTGTCAGGAACCAGCACTTCCTTTTATGCAGGTGAATGATTTAACTGAGTAACTATAGGCAAACAATAGCTTCCTTTTTAAGCAACACTTTTGTGTGGGCAGCCCTTATGTCAACAAATAGCCTAATTACGTTTAACTGGATTTGCTTCCAATTTTTTTTCCTATCGTTTCCTAATTTGCACATAAATGGGGGAAAGTGCAAAAGGCATTATGCCCCTGAAGAGAGCACTAAAGCCCAGGGTGCATCAGGGGGACTGTCCCTGTATGGACAGAAGATAAGCAGAAGGTTTTGCTGACTCATTGGCCTTTATAACCATGATAAATGATGATAAAAATAAATAAATAAATAAATCTAAATAGGTCTTACATAGTGTCATTCATAATGTTCCATACACTCCTCCACTGCATGAACATTACGCTTCAGAACAGAAGAATTTGCCATGCACCTGAGCTGTAACTCTACACCACATGCATCTCCCTTCATCCTTTGCTTCTCAATTACAGATTTGTTGAATAATTATTTTTATTGTGCTATCGACTTGCTTTAGAAGATATCTGATATCAGCAGGGCTTTTGGAACAGGAGCTGTCTTTCATAGAAACACATCATATAGGCCCATTACAGACATTAGAGGGATTATGACCTCCTCATGTTTTACTGAAATTAATACAATGAAAGAAAAGAGCAATATGTGTGCATCATATGAAAATCTATACTCTAGTCTAACCCTATCATTCAGATTTAATTTGATGTCAATGGCTCCATCTTTAATAGATTTCTTGAAAACTAATTCAAAAGGATAAAACGTCAATATTGTTAAGTATTTACATGACAGGCTCTCTCACCTATAGGCCAAACACAGTTATTCCGAAATGATGGAAAACTATTCTAAGATGAATTTTGTAAGACACACTTTCTCAGTGTAAATAATGTGAGTATGATGCAACACATCCAAGATATTTGATTGTTGCTCTGCATCAAACCTTTTATTGTGATTGTTGTTATCATTAGGTTCAATAAACAGAATAATTATTTCCATAGACAACCATTTACAAAATATACATGCAAAATGTATTGCATAATAGTAAATAAAGTACAAATAATGTCTGTATGCTTTTCGCGTTTTTTTCCCCCGCTTGAAATTGATCTTTTACCATCTAAACTAATTAAACTATAAGTGACCTGTCACTTTTGTTAGTAAGTCAACAGCTGTTTAACTAGTCTGAAGAAAGCAGACTCTGTGTAAACTCTGTAATCCATTAGTTGTGAAATCACATAGCCTACTGCAGTGTCAAATATGCCATATCTTCAAAGAGGAGCAATGAATTGAGCTCTAAAGTGCCGCAAGTACAATAAAGAGATAAAGGTTCCCAAGTTCACTGAATTTCACTGAAAGTACAACCTGTAGGCATGCTTTAGATTATATATTTTGTAAGAACAACTGCTTCAGGTTTATTTAGGTGGTGCGCAAGTATAAAATTAAAGTTCCTAATACTGTGGAGAAACTGGACTAGTTTGTCTCACGGTTATGCAAGACTCAAAATTAGTGTTCATCTAAGACAAGGTTAATTATCAGAAATGGACCTACTATGGTTTTAGTGCTATATTTAAGTTTTTCTAGAGTATAATTGTCTTATCAAATACATACAAGTGAATCTCTCATTATTAAAAGTGGCACACCAAAATGTTCGCCTTGCCCCATTTTAATTTGCCTTTGGTAACCAAACGTCTTTTTGAAAGTCTTCTCCTTTGCTCCTCAGTGCATGAAAGGGGAGGGAGGTCTTCATTTTATCCATGGGAGTTTCCCTTTGGTGCTAAAACGGTGGGATTCCTGGAATTGTACTCATTTTGAAACTTAACTGCCAACGTGACAGGTGTGCCCATGGTAAATGGGTAACGGCTCATTTTGAAACCCTTTCTGTGTAAGGCTGATAGGATGTGAAGGGGCTCACAGTCTGGGAATGTATTCTGTGCTGTCACTCTAAACATACACTCACCGGCCACTTTATTAGGTACCCCATGCTAGTAACGGGTTGGACCCCCTTTTGCCTTCAGAACTGCCTCAATTCTTCGTGGCATAGATTCAACAAGGTGCTGGAAGCATTCCTCAGGGAGTTTGGTCCATATTGACATGATGGCATCACACAGTTGCCGCAGATTTGTCGGCTGCACATCCATGATGCGAATCTCCCGTTCCACCACATCCCAAAGATGCTCTATTGGATTGAGATCTGGTGACTGTGGAGGCCATTTGAGTACAGCGAACTCATTGTCATGTTCAAGAAACCAGTCTGAGATGATTCCAGCTTTATGACATGGCGCATTATCCTGCTGAAAGTAGCCATCAGAAGTTGGGTACATTGTGGTCATAAAGGGATGGACATGGTCAGCAACAATACTCAGGTAGGCTGTGGCGTTGCAACGATGCTCAATTGGTACCAAGGGGCCCAAAGAGTGCCAAGAAAATATTCCCCACACCATGACACCACCACCACCAGCCTGAACCGTTGATACAAGGCAGGATGGATCCATGCTTTCATGTTGTAGACGCCAAATTCTGACCCTACCATCCGAATGTCACAGCAGAAATCGAGACTCATCAGACCAGGCAACGTTTTTCCAATCTTCTATTGTCCAATTTCGATGAGCTTGTGCAAATTGTAGCCTCAGTTTCCTGTTCTTAGCTGAAAGGAGTGGCACCCGGTGTGGTCTTCTGCTGCTGTAGCCCATCTGCCTCAAAGTTTGACGTACTGTGCGTTCAGAGATGCTCTTCTGCCCACCTTGGTTGTAACGGGTGGTTATTTGAGTCACTGTTGCCCTTCTATCAGCTCGAACCAGTCTGGCCATTCTCCTCTGACCTCTGGCATCAACAAGGCATTTCCGCCCACAGAACTGCCGCTCACTGGATGTTTTTTCTTTTTCGGACCATTCTCTGTAAACCCTAGAGATGGTTGTGCGTGAAAATCCCAGTAGATTAGCAGTTTCTGAAATACTCAGACCAGCCCTTCTGGCACCAACAATCATGCCACGTTCAAAGTCACTCAAATCACCTTTCTTCCCCATACTGATGCTCGGTTTGAACTGCAGGAGATTGTCTTGACCATGTCTACATGCCTAAATGCACTGAGTTGCCGCCATGTGATTGGCTGCTTAGAAATTAAGTGTTAAGGAGCAGTTGGACAGGTGTACCTAATAAAGTGGCCGGTGAGTGTATATGTTTCAAATGTTACAACATGTTACAGGTAACATGAGACATGTCTTGCACATGTTTAAGGTATTAACACTTTCTCAAAACATACTGGACAACATGATCATCAAGTTTTACACAAACTAAAGCAAAAGGGAGACAAAGCAAATATTAAAAGATTCAGACATTCCTATAAAAATAAAATAAAATAGAAATGTATAAAATGATTTAAAATTCTGAGATGAAGCGACAGCACAATGCATCTTTCGTGATCAGTTCACCTTGTATCTCCTCTAATTTGAAGAGGCATCATAAATCACTTCCTTGCTGGTCATGCAAAGGTGTTCATTAGCCCCCTGAAAATACCTTTTCTTTTTTTTTACCACCATGCTCTTACTTTTATAACATATTCTCTGTTCCATTTTAAAACGGTATGATGCTAATTTGAATCTGGGTAACACTTTAGAATACTGTTCTGTCATTTATGAACAAATACACAGGAGCAAATGTTTAACGCATTCTATTTACTGCTTTTAACTAACAAGAAACTTTGGTTTCTCTGTAAGTAATAGCGCTTAGTTAAATGAACTGTCTCATTCAACTGAGTGCTATTACTTACTAATTCATTAATCTGAGTTTCTTGTTAGTTATAGTTAATAGAATGTTACTATTACGTTACTCATTTGTTCCTGTGTTATTCATAAATGACGGAACAGTATATTCTAAAATGTTTCCTGAATCTGATGTTAGTGGAGATACTTTGTTGGAAACCTTCACTTTGATTTGGAAAATTCGCTATCTAATGTATATGAAATTAAATGCAATCATAAACTAAAGTAATCCACAAACATGGCATGAACACATTGTTACGTGGTTTCCGATGGCTGATGAAAGCTAAATGCAATGTTACTTTCCTGACAATGCAGCATTGTTAGATTAGAAAGCAAAGTTGTTTGTGAGTTCAATGAAGATAATCTGAAATCAAAACAAAGGATGAGTGTGTGGGTTATGTAACTGTGATTATGGGGCATTAGAGTAATCTGCACCACACTACTGCAGACGGAGCAGCTGGTCACAATCGCCTGCTCACTCATAAGAGAGGAACAGCAGTCATGATGTTACACTGAAAAACACACAGCTCAATTATACTGCCAATGTGCTCACCAGCCCAGTGCCACAACACTATCTCTAGATATTTTGTCACAGTGGTCACCACTTGCTCATGACATCTCATTACACATGCCCCCTCGCTATTGCATTTATTGTGCAATATCACATTAAAGTCTATTCACATGTCCTCTGAAGTCCTGTGTGAGCAAGGCCCAGGATTAGGTCTGTCTCACTATCTCATTACAGCCCATGTTTAATGTCAGATGCTTCAGGTTTCCAGGTTAATGTCCATACTATATTGCTCACCCATGGCCCTGTTTCCCCAGACAAATGTCTGAGTACACACACACACACAATGTTGACTAACAACAGGATTTTATGGTCCCAAGTAAAAGAAACTGCCAACTTCAACTATGACAGCTGGACTTTATGTGTCTGAAAACTTCAGCTGTCCGGACCTGAAACCTCTAGGGAAAGGAGCTTCAATTGTTTTTCATACAAGGGTTGATATTGCTAATCTGATGCTAATAATGCCAATGGGTCAGGTTTGATAATGTATACATTTATTATGAATAGGGATGCACCAATATTAAGCTTCTGGCTGATACCGATTAGCCATTCATTATTTTATGTTATGGCCAAAAACAAATAACAAATAAATAGTCAATATTAAAATTCTGTACAATTTTGCTTTGATATTTACTAAAGATTACATGACAAAAACTTAGATTACAACAATAGTAAAAATTTGCACATTTACTGTTATATATTTCCAATAAATGCTGTTCTTTGGAACTTTCTATTCATCAAAGAATCCTGATTAAAATGTATCACAAATGTATCATATTATGTATCATATTACTGTAAGCAGCAACTGTTCTCAACATTCATAATTTCTTGAATGATTTCTGAAGGATCATAACTGGTAATAGCTACTGGAAATTTAGGCTTGCCATCACAGGAAAAACTAAAAGGAATAATAAAATACAAAACAGTTATTTTAAATTGAAATAATATTTCACAATATTACTGAGCATGAGACTTTATTCAGACACAGTTTAACTTAATTAAATCCCAAATATCAAACCATTCACAATGAAATCTCCGATATCAACCGATACCAATACATAAAAAAAAAAATGTTGGTTGCTGTTCCAGCTGCTTGGCAAAACTACCTGACCCAGTTTCAGGTTGCTGTTCACTGGCAGGATGGATTTATCCTCTCGGCTCTACTTCACATGTCCGGGAGCGCTGATAACAGCTGGAAAAAGAAATCCGGCTCTTCCAATAACATGGAACGTCAGCACGGTGGGTGTCTGGTGCCTTTTGGATGGAAGAACGGCAGAACCACTGTTACAGGCCAGAAAAAAACAGACTCTGAGTGTGACAATGGGGGAAAAGTGTTACACCCCTTTAACTCCTGTTATCATAACTGTAGTATTCGTTATAAATGAAATGAATACCAATACGAAGTCCACTGAAGCGCCTAATCACTTCTTTGTCGTGCAAAGAGTGACAGCAACAAATATCTGTGAGTCAGCAGAGACAGAGGTACAGTGTCAGGTTATCCACAGTCAGACAGATCAAGTAAAGTCAACTGTCTGTGGTGGTAATGAGGAAAGAATGGAGTTTTAAGCCATTAAGCAGGGCTGACCTCAAGGCTAGAGTTCAAAGAGCTTTCTTTTGGCAGCTGTGGGAGTTAAAAGGAGTTGAGGATCAAATGTGAGCAAAGCAGTCAAAAAGTAAGTCTCGGATATGAACCGCTGCTACTTCCTCGATGCAGTGAAATGCGATATACTGCAATAGGCTTCTTTGAAAATGTGCTGTCAGTGTGGGTGGTGAGCTTTTGGAATAACATTTTCATTTGCATTTAATGTGGATGGGTACAGTTTGTGCCAAATCATTTGATATAATGCAAATATTTTGAATTCATAATGAGACTAGTTAATGCATTACGTTTCTGAAAAAATTTTCTGCCATTTTCATAAAAGTACTGTGACTTAATAGCACTAATTTCAATGACACATGATACAATAGGACATTTAAGTCATATGACAAATGAATGTCAAACTAATTTTAAAGACACAAGAAAATGTTCCAAACCTAATATTTCACAAAAACGTTTGTTAGTTTTAAAATTATTATTTTATTTAATAGATTAATAATAATAATAATAATAATAATAAAAACTAGAGCTTGGAAAAGGTATAGCATTTGTCTGCAGGTGCTGTTTGGTTTGATATATTTTGGCGCCTCAGTAAAATGTCCTTCAACTCCACTTTACAACTGTATTTTAGTACTTTTATGCTAATAGGGTGTACAGAGCATTGGCATACTTGTACTATATCAGACTATGGCAGATCTACCAGACCATATATGGCATTTCCTTCCTTAGTAAATGTTGTAGCAGTGCCAGGCACATAGCAGGCTCTGAATCTGTGCCAAGAGAAAGCAGGAAATCACTCATATATATATAT
Source organism: Semotilus atromaculatus (assembly GCA_031834385.1). Lineage (NCBI taxonomy): Eukaryota > Metazoa > Chordata > Actinopteri > Cypriniformes > Leuciscidae > Semotilus > Semotilus atromaculatus. The sequence goes on along the minus strand of JAULUF010000044.1, from coordinate 29,723,088 downwards.
ATCTTTAAGATAAGAAGGGGTCGGCATTTTGGGTACACAAAGAACAAAGCGCAGCTGTCACGGCTGTTTCCTGCATGTGTTCTCCGCCATTGCTGTCAAATAACGTTATCTTCTGTTGTCAAGTACACATTATCAGACAGGTTTACTTAACTGGGCTGTGAAATCGCATTTATGTCACACTTGCGTGTGATTCTATTGAATCTGCACATCTGCATCCAGGTCATAAATTATCTTCAAATGTGCCGAGCAGGTCAAATATTACTTTTTTTGTGGAATTTTTTACCTTTATTTTTATGAGGCAAAATAACGAAGTATAGGCTATATAAGCATATCAGCACATGCCCACGCATGCCGCTCTTTGAACATTCATCAAAACTATGTTCCTTCAAGATAAGGAACCAAGTAGCGATACAATACTTGTGAAATATATTTACAACCATGTCGTGCAGTAAACAATGTGGTAGAACAATAAAAGGCAATTGAGGAACTTGTAGACACTTGAATCGCATGCAATCAAATACACGTTACATTGTGGATGTTGATCAAAATGTTGATCAAAAAGTTGACCAATGGAGAACAACCCAAACCAGACCACTATAACGACAAAGAAGTCTTGTGACCACACTTGCTTCTTGTGAACTCATGGGTTTTTGTAGCTCCAGCTACTGTGTGCCACATGTTTCTTTATCCTCTTGTGGCCAGCCCTCATAAAGACCACCCGCCAGTCATCTAATCCATAATTGTTTGCAGGTTCTGCTCTGAAAGCTTTATTCATTATGACCCCGTCAGAGTTGCCCAGCACCGCCATCACTGGTTCTGGTGTGTGTGAGCTATCAGATGTGCTGTTGTATCATACATTTTCAAGCTGCAGTTATTGTGTAAACCTAAATAATGACTATAGCAAAATAATGTTTTTATCACAAAGGGCTCAAGGCTCCTTTGTTTTTCACAAAAATAGAATAGGGAATACTAAAAACCTGGCAGTTGGTAAACGTATCCGACAGAAGTAGGTGTCTCCCATAATTGCTCCAAAGACGACCATCCCACATCGACTGTAATGTACTCTGACATTGTCAGCAGCACAGCATGATCGCTGCCAAGGTACAATGGCTCAGAGCATAGTGAATTTCATTTCGTTTAGAGTGAATTAGCCCCCCCCCCAGTCCTGCATGACCACAGGGTGCTCTATAACCAAAGAGCACAGGTAATACCGAACCGCCGGTTTACTGGAAAACAGAGGTCGTTGAATTAATGTGCTGGGATAGATGGGGGACAAGACAACAGAAAATGACTATGACTCATCACAATTACTGCTCTAATTATTTTCTCTTTTTATTGGTAGTTTAATAGATAGACAGGTGGGTAAATAAAGGTAGTTTTCTGTTGTTTCCTTTTATTTTTTTGTCTCAAAACGAAGAAATGTTTTGTCTCATGCTGTGACTTCATAGACGCTACAACATTTACAGTGGCAAAAAAAAATTTATACTACAGACGTCTGGGTGATGAATTAATCAGTGCTGTGAAATTAAAAATGCATAAGTTTATCTGAAGTTTACTGGAACCGCCTAGTCAGCAGGGATTAGGGCTATAGGGTTTAAGGCAAAGGTATTTAAAAATCCTTATGCTTTTTATAATCATAATCTTAAGGGTTTGCAAAATCACATATTACTGAAAGTACATGCAAGCTGTATTTACTGGAGCATGCACAATATGGCACACAATGTGTGGCATATGGCAAATAGGAGCTCTTGACTGTGATACTTAACCATATTCTGGCCCGACACAAAAACTTCACTCACTTTAATTAAAGAAGAGCAGATAAAGCTATCAGATACCCCACTCAGCACTCCTCACTCTGTGCCGACACCTAAAGCTGCTGCCATTATGGGTATTAAATAGCTGTGCTGCTCTTGATGCAGTTTCATTAAACTGTAAAACAATTGCACAGGGGTTCAGACAGCTGATCTGTTTGGTGGCACAATGCTGAAAAGTATCTTTGTCAGAGACATTTAAACTCACACAAAAGTGCAGTAAACAGTAGGCCACATCTGATTGAGAGTATTTATTAGACTTTTTTAATAGGACATGTTCACTTTCAAGCAGCTTTTCAAACATAAAATATTGTTATTATAAATGGTAAAATATAAAATCTCTATGGAAATGCAAGAAAATGTAGAAAGGTACACTAAGAAATGTTTTCTCTCAAAATTAACCACAATTAAAAATGAGTAAATAAATAATCAATTATTCTTCTTTTTTGTTTTACCCTGATTCACTATGGTAATCCTGTGGAGGGTATGCATTGACATCACTTTCCCGCCGGGACAGGCCCCCTCAGCCGGTCAGTCGCACAGCTCTTTCTCATTTAAGATGTGTTTTGTGTGTTTTTATCGGTATTCACGCTGAACACCAACGTTGCCACTCAGTCTTTTTGCACTAAATGCAGTGACTCCCACCTACCGTGACGTCATGTGCATACCCTCTATAAGATGTTTTCGACGGTGTTGATCGATCGGTGTATGACATCAAATTACCCAAGAGCGATTAGAGAGCATACGACTCCGTATGCTTTCACTGTACTTTGATGTCATACAAATGCTGGCAAAAAGAGAAACCGTCTCGTAATACAACGAGAATCAACATAGGCTTGGGTTTTCCGAGATTTTCTTTCGAAAAAGATTGGAAATGTGAAAAAGCGACGCAGAGATGGCGTTTTCATTACTCAACAGGTGATTAAGGTACTTTATTGAACAGATAAATTGCCGTATGTAGCGTTAGAGTATAGAGTTCGTTGTAAATATTGATCTATTGTGAAGGGTCATTTCATTATCGGTTGTTGTAGTGCTGTGCTGAAATTTATTTTAAAGGAAGTATCGTGTCTATTAATGGGTATACACTAAGATCTTCAGATTGTCAGCTTGAGATCCTTGCCATCTTAATGGTTATATCTCTTAATCCTATAATGAATGTTTTATGATCAGTAGGAGAATCATATTGATCTGCATAGTCATGCAGAGCTGAAGCACAACCAAAACAATGTTTTTCCGCAAAATGCCTGCAGTTTTGTTTTTTAAGGGCTAGAAGAGCCAAAAGTTTGGTAATGCACCTTTATTAATATCTGAATACAACTATATATATCATATGATAATATATCTCTGCTTCAATTAAAGTATATTTAGCTAGTGTCCCATTAAACCCAATATTAAACTGACAAAAAAAGCAAAGAAATAAAATTAAAATAAAATAATGTCTACTCAAAAATGTGAGGCAATTGGCCCTCCGCTCTATTTCTACTTTAATTTAACTTAATTTACATAACTTAAATATTTAATTGGTGCACACAACTGTGACAAGCAGGTAAATGTTAACCATTTTAACTGAACAGTTAATGGCCCTACTAACTCTTCCCATCCAATAAGAACACACAGTTTGTCATTTCTCTGTGGTGGGTACTGAAGCCTGCCCTTGGCAGTGACTAATAAGCTCCGTCTCACCTCCAGTTCACACTGAACAACTGAGAAAACTAAGAAAACTTATACAAGACCCAACAAATGTAGTGTGGTCCAAGTGATGATGCTGTGATGATTGTTGTTCATGGTGATGGTGTACTTTCCTCCAGGTCTCATTTTGACAAGCTACATTTTTTGCCACCAACGGTGTTGCAATATGTGACATATAATCTGTGAGAAGTGCCATAGGCATTTGTTTAATTGATCACTCTTTTATTACTCTTTTATTACTAAAGGAGGAGTGTGACAAACCCACAATTGAGTATGTGGTAAGATTTTGGCTGTCAATAAAGGCCTGGCATCCTCTACCATTCAATGCTGTTTGGAGTTTGGAAGTGGGCAAATTGCTTTAAATGACTGACTTCCATTTAGAACAATTAAAGTAAAGGATGAAATGGAGAGTGTTTGACAAAGAGTTGGAAAATTCACCATTTTCATCGAATTTTAAAGGTACAATTCACAACAAAATTGGTGTTCCAAACTTGCATGCATTTTTTTTTCTTTTTTTTTTCTGTTGAACATAAGAGAAGATTTTTAAAGAATGTTTTTGTTCTTATACAGTGAAAGTCAGTGTTCAACCAACCAAAGTTCCATTTAGGAACAATAAAGTCTACTATGACTTTGAAGTAAAAAATGTAACAAAATAAAAAATAAACTTTGATTTTGAAGTAAATGGCTTTCATATGGACTAATACATTTTGAATAGCTATGTTTCCATTCAAAGTTGCGAATTTTATCTTAAGCATAAAATTGGAATATCGCATACTGTACAACATTTGTGAATAAAGTAGAGTTTCCATCCCAAGATTTCAAGAGAACAAAATCGTCAATTGCTGGGAAATTGGCGCATATAATAAAAATGGAAGTTGCTGCAATCGATGAGGTCACTGTGTCTCTTTTTTCCATAATCATAAATGACTTGTGTCTCAGAGCATACAGAAGAAATACTGAGACACTTCTGGAGGTCATTATACCAAATAATTTTGAAGATAAACTTTGGCTCACACATTTCAGAATGACCAAACAAACATATGAGATGCTGTGCAATGAAATCGGCCCGCTCCTCCAGTTATCCAGTCACATCCACTGTTGAGGCAAAGTCAAGTTTTTCATTGTTCAGCGAGATGTTTGTTCACTAAATGTGTTTCCATCGTAGTTGTGTCGTAAATGTATCAGCCTCAATTTGAACACATAAGTTTCTTTATGCACATCTCTAGAATTTATGCGCATCTTGGTATTTTCATTCAGCGCTTTTTATGCGATATCCCAAAAATGGGAAAAAAAATCATAAAAATGGATGGAAACATATAGCTAATGACATATTATGTCCATGTGCATCAACATCTAAACAACATGACTCCCAACTAGCTTATAAACCACAGGATTTTTTTTTCTTTCAGAGAGAGTTGATGGGATGAACTCAGGGAATGACATAAAAAAATGAAAAAGACAAAAATGAATCTCCTCACTTGTCTTCTTTAATCTGTGAGAGTGTACTTGAAGACAAGTACTGTTTGAGAGAGAGAGAGGGAGGGAGAGGGAGAGATTGATAATTATTTAATACATTAATGCATCATTTTATAGCAGTACCTCTAGAGAATTTCCAGAGCTGGCCACAATAGAGGGCACTTATTTCCTTTAATAATTTGGCAGTCTCTTAAGTGCACTTCCTGCTCTGTTTAGCATCTCTCCGTTCAATGTCCCGTCCTCTGCTCCTGTGGCCTGGGCTGAGCTCACTACACTGTGTGGTCCAAGGTTACAAATATGATTTACAGAAACCAGTGAGAGGAGCCTCCTTCTTAGAAAGTGTGGAACACATACTGCATCCATGTGAGAGCAGGAATGTGCTGCTGCTGTTAGTGTGCTTGCTGTTTATCTGAAGCAGCGGTATGAGTGTGTGAGACTGTGGAACGAGCACAGGAAAATATGCATCATGAATACTAGCTCACAAGTGAGCTGTGTTACATGTTTAATTGCACTAAGGTTGTGTTTACAGTATAGATATTTGTTAGTATTACTGAATCTGGTACAGTGTTAGATGTGTCCAATATTTGAAGCACTTCACACAGGATAGTTAAAAGTATCTCTTTCTGTGAAGCGACAGGCCTGGGAGATTATTGGAAATGAATGTGTTTCCCAGTTCTTGGAAGAAGAAATATCCATGGAGACTTCTGGTCAGCGCACCTTGTTGATTTATGAGGAAATCCTGAGGGGAGTTTCACTCTGTCAACAGCGCAGCTCATTATACATATTCACGCATCACAAACAAGACCTCCAATATTTCAGAAAGCCTCAGACAAATACCATCTCTCACTGAGGTAGAGCAGCATTCATTCTGCAATGCTAGAAATTAACAGTTAAAGTGTGATAGACAAAACTTGAAATGCCAACACAGTTGTACTAATTTGAAAATAACAAAATATAATGATATCAATAGATAACTTTTTATATGTTTTTTTTCTACAACAAACATGGTTATGTTAACAGTGTGGTTTTTTGCTTAGCTTAAGGTTTTGGTCATTTGTTTTTTTTTTTCTGTACTTTTTTGCCATCTCATACAAATGATCATGACTTATCACGAGAATGGGTGTATAACAGTATCTAATGCAATGACATACAGACATCTCAATGTGAGTTAAGTGTCCAAAAGTGTACAAATACTTTTTGAGGCCATGCTTTCAAACTATACCAGTAAGAAAATATACCTTGTACGACCCCTCGAAATCCTCCTCACGATACATTAAACGTCAAATATAGACTGTGATTGGACAACTAGCACAGTGGTTGTTGTGTCACATTGCAACAATGTTTCCTAACCAAATGTAATACGATAAAATGACAACGTTCTCAATTTCATAGCAATGCAGTAGTAACAATAACTCAAGTAACTATAGTAATTTGTCATGGAAACATGGGTTATCAAAGCCATCACTGATGACTGATCAAAGCAACAATGCCTCAATCCAACCGTAGCACTTTCAGTCAAGAGCTTCATTTACATCAGCCAATCATTATTAGCTCTTCAAAAGTGAAACAGAAATCATCACTTGTATGCTTGGTTGCATCCGTGAATGCCTGTTAGCAATTAATTTCAGCCAGAGCCTGACATACAAAAGTAAAGTTTTATGAATATTTAAATTAAATATGCGAATAACACTAATGTGTTTAAGGTTATACATTTTTAAAAAGCAAAGTGCAAATGTATGTAGAATTAGCTATACTCAAAAAGAAGCTGAGCCATGCTTCTGTCACATTAGATGGTGACCAGTGACCTCGTCTAAGCACATTCATGCACTCAATAGGGTTTCCCCCCCCATAATTACTACTAATCACTTCACCTCTGACCCCCATAATTGCTTCCTATCTATGGCAACTGTTGACATTCTTAAAATAGAGGATTAAAATGGGGTTTAGTGAGGGCTGAAACAGCCAGGCGTCCATTGACCCAATACAACACAGCCAAAGACCAATAATTACACTATTACCCCTAGTCAACGGCTATTGATTCAAATAACAAATAGTATATGCCTCTAAAAAAGACTGCATTCAGTGAAATCTATGGTGTTTGAGGGATAATTTTAAATTATGATATAATGAGAATAATGTGGCAAGAGGGCAAGAACCAGCCAGAATAAAAGCATTTTTGTGTGCGAGAGAGAGAGAGAGAGAGAGAGAGAGAGAGAGAGAGAGAGAGAGAGAGAGAGAGAGAGAGAGAGAGAGAGAGAGAGAGAGATGCTATAGGTGAAAATAATAGTACCCTTTGTCAATTCAATGCTTAAATGCATGGTTAATTTCTGTATTGTGCTGGGAAATCATCACCTCTTAAAGTCATGGAAAATATGAAACCGAAACAGTTAGGGTCATGGTTAAAAAAATTGACCAGGCATTCTCATGAGTGATACATTAGGAATATTCGTACAGTATACAATTGAACAACGTGAGGTTGCAATGTTAAACCAAGAAATAATTGTGTCCTTTGTTCACCCTCATGTTCTTTACACATGCAAACAAAACACATTATTTTTGTTTTGACGTCCAAAAACTGATTTGTAATTAGTGTTATATATATATTTTCTATTTTAAAATAGCCTAATAATTACTACAACAATAAAACAACATACATTTGTAATATTTTAAAAATGACAAAAAAACAACACAAATAAAACCTGTATTGAGCTGAAAATGAACATTGGGACTGTTACGTTTAAAGTCCCATTGCTTGGGACTGTTACGTTTAAAATGCAACACATTTCTTACTTTAGAAAGAAGTGTGTTAAAAGATGAGTAATTTAAGCAAACAATTTTTTTACCGTTGTTTCCCGCTGAACGACCTACTGACTTTGTGAAATAGTCATTTATTTTTCTCAAAATAGTTAATTATAAGAAAATAATTAATAATTAGAAAATATAAGGAAAAATCTCTAGTCCCCATTCACAAAAACGTTGTTCTTTGGAAGAAGGAATTTCCTATTATCAACAACAAGAAGCTGAGAAAATGATGAAAGAATGCCCATTTTTTCTTTAATTGCAGGTCCTAATGTCTCTTCAACACTTGCTTTCATAAGCAGTTTTTCAGCTTCAGTTCCCAGTTCCCACAGGAATCATGCCAACACACAGCGGATATAGAGTTTTACAATATTAATCAGAAGCTTATGGAATCATTAGACAAAGGTAATGTGCTACTCATTATTTATTAACAGTGGTCAGGGAAGAGCTAAACTATCCCATGGTTCTCCAGACCAGCTTGTTAATGTAATTGTAATTCCCACAGGAACTATTTCACGTGTGTACAGTGGAGACATGTACTGTTCAACCAGCGCAGACATACATCTTAAAATAAATACTGGTTCTGCAATAGGCCTATAATCTAAAATCATACAAAATTAATAAAAGTGTTCTTTAATACAACAATAACACATCAAACATATTCAAATAAAAATAAATGGCACATCAAAGAAAACTCTTTTTTTCAGTTGACCTTGATTCCCCTCCAAACTCCGACCTCTTGGCAGGATCCAGAGGAATCCTGACGGCCCCTAATTAAACTGGGAACTTTATTTTTAGGAGTGTGGCCTCGATACAGCTGTTCCCTTTTATTGAGTAGCAGTAGAGGCTGAAGTTGTCTTTAGGTACCCTCACTGCGGTGCACACAGACAAAGTGAGCCCTGTCTTTGGTTGGCTAAATGGCGTCTCTTCGGATACCGGATTGCACAATGGAACCAGAAGCCCCAGCCGCGAAGCCCGAGCCACTGAAGTGGTCAGAGAGGAGACTAAAATATCCCTCAGTCTCTTACTCTTTCTCTCTTCCTCTGTCTCTATCTCCTTCTCCTCTTTTAATTCCACTTTTCACCATCATGACTTCTTCTTATTCCTCTTCCTTCCCTCTTCCCTGGTCTACAAATAACAAAATGTGTCACGAATGGCTCATTCTGCAGAAGTAAGCAGCCGAAGGGAATTAGTTGGTGTCAGAGGCCTCAACCAAACATGACAATTCTGTCATTATTCACCCTCATGTCATTTAAAACCCTTAAAGCTTGATTTTTTTCTGTGTAATACAAAATGAGTATTGGTAAGATTCTTAAAATTCTCCTTTTTTTGTTAAAGGATATGAAAGCATAAACATAATTTAACATGTTTCAATGCTAAATTATTTCTACTCAATTTTTTTTTGTTAATGTACCAGATGCAGTTACTCAGATTAACTTTTTTACTTGATATTTACTCAATTCATACAGTATATTTCATTGATTTCACAGCTTTAAAATGTAAAAAAAAAAATTGAGCGTTACATTTTTTGTAAATCATGGTTAAACTTTTTAGAGTGTAGGCAGCTCACAAAGGTTTTGGACCAGAGCCATCATCACCTAAAGAATATCTTAACTGATGAGGCTGCTCAGAGGATGAGCACAGATTTCAAGTATCTCCTTGCGATCCACATTTAAACCATACATCTGCACATTCAGCGTGAACTCCCGTATATCACTACTAACATTTGGAGACCGCACAACTCATGATTTATAAGCTCTTTTATAAATCACACACTCTCACATGTCTGTACATTAAAGCCTTTACAGCCCCGGATGCTATAAAAACCTCCATTGTCTCTACATTTCCTTTGTTGTTGTAGCGTCTGGAGGCAGTTTGGGGAGATGTATGGAAAGCCTGACTGAGCCAATGCTGACATTAAGCCTGAAAGAACACTCTGTGTCCAGGCAGAACAGAGGGGACACACACACAGACACACACAGGCATCTAACACACTCACCCAAATTAGCGAGCCAGAGTCGGCTTCCCATCTGATGCATAATTACAATAGTCACTGCAGTTGTCTGGGCACAAGTTCAACTCCTCCTCAAAGAGACAAGATAGTTAACAGCTAGCATTTGTGTGGCAGTGAAGACTGATATAAGAGCTGACCAACCACTAATTACGACACCTTGATTTGAACCCTTCCATGCGTAAAAATAAAATGGGGATTTAACCATTATGGGTGACCACTGTATAACACTTAACAGTGCTCGTTTTCTGTGGTTTTATGGCTGAACCCCAACCATCTGCAATCAATGAAAACATCCTAAGTGCATTATTCACAACCAACCACATCATTTAGACTTTAGAGGCCCCTAAACAATGCTTATTTAGGGTCGAGGGTGGTGCTATATGTCTCATGCTGGTTCTCATTAGACTGTACTGTGGAGTGAATGGATGCTTCAGTCTGTCTACTTCAGTTAAGCCCACTGATGAGAGGCTGGGGTTGCTTCTATTTTAGAGAACGACTGATCTGTAATTTTGGAGACTTTCGGAATCGCTGAACCATAACCTCATGAGTTCATGAATTAGAACTTGATAAACTCATAGTGCATATTTGGCTAGATTGAGGCTAGTGAAATTCAATGTATTGAAAAAACATGTGGATTAGAGCTTTACAATGAAATATATAAAGTACACTATAAAAATGCTGGGTTGTATCAACCCATGTTTGGGTCAAATATGAACAAACCCAGCCGTTGGGTTAAAAAATGTGTGTATTTGAACATTTAGGCTGCACTATATGCATGAATAACATTGCATTACATAACAAAATATCAAACCACGTGGCACTTATTTTAATTGAATTGTTATCAAACACACTTTTCTGAATGTGAGTATAGTTAAACCAAACTAGTTTGTTTCAGGACAAATCATAGTTTAAAATGTATTTCACTCAATGAAATGAAGCATCTGTCATCATTTACTCACTCTCATGACGTTCCAAAACTGTTTGGCTTTCTTTTTTCTGTGGAACGATGAAAAGATGAAAAATAAATTGAAAGTCAATGGTGTTTAATGTTGTTTTGAAGCCAGTTGACTTTTCATTTTTTTAATGGACCTTGTTTTTTTTTAAAACAAGATAGGAAAAGGACATAACCAAACCAAAGAAGACCGGAAAATGTCTGTGTCACACTAATACCGAGATACTTGAAGCCAGAGTGACTGATATAAAAGGGTAAATCAGTCTGTTGAGGTAACAAACCCGCTGCATTGATGGGAAAACATTCGCTCTTTTGTAAATTAATTTTATATCCAGAGAAAGAACAAAATGTTTTAAGAGTGGACAAAATGGTAGGAAGACAGGATACTGGGTCAGATACATATAACAATAAATCGTCGTCCGCATATAAAGATAAACGATTCAATAGCCAAGGCGAACAAAGATGGTGACAGAGGACAACCCTGACGCGTCTCTCGCTCTAATGGAAAATATTCAGAGCGGATGTCATTTGTTTGAACACAAGCTTGTGGTGATGTACATAATAATCTCACCCAATTTATAAATTTATCTCCAAAGCCAAATTTTTTCAATACGACAAATAAGTATCCCCACTCTGTCGAATGCCTTCTCAGCATCTAATTATATTACAAGCTCAGGTAAATCTGTTGTTTGCACCAAATAAATTATGTTTAATAGAGTATGAATATTATAAAATAAATGGCGTCCTTTAATAAAGCCATTCTGTTCTTCAGAAATAATACTAGGCAAAACCTTTTCCAAACGAAGAGCAATAGTCTTATCCAATACCTTTACATCAACATTTAGTAAGGAAAGAGGTCTATAAGAGCCACAGAGGTTAGGATCCTTGTCAGGCTTCAAGAGAAGAGATATTGATACTTGAGTAAGTGTGGGAGTAGCTAACCGTTTTCCAAAGATTCATTATACATCTGCAAAAGTAAAGGTGATAAGATCATTTTCCTTATCTGAAATTTATCACAGAATTTCTTAAAAAACTCTACTGTAAATCCATCAGGACCAGGGGCTTTATTTGACTGCATTGCTTTGATAGAAAGCAGTAATTCTTCCAAGGAAAGCGGAGCATCCAATTCCTTCACACGATCACAAGCAATAGTAGGATTTTCAAGGTTATCCAGAAACTGATTCATCTTGGTGGAATTTGTCAGAAATTCTGATTTGTACGAAATACCCTTTTAAGTGTCCAAAAATGTTCAAATAGAAAAAAAAAAAAACTTTTTTGGGTCACTGTACATTACCAAAAGCCATCCTGACCAAAAAAAAAAGAAAAGAAAAAAAAAGAGAGACTATTAATACTTACAGGCAAAGGAACAACAGAACTGCAAATTCAACCAAAACTGCAAAGGATCCAATTACACCCCATAATGGGACATGCAAAATGTGAGTGACAAAGCCTCTTGGAGAGACGCCATTGTGTACACAGAGCCTGACGGCGCATGTGAAATGACTTGATCCTCACCCCACCTCCATCTCCGGCCTGCTTTAGACCTAGGATGCAGCGCCACAAATATTTCTGTCCTAAAGTCAGCTGTAGTAGGGCTCTGATCCATGAAAGCAGCAAAAAACACTCACGTTTTTACAGATTTACATAAAGGACTATGAATGATGAATAACGGCAGTTGGAACCTGGCCTGGGACCGACCTTATGGATTTTTCATCTCTTTCCCTCCGGCATACTAAGACCCACCGCTTTTGTTGAATCTGCTCTGAGCACTGAGCACTTTAACAGCCATTTGTCACTGGTACAGGTAATTCAGAGTTAGGCACACCCTGGGTAAACCTCCACGGGCTGCCATGATGGAACTTGTTTCACGTAACAAGCAACATTGCCTTTCCCAGCCTCAGCTCGACAGAATATTTTAAATGGCAAAGTGCTTACTAGGCAGTACCATACGCATTATAGTGCCAAGAGGCAACATTCTTTCCAATCAGCCTCATTCATGTGAAACAACTGCAGGGATGCACTGGTGACACATAACACTGTATGAATGTAATGAATGCTCTTCATGAGGCAGGTCTATGCATGAGTATGATGGTACACTGGATCTCTGCCAGTGCAAATACTCTCAGTAACTGATGTCTTTGGCATGCACTCTTTTTTTTCCACAGTAATATGAATGGTAAGCGGTTGTAGTCACAACTGGCGCACAATGCAGTGACGGATGATTTGCTTTTTTTCATAATAGTGTATATAGAGAAGTGCTTTCTGAGCACATTGGAGCCATTATGTAAAATGTCTTCAGAAAGCAGCCGAAGAGTTGAGATATCAGATAGCTGGCAATTTAAAGATCAATGGCATGTTTCTCCAGAGACACTTCAAGATTGTGTCAAAGAAAGGCTTGCATGAACAGATTTGCAATAAATACAGCCTGTAGAAAAGTTATTATATTTACACTGTGCTTCATGACATCAGTTTTTTTACTTAAAGGGGTCATGACATGTTTTTTTGTTTTTGTTTTATTATGTTCCCTTAGGTGCAATTATAGTATTACTATAGTTTTTTGTCAAAAAAACTTTAAAAATGTAGTGATTTATGACCCTTTCCCACCCTATTCTCATCCTCTGATTCAAACAGTCTGTTTTGGAGTGTTTCCCCTTTAAGAGTTCAGTGTTAACACCCGCTGTTATGATTGGCTAACGTCAGTGCTGCTTATGCATAAATTATTAACGTTAATCATTTTGTATCACATGTAGACTACACAATGCTCCACCACGTGAAACTTCGGTCTTCCAATCTTTTACCATCGTGTCAATTCTCAATTGATTTTGATTCATATGCGCGAGGGAGGGTGGGAGAGAGAGAGAGAGAGAGAGAGAGAGAGAGAGAGAGAGAGCTCTCCCTGCTCGTTCTTTCAGTAACATGCGCCCTGTCACACTCATCTACATCACTCACCGAAGAAATAAAGCTTTGGCGCGCTGCATATGCTGCAAATAAACTGCATCCAACTGCTTTCCCTGACGTCTGGATCGGTCAGCAGCGTATTCAAACGTTATTTGTCCACAGCCAGGAACAGCACATCTGCGTGGCATCACAGTCATCTTGTAAACAGACCCACTCGCTGCACGACAACGCATGCAATGATGCGAAATGAGGCGTAGTTGTCTTTCGCTGGAGGCGGTCATATGCAAACGACTGGTACGTCACTTCGTACCATGACGTCACTAAGTACAAAGGATCTAGAACGAGCTGTATTTAGAGCTTGATTAAAGGTGCTGTAAGCGATGTCACGCGTTTTTTAGGCAAACATTTTTTTTGTCACATACAGCAAACATCTCCTCACTATCCGCTGGCTGCCTGTCCCCTGAACACACTGTAAAGAAACGCGATCTCTGTAGACAGCCCAGGCTCCACAAACAGCAACAAAAACAAACTGCGGCGACCCGCTCCCCGAAACATAACAAACTGTTCCAGCCAATGACCGACAAGAAGGGTTTGGGGGTGTGGTTTGGGGGGTTAGTGTGCGGATGAGGAGGAGGGAGGGTCTAGCTAGCCTCCGTTTTGTTTGACAATAGTTCCCAGGATAATAACCCAGGATCGCTTAGAGAACCTTTAAATAAATGGTTTGTTATAATGGGGGGGATGTCTTAAGCTATGAAACTTGCAGGAGGTTTTAATGGTATAAAGATCTCTTCGGGCGCTTTTAAACTTGGCTCGATTGCCTGTTCCGAACCCGAGTTCGATTGCTCCCCCCTCCCCCTGCCCCCGATGGACTGTGTTCACATTATAATATTTCTATCCAAACCGCGGTACGCTTGCGTCATCAGGCTGCAGCTGGCGTAATGGTGTTGCTTGGTAACCGCGACTGAAAAGACGCACAAATGGATAGACTCGCTTGGTTGAGATTAAATTTTTTCTTCCTCTTTTTTTTTACCTTTTTTTTTTTTCAACATAGACATACAGAAACACACGCGTCTGTCTGCCGCAAAAAAATCTGAAAACGAGACAGCACGCTGAAGATTCCGAAATTCTCTCTCTGCTTGCAGTGCGTCAATCCCGCTTTTCATCAAGTGTATACACACACACGCACGCACGCACGCACGCACGAACGAACGAACGAAAGAGCTAACGTTTATCAAATATTTTACCACATTATACGTCATCAATAGCGGTTCACTTCCGAGGTTTGGTTCGATTGCGTTCATATCAGCAGCGAACCGTACCCGAGTTCACATGAACCGTACCCCAGACCACCTTTTTAATCGTACCTTTTAAGCAAATTATTGTGTGGTATTGATTAAAGGGGACATGACATGGTTTTTTGTTTTGTTTTATTATGTTCCTTTAGGTGCAATTATAGTATTACTATAGTTTTTTGTACAAAAAAACTTTAAAAATGTAGTGATTTATGACCTTTTCCCACCCTGTTTCTCACCTCTGATTCAAACAGCCGGTCATATGCAAACGACTGGTACGTCACTTCGTATCGTGACGTCACTAAGTTCAAAGGATCTAGAACGAGCTGTATTTAGAGCTTGATTAAATAAATGCTTTGTTTATAATGGGGAGGACGTCTTAAGCTATGAAACTTGCAGGAAGTTTTAATAGTACATAGATCTCTTATATACCAAAAGATCAAGGCAAATTTGGTTTCTCATGTCATGACCCCTTTAATTACTTTATACAGCAGTTCTATAAACTAAAATATCGAGAAACATACTATTATTTACTAAGGGTCAAACATTTATAAACTTACAAATAAAAGCATTTATAAACTTACATTTTGAACTTTCCATTCATCAAAGAATCCTGACAAAATTAAAAAACGTGTCACAGTTCCCAAAACTGTTTTCAACATTCAGAATAATAAGAAATGTTATCTGAGCATATTAGAATGATTTCTGAAGGATAATGTGACACTGGAGACTGGAGTAATGATGCTGAAAATTCAGCTTCGCCATCAGAGGAATAAATTACATTTTAAAACTTGAAAAAAAGAAAATTTGTAATTTAACAGTATTACTGTTTTAAATGTGTTTTGTATTAAGTGTATAGTGTATAAAAAAAATCAATGTATAGACTGACTGTCTGGAACTAAGGACTTTAGTTAACTTTAGAATTAAAAAGCAGATTATAGATCTTATTTATGATGCACAATTATTGAGATATCCGACTAGTTGATCATTCACAAACTAATTAATGAATCTTTTTCTCTTGTTAAGAGGAGAAAAAAAGAAAAGAAAAAGATGTTGGCCAGTAAAGATGCCATGAATAAATAAAAAATGCATACATGTTCTTCAACCTATTTAAAGTTTTAGTATTAAACTAATATTTTCATTTGAACAAATTGAGAGCATATGAACTCAAAATGGTCTCTTGTGTTTGCAGTATACTATCTAGTGTAAAAATATCTTCGGTATACATTCTAAGTATGGATACATGAACCCCAACTCTTGCCATCCCCATTGATAGGCACGTTGAATGGGGCGTATATTTCTATATATAAATATCTCTATTTTGCTGGCACGTTTTGCTCCCCTTACACAGTGACTGTTAAGCCAATGATCCTGATTCAGAGAAAAACAATCATTTTTGTGTTTCTCTGTAAAAACCGCATGTATGACAGGTGCAGCTGGATGATATTCCTAGATCTTTCACCTGTCTGTCTTTAAACAGATCAGGCGCAAACTAACTTTAATACATGAATAGATACAAATCAAAAAAACCTAGCAGTCTTATTTATAGTTTTCAGGTGTTTGAAACCTCTTCTCAATTCCCTTGCAGGCTTCCTTATCTGACAGCTCACACTGCTTCATCGGTCTGCTGGCTGTCTGCAGCAGAGCCACAAAAGCTTGTGTCTTTTTCTAGTTACAGTTCAGAGAGTTCCTTTAAACGTGGATATGCGCTCACCAATGAAACCACATGTCTCTTTGTCTATCGAGGTGTCCCTCTCTAGTGATCTGTTTTAGTTATAAAGCAGAGAGAGAGCAGTGGAGAAACATGCTTTCACCTGATAGCACATCTTGGCACAGGTTGGTAAATGTGCAGATGTGAATTATTGAGAGCAACTGTGAAACAGAGATATTGTTGTTGTGAACTCACTGATGCATTGATGTGCATGAGGTGTTGGCATATTACTCCTTCACTGTCCTATAATGGGACTCTTGGTGTCCTACATAACCCCCACGAGGAATCTCCGGGACTGCAGCCAATCACTTGGTGCTATTTGCTGCCATGTCCAGCATTGAGTACAGGACAGGCCGATCCTAAAATACCAACATAGATTTTAGAATAGTCATTGGCTCATTTCCAATAACACCGTAAAGAACATGTAAGAAAGTTTGTTTCTAAGAAAATATACATGGTGAAGTAGCAATGTAGGTCTTCAGAAGTGTTTGTTCTTCTTGTACCTGTCAGAAGTTAAAAGCGCACGACAAACTGATATTTAATAACATATATTTAAATAATACTTTATGCTGCTAGTCAGAAGTTTGGACAAACATATTTCCTATTTACAATATTTTACATAACTATAATATAGGTGACACTTTAAGGTCTCATTTGCTAACAATGCATTACTTGACATATGAGCAGTATATTTTTACAGCATTTACTAATCTTTGTTAATGCTAATAAAAATTTCCATATTCATGTCCCAGACAGCAACATAGTGTCATCACATATTGCTGTCTGGGGTTAGTTCACAGTACATTAAATAATGTAAACTGATACAACTTTTGATCTTAAAAACATATTAGTAAATGTTGAGTTTGACTTTAACTAAGATAAATAAATGCTGTAGAAGTATTTTTCATTGTTAGTTCATGTTAATGTAGTTAACAAATTTACCTTATTGTATTGTTTAAGCCATATAGCTTTTTGATCGGAAGTTTTAAGATCATAAGGAGCACAAATTCATTAAATTGTGTGCAAACTTTTGTCTGTTCTTGTGCTTTAACAGACACTGACAATGAAAGACGCATGCAAGTGGTGCTATACTCAGGGGCGTGTCTACGTGGTGGCCAGGGGGGGCACCGGCCCCCCCTGAAATTCGATTGGCCACCCCAGGTGCCCCCCCTATAAGATGTCTTGTGATTGGTTCAGTTATAGACTCTACTGAAGTTCGTGATTCAAAGAAGTGCAGCGCCAGAGAAACAAACAACGGTCGTCGCGGACTAGGACTTTTACTTTATCAAGTGTGGGAAGTCAAGACACCAAACAAAGAGCTGGTAACCTTTATGTAGGCCTATGGTTTAATATATTTGTTTTCTCAGATCAATGTTTTTACCGCGCCAGGCTCTGCTCGCGTTGGTCGTGGTTGATTTCAATCCAATGTTCAGTCAAAGTTTAATAAAACACAATAAAAGTAAAATATGCTGGGCGCTATCAAACAAAAAAACACTGTCATGGTGATTTGCATAGACGTGCGGCGCGGGACTAGATTTGATGGCCGAGTGCGAGCGCGGGCGGTAATGCACTCACTCTGTGCGGGCTGCGGGAGAATAAAACGATTCGCGGGACTCCCGCAAAATATAAATATCAATGAATAAAACACATAAAAACAAATAAACTGTTATTCATCTGTTGCAGAAAAAGAACAACTAAACCAAAACAGAAACGATTTACAGGCCAGTTTCTTTTTATAACATCACGTTTGCAGCGTTTATAACATCACGTTTGCAGCGATGTAGCCAATCACAGACACATGTGTTGATTTCTTAAACACAATGGCCATTCAGAAGCATTAAACTCTGTGTTACTCAGCTTTTTTGTAAATTTATCTGAAAGAAATGTTGAATGAAACACTATGATGTTTTGGCAAAACATTTGAATTATTACAGTGGGGGGATTTTTTTATTTTAAATTATTATTATTTGAAAGAGATTGTGAATAAAACTACTGTATATTGTAATGGCCAAACTAATTAAAAGAAAATAGTTGACATCGTTTCTGCTTCTGGGTTTTTAAAATTGCTCATTATTAAAATTGCTTTTATTTTATAAACTTGTTAGTTTTATGAAAACACTAAAAATAATAAACACTGGCTCTCAAATGTAACTTAATGGATATATACAGGGATGACAAAAAATTTAATTAATCAAAAATGTGCTTTATTACTAAATTTGTTTACAAGTAACTTTATTCAAGTTAATAAAATAATAAAATCAATAGGATTTAAGTAATATACTGTAGAATTTAGCTTTT
Source organism: Semotilus atromaculatus (assembly GCA_031834385.1). Classification (NCBI taxonomy): domain Eukaryota; kingdom Metazoa; phylum Chordata; class Actinopteri; order Cypriniformes; family Leuciscidae; genus Semotilus; species Semotilus atromaculatus. The sequence continues at coordinate 29,704,148 of JAULUF010000044.1, read as the reverse complement.
TTTTTTTGGTCACTGGCGGCCACCCCGTTTGGAGGCAATGCCCCAGCATGGCCCCCCCACTGAAAATGCTCTGGACACGCCCCTGGCTATACTTCATGGCTCATAATGAGTCAGCAGTGATCAATGATGAAGTCACTAGTGATCATGATTCACCATGACAGCCGATATCAAACAGAATATCAAGCTGTATTAGATGTGACACAATTCCACATGGACAGACTCTCTATTTAATTAATTAACAGCATGATGAAGAGTGTCCTTCTCACTCTCCAAACAGTGTCACCATCAAATCGGAAATTAAGTTTTGTTCACGTGCCAGAGCAGCACTTGAAAGTCACGTTCACCATTTTGCTATGAAAAACTGAAGTTGATTATATTGAATCCTCCACAGGAAGACAAAATGTAAGGGTTTTGTCCCGCAAACACACATACAGCCTGGCCTCTGTTAATCCAAGATAAAATGACTTGTATTCATACTCAGCGTGGTTCAGTGCTGTTGCTGTTGCTCTGGATGAAGAAATTTTGGCACCAGATGATGCATTTCTTTTTTGTTCGAGTAATTCTAGTCTTGGCCTGCAGCTGTCAGATGTTTAGTCCTTCTGTAACATTCTTTTTTTTTCACCACCAAGACTGTCAAGCAGTTCCTAAAACAGTTGCAATCATAATTATTCAACCCCTTGACCTGCAAGACATCTTGCTACAGAGAACAAATTATGAAAATAATTCAATAAAAAGCATCAGCAAACTATTACAGAAAGTTTATTAATACACATTTGAGTGATTCTGAGAACGTAAAGTTGATAAATTTTATTTGCTCCAAACATTTATGTAAAAAATTATTCAACACCCAAAGTGTCAAATTGTGTGCAGAATCTTTTATTCTTTATAACCTCCAATAAACGCTTCCTGTAAGTGCTTAGTGTCACGGGTGTGTAGCGGGCAGAAGAAGACTCAAAGGCAAAAGGCTCCAATTCAAACATTTACTAAAATAACTCACAGGTACAAACAGGCAGGCAGGATAACACACACGTAGAATACAACTAACAACCGACGAAGACAGACTGAACAGAGAGAACTAAATACAGACACTAATGAACTGAAACCAGGTGAGACAGACAACAATTAACAAGGCACAGCTGACAATGATGATGAGGACGATGAACAGGTGGGTGATTGAGGGAGTGAGTTCAGGTGTGGAGACAAGGAGGATTCTGGGAAGTGTAGTGCAGACGAAGACAGAAGGTGCAGACGATGACTGTGACACTTGGAAGCTTCTGTCACATACTGCAATCCTGGCACATGCCTCGCTTGAAAAAGCTTCCAGGTCACTGATGATCTTTGGTTTTCACATTTACACTGCTTTCTTCATGAGATTTAAATCTAGAGACTGTACAGGCCACTCAAGAACATTCTACGACTGATGCCTGAACCAAGCGTAAGTAGAATCAATGCAAGTGGATTAATACTTTGGGATGACTGTCCTGCAGGAAAGTCCATTGATCATCAAGCTTTAGTCTCTGCACCAAAGGCATCACCATCTTTGCCAAAATTGCTTGATTGTATGAAGGACATCATGAATTCTTTGAACTGTCAAGATTTCCACTTCCTGCAACAGCAAAGCACCTCCATAACAAGACTTAAGAGTTTCCAAAGGCTACATTTTGCTTAACACAATTTTGTTTCATACCATACAAATAAGTAACTTAAAAGGGTTGAATAAACATGGTGACCTTTTTTTGTGGGCGGAGCTTAGGTGGTGGCAGAACGATCCTACTGGCCACTTCATTAACGTTAGTTTGCAAGTTTTGTTAGCTTGTTTTTTTTAACAATGACTGGAGAAAATCCGATTTTATCTTAATGTGCAAGGTCACTGTCCAGGACCGCGATTGTTATTTGTAAAAGTTCATTTTAACGGACGGAACCAGATTGGCTGACCCGTAATTTACACGCGGTCATTGGATGGACAATCTGACAGGATTAACGTTAACGCTACCTCCGGTTAAGTGGCCTGACTTGTACACCTAAGTTACCTGATAGAGAAACAGAGCGGAAAAAGAAATTGAGGGCATATAAATTTGTAGATGCCTATAACTATGTGCTGAATGGTCATGTACAAGACTTGTGTGGTACGATCCGCAGTTCTGCCTAGCCAGCACCAAGAAGACGACAATGTAAAGAGTGACATTACGGTGCAATTAATGATGTGAATATTTTCTAGAAATAAAAATTCCAGATACAGCATATTCATTTTTCATCGATTCTTGCACCCAACAAGATGACATTTAATAATAATAATAATAATAATAATAATTTAAGATCCTTATTATGTAGCTGAATCTGTGCTGGTTTGTATTGGCCACCTCCAGTTTTCCCTTTGTTTTGCCTCCAGCTAGCGCCGTGACGTAACTGTGACGTCGGCTCGAAATTGATCGAGAAAGTGTTGACAAAAAAAGTGTTGACATTATTACAAAAAATATATATAACTCAAAAAAGCATGACATTATCACTTTTAATTTGCCACTAAACTAGATGCAATTAAAAAAAAACACTGTTGAATAATTTCGGTTGCAACTGTATAAGGGTCCTTCTTTTGTGTCTTTAAATAATTCAGATTAAAGTGAGGCAGATGACGGACCAAGCGAGCTTCAGACTCAATCCTTTGTTTCAGTGCAAACATTTGGATTTTTATTTCCCTGGTGTTTAAGTGATGAGTACAGGATTACAGCAGATGAGAGTGCTACAGATCACATCGGCCTAAAAAAAAAATAAATAAAAAAGAGCACTAAGATGAAGCAACACCTCTGTGAATACATTTAAAGGGTTCATCGGAAGCAAAATTCATGCAGAATTATATGGTGTTTGCATATAAATGTGTCTTTGCAGTGTGTAGAAACAACCACCATACAATGAAAAAAATCCTTTTTTTTAATCCTCAAAAAGCCTAAACACTCTCAATAATCAATCTATTTGGATTTGAGCAATATGATGCCATATTGCTCATGCTCCGCCCACTACTACTGATGGACTGTCCCTTATTAGTATATTCCCGCCCTCAGCCATTTGTATACTGTCCGGCAGCACTTAAGTGTTTTGTGTCGACACGCCCCACGGAAGAGAGGAGTGGGGTGAGCAGTTACTCATTAGTATTTAAAGAGACATGCACCGAAACGGTTTTTGAGGAGGTAAAAAGGGTGTTGTTTTACACACCCATTGAGGAATTTTAACCAAAGTATGTTACAAACTTTACATGAAGACCCTAAAGAGTCATACCAACTTGTGGAAAATGGGCATCCATGACCCTTTTAAAAACACACCATTCAAAGGTTTGGGGTTGATGTTTTTGAAATAAGTCTCAATATAAAATAACTTTCTAATTTTAACATATTATATAATTAATTTTATAAATTAATTTATTCCAGTGAAGGCAAAACTGAATTTTCAGCATCATTACTCTAGTCTTCAGTGTCACATGATCCTTCAGAAAACATTCTAATAGGCTGATTTGATAGCTTCATTACTATTAATGCCGCTTAAAATTTTCACTAAACACTTTAACTACTTTTGTATTACTTATTTGAATCTTACATTCCTAAGACTTTAATTTTAATAACGATCAGAAAAATTGAAAATCACAATTTAAAAAATCACTGATATTTTCACGATCTTGCAATACTGCAGAAGGAATGGCAAGAAATGAGGGCTTTTGACAGTTTGATTAAGTTGATTCTTCTGTCAGACATATTGATTTTATTGTATCAAAATATTGGAGCAAATAAACTGGCCACAGAATACAGTTGTAAAAAGCCCATTGTCCTTCATGGATCCTTCTCCTTGTAGCTGAAAGTAGCAGCCTTTTTTACGTTAAGTTTTACTGATGATAAGATTCTTTTTGTTCCAAAGGTAAATCATAGGGTTCAATGGTGTAAAAATCTAATTGAGGTTCAACTCAAAGTACTAACGGAGAGGAAATAAACACTGAACACACAACAATAATCCCTTAAGTGCCCATAAGTTTTTAAGATGGAAAACAACAGTTACATTTATGGCATTGTTGAATGATTGCTGTGTGTTGATGTCAATGAATCGCACCCTCAGTGAACATCATGTGGCGAGTCTGTTCACTTCAAGAGAGACATTGCACAGTCGTCTCTTTATGGCTATTGACGGACTTCATAAAGAAACATGACAAGCTGCAGGCATGAAGAACCCATTGACACTATCACAAGCTACTATATGCCCATATAACAGAAACAGAAGGTCTTCATGCTCGATTAACAGAACATTCCTGACCTTCTAATCACAAACTCTTATACCATGACCACAGGCTAAAAGACTTTCAAAAACAGAGCTATTAAGGAAATACTGTCCTGTAATAACATGCAGTGTTGTATTTGGGTTAGTGTATTTTTGTGCTGCTAAATGCAGTGTTACAGTAAAAACATTTTGTGGAGCATAAAAGAAGGATAACAAATATTTTGTGTTGCACAGAAGAAAGTCAGGTTTAGAATGACAAAAGTGTGAGAAAATTCTGACAGATTTTTGGGTGAACAAACACCCTGTAACAAATAAATCCACAGTTAATCGCCATGTTAACTCAACCTAACCATTATGCAGATCATAAGCAATTATTTAGAAATCTGTTAGTCCTGAATACACCATTAATTAAACACCTAAAATCTTGTATGCTGTGATTCTTGCCAAAAAACAAAACAAAACACATAACTTGAAGAGACACCACCTCTTGAAAGCCAGTGTTTGTGGCAGTGTGCAAAAAGTATTTCCCCAAAATAACCTGAGAGAAAAATCAGGAGAAATGTGCTAATACAGATCCTCAAAACCTCTGCTGTGTTGCCTCTGGGAGAGAACGCCTGTCTCAGCTCTACAGGGAAGGGAGAGATTTTATCTGTCACTAAAGGTCTGTGTACTGATGTTTGATTGATGACAAGCTAGCCCAGATAATCACAGCTTCTGCAAAGGGCTGCAGCTTCCAGGAGACAAATCTATACTGAGTAGAATCACACACAAACACATACTAAAAAATTAAATAACAACAACACTGGAAGGCACTATTTGATTTTTAAAACAATGTAAAACACTACTACATGATGTTTACATCTCTTAGAAAAATATCAGGAATACGATTAGTAGGATTATTCAAGTATTAATAAACAAATAGGTATTGCCACTGCCTCATGGTCTCAAAAAGCTCCCAAAGGCACTTCCACATGAATCCTTTGGGGAACCATTTCAGAGATGAAAGACAGGGAAAGCGTGTAGAATTTTAATGACTCCTACATGTGACTGAATATCACATTCCATTTGGAATTTCATCTCATGGGACCCAAAGTAAGTTTTTTTTTTGTTGTCATACTAGGGTCCGTAATGGCATGGGACGTGCCTGGACATGCCTGTGGATTGATGCTGGATAACTGATGAGCACAGCATTCCGACAGAGCGAGATGTGACGTGGGGGTCGGTGCTAATGCTAATCCTGCTATTGTCATTCTATGGCTGGCTGAATGTGCTCAGCAGAAATGTCACCTTAAATTTGCATGCAAATCCCTCCTTTTTTTCCAAATGCTCAGTGTTTATTGAGAGCTATAGGTCTATTATGAAGGGACGAGTTCAAAAGGCTGTTGAGCAACTGATGCAAGAAAATGGACTGTGTAAAACCTGTCTGTATGTCTGTCTGTCTGTCTATGACCCTGTTTACAGACAGATTCCTGTTTAAACCTGGTGTTTTAATCCGTCTCTTTGTCCACTTCTGTCCTGATTTCTTTGGGGGAGGGGTCTATGGATGGGTAAATGTATGGGCTTTTTCAGATCTTTTAGTATAATGGAGGAAATAAACTTACATAATTTACACATGAAAGTGATAGTTTCTATCTATATCATGTTTGCTACCTCATTCAAATCCAGAAATTGAATTTGAATTTTAAAGGCATTCTCAATTCAATTCTGAATGTTGCAAAACCCTGGTATGCAGGCAACAATTTAACCTTGCTTCACTGTCGCTAAACTCACTGTCAAGGCCAGAGTGAAGCAACAGTATCCTTCACATCAAATTCAAGGCAAGTTCAACTGCAATCAAAGGGGGAACTTGGTCAAATACTATGTCAAAGTATGAACATTTGTGTTTATTATGTTAGAAGAAGAATATTATTTAAAACCCTTTCAATGAGCAAGGACAGAAAACATTAATATGGAAAAATCTCATTCAGGACAACATCTCAGGCCACAATAATCAAAGCCATTCTCGTCTTTGTTTTACAATTTTCTTGGGGCAAAACGCACCTTTGCCCCTTTCACTAAATGGGCTGTTTATAATTCAAAGCATACCCTTTTCCTGGTCATATATCTTCTAGCTGTACTGTTGCTGTGTTTTCTTTCCACTGTAGGGTTATATAATGCGAGTGAGGGCCTCTGGGTTTGGCTGGGGTCCAGTCCCACACAGGCCTCTCTGTGCTGCTTTTTCCTGGATCCCTCCAGCTGCCTTTATCACCCCAGCAGCTGACTCCCTCACATGTCTCTCTGCTCCTAATGAGGGACTTTTGGGCAAGAATTGTGCCGCTTTCTTGTTTTACTTCTTTCTTTCCCTATCTCTCTCTCTCGCTCTCTCTTTCCAACTGCCCCCAAGCCATTTGTTATCCTTGTCTTGGCTGCAGAACAGGGCAAGTCCAGCTGACGTGCACCTGCTTAGTGGCTGTGAACAGGACAGCTTTAGAAACTGAGAAATAACGTCTTTCTAAGTGGGCCAAATCTCTATCTGAATGGAAACAGAGGATTTTTTGATGCACGAAGGAACAGCAGATTTTTATCAGCTGAACTGCATTTATCAGCCCAACTGCCATACGCCCCAGTAGAGAGTGTTTATCGGATTGCTGACAGCCCATGTAAAATGTTCAAAATTGGAGTGCTAGAACATTAATTTGGTTCCACCCCAGATGTTAATAGGCAGTTTCACCAATTGTATTCAGTGTGCTAATTAAAATGTGACTCGCAAGCATTAAAAAATCTCCAAGGGAGTCATTAGAATGGGGCTGAACTAAAGTCAAAAGCCATCAGGAGGAATCATGGTTTATACAGCGATCAGAGAAGATATGGAAGATATCAGAGAAGATATGGAACATTATATGTTTAGAATAGTCTATTACATCCTATATCTGTCTACAGTTGCTGAGGTGTTCATTCATGCTGCTTTTTCATACAACTTTCTGTCCATCAACACACAACACAACATATTCTTCCGTTCAAACTACAGGGCATCACTGAAAATGTCTGTCCATCCGACCATCCATCCACCCGCTTCAGTTTTTGTGGTGTGGATTCACATTGTTTTATATATTATTGTGCAGAGTTTTAAATAATTGCAAAAAGATCCATTGTCAAATTTCAGTTTTTTGGCCCTGGCAAAAAATGACCAGCTAATGTAATTTCACTAATAATATCATCAGCGCACAGCAAAATGTGAACGAGTACAAGTCAGTATCATTCTGATTGGATTATAAGAACAGACTAATTGCTATAAAAGGAGGAAAGAAGTGCTTCCAATCAGTGTTCTTGTGTTAGCAATGGTTACATCCAAAGAAAGGTGTGCAGCCATCATCTCTTTCATCAAAATGGTCTCACATGCAAGGAAGTTGATGCAAAGAATATCGCACCTGAAAGAGCCATTTACCAGATCATCAAGAACTTCAAGGCGAGAGGTTCAACTGTAGTGAAGAAGCCTTCAGGACTTCTCTTGAAGAGTCGGTGAAGAAATCGTCTCACCACCAGTGCAGAGCTGATCAATATTGGCAGAAGGTGTGTGTGTGCGAGACTGAGTGCATCTGAAGCACAGTGAGGCCAAGACTTTCGATAACGGCCTGGTGTCAAAGAGTGCAGCAAAGAAGCCTCTTCTCTTCAAGAAAAAACAAAGGAAAGACTGAAATTCTGCAGTGTTACACGGATTGGACAGCAGAAGACTGGTGCAAAGTTATTTTCTCTGTTGAAGCCCCCTTCTGACTGTTTGGAACATCTGGAAAATCTATTGTCCAGCGAAGAAAAGGTGAACGATACTATGTCGTGCCAACAGTGAAGCATCCTGAAACCAGCCATATGTGGAGTTGCTTTTCATCCAGGGGAGTGGGCTTTCTTACAATTCTGCCCAAAAACACCACCAGGAATAAAGAACTGTATCAAAATGTCCTGCAAGAGAAACTTCTGCCAACGATCCAGGAGCAATTTGTCCAGGAGTGATGATCTGTGCGTTTTCCAGCATGATGGAGCACCGTGTCACAAGGAAAGAGTGACAGTGAAGTGGCTCGGAGATCATTACATTGAAATTTTGGATCCGTGGCCAGGCAAATCCCCTGATCTTAAACCTATAGAGAACCTGTGGTCAATCCTCATAAGATGAGTGACAAGCAGAAACCCAAATTGTGATAAACTGAGTAGGCTACCAATAAGACATGAATGGATCTCCATCAGTCAGGAATTGGCCCAGAATGGAGTTATAAAGAAGGGCCAACACTGTAAATATTCACTCTTTGAATATTGAATATTGTTTGTCAATAAAAGCCTTTAAAATCATATGAAATGTTTATCAATGTGTTCCAGTATACCATAACATGTGAAAAAATAATACAAATACAAAATCTCCTTACATGTTATTTGTAATTATTTCAGTTTTTCTTTTTTAATTAATTTGCAAAGTTGTCACAAATATTTTTATTTATTTATTATGGGGTAGGGTAGATTGATTAAAAAAAAGTAATTTAAAGCATTTTAGCATATGGCAAAAAGTGAAAGAATTAAGGGGTATGAATACTTTTGCAAGGCATTGTAAATAGAAAAACACCAGTGCTTAAAAATAAAAGAGAGAAATCAAAATTATAACAAATTCAAAATAATAAAAGGAATTGGTTAAGGGTTCAAATACATCCCAAATGCTTTCATGTATAAAAATAACTGTATATTTAATGAATTATGTGATGGAAACAACATTAGCATCAGTTCATTATTTTACCTGTGTAAGAGAATTTTGAAAGGTATTTTTAGTTGTCCAGAGAAACTAAGGATGGTATACATATCAGAGAAGCATCAAACGTGTTCACGCAGAAAAATGTCTAGTGGCAGACTCGAACAGCGCTGAGACATTACAAGTGACTTTGATAAAGTTAATCCTCCATACAGTATGCTACAGTAGCACAGATACACTGACAACCAAACTATTTTAGGCAACACAAATAAAGAGCAGGTCAACTGCGGGTGTGTGGAGGGAACTGTCAGCTCGCAAAGACAATTGGGTTTGATGGAGGAGCTGGTCCCAGCTGGGTGTAGGAATACTGGGGAGATGGAGAGATAGGAAGAGATGGGGAGACTGGTAAAAGATAAGAAAACAGAGAAGGGGGAGGAATCAGGGAGAGGATCAGCAGGAAACAGCTGAGGTAGAAGGTACGGTGATCCATCACATCCTGACTAACTGGCTCAGGTGCTCCACATCCTCCCCGACATGTTAGATAAATGATGGGCTTTGGGGGCCAAAGGGGCTTAGAAACTGGAGTTTTAAGTCCCAGTGGATTTATACCACCTAGTGACCAGTCAGTTTGGAATTTTCCATTTTTTGGGGGGGGGGGGGGGCAACTAGGTTAATATAAAGGAGGAACTATGCTGATTTGACAGCGCTGTGGCCATGTTGCATTTTTATTTAGCTGATCTGCACACAAATCTGAGGGCTGGAGGAATAAAATGACCTTCAGAACAGTGAACCAGTTAGTGTGCTGCTGTCCTCAAAGCAGGGCTAATAAATCCTCCTTACTGATCTCATGGGGATGTAAGAGCCCATCTGACAACAGTCACCTCATTGTGTCCTAAAGACCTCCATAAGACAAAAAAACGACCTTTTTCTTCCTGACACATGCAACATCGGTTTTGAGGGTTTACACAGTTATCGATCCGTTTTCTTCTTCCGCATAGAGTTCCTGTTGAATTGAATATAAATGACTGCATGACCTCTATGTTAAATATATTAGTATTCAGTCAGCAAAAGCTTCTGGAGCAACTCAAGGCTTTGCACTTGAAAAAAAAAAAAAAAAAAAAAAAAAAAAAGAGAAAAAAGTGACCTTTCATTCTTCTTGAACATCACAGCATCCTTAACAGGATATAAAATATATCTAAATATATATTTATATATATATAAAATCAACTAGTGGTCAACGAACAATGACCTGTTAAGCTGGTATTGATTTCACGCAGGATACTGGCACTGTTATTGTGATTCTATGAAACGGCTTGAAGGAAAATCCCAATCAGAAAGTCATTAACCTACCATGTACTTTGTATAGAATCTATACACTGATGATTGATCTACACGTATTGAATGGTGATCTATGCCAAACCAACACTTTGACCATGTTCTTTCTCTAAATTTGACTACACATAACATACATTTACATGAATTCATTTGTCAGACACTTTTATCAAAAGGTTCAAGGTATTCATTTAATCATTTTATGATATGTGAACGGAACCCATGAGCGCGTATCATGTTCTACCAGTTGAGCTACAGGAAACAAACAAACAAACGACGTTAACAAAAGGTTAAACAATGAGATCATTGAATATTTGGTATTTAGTTTTATATAATATAATTAATTTAGAAATGTTTCTTTTCTATTTTTAAACACTAAAATAATATAAAATATAACAAAATGACAATTCAGTTTAGAATTCAGAATACACATTATATAATCAAATCAAATATAAAATTTAAGAAAAAATAAAAAGTAAATATAATAGTAAACAACGAGATCAAATGTAAAAAAAAATCAGTTATCTAATTGTTTTATTATATTTCTACTTTTATATTGTGTACATTTATATTAAATATCATATTTCTGAATTATATATGAACTTAATATATTTTAGTAGGCTATATTAAACTTTTTAATTAAATTACCATATAGTTAAGTAATTTATAAAATAATATATATATACGTATATATATATATATATATATATATATATATATATATATATATATATATATAAAATGTATTAAATATATAAAATGTCTGAATTATATAATAAGAATACAATGTGAACACTTTATATAAAAGTATATAACATTACATATTTTTTCAATTATACAAAAATCCCTTTGTAAAAGCGAGGGGAAAAACTTTTACACAAGAAAAAATATGTGAGTGCTCTTTGAAGACGAGCCGCTTCAACCTGTTTTCATTGAGTTTCTCTGAATGCAGACAGACATCATGGAGCGAGGGGAGGCGGACAGTGATTGGCGCTGAGTCAGCAGGAGCGTCTGGTCACCCCAGAGAGGCATTGAGCCTCAGACTGTCAGCACTTTCTCACTGCCTTCACTACACTCCAGATCTGTGGACTGAGAGAGATGTAAAAACATCCCTCTGCTGCTATAACTTCAGTGACAAGTGCTTTAACAGGGGTTGAGGTTCTACGGTTTGACCACTGTGTGAACTTTACAGGTCGGCAAACCCCAAGCAAGCACACTAACACTAGGCAAAGCGCTATTGTGAATCATGAGGTCATTACAACTCATCATGGGAGCTAATTCTGTACCGGTCCACATCAGGGTTTAGTCATTACAGCCACATTCATCATTCTCTGGCAAATTATATACAAGTGACAGGTGCCTCATTCCTGACCCGACTTAACCTCAGCCAGGGCCAGAATAGTAAAACTCGGAGTGACCCGAGCCACTGCTGTTGAGTCAGCACACAACACATTAAGGTTTAATTTCATGAGGGTTTATTAAAGTATTCAGGCCAAAGGGCTATGGTGATGAGGGAATGCCTTCGAAAGGTCAAGGTGACAGTCCTACCATTCAATATCCTGACTTTAACCAGGTCATCAGTCTGCATGTCTGATACAGAGTCCATTCTGACTGAACCCATTACCTAATTCTGTTTTACAGTGCCTGATTGTAATATTCAGTGGTCAAATATGTTTGAATAATCGCTAAACTGTATTTTGATTTTCTATATTGCTGCGCTAGTTTAATGTATCTTCGATCACTCCATGGTCTCTTTCTTCCCACATAATGACATAATAAAAACTCACAACAATATTTCAAGTCCATGTATTTATTTGTCTAGTAGCAGTGCAATAAGCAGGACCATTTTAGAGCCAGCCAGCAACTGTTACGAAATAAACCCCATTCAGCCTGATCACCCTGTCAGGGTTTATGTACTGAAAATGACCAACTGACTGTACATTACCACTTGTCTTGTGGAGTTTACATTTGTAATTTAAAATTGTATTTCTCTGTAAAGACGACAACACTCCCCCAGCAGTAATAATAGACAGTAATTCATCATATGAGGGTCTCCAGGAATAAAAAATAAAAAAAAAGAGCATGGACATGAAAACTGAGCCGAGCGCTAGACGAGAACATACAGAGGCCAGGTCTGTAATCATATGACCCGATCAATAATTAACCAAGGTCACCTTTAATGATGGCGAAGCAATGTGGCATACATTATTCATACAAACCTCTGTATGAAAAGACAAAGGTGAAAGTGAAGCTAAGATGATGTCTGGACATAATAAATTGAGAATCAGTACATGGATCTCTCTCAAGATACATCATTTTCATACTCTTGTTGGTCACATAAAATGAATGTTGTTTACACAGGAATATCTGAACAGTGTATATGCTCTGTGATGAAGCAAATTCCTCCATAGTTCCTATTTGATGAATCACCACAGGGTTGGAACCTGTAATATAACTGCAGTTCACTCAAATGCCACAAGCGGTTCAAAGAGACATTCATCTTTGAGGAAGCAAAGTGAGCCAATCTCCACGGGAAGGTATGCAGTGAGAGAAGACGCAGTGTGAATGTCGGCAGTCGAGCGCGGCGGGACCTGTGCTGCAAGGCAAAAGAGAGAAAGTTTGGGCCAAAGTGGAGTCTTTGTTCACATCCCACGTGGCAGAAGGGGATTTCCGTATTCTCCCTCACTCTGACGCAAATTCACTACACTAAATACACAGGAACAGATAAATGATGCAATGTCAAGCAATCCAGAGGGATCAAGGCTGCATGCCAAGAAAAAAAAGGACAAAGTCATGACTCTGCCGGCACCCTGTTAACTCTGTGATGAACCCTCATTCAGCAAAATCTTGATAATAGATTGCAAACATTTTGCAATGTATTGCCTCAGAAAGAAACATGATAAACGTTTTTTGTGCAAAGAAACTGTTTTCCTGAAATGTAATGCAAATTACATTCCACATCTTGAACTAATTGTTTTTCTATCGAATTACTGTGTATACACTACTGGTCGGTATGACTTTTTTAAGTAAGGGATAATCCAGCTGTGCATTAAACGATTTTAATGCACGACGTGAAGGCAAAGAACCACTTAAGGTGAAGCATTCAAATTATTATTGCACAGTTAGCAGTGGATTATCCTGCTTATACCATGGTCATTTGCCAGCATTGACGACTTAAAGATATTATTGATTTTGCAGTGCAATATTTGACCAAAAGAGTAAAAAAAAATAAAAGTCAGTTATGACTCGCATTCTACACGCTTTAAATCAGAAACAGAGATAAAGTAGTGCAGTAAGAATACATTTCTTTGAATTAATAACATTTATTTTAATTAATAACATTTATTTTAATTAATTATCGAGAGAGAGCGAGAGAGAGAGCGAGAGAGAGAGCGAGAGAGTGTGTGTATTACCTGTATCTGTGCAGTGTCTCTCTCAACGAAGCTGTGAGTTTACTTACTTCAAAACCAGCGGTGTTCCCCCCTCGTTGCTGAAAAATATAATGTAGAGATTCAGTAGTGAAGCTATAAATAAAAGTTGTGGAGCAGCATTGATAACAAGTGTCTTTGCTCCTGAATGTTTCTGTGTGCGCACAGAGCGATCTCTAACCTCTGTTTGTGTGCTTCAATGAAAGCAGCGCATTAATATAGACTGCAAACTGCAAACTTAACGCATTCCACCTGAAAGCTGTTAGCGTTCCAGCTAACAATTTATGGTTCCCAGAACGTTCTTGGAAAGTTCGTTTTTTGTTGCCGGAACATTCCCTTAAGGTTTTGTTTAGGTTATGGTTCCCATGGAAAGTTTTCTTAAAGTTCAGGGAACGTTATAACCCCGAGGGAATGTTCCCTAAAGTTTAGTTAGTTTTTGGTTTGGTTCAAACTAACCTTTAGAAAACCATAAACTAACGTTCCCTAAATGTTCTGTGTTAGTGGGGTTCAGTTTCAAACGACTGTCACTTCCCTTTGAAGTTGTGACTAAATATTTGCTGACATTGAGGGAGCGTGTGTCCTTTTTGGAGTGTTTGCTCGCTAGTTTCCACTGAACTGGCCTTTTTCAGAGCGGTGGTACACGTGTGCCTGGCCTGCTGCCCTTAGATAAAGAACAGAGAGTGTTAGTAAGGGGGGATGGAAATCAAAGGAAAAAAGGAAAAAAATAAATGGCCTGGAAAACCAGAAGATGTGATGGTTAAATGAGTTCAGATGCAAGATACAATTGTACAGAATTAAGAAATGTTCAGATAACAGCTTACATTTTGCATTATGTGCATATCATAAAAACAAATACACAGGTTGCATGTGCTGGTTGCATCTGGGAGCCCCTCAAAGGAAGTTTAACCTGTAATACTGCATTTAATACTGAAATATGAGTTGTGGTATAAAGAGTGAGAGCCGAAAGCCATACCTCTGTAACAGGACCACCCAGTAACCATGAAGTACAACAATATCGCATGATAGAGGTGCGAGACCACTTTACAAAGGAATTTGGTCAAATTTGAAACCTCCAACAGAGGGTACGGATAACTGATACACAGCCTCTTTACTGTAAGAGGAAGCACATGACACTTGAACAGGAGGGTGGAAATATTTTGAGAACTGTTCTTCAAATTTGGATAATGCCTTCCTAGAAAACCTAAAAGCTTTTAGTTTTTTTAGCTCATTTTCAAAACTTAATGTAATTGCCAATAAGGAATAAAAACAGAAACACACTAAAATCAGTGGATATGCATTTATTTCATAATGTATGCTAGTTTGTTTACAATTCATAAATCCCTTTAGCTGCCGCAGATTTATGGTTTCTGTTACAGAGGCGGTCACATGGTCACGGTGGCAGTCTGAGAAAGAGGATTATGAGAGGATCCACTGACGAAACAGTCTAGCCAGATTGGGTGTGCCCTGCGTCGACCCCGGCCCCTCACAGTGTTATTAGAGAGCACTGGCAGCATCCCGCTCTCCCGTCATCACTGACTCTCACATTAATCTAAACAGAGGCTTCTCAATCCCCAACACCGGATCTGAAGCAATTCCATTAACCTGGGCTTTACCGAGGATCCACGAGAAAATCCTCAACCCAAGAGGAGTAACGCCTAGTCCTGCACTTAAACCATCTCATAACAGATCTACATTCATCTAATCATTAAAACATAAGGGCATTATCATCCTTGCATTATCATAGACTTTTAAATGCATTCACAGATTAATATGCATGTTAATACTATAATACAGTAAGGTCACTCTGGGGTTAAACGGTGCATACAGTACTGTGCTTAAACTGTTTCTCTAAGGGGTTTTTGGAATGAAAATAGAGCAGGGACCCCTGATACATAGTGTATAAAAATGTATTTATACATATTTTGATATTATAATACATATTGTTTAACAATAAGAATTATTATTATTTGTAATTTTTTTATATTAATATGGATGAGTATCACACAATTTTTATATATTTAAAGGGACAACTTAGCCTCTTAAATTTAGATTTGCATTCAATTTTTTTCACACATTTTTTTTTTTCCAAAAATACTTGGTATACTCCCTTTCTGAAGACTCCTGCTTAAGCTTTAACAACCATTATCTCTCACCAATAATTCACATAAATGCAATCTTCTTTTGAGAGCAGTATGTGACATTCAGTATTGAACATCTTGGGTGACATCACTGCTATGATTTGAGTTCGGTTGATGCCAGCGTGACTCATGACTTCAGCAGGACGGTGTTCCCAGGTAAGAGCCTCGCCTTTCCTTCCTAATACTGCCTCACTGCAGTTCATTTTCAGTTCAGTCCTGCAGGTCAGGCTGTCCAGCTCTTATCGCACAGGATAGCCTTTTCACCGTATTCCTCACTGGCAGGGTAAGCGACTGATATGCCGCCCGGATTCTAGAAAATAAGCAATCGTGCGTGTGTGTGTATGACCTGAAAGTACAACGTGACCTGTAAACACGATTGAGTAAAAAAAAAAAAAAAAGGCCTATATTCCCTAATACTAAATCAAGTAATTTATCAATGATGGATGACCAGCCGCACTTTATGTGATTACTGTCAGACAGCAGAAGAGAAAAAAAATCAGACAGCTTTAAAGAAAGTGCATAAATATAATCCAAATTAGGTTAAAGGCTGGTGTAAATGATCTTTTAATCTTTAATTTGTAATGTTGAATATTGAAAAAGGAACAGTGAGATGGAAACATTTAGGGCTGTGCGAAGCTGATGTCATTCATTCATTAATTTAGCAGAGAGGAATTCAATTAAGAAGATGGAGTTCACTGGTTTAAGGCCAACAGATGGAATTATCACAACCATTACAATACGCTTTATTGAGACGCTCTCTGCTTATTTAATAACATCACAAAAGAGCACATCACAACTAATGAAGGAATTCTAACAGATATACAAACAACCTGAGAAAACCACTGACAGTAGTCTCATTCATGAATACAAATCAGACCATTTCATGACATCGTTCTGACATCTGTGACCAAACAGCTGTCAACAAAGCTTCTGAACATAGTTTAAATGTTTGGCAAAAGAAGATCTCAGCCAGTCTGAACACCTTTATAATTTAGATTCCACAAATACTGTCCTCATCTGCAATATAGTCTGTTCTATTTCAAAGGAGAGAAGCAGCAGAAAGAGAAGTGGAAAGAGAAGCAACTAAGGAGGAATAAACATTCTCCTGCAGAGGAGAGTGCGCTAAGTATTTAAGGTTTTTCCTAGAGATATTTTTCCCAGAACTCCACTCTGTCATTTGAAAGAATGTACAGAAAGTCCAATTGACCGCAGCGTCTGGTTAGCTGAGTCTGTGTTAAAAAAAAAAAGACAGCAACTGATCCTGATCGTCTGTTTATTTTCATTTCGGCCTTGAGACATTACTCCACGTTTGTGTGCTAATCACAGCGCCGACCTGAAATGCTCCACCACCACAGAATATTTTATAGTACATTACGCGCACAGCTGTATCGCAGACACTGTTGCTCAAGTTTCACAGTAAGCAAAAGATTTCCCTACAGAAGACTTCAAATTCTCAGCTTCAGCGTCCTTTAGACTCGTACTCACAGTTGAATTACGTCAGAGAGGGGGATTCACATGGATTCAGCAGCTTAAAACTGTAGCCTATATAGTTATGGATCACTACATCTTAGACACTGGAGTAATTTATCTTTATTATTGAATTAAGGCCTTCAACTTCAGCCAAATCAACTAAGATTTTGAGCTGGAAAATATATCAGGCTCCATAAAAATCCCTCAAATGTTCATGGTGCGCAATAGATCGTCTTACATCATTAAAATTCACATAATTCACAACCACACACGCTGTTGTTATCGCTTCCATAAGTGATTTTTAGATGTTCCCATAACAACAATCCACAATGGGTGGAAAGCTGTGACAGGAACGAGTTAGCGAGGGAGGTGCGATCCAAACATTTCTTTCTTTCTACTCCCTTTTTTTCCTACCATGTGCTTCTCTTTCTTTTACTCAGTTTTTTTCTGCCTTTTCAGTTTTTCCAAAGTCTGCATGTGCTGACAAGCGCTTCATAAATGTTAACAATTTTCTGGCTTATGTAATTTTTTTAACATTTTCAGACAAGCAAGGTCATTGCGACTGTCAAGGAAAGTACTAGACCTTCTCAGCATTTCAACAAAATAGGATATTCATTAATTAGTGATAAGTGAATTAGGAGTTATTACATAACTCTGTTGCTCCTATGCAGCAGAAACCACAACTCATAGAGCCATGTCCATCGCGAGAGTGATTTCCCACAGTGAGCAAATAACAACAGAGTACTGACCACATCCAAACCCCGGCACCCAAACACATCCTCCTATCATAATATTGACTTCCTCTCTCAGTTGTTTCCAATGGACACTGTGAGAGAAGAGGTGGTTTCTACTAAAGATGGAATCCATGTTTAGTCTTCTTAAGCAGGCATGTCATCGCAGAACATTACAGTAAAGGTTGATGTGAAAGAGGTCACACTTTTAGCTAATTAAAAAGGAAAGTTAATCCAAACATAAAAATAGTGTTGTCATTTACCACCCTCATGTTGTTCTAACCCACGTATTTTCTTTATTCTGCGAAAAATAAAAGTTGATGTTTGGCAGAACATCACAATAATTATGAAGATAACTATAACAATAACTATTATGATGATAATTATATTAGCATAGCATCCACACCAACTGACGATAATGTTCTGCTTATTATAAGCACACAGCAGTTATGGCGTCTGCGGCATTAAATACTCAAGCTGTTTAAAGTCAGGTGGATTATGATTGTCTGTCAAATTTTTTATCATTCATCCTTTGTGTCATTATCATTGTAGCTGTGGTGTGGACTATTTTACGCAACTATTATTTGCATAGATTTAGAATGATTATTAAAAGCGAACGGGCCATAATTCACCATGCAAAAAATAAAAGCAGCTTGCATATTCAGCTTAACATCTCATTTCATGTTTCATGGTAAAACAAAACCTTTCTTTGTCAAAAAGGCTGTGGAACAACGACTGACAAATATTCCTCCCGTTTCTTAACCATTAATATTGATTAAAATACTTTGAATGGAAACTTTTAGAATCAACCTTTGATTTCAGGAACTGTGTATGCTGTAGTATACGTTTTCAATGTCCAGTTTGTTCCAGCTCTTATTTATAATACTGAACACAGCTTCTTATTACCCCTGCACTGCTGATGCTGCGTCTAATCTTGAGAAGGAATGTGACCTTGTCTTTTGTCCTTGGCTGTGCAAAGGACAGGTCCACTAAGCTCAATTTGTCCTTCCCTGTCATATGGAGCAGATGCACATCAACAAAACTGGCAGAAAATCAGGCAGGCAGAATGACTGATGACCCTTATAGGCCAAATAACAGTTTACCTCAGTGATTATGTAGGAATGGAAGTGGAAAGCATACAAGATCTCAATGCCAAAATAATTTCACTAGGTACACAAAGCAATGCTCAAGAACTTTTAAAATTATTGATACCTTTATAATATTGACAGCTTCACATCACTTTAGTACTTAAGTACAATAGAGCATGAGGATCCGTCTTGCTCAACAAAGACGCCATTTATATGCAAATCATCCAACTCTCAAAAACACATCATCAGTCTAAGCCTCGACAAAGCAGGGACTTTTGGTTATTTCTTAGCATCAGCCCGTTATTTCCCAACAGATTCCTGCATGAGCCGAGTGATAACGATTGTGTTTGCTGGTATTTGGGTTTGTCTATGCAGAAGGAGCACTGAGATTGGCTTCTCAGGAAAGACCCACGGCTGTTACCCAGTGGCACAGTCTGACTGAGATTACTACAGACCTGTCAGCTCTATCAGAAAGGGAAGTGCTTTCTGTTGGCGAGATAACTCCAAACACCGATCCGTACAAAACTCTTCTGTCTCATCTATCTCTGCCACTCATTACTGTTCATATCTGGGTGGGGATACAGTGTTTTTATCTTCCAACGAAGCACAAACCATCCACTGTTCTGTTCTGTCACACTATGGATGGGTCAGAGGAGTCGATTAGTCAGTTAATGGGGTCTATAAAGTTATATTTATTTTAACTTTAATATTTTGCATGACTGTTAGCACACGGACACTCAGAGAATTTTGTCCCCTTTTAAGCAAGGGGCAAGTGGTATTATTATCCGTAACAAAAAATATTTTCGTTAACTGAAATGAAAATGGATGTTCGGTAAGTTCACTCGTGAAATATACGTCATAAAATCTGAACAGTCAGGTTGTACACATATCCCTGTGCCTTTAAGTTCGGTATAAGTGCAGACCAGGACGAACTAAGTGAACCGAACATGTGTGAACGCACCGTAAAATAGATTTATGACTCCAAAAAGAAACAAACAACTAAATCATTTTTTTTATTAAATAAGTTATTTAAAAACTTAAAATCTTTACAATTTGCAAGCAATAAACATAAAAATGCCATTAGATACCTTTAACAATAGACTGTTCATTTTTTTTTTATTATACCAGCATTAACTTTATACTTCTTTTAAATATACTTTTTTTCTTGTTCTTATTTGTCTTTTGTTCACCTCTCATAGTTGGGGACACTTCATTTTCAGCAATAATACTGATTTGACTGCGCTTAGAGTATTGGATAAGAAAGAACTCAACTTTACTGTATTCTGCTGAACTGCATTGTAGCTGAATTGAACTCATTTCATAATTGATGTACTTTACCCAGCTATTGAACTGAAATGAATCAACACTGAGCTGATTTCAGCTGAATAATGACTGTTTACGATTGCCTTTTTAGAGCTGCTCTACAGCAGAATTGAATTATTTTTGCATAACTGAATCGCTATTTTCCCGTTTATCACAACAATCTGTATTGTATAAAGCGCTATATAAATAAAGGTCCCTTGCATGTGACATATTTTGCATCTTTTGTCATCTTTCAGCATCACACCACGTGCATTGTATTTTATAATGACGTGTCAATTTAAAATTAAAGTTAATGGGGCTTTAATGACGAAACACAGCTGCTCAGGATTCAGATGCTCACTGCTTGCTCTGTTCATGTTGCATTGTCACAAAATGTAATATAAAAGTAAAAAAATAAAAAATAAAAAAAAAATTAACACCCCTGCATTCGGTTATGTTATGCTTCCTGTCAGGTTGTTTCTGAACACAATGCATCCTGCATGAACAAAACCTAAGAAAGTGCCTGATCGGATTATGGTGGACATGGCCCTAAATCATTACCCTAAGTCTAATTAAATGGGGCTTCCTTTACACCAACTGGTCGACTAGATGTTACCTTTTATGACGTTTTCTAATTAGCACTGTGTTAGAACTCAATAAGGAAACCCCTAGGCGTTCTTTTGGTGTCAGAGGGGTTAATTCCTTATAAAGAGTGTGATGGCAATTCTCAGAATTGCTCGTGTGCTGAGGTTTTAGATGTGTGAAGGAGAGCACAGGAAACGCTGGGTATTTTTGAAGAACTAGGCCCCAGCGAGTCCACCGTTCATCTATGCTGCCTCACACTTTCACTATTTCTTGACTCTCTGCCGAGAGACCTGGGGTTTCTTGTAATTGAACACTCGACAGAGAATAACTTTCTATGACGAGATTACCCTTTTTTCCTCAAACAAAAATAGTGTAGGTTCATGACAGCACAACTGTGTAGGGTGATGTACCTCAGACTCAAACTATTGCTTGTGTAACTTAAGAAAAATTAAGAAATAAAGTTGAGTTGTTATTCCATAATTTCACCACTGTGTTTTATGAGGGACTTCAAGCTGGAAATAGTCTCTGAATCATTGATCTCACAGAGTGGGGAGATGTTGATCTCACACAGGAAATACAACCTGTCAACTACTAGCATAGTTTCTAATATTCAATTTAAAGACCCACAACAGTTTCATTTCATTTTCATCCTCATAATTTAAATACCAAAAACCTGGTCACCCCTGGTGCCAAGAAACCTGCTGCACGTCTCTCAAGATTCAAACTTTATTAGTATGATTTAAAAAAGAAGAAGAAAATAATCATTAAAATCTACACAATATTTTGTGCGATTTTGCCAGAATCTATTTCCTAGTCTACACTTTTTCTAAATCTGCTTTGTGATCAGGTTTACAGTATCTGGGTATTCCTCTTATCCATTTGTATGCTCACAGCATCACAATACAGACAGAGGAAGAGCAAGTGACGCAGTCTTATGTGATTAATAGTGTATTATGAGTGCTTGGCTTAAGTCAAGGGCAGGAAAACAAATACAAGTCACACATTAATGAATATAATAATCCAGCAAACCTTGCGATCTTTTCAAGACAATTCCACCACAATATAATTTTTGCGTGATCTGTGCATTAACATCATCAAAAAAAATATGAAATCTCAACAGGTTGTTTTACAGCAAGAGCAGAGGAGATGTGACAGGATAGAATTGGATGCAGCTTCAGAGAGTTTTGGTGTTATAAGCATTTACTGTGTGCAATGCACTCAAATGAACTTGCAAATAAACATACACGCATTTAAATACACACAAAACATACAGGTAGCTGACTAGTAGGGCAGGCAAAAATAAACACTAAGTCCTGTGAGAACAAGGAATCAGAGCCAGACTAGAATACTAGCAACCTTCTGGGAACCAGACACACACAGCCAACTATGCCTGGCAAGGCCAACTCGCCTGAATCCTGCCAAAGAGGTCTGGCTCATGCCAGCACCAAAGCAACTCTCACTTAGAGCGAGTATTGAATATGGGGCAGGCAAGGATGTCAGCCGAGCAGGAAAGATCACAGGCATGTAGAAGACGCCCACTGCAGCCTCACCTCAGAGTATGAAGAGAGCCCTAGAGCGGAGCAGATGAGTCAGTATGAGAGAGGAGCTATTCAACGCTCTGCTGCTCACTGGGCTTTTTCATGTGGGAGCAGACGAGAAATGACCTCGAATCAAATCAGAGTGGATTCCCCACCTCTGAAAATAACCAATGAACGTACATACGGTTAATTGAACATATTCTAAAAGAAAATTAGTCTTTAATGTAAAATTCACCACTATGCTGTGCTTAAGCAAAATAATAAAAATTAAAATGAAATAAAGAAGCAAATAAAAGATAGGAAGACAGACAGATGGATTGAGGGAAAAAAAGTCCAATATTGGCAAATAACTGATATGGTACTTATTGGCCAGAATTAAAAAGGGCATTGGATGTTTAAATGTAAACTCAATTTATGTAAAATAGAAAGTACCAACAACAGTATGGTATCATTTATATCTGTAGCATAAACAGCTTTCTCAATAACAAAAAGACACTGTCATTATATTTTCAAAACAGCATTACTTCACTCTCTGTAAAAGTGCAGCCGCAATGAGAAGAAGCAAAACAGTGACTATAAAGTTTTACTGGTGTTATTAAAAAGGATTCTGCAGTTCACTTATTAAGCGCTTAGGTTTCTTAATAAAAGAGCTGTAGCTAAACAGCGCCGTGGGTTTGGAAACTATACCAGGGGAACCAGGTTTTATTATCAACATTCAGCCATGTTTGATCAAATCGCATCTCACAAACACGAAAAACCGTCAGCCAACACATTGGTTGATCTTATCGAATGACGGGAGGCTGTCAGCAGGTTTGTGTTAGATTAAAACAAATGTAATCATCTCCTCATGGATGGCACAACCATTTTTATAACAAGCATAAACACAGCAAATGCATAGTGTTTTTCACCAAACACAAATATGTTATCTAACATCAAAGATTCACTGACAGAACACATGCTACAATAAAGTCCAAGTGAATGGTGTTCAATTTTATTAGTGTGCATCCTTTCTGGTTGAGCTTTGAACCCAGTCATTCTTTCTTGACTAGAACATTTTGTCAGAGCATGACCAACACAATAGGGCATTACTCTGCTGGGATCCAAATTCCAATAGCATTAGTACAAACCCTCCAAAGAAAGACAGGTTACATGTGGTTAAAACCACCCATTTAATACAGGCTCCAAAAAGTTACTAATATATCATGGCCATTACATTCAGGCAATGCCACAAAAGTGGCTGGGTATGAGTTACTAGGACAGCAGGAGGAGTATTTTTAGAGCCCTCATGCACTGAGACTCCTTGTTTGTAACACAATGGGCCTGGTTGGTTCCCATCACATCCATAATGCCTCCATGGTGAAAGTCTGGCACGTTATGTTAACTTGTGTGTGAGTGAGCGGGCAAGCATAATCTCAACACTGATGTTTGAAGATACATATTGACAATTGTGCTTTCAGGGTGTGTTTACAAACCTCCCAGAGTTCCTGTCCATGTTGTGTAGGACTTCTGCCGGCATCCTTTGAGGATGATGCAATCCATCAGTAAAGGGCATGTTCAGCCCATTATCAGTGCACTGATAAGATAATCAAACATGTCACTCTCTACACAAAATGTTACTTTCTGTCTTTCAAACAAATGCACTAACATACTAGGAAGAAATTAAAGAACTGGCACAGGTCTCTGAGCGTACAAAAAATTTACTCCACTGAGTCGCTTATGTTCATCAAAGCTGCATTCATTTAATCAAAAATACAGTAAAAGTAATATTGTGAAATATTATTTTAAAATAACTTTTCTATTTTAATATAATTCCTGGCATAGCAAAGCTGAATTTTCAACAGTCATTACATTCGTCAGTGTCACATGCATGATCCTTCGG
Organism: Semotilus atromaculatus; assembly: GCA_031834385.1. NCBI lineage: Eukaryota > Metazoa > Chordata > Actinopteri > Cypriniformes > Leuciscidae > Semotilus > Semotilus atromaculatus. The sequence goes on along the minus strand of JAULUF010000044.1, from coordinate 29,679,698 downwards.
AAAGCACTCTAATAAACTGATTTGATGCTCAAGAAACATTTCTTATTATTATCAATGTAGAAAACAGTTGTGATAGAAAGTTTAAACAGCATTTATTTGAAATAGATATATTTTACAACAATATAAATGATTTTACATCAATTTAATGCAGGCTTGCTGAATACAAGAATAAAAAAAATAAAAATAAAATAAATATATATATATACACTCACCGGCCACTTTATTAGGTACACCTGTCCAACTGCTCCTTAACACTTAATTTCTAAGCAGCCAATCACATGGCGGCAACTCAGTGCATTTAGGCATGTAGACATGGTCAAGACAATCTCCTGCAGTTCAAACCGAGCATCAGTATGGGGAAGAAAGGTGATTTGAGTGACTTTGAACGTGGCATGATTGTTGGTGCCAGAAGGGCTGGTCTGAGTATTTCAGAAACTGCTAATCTACTGGGATTTTCACGCACAACCATCTCTAGGGTTTACAGAGAATGATCCGAAAAAGAAAAAACATCCAGTGAGCGGCAGTTCTGTGGGCGGAAATGCCTTGTTGATGCCAGAGGTCAGAGGAGAATGGCCAGACTGGTTCGAGCTGATAGAAGGGCAACAGTGACTCAAATAACCACCCGTTACAACCAAGGTGGGCAGAAGAGCATCTCTGAACGCACAGTACGTCGAACTTTGAGGCAGATGGGCTACAGCAGCAGAAGACCACACCGGGTGCCACTCCTTTCAGCTAAGAACAGGAAACTGAGGCTACAATTTGCACAAGCTCATTGAAATTGGACAATAGAAGATTGGAAAAACGTTGCCTGGTCTGATGAGTCTCGATTTCTGCTGCGACATTCGGATGGTAGGGTCAGAATTTGGCATCTACAACATGAAAGCATGGATCCATCCTGCCTTGTATCAACGGTTCAGGCTGGTGGTGGTGGTGTCATGGTGTGGGGAATATTTTCTTGGCACTCTTTGGGCCCCTTGGTACCAATTGAGCATCGTTGCAACGCCACAGCCTACCTGAGTATTGTTGCTGACCATGTCCATCCCTTTATGACCACAATGTACCCAACTTCTGATGGCTACTTTCAGCAGGATAATGCGCCATGTCATAAAGCTGGAATCATCTCAGACTGGTTTCTTGAACATGACAATGAGTTCGCTGTACTCAAATGGCCTCCACAGTCACCAGATCTCAATCCAATAGAGCATCTTTGGGATGTGGTGGAACGGGAGATTCGCATCATGGATGTGCAGCCGACAAATCTGCGGCAACTGTGTGATGCCATCATGTCAATATGGACCAAACTCCCTGAGGAATGCTTCCAGCACCTTGTTGAATCTATGCCACGAAGAATTGAGGCAGTTCTGAAGGCAAAAGGGGGTCCAACCCGTTACTAGCATGGGGTACCTAATAAAGTGGCCGGTGAGTGTATATATATATATATATATATATATTTATCTACTGAGTTTGGGATAAGATTAGCGAATAAGATAGTAGATAAAATAAGATAGTGAAAGACCAAACCAACCAATGAGCTCTCTCAAGATAATACTGATAATCTTACACAGAATATTAAAATAACAGAAAGTGGAACATTAATTATTCTGATCACAGAAAGTCTTTACATATACATCCTGGTTGCTACAGTAGATGAGAAAACAAACCAGATGAGGGCCAAAATTTGTGTGACTCGTGAGAGTTTACTGTCAGTCTGTACTGATCTCGAGGAATTTGTTGCAGCGCTGCCGAGAGTCAAACATCTCTTTCATCCTTTAACTGGGGTCAAATCAACAAAGTTTAGGCCCGCAGGCAACAAACAGAGTCCGGAGAAAACAGTTAACCCTTTTACAACTGTAACTATGAACTGCCAACAAGACGTTCTAAAAGCCTCTTTCAAGAGCCTGAAGCATAAAAAGTAAAGACACCCTGTGAAACATGAAAACGCTCATGTGACAAAGAGTTTATTCTGAGCAAATAGAACATAGAGGACTTATTGTTCCTAAACGCACACAGATGATTTGGTCTGGCAGTTATTCTTCAGTTAAATGTCAGTCAGTCTTCAGGCAGTTGTCAACAATACACACAGGTCAGGTGACTGCAGCTACACGTGACGCATGTGAAGCTGGCATGGACCCACCAGCTATTAAATAACAGCATGAAATCGGAGAATGTCACACTCATCCTCACAAAGCAATGAAAATCCTGTCTTCACTGATTCACTGCTAAGGGTACTTGTTGTTTTCTAGTAAGGGGTCATTGACAAATAGGTCAGCCGTTTCATCTGGCTCAGAGGGGCAATTGGGGATTGGAGAGAGGGATCCAATTTGAATATTTAAATTCACAGCATTTGTGTTTACCAGAATTGCTGTCCTTTTGATTACCAATGTAAATGCCTCCCTTTGGGATCTGAAATATTGTAATTGCTCCATTTGTGAGCTTGTTTAAAAGGTAGTTACCCTGCGATCTTAAGATCTATGAATCCTCCTCCTGCATAATTTATCATGGTGCGGGACTGGAAGAGATAGTAATTTAAACGGCTTTCCTTGTCAAGACTTGCGAACCACATGCTGTGAATTTTTTAAATAAACATTGTTATGCAGGCAGTTTGAAGAGGCAAGCCATTACATTTCTGTGATCTCATAACATTTGTAGCAATTAAGCGGTGTTTACGAAACACTTCGACATCAACATTGGCAATAAGCAAGACTTTACAAGACTTTATTAAAAATGTGGTTATTCCATTCCCCCACAGTGACATCAAAACCTAATCATTAATGAAGGATCTGAACAGACAGATGGATTTCTGAAGGATCATGTGAGACTGAAGTAATGATGCAGAAAATTCAGCTTTGCCATCACATGAATAAATTATATTTTAAAATATTATTTTAAACTGTAATGATATTTTACAACATTACTGTTTTTTGCTAATAAAGTAAATGCAGCATTGGTGAGCACAAGAGACTACTTTAAAAAACAAAGAAATCATAGCAACCCCAAACTTTTGTATGGTGTATATATATATATATATATATATATATATATATATATATATATATATATATATCCTCAACATAAGATAAAAGCCCCAGTGAGCCCAAAATGATTCTTCAGAATGATTGTACACACAGAATCCAAACCAGCAAGGTGGCCCGAGCAGCTTTGGAGGTGTGCCAGGCCAAGTCTACTGTATGTGGGTGAGGTAAAACAAGAGAAAGTTCTCCAATGTATGAACAAGAGAACTTGCTAACCCTGAGTGAGAACAGACACGCATACTGATAATGCAGATGCTGCACTGCAAACATGCAGATCACTATCAGCTGCTGACAGCGGAAGTTTTACTGTGGCGCAGCTGCACGCACAGCCGGTGGAAAACGCTCAGAAGCCCCTCAGAGTGACCGGCCTCTCTACGACATTTCATTCACAAGCTTAGGGCAAGTGGCACACCGTTGAGAAGAAAAATGTGTACCTCAGGAACAGAATAAAACGTCAAAAAGGTCAGGGACATTCAGGAGCTAGCTGTACAAAATTATCAAATGTTTATTTTAAGAATCATACAATAAAAGAAAATATAGTGAAGCGGAAAGGATTCTGGGAAGAATAAAGAAACATACTATGAATAGGTTTTAAGGTGAATTCGGTGGGGAGTCTTGCGCTACGGAAGAACAGCATGTAAAGATTGTTGCTGGTGGCAATGAGAGAAACAGTAGGAATGGGTCAGATTGATGAGGAAGACCTTCAAGCTGTTTCAAAGCTTCTGTGACGCCCACTGGAGACACAAAAACCCAGGAAGACCTGCTATGGCAGAAAGGAAGTGTTCTTAGAAACGAATAAAACAACCGTTTTTATTCAAAATTCCAGCTGTGAGAAAGACCTGAGGACACTGTAGGATCTCAGGATTTTTTTCCAGCAATAGATAAAGTAGCAAACAGAGCTAAAACAACAATGCCACACCGCTCTACATTAATTATTTGCTCATTAAACATATTTGTTGTTATAGGACTGACAGATTTGATCGGGATGATAGATTCCATGACACAATGGAGACTGAATGCAAAATGCTGATTGGACAAGCATATGCCTACAGTTTCTTATGAAAAGATCATAAGCCAATACACTCCATGTATTGTAAACAGATGACTTGTTTGCTTTGACTAACCATTACTTTGGTTTAGTGTAACAATGACCTAATGTTTAAAAATAGTGTTTGTTCACACAGGTCAAAAACCACAAGGCAACAATGACTATTTAATTGGGATTATACAAGATAAATCCCTCTAGACCAATATATGGAAGTCCTAGTGAAATAAACAATACACCAGTGCTGTCTATTTTATTTTTTTTTCAAGTGAAAGTCAATAAAGCTGAACACAGTGACGCATGAGACCGCGCTCACCTGGACTGGCCTCATGCGCAAAGGTTTTCCTGTAACACTTTTACACGCTGTCAGATCACACACTATACCATCCCTCTCCCTGATAAAGCAAACTGTCTGTTCATTGATAAATCATCACACTAGTGAGGGCAACTGAAGCTTGCGATCACATTCCTATTTAACAGTAATGTGTTACAAGAAAGTGAGAGTACTACAATCTATTTTATAAAAGTATGCAACCATGTAGTCTCTTAATCAACATGAGGTCATGAAAGTACCATGTAGGCCTATAATAAATAATAACAATAATAAATTGTTATATTAATATATTTAAAATGATCAAAATAAGACTATTGTTTGATATTATAATTTGTATATTTTTATTATTAACAATTATTATTACTATTGATGATATTAATATCAATAATAAATATATTAATGTTATATTTAACAATAATATTTATTGTTATTGTTGATGATATTTTCAATTATCATCAGCAAATAATATCATCATGAATAAATAAAACTATAATAATAATTAAAATACATTTTAAAATATACTGCACTAAAATGGCAAAACACCGCTAACTGCACCATCACTGCAAATAAAAAAGTTTTGAATGAACAACTTTCACTCTAATTTCTCGGAATTGAAGCATATTTGAGCCAAATCTGTCTGCCATAGGACAGATCATACTTTAAAAACCCCTATTTGAGCCATGTCTTGAGTTAGTGTTTGTAGGACAGTACAGCATAACAATACAGGGAGCATGTGAAGTGTACAAGTTTGTGAAAGATGGGTAGTCAAATTCTGCAAAAAAATTCAGAGCTTTCTGCAAGCATGGTCATAACATCTTGAGCTAAATAAGGACACAACTAGGGCCAGATGAAGCTCGTCACAATCCAGAGCCTGGTGACCTGATCCTTTCAGGAGGCTACAGCATTACTGCACCTTCACATGTGTCTTTTTCCCCCCACGTTGGGAAGAACACCTGCCGTGTCATGTCCAACGACGTTTGGTCCAGCAGAGCATTCAGCTGCCATAATTCCATTTTGGGACAGGGTGGGAATCGGTAGCTGGCTTCCAGCGATGACGTACCCGAAAAGCACAGTAACCGCACGTCACACACATTAGCACAAAACGCTCACATGACGTCCCGTGTCGTGTCCCGTCAGCTGGAATCACAGTCAGCTTCCAAATGAGGCCTGGCAAAGCCGCTGATAACCACAGAGTTGAATCTGTGTCATCTGATCAAAACCATGAAGGCTGCACCCCAACTCATTTCCATTCATCTACTGCGGTTGTCTTTCACTCTGCAACGAGATCCAGAAACTCATTACGTACTATTAAACCATATGAATGTGATTCAGTGAATGAATAATCACACTTCAATAATTATGTTAAACTTGCAGGCTAATAGTAAACAGTTACACCAGATCTGAAAATCAACCAAAGTTTATCAAAAAGAAAATATACACTACCGGTCAAAAGTTTAAGATCGGTAAGATTTTTTATGTTTTTAAAAGAAGTCTCTTCTGCTCACCAAGGCTGCAATTATTTGATAAAAAATACAAAAAACCCCAGTAATATTGTGAAATATTATTACAATTTAAAACAGCGGTTTTCTATGTGAATATATAGTGAAGTGTAATTTATTCCTGTGATCAAAGCTGAATTTACAGCATCATTACTCCAGTCTTCAGTGTCACATTTTTAAAATTATTATAATATGAAATTATTATAATATGATGCTCAAGAAACATTTATGATTATTATCCATGTTGAAAACAGTTTTTTACATTTTTATTTCAGGATTCTTTGATGAATAGAAAGTTCAAAAGAACACCATTGATCTGAAATGGAAAGCTTTTGTAACATTAATCACTACCATTCAAAAGTTTGGGGTCAGTAAAAATTTATTTTTTATTTTGGGGGGAAAGAAATTAGAAAATACTTTTATTCATCAAGGATGAGTTAAATTGATCAAAAGTTACAGTAAAGACATTTATAATGTTAGAAAAGATTATATTTTAAATAAATGCTGTTCTTTTGAACTTTCTATTCATCATAGAATCCTGAAATAAAAATGTAAAAAACGGTTTTCAACATGGATAATAATCATAAATGTTTCTTGAGCATCATATTATAATAATTTCATATTATAATAATTTTAAAAATGTGACATTGAAGACTGGAGTAATGATGCTGTAAATTCAGCTTTGATCACAGGAATAAATTACACTTCACTATATTTTCACATAGAAAACCGCTGTTTTAAATTGTAATAATATTTCACAATATTACTGTTTTTTGTTGTTTTTTTTTATCAAATAATTGCAGCCTTGGTGAGCAGAGACTTCTTTTAAAAACATAAAAAATCTTAATGATCTTAAACTTTTGACCGGTAGTGTATATATAATCAACCACTTTAGTAGTCTCAAAACTCAATCTAAACGCCTATGTGCAGCTCTAATATTTGCTGTAGTCAAATTAGAATAAACGCATTACCTTATTCTCATGAATTTAGTTAATATCCTAGCTCAATGTTTTACACCTGATGTGAGGAAAATGAAAAGAATAGGTGGGTCGATGATGGAAATGGGGGGGGGGGGGATGATTCTGTTTTTTTTTCTTTTCAATCTATTTTTATCTAGTAGTAAGGTCTGGTTTCACTTTCCGCTGAGATCGCTCAGATCAGGTGTCTTGCTCCTTGTGGTGAGAGAGATGCATGTGTGGTTGGAAATTACTTTGCTGTATTCAAATGCTACAGAGGTGTGTATTACATTCTTGGCCATGGCCCACTGGAGGGGAGGGTCCCCACACATTTTCCGGAAGGAGTGAGTAATACACTGCTATCCTCAGCACATACCCCACTAATATGGTTACTCTAGTGTAAGAAAAACAACAGAAAAATATTACTGACAAACCACAAAACCTGAGAAGGGCTTTAGAACAAATCAATGCCAAGATGTAGCAGTTTAACAGTTCACTCAAATCTCAAATGTAACTAATATGTCCATATGATATCACACTGGGAAGAAAGTAAGCACTTTATCACCAGCTTGTAACCTATTAACATCACTTTTGCATACCACAGGTTTGTATGTACTGAAGTCATTCATTTATTATACTAGTTTCCAAAGCAGCATTAATAAAAAAATAAAATAAAATAAAATAGTTATTATAATGTAATAGTTTCTAATAGATTAAATGTAGCAGAGTCATTTACCTCAGTTACTGTTGAGTTAGTGCCTAGGAACACCAAATGAGATTTTTTAAATAATAATAATAATAATAATAATTAATAAAAACAGGTTTCACAAACTAACTCCACTGGTTAAGGCATAAAATGACTGCTCAAATAAAGTGCAATGTTATTGAAGTGTCAATGTTTATTTGAGAAGTCAATGGGTCTCTATCAATAATAATTCTGTGAATTATTCATATTTGGAGCATTTTAAATGAGGGACTGTGTGTGCCCAAAATGTGTAATTTGCATAAAACGAACCATGCCCATAAAAATTTTAGTATGAAAGTTATTCATAGTGAATTATGATGTTTGTGAAAATGTTTGCATGCAAATTGTATGCACACAAATTTGTGTATACACTGTCAATGAAGGATTTATTGTCTTTTAGTTGTCTCATATGAACCTATATCTTAGGAGAAAGTAGTTTAACACTGAAATTTACGCCAACTCAAATTCAGATCGCCTGTCAACTGCTGCTGGAGGAACATAAGCCTCAGTGGAACCCCCAGAAGAAACTTTCGCTTACGTTCCATTAGATATGCACGCTTGCATTCTGTTCATGCCATAACCTCTGACGTCTCTTTGAGGTTGACACACATTTAAAGGTAAGAGTCCCACTACGTTTAAAGGAGCAGAAACCAGAAAAGAGGAACCAGATAAAAGCCAAAATCCCCTAATGTGTCAAACACGTGGATAGGAACATTGAGACGCTGTACGCATTTGCCTATGCTGTTGTCGACACAGAAAATTTCTGTTGCCTATGCAACAGCCATTCAGTTTCCTAATTCAATTCTAGAAAAAAAATGTCTAGAACTAATCTAAAATTCACTCTTGAATTCAGGTTGGTGGGGTTGTTAGTAATCAGATCTGGATTCTCCAACCACATCACATACTAACTACTTAAACTTATCCAATGTTTCCAACAAAGTTTAAAATGAGGAACAAACCAAATGATGGGTCACCGTCTCCCTGAAATATTTTTAATGACTAACTAGGATTTCATGAATAATGTTTAATCACTAGGGGCTAGACAGGAGAAGGGAAGACTGTAAATGAAAAGAGGATGTCCCCATAATAATACACTCAACCACTCAATATATCCCCGGTTCTTTCTGGTTGTCGTCAATATTACAACAGTCCTAGAAAATAGAAATCAAGCAGAGTTTCAAGATTTAACAGAAATGTAACCTTTCACTTATAAAAGTCTCTTTTCTTCACAAAGACTGCATTTATTTGATCAAAAATACAGTAAATTTATTATATATAGTTAAAATGTAACTGTTTTCTATTTTGATATATTTTACAATGACATTTATTTCTGATGACAAAGCTGATTACTCCCACAGCTATTCCTCCAATCAAAAACAGTTTTGCTGCTTAATATTTTTGTGGAAACCGTGATTTCGTGCATCATAGCTGAATAAAAGTATTAATTTCTTTAAAAATAAAATAAATAAATTTTATTGACCCCAAACTTCTGAATGGTAGCAAACATGAACCAACATGCCAAATTTTGCATGCAAGTTAAAATACAGTAGTATTGAATGAAGCATTAATTTTTAAACATACCGTAAAGTAAATATCAGGTATGTACTCACTCACAATCCCAAAGAGACTACCAGACTCACATCGCCACAGGTTTACTGATGAAGATAATAATACTTGTCTTCTATTCACAGAATATATCCAAACACCTATAATAAATAGTCACTGTCACCATCTTGGAAGAAAAATGTCCTGTTTTATATGCATTTACATATGAAAGGCACACACAATCCTTTCTATTCTAAGATTCAATTCTTTACAACAAAATTCTTTTTCGGGCCTCATCACATCAGACAATGGATGTAACCGCAAAAGGATAGAAGAGGAAGTATCAACCAGCCAAAACAAGTGAATCAGAGGAAATCTGCAATGCCAATCGCATTGAGCACAAGTGAGTCAGGGTGAGGAGTCCTCTTCTGGAAAATATAAACATGGTACATTGTTATGAGAGAATTATGAAAACAATGCGCTCACTATCCACATCAGGTGGGCGGTCAAGTGGTGGTGGTAGAGGACTGTGTAAAATCTGCACGTTTTGTTTTTTAATAAGCCATAAGTGTGTTTGTAGCGTGTGTGTGGACAAGTCACTGGTTAATAGTTTCCCTTCCAAGGCATTACAGGCCAGTAAAACACATGTTTTCCATTAGCATCTTATTTGTAGTTTTCACTACGACTTGTGATACGTCAAAGATAGTGATTCATTGATAAAGACTGTCTATAACACGAATGTTAACGGATGTGAGCTATGAGAAAGAATAGAACAGGTCATTCATTGTACTCTTGTAAACAGGTTCACTTCTATGCTGTACATAAAAGGACACAAAAGGAAAATGCAAACTTTTTTTGATGAACCTATAAACTTGAAACGGTTGATATGAAAACTAGTAGTAGACATTGACAGAGATTTGCATTGCAAATGTTAACGGCAAATATGTCCGACTATTTAAACTATGATAAGACCTGCCGAGGCTTGAACGGCGGTATTTCCAGGCTTTCTGGGAATGCATGGGGGAAAGCAAATTATATTCATTTTAATACTACAAATGATACGCTCATGAAGCATAATCATTGGCAGGAGGTCAAGGATTAACAGCGACTAAAGTGTATTACAAGCTCCACAGACCTAGTTTTTCAGTCTGGCTAATCATTCATAAAGAAAGAAACCCAAGAGCATAAAATGAATGTTAGCTCTTAGATGAGTGTAAAAGGTAGATGTAAATGTAAAATTAGTCATACAATAAATATTATTAACATCTTATATTTTTGTGTGTGCCATTTTTAGCAGTTTTTTTTAGCCACATCACATTTATATGAAAATACAAATACCTGTTGTTAAATAAACAAAAGCTATGTCGCTGTCAAAAGATGTTGTTAAAATTTGCTTAACACTAAACCTCAGCACACATATCACATATCAACTCTAGTTAGCAAGAATACCCTATAATGACTGCACATAAATGAATTTTGATATTGTTTTGATTTAGGTTTTAAAGTCTTAATTTTAATTTCAGTAATTTTATCAAGTGCATTTGTCATTTTATTACATTTTTTATATTTCTATTTAGCTTTATTTATATTTTAGTTTTAGTACTTCAACAAAAACGAGAGAGCGAGAGATCTGCGGTGTGATGATGACTCAGTCTGAACTCAATGACCCATCTCAAACTCATTTCAGAAAAAAGACCATCCCTCTTTAATGGTGGCACGCCTTCTACCTCTCCGCTCCTCCCCCCCTCTCTGCACTCAGCTGACTCTGCTGTCTGTAATGGAAATGAATGTGACATCGTCCTGTCTGTGTGTACTCAGCTAACTCTCTCAGCTGGGCAGCACCACTAGCTAATGGAAACAAATCTCTATGAGCAACAAAGCTACAAAAACCAGCTTTGCTATCAGATCTACAGCTATTCCCATGGGCCTCAATCCCAGGAAAAGACATTTAAATGGTGGCACACAGATTGGTAGGGAGACAAAGGTAATGCTGCAGGGTAAAATCCCCAGCTTCTAACATGGGTCCGTGGGTCAATAGTATTTCGGCCGCGTTCAGTGACATCATATCAAAATAGTGCTGTCTATACACCCGGGAGTTCGGGACCCAATAAAGCAAAAGCATGCTGGTGTTAAGATGATACAGTGAGCTCCTGATCCTCACGCTTACTGTGTTATCAGACCAGTCCATCAAGTCTAATGTCATATATGCGAGGTCTTTCTACGTAGGTCAACAAGCAAATGGTGCACAGGAACATGATGAAAACAGACCTCTGGACTCCTGACCCAAACAATGATTAAAACTGGGGAAAAAGCAAATAAATAAAGATGCACAACACTTCGTCATTATATTGGCCCATTTTCTTAGTTTCTTATATAACGGTTATTTTTTCCGGAATTCATTAAAAAGTTCTGACGCCTGATTAAAGCATGCAGTAACACTTAGCATGAGCAGTATAATATAAAAACCATGCAAAACAGCATCAATTTATAATATCGTTCAATATATTATTGTATTGCCCAAAATGTCTAGATCAAAAGTAAAGCCAAACTAGAGATTAAAACATTGTGTCACATAGATAACGGTTTTTGCTGTGTAGACCACCAAAAACAACCTAATGCAACATAAGCTATTGTTTCAATTGTCTGATTCTTGACAATAGTGCTTAGTGCTCATGTAAATGTTTACCATACTCCAAAAGCCCTAATTCACTTCCTCAAGACTGATAAAGAAAAACATTAATAATATGGCCCCTACAATGGTCACAATGTCTCACGACGCAAACAATAACCCTAGGATTCCCTAGCAAATATTCTTTCTTCCAGTAAATGGTTCTATAGTGTCCCAGTCAAGGCAGGCTGGCGCCGGTGTGGAGAGGAAAGGTCTGATCTGACAGAACTCCACTGACATATCACTGCAGCTGAGCTATAGGGCCCTACAACCAGCCCGCTGGCCTTTCACTCATGAAACCTAATATGTGCAGGCCACTACACACACACACGCGCACACACACATGCATGTGCACACACACTTTTTAAATAAAAAAATATTTAAAATCAATAAATAATTCCCAAAAGAATTTAAGTTAAAAAAATAACAATAATAGCATCTATTTATTTGTCAAATAATGTCTACATTTTAAAATAGTCAAAATAAAATATTCATAATAATTACAACAACAAAAATAATCTATTATATTTTACATCTACTTAATATAAATGCATACACATGCCCAATGTAATTCTGAATGGTACTGATATCTGCCGCAATTGTAAAAAATGTGCGCGCGCCGTAAGTGTGAGAGAGATCGTATAAATAGCGTCTGTGTGTGTATGTGTGAGGGCTTGTATGAATAGACTCTGTGTGCAAGTTAGCGAGAGAACAGAGAAAGAACAGAAGGACAACAGAGAGTTTATATAAACAGACTGGATGTGTGTTGGCTCCTGGACACTAATATTCATCTTAGCTTGCATTAGCAGGGAAAGGACGCTCGAACCTTCCTCTATACAATCACATCTCTGTTCCACCATGTCTCACAAATCCACACAGACGTCAAGAAAGGAAAGAGAAAAAAATCCCTCCATAAACGGATCTGAGAATTGAGTGGAAGGAAACTCAATTACCCATACTTCTGTCGCTAAACCTTTCCTCTGTTTGCTGGTTTTATATCAGTGGTTTTGTGTTAAACAGTCAAGTACAGTATGTCTGTGGGGATCACACTGAAGAAATCGAACCTGGGTGAATTTAGTTTGTCCATTTATTCAATATTTTTTCAAACTCAACACGTTTTGCCATCCCACCAAAATCAGTGCAGGAAATGCTCATAACTTCGGTTTAGCACATAGCAGTGGTTTGATGTGGAGAGTAACCTGATGCAATGCAAATGATATTAACTTCCACACAAATGTGACCCTGGATCACAAAACCAGTCACAAGTAGCATGGGTATATTTGTGCCAATGGCCAACAATACATTGTATGGGTCAAAATGATCGATTTTTCTTTTATGCCAAAAATGATTAGGCTATTAAGTAAAGATCATGTTCAAAGAAGATATTTTGTAAATTGCCTACCGTAAATATATAAAACATTTATTTTTGTGAGTGAATGCAGCAAAATCGCAAAGGCGATTTTCTCAATGTTTAGATTTTGAGATTTTGCATTCTCAGTTTCCAGATTTTCAAATAGTTGTATCTTAACAAACCATGCATCAATGGAAAGCTAATTTATTCAGCTTTTAGATGATGATGATGAATAAATCCCAAGTGACTGGTTTTGTGGTCCAGGGTCACAAATCATCTAAATTAACTGGGAGAGGGGTGATTAGCAAATTAAATGTCAAGACCTGTGAAACATGGCCTGACATCTTCTAATGTGGTATGACAAGGAATACAAGTAACATAAGACTAGAAATATAAGTAATGTGACAGAGAACCCAAGCGAGCCATGAACTCCTTTTACTCTGTGACAGCCACCCAGCAGAGGTCAACACAAGTCACTACAGGCTACAGCTGTGCTTCATAAATTAGACCTCGATGGACTGCCGGCACAACACGTGCCCTCTCAGCCTAAAGGGTGTTGGGACAGAGCTCTTCACTTTGGTCTTGGTTACTCACATGCTGAGCTACAAACAACAAAATTAGCCCTTAAGCAATTGAGCTCCTCTTCTATTGGATGAAGCAGATGGGATGGTACATCCTTTAGTGTCATGATCTTTTCAGTCTGTCAGACCTCTGTGACCCCCTGTTGGATCGTCACCAGTTACTGATGCCTCTCCCTTTATCATTGGGGTAAAGTCAAAAACAATTGCCAAAACGTATACTTTATTTGTGGATGGGGATCGTAGTTGATGTGTCCGAACACATGTGATTCTCAGATTAATTGCAAAGTTTAACCACCATAGAGTGGTCACATCATTTGCACGTGTTTTAGGTCCTGTCAGTTTAAACATTAAAGGGGTCATCGGATGCAAAATTCACTTTTATATGGTGTATTTGCAGTGTGTGGACACAACCACCATACAATGAAAAAAAAATCCATTCACTCCTTTTTTTTAATCCTCAAAAAGCCTAAACACTCTCAATAATCAAGCTGTTTGGATTTTTTGAGGAATATGTCACATTATTGCTCATGCTCCGCCCACGACCACTGACGGACTGTCCCGTATTAGAATATTCCCGCCCTCAGCCATTTGTATACTGTCCACCAAGGCAGCACTTTAAGCGTCTTGTGTGACACCCAACCATGGAAGAGATGGGTGGGGTGAGCAGTTGCTCATTATCATTTAAAGAGACATGCACCGAAACGGGTCGCTGTGAACAGAGCTGTGTTTGAGCAGGTAAAAAGGGTGTGGTTTTACACAACCATTGAGGAATTTTAACCAAAGAATGTTACAAACTTTACATGGAGACCCTAAAGAATCATCAATTTGTGGAAAATGGGCACCCAATGACAACCATTTGAGCGCATGGAGACGAGAAAGAGCACTCAATTTGGTACTTGCGGAGTTTTTAAAATGCCCGTCTCGCGAGTTCCCTCTTAAACAGTCGCATATGGCTACGTGAATGTAAACAATTGAGAAAGAAAATAGATGCATATCATTATATTGGATCCGTGCAATCAGTCTTAAAGTGACAGATCCCTAATATTCCTGCTGTTGTCTACAGAGAAGACAATACAGTGTTCTTTTACATTTAACTAATCAATTTCTGTACCTGAATATTGTTAGACTTACCTGGAAAACATAGGCTAAAGCCTATTTATGAAATTTGCATCTTTGTTCTATTGTATTTATCTATGCTTGTCACGCGTGGTTGCAGGAATGCAGACGAAGATGATGAATAAAGTTCCAATATGAAGGTAAATGAGGGTAATACAAATAACACAAAGACAGGCTTGGAAACACACGCTAAAGGTAATGTAGACCGAACAGAGAATGAATGTGAGGGATGAACTTATAAAGCAAACACAAACGAGGATAATTAATAGAACACGGCTGACACGGATGAACTAATAATGACTGTAACCAACCAAGGAGACAGATGAGTGGTGGAATCTGAACAAAGACACATTACAAATGACAACAAACTGAAAGTCCATGAAAACAAAACTAAACATAATGGTGACAATGCTTGTAATTTGCTTATTATTTTCTATGCAGATTCACTCCCTACAAAATCACCCCAATCATTCTACAATGATTAATTCTTTCCAAATAGGTCTTCTGGTGAAACTGTTTTCACATCGCAATATCTATAGCAGAAAAACAAAATATTGCAATGTCAGTTTTTTCCACTGTCATGCAGCCCTAATCCAGATGGTTGAATTATTGAAAACCAATGCACATCTGAAGGTATTAACACCTTTGCTTTGGTATACACTAGTATGCATATGCAAAATGAATGGATCAAGTATGCATTCATTTTTCAAATTTAAGCGCTCAGTCACATCGCTCTCAGCTATCTTAAAACCTATCTTACCATGTTAAAACCACTCAAATCAGCGCAGAAAATACGAAAGTGTTATTTTAGAACAAGTAAACAGAGGCTTGGCAGTTTATATGCAGAGAGAAAGGTGACTGGACATGATATTACCTCTGTCCGCCTCATCTCTCAGCAGTGTTGGACAGTAGTGTCTCTGCAAACAGAAAAGCAACTACATCAAAATAGTGATGTTGCCACATCGCTATTGAGAAATGCAATGTACCTTATCACCAGTGAAACTGTATTTAATAAGTAAAAGTAATGCAGTAGTGCTGACAACATGGTTCTTGGTACGTGTGCGACGTGAAAGCAAGACATAACAAAAGAGAGATTTTCATAGATATTTTAAGTAATTTCTGATAGACAAATAAATAATAAATAAATAGAGCTTCCCATAGATATTAAGTCATTTCTGTACAAGTAATTTCAGATAAATAAAGAGCTTTACATAAACATTGAAAGTCATTAATAATAAATAAACCTTTCTTCTGATATTCAAAGTAATTTCTAATATTTGCTCAGGGTCTATTTTTCCTGGTTCAATTGCTGAAGCAAGCTGTAAGGCTCTTTGAAATAATAGCAATATGATACGAGATATGGAAGGGATAACGTACAATCCAGCGGTTATCATCGCAGAATAAACCCTGACAGGGTGATCAGGTCTTGAATCAGCTGTGAACTGGACTGGAGACTGGACACAGCAGAACAGAGAGTCTCTTGACATTTCTTGGAGAACCCAGTACTATGATTCAGTCCAGACTGACCTCACTAACCACCACACAAGAATCCAATACATCTACAGTAAACCATCCTTCAGAGGCCACTGGGTTTCAAAGGTAAGTTTTACCCAAGTTATTCCATAATTACTCAGCTGTAAAGCCAATCGTGCTATTACACAATCCCGAGCCTTGCTTCTGAAGTGGGTTTGGTCATAAACACAGGGTTACGGTTTTGGCAGCCAAGTCAGGGCATTGTTCACACAGACGCCAGGATTCCAGTCTGTTTACGGTAAACGTGCGTTAAGCCGTACTGGCACGAGGCCTTCTGGGTTGGGACCTGGCATAGTAGGGCATTTTTTCACATAGTCTAGGAATCTTCAAAGTCCTTGATTGTGCTCTTATTTAGAGGAGACACACAATATCTATTTATAAACTATGAATGTTTTCACTTTTCTCTACGCATAGCTTCATTCCTTGCTCTCTTTCCCTCTCCTTGACGTCTCCAGTGTGCACTAGGAAGTGGGCCAAGAATAAAGATCTACAATGTTTAAAGAGACAGAATGAACTAAAAGACTAAAGAAAGAAAGGGATGGGGATAAACTAATAGTTTGCTCTTCATAGTCTCATTTTTCAGGAATCTTACTGACCATAAACACCTAGTCAAGATAATCTTTGGTCACTGAACAACAGAGCCGATTCTTGGACAGTATTTTAAGAGATCTGGCAGTTCAAGGGTGTACATTAAAGACTGCAGATCTAAAATAGAAACGCTGGCCTCTCAACTCTGTCCTAGTTTGGTTTTTGCTACATGCTAAGAGGAGTATGCACAGCTAACCACACCGTTTGTCCTGCTTTAGATCATCTACTTCTAATATAACTGCAGCGAGTCACTTCACTAGGTGTAAGCGAATCCCGTTATATCGCTCCGGTCTCTAACTGCAGCTCTTTAAATACACACTGTGACTCAGCAAAAGACAGGGAACATAAGAGGGTAGATCAGTAAATCACTGTTTCGTGGAGAAGACAAACTGAGAGAGAATGAAAGAATGACAGCTCATTCAACAATAGAAAGAAGACTTTGCAGACTGAATTGGCATATATGAGAAATGCAGATCTGCTCTTAACCAGATTATATAACATAGCAAAACTGGCGGTGTAAGACATACAAGCGGACCTTTTGAACAACCCGATCTTGACAGAGATGGTGCTGTGGCTTTAGCGATGACTATGATGGGCAAATGATGTAGAAAACCAGGTCACTGGAATAACACTAGGCACGATACCTCTTGACTATCTTTCTGTTATTTAGCGAAGATATGCAAAAGTCATTACTCTTATGTTTTAGGTGGCCATTTGTCACAGACATAAAGAACCTCTAAACATGCAGAGTTTACTGGAAGCTCAGTGGAGTCAGGCCAAACTGTAAGATCATTCTCTTTCCTAACAATGAGCCAATATTGTGTGAGGACTGATGATCAGGCTTTCCACCCACAAAACAACCAATGTAAAGGAAAAAACATGTAACATGGAGAGAGCAGCTAATTATTCCCACCTAAAACTCAGTAAAAAATGAACTAAAACATGTCATGACATGGACCCAAATATGATGATCGAACACTTTAAGGGACTTTGTTAAATTAATATAAATAATTTTCTCTGAGATTTTACACAGACCCAACTATTTACAGCTCATTGAAAACCCCTAGCTGACACCAAAATGTAAATAATGCATAACAGAAACCAGAAGTAAAGTTTCACAGAACATAAGCACAATTTTTAGTCCTTTGTTTCCATTTAATCTGCAAATCAGCAAAACTACATGAACTTTCACTGCCTGTTCTCAACGACTTACAGTGGAACTGGAATTACAGAAAGCGATTCATAGCTTGAAAGACCAGTAAATAAAGGACAGATTTCATAATTTGTTGTCTAGAAGATATTTTCAAGAGCCCTGGTGTTTGATTGTAATAATTCAGCAAATAGCTGTGAAATGACTGTTTTTATGTAAAGGTTTTTTGCACTTTGGCAGCCGTAGGTGACAGTCCTTGACCGTTTTTTAAAAGTTTTTTTTTTTTTACAGTGTAAGAAGAGTAGTCTCCACAGACTCTCATTCTGTTTAAATGTAGAAATGTCTCACTCAACTTTGACTTAATGTAGATAGCTGAGCGATGACCAACACACAACAATATCAGTTGTAAGGACGATTGTGCAGAATATTCCATGAGGACATGTGGGTCTGTGAAACGTTGCTGAAACAAGACTCCCAAAAGCATCTCTAAGAATAAAAAAAAATTAGATTCCAAGAACTCTCATGGAAGAAATCCTTAAGTCTTGCTTCCAGGAAAAGTCTGTATGGGACAGCTGAGGCAGTCGGCCCTGTGAAACTGTACATGGAATGAAGGACAGGATCTTCACACGACGCACCAGGATGTGAGCTCTACAAATCATCAATCACATAAAACAGATGCCACACCTGGAATAGATGACCCAGATGACTTTTCTTCATTGGGGAAGTCGAAGTCAGCTCAGCTGTTTCATAATGACGTCTTCTGGATTCAAATCACAACATATACGAGATGCTTCCTCAGCTGTTTAAATCACTTTGTGAAGCACTTCAGGACATCCCATTCAGTTTGATTCATCTGCAGACTAATTGAAATTGAGAGAGAGAGAGAGAGAGAGAGAGAGAGAGAGAGAGAGAGAGAGAGAGAGAGAGAGAGAGAGAGAGAGAGAGAGAGAGAGAGAGAGAGAGAGAGAGAGAGAGAGAGAGAGAGAGAGAGAGAGAGAGAGAGAGAGAGAGAGAGAGAGAGAGAGAGAGAGAGAGAGAGAGAGAGAGAGAGAGAGATATCAGTTCAGGCTGAGTCAGTCCTTAAGGCACTGGTTATGAACAGAGACCTAGTTCCTCCTGTTCAAGCCTCAAAATTAAATAAAGTCATTATGGCTGAAGCTCTGGCAGAAACCGAATTCATAACATCCCCATTTAAAGAAAACATCAAACAGTTTTTATTCAATTAAGGGTCTCATATGAATGTGATTCAGGGGAAAAAAATCCACCATTAAATTTGCTTTCAAAGACTTGAAGGAAAAAGCCACCTTTTAACTTTAATAGCCTATGATAATCCGACTTTACTGCTTACATACACTACCTACTTACAGAACTGTTACATTCATACTTATGCTTACGTATTGATCACTAAATACTGACAGAAAAGTTTTTGATAATCTTTTGTGTTTTAAAACAAGAAGTTTTGCATCATTTTGCGACTTTAATTAGGTGTATTCATACAAATATAACAGCCCATTCTCACGTAAATACGTGTCTATAGCACGTAGTGCGTTTATCGTGTTATTTATACGCGAAAATTAGTTTTTACGTGCATATGATACGCAGTTTTCGCGTGCATTTGATACGCACTTCATTGCGTGTAATACACATGCACCCAACATCACTAATTCTACCCAAACGTATAATACATACGCACCCCACACCACTGCTAAACCTACCCTTAACAACCCATGCGTATCATATGCACGTAAAAACTCATTTTCGCGTATAAATAACACGATAAACACACTACGTGCTATAGACACGTATTTAGTGTGATCGGGTGGAATATAAGGATGCACAATATCGGTTATCAGACAATAAAAGGCATTTATTTTAAATGTATAGGTATAGGGTGATATTGGATATTTAAATGATTTCTGTCCATTTTAAGACGATAGAAGTTGAAATGTAATGGAAGTAGCGAAAGACAATTTTATCCATATTGTGACATCATCGAAAAAATACTATATAGGGACTTCATTCCATCAGTTGATGAAGGCAGATCTGAATGCAAACTTGCAGTTGTTAGTAAAAAAGGTGCAGGTTTTAAGCAGACAAAATAATTGGATATCATGTTCCACCATATGTGACCAGATAGATGTCTGTCGTTTCACTGGAAGATTGAGTTATGACATTTTTATCAAAAATGACAAGGTCAAAAAATGAAACTTTTCAAATGAAACCTATGCATGGATGAACTTTTCACAATAAAGTAAATAACTTGCATTTAGAAAATAGATATATGCCCACTTTAATACGCCTGTAAGAGTACATCTTATAAAGAGTCATTTCTCGAGAACAATTAGAAAAAACTAACGTTACTCTGAAATAAGCAGAAATCGGTTTCAGACAACAAACACTTAACTTTCTTGTAATGTCCAACTATCAAATCCATTGATTATAACTCTAAACTCTATTCTGATTTTTTCACAACTAATGAACCAGCATCCCAGGTGTCACTTCTCCATTATTCTGAATTATTATTTCAAACTTGTACACTATTTATATTGCAGATTTCAAAGGGCACATTTATTCTTTATACATAGCTAACATTAAAACAGCTTTTAACTGTGCAGCTTCTATGCTAGCTGGACTATATCATAATCAACATGATGTATGGCGCTGCATCATCCAAAATTAAATATCATACAAATATTATTACCGGTAAGCAGCATCACATTTATCTAACCTTGAAAGCATTAGCTTCAATGCATAATATCTTTCAGGAACTATTACTAGACATTTCCTCCTGAGCAGGATATGAGGAAGTAGAGGAAACTGTTTGGCCAGCTGTCCTCTAACAGCCTTAACTGTTCTTTTGTATTGCCCTACATCTTTAGTTTATTGTTTTAACACCCTCATGGTGTTGCTTTTGTGTCAAACGGAAGAAAAGACTAACTAATTACCATGTAACCAATGCAAGAACACTTATTTAGAAATACATTTAAAATAAGACCCCCTACGTATACTTACGACATACTTAGATTCTCCAGATAAACTCTTGGGTAAATGCATTACTCAGTCAAGCATCCACTCATGTCACAGTGAGATCTTGACCTTTGGCTGCTGAGAACACACTTCATGTTTTTTTCTAACATCAAGATATGTTTGTGCAGGCATCTGCTCAGCACCATTACATCATAAGACTCAAGAGGGCATTAAAACCATCATAGTAGAACATGTCATCTCCAGCTACTGTCCCATCTGTTCTGGAAAGCTCCCTGCCAGTTAAACTAACACCTTTCAAACTCTCTCGCCCTCCACCACAGGACATCTAGGTAAATCAAGTCAAGAGACAGTCATTCTGAATTTGACACACTCACACTGTTCACCATTTGAATGTAAAATGTAAAAATACTTCAAGCTCAATGCCAAAACAAGTACTATAGAAGTTGTTGGCCGTTATTTGAATTTTTATAGCGGTATCAAGCGATATTGGATAGTTAATTGTATATGCTCATTAGTTACCTTTATCACGATGTTGTTATAATTCAAAACATTTTCGATAAAATAAAACTGAAATAAAATGCAATATAAATGTAAGAAAAAAGTGCTGCCTTGGCAACTAACTGAAATAAAATAAGTTTGTTGAAGTACTAAGATTGTTAAACTAAATTGTACAACTTTTTTTCAACATTCACTTTAAGTTATTCTTTAAAGACATTGAGAATGTATACGTTTCGATTGTAGCATTTGATTTTAGTTGTGTTTTATTTAATTTATTTAGAAAAAAAATAGGATAGAATTTTTACTATCAGCCATAGATCTGAAAATATTTCAAGTTGCTTAATATTGACAGCAATTTATTTTGAAAGAAAAAAAGCCTTATTTCCTCTGTATCATTTACTGGTTCCTCTAATTTCGCCAGATGTTATATGAGAACAAAGAGTGATCTTGTATATAAAAATTGATTTTTTCCAATATGAAGTTTCACATTTGTTGTGTGGCTTCTGTTTGCCTTGTCCAATCAGCAAACAGTATGAACCCGTTTGAATAATTAATCGTGTTTGGTTGCGATATGTCTATACATCCTTGTGTGTGTGTGTGCAGAAGAACATGATACTCCTAACAAACACAGGCACATCACAACACAACCCACAAAGGACACATTACTGAGCTCTCTCATTCCATGTTTGAGCATGGTTTATCATAGCCAGGTATAATCAAACAAAAGAAAACAAGACAACATAAAATATATGACAGCTGAAGACCAACGTGCCATAAAACGTGTCAAGGCCAAGGGAGATGTGCTGGTGGGGGGATGATGGGGCACTTTAAATGGCAGGAACCAGTGGTGATCGTATCGTATTCTCCAGATGGCCGGCTATCTCCTCTCCTTTACACAGGGGCCGGCCGGAGCAATTCAAGCCTCCCTGGGGACACACAGGGGCTTGCACGGAAGAGTCATTGAGTCCTAAGTCACTAATCGTCCCATAACATGAAAGGGAAGGCCGCTCACTTTGCCGCAGCTACTGCTTTAAGTCAGCCATGATGAACGAACCTGGACTCTAGGAAATGCTATCTGATCCATAAAATGCTCGTAAAAGGCTGAGATATAAAATATGTGCCATCTGATAATTTCCTTCCTTTAAGGAATGCTTTAGCATTAACATTAAGAGATCATCTTCATTTTCTTTTTTCTTTTTTTCTAATCAAGCAAACAGAGCAATGCAGATGAACACACACACGCAAACACAAATTTCCAATTTGATGCCAATTTTTGAATGG
This sequence comes from Semotilus atromaculatus, assembly GCA_031834385.1. Lineage (NCBI taxonomy): Eukaryota > Metazoa > Chordata > Actinopteri > Cypriniformes > Leuciscidae > Semotilus > Semotilus atromaculatus. Next base: position 29,656,788 of record JAULUF010000044.1, on the reverse strand, counting down.
CCATTGACAGGTTTGATCGATTTCCTTCTGTATATGCACATTTCATTGGAATGTGGAAATGCACATTCCTACTCCAAGATGTCTTGGAAGGGCCCGCCAAAACACCTTGGCAGGACCTTCCAGATCATTGGTGCATGACCTGGTTGAACCTATGCCTTTGGTGCTTGGATATTATTAAGAACGACCCACCAGCTGTGGTCGTAAGGTATGTGCTTTAAGCCAGGTATCATGTCTTATTCAGTCCATTCCTGGTCTACAGACCCCTTGGCAATGTGATCCTGTAATGACCTCTCTTTTCCAAAAGGAAAGGTGGAGCGGGGTAGAGAAGAATGAGAAAGAAGTGAGAGAGGAGTGGTGAGAAAGAAGAGGGGGGCAGAAGATATTGGAGGGATTGAACAATATCTATTGTTTAGTAGGTATTGAATATTTTGTATTAGTAGTGTATAATTTGGCTAGTAATTTTTTGGAGTTGCTGATTTTTTTTCTCAATAAGAAGCGATGTTTTTGGAAGACGTTTGCCATCTTCCAATCTTAGTTCTGAGCACAGTTAATTTGTATGTAATAAAAATACTGATCTTTGCCTAAATTATATTTTTGTATCAATTCTGAAAAATGTATTAAATTGCTATCTAACAACAGATGATGTGATCAGTGATGATGACAGAAATGTGTGATGCCAGCAATTTTCCATTTTTCATTAATAAGTGGAGATTTATTTATAGTGAAATTATGCCATAGGAGAGAAGGACTGTGGTGTTATTGGATTAAGAGTTATTTTATGTACACCCTTTAAATACCATATCCATATTTGGTTGAGAATCACAGAACTAGGTGATGGGTTAGCAAGAGCAATAGGATAGGACAACTCAGCTCTTGGACATCTTTTACAAACCATGCAACAACACATAACAGCTGAGCACTTGTCTAAATATCAGAGCCTCTTATGGAAGCTGCAACCGAAGATTGAGTTTCATATCAATCCCTAAAGAGCCACTGCATGCTGCAGTATCACAGACAGAGAGAGAGAGAGAGAAAGAGAAAGAGAGAGCAGAGCTGCTTCTCTCAGTATTTGGGAAACTGCCAGTGCCCCTGATGACTCCCATGTGTGAGAAGGACAGGATGAGACTCAGTGACATTAGCACCATGTCAGCCTCACACTCATCGTTTAAACAATCAGTGCTAAGAGCCAAAACTGGACCAAATGCAACAGGCAATTTACAACAGTCACTCCAGGGGCACACTGAGTTTTAAAAACAATTGTCTGGGCTTTGTTATTGAGACAAATACAGTGTCAGGTGTCAGGTTATGTAAATAAAAGAAAACATGAGTTCCGGCCATGGTTGAGTGACCTTAACCAGCCTGACTTTCATGACTGACGAACATCATAATGTTTCAATTATGATGTCACAATAGACGTCTGCTGTGCTGTCTGATAAAATGTCAGTCAAAAACAAAAAGATTCACAAAACACTCATGAAGTAGCAGTGAATCATTTATAACTAGTTACTGAGTTCTCTCAACTGACTCCCTTGCTGAACCATTCATTTTTTTGTGATTCTAAATAAATCTGAAATAAAAAAAATAAAAATAAAAAAAAACTTTTGAATTTGCTGTAAAAAAACTTTTTGAATTTGCTGCAATAAAATGGTAATCTAAACAAAATTATTCACTAAAAATAATCAATAATTACAAATTTATTATTACATACATTATTGGCTATTGTTTGCAAAATTGCTGCAAAAAATATATTATGAGTGATATGGCACAACTACAATCAGGATCACTACAGTGACAGCATCAAATCTTGCAACCATCTTCCCTTAATAATACTGTAATTTATCATCTAATTAAGTCATTTATTTTACGGTCATTTTAGCCAATAGCTTCCTAGTCATTTCTTTTAATCGAGAGCCATGCAGTACTCATTTCAAGAGGTTTGGGCTTATGCAAACCTCTACAATAACCTCCATTTAACTGCTGAAAACCCATATATGAGGCTATATAACGGGATCAGATAAAAATGTGATGTCTTTAACCAAACAGTAAACTTGTGTTCCCATATGGAAGAACAACCAGCCAGCTTGGTTTCTGGATCATTAACTTCAACAAAGTGCCATCCAGCGCATTCAGTTCAGCATTCGCGCTCATCTAATCAAAACTAATTCAGCCATGTTGCTGCAGCAATCATTTCTGCATGCTCCACCAGCTGCTACATCTCCCTAGGTGCATCTGAATCCATGCTTCATGACCAATGAATAATGAAGTCAGCAGTATAGTTTATATGAGAGACAAATGGTATGTCAACAGTCTTGAGGGTGTTGCGCCATTTAGACCTTCCCTGTAAATAAATATTGTCGTCAACAGCTGACCTGAGGTATCAAACCATCCAACACAGACATCCCCCTAAACTGAAAATGTCAGTTGCACTGGAAAGGAGGTCCATGCATAGATCACTCAATCATAGCAATGTAACAGACTGAAATCTAAGCCATCTGATTCAGGTCTGCTCTCAGGGGACATGTTAAAGGAACAGCTTTGCACAGGCAAGCACAGTTCTTTTCATTTACAGATGTGCACAATGTTCCTGCATTAGTTATAGAATGCAATAATATGAATGTTTAGAAGTGTCAGCAGACCTACAAGAGCCATCCTTTAAAAGGGGTAGTTGACACAAAAATAAAAATTCTGACATTTACATTTAATGTACATTTACATATACAGGAACATCTAGCCTTTTGAGGTTAGATCAACCCATATGCGAAGTACATTCAAGTGCCACTTAAATTCATAGCCTACCTATTCTCTCTTGTGTTTTAACTTTTTAATGGATGTTTTATTGTTTGTTGTTTTTATTTTTGTATTATTGCTTTATTCACTTGGAGCAACTGTGTAGCCTGAAAAGTGCTCTATAAATAAATAAATACAATACATCATCTCACCTCATGTCCTTCCAAACGTATATGACTTACTTTCTTCTGCAGAACACAAAAGAAGTGCTTGTCCATCCATGTAAAGAAATTAAATGGGGTCCTAAACAACACTGGACCCTATATTGACTTTCATTGCATGGACAACAAACATGTTCCACAGAAGAAATAACTGCATAAAGGTTTAGAATGATAATTCTACAGTCACTGTTTATAGAATTATCATTTCTCTAGGGCTGCAAGTTGCAACTAACGGTTATTTCTTCCATTCATATTTCTACAGGAGAAGGTCTGTCTGTGGTAGGACCATGTAGTGACTTAATATGGCATCACATCATGGTAGAGGGAACCTCCTCTTCATGACCGTCCACCACCAGCGTCCAGATCATTAAATCTTTTACAGGGTAGTCCTAAATCCAATGATAGACTGAGCGCCTCAGTCTATCATACAGAAAATAATTTATGAACTCTGTCAACATGCTGTACTGCGGGGAAGACCTGCTTACACAGTGACAAGACCCACAAATTAAAAATAAAGCTTCGAAGCTGACTAAAATTTGTGTGGCCCTTTTCTGGTAAAGTCATTGAATTTTTCATACCATAAAATTATACCATAATGATTGCATTTAAAAATATGGTCATTTATAAAACATGCACAAAACACATCCAAGAAAATCTTCCATTTTGGCAACACTGTAACCTTTTAGCAAATTATGTTTATTTATTTTTTTACAAACAAATGAGAGAGTGAACTTTGGTACAGTTGCTTTCATAACCAGTTCAAGAAGACAGATAACTACACAAAAATTCTACATCTATAAAGCTGTCATCAACTGATTATTTTCTATAGGTTACATCAAAACTGTATCAAAAACGGTCGCATTAATGCTATGTTAACATGCTAAAGTTATTTGTAAACTGCAAATATCGATATGTTCATGTTGCATTAAATCAAGAGGCTCTGGCATATCAGAATAAATCACTGCTCATTCACATGCAAAGTTCACTGCACAAAATCAATGTATAATAGTAAAAAAGGAACTAACAATAAAAAACAATGATTTTTAATAAATTGTTTCGAGTTTCCTATTCAAACCTATATTGATACTGTATAAGCACCTGTGGCACAAAACAAAAACACATTTTGTTGCGCTAAAGCTAAGTTTTTGTTTCACGACTACTGGATGCATCTTAAGCACAACAATGGAGAAGAATCTTACCATTCTGGACGCCTCAGGCAAGTCAGTTTACTTTCCAGATCTGAAATGTTCTTCATTTACTAATATTTTCGCCTCACAGCAAGCTACATTAGCCAGGCTGCTAAGTGAGCGTCCTTTCTCTCTCCTCCATGTGCTCCCAGCAGCACGCGCATCGTGAGCGCTTTGCATAGAGTCAGATCTGGGCTTGACGTCACCGCGCGACAACTTCATTACTACATAAAACAATTACGAATTAACTTGTGGCGCGTAAAGCTATCCTATATTGTCTATTTAGTTGCATTATCATCCTAATATTGATCGTGAATACCACAGTTGACGTGTTTGGCCCTATCTGTCTCGGACAAGACACTGTCAGATTTCACTTAATATTCTGGACTGTTCTACATATTTCTTGTTTTTTCCTCCACATGGATCCAGGGTGGATAATAGAACACTTATCTGCCGTAAAGAATGCAACGCTCATGATGTTTTTGCTGATTGTAAAAAGAATGACAATGCAGACCATCAAATCACATGACAGTGTTTACCTTTGAATGTTTGTGCTCCAAGATGTTCATTAGAGAATGCTTGACAAACTGGAGCATGCTTTTTTTTTCTTTTTCTTTTTTTAATGAATTTGGTTATATCATGCACCAATAGAGTATTTTGATAAGAGTGAACAGATAAGGCGTTTTAGCATGTGTGCGAGAGAGAAAAGGCATCCAGGATGGTTTCCTTAAAAGTTCCAAAACCCAGGTTGCAGGACAATAAAACTAGCTATATTAGAGAAGATAAAGAAAAGTTAAATCTGGGTATGAAAAGGAGAATGTATGCCAGGGATTAGCAACATCGGTCCTGGAGTGCCACTATCCTGCAGAGTTTAGCTCCAAGTATCCATGATAAAAAAAGAAATGAAAAAAAAAACTCACCTGCCTGTAGCCTTAGTAATCCTGAAGACATTGATTAGTTTGGTCAAGTGTTTGATTAGGGTTGGCGGTACACTCTGCAGGACAGCCACACTCCATGACTGATGTTGCCCATCCCTAATGTATACCATCTACCAAACCCTAGACACTTTTAAGAAATCATGAAGGGAAGGGCAAGACTAAGCTGGTTTTCCTATGGGATTCCCTATTCTATCCCTATATAGTCTTCAAAACTGCACCACTGAAGGGAAGGTGACATCTTTTTTAGCAGCAGGCGCATCAAAGCTCTTCTTAGCAAGTTAAATGGCTCAATATTTTACATTAAAATAAAAATCTGCCTTGTAGTAAAATGTATAGTGGGAAGTTGTACACATCTTTATTTTTTTGTGGAATAAAATGTGATTACCTGAAAGCCAACCCACTGTAAACTTCTTGCATTTGAGCCAGTGTAGCCATTCAAGAGCATGAATAGTAGATAACTATGTAAACATGTGATTCAACAGTGGCTTTACACATGGCACTGGCTTTGATGCTTTTAAATAGAGAATGTATTTCTGACAAGCATTAGTCATCCTAAACTAACAAACAGATGATGGCATTGCCAAGGTAAATTATGTGCAAAACAAGAGTCATGTACACTGACAGAGGGCCAAATCAATTAAACATTGGATCAGTGCATGACTGAATCATCTTAATGGATTACCTAATGAAGGCTTTGAAGTGGGTCATCATGAGACTGGTAAAGGCAAAAGCAATGAGTCCACATTGAAGACATGATTAGCCAAAAAACTTTTATAGAGAAATGCATTTTATGATTCTTAAATCAACCGCATATTGAATACATATGTGCAATATGTACAAAACTTACAAAAACAAAACATTAAGTTAAGGTCAGCAGTAAATGCAAACGCAGACCATTTTATTACTAAAAAATAAAATAAAATACAAATAAATCCAACCTCCATTGTTGAAATTGACGGCAGTGTACTTGTATAAATCAATGTCAGATTGCTCACTACTTGCCACACCCTCAAGACCTTGAATTGACTTAGGGCATAACCATACATGGATGCTTAAAACAAGTCCCTAAATTAAGTCCAAGCAATTTAAGAATTGCTTAATCGCTCAAGTCTGTGTTTCAAATGTTCACATTTTCTCCTTAATTGCTCTTTAAGTGAGATCAGTTTTTGTTCATCTTCTTGCATGCTCTCTATGCATTCAGTCGCCTTCTTGAGTATCACCACTTTGGCAGCTTTCTCGTTGTTCGCCACGTCAGGAATAACGTCTCTCAGCGCGAAGAAACTCATCTTGAGCTCATTCCGCCGTTGCCGCTCAAGCACGTTATGAGTCCTCCTTTTATCGTTATCCTCAGAGTCCGACGTCCTGGGACTGACACATTTTCGGCTGTGGCTAATTTGTTTAAACACCCGGATGTGGCTCTCGAATTTAATCCGTTTGACTGCAGGCTGCTCGTTTCTCGTGGATGGCTGGGCGGCGTAATTGTGTTGGTGAATATTAACGTGACACCGCTTGAGAACGACGGGGCTTTGATGCGTTGCGTTCGCGTCAGACTTCTTCACAGATTTTCTCTTTTCCACCGTGACAACGTCGATTTCCTCCTCCTCTTCGTCATCTATTAGATGAAAAATAAATAAATAGTCAATTTGCTGCTCTGCATGCTTATTCATGCTAGACAACCTAGCGTAGGTGGGAGCGTCTCCTTACGTAATTGACGCTACAATCCATGATTAACGCTTTAACCACCACGAATCTACATGAGAATATCTTCCTCTTAAAACACTATTAATAAGATACAAATGACAGCTCCAAAATGAAAACGTGTCAAAGTGTAAGTGAACCGTCAAGTGAGTAGGCTACAATAAGTAAGAAGCGTCAAAACTATTACTCACCGGAATCGCTGTCACTGCTGCTGCTAATCCCGCTGTTTGGTGGAGTATCCAGGGGCAGTGTTGTGGAAGTCGGTGTGGACGACGTTTTGCACGGCTTTGAACTGTCAGTCAACGGAAAGGGAAACACTACAGACGGGTCAATGCACTGCGATGTTGGGGTGCTCATGTCCTGAAGGTAGCTGACGTTGGGGCTGGACCGACAGCCGTCCGTTGAGTCACTCCTGGAAGACTCTTTCCTCGCCGCTTGCAGCGACGCCAATCTCTCCGATACCACCTTCTCCAGTTTAGCCGCGGCGGAGAACCCGCTCCACATACAGTCCTGAATGATAATTGACTTCAGAAAAGACTGGGAGTAGTCCGCATCGCAAATAAAACTGTGGTTGACCACGTCGTCCCCCAAAAACTCCGAAACCATCTCCAGCTGGTCGGCAGTGGAGGGGAAGGGGTCTGACAGAGAGGGACGCCGGCTCGGGGAGAGGGGCGGAGTGGGGAGCAGTTCAAATTTCTTCCATATATCCTCACTGGGCGCCGGTGGTTGTCCGTGTTGGTGGTTATAGAAATCCTCCTCTTCGTTGTCGAAATAGAAATAGGGCTGGTATGAATCGTAGTCGTAATCATAATTTTTACTCGCCATACTTGAATTCAGCGGCATGGTGAGTGCCTGTGAAGAAGAAAGCGTGATTAAGATCTTGCCCTTTAAATATGCATAGTGATTCATCTTATGAAAACCTTCAGAAGTACTGTTGTCTTATCAACTTACTGAACGGGTTATGTGTTAAGAAATTATTATACAGAAGACAAGTCATATAAACAAATTAAAATGTCTAAATTCTCAGATTTTATAGTCCCAAAAAGATAAATGACCAATAGTTCACCAAAAATGTAAATACAAATAAATGAAAACAGTCTATAAATGGTCATTCAGAAGGACTTACCGTTGCTGTGGTGAAACTGAATGAAAACGGTCAATATGGTCAGATGTCAGTGAGTGTGAAGTATCAAGTAAAAGTAAGTCCAAAGTGGGAGTGGGTCGAGCCGCTCACTCTGCGCACTTCTGCGAATGCAGCACCCGAGCGGCTGCTTGTCATTTACTGCAAGATTTCGAACAGCTGCTCCCGCGGGTTTTAATACTACGGATTGTTTTTTTTTCTTCACCTCCCTTCCCTTACTCTAGATATTCATGCGCCGTTCGCGCCAAATTTCCCTGACGCAGAAAGATGAACGAATCACAAACGTCTCTTCTTAGTTATTCTCCTAACAGATGACTGAATGAAAAAAGATCCTCAAGATGCGACCTTATTTAATGAAAACGAGTTACAAAGGGAACTATTTTTTCATTGCGGACTTACTAGGGGCGGAGCTTTGGTGAAAACACCGAACAACACATTGAGTTGTGCATGAGGATGATTCCGAGAACTAGCACCCAACGCCTCTATTTACACATTTTACAAGTTCCCCTCCACTGATATCAGTCTGTGGTGGGTGTTGGAAGGGGTGATTTTATATAGGCTATACAATCTAAAAATCAACAAAAATGTAACGGTTGAATAAAATATATCCAAAGAAGTCCTTATCATCCTAATTAAAAATGCCTGATAATTTTAAGAATGAAAATGATTCCCTTTTATTGTATTGTTTGTTATTACTGTTTAATTCAGCCATTTCTGCATTACAGTAATGCTGTCATTTATTAGCCTACTTGTGTATAATAATGATCATCGTGATAACCGTTATTATAAAACAAATTAAGTCATTTTTATCACTGATTATCAAAATAAGGATGATATAGTGTTTTTGACCATGGATGAAGGAGCAAACATGTCTCGATCTATCCTCCCAGAAGTGAGTGCTTCCCTCTGGTGGCTATCTGTAATAAATGCTACAGGATCAACAGAGTGAGATTTATTATGATCGCTCTGAGACAAACATCGAGTTTATTTGCAGTCATTAAGATATTAAAAGATTGTTATATTGAACAGGAATTAAATATTTACTTTTAACCGTTTGAAGAGGACTTTAAACTGGCATTATATAGGCTAGTTGTGTCCTGGGAACTGTTTCTAATCTTTTTAGGATTGTTGAATGAATGTTTGGTGTTGTTTTAATTTCACAATCTTATCATCCTTAATAATCCTTTACAGTAGGCCTATATTGTGTTTAGAATATGTCAGAATGTATTGTAGGCACAATAACCTACTATATAAATATATACAGTTCAGCAATATTTTTTTAATGTTTTGAAAGAATTCTCTTATACGCTCATCAAAACGATTTTTTTATTCTGATTAAAAATACAGTAAAACAGTAATGTCGTGAAATATTATTCCAATTTAAAACAACTGTTTTCTTTTGTAATATATTTAAAAATTAAATTATATATGGTGGCAAAGCTGAATTTTCAGCATCATTACTCCAGTCTTTACTGTCACATTCTAATGAGATGATTTTGTGATGAGGAAACATTCCTTATTATCAATGTTGAAAACAGTTGTGCTGCCTTTGTGGAAACTGTGTTTTTCATAAAAGAATAGAAAGAAACAATTTTGTAAGCAAAGTTCTGACCAATTTAACCACATTCCAAAAGAACAAAAGCCCATGTTGTAGCCCATAATAGTCAATAAGAATATATTCCAAGTCTTCTGAAGCCATATTAATAACTTTATGTGAGAAACTGAATTTTTTTTATTCACAAAAATTGTGCCTTGCTTGACAGCTGTCAGTGGTCCCCATTCACTTTCATTCACTTGGACATTCTGCTATAAATAAATCTTTTTGTGTTTCACTGAGGAATGAAAATCATACAAGTTTTAAACATGAGAGGCAAGGCTCTGTTTGTGGACTTTTCAAGTCATCAACATGCCATAATGACGTAAGATATATGGCTAAGCACAGATTCATCAGACCCGACCCTCTCGCACAGTTGGTCTACAGGTCTACTTTAGTACCAGACATGCAGCTCGACCCAACTTTTCTTAATTTGCAGAATGACAAAGGCCCATGTTTAGTCATGAGAGAGGGCCCTGGGTGTGACAGAGTGCTGAGGGCAGTGGGGATGGGAGGGCTTTCACATTGGGGTTACTTTTAAAGGTTTTTGTCTCAGAGCCAAGTGTGCACAAAGGAAAGCCTGACCCCATGGGAATGCACTGTACTGCGTTGGACCTTCAGCACTTCAACATGGGAGGAGGCCAAGAGTTTCTGTTTAATCACAGCTATACACATCAGATGTCTGCCAAGTAACACGTCAAAATATAGCTCAAACAGTATAGGGAAAATGGTTGATTAATAAAAAAAGGATGTCATTGATGAAACACTGCATTTACAATCAAAGTTTGTTGACACCAACAACTTGAAACACCAAATCACCATTTAAAGAGATAGTTCAGCCAAAAATGAAAATTCAATAATAATTTTACTCACCATCATGTTGTTCCAAAACTGTGACTTGCTTTCTTCTGAGAAACAATTTCAAAATATATTTTTAGAAAAAGTGTCCCATGTTGTTTTGGACCCCATTGACTTTGATTAGCTTATATGGACAAAAGCAGTGGAAGCATTCTTCAAAATAATGTTTTGCAAGAAAGTAAGTAATAGTTTTGGAAGTACATGATGATAGAATTTGTATTTCTGGCTGAACTACCACTTTAATGCTCTAGGCATCACATTACTATATTATTATTATTACGAGTTATAAATTACATGATAATGTTAACATATTCATGTTAACAATGATGATGTTAGTTGACAATGTTAATTTATACAACTAGAAAATATATTAAATGCAGTAAAAATGACACTTAACGCATTAATTATTGCTAACGAATTTAAAATGATTATAAAAACAAAAAAACAGGCGGTGTGTGATCTTCTAGACATGGCTCTAAAATTAAACTCATCCTCCTGTGTTCAGATGTCATTGCAGTGTCAAAGTTGCACGATAGGGGGCGTCATTTCACCGCTATGAAATCAATGTATTTGCTCCCATTTTTACGACAGTCACAATGCAAATTAGATGTCAATTTGATCTAATTTAGTTTACTTTTTAAAAAAGTTTACAATTGTCTTGATAAATGTGACATCTATAGTATAATTTTACATTTTCTATGTAGCAGACTTCTCATCAGCTGCATTAAAAGTGACAAACACATCCACTTTTCTTCATTTTAATAAAAGACAGAACATAAGAACCTCATCATAGACAGCTTTAAACCACATTTTCAAAGTTTAATAAGAGGACCAAGTACTTTTTTGAAACTGTAATAAATGTTTATATCATTATTTTGTATTGTCCAGGAAATCTCTAATACAAACTAAGCCAGACTTCACTTACTATAATCTAAATGATACAAACACCGGCTTAAGACACCCTTAACACTAACAGCTGTGTATCATTGTCCAATGGAGAAACTTGAAAAACAGCTCACAGGGAGGGATCATTAATCAGACTTTAAAGAACTTTAATATTTTCCATCACGAACATCCTGAGATACAAAATAAATACTTCAAACAAAACAAAAAATACTTCCAATAGACTTCATTATGAAAATACAGTCCAATTTGTTCTTTTCCTACAATATACAGAGTTCACAACATCACCCATACAAAATGTATAATATTTTATACACCAACAACATATGGTATGTATATTTAAAAAAATTAGGTCCTCTAGATGACCCATAAACTCCAACCATTTGTCACTCTGAAACTGTTGTTTTCTAAGATGTCCATCAAATTCATTCTTAATTCAATATATATATATATATATATATATATATAAAACCTCTGTTGACATTTCTTGTAATGACAAAAACCAAAAAAAGTGTGAGTTGGTCCTTGAAACTGTGCAGTAACACGTCACTGCCCATAGACCTCAAAAATCGTATCAAGTCTGTCCTTTCTGTGAAATAGTAGAGGTAAAGAAGAAGGAGGAACAGGAAATACATTCCAAGCGAATGATGTAACTCCATTTAGCATAGTCTTTCCTTTGAAATGTGTAGGACGGCAGCACATTAAAGATCAGCATACAGAAAAAATAAGTTAATGCACAACACTGCTTTGGTACAAATTAATATCTTCACTGTCCTGCATCAGAAGAAAAAAATCTCCTGACAGCAGCTGGAAGACGCATGTACGCATTTGTATGTCTGCATGTGTACTGTAACAAAGATATGCTGCAGCGGACACCTGAAGTCTTCATAACTGAGATCTAAATCTCCCTCTGTGTTTATATAAACTGTGCACATTTAAAAGTGAGCTGCGGCAGGAGGGAAAGGGCGGCAGCAGAGGACAGTAAGCAATAAGTACACTGCCCGAGAAAGCAAGAAGGCCCTGATTCCCACAATGCATCCTGCTCAGCCCAGAATCCACAGCTCAGTCTTCTTCCAGCTCTTCCTCATCCTCTTCTCTTAACTCCACGATGTCATCCATGCGGCCCCCAGCCCTGACCTCGTTCATGGGGGCAGAGTCCTCCCCATCAATGGTCATGTCTTCATCTGAGTCTTTCTTTTTCTTCTGTGTGGGCAGAAAGTCATTTTACCCCAACGCATTGAGTTACATTGATTAAACAGGATTTATGTCTAAATCATTCATAAGCCATCCTTACATAATTTGTCATATCAAACTGAATGTGACATTTAATGATAGAATGGTTTACAAAGGTTTTACAATGAAATATGTGATGCAGAGTTTGTAAAAGGTAACACTTTGCATGAATGCATGAACTAACATGAGCTAATAAGCAATATATTGTATACAGCATTTATTAACCTTTGTTAATGCTACTTAATAAAAATGTTCAACGTCGTTCACAATGCATTAACTAATGTTAACAGATATTTTTAATCTTAAAAATGTATTATCCTTATATGTATTATATGTAGATCCTTCAGACAGGGTTTCTGCAGGTTTCAGTTAGTCAAATTTAAGACCTTTTTAAGACATTTTAAGACCATAAAGATTGAAATTTAAGACCTACACGACGCATTACCAAAAAAATATTAAAATCAAAAAATATTCAGAAAAATACTTTTATTTCAATGAATTCAGTCATTGAAAAAGCATTAATTTAATTTACAGATAAACCAATCACATTAGTAACCTTCCACACCCAACAACGTGCCAAATGCCCGCTTCACCTCAAATAGAATAGATTTCATTTCATATTTACATTACGAAACAGCATATTAATAGCCTAATAGAGATTCAACAGGCTACTCCAACCCATGTAACAACCCATATAGCACAGAGATTACTAGAGATGAAATGGCATGAACATTTAATTTCATGATTATTATGAAATCAATTTACCAAATGTATGTCGAAACCCAGAAAATAACAAATAAAATTAGCATCAATATGCACTTTTTGTTTACATACAACATTAAAATACCATTAAAAATGATGGCCAGATTTTAAAGGAGTGTCTTGCAACAGGTTATCTACTAACATCTACAAGTTAAAATACAGTTTTTACAAAAATAGTTTTATAAAAAGATAAACCTCACATATTTCAGCCTTTAAATATTTTTTTTTATAAAAAGAATGAGTCAAAAAAGATACATTACTGACATTTACAGTGCACATCCGCTTATCTTTCATTATTAATAGTCAAATTCGTGCAGATTTTCCTGTTGCGTCTGTCGTTGCTATGCAACCATGCACCGCGCTCTCCACACCGACAAAGAAGTTTTAGTAGCTAATGGATTTCACTACAGAGAAACGCTTGCTGTAGCTCTGCTTCCAGATTTATTTACGGAGAAGAGAAAGGCTGCGTTTACACTTGGCATTAACATGCGATCACCGTGATCCGATCAAGCAGATCGGATTATTAGCCAATCAGGACACGGTGTGTTTACATTTGTTCATATTAAGTAGCCTCTGTATGGATAACCGATCGGATTTCTGTTTTTGCATAATATTTAAATTAGGTCAGTAGCCAAATTAAGAGTAAAGATGATACAAATTAAGCAATGTCCCAATGTACTTTCCTATGCAATCTCCAGTCTTTTATCAAATTACGTTTTTTGAATGAAGGAATATTTCAAAGCTGATCATAGAAAAAGAACTGGGTTGATCACGTTAAACAACTCACATCATCGATCATCGGGGTTTAAGGTTAAAGTATGCAATGGCTATATTAACAGAAATGGGAGATTAATTTAACGTTCAACATTTAAAACATTATAAAAAAGTGTATTCCCATTATTCCTCTGGCAAAGCAGCGCACGCTCTTCATTAAGATCTCATGACTCACAGCTGTGATTGTAGGCTACAGGCGATCGCCTCGTTCAGATAATGTTGCACAATTAAAATGAAAAAAAAAATGACACACATTGTTTTAAATATTGACATTTATTTGTAAGGTTCAAATGTGTTTAATTTATTGTCTAAACTGCGTCTGGTCATTATTTTCTGACAGCACGTGGGGAGACTGGGCGGGGATTTAAATGACGTGCACCTGTGAATGCAGACACGACGGCTGGATTGCGTTTACATTACACTGAGATCCGATCACAATGCGTCCTCGACTACCTCTGAACCAGGACACGCTGATCGGATAACATTCCGATCAGAAACGCGTTTACACTTGTCTTTTCAATGTGTATGTGGACAACATCCAGATACAGGTCGCATGTTAATGCCAAGTGTAAACGCAGCCAAAAACACCCGTAGTGTTGAGCGCGCAAAAGGCCCGGTATGTGAACACGGCCTCTGGGCGAGCTACCTCATATCAAGCCACGAGCTAAGTTACTGGTAGCGCGCGAGCGCCGTGTTTGAACCACTGCTCTAGAGCTCCGCTTTGTAGGCTACGACTCAATACTTTTTCGCTACTTTATAATAACTTTCTGCGGCCAGCGTTTTAGGAAATGAACGAGGGTAGAATCTTTTTTAGACCTGAATAAATGAAATTTAAGACCTCAGATGAAAACCTGGCCGTTTTTAAGACTTTTTAAGGCCTTAAATTTAAATTTCTGAATTTTAGACTTTTTAAGACCCCGCGGAAACCCTGTTCAGAAATGATTCTAATATGCTTATTTTCTGCTCAAGAAAACAGCTGCTTGATATTTTTGTAGAAACTGTGATACATTTTTCAGGATTATTTGATGAATAAAAGTTAAAAATAACAGAATTTATTTAAACCTGAAAACTTTTTCAACATGTTAAATAACAAACTGATATTTATGGGGGAAAATCCATGTTCTTAAATCTACCTTCATGATATAGTTGACCCTTGTCTTATACATCAGTGTGGTTTTATTGTTTACTTGTTCAGCCAAACGTTTAACTTGGAAGACTGAATAATCCTTCTTGAATTTTGAAAAAAGCATACAAAATCACTGCTAGAGAAAACAATGTAACTGGACTTTTGACTGGACTGGACTTTATTTATTGAAATAACTACCCTCAGTCTCCTGTGTGTGTGTGTGTGTGTGTGTGTGTGTGTGTGCGCTTATAATACACAATACAGTATTGGAATGAACATGTCTGGAGATTCATGATGGCCACTGTGTTATCGCAGAACTGAATATTTATTAGGGGTATCACGATCTCGATTTTAAATCAAAATCGATCGAAATTAAGTCACAATCTCGATCATCGAATTCAAAAATGGAATCGTCGATGCTGCCACGCCCCCATGTCACGTCGTCCAGTCGGTTTGCAAAGCGGAAAAAAACACGCGTGTTGAAGTGCTGCGAGTCCTCTACCTCAGCTACAGCCAGTCACAAGATAGCATGGCAACTGCAAATGCAGGAGACCCATCGACAGGACTTCTGACCTCCTCTTTCACTCAAGTCGCCGGTGTGGGACAGTGGGAGTATTTGTGATTTTCAGTGAGTTATGTCAAAGTCCTTTTAGGCAAGGAGTAAGGAAGTGGCATGTCTCTGTATAAATAGTCTTTGGTTATGTTGACAACGTTCACATTCGCGTTCAAAGTTCGCACTTCAAAAAAGCCACAGTTTGCAGGCTCTGCTACTGTATGTGCGTCAGTGCGTGTACCATATTCTTCCACTTTTTAAATTAAAACTTTAAATTGACAAAAACAGCAGACTCAGAACAGTATAAATCTTTATACAATAAATCTAGCATGTCACTAATAACTTGATTCTCCACCTCCACGAATGAGACGAGTGTCGTTCATTTCCACACCGAGTCTATTTCTGCTGCACGCGCTGAGTTAAAGTGACAAAGCACAGTTCGTGGTCAAAATGAACATGACATGAAAATGTTGTAATTTCATCATAAATGCATTTAATTAAATTCTACATTAAATACTAATATTTTTCACAGTCATGTTTGTACTTTAAGACCGAGGTAAAGCAAGGAAAACATAGATGTATCTGTTAAACCGTGTTTGTTTTGTTGTGAACTTGAATGTCATCTTCTGTGAATAAGACTGCAGTTACAAAAGAGAAACTACATGGCAGGTTATTTTGCTTAAGTTTCTAATTGACTGAAGATATAAGTTATTGTAACATTATTTTGTTAATAAATGTTTTAAATTTGACAATGTAGTGTGGTACATTGCGAACAAAGGCCATATATTATATTACATAAAAGTCTAGTCTAAAAATGGCATAGCAAACTGTGCTTAAAAAAAATAAATGTAAAAATCGAGAATCGAATCGAACCGTGACCTTAGAATCGAAAATGTAAACGAATCGAGGATTTGGAGACTCGCGGCACCCCTAATTTTTATTGCTCTTTTACTGTATTAACTAATCAAATAGAAAGCAACTTTAATCATCAGAAAAACCTACAGGCTTCAGTGTTATTGTACCTGTTTTCGGTAGACATAGCATGCTGCGATTGCAACCATAGTAGACTCCCCAAGGAAACCAGCCAGCAGAGATCCAACACCAAGTGTGGCCCCATGTACCCTGCACAATTTGAGCATAAAAAGCTTTCTAACAAAGTCTAATACATTTTAACATACAATTTGCAAGTCTGATGCACTAAAGTACAACAATTAGTAATATGTATGTTTAAAATTTCTACTTGGTACTGGTGTAGAATCAAGCACAACACACTTACCCCATGTAAGGCAGCACTATGAGACTGGTGATGAGGACAATGATGCGGAGGACAGAGCTGGGTGCCAGGACAAATGTTTTCTTCAGGGTCATGAGCCAACCAGTCAGGTGAGCACGAATCGTCACTGATGATAAAAACAAAAGAGAATTCCGTTCATGCAAATTCGGTGTCAAGCAATCATGTGAAGACATGTTTTACACGCCAGTGATTGCTTGGCTATCAGAATCGTTATATCATAAAAGTCAAGTACAATAAAATTCAAAGGTACTTTGAGCTCTAATTGTGATTCTTTCTCTCTCAGTTTCTGTAAGCCTGGGGCATTGTAACTGAAGCATGACCTTTGCCTTTTCAAATGGAAATTTTTTTAAAGAGCAACTGGTCCCCCTAAGACCATCTGTCCATTTGATGATGCACTGCACATCAGACCCTAGATCAACCATTTTTGTTTGTCATGAGAAGGCCCCTGGAGAATTTGCAGCTACAAGACTTTACAGAAAGTTCTGCAGATTTAAACAGAATTTGAACATGGATCATTCATAAAGTTCAATATACACTACTGTTCAAATGTTGGGGTCAGTACCATTTTTCAAAGAAATTAAAGGTCAATTCCGGTGAAAAATGAACCTAGGGGTTATTAACACATGGTTACAGAGTCGATCATTCTCATTCTCTCTATGCGTTTTCATGATAATCGACTGTAAAGAGTTTTATCTCTAAAAACAGATTAGCTTATAACGCTAGTATATAGGGCATAGAATAAGTGAAAGTAAATCAATTCGCTAGTTAATACCACTAACAAGGCTAAAAATAGCCTCACACTAACATGGTAGCATAATGAGGGTCCCTACATGCAAACCGAAGCATTGAGAACTTTGTAAGTGTACAGACAGTTTAATAAAAAGATACTTTAAAGACAGTAAATTACGCGTATACAGGCAGGAGCCATCTTGGAAAACAGTCTCGACTAGTCGAGCCGTGAACGCCGGTGCGAACAATGGCCTGAAAAAATTGCCTGAAAAAGTCACTTTGGATAAAAGTGTCTGCTAAATATAAAAAGTATTATGGTTTCCACAAAAATGTTAAGCAGCACAACTGTTTTCAAATTTGCTAAAAATAAGAAATGTTCTTGAGCGCCAAATCAGCTAGAATGATTTATAAAGGATCACATGACATTCAAGCGTGGAAAAATTATTTAATTCCAAAGAAAACAGTTATTTTAAATTGTAATAATATTACTGTTTTTACTTTATTTTTGATTAAATAAATACAGCCTAGGTAAACATAAGAGAGTTCTTTCATTAAAAAGTCTTACCGACCCATGTTTTGAACGGTATTGTATGTCCTGTGTTTTACTTGCTTGTTTATCAAATATTTTGGGAATTTTAATTATGCTTTCAGACATTAATAGTAATCGTAATGGTTAAAATCATAATTTCTTTGTATTGTATCGTACAAATCTGTATACAGATATTTCCTCAAAATTGTGTCAAATGTTTGTCTTTATGGAAATGTACTAAGAGTGCAATACCTGGAATGGGAAAGAAGGAGAAAATCCGTAATGGGGCGATACACAGCTCAGCAAAGGCATGATCTACTCCTATGATATCCACCAGGATCCTCTCAGAAATGTGTGGTGCCCAGAACACCACAAAACAGAGCTGCACAAAGAAAGACAGACTTCCTGAAAGGGACTATATAGAAAATCTCACACATAACATAACATAACATAACATAAAGTCAATAAATAAAATAAAAATAAAATAAGATATTCACTCACAAACCATCAATCAAACATCTATAGTAAAATATAAAGCAGTCGACAAGGGCAAAAAAAAAAAAAAGAAGTTTATTCCTGGTTATTTCGGTGAAAAGGCACTCTGATGGTACTAGTTATGTAGTGGAATGTAATATAGTAGTATGCATGTTAATTTTAGAGCCAGCACACATCTGGAAGCTATACTTACCTTGTTAACACAGCTATCGAAACACTATAATTTACACCCATAAGTGTTTTTATCTACAGTATCTAGGTGGAGAAGAGCCTTTGAAATGTGGGTAACAGCACTGGAATTAGAAGCGTATGCATGCACATATATACAGTGAAGAAAATAAGTATTTGAACACCCTGCTATTTTGCAAGTTCTCCCACTTAGATATCATGGAGGGGTCTGAAATTGTCTAATAATCTAAAAATAAAAATCCAGAAATGACAATGTATGATTTTTTAACTATTTATTTGTAAGATACAGCTGCAAATAAGTATTTGACCACCTGAGAAAATCAATGTTAATATTTGGTACAGTAGCCTTTGTTTGCAATTACAGAGGTCAAACATTTCCTGTAGTTTTTCACCAGGTTTGCACACACTGCAGGAGGGATTTTGGCCCACTTCTCCACACAGATCTTCTCTAGATCAGTCAGGTTTCTGGGCTGTCGCTGAGAAACACGGAGTTTGAGCTCCCTCCAAAGATTCTCTATTGGGTTTAGGTCTGGAGACTGGCTAGGCCACGCCAGAACCTTGATATGCTTCTTACAGAGCCACTCCTTGGTTATCCTGGCTGTGTGCTTCGGGTCATTGTCATGTTGGAAGACCCAGCCTCGACCCATCTTCAATGCTCTAACTGAGGGAAGGAGGTTGTTCCCCAAAATCTCGCAATACATGGCCCCGGTCATCCTCTCCTTAATACAGTGCAGTCACCCTGTCCCATGTGCAGAAAAACACCCCCAAAGCATGATGCTACCACCCCCATGCTTCACAGTAGGGATGGTATTCTTGGGATGGTACTCATCATTCTTCTTCCTCCAAACACGGTTAGTGGAATTATGACCAAAAAGTTATATTTTGGTCTCACCTGACCACATGACTTTCTCCCATGACTCCTCTGGATCATCCAAATGGCCATTGGCAAACTTTAGACGGGCCTTTACATGTGCTGGTTTAAGCAGGGGAACCTTCCGTGCCATGCATGATTTCAAACCATGACGTCTTAGTGCACCTACGATGACAATTTCAGACCCCTCCATGATTTCTAAGTGGGAGAACTTGCAAAATAGCAGGGTGTTCAAATACTTTTTTCTTCACTGTATATGGCCAGGCATGTTGATCAGATCTCAACACTTGCTACAACTCCTTAAAATCAATAACACAAGCCAACCATCAATGATATTTCATTAACAATAAAGTCCAAAAAGGGGAAATGTCGAAGCAAAATGTTGATATCGAATCTAGATGCCTTTGAGTTAAAATGTAAAGAAACCATAGAATACATCCATAGCGGTGCATTCATGCAACATTTCAGTGAAGAGGCCATCTGGGCAAAACAATATAGCGATTACATTAGAGATTAAACAGAAGTCTTGCTGTACTAATGACAGACTCATACTCATACATTCATGATTCTCCCTCCACATCACTTACAGAGAAGTGAAATTATGGAATTAAAATGATCACTGTAGTGCAATACTAAGCAGGCTTTTATCTAGGTCAGGGAGGGAAGATCTGACCCGGTTACAGAAGCAGACAGCATAAATTAATAATTTAGCCTGACTCTAAAAGTACTCACAATAACAAAACACACTATCCTAATGCACTCCTTACGGCTTTACAACTACAACTATGTGTTTCAGGATTTTTGTCTATTGCATTTTAAATTCAGGGGACAAACGGAAGAAAAGAAATATATCAAGTATATATCAAATATAATGTTTACTAACTACGCTATGTGGGTTTATATATTATACATGTAGACAAAAGGCAGAAAAAAAACGAAGAAAAAAAAACTACTAAGTGCCCTGTAGCCAGATTTAAAGGTCCCGTTCTTCGTGATCCCATGTTTCAAACTTAAGTTAGTGTGTAATGTTGTTGTTAGAGTATAAATAATATCTGTAAAATTATAAAGCTCAAAGTTCAATGCCAAGCGAGATATTTTATTTAACAGAAGTCGCCTACAGTGAACGGCTCGTTTGGACTACATCGCTCTACTTCCGTTTTTAATGACGTCAGTAGAACAGCTCTCTGACTAACCTCCGCCCACGGGAATGCTCCCTCAACTCCCTCAACTCGCACACTTCTTATAACTTACTGTGTTTACTCAGGTCTTACGGTGATTTTATGAAGTAAAACTGACGCTTCATCTTTTGTGTGATGTACAATAAACTTTATTAAACTCATCAGTATATGTTTGATCATCATTTGGACCTGGTCTGACACAGCAGACTTGTAGGCTATTAATAAATAATGGATACATACAAGCAGATGACAAATACGTTATAATAACCGTAATTAAACTACTAAACTATACCTGTTCCATCTCTATACAGCCCTCTGACTCTGTAGGCATTATTGTCCGACTCGAAATGAACACCGTTACTGAGAGTTGCTGATGTTATCATTATTCCATGAGATGAAATTGTCCTAAGAGTCTGAGTGCGAGCTCTTGAAGCTCCGCCCCCTGTGTCGTGCAGCAGGAGCTTATTTGCATTTAAAGGGCACACACTAAAACAGCGCGTTTTTCTGAGTCCTCAAAAAAGACAATTTAAACATGCTGTAAAAAATGATCTGTTGGGTATTTTGAGCTGAAACTTCACAGACACACTCTGGGGACATCAGAGACTCATTTTACATCTTGTGAAAAGGGGCATAGAACGGGACCTTTAACTACTGATTAGACATGCCCCTATTTAGGCTGACCAGACTTCCCGTTTTCAGCTGTTTTAGTGTCCCGACTTTTTTGTTTTGTCCTGTACTACTTATTTCCAAAATTGTCTTTGCTAGGTGATCATAAAAGGGTGCAGTAGTCTTCTGTCATGCGAGAATGGCAAATCAAATGTACTCATCATAGTATATTTTGGAGAACACAATTACCATCCAATCACGATTCGTTATCGAGTAAACTTGCAGTAAGCAGGCCCGGATTAAGAGGACTTTGGGCCCTGGGGCTATAGCAACACCAAGGGCCCCCTATCATCTGATTGCCACGCCACAGTCTTCTACCGCAATAAATATTTTTTTATTGTTATTAAAGCTGCAGTCCGTAGCTTTTCCTCTTTTTCGCCATCTCTGTTCGAAAACTGCAATTGCAGTTATTTGCGGAATTATCAACTTTACGTGGGTTGTACATCGGCATGAAACAGCGCGGATGAATCCAATGTTTTGAGGTGAGTGTGCGGCTGTCAATTCAGAATCACACATTATACTTTTTGGAAGTATGACCAATATTAGAACATAATATAAACATCTTACGACAGGAACATTTTAATTTTCTCTTTATCATTATTTATTATTATTATGTTTGCACACTAAATAGTCCAGGCTATTTTAACATATTAACCCTCTACTGCAAAAATAAAAATTACTCCACATAATTTCTTGGAGCCCTATTCAGATGGTAATTGTTTCTCATGTGGATATCTGTAAAAAAAAATTTAAGTACATTTACAATTACATAAATGCTATGATTGTTATTTTAGTTAATATTTAAATATAAAATGATTTCAAATTTTTAATTAAAGGGTACTTTAATTATGAAACTAAAACTAACAGTAGGTGGCAGCAAGTCCCTGTCTTAATAAGCGAGTCATTCATTCAACCGATTTGTTCAAACGGCTGTTTGATTCAACACGAAGCAAACGAGGAGTCATTTAATCATTAAATGAACCCATTCGTTCAAAACGCGGATTATTCAGTAACGAATCACCACTATCAGTTGCAGAGATTGTTTCTGCTGTGGTTTCATTTTGGAATTTTCATCGGCGAAATGACGATAAACCAAAACGTAACTCTCAATGTTAACTTATTGGTCAACTCATTTATTGTTGCATAAAAATATCACATTAGCAATTGTGCTGAATCTGATATTTGGGGAAAACTGCGCTTTTACTTGTGTTGTGTGAGATATTTATTTTATTTTATATTATGTAATATTACCATAAGACAAAAACTCATCGGGGCAAAAATGCCCATGTAGCCTACGTATTGGACCTTGATGTTCGTCAAAAAACAGTAATTCGGCCGGGGATTTTTACGCGGGTGGTGGGAGAAAAAACACTGACATTCTGGATTCAGAGACTGCAATAAAAATCACAGACTAGCCCCTATAAATATTGAAAATACCCTACGACTCCACGAGAAACAATTACCATCCAAATAGTGCTTCACTCAGTAACTTACTTCAGCAGTTTGCTTACCTTCTTCGGCGTATAAAACACGCGGATCGGTGACGACGCAGGAGGGTGAAGCTAACTGTGGGCTGCTGCTGCTGCTGCACTCGGGGTCTTCCACGACCACCACGGGCACGGATGAAAGTGAACCAAAGTAGTTCGTTAGTTTAGGAATTTTTGCATCCCTTTTCTGCCTTTCTAGTTTGTTTTTCCTTTTTTGTGCACCACTATCACCTTTTTTCATCATTTTTGAACTCCAGCGAGCGATTTTATACCCATGTTCTACATGAAAGCATAACGAAAAGAGGCGTTTCCCAACGTCATGGCGCAAATTGTAGAGTTAATTTGATTGGGCGGTGTATTATATCAGTCAGGCACATTTTCCAATAACTTCTTGTTATTTTATTATACACAAATCAACCACATATGATTTGACAATCTCATTTCCTCCAGCCAATCACGGGCCCCCTAATCCCGCGGGCCCTGGGGCTTCAGCCCCGCCTAGCCCTTATGTTAATCCGGCCCTGGCAGTAAGTGAAGGCGGGATATTAGAGAGCGCGGAGGAGATCAAGTCAGATGTGAAGATGTCAAAGAAGCACGTGTTTACATTCAATGAGGATCTTCAAAAAGAGTTTAACAAGTTATTATGCACAGTAAGTTGTGAAAAAAAGAACTCTTGGTATCGGGCTGAATGACACACACCAGAAGCGCTCTTTCAGACAGATCTCTTTCAAACTCTGCCTGAATTCAGTTCTCTATGCGCCCAAACTGCAGCGTTAATAAAGCCAGACGGAGACCAAAGATTGAAAATGTGGATTAACTTACTGTTATAGAAAGAGCCAAACAAACAAAAGTGAAGCGCTTGATGTCAGATTTTGTCACAACTGCACTGCTGCTGGCCAACTTGTTGCTCGGGTTATTCTAGAAAATGAGAAGAGAACAAAGACAAACAGCAAACGTGAGGAAAGCAGTCAATTTCTTCCTTATAATGTACAATGTTTTGGGCATTTATAATGTACACTATCATTCAAAAGTTTGGGGTCAGTAAAACATAAAAAAAAAGAAAGAAATTACTACCGGTACTTTTATTCAGCAAGGATGCATAATTGATCAAAAGTCACAGTAAAGATATTTATTATCTGAAAAAATTTATCACTGTGTCCGCAAAATATTAAGCAGCACAGCTGTTTTCAACATTGATAATAATAAGAAGTGTTTCTTTAGCACAAGAGCTGCTGAAAACTCAGCTTTGCCATAACAGGATTAAATTACATTAATTACAGTTATATTGAATTGTAATAATATTTCCCAGTATTACTGTTTTTACTGTATTTTTTAATCAAATAAATGTAGCCTTGGTGAGCATAAGTGACCTAACTGAAAAACATCTTCAGACAAAAATCAAACAAAATCTTACAGACCTCTAACTTTTAAACAGTAATGTAGATCATCTTTATCCATTCAAAAATGATCTATGGTTGGCCAGCCACCTGCAGCCAGAGAATGTCAACCCATTTCCTGTGGACTTCCTAATTGTGGATTCTGAGTATCTTTTTTTATGGGAAAATAGCCATAAATAACACCACACCACTGTGCGCCTTTTTAATTACAGTCTATGGGACTCTAGCTGCAGGTCTGTCTCCATGAACCCACTCTGTTTACCCCAAAAAGAATTGCTTTCTCATAAAGTAGAACAAGATAATAGATATACTGCAGTATTAGCACAAAAGGTGGAAGAAGATATAAACTAATTTTGTCATCCCTTGAGACAAAGTTAGACAGTGTGGTATAAATAAAAAAGCAAACAACTCCACACTGATTCCTTTTACAGATCGTTCAGGAAGAATACTGGGAGGAGATGATGAACTTAAGTATATATGCAGAGGATGATCAGCATTAAGCATTCTGAGTAGTGTATGTTTAAGGATAAAATTTTTTTTAGTTAAAGGTATACCCACAAACACTTACCTTGTCAAATGCAGGGTAAACCGCTCTGAGTTCTGTGAGCCAGCCATATGGCATATGACCCACTGGATATGTTGCTGTGAGAACTGCAACAGCCTGGAAACCAACGGAAACATGATGGTCACATTAAACACCCACTATCTAATGAATAATTCTATAGCTGAGGAACGTAAAATATTTCTGACATCTAGGCACCAAACAACTAAAGCAACATTAAAGCTTGTTTTGTCAAAAAGTGGTAAAGTTGGTCCATAAATGCAGCCGTCAGGATGCAAAGACCCAGTTATCCCACTCTATGATGAAATGAGCACTATGAGATTAAAATAGTTTTATTATTATGTGTTATTTAGTATAATTTATTTGCTATTACTGTATTTCTGTCATGACAACTCTCTGAGAGATTGATAATAGATCGAATAGATCTGCTACGCTGCTGATGCTGCAGCAGAGCAAGTAGAAAGACTTGCTACTGCCAATACATTCACAGACATTGCTGTGAGCATGTAAGACATGTAACATGCATGAAATAACCCCTGTAGCAGATCTATACAGGTGGAGCTGGGGAAGGTGGAGGGTTTCTGAAGCGTGCTGCAGACTGCTAACAGCAATGCTATCAGTATTTGTTTAAATGTTGCGCCACAGCTCACTGGCCGCTGATGCAACAGCAACCAATCAGTTGAACAATGTACTGTAGATGACACTGTGATTGCTTCCAAGTGAGTTAAGGACCTATCAGCCTGTGTTATCTAGAGTTTCATGTCAGAACTAGGTAGTACTAATATTTAGATTTTTTTTTCATTTTATTTTAAGATTAATTATATATATATTTTTTAATATTTATATTTAGCTTTCATTTATTTTTTATTTCAGTTTTAGTTTTTATTAATTTTAAGTTTTTTATTTAATATTTACATTTTATTTGAGCTTTCAATGACTATAAAACAATTTTTAATAGATTTAGTTAACAACAAAATCCAGTCCAGTCCAACTCTGTTTACATCTGACAGCACTGGTATGGATATGTTAACGTAAAAATAGAGTGCAAATTTAGAAGAACTAAAACATTTCCTCCATCCCTTTTCAGCATATTTCCATAGCAATAAAATATGCAGAGCTGCTTTAGCCTTTCACTATGTATAGCTAAGTTTATTAGCTACATATTCACACATATGCTGTATCTAAATGACTGAAAATAACGATTATGACTACAAGTTGATCTTTAAATACTTTAAATGCCTAACCTCTGTGGCAGCTGTGCTTCCTTTCAGATCCCGTGACACAAACAGGTTGACGATGGGTCTGCTAATCCGCTGCGTAGCCAGGATAAGAGCCAACGGCCACCAAAAGCCTAGCATCTTTTTAATAGTGGCATCACCCTATTACACAGAATGATTGTTAGTACATAGCTCACATTTGAGGGGGCAAAGCAAGTTGAAATGAGTATAGAAAACCAATAAACTGACCAATGTAGTAGCTGTGATACTAAACTGAGCAGGACAATAGCAACAGATTTACACATTAAAATGCCAGTTGGTAGAATTGGTGTAAAGAGAGTCAATGGACGTACCCCAACCTCTGGCCCACTGGAGTCAGGGATGTTGTCATGAACGGTCCTGTAGTACCCCAAACCAACGATAGTGAAGCGTACCAAGGCTCCCATATACAGAGAGAGGATTGGGATCAACAAGGGCTCCACACACTCCAGGTGACTGTGGAGCAAAATAGCCACAAATACAACCTAGAGAGAGAGAGAGAGAGAGAGAGAGAGAGAGAGACAGACAGACAGACAGACAGACAGACCGTGTAACCTGATTATAATGACAGTGAAAAATATCCATTCTCATGTCACATACAGACTATTGTTAATTCAAACCCAAATACATGATAAATAAAAACAAATTACATCACGGCTATGAAAAGCATTGATAACCCATCAGGCACGTGCAGAGGGGGGGTGGCTTTGGGTGCTCGAGCCCTTGCCCTTGCCCTTTTTTTAAAATTAATCGAAAGTGCCCCTCTCAAACAAATAATAATCAAATGATTTTCAATAAAAAAAATGCATTTGATTATAATTAACATGACAATGTGTACAAAAACTAAAGTAGCCTAAATTCACGTTTATTTTTACGTTTCTGTCAGTCTGATGTGCCGTTGCTATGACTTGTTGCTATGGGTTGCATCACTTGCGTGTCTTGCTTCGTTCTGACCTTTTTACAGTCTATGGTTCGGACTCGACTGAAGAGGCCAGTCTCTGTTAAACTCCGGAGGGCGGCAGGCGCACTTAACCTAACCGTAGCAAAAGTTCGTAGCAAAACGAAAATGCACTAGTGTAAACGACAACGTTATTCCACAGTCTGCTCGGGAACCGAACTGAAGCGCTCGTCGCTCGAGTCAAAATGTTTTTTTTTTCAGTGAGTAACGTTAGCCTATCTAGGCTCGACGGCAGGAAAATATAAACCAAACTATTTTTAAACTTCTTTTTTTTATTTTTCAAAATCAAAGGTAGTGTTTTTTTTTTTTAAATCCACATTTTACATATTTTAAAATATTCCATAATAAATATACAATACACCGACCAATCGTCATCTGGCACAAGAAGTTCAAATTTCATTGGACAATGTGAAGTGGAGCGGTAATTTGCTAGTCATTCAGAAATCGTTTGAAAATTGAAGCGATCTGGATCTGCGTCGTTGAACCAATGGATGTTAATTGACTACAAAGCACTGCACAAAACCAGCACCAAAAGTCGCTTTAATCGTAAGTAACAGTTAGTATTCAAGTCACATGTATTTAGCATATGTAAGTTATATTGATACAGCGTTTACCATTTGAAAACTAACATAGTTGGTTCAAATTAATGAAGCTCAGGCGTCACCTACAGGCCTATGATGTGAAGTAGGCTGACATCAAGACGTGAAATGGTGATTTTTGATAATAATAATAATAATACATTTTATTTAGAAAAGCGCCTTTCAAGGTACCCAAGGACACTGTACAAATAAGTAAAATCAAAAATTTACAAAAAAAACCCCTACTAAAACACAATACAGCTAAATCCTTGATTAAATTCACCGATAGTACAAACAGTACAATCAGATAGGGACATAGATTACATACAAAAGTCAATAAAAGGTTAATAAAAACAATTCAAGGTTAAAAAAAACAGAGAAAGCATAAACACCCTCAAAGGGCATACAGGAGTATACTGAGCACAAGTCGAAGACTAAATCTAACTGTTAGAGAAAAATCATGGAAAGTGTGTAAATTGAAATTAAGGGACTGATAGGAAAGCTAAGCGAAAAAGGTAAGTTTTTAACTTAGTTTTAAAAATGGATATACTTGTGCTTTGGCGTATCTCAAGCGGCAAGGCATTCCACAGTTTTGGACCTGCCACACTGAATGCCCTGTCACCCATGGAGCGAAGCCGAGATGCGGGGACCACTAAGAGACATGTATCAGTAGAGCGAAGGGTGCGAGATGGCAAATAAGGGATGAGGAGTTCTGAGAGGTACGTTAGGATGATGCCAAGTTATGTAGGGATTTATAAACAAGGAGCAGGATTTTATAGTGAATGCGGTAATGGGACAGGAAGCCAATGCAACTGCTGAAGGATTGGAGTAATATGTTCCCAGACATAATAGTACAGTACCGTGTTTAAAAAAAATAAAATAAAAAATGCAGCCTTGATGAGCATAAGATACTTCTATATGCATGCCCCTTTTTTACATTTGAGCCCCTGCCCTTGAGGAACACTCTGCACGTCCCTGTAACCCATTATATTCCATTATCTCGCCTTCAATTATCATCTATACACAACCATATTCACATTCACAAAACATTGGAAACATTAATAACACTAACATATCAAGATTGTAAATCTGCATCTGAAATCAAACAATGAAATGCTGATTCAATGAATCTGACACTTACCTGTGCAACGACATCAGAAATAGAGGCACATCCCACCAGGAGACTGTGCTTGTGCTTCAGAAGGATTCCAGCATGAGTCCAGGCCTGAAACCAGAGACAAGAGCTAATATCAACTGTCACTAATACAATCCACTTTTTTCCTGATGAGCCTCCTGCATTTTAGATTATAGGAGGCACTTCCAGTTTGGGAATGTTGCACTCAAAAATTGAGACAAACCAATTCAAATCATAAGGCTGCGCTACAATTTACAAATAATCCTTATCCGTCTGAGTGACTAAATAAGCTGTAAGATTTCTTTCATGTTCTATTTTGAGACGTAAGCTTGATATTTAATGTGAACGGGTTATTGAACGGGTTATTGGCTGCATGTAAATGCAGTCAGAGACTACGTTTACATGCAGCCAATAACCTGTTAAAAACCGGAATATTAGCAATAAATCGGTCGCGCACGGCCATGTAAACACCGGCAATAACCCGAATATGCTCATACCGGTTTTTAAAAACCCGAATATTATACCTGGGGTACCCCTTTTCTAACCCGAATATTTGGTCATGTAAACGCGTATAGATATATCCCCATCAAATGGAGCATATGTTTGCTCCTCATTTCAAGCGGCAGCGCGGAGCGAGAGTAATGTTAAACGCAATCATCTCTTCCTCAGTTACAGAATAAACATGAATGAACACCTGAAGGTATGTTGTAATATACAGTATACTTACTGAAAGGCATCATAACTCGTGTAATCGCTTAACCAGTGTTTCAGCAGCGGAACGACGTCAATAAAACAGCTTAGTTTGTCACATACATACATATAGTAGCATTATATTTACCTCAGCATAAGTCATCCAGTGTTCACAACTTGTTGGTTCCTAGAGAAATAAACTATTGCACTAAATAAATGCACTATATTAGCCTATATATTATATTTTACTTAACCTGTTAATGATATCTTGATTATTTAATGTGTTTAAAATAGCTTTCATGAAAATGACAGCAACTGTGAAATTATTACATTTCAATAACGAATAAAACATAAGTTAATGCAAAAACGGCCTTATGTTCAGTGTACATGTTTTCATACAATGTGACTGTTGGGTGTTGATTATTATATCTAAAAAATAAATAGCATCTGAATTTAGGCTAAAAGTCTAGGCTCTGTTGTTAACCTTTAATGTTATAGTAATATGCGGGCGTACAGCATTAGGCTAGCAGATTTTTGTTAATCCTTGCAAAACGTTTAATTGAAATTGAATTAATTTAAAGACAAAGAACATTTTTTCATTAAACCACTGTTTAAAAAGAAAAAGAAAAAAAGAAGCAATTTTGGCTTTCTAAGCCCCGCCCACCGAACCGAACCGAACCGAGACGTCAAAACCGTGGGAAGAACCGAACCGTCGGATTTGTGTATCGTTACACCCCTAGTACCTACCGTCTATGGTACTGACCAGAGCCCGTCTACGGAGAGCCTGGCCACTCCCTATTAAGTCCTGTTGTACCGAATTTTGGTTGTAGTTCCACCAGAGTTCAACTGGGGGCGATCGCCCATGAGTGCAAAATGAATAATATAATAATTTGTTACATTTATATAGCGCTTTTTCTGGGACCTCAAAGCGCTTTACATGGAAGCGGGGGAATCTCCTCATCCACCACCAATGTGCAGCATCCACCTGGATGATGCGACTGCAGCCATATTGCGCCAATACGCCCACCACACACCAGCTTACTGGTGGAGAGGAGACAGTGATGAAGCCAATCAACTATTAACTCACTTTAAAACACCATTGAGTATTTGTTTCATATGCCGGTCGCGGTTTAAAATAGTTTCAAGTCAATAAATATGTTATATTTAGCATTTTATATGAAGCTATGGGCTATCCTTACCTAGCACGTACACTGTAAAAATTATTTATTCATATGAAATAACCATAATCACACGAAAATCACACACAAATCACATATACTTCAAATCGTGCATTTATTAGCTTCTTGTTTCAGGTGAAGAGATGTTACTTTAGCTTTGTTACCACTGATGTCAGAACGAGGAAGTCATGCAGAAGAGGCAGGATAATGTTCACGTTGAACCACGTGAGATGATTGACAGCTGTACAGCCAATGAGCGAAGAGGAGACACAGAATCACAGATCCTTTATGAGTGATGATTTCTATTCAAAATAACGAACGTTACAGATTTATGTTATGTTATATTTATGTTACCTCTCCGCACAACATATCGAAAGCATTGCTACCTAGTTCCTTTGCGAATGACGTATCGATCTAGCCAAATCAGGTACTCAAGATGGCGGCAGACAAGTTTTAGAAGTGAGTGACTTCAGTGAGGAGACGTTGGTGATATCATCTGATATTCATGTATAGTGATGCATTTGCATACTATATATTGATGATAACATTGCAAAGCCATTAAAATAAACATTATTCATGACTCATGTAGTTTTATATTACAGTATCCACTACTATTACTAATTCTTGGGTCTGATTTTTAATGCATTTTATCTGATCAAAATATTAAAATTAACAGTAATATTGTGAAATATTATTACACTTTAAAGTAACTGTTTTCTATTTTTATATATATTTCAAAATGTAATTTATTAATTACTCCAGTCTTGGTGCTCAAGAAACGTTTCTAATTATAAGCAATGTCCTAAACAGTTTTGCTGCTTAGCATTTTTATAAATTTCCATTTGTTTATAAAAAAAATACTTGGGTTCAATCTCTAGTCTAGAGACATAACACTTTAAACAAAACATTGCTGCAGTTTAACCTCCATTGAGAGGTACAGGACGTTCCGTGTGGGTTGTTATTTATCCAAAGGAGCTTGATGGTTTTCCAGATCTGAATAGGCTCTGATGCCTGGCTGTACCACACGATTAAACACACATACTCTCTGACCATCTGTGCCAGGCAGATGAGCCAGATCTAACGGTCAGAGCAAAAACATATATGACATTACGACTGAATATCTCCAGGGATGGAATGTGACTCACCATGGCGTCAAGTAAAGGAAAAGCAGCCAGATAGAGAAACGCCTTCCGGGTCTTACTCCCCACAGAATCATCCACATGATGCAGTTTGTTAATGATATAATACCCAAGATCTGTGTAGGCTAAACAAGGAAGAGTGAGAACAAGATTAATTTGTACATTTACCAATAATATACACAAATAGTCCCCTTGGAATTATAAGGTTCCTTCTATCTGCGTTCTGAGCAGTTTTGAGATATTGAGCTTCAAAGTTTTTGCATTACATATAGGAAAATGTGTATGGGGAACAAGTTTCTTTCAAACATAAAAATAACAGGGACCCTAAATGTACAAAACATATCACATAATGTAAATAAGTTGTCACAGAATAAGATTATGTGAATAACTCAATTTTGACAAAAATGTCAGATAGAACCTTATAATTCCAAGGGGACGAAATGACATGCAAGGACACAGAAGTTCTAATATTATATTATAATACTCTGGGATAGGGATCCCTGTGACCCTACAAGAACAAGTTGTTTGGAGAATGGATGGATAATATAATATAATAATATAATTTTAAAAATAACATGCTAAGACATAGAAGTTCTCATCTCCCATGTTTTTTCCATTTTCCTCAGTAGAAATTTTCAAATGAATATTAAAGCTGCAGTCCGTAGCTTTTTCCTCTTTGTCACCATCTCTGTTCGAAATCTGCAATTGCAGTTATTCGCGGAATTATCATCTTTACGTGGGTTGTAAATCGGCATGAAACAGCGCGGATTAATACAGTGTTTTGAGGCGAGTGCTGCTGTCAATCACCGCGCTGTGTGGATACTGGCATTCAGAATCACAGATTCACTTTTTGAAAGTTTGACCAACATAAGAATTTTCACCGGAAAATATCTTCTGAACAAGTAAGTAACATCCATTTTTGTTCTGATCAACTAAGGGGGAAAAAGCATTCGACATGACAAGCGATCGTTAGATTTAATCAACGCGCTTTACAGGAACTGTGCAAATTATAGCCTACTTTGTTCTCAAATTGTTCATGTTAAATGAACGTGACTAACGTTAAATTTAATGTGTTTTATGGTTACCTATGTAGTTCAGAATTCATATTCTCCATAATAGCAAAACGAGAAAGGCACAACAAAGGAAACTCCATAACTGTGCGAATTAAGAAAACAGTGGTAGGCTACTGTTACACGATTGAACTATTGAAATGTCTTGTTCAGCCGTCTCTTCTTCCGTTTTGAACCCCTTCAAAACACGGAGTTCACGCACCATCCAAAAGCCCCGCCGATGTTTAAATCCTTGTGTTCGCATGAGACGGTTTCTTTCTCTTTCTCTAGCCACCTTAAATCCGAAGTACGAAGTCTTTTGGGTTTTATAACTGGTGAATATCCAGTTGACACTGATGATTGTTGTTTGGATCTTTCTGGATGCCATAAGTTTAATTATGTAAAGTGCTGCGAGAAAAGCCTGTACATCTCTCCTCACGCGCAGTATAGCCGAAACTCCTTCTTTATGTATACGGGTGTGACGTAATGACGCAAAGACATGCTCGAATTTCCCGCGGAAACCCACCAGTACCACTGGAATTAAAATCATTATTACAAGCTTACCGTTTTGAATCTAGCTATGGCAAGCAGATAGTTTTGACCACTGGCAGAATATGTTTTTTTTTAAAATAATTATTTTGGATTATTTTTAATTTAAAAAAGTTATGGACAGCAGCTTTAAGCTAACCATGTTTTAACATTTGACCATATTTAACATGCTAACATTCTAAAACAATGTACTAAGACATCCTGTACTTTAGATTAATGTATGTGTGTCAAACACCTGACTGTGTGTATAAATAACAAATATGGGAAATGAAACTAGACATGACTAGGTTTGTGATCAATGAAGTAATCGTTAAACCAAAGTCTTCTCTACCTAGTAACAAAACCGTCTGCCTATGAAGAACCAATCAAATTAATGTCATTATGCCATACCTCCCTATTCTATAAAAACTGTTGTATCCGTGTTTTCGGTGGGATTCTCAATGGAAATTGTCTGAGATCCTCCGGCCTGGTTTATTCTTGGGAGATTCTCTGAGAACTGCTCGAGAACTCCTGGCCGTAATAAAGAGCATTAGAGGACAATTGCTGAAGTCTGTCTGTCATTGAAGCTGCGCAGCATGAACAAGTAAGTTAGAATTATTTGACCCAGCTGTAGTCGAGCTAGGAGACTCGCCAGAGTATAGTGAGAGACAATATAGTAGACGCGCTAGGGTATAGGGTAGAACTTGGCCGAGCGTGGATGAGTTGACACGCTAGAGTAGTATTATTGCTAGAGTAGTTAGGTTTGGGGAAAAAAATCCATCACAGTGTGCAGTGACGTGATCCACAGATGGATGACGCAGCTCTACAAAACACAGTGACTGCAAATGGGCATAACATGTCTGAGACTGCACGCAATATGATGGAGAGTGACCATGTTATGTTAACAGACCATAAGTTCTTCATTTAAAAGCACATAATTAAGTGCGGCAGACAGGTGTTGGCAAAGTGGTAAAAAATGCATGCCCTCCTCCAAAAGGGTGGTGGTTTGTGTCCTATATCCCTCGAGGTTACCCTGGTAACATTCTTTCTTCATGCACTCATAGCAGTAACTGTCATATGGGCACTGCAGAGCAGCTGAAAATAGCTCAGATGTTTTGCTTTGTGTGTAAATGCAAATAAATTTGGGGTATTCATTCTTCATTATCCTTCATTCTTCTAATAAAATGACTAATTACACTGTAAATGTAGACTGTTTAAAGACGATTGGACCGTTTTTAACCACAACCCACAAACTTAAGTATTTGTAATTTGGTAAATATGGGTGGCAGAACTTATTTCCTGCTGAGTAGGAGTGCAGTATTGCCCAATTTGTTTAATGACAATATAATAATAGAGGATGAACGAAGATCCGAAAATAAATGTAAATCTACTACCCCCGTGAGTTTGGATAATTTGTTTGAGAGAGGCCTCTCCATTCACAGTGAGTACACTGGACAGGCATATGTAGTAACCTGGCAAAAAAGCCTTTCCGTCAACACAGCGGATGAACCGTGTTTGGAATATAATGTTCCTTTGTGCAATGACTTTTCCAGAGAATAGTTACATCTGCCTTCTATGAGTAGAGTCTGCGTGATTAAGACCATTTGAGGTCGTTCTCCAGTCATAATAACACAGCTCACTAAGTCTACCATCATGACATATTTGTTTAGAAAAGTGCAAAACAAAACAGTGTTCCCTGTACATTTAGTACAAATTCATGCAAGAGGTGGAGTGAGGAAATGATAGACTGGCAGACTGACCAATGAGAGAATGGAATATTATAGCCACGGTTCCTGCAGCGACCATACAGAGGACCGCCTTGGTTCTGTCCCGTTTGCTGTTGACAAACACCAGCCCTACGTTCTTGAAATCACTCATTGGGCCTGTGAAGAACTTCATGAGGGAGTAAGCCAGACCATAGCTGGCCAACATTTCCACAGCATCCTCTTTGACTGCTGCTATTCCCCTGTTTAAAGCCTGTAGAGGAAGAGAGAAAAATTATACAAATTTATCAGAAACACCATTTCTTCAAGCATTATATAAAAAAACAGGCTATAGTAGAGTGTCTAAGAAATGGTGACAAACTATCAGTCCTCATGGGATTCTTTAACACAAAGAGGGTGTTATAACCAAGATATACAGCACAATCCCTGTATCAACTCACTAAATGCCTTTCATGGCATGTTCCCCAGAAAAGGATCTAAATGTGAGGACTGGTATTTGCTACACTGGATAAGTTTGTGTTACACAGGACCGCTGGCTTCTCTCTCTTTTAAGCTGAATATGTGTAAAAAAACAAACTTTAGTAGACTGTCCAAACACTATCAAGGAACAAAGCAGAGTTATATGATTACATTGATTCAGGGGACTTTTATTGAGATAAACACCTGAAAAGTAATCAGAATAAAAAGTCAATGTAGTCTCAGACCTCTCAAAGAAAATGCAGATAGAGTAACTAAAGTGTCTAAATGATAACCGACTATATTGTGACAATAAAGCTGTAAAAACTGTTCATATACCAGAATATATCCCCGTCACATGAGAAGGTGATTAGTAAATGTGTCAGATGTCAAACTTGTTGGAAAATGCTGAGGTGTAGATAAGTTCTACTTGCTCTTCAAGTTGTAGGTGTTACTGCACAATTAAATAACCATTGCTGACTGTCCCTGACTCTAACCTGGTGGCACCATTCTGTAATATTTACTGTTTAAAGAGAACATTGCTTATGTTTAAATCTTAAGACTCAATTGGATGAAACAGTAATTAATCAGTCATAGAATTAATAAGCAGCAAGGCCTGTACAATTAGAGATAAAGTCAAAAGGACACATGCATGTACGCTTTTTTCCCTCCTTATATGCTGCCTTCTTCTGACTCTCTTTGTCTGCCACTTCATCTCCAACGCCTTACAACAATGTGCAGAGAGATAATGGTTGTCTGTTACTGTGGGCAGACAGGCTTTTAGGGTTCCTGCTCACATTTCTTCTTTCTGCTATAAGTGATTATGAACAATGTATTTTGTATCTAACAAAAACGAAAGGTAATATTTCATTCCAGTTTTCCCCAAATCAAATGAATTCTTCAGTGTAGTGACTTGCATCCATCAAATTCATACTAATTTCAAAATGAAATGTTCTCATTTTATGATCTTTACTTACCAAAAAAATAATTTGTCATCATGACAACTGAGGGATTGCATCAACACACATTTCCTCATCAACTGTCAATTGTACCAGCTGGATCAACCGATATGGCCAATAACAATACAGATAATTTTACGTTTCTAATAACTGATATTTAAAGCCAGTTTATAGTTTTATTTCTGCTTTTTTAACACAATAACTTTTCATTATACTACAACACTAAAACATTATAAATATAATAAAAACATTTAACCATTATAATTATTATTATGTAATTGTTAAGCTACTGAATAACATTTATTCTCCAGTGTTAAAAGAATTACATTTGTTAAATTTTCCAGTGAAAAGTGTCACAATCCAAACAATTATGAAATAATGCTATTAAATTATTTTAAAAACAAATATCAATACACAGACTATCGGTCTGTCTATAATGCCCTCAAACATTTTTTTTTAATCTATGGAACTCATGATAATGAGAAAGACTTTCCAATGTGTAGAGAAAAGATTTAAAACCTCGGGAAGAAACATAAGAGCATCAAAATGAGATGTGAATTACATGAATAAAATATTTAGCCTAGCAGCCAAGGGTTTTTGTAGCAAACCCTTTTAAACATGAGACTGCGATAAAAAAAAAAAAATACTGTAAGCCGCAGTACATTTGTTAATGGTTGACAAAAACAAGGCCAGTTCACTCAGAGGTGAAAACAAAATCAGCCCATCCAAAAGTGCACATTCATCTCTGTCAAATTGCTTTTGCATTGTTCGGTGTGACACACGTTATTGGATGC
Organism: Semotilus atromaculatus; assembly: GCA_031834385.1. Classification (NCBI taxonomy): domain Eukaryota; kingdom Metazoa; phylum Chordata; class Actinopteri; order Cypriniformes; family Leuciscidae; genus Semotilus; species Semotilus atromaculatus. The sequence goes on along the minus strand of JAULUF010000044.1, from coordinate 29,619,232 downwards.
GCTGTATGGCCAGCCAGCTGTTGACGAACACAGCTGATCGGCTCATGTTGTTTGTGATGATGATGCTCTGTTAACGAAGGGCCGCTGTTTACCCGTTTCTTTACGAAATAAAAGCACAGGATGGCCCTAACCTATAAATTACGTTAGCAACAACGTACTATGTATGCGCGAGTCAGATAAACAGACCTTTTGAGAGATGCCATTGCTGCAGTGTCCAGCTCCATGGATACACAACCTTACGTCATGAAGGGCTGTTTTTAATGAACAATTCATTCACACTTGCCTGTTCGCCGAGGTCGATGGCTATGTTGGTAATGGCCAGCGGCACCAGGAATCGGATGAGAGGCAAGTAGTGCGTGAGCGCTGGGAATTTCACCATGTTCGCCGGGAAGACAGCGGCAGCACTGCCAAAATCAGCTGCTCGGATCTGGAAGGATGAGAGGCCGGTCACCGCCTGTCGAGTTCTGAGTGTTTTCTAGCAGAAATCCACCGAGATCAGGTCCGTCCCTGCCCTCCTACACAACAACAGCATCATAAACAATGTTCTGGTGCATGGGAAAATAGGAGGGTCACCAGAAATTTCTGCTGACGGCTTCTCCATTGTTCATCCATCAGTGGAGAGGAAAAAGATACATATAATCGGCCGCGGCGATTAAGTGCGGCACAAGCCATATACATGGAGTCCCTCAGCCAGCCGCTATTCTGCTGTAGATGGCCACTCGGTTTACTGTACTTAAATCATCATCCTTCCTTAACAACACGTGGGAGACGGTCACTGCATAAAGGCCACTCCTCTTCTAAACGTCACCTGCTGCGTGCAGAGACAGACATAGGCCTACACTGCTGAACAACACACGGCTGTCCAAAACCGAATTCATTCTCAGATAACGGCTTGCCAGAGAGGTCTGGGCACTGCACAAGTGGATGAAATGGCCGGCCGTCCTCCCTGTATCTTACCTGGCTGGCTGCATGTAGGCCTACACCTTAATTTGACCTGAAATGTTAGCGCAATAAACACACATTTCAAATTGAGACAAAGACATTAAACTAAAATTTAGTGACGCTCAATAATCTCAGTGAAAACCGAACATCTTATTTTTCGGCCAGTAGGTGGGGCTGCGGAGCAGGCAAGTCTTGAGAGAAGCACTGCTGTCTGTCAAACTGCCAGGGACCGTTCACCCATATTTTGCATAAATCACAATCATGCATACTATCTTTATAAACGTGACCGACATCTCCTTTTGTGCCCAATGTGTTTACTCCTTCTTTAGAGAGAGACGTTTTCACATCTACGCAGCCCAAAAGAAACTTTTTTATATACAAAAGCTACTAGCAAAAATATAATTAGTTCAAATTAATAAATGTAGTAGTATTGTCCCTTTAGGGAAATTCTTTTTCACATTTCCAGAAACGTTTTGCCTCATACATATATTCACGGCACATATAGACATATTTCATACACAATAGACATTTGACATAGCCATATATGGGAGAGACATATATCATTGCACTGTATAAGATTTATTTTATCTGTGTGGCTTTGACCTTATTGAGTGTTTGGATAGCTGAAGGAATTAGGCTTCTGCTGAAGCGAGTTTTATTGCATCTTATGCTTCTGAACCTCCTGCCAGAGGGTAGGAGTGAGAAGTATCGACTTAGTGGGTGAGTAATGTCCAGGGATATTACATGAGCGATACGTGTGATGGCTTTGGTGTTTAGTTCATGTAGATTTGGAGTGGGCAAACCTATTATTTTGGTGGCGATATTGGTTATCTGGGTAAGTTTATTTCGTTTTTTTACAGTAAGCATGTTGAAAAAGCAGGTGGAACAGTATAGTAGGATAGGTTGAACAATGCTACAGTAGTAAGAGTAAATGGGGGGCAACATGAAGTCCTTTTAGTTTACGCACCGCTGACAATCTTTGGGTCCCTTTTTTCTGTATGTCTGTTGTGTGGTGTTCAAAAGTGAGGTTATTGTCAATTATGAGTCCAAGATATTTGAAATGGTCTACTATCCCTACTGTTCGTTGTTAATGATAATGGGGTGGTGGAATTGTGCCGATCCAAAAGCCATTTCTTTTGTTTTGCTGGTGTTGAGTTTTAGATAGTTATTTCCACACCACTGCGTAAAGTGAGAGACTGTGTCAAGATATTCTGTGAGTGTCTGTGAGTAGTCCAAGGATTGCAGTGTCATCGGCATACTTAAGGAAAATGATGTTGGATGAGGGGCTGGTACAGTCGTTTGTGTAGAGGGTGTAAAGAAAAGGGCTTAAAACACAGCCCTGCGGGGCTCCTGTGTTGGAGGTCAGTATAGGTGTGGTTGTTGAGCTTACCCGCACAGCCTGTTGTCTGTTGGTTAGGAAGTTGTGAAGAAGATTTATCAGGCGGGAGGGGACATTGAGGTGGAGCAGTTTCTGGATCAGTAGATGTCTCTGAATGGTGTTAAATGCAGAGGTGAAATCTGCAAACATGATCCTGGCAGTCGTGCCTGGAGATTCCAGATGTTGTAGGACAAGGTGCAACAGGCATGCTACAGCATCCTCAGTGCCTCTCTTGGCCTTATAGGCAAATTGGAGGGGATCTAGATGTGGACAGACGTGTGGCAGGATGGTTTGTAGCAACAAATACTCCAGACACTTCATCAGGATGGGTGTAAGGGCAATGGGCCAGAAGTCATTAAGATCTTTGGGACGTGGTTTTTTGGGTACTGGAATTATTGTAGCTGTTTTCCATAGGATAGGGATGTTGCATATATCGAATAGCTCAGTAATTTCTCTTTTATGGGGGCTGGGGCCCACCAAGGGCCTCAGCAAACCTCCAAGGGGTCTAAAGGACGACTTAAACATATTTAAAATAATAAATTATTATTAATATAGACCAGTCCTGTAGAATAGTACCTACCAGCAGAGTTCAGATCCAAATACTGTAAGAACAGTAAAAGGAGTTACCAGATCAGTGGGCGAGGCCATAAACAGAGGGGCATTTTCAGTGCTCCTGAAGATCTGAATTGCCATATTATATTTGCAGGGAAGTAGATCTCCAGGAACTGGATTGGGAACCCCTGATATAGACCATTAGGCTACTTCTGCATAGAATTGGTTCCCATTAATTACAGGACTTATTTTTTCAAGCGCAGATTGACTTGGTCAGTCAGAAACATACTGTATGAAAGTGCTAGCAAAACATGCTCCAAAATATTTTATAGATTTCCTAATGATACATTTTTGGCACAATGAAATGTAAACCATACAAGATCAAGTGATGTTTCTTTTAGCCATTATGCTCACAAAATCTGAAACCATTTACCGATTAAAATCAGAAAAGATTCCTCCATTCACAAATGTCTAAATCATCTCTTGGCATTTCTTTACTCTTTCATCAAGACATTTCATTACAAAGTGTCAGTAAACAATTGATTTGAGATGGAGGCAGCCTGTTGTAATGCTGCATGCATGCTTCATCAGATGCTTGTGAATTATTAAACTGTGGCCATTTCCCATTTCCTGCCCACGCTGTGTACATTGCTCTTCAAAGTAATAAATGGTCAGACCGTTAAGAGGATGTCATCTGAAGGAGGCATCAGTGGAAGAACACAGAGATCTTAAAACGAATGGAACACTAAACTAGCTTAATGTAATACCTACAAATTTAGAAAAGCAAAAGAACAAGTCTCAATTTATGGTTACATTTTTATTGTAATTAAGCAAAGCAATAATTAACCTTGTAAACTAATGAAAAACATTTTAAAATAATCTCCCATCCCAGCTGGAGGTGCAGCTATGTCTAATATAACCACAGCAAAGATTTATTTAGAAATGCATCCTTTTATCCAAAATTACATTGGTAGCAGAATAATGATAACAAATCTTTACATTTATCAAAATTTAAATAAAGGAAAAATTATCCCAATAAATGCAAGAACTGCCATGTGGAAAGCACAAATGATTGTACAATAACTCCTGAGTTCTGTAGATTGTGTGTGATTGCCGTATACTCTTTAAAGTGTAGTTGTGTTTGATTGTCCATCTGAGGGTTGATTCCACTTTGGCCTACCACGTTCATCAAATTTGGAGGACTTTTTGGGTACAAGTGCATTGTAGTGTCTGTCATCTTCTGTAAGCAAGCAAAGAGGAGGCCAGTCTTCCCTGTGGTCATTCGGGTAGTATGTGATAAACTCTTCTGTGTCACACTTATACAGCCGAACGACCCGGATCGTCTGTTGAAGGGAATGACCCAGGAGGCACATCTCCACCTAAACAACATTACATCAGGAGAGGTTCCTTCATAAAAATACGATCACTTCAACCATTTAAACAATTGCATAAATTAAAGGTAGGGTATGCAACTTTTTTTTTTTTTAAACACTTTTTGTTATACTAGTTGAAACGCTCATCAAATCTTAACAACAATCAATAATAGAAGTGGTCTAAATATTAAAACATCTACATATATCTTCTGTGGAAGTCTCAGGACCAGAAAATGTCCGTCCAATCATTGCATAAGCTGTAAACATCTGCGTTTCCATACCACCACACACCCTGCTCGCGCAGACATCACACGTCATCAGTGTGTTTCTGTAGACAGCCTTTTACAGTTCCTCCTGTTACAGTACATCCTCAGACTCAGATTTATGTTTCTATGTAAACACCATCAACGCCCAAATGAATCTGCAGCAGCCAGGTGCTACAAGTAAGAGCTCTGTAAGTTGTTTACGTTCATTATTATTGTAATGTTATGTGCTTTGAGACATTAGGTAATCTCATGCTTTCAAAGCTAGCTTGCTACTACTAGCCTCTCTGAAATTGCCACCCCTACTTTTAAATGACAGTAGAATAATAACAGTCCATAGTAGTTATTATTCATTCATGACTGGTCCAGTATTAAATAAAGTGAAAAGTTATTTTGTAAACAAATTTTTGCTCACCTGTTCTAGCCCACCACTGAATCCTACATGTCTGAGATGGTTGGCGAGGAAGGTCTTGGGGCCTCTGGACGAGTCACGAGCAAAGAGGAGCCAGCAGAACTCTGGTACATCAGAGCCCTTCTCCATATTGGAGTGCAACTGAATGGCAGTCCTCAGCATCAAGAACTTCAGCGCTTCCAGAAGCTCATACTCCTCATCATGACCTCTGAACACCTGCTGGCACATGCGCTCCCTCTCTTCAAGAGTTTTACACTCAACAGCCTCTTGCCACTAAAGACAAAGCAATAAAATATTGTCAGCAGGTACAGTTAAGTTTGGAGTCAGTAGGATTTTAATACTTTTATTAAGCAAAGACTTAAAATAGAAAAACAGATACATTCAACTATAATAATATTTTACAATATTTTTTTTTTCTTTTGATAAAAAAAAATACAGCATTTGTGAGCATAAAAGATTTAAATATTCATACATAAGCAATGAAGAAAAATAACAAAAATAACCTTTTTCTTCAGTAATTCCAGACATTGCTCAAGATGCAGTACTGTGCTCATCCTGCTTTCAAATGGAAACCGCCACTCCTTAATAAAATCCTTATCAGAATGCATTTCTTTTGGCCACTATAACAAATCCAAACCAAATTAATTGAACACATAACAACATTCTATATTAATATGCTGCTTTGTGGAAGTCCTGAATTAGTAGGCATGTGATAAGGATGCCTAATGTCTAAACGCAATAAGGCTAAATTACCTTAATGATGTCAGGGTCATGTAACCAGGCAGGAAGCTGTTTGGATTGGCTGAGCACCTGGAAGAGTGTCGCCCTCAGGGCACAATAGTTATCACCTCTTACTAAGCATAGATTGAATTCACTGGCTATTGCTTCATAACCCTGAAAAAAGATGTGGATGAGAGCAGGTTCCTTTAAAATGGCCCCTATTATGATATTTTAAAGTTTCCTAATGTTGTTTTGGAGTCTCCTACAACAGGTTTACATGCATCAAACGTCAAAAAAACTGTTTCATTTTTACTCATAATATACATTTGCACATCACCAGATTTGAAATGATTCTCAAACGACTTGCCAAATGAATCAATCTCTCTAAATCCCTGCTTTCTGCGAGCTACTCTGCTCTGATTGGCCAGACAGCTCAGTCTGTTGTGATTGGTTTACCACGTACAGCACGCATGTCGAAAACAAAAATTCTCATTGCCATAACACCGACAGCTCTGCCTGTCCTGAGGCTTCCTTCACCGTAAACTAAACACAGTAACGAACAATAAAGTCGATTTTACCATATCAATCCGAGCGCGAGTCCGATGATGAAACACTAGAAGAACCATTCATTCAACCCGAACCTCCATCGCAAGGACGACTCGAACAGGACGTTTCAGTGATTCACTACTCAGTTTGAGGTACATTAATAGATGTTGCTATTCCTCACCATCAGCATTAACAAGTGCATGTCCATCAACCGATTATTTTACTTGTACTAATTTATTTACGGAGTATGTTTCTAATATATTGCGGTAAACACGTAGAAACTGTATCAATAACAGTGCATGTAGGCTATGCAATGTATACATTAGCCAAACTCTAGCGTGAATGACTGATGTAACAAACATTGGTAAAACAAATCTTGCTCCATGCTTAATCTTTCCTCAAAGTAGTGAGAACGACAGACAATCTGCATTAATAGACAGAGTTTTATGTAATAGTGGCCCACAGCTGATTATTGAGACTCCGATATTTGAGAAGCAGTTGTCAGTAAAATAAAGATAACAGGAAAAGTTTAGGATTATACTGCTGTAGTATCATGGTAAAGATTCATTTTAACCACAGATTATTCACATGCTCGTCCTTGGGCAGTGGAAAAAAAATGTCTTTACCGTCACATTGTAGAGCACAGCGTCTCCTCGACATGATGCAATCCAGTATTCACAGGACTCAGCTGCCGGTTTGAGGTTTAAGTTTCCCGGGTGCGCGCGCAATAAGTGGGCGGGCTAATGTTTCGTCTTGACGTCACAACGAAACGGCTTATTACTCGTTTGGAGTCTTTATAAGACAGTAACTTTATATACGGTCCACTTTCAGATTTAAAACTTTGTAGGATATTTTCATTCACTTAGAGCTATATTACACACTACATGAAAGGTAATTTTCAAAAATCCATAATAGGGGCCCTTTAAAAAACACAGTAATGTGTAAGAGAAGAAGACTCACCTTTCGGATAAGCTGACTTTTAATGGTATTGCCTTTCCATTCTCTCTCGCTGTAGGTTTGAAGATCCTCTGCAGCTGACACACTGCTCTGGGCCTCACCAACAGCCACTGATGGGAATAAAGACACCTCTAGCTCAGACAAAAACAACCTCACAGACATATCTCCCACATTTTAATACAGACTGAACATTCAAACTGGCCACTACCTGACTTTGACTGGTGCTTCTCCAGCAGTTCTTGTTCTATTTCCTCTTCTCCTCTGTACAGGTCCACCTCACTAAGAAACAATAAGACTCACTGCAAATAGGTGCATAGTAACTTGTGTCACTTCCTTAATCTAGTAAACGGTGCATAATATTTGTCATATAACCATATATCTATGGTTATATATCTCTCCTGCATTTGATTGAGTGATGCAGGAGAAAAGTGATTAAACACTGTTCTTGCATGTTAAGTTACATTTTCTACATAGCAAGTAAAAATAATTTTATGTCAAAGCAAACTTAACCTGGTCTAAAAATGTATATTGTACATATAAATTAATTGCCATTGTATAAAACCATGTATATTATTTGACCAAATATGAGCTATTAATGATTAAAAGAAGCATTTTACCAAAACTTAAAATGATAGTTTTTTTCTTGAAATCCAAATGTAAACTTTGAAATGTAAATTAAATGTAAATGTATTCTCAAATGATTTGTTTTCCTCCTTGACATGACAAAGCTAGTTTAACCTCAATTTCACATGACCGTAGACATCCAGAATTATCCTTAGGAGTATTAATTTTATCTTCTGTAATGTATCTTTAACTCGAGGAGTACTTTACACAGCCATTATACTGCACTGCATTGAATCAGCTGAATTGACAGGAAAAATTACCCTTTTTCATCTTCAGCAGACCTTGTTGTCTTCATCAGATGTTGCTGGGATAAATTACTGTCAATATGAGTAGATTGGGCCTCCTCCTGAGCACGTTTTTGCATACTGCGGGTAGATTCAGAGCTTCTCTCAGGTCCAGGAGAATAAGCATCCTTTCCAGCAGCCCGGCCCTTTACTTCTGCTTTCTGACCTTGAGTGCTCTGTGTCGATCTAACAGAGGACCAGTTATGTCCAACAAGAAATAACATATGCTTAGATTAGAAAATGTTTACAATTATTGACAAATATTATAACTTTCAACTTCCAATAAAACATTTTTTTTTTTAAATCAGTGCTATGGCATACCCATGATTCTTTTTGGATTTTTTACTCTGACTCTTTTGGCCAGAATCAGACTTTGTTTTTTTGTTCATGTTTTTGACTTGGTCAGTTTGGCGATTCTGCACATCCTTCGTACCTGAATCATAATGACACATGTGCAGGGAGGTCCAACCTGCATCTCTGCATGATGGGCTGATGCAGATGGGAAATACAAATAAATACTAAATATCAAATGTGAAGCTTGAAGGTGACTAACGTTACCTTACTTTTGCACTTCTGCACATCACAATGCCAACACAAACAGCAACACTTCCGCATTCAATCAGATTCCACAATATCATAAGTGACATTACCATTCCAAATAGAAAATAGCAATTATTAATGTAACGATTTACTAACCAACCTTACCACACACAGACAAAACTGCCAAAAGGCGCTTACCTAAACTTACCAGCTTTTACTGTCCTCCCGAACGGAGCCTACACATATTTCCGGTGAATGGGGGATTAAGGGAAATGTAGTTTTCCGGAAATTCCGGCGCGCAGCCGCTTCGTGTTGGTATGTAACGTTACGCTTATTTTAATCATCGCTGAGCTTGTTTGATTATGAAGTTTTTTACGGCATAATGTGGTATGTTTGGTCTTGTTAGTGTTTGGTCACCATAGCTCAATAAAATATGAACGTTTTATCGGCATTTAGTGGAAAATATCTCAGAATGGTGTTCTCTTTTATGGTAACACTGAAAACATTTGCTGTAATATAAAATGTATTCATTTATTTTATTTTTTATATATAAAAGTTTTAGATAAATAAACCAATATAATATTTCAGAAATTTAACACTCCAAAACAAGTTGCCTGTTTTTCATATCAGGTATCTTAGAGCCGTTAAATAATTCACTACTTTTTTCATCCACTAGATGACAGCATTTAGTTAATTCAGAATTGTTGTAGGGCAGGATAACATTTCTAATAGTAAATGAATAAAAAAGGGGATCCTTTATATTATATAGCTACTGCATTCAAATAGGCTAAATGAAACATTTAGAAATAAAAAAGGGAATAGAGAAATGCAATTTGTTAACATTTCTTAATAATAAAATATCGGGTGGTGAATGTGACCACACTGCGCCTTAAGCCTTCGCCATCAAGGGGCATCAAAAGTAGGCAACACGGAGGGATTGGAGCGTAAAGCGTCAGCAAAAGAGTGTGAGAATAAAAGCAACCACAAGATGCAGTAGAGCACATTATTTGCGACGCACATTCTCGAGGCATCATCATTGTCGTACACGTGCTAATATTACAATGTTCAAAGAAAAAAAAATAAAGATGAATGTGACAAACATATTTGATATCCAGCATCTTAATATTGACGAATAGTGTGTTCGTGAGGAATGAGGATTCTCTGTGGCGCGCGCTGTGGCTTTAAATGTCGCTCCTCCCCCTTCGCTCTCCTCTGCTCTGGAGGTGCTGAAACGTCGCCTTTCTCGTCTCAGAGCACTAGCAGCCATGGCTGAAATTAAGACGGGCATATTTGCCAAAAACGTCCAAAAGCGGCTCAGTCGGGCACAGGAAAAGGTATGGGTCTAATTATGTTCTTATTTGTGATGGATCAAAAATGACTTGATTCTTAGAGGACCTTCATAATGCAAAGCATTTTGTCTTCGCGGAGTTGTCCAGCAGATGCTCCGGGTAGGGGAAGGAGATTCAGGTGTGCGATTGAACGTGAAATATTTTAGGTTAGAGGAAAATGTGTTTTCATTTGTCCTTTCTCACATGCATAGTTTACATTTTCAGTGCATCAGACCTTCAACATCATTGCTAGCGTCAGAAATGCGCAGACTGCAATCTTAGCCAGCACTGCCATTTAAAAGCGACTATGAGATGCTCTCCATGACTGAAATCCCACTTAAACCTTCGAGGATGTATCATACTTTGTGGCCTAAATATATTATGTACCTTCTTGTTGGAGAAATCATTGATCTCAGTTTGAAAACCTTGTATGACTAGATTATAATGTGCCACTGATACAGTGACACGTATTATTGTAGCCTGTCATACTGCCTAGCAATTCATTCTTATTTTGGCTAGGTGTTTTTCTATATCGATTTCCCTGGCATTTCTGACGATGAAATCCATTATTACCCAAGATGTTGGTTGAAGCTGTCATTTTCCTGCAAGGTCAGGAGAAGGGGAGGTGGGGGATGCCCTCGTCTATGCGGTATGAATACTAGCAGGGGAGATTTCCTAGTGGTCACGAGATGGTGAAGGCCGCTTAATGTGGTTGTAGAGAGAGACACGCTGCTGTCTCGCTCTGTTTAAAACGTGAAATAGCCCAAATAGACGAGGAGGTATATCGCTTTCGAGTGGTGTCTTTGACAATGGTATTCAGTAGCAGAATGAGATTTGGTTATACGGATTTTTTTTCTGCGCAATATTTTGCAGTTGGTAGCGAACTGAAAATGAAATGTCTGTCAGCTGGTAAACTAAAGGCGTCTGGTAAACAGAGCAGTAGTGGTTTTCCCAGCCCGAGCCGAGCTGCAGTAAGAGGATTGCTTTTCTTTTAATACCCACGGTTCACTCACAGACCGAGGGCCAGCTGTAGTGAGACATCGAAAGTGAAGATTCCCTTGAAATCCGTGTTTCATGTTTTCATGTATGAACTATGGGTGTCACACATTGCGGTGGTGTTTTTCAGGGTGAACTGTGCTAAAGTCGGACAGTTTTAGGTAGATGCGTGACGGAGACTTGATACATCCTTTGCCTGCCTTTGGAGTTGCTAAAAACCCTCCTAAATGTAAATAGATCAAAGCAATTCAAATGTTTTCTTATGTATTACATGTCACGTGTCTATTTTAAGTGGCCAAGCTGGCTTTTGGAACATTAGTTGCTTTAGTTGGTTTGTGCAAGACTTGACCAGCTTGACTAAGGTATATTATGTTGTGTAGGTCATAGCTCTTAGTAGTATAATTATTAGTGGTAATTATCCATCAGAACAATTTACAAATGTCCGATTATAGATGAAAGCTACTGCCCAAATACTTAAACATTTTAAGATACAGCAAAACCATTGCAACAATGTTTTTCGTAACCACACACACACACACACACACACACACACACACACACACACACACACACAATAGAGACATCAAAACCACAGTGACATCAGGCAAATGAAAACATTTTCATAATGAAGATCCTTGTGGCAGTTATTATGACTGTTTTATTTGATAGCCTCATGGTATTTAAGAAACAATCAATCATGACACTTACTTTCCCCACTTCCTGATGACTCATTATATATTGTTATAATGAATAGCAGAGCTTTGGTATGTTGCCAACAGAGAATAATATTTCCCTAATTTATATTAAATTAAGTTTTTGTCATATTCTATTTTCATTTCTAGGTTTTCTAGGTCCTATAATTTATGAATATTACCATTTGATGATGTATTTTTGAAGCCATGCAGAGAAATATCAAATCTGATCTGATTTCACAAGAGCATCATGAAGCCACATGGTTCAGCTTGAATGTTCACAATCTCTATCAATGTAACATGATTCCCTTTAGAGTTAAGACCAGCACATTTAAGAGCAGGTATACAATGTACAGCCTCTGGAACAGAATATCCTGGCCAGGGCAGATAACATGATAAGGGGTGTAAGAGATCCTTTAATCTGAGTTCTGGTGGGGACAGAATACCTCATACCAAGAGAGATCACTCATAATCCTGTTGCATACTGTCAGAGGAACATTGCAGCATTGTGACAGTGTAATTGTGAACTGGATGCAGCATTGATTGTACTAAGTGCTGTGACTTAATGTTTTACAAATATTTTCAAAGTATTTGTAAAGCAGAATGACGGTGAAAACACATGTAAATTGATTTGTCATTTTCTCATGTGTATTGCAGGATAAATATTAGCATCCACGTCTTGGGAAATCATGCATAATTGTTGGAATGGCACTGTTCCATTTGCTATAAAAAGAGATTTGCTTTTCCACTTTGTTTAGCAAAGCTATGAGATTAATTGTTTTTTTTGGTTAACATTATAAAACATTTGTCAACATAAAATAGAGGACATACTCCCCTGAATGGATGATTCAGGGTGGTGTGTCTGTTTTTTAGGCTTAAGCTGTGTTAATATTTCATAGGCTGGCTGCTTCTGTTGTATAGTGTTTCCAGTCTTCCAGGCATTGTGTCTTAGTACCATTTGCCTTCTGGAGAGTTCAGTGTTGATTCTCAGACTCTAGAAGGGAGGTTTAGGACATTTTTTAAGAGATGAGCACACACCAGAGGTGTTATTTTGGTCTTTACTTTTTATGGTGTGATACAGTGCTATATTTAAAGTAATGTTACATTTGGTACTTTTAAAATCTCTTTTAAAAATCTTTGTGTGCATTATTAAAGTATTGAGCCTGATTAGAGAGCATTACATGTATTGCATGAATGTTACTAAACTGTATCTTTGTGACCCATATTTCCTGATGTCATTTACAGTATATGTATCATGAAATGTTGGTGTCACAACACACTACCTATTGATCCATATCAAAGCCTCTACTAACATGTGTGAGTGTGTTACAAAGAAAAGACCCAGATGGCACGTTCTTTCCACCCAGGAGTAATGTGGAGCTTTTGTATGTGACATTATTCATGTTCCCAGGGGGCCGTTCCTGTGGTTTACTAACTGAGCCCTGTGCCATACTCTCACTTTTACACATGATGGGATCTAATGTCTTTACTGTATTGTATTGAACACGTCAATTATGTTTGTATAATTGTAACAATTACTTAAATGTACCACTTTATCTCTTTCAGCAAGTGTCTTAATTGCCCTCTACATCGTTCCTTTTGGTTTTATCTTATGCTATATACTATACTATACTATACTATACTATACTATACTATACTATACTATACTATACTATAAACTATGGGCCAGATTTACTAAACAAGGTAAATTAACATGAGAGCGCAATTCCATAAAACCGCCAATGATAGTGGAAAATTTTGTGCGTGATCTGATAACATGCAAACACAGATGCAGCCGGATCATTTCCATAATAGACCTGCAATCAACCAGTTTGTGTCTGGTTTCAGACGTGCTTTTTTAGTGCCTTTTTTTAGGCAGTTTTAAAACTGGTGCAAACACCAGTAAATTGACGAGCGCAAACCTTAAAAAATATCCTTGCATGATTCAGTTTTTCCTCAGTTTTTTTAAAAATTCAAATGTAAATTAATGTATCAGTAACACTTATTGTCACATTTTCCTGGTTAAATAAACATCACACTATGAAAAAAAGAAGAAACAACCAAGAGGCGGGATTTATGGCGTGAATCAATCATATCGAATCATAACCAATCATAGCACGATAGAGGCATTGCTTCCTTTCACTTGACTTTCCCCTTTTCATTCTCAATTTCCCCCACTAAACCCTTCGCATACTTTAGACTTTAGAGGGTCTGTTAAAAGTCAATGGGCTCAGAGGAGGCAAGAGACGCAAACTCACGCTGTAACTTTACCCGCTGGTGTCGCTGCTGTCGCTGCTGGACGGTGTTACTTTAGAAAACCGAGTGATCTATACACATCTTAATGTCATATTTTGTAATATTTGCGTTGTTTTATTTTTGTAGCCTACTATGCATTATTTTCTCATCCAATGTTTTGAGGAGGCACTGCTTCCCCAGAGGAAACGCCATATATATCTGCAATCTGCTGCTTACAACAAAGGTATTTTTATGGACTATTGATAGTGCTTTCACAGACCCAATGGCCACCAAAGCGCTTTACATCTTGCCTCAAACCCGTTCACCCATTCACTCACTCATTCATACACCGACGGCGGTGTCAGCCATGCTAGGCCCCATCCAGCTCGTCGGGAGCAGCTGGGGTTAGGTGTCTTGCTCATGGACACCTCAACACTTGGTCAGGTGGAATCTGTTTCAGTTTGGCTCAAAATTAACTTGCTTGTTCAGACAACTTTTTTAGGCTAGTTGGAACAACTTTCAGGGAATAATAATGTTGAGCTAAAATTGTATGTAAAAAAAAAAATCATAGATACAATGTAATTTATTTTTTAGTGTGGTTCTAAAACTTTTGAATCTCACTGACTGAATCATACGCTTTAAATAAAAAGCACAATCTGTGGTTGTTTCCTTAAGGAGCTAAAATTATGGTAGGTTTTATAATCTAATATTACATAATATTTTAGACTATGATTAACACCAGTTAATAGTCACACCACGTGAAGTACAGGTTTTAGTTTGCCTGACATAATTTTTATAGTTGGTCTGTAAGGACATACCATCTGGTTTGTCTGTACAGGTTGAACAACCCAGAGGGTTGTGTGTCTGCCAAAGCAAAACATCCATTTCCTTTGTAATAGACTATAAATACTTCTATTGTATATTGTTTGCACACAACCTGCTCACAGTATGTCCATTGGTTGTATGTTGTCAATGTATGCATGTTGTATATTATTTGTGTTAGATTATTGACTCAAGCAGTCAATATGTAAATATTCAACAGTTTAAACCTTACATAAAAAGGACATATAAAAAAATAGGTAGCTTTTCCATATTTTTAGTGAAGTTAAAATCAAAACAGGCACCCCTCTTGTTCTCATCAAATGCAGTGTTTGAGTGTCAGTTGACTGCCATTAGACACCATGGCAGTGAGGTGGTCATGTGACAGAAGTCCTCTTTTTGGCAGAAAGACTTGACAGACTCTTCCAAAAGACTTCCAAAGACTCTTCCTCCCCCGCTCCTGCTCAGCTCTTTCTTTGTGTGCATGTCATACTGTCCACAGGGTGTTCAGACACCGTTAGAGGATTCCCTCATGGGAATTCAATCATGGCTCAGCTGAATCAATAAGAAATGCTGTGTGAAGATGCTACGGATGCCATACTTCCTCTGCTGGCCTTTTTCTTTCATCTTTATAGAAATGCATTTATATGGATGACAAAATGTTTGTAATTGGTTGAGAATCATGTCTGATGTTTGGAAAAAGTAATTGATTTTTACTTGGTCTCATCATCAACATTTTGTCAGATAACTAAAAAACTGTTACATCTTGTCCAACATATTTCGAATGAATCAACCTGATTTGATTTGACTCCTTGTGTTCTTTTCTCCCAGGTTCTGCAGAAGTTGGGAAAGGCTGATGAGACAAAAGATGAACAGTTTGAGCAGTGTGTGCAGAACTTCAAAAGACAGGAGGTAAGATGAGTCTGAATAGAGCGATGCTGTTTTCAGGTGCTTTAATGGGTCTATCAATCCAGCAAATCAACCAGCCAAAAATAATTACAACATATTTGTATATTTACTCTGTCAATATTTCAAATCAGAACATTTCATACACAAGTTCATTATTAAAAACCTGAATGTAACAATAAAAATGTGTGATTAATTAGTTTTTTTTTTCCATCGACTGACACCACTAATTAAAATGCAAGCACTGTAATTATTTTTTTTAGTTTTTGCAATTTGTGTTTCAAAGACAGTAGTCATTATTTTATTTCTATACCAAATTTTACTTCCATACTAAAATGTCCATCGATATTCTTTATCTTATAATAGTTCTCTGCACTAATAGGATAAAGACTTCAAGGGTGTAGTCACATTTTCTATTTTGTCTGAAAAGTCTTTGCAGTCTAAATTATTATCATTATTGTTGTCATTACAACACTTTAATGCCACAATAAAGGCACTGTCACAATTCTCTCAATTCTTTCTTTCTTAAGAAATCTCTGTGCTACTGCAGTATCTCAATGTAACATATTAATATATTTTGGCTATTATATATATGCATTTAAAAGGATGTTTTTTTTTTTGTTATCAGAGGAACTGTCATTTCTTAATAGCCACTGTAGCCATTTTAATTCAAAGTACAAGTACAAATATTGTTTTACTACATGGAGTATGCAGTATTTTTACTAAAATAATTAATATGGAAATATCATAATTTTATAATATCATTTTGTAATATAGTTTAATATGAAAGTTGTCATGCAAGATCTTACGCTAACATTTTTGACTGATGTTTCAAAATCAATCTTTGAGTCAGTCTTTGGAATTGATTCACTAAAAGGAAAAGTTTAAACTGATTCAATGAATCAAACGTTGCTTTCAATGTTTAAATCAGAGACGCTATTAAATCATCCCTGTATAAATGCTCTCAAGCGTGTGAGTCACAAAACATCTCGAAAAACGACTTTAGGACACGTAGGCTAATTGGAAACCGAAAATCATCACAATATTCACAATGATGCTTAATTTTATATCGCAACAATTGCAATTGTACCATAGTTCATATAAGATAAATTAGATTGGCATAATTACTGCACTTAACTGCGTTTAACTGGCATTTCTTAAACAGCTCCATATTTAATACCAAGTAATTTTGTCTCAAATTTGATTCATTTGATGATGAAAAGCTATGCCATTAAATTTGTTGAAGTCTGTGTAGTCCTAGAAGTGTGTGTTTGCTGAAGAAAAAGAAGCAGTCTAATCCCACCCTCTCCACCTGTCCTCACTAATCCTGATTAGACTGCTTTATGCCCCAGTGCTTCCAGAAACACTCTGCTCACCTCCAAACTTTAACCCCTTCCTCCCCAGTCTTTTGGGCTACATCAATGACTCTCTGCTCTGTACTTCCTGTAGTCACCCTATGATGGATGGTTTGTGCAGAGAGATGTACAGGAAGAATGAATTGGTCCAATATTACATTTGATTAGTCAGAGTCAATCAGTACAGCTGGAGGAACTGCCAAAACTGAACCCACATACCATATGCTGCCAGTCTGGCTCATAAAACACCCGTTGGAGCAGATACATGGAACCATTAACTACACTGAGATATTGTGCACATCAACTATCTGCATCAAGGCTCGTGAAATACTGTAAATCTGACAATGGCTGATTGCAAGGCCTACACCAGATTCAGTGGATGTTAAACAACCCCATCCCATTTCTTCAGTCAAGCTAAAATAACTACACACACACACAAAAACTCTAGCACCTTTGCTGAGATGTTTTAATATATGAGACACATTATATCTGCTGACATAATTTCAGACTGCTGCATCGAAATGTTCATTATTTAAACATGTTGTGCAGAGTACGATTATCAGAGCTGATAGAGGTTGCCATTTGGGCTTTTCATATCAAGTCTCCTTGCAGCATTTTGCTGTCTCAGGATGCAGAAATGATTTTAATCTGCTGCATTGACTGGAGAGCTCATTGAGAGCAGGTCTTTTGTACGACTGCCTGCGGGTTTCTATAATGTCTGATGCTGGTTTCATCACCATGGATAGGTATTATTCCCCACCACTTGAAACTGTTATTATATACTAGTTATAAACTAGTTATTATATACTCTCCAGTGTGAAGAGAATTTTCCTGTGATTAGATTAAGCTATGAGATTAAACCTGCTCAGAAACTAAATTAATAAACTCTTTTGAACTTTCTATTCGTCAAAGATTCCTGAAAAAATGTATCATGGTTTCCTCCAAAAATATTAAGCAGCACAACTGTTTTCAACATTGCTGATAATTATATGAAATGTTTCTTGAGCCGCAAATCTGCAAATTTAGAATGATTTCTGAAGGATCATGAGACACTGAATACTGTAGTAATGGCTGCTGAAAATTCAGCTTTGCATCACAGGAATAAATTATGAATATATATATATATATATATATATATATATATATATAGAACAGAATATAGTTATTTTAAATTGTAATAATATTTAACAATATTACTGTTTTTACTGCATTTTTGATCAAATAAAGGCACCCTTGATGATCATAAGAGACTTCTTTTAAAAATGCTATTCACTGACAGATCTGAAAAAAATAAAACCTCACTATATGAAAGTCGATGAAATGTTGTCAATATCTCCCTGTCATTTAATATCTGATGTGATGAACCTCTTTTGTGTTTTGATCCATAGTTTGAGGGCTCTAGGCTACAGAGGGAGATGAAGGCCTACATAGCAGCTGTGAAAGGTGAACCACTGCAAAATACGCACATACAAGTACACACACACATCCCTGCACAATACGGAACCTGTTTCTCATTTTGTTGTGATTGCAGGGATGCAGCAAGCATCTATGAACCTGACAGAGTCATTACATGAAGTATATGAGCCTGACTGGCACGGCAAGGATGATGTCATGACCATTGGAAAGGTATAGCCAGATTTATAGTCGTGACTGTGCATGTGTTAGTACAATGTGTAAAAAAATATGACATTATACAGCTCTTGAAACAGAGCAAAATTACAGGGAAGAATATTTTCTCAGAAAAATATATTAAAGAGAAAAATAAATATTAGATATTAGTGGTGACAAATAGATGAGAGCCATCAGACAAATGGCCTGTGGGAAATGCTGAGGAATTGCATATGTAACCTTTCATCAAAAGAGCTGCTAAAGATTAATGATAGGTGTTGTTTTCTATTCACAGTTTTCTATTAAATACCTGGCCTCTGGTAACCTGCGCATTATGTTCAATTGAAGATAATTCTCACCAACTCTAGAACATTCTTATCTGTTCTGGTGAGATCTGGGGTTTAAGAACAGAAAAGAGGTTTTGGCAGTCTCTTGCACGAGCTGAGGGATTTGGCTTCAGTACCTGAGCCAAAGCTAAAATGCTGCACCTTTTAGGGAAAATGGGGTCAAGTCACTGAGCCTTTAAGGTCTATTATACAGCCTATGCACATCCATTTCACAGACAATTTATAAGATAGATTCAGAAGGGGTCATGTATACCAGTCATGTTAATCCTTGGGCTGTTTAAATTCCCATACAGCAAATTTAATAGCTGGCATTAATTCATGAAGTATATAACTGTGATTCAGAGAAAATAAATGAGTGCAATGGTCTTTTTTCCACATATCAGGGCTGCATATTGTTTTTATTAACAGCTTTTACACAAGTGTTGACAACATTTTATACTGACTTGGATAGAAAACAAGTTCATGTGACAAACTAATGGCTTCATATTCATAAAACTAGAAAAAAAATCAAACCATACCACCTGTCCTGCTGCACACAGATGTTGTGGTTTGAGGGAGGGACTTATTAATAGTGGATAATGGCGTATGTCATTTTTAGTATGGAGTGGGTCAGTGACTCAACACTGTCCTCAGAGAATTTCAATTTCATTTACCCAAGGACGCTCGTTTTTGTTTACTCACACATCCCTGAGGGGGAGCGCAATGAATTCAGCTTCCTGAATCTGATTTGCATCCTCTGTGAACGAGTAGGAGCTTAACTAGATTTTAATTTCCCTGCTGCTGAATCATAAATCAAACACCTAAACTCTGTTTATGTTACAGGAGCTGCTGAATAACATTTAAAGAGGGCTGTACAGTAGATTCTTTGTAAAATCTCCCATGCTTGTCAAAAGCTCTCGGTTAATCTTGCTAATGGCTGTCCTGTCTCCTCTGCAGAACTGTGATGTTCTGTGGGAGGACTTCCATCAGAAGCTGGTCGACTCTACCATCAACACACTGGAAACATATCTGACTCAGTTCCCAGATCTCAAGGTGCCAATGTCATTTTACTCATGCTGAATTGATTTTAAACAATGTATCATTCATATTTTCATGAGCAGTACTGTCTAAGCTGACGCATGTGCCAGCACAGTGCTGTAAATAAATGCGAAAACACATTCAGCTGAAGGGTAACCATAGTAACTACAAGTGCTTTCCATCCCTCCAGACGCGTGTCGCAAAGAGAAGCAGGAAGTTAATTGACTATGACAGTGCAAGACACCATCTTGAGACCCTGCAGACTTCAGCCATGAGGAATGAGAAGAAGATATCAAAAGTATGTCAGTCTTTATGGCCTTTGAAACGTTCTGAATACAATTTGTAATTGCTGAAAATATGGTATACTGTGATCCGAGCTATTGCCTGAACGTATATGCCATATCTGTGTGCATGCATGTAGGCAGAGGAAGACTTGAAAAAGGCCCAAAGGGTTTTTGATGATCTCAACGTTGGCCTGCAGGATGAGCTGCCCACACTCTGGGATAGGTGAGACATTTTAAGACTGCAATCTGCAATTTGACTGCAATCTGCTACTGCAATTTGAGTTTAATTGTTGCACTTTTTTAACCCTTTAGAACCTGAAGCTAAAATAGGTGTTTTTCACATATTTAAATTTTTGGACTGTAAAATTCTAAAACAATGTGCTATCTTCATATGCAAGGTGTCATCTTTTTCAGAAAAAGATTAGCTTTCAACAAATTACAGTTATTGACCGTTATTGTGTGTGGTGAGTTTGTAAATAGAATTTAAATAGACAAAAATAAAAAAAACAAGAATACATTTTCTGATTTTTATTTAGAAAAAAAAAACAGAAAAATCACGAACGAAAGAAACGAACGCTTTAAAGTTGAAAAATGAAGTATAATACATCTATTCAAGTCTTTTTTTGTGGCATTGGGTTGCACAGTTTTCATTTAGGACACTTTTTTTCATACACGCACACATACAAATGTGTCCATTCATAGGCACGCACACATACACACATGCATACACCACATGTGAAGATACGTGAAAGAGTAAAGCTTGTTTTATGCTTCTGCGTCGAATCGACTGCGTTACCCCCGCAGAGCCCTCTGCGTCGCCGCGAACCCCTCTCCGACCCCTCCGCCGTAGCTCGACGTGCACCTCAAAAAAACTGTAACTACGCGTCGAGGCAACGCAGACCGCAAGGGCTGTGATTGGTCAGATTCAACGTGATGCAACGCAACCTGACGCAGAACCATAAAACGGCCACGACGCCGTAGGAGTGACGGCGTAGCTACGCCATGGAGTTGACGCAGAAGCATAATGAGGCCTTAATGGCCATCCGTCTCCCAAGTTCCATTAAAAATCATCCCAATCCCCTCTTCTGCTGTCTACCACTTCTTTCACCATGTATTTGTTAGTTGATTTTATTATTATTTTATGCAATCCAAAACACTCTAACCTGCCACGCTTCGTTTCTCTCTGTTCAAATCCTTCCTTCCCGCTCTGCCAGAAAGCTGCTGTAATTTGCTGACGGATAAGCCGTAATAAGCCGTATATTGCTGGAAAGCGCATGTTGCCTACTGTCAGGGGCAATTTGAATGGTTTTGATAGTGCAAATGGTTGAAGAGTTACGGTACAATGAAAACAGCTCGCTGGTCTGTGTCAGCGACGACACAGCCGGTTCTAAAGGGTTAATACTACATGAAGAGCATTCATAAAGAGCATTCCTGATTTTTTTTCTTGCTAGTTTATTGTTTTAATTCTGGTAAAGTGTTAGTTCACCCAAAAATGAAAATTATGTAATTAATTACTCACAAATTATGTCATTAATGATGAAATCTGAGAGATTTATGTCCCTCCATTGACAACTGCGCAACTACCACTTTGATGCTTGTAAAACTAATCCATATGAATCAAGCTGTTTAGTTCAAATTTTCTGAAGAGACACGATCGCTTTATAAGATGAAGAGACTGAATTAACAGAATGAATTTAGGCTTTTATTCACATACTAACATTGATCAGCGAACATATACAGAAGCTCAACCGAACCTGCTTGACATGCAAGAACAAACCTCTTGAGGAAGCTCAAACGTGCTGCGTAACACAAGGGAACAAACCTCATTGGTTCTTGCGGAAGCTCAACGTGCTACGTAACACGAGAATGAACCCCATTGGTTCTCACACGTCAAGCCTACATGCTTAAGCTTCCGTTTACAACAACTGATGTGTGAGTTGATAAATGTTTATATGTGAATAAAGGCCTAAATTCAATGTCTTTATCATATAAAGCGATTGTGTCTCTTCAGAAAATTTGGACAAAATCGCTCGATTCCTATGGATTAGATCTCTTTATGAACTTTTTGAAGTGTCAGTTTGAAGTGGTAGGTTTGTAGACTGTCAATGAAGGGCTGAAATCTCTCAGATTTTATTAAAAAGATCTTATTTTTTGTATAGAAGATGAACGAAAGTCTTACAGGTTTAGAACGACATGAGGGTGAGTCAATTATGACAGAATTTTTCATTTTTGTGTGAACTATACTTTTAATAAATATGTGATGTTATGAAACCACCAGATTAAAGATTGTATGGATTCATTACAGATGTCTATATGGTGTGGAAATGACTTAAGGCCCATTCCCACCAAGAACGATAACTATAAAGATACAGTAACTATATTAGCGTCCACACTAGCGGACAATATCTTTCTGTTTTTTCTAAGCGTGTGCTTGTCTGTCACTTTAAATGCTCAAGCTCGTTACAGCAGGATGGATTCTGATTGGCTGTCAATGTTTTTTCTTTATCGTTATCTTTAGTTAATTGTCCTTAGTGTGAACAGGCCTTTAGAGAGCCAAAACTCTCATTGTTCTCATTGTTCTAGTTGGACATTTTTCTGTGGGTCACGTTTTGACCCTTTGTTCACATTCAATACTAACTGGTGTACAACATTATTTGCAAGACAAGCTCAATAATTAGCATCAATCTCTTATATAACTAAAGCCTTGCTGTATCATGCCCAGTATAATTATTGTACTCTCAGAGGGGTGGCAGTTATATTTACAGCCTGATGCCCTGACAAATCAAGGCTCTGCCCGATAATATTGATTTCATTTGACCAAAGGCCTTCCTGGAATGCACATTTACATCCCAGTTTTCTACATTTATCCATTAGTTGCACAGCATGCTAGCTGTACAGTACACCGCAGCGGTTACATATAATAGAAGAGGTAAGGTCACTTTTAAAGGGAATGGAATATACTGCAGAAGAAATTGGGGCAAATTTGTAAAATGCAATGCATGTAGATCTAATACTATTTGTCTTGTTTTAAAAAAAAAAGCTTGCTTTTTGTGCTATAGAGCAATAGATTGGCTGGCTGGAGCTAATCTGGATGTTTAAAGGAATTCTGTGGCTATAAATGTGTTGTGAATGAAATGTTGATTGAATGCGTTGGATCTGGACGACAATTATGTCGATGATAATTGCAGGATTGATAATGATAGATGTGGTAACCTGCCATAAATAGCTGGTTTACACAACAGGAGTCATCTGCTTTGTCACAAAGAAGAGAATATCTAGAATTAGTCATCAGTTTATTTAGAGCACAAATCGATTTTTGTTGTAAGTGTATATGCATTGACTTATTCTATGTATGACTGAAACAAAACATATTTGTAGCTATGCTGTGCTAAGCAATATGGGGTGTGTTGCAGTAATATATATGTTGGGGATAGTTCACCCATTTAAAAAATATATAATTTACTCACCCTCATATCATTCCAAACCTGCATGACTGTCCATATAATGAAAGTCTTTCTTTCTACTGTGGAACACAAAAGAAGATATGTTGAAAATGTTCTGTTCTGTTTTTTTGGAAAGTTGGAAAACAGAAGTAAGTCATACAGGTTTGGAACGACATGAAGCTGAGTAAATGATGACAGAATTTTTATTTTGAACCCTTTAACTAATGTAGTTAGTATTTTGAGTGTTGTTGTAGACAGTACTGTAATTATAATACAAGTAATAAAACATAGTAAATAATACAAGTGAAGTAATGTATCTTGTGGTCATCTGTATGTTGTGGTGAATATGCTCTGGTAAGCAGTATTCTGTTTTGAGCTGAGAGGCTCTGTCTGCTCACTGAAGCAACAGCCTGGTTACATAATCCGTCCAATCAGCAGCTTCCTCTCTGCACCAGGCCCTCCAGCCACGCTCATTTCAGCTCGGGCCAGAAAAAAAGATGCCCGAGATACAGTTATAACTGTTGCGGACATAAAAAATGACCGATTTACATTTGATTTGTATTATTCAGAGTTTTAGGGTTCTTACTGAAGTACTGTACAAGCATGGACTGATGCATTTTAGCTTATAGGAGTGACTTGCATATATGATTTCCCCATTCTTTGTTTAATAAGGATTAAAGGATTAGTTCACTCCAGAATTTAAATTTCCTAAAAATTAAGGAAATGTACTCACCCACATGTCATCCAAGATGTTCATGTCTTTCTTTCTTCAGTCGAAAAGAAATTACGATTTTTCAAGAGAACATTCCAGGATTTTTCTCCATATAGTGGACTTCAACGGGGCCCAACGAGTTGAAGGCCAAAATTGCAGTTTCAATGCAGATTCAAAGGGCTTACATGATCCCAGCCGAGGAATAAGGGTCTTATCTAGCAAGACGATTTAACCACAAATGGTCGTGTTGCACTAGCTCTGCGATGTACGTCCATGACTTAACACGTTACATTAAATATGCGTTAAAATGCGTTACTTACGCATTATGTTGCTGTCACGGTGCAGTACCGACCCAGTGTTTACAAAGCGAACGTGCAAAGACTAAGTCAAACGCCCTTTAAATAAAAGGTAAAACAACAATGTCGGATGATTTTGAAGGAGTTTTTCGCCCTACACTACATTCCGCTTACCTTTCCAACGTGACTATTTAATGCGTGAAGTCATGGATGCATCGCAGAGCTATTGAAAGTGTGGTTTGTGGTTAAAAAAGTATATATAAAAAATGTTTTGTTTTGAAAATAACATTGTTTGGCTAGATAAGACCCTTATTCCTAGGTTGGGATCGTGTAAAGCCCTATGAAGCTGCATTGAAACTGCAATTCGAACCTTCAAGACGTTGGTCCCCATTTAAATCCACTATATAGAGAAAAATCCTGCAATGTTTTCATCAAAAACCTTCATTTCTTTTCGACTGAAGAAATAAAGACATGAACATCTTGGAAGACATGGGGGTGAGTAAATTATCAGAGTGAAGTTATTCTGGAGTGAACAAATCCTTTAAAAGAGCTTTAATGCCTTGCTGATGTATTAATGTTTGAGGTTCGGAGGTTTGTGTAAGTGCATCTCATTTTTCTTTGGATGGTTTTTCACATAATGTAGTAATTTTAATACTTTTTAGACATTGGAACGATTTAAATCATGAATCTTGTTTGACTCTTTATTTTCCTTAAACTCTATATCAAACTACTTGTAAGTTTTCTTTGTGTGAGAAAATATTTCTATGCACCATTGGTTTGTAAAGAACTTCTTTTAAAAAAAAATAAAACCAAGGAATTTCGGAACTCTACAGAACATCCGTGTCCATCCGTTTCTCTTGTTAAATGTCTAGATGCTTCTTCAGGATATTGCGCACTTGTTGGATGCCGGAGCCTAATCATTATTCTTCTCCTTTCCTCTTTGCAGTCGGGTGGGGTTCTATGTGAGCACCTTCAAGAACGTCTCCGGCCTGGAAGCTCGATTCCACAGGGAGATCTCTTTTGTGAGTTGGTTTAATTTCTAAAGCTCCAGTCTAGAAGCTGTTAAACATGACGTTTCTCCTTAATGCCACAAACAATAAAAACTGGGTGCTCAGGAAACAAATTCATACTTGTTTTTTTATTTTTTGAGTCATACTTGTTAGTCACATATGAGTAACCCGCCCGTGATTGTCGTCCTGGGAATATTTCCTGCTACATGAGGGTTTTAGAGCAGTCACAGGCTTCTGTGTTTTCAAGAATGGCTTATGACAAAATTCACAATTTTACATAGTAAGATTAGGAGCTTTGTTTCTGATCTATGCAGTCAGTCAAAGAAAAGCTCTCATGCTTCATCTGAATCTCTGAATCTGCTGGTTGTGCTGCAGCTTTAACTCATGAAGACACATATCTTTGTGTGTGTATCTGTTTTCTATATCACAAAAGAGACACTGATGAACCATTGAGGGATATTTATAGGGCTATTTAACTCTTTAACAATGCAGTGCATCTGCTGGAAAACACAACAGAATGTGTAAATGTAAGCACTGCCTGCCCTATAAACTAACAAAATATCCCACCCTTTAGACACACGAATATTAATATTATATAATGCTGATAATATTTTCATGCTCAATAAGACTGGAAAAGTTTAAACTGAATGATTTATACAGGTTATTATGTTAATATGACAACAGTAATAGAGTATGGCAGTTAATATGACAACATTTATTTAACTAAGGTCATTTTGGAATACTAGTTTTCTAGATTTTCTTCATCTAGTGTTAGAGACACTGACTTTTGCCTCTTTAGATACACACAATCACTGGACAATGTATCTGTCATTCTGAGTTCACACTGTTTTAGTAGGGAACTCTGTGTTTATTATTAGACACAGCATGTGGCCGTCAGTGGGCATTGTTAAAGACTTTTATCGCCTGAAGGGTATACAGTGCAGCTCGGCACAGAAGCTACTGCAAAGGTCTGCTATGTTTGTGTCAGTGTTATCAGCACATAGGTCAATGCATCTCTCGACTGACGCATGCTCTATTTTATTACTTTTAGTAATATTAATATTACTTTTATTCATATTAATATTCATTTAATTTATTTTACTTTTATTTAAGGAGTGAGAAGAATTTGTTTCCCTTCATTTCTCATTCAGAAAAACTTTATGAACTCATTTGAGCATTAAGTGTTTATGATGGTGATTATGAATTATTATTATAATTATTAACGTTTTGATTTGCATACTATTTTTATATTAAGAGATTATGAGATTATGTACAAGTTAATGCACAATAAAAATGCATGAATAGCTCAATTGCCTTTTCAGTAGCACTAAAGTTCCTGAACGGAGAGATAAATGGCTGCCAAGGGCAAGTCATTTTGTGAGTTCTTCTCATAATTATTTTTTTTCCGTTTCTTTCTTTCTCTGTGTTTTGGATCTAGCTCTGTCATAAGCTGTATGAAGTGATGAATAAGCTCGCTGAGCAGCATTCTGACAAAATGTTCACGATTCAAGGAGCACCGAGGTAAGGAATAGGTTTTAACCTCCATTAACCTCCCTGCACAGAACGTACTTATTCAATGATGGAACTGATGGTTGTACATAAGAGCGAAAGTTTGAAGAGTCTTGGTGTCATAACGTTTTATTTTTGTTAACACCTTGAAAAATGACAAGAAAACAAGAATCTTGTCATAATGACTTTAATACTTGTAATCAAACATTTATACGGTTTGGTTCTGTTTGTGTTTTTGCTGTTACAGAGTGAAACGGTAAGTGGAATAGTATAGACTATTGTGTAGGTATTGAAGATTTAATTCCTCTAAAGTTTTCTTAGTTTAGTAAGAAAAAAACTGCTTTAGTGAAAAAGTAAGTAAATGTACTGTGCACAAAATGGATTTGTAGTGCAGAAGAACCCCATAGTTCAACAGCACTGTGCTTGAGGCAAATGATGATTGTGTTTAGTTTTGTAAATCTGGTAGGTGATGGGTGGTGTCAGAAACCTTTTGGGGCAATTATGCTAAAACATGTTCTTCTTAAAAATATCCACTAAATGCTGTGATCTTCTTAAAATAATATATTCAGAATTAAAGAATTCATAGTGTTCTTAGTGGTCATGTAGTTTGTGTGTGTGTTGACAGTGACTCGGGGCCCCTGCGATTAGCCAGGACTCCAACCCCACCTGACGATGAGAGCCCAGACAGCAGCCCAGCTGCCAGCCCTAACCACACACTAAGGCCTATATCTCCCGGACCACCTCGACCCAAATCACCTTCACAGGTAGGGCCTAAAACCCCTCCAAGACATAATGCTTATCAGGATTTTCCTGGTTGTTCACAAAATTTAGAATGAATATGCAACTAGAAAGTTTGCAGTTCATTCATGATGTGCAGCACAATTATTCTCCTTGACCAGCATTTGTGAGGTTATGATTTGCAAAGTTCAAAGGCGCATATGGTTTATCTTCATCTCAGCTCAAGATGGGACCTCCAAAACCACCTCCTCCAAAAGCTACTCCAACCAAGGAGCTCCAACAAGAGCAGATAATCGACCTGTTCGATGGAGGCTTTCCAGAAATCAGTGTTACATCACCACAGGTGAGTGAACATTCTGGAGCCTTACTTTATTTCTAGTACGTAAAAGGAGAAGAGACATTAGGAGTAAACCAGTGTCATTGAGCAGCATGTTACCTTATTTAATAGTAAGTCCATTTTATTTTTATGTCCTTATTTTAGCTAAATGAGAAACCAGGAGAATCTCTCCTGGACTTGGATTTTGATCCGTTCAAGCCTGATGCCAGTACACCTATCGGGCAGACCCAATCACCCATATCTCAGGTTCTTCTTCATATTCTGCTTTATTGTATTACAATTGGGAGACAGTGAGAGGTCAAATAAAAGGTTTAGCAATAATTTCTCTGTTTTTATGATCATGGAATATTAATGAATCAGTAAGAAAATAGATCTTAAATGCATAAAATTCTTTCTCTCACAGACACTACCTTGGGATCTTTGGACGGTGAGTCTGCTTCCTTTGCTTCTGCTCTTTGATCTATCTGTGCTGATCTTGGAAATATTGGTGCTATTAGTAACTTGGTGACAGAATCCTGTCTCCTGTCCTGCTGTCAAAAGAAGTGGCCTAGATTTGTATTCTTTTGAAACAATAAATTTGCACTGGCATGAAATGTGAAGATGTTGCTATATTTTCATGAAAAGCTTACAATCGCTCCTGTTGAGCATGAAATTGACAGCAAATACCTTTGATATCTTTGTTTGTTTCTAGGGAAATGCTGCACAGCCTGCAGAGCCTGTAAGTAATGACTGATGAAATGATTTCAGTTACAGAAATCTGTCCGCCATTTCTCCAGTGTGACATTGCATCACAGTTTACACAACTTCATGTACTCTAGTTCAAAATATTCATGCTTAGTTTCTTTAATCCATGTCTGTGACAAATCTGTGTCTGTCAGTGACAAGTCTTCTTTTGCCCCTCCTCTGTTGGAGGCTTTTTTTTTTGTTGGACATTTACCTTGTTACCTTTTTTCCCTGATCAGGCTGCAGATACTGGCTTCACTGCCAACTGGGCAGCTGACTTTGGTTCTTCTGCCACTACGGTTACGGAGGAATCTGAAAATGCTCAACCTGCATTGGATGGGCAGGGCTGGCCACCTTCCGAGGGTTGGCCTACAGAGGCAGCATCAGAGCCGCAGGAAGAGGTGGCCACAGATGAGGTTAGAGCCTGGGATATGGAAAACTATCCTGAGCCAAACCCAGACTGTGATCCCTGTGCTGTGGGGGGTGGCGAGGCCAAGCAACAGCATCCAGGACAGGGGCAGGAGGGTGTAGAGGAAGGTCAGACAGACTGGGCTACAAATCAAGTGGAATGGGCAGAAGAAAAGGCAGGTTGCGGATCAGAGGAGACAGGGGCAGAGGAGACAGTGGGCTTGCAAACAATGCCTGGAATCATATTAACCGATGAGTTCGGTCAGGTGATTCAGGATGCCGCGGAGGGAGTAGGGGCAGATAGTTCCAGATGGGGCCTGTCTAGCCAGGTGGATTTAGATGGATCCGGGTCAGAGTACGAGACTGCTGAAGAATGGGGTGAGGTCCCGGGACAGAACGGTGGGTGGGTCAGTGCAGATGATGAACTTGAATCTGCCGAGAATGAGAATCCAGTTGTGGCACCAGAACAAGGCACTGTGGCCCAAGAGTGCTTTGCTGACTGGGACACGGCTGACAGTTTCCCCAAGCAGATTACACCTGCTGACTCTGTGTTTGGTGGTGATGCATTTGCAGCCAACTGCGATCAGCCTGAAGCATTACCATGTGTCTCAGAGCTTGAAAATGAAAGCTCGGATGAGCTGCATTCAGACCCAGCCAAAGCAGGAGCAAATACGCCTCAAAATGTTCTTGATTCTACTCCGAGTTCAGACCCATTTGTCACTGAAGGTCATGATCCATTTGGTGCAGGCAATGATCCTTTTGCCGCTTCAGGGGACGATCCATTTGGCACTGGAAACGATCCATTTGCCACCTCAGACCAAGACCCAGATCCCAGTGGCTTTTCTGGAAGTGATCCTTTTTCTACAACAGGGAGTGATCTTTTCGGTACTGAAGGATTACCAACAGAGAGTCCGAAAAGTGGGTTTGATTCTGATCAATTTGCAGAGATCCAGTCAAGAGGCGAAGGACAGTGGGCAGCAGAACCCTTTGCCGCTGAATTCCCATCAGATCCTTTTGCCACTGGGGGCAATCAGGACCCATTTGCTAATGAGATAACATCTGATCCTTTTGCCAATGAAAGCAGCGGGGATCCATTTACCAATGAAAACTACCAGGGGTGGGCAGGGAGTTGGGAATCTACTGGGACAAAGGAGACCATTCATGAAGGAAAAGACTCTGATGTCTTTGATGACAAAACTGGACATGCCAATGGGTTTGCCCAGTGGGCAGCCTTTCCCACGCCAGCTGGAGACTCTGAGAACTCCAGTAAGGGCTCCTGGCAAGAGGTGAGCGATAGCAGTGGCTTCTTCTCTTCTGATGGCCAAGGAAACTTCACAGCAGGCTGGCCAGGTGAGGCTGTTCCACCCCAAGACCCCTTTGCCTCCCTCCCTGGACCACAAAACACCTCTAATCCCAAAGGTACCATTGCAGCGGACCAGGTCGTTCATAAAGAGCCAGAAAACTCAGACCTGTCTGAAGATGAAGTTGCAAACCGGAGATACGGAAAGTTATACCAAGAAATAGATACAGAGCTGGAAGAGGTACCTGACTTCCTGCCACTCTGCTTAGCTTAGCGTAGAGTAGACTACAGCAAGAATACTCCCCTCCTTTCCTGCCTGCAGATGAAGTACTATTTTCCTGCTACAAAACCCTTTGGACCCTGGAACCCCTCCCACAGTCCACAGCCCCAAGACCTGTTCTCCACTCTCTCCTTTGCTTGCTTTGATTGTTTGTTGGTTTTGCTAAGTTCAAGTAGAATTTACAGTTTTCCAAGTCTGTGCAATTAAAATACATGTCTTTGACAGTTTACATGCTAATTACTCATTTAATTCGGTTTAGGTGTCCAACAAGGCTTTTAATGGATTCTCTAAGGTAAATCAGAGTTTAGAAAGTTTGCTTTTCAGTAGATTAAAAGAGAATTTATAACATTAAGAATTACTGTCAATGTGGGCAAACACAAAATTTACATTGGCCAAAATGATTGTGCTAGTATTTTAGCAGTACTTTTAGTTTGCTGCCTGAAGGTGCTGAAAAAGTATATTGATTTTCCCATAATCTGTTTTTCAGGAACAAGTGTTACATTCATTTTAAGTATAGTATACTCAAATAGTATACTCAATAGTATATTTTGAGTATAGAGTATAGTGTTCATAGTGTTGTTTTGTAAAAATGTTATCCCGTAGTTTAAGAAATAGGAATATCTTAGGAAAAAAAGATTAAATTATGGATCTCATCATTTGAAACAAATGATGACACTAATTGGTCCATTTTAATGAATATTTTTATTTTAAAAAAAAGTTTTTTTTTTTTTTTTTTACAAATTATGACCCTAATTTTACAATGAACATGCAGAACCTGGTGTTAAAAATACTTGTGGCCCTGCTTTAATGTACCTAATCCTGTTTAATATCTAATGCTGTGATGAACCCTACTAATTCCTGTTCCCTGAAAGATCCATTCAAATATTTCTCACTAGAATTTTTAACAAAATAATCTCCTGTCTATCCTAGCTGGTTATATGTTTCAGATTTCATACAATTACATTTGCTTATATCCATTCCTTTATTCTCTCTTTAGGATGCAACAGTCCCAACATTTGTGGCCGAATTTGATAAGATGGTGAGTTGACAGTCTTTTGATAGTGAAAATTTTGACAGTAATGCTTTGTACTATCCCAGAAATAACTTATCATACTCAGTGGGCGTCAATAGGTATGTTCCATGAATGTTTGTTTGCAATATTGTTATTTTTTTTGTGATAGGTTTTCCTCTTTTTTCCCCTTTTGTAGGAACATTTTTTTCTTATGTATTTTTATCAATCATTTTGTTGTCATGCTCCCCGTGGTTGTAGTGCCTAAAAGTCTAATTGCACTACAGTACATGGATACGTATGTCATTGCTTGTTGCAAAGTCTAGATAACTGATGGAACTTTGAAAGTGACTGTTGTTTTAAACTTATGGGTTTTGATGCTGGTCCAGTGGTGAAGGTGTCATTGGGCAGTGTTTCTTATTGTCTTCTTGTAAACGTATATAAAGTCTGAAGCCCCAGAGGGTGATGTAGCTGAAGGAGAAGGGGAAGCACCCCCAGCCTCAGTACCTGAGGGTGGTGAGGGTCCCGTCACCACTCCCCCTACAGATACACAACCAGCAGAGATTACTGCTTCAAGCCCCCCTGCAGAGACAGCCACAGTGAGTGACAAAGCGTCAAACTCTAAACGTCATCAGAAATAATGTCATCACCATCATCATCAACACCATTGTCATCTTTTTTTTTTCCATTAACATCAATGCTTCCCATTGTTACTATTATCACCCTCATCATATTCGTTGTGATCATCGTCATCAATATATTGATACTATTTTCCTAATTTTCATCTCAACATTAGTCTTGTTAGCATCTTCATCATCAACATCTTCCATCAGTGCATAAAAGTTATTATTGCCATTGATGTCATGATACAATCCTCATGTTACATTTTTGGCTATATATACATCAAAATTTGATTGTGTACTGTTGTTTATAAAGAGCACTGTGGAGTCTCCAGTATCTGCTGAGACTGAGGCATCTGAGCAGGCTGAGGTATGTGCCTTAAACCTCTCAAAATAATTCAAAACGCAGTGCCTCCATATTGACCATTTTACCTTTTCTATTTTAAAACACTATGTTTTGGAAACGAAACTGTATATATTTTTCTGGGGTTCTGTAACTCAAATATATTTGATTAATATTATATTTATTTTTATGCTATTGACAATTGTAAATATATATGTTTTATTATATTGTATATATATGAACACATTTGATACAATACCAGTGCAAGCTCTGAGTGTGACTTTTCTTTTTCTTAGTAGCCAGTTATTTTTTTTTTCATGTTATTTTTATGGTGGTGAATTTTGAATGTTTTTATTTGTATTTTGTACCAATCCATTTCTTTTTATTTTTTTACGTACACATGCTTTGGGATCAGTTTTGCTGTATATGCAGTATTTCTATATTTTATTATTTTGCATGAACTAAAGTAGGATGTCAGAAGCACAGTCACGGAGAGGATCTTAAAAATCAATACTGTTTAATTTACATTATTGCCATAGTTTTTACAAAGACTTTGGATGAGCTTGAGATTTTAAATGTTGATGAAAAAGTCTCAACCATTCTTTAGCTCCCAGTTGAGGACATAGAAAAGGAGCAACCCAGTGAAGAAGCCCCGGTAACTATAAGAAAAACTTATAACTTATGTATAATGAATGGCATAAGAGAAACTCAAGTCATATGCAGCACTGTCGCATATGTACTTGGTTTCGTACTGTATCTAGCAAATCCTCGTTTTCTGTACAGAAACAGCCTTTTGGCATTTGCAATGTGTCCAAATGAATTATGTATACAAGATATGAAAGAAAAACAGGTGGTGTTATTTGGACGTATAACAGAAATTGGAGATAGCATGAATGTTTTTTATTTGCATGTAGGAATCTGCTCCAGTCCAAGAAACAGAGAAGGAGTCACCTACAGAGGCGGCTCTGGTAATTTCACTTCTATAATCATTGCCTTCCGAATATGAAATCAGTACTACTTTCCATTATTAGTGAAGACCTTCAATTATTAAATTCCACATTCCTACTTCTAAACATGTTTTTAGGTTCAGCAATAATTCACAGAGATGATTATAAGCATCCAAACTCTGATACAGATGATATTAACGTTTACGAAGGAAAGTCAGATACTCGCATGACCAGATACAGATTTGCTGACTCATCACTGCAGTATGTCTTTAATTTGAATAAATGATTGTATAATGATGCTGATAACCACGTTTCTTTGTGTGTAGGCTACCTTTGAAGATAAAGAGTCTCCCATTGACGAGACTCCGGTAACTATTTGTCTTAATAGATCAAAAATCAAAAAGTCGTAATTTTTTACTGTTAATTACTGTTATTTTTTGTTGTAAATTGTTTTGTCTCATGAAGCCACATGCAAATACATTTAATTATTTTATTTATTCAATCACTATTATTGTCGGATAATTTCTGACAAGCTTTTAGTGCGTGCTATAGAATACCTTGTAACAGTATAATTATTCAAATATTATAAAGAGTCAAAGTCTGATATTAAATCATCATCTGGCTTCATAATCAACTTCGTGTGGTTACCAAACTGATGGCTGGAAAAAAATGGAACAGGATGGTAGCCACATAAGTCATTATTTAATATTGCAGAATGCTTTTTTAGTATGTGTTGATGGATGGAAACTTTTATCATGCGCTGTGGCATTTATCAAAACCTTTAACCCATCTTTTTTGTATATTTGTATGTTTTATGTTAAGTTTTTCAGGGTACAATCAGCTGTTGCAACATCTGGCAGCACAATAACAAACATAAATGATTCTTCTTGGTCCAAGCACAAAGCTTTGTTTTTAGATACAGAGATCATTAGAAGGCTAACACTGCCACTGTTTGTACTGATTGTACCTTTATTGTTTCATTTTCATTTCATGTTTTTTTTTCATGTTTTTTTTCCCTTTTATGTTACAACAGCTTTGAACCACATAAGGTTGCACACACTAAATCCAATTTAACAGAGATGATGTTATAACCCGACAATTTCCCTGCTTACTGAACCTTTAAATAGTGGCTGAACAGATGACTATTATTATCCCTCTGATCACCATTTTCGGTTTCTATGGTGACTCTATTCTTACATCACCGTAACGGGCAGTCATTTTACATTCTCTCTTTGCTTAAGTGACGTTCTTGGGGCAAACATTTTCAGGTGTCAATATAATCTTAGCATCTACGTTTTGTTGAATCTGAATTCAGCAGTTTTGAATGAAAAGGGGTTCTGGAATTTATTTTTAAAAAAAGGGGTTCCATTTGACAGTTATTCTGGAGTTAGGCTAAACTTTTTGGTTACTTCGTTTTGGTTACTTGGTATACTTCGTATGTATTTTGAGATCATGTTGTCACTATGATCTGAGGAATGTTCATCCATGCTACTTCATTCAGTAGGCAGTGGTTATCCACTATGAATCATGACCCCCCCTATCCTTCATGCCGTCTATTGAACATTTCCCCTAGCCAAAGTACTTGACTGTTGGTGAAACTCAAGTCAGTTTTTTTGAGAACTGACTTGCCATTCAACATCAGGGACAGTTTTAACTCCTGAAGTTAAACTGGTCCCTGCACCCCTCATTGTGACACTCTTGAGTGCTCCCCTCTGTGGTAATGTACACCAATCCATCCACATGAGTGGCTTGTGTTAAGTGTTCAAACACTGGCTCTCACTCCTGGGCACCTCTTCTAGACTATAGATGCCAAACCAGAGGAAGAGGCCAGTTCACTAGAAGCCAAACCAGGAGATGAACCAGATAAGGTTGAGACCCAACCAACAGATGAACCAGATAAGGTTGAGACCCAACCAAAAGATGAACCAGATAAGGTTGAGACCCAACCAACAGATGAACCAGATAAGGTTGAGACCCAACCAGGAGAAGTTCCTGATAATATTGAGCCCAAACCAGGAGATGCTCCTGATAATGTTGAGCCCCAACCAGGGGAAGAAACCAGTAAGGAGGGTGCTGCAAACAATGGGGAAGAGGAGGTAGATATTCACCTGTGTTTCTGCACTTTGATATGCAGACCATTGACAAGACCCTGTTTTGTTTATGTAACCGTTCTGGACTGCACTTTAAAACTCACTGATACTTAGAATTATAATCAAAATGCTTTAAAAACAAATATGTTCTACTGAGTGTTTATTTTGTAACATGATATGCTAAATGTCAATTATTTTTCAGTAAGGTCTTAATAAGTTAATGCATTAGCTAGCATAAACTAACATGAACAATGTATGTTGACATAATTTAACAATCTGTTAAATCTTGTTAATGTTAATCAAAAATACAATTGTGCATTGTTCGTTCACAGTGCATTAACTAGTATCAATGTTAACGTGAAGTATTGTTCGCTGTTAGTTCATGTTAACATATGTAGTTAACTAATTTTTACAAATGAGACCTTATTGGTAAGCATCACCTATTGTTCTTTTATCCAGTTGTTTTCAATTGATTACATTCTCTCAAGTATTATGTGTATAAAGTACGTGTGATCTGTTTCATGTGTATTATGTAACTCAAGTTGTTGGTCAAAAATATACTTACAAATCTTACCTTAAGGTTTGTCACTTGAGTGATGCTGTTTGTTTGCCTCACCTCAGGAGAAGATGCCAATCCCTTCTGTTGTTATTGAGCCTGCCTCTAGTAATGAGGGTGATGATGACCGTGATGGTGATCTCACATCTCCAATCGCATCCATTGACAACGGGGTGATCGCAGAATGCCAGACAACCAATGACATCTCCTCTGGAATGCCTACTGGATATATTTTCAAGGTGAATATATAAAGTGAACACCATTGAAGTAAGGGATAATGGACAGTCATACATTTATTTTGCAATAATGACCGAGTGACCGTACATTATCCTGTTAATCACACGGCTACTCGCCAAATAAGTAAACACGTGGTCAGGAAATATGGTGAACCTGACGTCTTTGTTGACAACATTCCAATCAACCAATCAGATTTGAGGGACAAGTTTACAGTTTATGTCAAGTTTAGGTGATTCTACATCAGTTTTATTTAGCTATCATTTCCCTCTGGTTTTAGGGAAAAGGTATGGGTATGGTTAGGTTTAGGGGTGGGGATAGGGTTAAGACTAAATTTTCAGACAGGAATGTCAACTGGAAGCGGCTGACACCCAGAAGCCTTGCACAATCAATTCAAAATGACCAAGACCGCTCTTACCTTAAAAATAAGGTAGATACGCTAAGAAATGTATAGTCCATTACAGGTTACAAAACATTTGGCCTAGCAACAAAACAGACACTGTAACAATATTACAGTAATATTTATTACTGAAGTCCTCTAATGTAATTTTCACTACAATCGATAACTGAGACTTAGATGTCGCCAGTTGCATTTATGAAACAAAAGAAACGGGAAAGTAGTGCATGTTTTAGTTACGCAGCCTAATCATAGGAAACATGTGACTGCTAGATAGCGCTACCACGATTGTCTTTTCTTCCCTATTGTGACGTACATCCGAATGAAACGGCTTCTCGAACAAGAAAAAATGTAGTAAACACGTCATCAGAGAAGAGATGTCGCTGCAACAGTGATACGCACCATAACGATGTGCACGGATAAATCATCTATAATAGTTACAGCTATATTCCATAAAAAAATACAAATTGTCACATTTTGATTTTAAGATGGACAGAGCTTTTATGCACATGTAATAATGAGTCTTGTTCTTATGCTGTCTCGTAGGTTGAAACGTTGCATGATTTTGAAGCAGCGAACCCAGACGAACTGGAGCTGAAGAAAGGAGACATTGTTTTGGTGGTACCTACAGAGCTAGCTGAAGATCAGGTACGATTTGCTTGAATATTTGACTTTTGTTTTGTTTTATTATCTTTTCTTGTTTTGACATTATGATAATCAGAACCTGATTTGAATGCTCATTTGATTCTCTCTTCAGGATGCTGGTTGGCTCACTGGCATCAGAGAGAGCGACTGGCAACAGCGCGGAAGCTCGGCTAAGAAAGGACTGTTTCCTGAAAACTTTACGCAGCGCCTGGAGTAAATGACCTCAGCGTGTCATGAGAAAGCGTGTGGACCTGGACGTTTGCAGACAGAGCCATCCACCGTGAAGTCTGATGTACTGATGACAGCTGTCAATCTGACCAGGCAAAAACCACATAAGAGGAAATAACACAAGTGACTAACCGAAGCAAGCGGAGACACAAATACCTACTCAGAGCATAAAGAAAATAACCAAGCATGACGTGATAGTATGGTCAACCTTTTCTCGCAAAACCAAGATAAAGTCCCTGTTTTTTGTTTGTTTACCTGTGAGCAGCAACGAATTGATGTGTGCTTTGTTGGAACTCTGGTGACCTCCACATGTAATCCCTGTCTGTTTAAAGAAGAACTAAAGTGAGAGTTTCCCCTCTAAAGACAAAAAAACTTTACCTTATCCTCCCTGCACCAGGTGTATTGTATTGACTTTGTTGCTCTGCAGCGAATTTTATCAGAATTTGTAGTGATATGACCTATTTAACCATTCTAAGTGTTACACAAAAGTTAGGTGTTTTCTTTGAGATATTTCTGATATAAATGTGACATTGCATCATCGTTAGTGTTCTCTGTAGTTTCACGGCTGGCCGTGCGCGGCTATGGTGGTGGTATTTGGCATATAGGCTATTTGATATTGGCATAGTTTATGGCCGAGACTTTCAGTGTTTATGCCAAATTAATCAAAGTCCTCTTGATGAATATGGATATGTGTTGAGTTTACAGCATGAGAAATGTTGTGAGGAGAAATCTGAAATATTGCACCTGGCTCATACAGCTTGGCAAAACACAACATGTAGCTCCCTATAATTACAGATATTATGTGTATTATATTCACAATGACATAAATGCGAATGGACGTGGAAACATTAATTTGTGAATGATGTTTTATGTTTGGAGAAATTGTATTTATTCAACTCTATATTTTTTAAGCCAATGATGAGTGGGAAAGTTTGGGGTGGGAAATCAAAAAAATATGCAATATATGTAATTGGTTGATAGAGTAATCACTGTCTTTGTTTGGTTCTGGAAAAAAAAAACAGCATCACTCTTGTGTTCGTATTGTTAGCCTCACTGTAGAGCATTTCTGTGATGTACATATCTGTGCTAATTTAACTGTAAAGTGAATAAAGGATAGTTCATATGATTTTTGGTGCATCTTCACGAATAGAAACAACATCAGCCATGTTTACATAGCTGTATTAGCTTCACAAATCATATCACTTGTTTTATAATCACTGACTGGTCATTGTGCAGTTTAGTAGTTCAATTTTTTATTTTGCTTGTAATGACAACCACATAACGCAAGGGGGAGACATTTGTCTTTCCAGTGAACTGTTACATTGGCCGTGTATATAAATTACTTTTTTATTTTTATTTTAAATAAGTCTTTTCTGCTCACCAAGGAAGATCTCATAAAAAATCCAGAAAAAAACAGCAATATTATGAAATATTTTTGCAATTTAAAATAATTGTTTTCTATTTTAATACATTTAAAAATGTGATCTATTCCTGTGATGGCCAAGCTGAATTTTCAGCATCATTACTCCAGTCTTCAGTGTCACATGATCCCTCAGAAATCATTCTATTATGCTGATTTGGTGCTCAAAAAAACATTTATCATTATTATTATTATCAGTTGAAAACGTTTTTTGCTGCTTAACATTTTTGTGGAAACAATGATAACATTGAAACATTGTGGTAAGATTAAAAAAAGAGAAATTAATGCTTTTATTCATCAAGGATGCATTCAATTGATCAAAAGTAACAGTGAAGACATTTAAAGATTTTTATTTAATAAATGCTTTAATAAATGTAATAAATACGTTTAATAAATGCAAATAAATACTGTTCATTGAACTTTCTATTCATCAAAGATTACTGATAAAAGTACCACTGTTTCCCCAAAAATAATAAGAAACTGTTTTCAACATTGATAATAATAATAAATGTTGCGTGAGCAGTAAATCAGCATAATAAAATGATTTCTGAATGATCATGTGACACTGAAGAATGGAGTATGATACTAAAAATTCAACAGCAGTTATTTTGATTTGTAATAATATTTGCAATATGACTGTTTGTAGCCTACTGTTTTTTTAATCAAATAAATGCAGATATGGTGAGCATAAGATACATTTTTTACAGGGAGTATTAATGGTTCTAAATGCTAAAAAAACATTTTATAAAAAAAAAAACATTTGCACACTTTCTGGATGACTATACTGAAGAATTGTCTATAGTTAATACTGGCCTGTACATAACAACTGGCCGTCAGTTTTATCAATATGTTCCATATTGTTTTTTTTTTAATTCAGCTGTCTTGTTTTTCCAGAGTTATATCAACCTTACTAGTTTAATTAATTAAAATAACCTTAAGCATTGATTTTCATAATCATATTTAAAAAAATATATATATCGTACAGATCTTACTTGAAAATCAGTTAGCGTAAAAGGCTCATGTAAAATTTCTTTTAAAATGGCTTCTAAGGTAACTAAGGTAAGGTAATTTCAGGAAATGACATCAGCCCCCTATTTTTGAAACTCATACAAAAGCAGTGTGAAAACCTGAAAGACAGCATTACACTGGTATATTTTTCACCAGATTAATTATGTTTTTATACATTTATATTGTCCTCCTCTTAAAGATGCCAGGTAAGTGACATTTATGATAATAAAGCAATACAAAATTAAAAACTGATTCAAATGTATTGAATTTGGTTTTGTCAAAACAGCATTTCTAGGACTAAGTTTGGTTCCAGGTCCAAAGGCTTTGGGTAAGGCAGAGGGCAAAACCGTGTATTTGCCCTGCACAGCGACTGGTCTGAGCTCTTCAGACTACATCCATTGGTACCAAATAAAAGACGGTGGAGCCCCGTCGAGACTCCTCTATATCAGTAAAGATGGTGCCGTCAGTCGTGATACCAACAATCCTCAAGCAAATGACTTTACTGTAGACAAAGCAAAGCTTTATGATCTAAAACTGAGTGACACTAAGAAGAGTCACGCTGCCGTTTACTTCTGTGCCTACTGGGACTCAAGCGACCACAGTGAGAACATTTACTCACATCCTGTACATGAACTATACTGGTAAATGTAATTAATGAATAAAATATTTATAGTACAGGCTATAATATAAAATAGATTTAACCATTTATTTTAC
Source organism: Semotilus atromaculatus (assembly GCA_031834385.1). Lineage (NCBI taxonomy): Eukaryota > Metazoa > Chordata > Actinopteri > Cypriniformes > Leuciscidae > Semotilus > Semotilus atromaculatus. Next base: position 29,578,087 of record JAULUF010000044.1, on the reverse strand, counting down.
AAATAAAAGCACAGAAAAGAGTGACTCTTTATTTATTTATTTCTCTCAAATGTATTTCTGTGACCAATTTATAATAGCACTTTTTTACATTGTGAATTTCACAACCAATGGATTCCAAATTATATCCTCCTGGGAACCAGGGGGATTTTTTTTCTCTTTCACTTGGTATTTTTTATGTCACTACATTGTTTAGAAACAAATGAAAAAAAATGTTTGACAAAATATATTTTATTCATGTTATGCTATGTCCACTACAAAAACAAAAACAAAAAAAAGACCATGAAATGACATGTAGGCAAAACCAATGGGATTTTGTTTCATTCACCAATACACTTTTAGGTTTCAGAATTTGTTTAACCAAACTTTGTATAAAGATGATTCTTAACTATGAAAGATTTATAGCAATGAATTGATATAACATTTTACTTTATGCAATGTGTAAAATGACCATAGTCCCATTCAATACAATGTATCTATAAAATGTATTTAATTCACATATTAATGTGTTCTTGGGGCAACATGTAATGAAAACAATTTATAATGGTAGTAATATTTGGCAACATTTTCAAAATAATATCTCATATTTCCTAGGATTGGTGATATTTTCCCCCTATTTACTTGCTATGTCTCTCAAAATACAACATTATTTAAGTCCTAGGCCGGTTGCATCAATGATTAGACAAGTCAGTTAGTCATCTCATTTATTTCTCATTTAAGTCTTGCCATAACTTTTTTAAGTCAGTAACATGAAAGGTAGATTGGTCTTATTTGAGTCTGAAGCGTATGAGTGATTAGCCCTAACTAACTGCTAGTTGGTCAGACTAGTTCTTAAGACTCAGTCTTAACTTGGCAGCTATGTTAAATTTATGCAAATAGCCGCTGGTGTCCACAGAGGTCATTTGTGAAATCAATGCCCTGTACTCTAAGAGAAAGTCATATTTTGATTAGAAACCCCATAATATTTTCCTGAGATGTTGATTTATGACAAAAAATGTGAAAAGTAGTCTGATTTAAATAATAATTATTATCATATTTCCATAAGAGTGCTCAATTTGATCACTAAATGCATGTCAGTCATTTTTAAAGACAAAGGAGAAGTTGTTGTCATGATGAAACCTCCAAACATTAGGTAGGCCTATCTCTGAAAAGCCCTGAAGTTGCTCATACATAACATCCAAACTGTGACATGTATGCTGTCAACGAAATTCACTAAAATATAATATCCACTACAGAGGACAAAAGTGGTGTCATCATCATAATGCCATTACAGAATGTCCAACACTGCCAACCTGGGAAACATCTTCACATGTTCACCATCTATTTAAATCCATACAAGCCACCTTAATAATAAAACAGAGTGCCACTGAGGAAGAGCCGCTCGTCTGCTCTGGAGGAAGTTTTAATAATCCAGGGTTAAATTATGTGTTTAATGCTGCCGAACCCATGAGTGGTTTAGCTTGTGTAAGAAACCTTCTTGTGATAGTGATGACGATGAGATATTCATAAAGAGGAAACCACAAGGCCATTATCATTACCTTCTGAATGGCAGATGTACAGTAGTTCATAATTCTTCAAACTCCTGGATGACAGATGTAGACATGGCAATGTCTGGAATGATAACATTTGGGTTGTTAATAGTCTTAATAGGTGAGATTTTAGTATTCTGGTATAATTATTAACATTTCTCAGTATGATTATTCAGTGATTTTATACTTTTAATACGGAATTTCCGTCAGTAATATTGTTGCAAAATTTTGAGGTTCGTCTCGCACAGGCTTAATTTGACAACTAGCCTATACCTTAAAACATTTAAACACAATGTTTTAAAACATTTAAACACAATTTAAACTAAACACAATTTTTGTTTGTAAGCTACGTGCTTTATGATATGGCTTTATGAAAGTCATAAATAATTACAATACTAACGTTTTATCGATGTAACGTCCAAGGCTTACGGATTATAACAGAAACCCTACACCGAGCTTTTATTTTACTAAGTTATGACTAACGTAGTTTATTAAACGTTTAAAAAGCCACTGAAGTCTACAAATAGGCTAGCTATGACCAAATACAAGTGCTTTAATTAGGATTTCAGTTACACTCAACGCATTTTAATTTTCTCTTGTGGTTTTAGATTGTTTAAATGGACAAAATATTCCTATACATCCTGATCCTGTGAGCATCAAGGTAAATGGTAGATCTGCTATAATCACGTGCAATGTGGAATCATCGACGCTTCAGTCCAACGCTCTCCACTGGTACAGAGTTCTACCAGGAGGAGCTTTTAAACGATTAATGTATTTCGAAGCTAAATCGACTAAACCTACACTCGATTCGGATACCCACCGTAGATTTGCTGGATCGGTGAAAAATCAGCAAGTAGTGTCACTAACTATCTCCAAAGTGCAGTTCGACGATGCAGGATCATATTACTGCGCGCTCTGGACTGGAGACAACACAGTGCTGACTGTAAGAGGAAATCCTCACAAAAACCTGCTTTCATAATCAATGCGTTTTTATTTGGAACAACAGCCTAGCAGCAAGGGGGAGACATTCAGAATATTTTAATTGGGACTTTTCTTTTTGTTGTCAATATTAGGCTACATTAAAAACAATTGTAAATGTTCAAAACGTGTATCAGACATTTTGCCTATAATAAAGTTCTATCAAAAATGTTTGGCTTGGATACAACTGAGACAAGAGTATCAATGAAGAGCATGTTTGAAAAGAAATATGAGACATGGTGTGTGAAGAACATAAATAAATGGTAAAGCATTTGATTGAACAGAAAATTTTATTCCAATCAAGTTCTAAACCCTTAGTTTAGGGGTAATTCAATTAATCTTAGCGAGACAGATGGGCCAGCCATTTTAGTCAAGATTAAAAAAACAAAACAAAAAAACCCATCTCAGAATACTGAACAATACATCATTTTAAATGTGATGGAAATAATAATGGATTGAAAGTACTCATGATTTTCAGAAAACATGACATAGGACTATGCAGGAGGCCTTTCCTTATAATACCCTGTTTGTCCAATCCAGTTATGCATATTGTTTAAAACAATAAATGATTGTTTGAGCCTAAATAACTTCCATCAAATGAGAAAACATTGCACACTGCTAATATTAAAAATTTGTAAATTATTTTAAAGTGTATATGTTTTGAAAAACAATGTGTAAAAAGTGTGAAAACAGGTAATGGAATGTACTCAAGTTTAGATCAACTTCAGGGCCTTAATTTTAAAATGTGATGACAAAAACTTGATGACTAAAATGAAATAGGAAAGAAATGTTATGTGCTGAAACCAATCAGGAAATGACATCAGCAAACTATATTTAAATGGCATACAAGGCCATTAATTGTTCATGTTTGTGCACTGCATGAACCTGTGGCGTTTCAGCGATTCAGCCTGCTGAACCGGGCAGAGCCGACTGCAGCTCTATGTATAGCACAGCAGGGTACGGGATGCTCGTTCACGTTATCTCAGGGAACCGAGGTTACGCGAATAACCGGAGCGTTCCCTTTCGAAACGGTCTCTCACATTCTGTGAAACACGCTTTGGGAAACGATATACCATAGTGCCATGCTAAAGCGTAGAACAGAAGCTGTCCTATGAGCTCAGTCCTAGGGCGCTACCACGAGGTCCCTGGCTAACTTAGTGAGGGTCAAGCTACGGGGCTGGAGCCTCAGCAAAAACAGTCCGGACCACTTTTTAGGGGTGCAGGACAATCAAGCGGACAAGATCCATGCATGGAGGACGTCCAGGTTATAAAACCTAGTGGAGGTAGACGGCGAAGACCAGCCAGTTGCCTCTCAACAATCTCCAATTGAGACTCTGCTGGACTAAGCCCAGGAGGAGGCCATTCCCCTAGTGGAGTGGGCCCTCACGGAGCATTCAAAGCCCACTGAAGCATAAGCCAGGGCTATAGCATCAACTATCCAGTGGGGTAATCTCTGCTTCGTAACTGGAAGCCCTTTAGAGAAGCTTCCGAAGCACACAAAGTGCTGTGCTCTGAGCTCTGATTGCCAAAACTGGCTAGAGTGCTCCACATAAGTTCTGAGGGTAAGCCACCCCATCGAACGCAAATCTGAAGAACGGTCTGTGATGAGGGGCTTCCTGGACATGAAAGTAAGCATCTTTAGATCCACCAATAAGAACCAGTCCCCTGGGCAAATTTGCGCGAGGATATGCTTCAAAGATAACATTCTGAATGGTCGGCGTCCTTGATCTCCGAGATTAACCATAGGCGCTTTGACTACCACTAAACAGCCCATCATACAGGCCATCTGTCATGATTCTGCCATCATGTCCTTGATTTTCCCTAGTCTTGAGGCAGGATCATGGCAGACCCATGTTTTGTGTACAAGCGCATGGCCTATTGTTTGGGCCATGTGCTTGTGTTGTCTCCTTACGTAACCCTTGTTATCCTCGTCTTGTCATTATTGCCTAGTCAGCGTCACCTGTTCTCATTATTAGTTTCTCCCTATTTAATCCCCTTATGTTTGCTGTCCTGTGTCGGTTCATTGTGTGTGTTTCATATGTGAGTGTTATCCTGCCTTGTTCAGGTCTTGTGAATACCGTGTCTAGAGTGTTGTCTAGTGAAAGTCCTTATTCTACATTGCTGTTTGTTTTTCGTCAAGTTATTGTTAAGTCTAGTTAGTCACTCGTTACCCTGTCCTTGTTTTGCCCCCTCGTGGGCTTTGTTTTCCTTTTGTCTTTAATAAACGTTGTGAGATAGCATTCTGTCTGCGCTTGGGTTCATCCACCACACTCATGAGTCATGACACCATCAAATAAATTTGGTAATATTTAAGTCTGCCAACGTTACGTTCTTTTCACATTTTCAAATCATTTCTGTATCCAATAATTTTGAAAGGCACTGCAGAAGTTAAAGAAGCTGACAGACATAACAAATATACTGGATTAACCAAACTATAGTCTTGAATAAATGCATGAATATAATATAGTACAGGCTATAATATAAATTTATCATTTATTGTACAGATAAAAGCACAAAAAAGAGTGACTCTTTTTTTTTCTCAATTTTATCTTTGTGACCAGTTTGCAATAGCACTTTTTAAACTACATTGTGAATTTCACAACCCATTCCAAATTATATCATAGTGTCAGTACCAAAATTTTAGCCTACTCAAAGCATCTTGCCAACACAGCCAATCTTGGAAACATCTTCACATGTTCACCATCTATTTAAATCCATACAAGCCACCTTAATAATAAAACAGAGTGCCACTGAGGAAGAGCCGCTCGTCTGCTCTGGAGGAAGTTTTAATAAATCCAGGGTTAAATTATGTGTTTAATGCTGCCGAACCCATGAGTGGTTTAGCTTGTGTAAGAAACCTTCTTGTGATAGTGATGACGATGAGATATTCATATAGAGGAAACCACAAGGCCATTATCATTACCTGAATGGCAGATGTACAGTAGTTCATTATTCTTCAAACTCCTGGATGACAGATGTAGACAAGGCAATGTCTGGAATGATAACATTTGGGTTGTTAATAGTCTTAATAGGTGAGATTTTAGTATTCTGGTATAATTATTAACATTTCTCAGTTATGATTATTCAGTGATTTTATACTTTTTAAAACAGAATTTCCGTCAGTAAATTGTTGCAAAATTTTGAGGTTGGTCTCGCACTCAGGCCTACCTTAAAACATTTAAACACAATGTTTTAAAACATTTAAACAATGTTTTACATGGCAATGATTAGGGTTGTTACATTTGGGTTGTTAATGGTCTTAATAGGTGAGATTATAGTATTCTGTTATAACGAGCCTATTAACAATTCTCAGTTAAGATTATTCAGTGATTTTAAACTTTTAAAAAGTTTATCACTGAATTTTCGTCAGTAATTTGAGGTACTTCGCCTACAAATAGGCTACTTGCAGGTCTATTCCATGCTTTAATTAGGATATTGGATACCTAATTTTTTAACACTTAGCACATTTTAATTGTTTGTCTTGTGGTTTTAGATTGTTTAAATGGACAAAATATTCCTATACATCCTGATCCTGTGAGCATTAAGGTAAATGGTAGAGTTACTAGAATCACATGCAATGTGGAATCATCGACGCTTCAGTCCAACGCTCTCCACTGGTACAGAGTTCAACCAGGAGGAGCTTTCCAACGATTAATGTATTTCGAAGCAGGATCGCCAACAGCCAAAATCGATCCGGCGTTTATCGGCAGGAGATTTGCTGGATCGGTGAGAAATCAGCAAGTGTCACTAACTCTCTCCAAAGTGCAGTTCGACGATGCAGGATCATATTACTGCGCGCTCTGGACTGGAGACAACACAGTGCTGACTGTAAGAGGAAATCCTTACAAAAACCTGCTTTCATAATCAATGTGTTTTTATATGGAACAACAGCCTAGCAGCAAGGGGGAGACATTCAGAATATTTTAATTGGGACTTTTCTTTTTGTTGTCAATATTACATTAAAAACAATTGTAAATGTTCAAAACGTGTATCAGAACCCTAAAAACTAAAGACTGTTAAAGGCTAATAAAACGGTTTCTTATAGGCTTGTCATCTTTATAGCTTACCCCATTGGTTAATTTTTATTAAAATGAAAATCATTTTCGTTTTGTTATATGAATAAGGTAACATTAAAAAAAATTACTTGCAAACGTTTTATCAGGTCTTGATTTTTACTTTTCTCAAATGTAGCCTATAGATTTTCATTTTATTTTACATTAAGTTTGTCTTAAACTCAGATCTCACTCTTAATTTATAGAAAAAACATTTCACATTTACATTTATTATAACACTGGGGATTATAACCATCTTATTTAAACAATAATTTTTATTATTTTTGTGTGAAATTCGTTTTTAAATACATTTTGGATACATTCAAAATACAACTGTCCCTCAGCTTTGGCATCACTTCCTCCACAATCAGACATTTTGCCTATAATAAAGTTTTATAAAAAATGAATGACTTGGATAAAATTAGACACGAGTATCAATGAAGAGCATGTTTGAAAAGAAATATGAGACATGGTGTGTGAAGAACATAAACAGTATTTGTCAAAAAAAAAATGTGTCAAAGTTTAGAGTATTTTTTATTCCAATCAAGTTCCAAAACCATTCGTTTTATTAAAAGGCGAATACAATTAATCTTAGCAAGACAAATGGGTCAGCCATTATAGTCAAGTTTATTGAAATAAAATAAAAAATAATAATCTCAGAATGCTAAATACATTATTTTAAATGTGATGAAAATAATACTGAAATGAAACAATTAATGATTTACAGAAAATAAGACAACTGCTGTATTCCTTTCCTTACCCTGATTCTCCAATCCAGTTTTGCATAATGTTTAAAACAGTCAATTATTGTTTGAGCAATACCTTCCATCAAATGAGAAAATATTGCACACCGCTAATATTAAAAATGTGTACATAGTTGATATGTTTTGAAAAATAATGTGTAAAAAGTGTGAGGTAATAGAAGTTACTCAAGTTTAGATCAACTAAAGGGCCTTAATTTTAAAATGTGATGACTGAAACATGATGACTGAAATGAAAAAGGAAAAAAATGTTATGTGCTGAAAACAATCAGGAAATGACATCAGCAAACTGTTTTTGAATGGTATACAAGGCTGGGTATACACAAAAAATTACTCTCCAATGTCAAACTAGATGAATGATGTTATACATTTATATTTTCCTTCTCTCGGAGATCCCAGGTAGGTGCCATTTAAAATTAAGCCTTTAATTTGTAACAAAAAATAAACAACAAAAAAAAGTAAGAAAAAAGTATGACATTTGTTTTGTTGAATCGAAGCAGCTGTTCTGGGAGTGACTTTGGAACAAGGTCAACCAACGCTGGTCAAAGCAGTGGGCAAAACTTCATATCTCCCCTGCAAAGTGACCGATTTGCAATCTTGGAATTACATCCATTGGTATCAAAAGAGAGAGGGTGAAGCCCCATCAAGACTACTCTATATCAATGCAGGCGGTAGCTTTACTCATGATACCAACAATCCCCAAACAAATGACTTCACTGTGGACAGAACACAGCTCTTTAATCTTAAACTGAGCAACACAAAGCCGATTCATGCTGCAGTTTACTACTGCGCCTATTGGGACACAAGCAACCACAGTGAAAACATTTACTCACATACTGTACATGAACTCATGGATATTATCATTAAATAGTATTCATTAGATTTTACTCTTTTGAATAGAATATGAGCAAATTTTTAATGTGTATATAAACCCAGTTTTTACCTCCACTATAATAAGGCCCTGAAGTTAATTTTTTTTTTTTGCTTTCCTCAAGCTCTTTCAAATATTCTCCTATATTTGTAATATTTATACAGTTGTTTGTTTGACATGCAGGTCTTCAACAGTGGGTGGTGCTATTGAGCTGCAAAAGAGGATTTATTTTCAGCTTTAAGGCGCTTTAAAGCTCTATGAAAATTACTAAATTACTTTTGATAAATTAAAGAGAATCCCGATGAGATATAGAATTGATCAGTTAAGTGAGGTAGAAATGTATCAGCTTTTGAAATATTTTATTCAACAAATCACATATGGTTAGAGCGTTGACATTCGGAGCTCCACCTCAGGAAATGACGTCACTGAACAATTTTCTGCCTGGATTTGTTTAGCAAATTAGTGTAAAGAAGTGTACAGGGAACTTTATGAACCATATCGCCTCACATAACCAAATGAACAATGCTGATAAACCTGTGCACTGTTGTTCTCATAATGATCCATGGTAAGTAAACTTTAAAAGAGGGTAGGCTATAGGTGATTTGTCAAATAAAATAGGTTAATATGATAAATAAAACAAATTTATAAAACATAAATATGAAAACGTATTTAAAAGAACTGATTTACATTTTATTTCATCGCAGGTGTGGAAGGTTTGAGTTTAAATCAAAATCAGAAGGTTTTGGTGAAGCTAAAGGGTAAAACTGTGTCCTTCAACTGTGAGGTAACCGGCTTGAGCTCTGGTAATTTTGTCCACTGGTACCATAAGAAAGATGGTGACACATTTAAAAGACTACTCTACATCAGCGAGTCTGGGATTGCTACAAGTGAAGCAAAAGACTTTGTCTCTGAAAAAAAAGGAAATTCATATGGCATAAAGCTCAAAGAAACAAAGGAGGAACATGCTGGCATGTATTACTGTGCATGCTGGGATGGCAACCACAGTGAGAGAAAGCTTTGACACCCTTGACGTAAAACATGAGAAACTGTTATTCCACAACATGAACAATGTCAAATCTAACAGTTACAAACCACTTTTATTACATTGAATCATCTGACAGATACTGTCTGAGGAGAACCACAAAATAGTGTGGTTTGGTGTAGCAAATATGCTTGCAGATAAAAACAACAGCACAGAGGATGATAGTTATACATATGATCTTTGTTTCCTGTTTACACTTATGACCTATGGCATCTATTGGACCCCAAACATGTAGCGATTGTACAAAAAATATAAATTTTAATAATACAAATTATATATATTTTTTCCCCATTTACTTCTCATCTATATTTATGTTGTGTTTTCATATATATGAAATATACATTTTTAATGAAAAAAAAAACATTAATGATGATCAAATTTAAATGCGAGTTGTTTCTGGATATTGATCTTTAGATGCATAATTCTGCCATCTGCTGTTAAGATGTTTTTTTTGTAGATAAAATAGTTTTAGCCAGAAAGTGTAATTACCATATACTTCCAGCAGAGGCCACATAAGTTGGCTCTAAAAGAAAATACTTGATTTCAATTACATATTATTTCAAGAATCAAAATGTATAAAATGATTAACTTTAGAATAAGACATTAATTTAAAAAAAGTAAATAAAAACAAAAAACAAACAGCTATAGTCAGATAGACAGAAGCGAAGAGTAAACACACCTGTGTGTCTGTGTGTGTTTGTGCGCGCACGTGTGTGTGTGTGTGTGTCTGTGTGTGTAATCAATGCTCATTAGGCCAGTACCAGGCCTTCATTTACGTGTGAACATTTTTAGATTTACGCTGGAATTATTGATTTTATTTGCCAATTTCAATAAAAAAAATGCTCTCTTTTGTAGTCACACCTGTTTGTTTGTTTGTTTGTGTGTGTCTCTCTGTGTGTAGTCATGTTCTTTCCATATTGCATTTGTGCTCTCATACCATACCCTCATTTATGTGTGAATCTTTTCAGATTTATGCTGGAATTATTGATTTTATTTGTCAATTTCTATAAAAATGCTTTCTATTGCAGTCACACCATGTGTGTGTGTGTTTTAGTGTGCGCGTATGTGTGTTTGCAAGTGATCATGTTCGTTGCACATTGTATTTTTGCACTAGGACCAGGACTTCATTGTGGTATGGAAATCTTCAGATCTACTCTGGATTTATTTTTTTATTTTTTTACAAATGAAAAATAAAAAACTTTTTTTTTTTTCATTCATTCCAATGTGGGGTCATATTGACCCCAAAGATCAGATCTCGTTAGCCTCATAGCATAATTGCCTAAGTCATATTTCAATGTCTTTGGAAAACAAGAAAAAACAAAAAATGACTTAGGCAATTATGCTATGAGGCTAACGATGTATTACTTTTTTCTTTACATACCTTTAGAAAAACCAAATCAAGCCCAGTTTTTGTGTGTGTGTGTGTGTGTAAAGATAGATAATGTAGAAAAAGTGACCAAATTTTATGCAACTGAGATGAAGGGACCCATGTTTTTTTACTATGGAAAAGTCGATTGGGGTCATAGACCCCAAAGATAAATGAGGGTTCATGTGGAATCAACTAGTGCTGGCCTTCTCAGTGTTACATTAGTAAGAGATGCAGTACAACAACTACTAATTTCATAGTGCAATCTATTGCAAAGGGAATTCATGAACAGCATGCAATTCAATGCAAAGGTTTAACACATTTAACAAAATAACACACGGGCCAACGATATGCAGTAATGTCATCAGTGCAGTCAGTATGTTTTAAAGGCTTTGATTATTTTATTGATTTGATTGGGTTTTAAGGAAAAAGACAAAGAAGTGTATGGAAATAAATGAGAATTTTTCCCGCCCTACGAGGTGTATAGTGCCTTCTAGAGTAGACTATCAATAGGCAGAAATGTTCATTGTGTCGCAAATATACTTTAGGATATGAACATAAGTCTAGGACTCACAGATTGAAATATAGCTACTATAACTACTACTTCCTGCTGTGTTTCTTTTGGTGCGGAGACAATCCAAACAATATTGGATGTCATGTTAATTGCAGACTAATATAGGCTGCTCCTAACATTCACTCTCATAACAAAAAATTGCAAACATTTCTACAGTGCTCTAACTACTGTAACTAAAACAGTGGCAGTGCTCTTAGGACAACTTTGTAGGTGCATAGTACCTTAAGCTACGTTTTGCTACTCTAGGCTACTAATATATGCACCTTTAGGGGTAAACAAAAAAAAAAGTACAGCGATGTCCTTTAAGGGTACTACCCCAGTGACCCCTAAAGGTATTTATATATATATTTTCAAAATCTGAGAGTGCTCAAAAGTGGTGGAAATGAGGAAGTCCATCAACGAACCAACTTTCTCTCGGGTTAAGCTCAGTATGGGGCATTTCACATCTGTAACACAACCCAGATTAGCTATTAGCATTGCAACTTCCTGTTTGTTGCTCAATTCCTATCGCAGAGTAAAGAAAGAATCAGACTGTCTCTGCTACTTTGAATGCTCTTTTGATGCTTTCCTTTTTCCTGCTTTTTCAGGTCATATGCAGAGGCGAGTCTTTTATTATTTTGGAATATAATTCATTCTGTATTATAAAACTATTTTGTAAAGAATTTAAAAAAATAAAATAATATTAACCATTATGATACATCTAACCAAATAATCTAAAGGTAGTTTGATTTGTGAGCTGTTGCTTTTTGCAGTGGATGGAGCCGTTGAGCTGCAACAGAAAATCTCACTGACCAAAGCAGAGGAGAAGATAGCCATTATAGACTGTCACTTCACTTCAGACTGCTGGAACTACATCCACTGGTATCAACAGAAAGTAGGAGAAACCTTGAAGAGGATCCTGTATGCTGACATAGATGATGGATCCGCAAGAAATTATATTGGTTTTGAGTCCATAAAATCACAAAAGAATCTGATGCTTTCACAGAATAAAACCTGAAAACATCCTGAAAAAAAATCATACATTTTTTTTGCTGACAAATTTACAGTAAATTAGCATCCTATCCTATACTGTAGCATTTGAAAGAACAATAAAAGAAAGAATAATGCAAATACATTTTTATACAAAACTACAAAATAGATCATTACATTTTAATCACCTAATATTTAGTATATATATTTCCGTATTAAACATTTTGTAATATTTGTATATATTCTGCAATGACTTGTTCATTGATATTTAATTTATATGGTTTTGTCCATCCTTCTGTTAGACTGTCTCACAAAGGAATTAGGTTGAATGTCAGCTGTTAAAGGGCACCTATTATGGAATTTTGAAAATGACCTTTCATGTAGTGTGTCACATAGATCTAAGTGAACGAAAACATCCTGCAAAGTTTTAAATATGAAAGTTCACCGTATACAAAGTTATTGTCTCTCAAAAGTAAGAGTCGACTCTGAGTCGCTGATATGAATCGATAGACGAACGATGCTTTTTCTCTATCTAGATGACGTCAACTTGACAAGTTATTTGAATAAGATACGCCCACTTATTGCGCTCGTAGACACCAGGCAAAACATCCGGTATGGCGACGCAAAAGCAAACTTTTTTCATCTTCCCAGGGAGGAGCATTTGAAGACTAAGTGGCTACAGTTCATATATACAACTATAGACATCATATAGATAGACGCCCTATTGACTGCTACTGCCTATTGGCACGGACGAGCCGCGGCGCCACCATCTTAAACCGGTCACCCCCTCCGCTCAGTGTAATCAGTTTGACAGGTTACAATGAGCTGTCAGCGCATTTAATTAATCATATCTCACTGAATATCGAACTGATTTTCACATATTTTTTTTTTTGCTGCAAAGGTCATACATGTAGCTATGATACAGGACACATTTAATATTTTATTCACAAAATACAAACAATAGTACAGTAATTTTAAATCTTACTTGTGAAAAGTAATCCCCGAGCGATGGTCCGCCGATTTGAGCAGGAATATGCTGCTCAGTGCTCTGGCATCTACTGCTGCTATGCAACGCAATAGGAGTATGACCGGTTTAAGATGGCTGCCGCATTTCTTGCGCCCAGCGGCCAATAGGGCGTCTAGTTCTATATGATGTCTACAACATGCCTGAACCTTGTGCTTTGTTCGCGTCATTTTGAAGATGATTGCTTCACAAACATAAATGCTATCAATTATCAAATATGGATTTGCGAGCGGCTGATATTGAAGGAAGGTTCAGTACCAAGTTTATTTGGACCAGCTTCCTCCTCCGAATCACAACCTGTAAGTATTATTAATATTAATAATTGTTGCTTTTATGTTTTATGTAGCATACTCAATAATTATTTTGTGTGTTGTGTACACAGCAGCTTCTATAGTCTTCAATGTCAATTGTATTGAAATATGTGAAATGTTTGTCGTTGTTATTGGAGTTGTCATAAAGAATACCTCGTAGTACTGCATTATCAATATGTTTAAGCGTTGGGCTAACGCAAACAAAGACTGAATGTGCTTTTAACACTGAGCTTTGGGCTATGGTCGCTAAATAACTCAACTTAAATTCCTTCTCTTATTTTGAAATTTTTACTACAAAGCAGTGCACTATAATCATTATTATAACACAATGTAATTGATAAAAGCATTGTACACTGTACTCCGTGTTAACCAACTGACTGGTTGTTGACTCCGTGTTAACCAACTGACTGGGTCATCTGACCAATCACCGCAGATTAGCGTCGCGCAAAGGCGGGGTTTGGAAAAATTAATCTCTGAACGATTCATATGGGAGTCACTGAGCAAATCAGGTAAAAATAAATGCATATTATAAAACAACAAAAGTGTTTTTTGTTATTGCATGCTTGTAAAACTGTTGTTGGGGACTCCCAAAACAATATTAGGAACATTTTAAATGCCATAATAGGTGCCCTTTAAATTTAAGTACCCAATTAGATAATATTTAGGTAAACCAAGCAATGCTTAATTTTGAAATATTAGCATCATAGACCCTTTATTCACATTATCTGTTCTAATAAACAATATCATATAACATCACTGTAGTGGAACTAAAGGCAAATGGATCATTGACTAATAAAGACGTATGAGATGATGAAAATTAAAATACTTTTACAATTTAGTTAAAAACGCAAATTCCAACTTTTTCTAAATGTAATATGTTTTTGATGCTTTCATACATTTTTGAAAAACATTGTTTTATAAATAAATAAATGGAAAAAAAAATATATAGAATGATGCTAAAAAATTCACGTTATCTAACTATCTAGTATCACAGAGGTGTACACAACTTTGCAAAAAAATTGCAAATACATTTTTCCAAGTTAAAATATCATATAGTTAAATCATGAATATATTCATGAATAGCCTTCATTTGATTCAAACTAACTGTGCCGTTTCATAAAAAGGGATAAACTTACTGACTTTAATCCAAAAAATAAAGATCATGAACCTGTATCAAACCTCAATGCACACATATTAGCATGAGGACAGGAAACTCAATAACAATGCAACTTCCTGTTTTTTGCTTATAGAAATAAATTCCACCTTCATTCCAGAGAAAAGACAGAAGCTCTCTATCTTAAGTCTGCCATCATGAGTCCTCAGCCGCAGTTATTCTGTTTGCTGTTTATTCTCCTTATATATAAAGGTAAGTGTTTAATGTGTGGCCATATCATCTTCATATCATGTTTGTAACCATAAATACCTTTAAAACGAGAAAATATTAGCTATTGTTTTATCATTACATTATATGTTCTATTCCCCATTTAGCCTATATATGAAAAGGTAGTTTGATTTGTGAGCTGTTGCTTTTTGTAGTGGATGGAGCCGTTGAGCTGCAACAGAAAATCTCACTGACCAAAGCAGAAGAGAAGTTAGCCATTATAGACTGCCACTTCACTTCAGACTGCTGGAACTACATCCACTGGTATCAACAGAAAGAAGGAGAAACCTTGAAGAGGATCCTGTATGCTGACATAGATGATGGATCCACAAGAAATGATGCAGGTTTTGAGTCCATAAAATCAGAAAAGAAAGCTTCATATCATTTTGCTTTGAAAATCACCAAGCTGAAAAAAGAGCATTCAGCGATGTATTACTGTGCTTGCTGGATCTCAGGCAGCACAGTACACATAAATACTAAAGTCTTGCACAAAAACTCTGAAGGTATCCTGTCATGATCAGAGACCACAAACCTTTCTCTTAAAGGTAGGGTAGGCAGTTTGTAAAGAACTTTTTTCCAAATTTGTTTAAACTGTCTTTACTATACATGATTAAAATGTAAGTACTCTGAAAAAGAGAGTATAAAAATCGAGTGTCTGTAGTCCTCTCAGGGCTGCAATAAACACAGCTACTTATTCCATCCAGGAAGGTCTTGACCGCGTTACAGTTCCATATCACTTAGGGTAGTTGACTATAATAGTGGAGAATAGACCCCTTTTCAGTTAGTAAACATGGTGACATTTTTTGTGGGTGGAGCTTAGGTGGTGGCAGAATGATCCCTCTGGCCGCTTCATTAACGTTAGTTTGCAAGTTTTGTTAGCTTGTTTTTTAACAATGACTAGAAAATCCGATTTTATCTTAATGTGCAAGGTCACTCACTGTCCAGGACCGCGATTGTTATTTGCAAAAGTTAATTTTAACGGACAGAACCAGATTGGCTGACCCGTAATTTACACGCTGTCAATGGACGAATGATCTGACAGGATTAACGTTAACGTTACCTCCGGTTAAGTGGCCTGACTTCTACACCCGATAGAGAAACCGAGCGTAAAGAGAAACTGAGGGCATATAAATCTTTAGATGCCTATAACTATGTGCTGAATGGTCATGTACAAGACTTGTGTGGTACGATCTGCAGTTCTGCCGAGCCAGCGCCAAGAAGACGACAATGTGATTACAGTCCAATTTTAATGATGTGAATATTTTCTAGAAATAAAAATACCAGATACAGCATATTCATTTTTCATTGATTATTCCACCCAACAACACAACAAAATGACATTTAATAATAATAATAATAATAATAATAATTTAAGCTCCTTATTATGTAGCCGAATCTGTGCTGGTTTGTATTTGCCGCCTCCAGTTTTCTCTTTGTTTTCCCTCCAGCGAATAACTTTACATCTGAGGAGTTTAAAGACTCCATTGGTCCATTATTTATTTCTAAAGAAACACGACAATGTATAAAAGGCTCCATTACCTTGTATCTTACGCTTTGGCCCCGTAGAAGCAGTTTTTGTAAAAAAATAAGCTAACGATTGCGTCATAACTAATCGACTCTTTGTCGCACAGTTGAGAAATTACCGTATAGACAGGCGGAGAAGCTTGCGGGCAATCGGGGGGACATGGAGGCATAAAGTCCGATAAAGTCAAAGGAGAAGCCTATAGAGAGTCATAAAGTTGATCCTGCTGCTAGGTCATGGACAGCTAATACTCACGCTCTCTGTCTCTGTGAGATTCGGAAGGGAATTATTCAGATTTCACTCGTCACAGCTATTAGAAGACATACAGGTTGCTCACGTGACATTACGTCGTCAAGCTCAGTTTGAGCCTACGCAGTAACCCTGGCTATCAGCTTTTAACGGGCTTCAATTTTCTCAGTTGAAATCAGTGGGGTCGCTGTGTCCATTTCTTTTACTGTCTATGGTAGTTGTCCTGCCCTTGAGGCGGTCATGCAAACGACTGGTACGTCACTTCGTACCGTGACGTCACTTCATACCATGGATCCACAACGAGCTGTATTTAGAGCTTGATTAAATAAATTGTTTGTTTATAATGGGGAAGATGTCTTAAACTATGAAACTTGCAGGAAGTTTTAATGGTACAAAGACCTCTTAAATACCAAAAGATAAAAATTCTGGACTTCATGGACCTCATTCATAGCCTGGATGCCAGCCCGAACCCTGCCCACAACATTTTTTGGTCGGGAAGTTCGGTCTGGACTCGATCCATTGAGGAGTAATTCTGATCAGTTCAGAAATGGTCGGGCCTTTATACGATGATGGACAGATGATCTGCAGTTACGTAATCATCAACTGATGACTGCAGCTGGAGAATTGAGATGTATAGATTCCGCTATCGTGTCTGTTGTAGAAGAAATCGACAGAGCATTAATTTTAAAAGACGAAAAGAGAACTGCAATCGAGGCATTTGTCGATCGTCAAGATGTGTTTGCCATCCTTCCTACAGGATTTGATACAACAATGAGTTGCTCAACATACCTCACTTACTGCGTTGCTCTGATTGGTTGTAGGTCTGTCCAATTGAGAGCAGAGGTTTTTTTTTTTTCCTGGTTCGGTTAACGCCTCATAATCAAAGCCCTATGGAGCAGTATGACAAGTCAGGCTACCACATTCATTGAGTGATTAACAAATCATTTGTAATTAATACAAGACTTTGCACAGTTGAGTCTGCTTCATACCACCTACTAAAAAGGCAAGAAATGTATGCAAAACTAGACAATATAAATTAAATATTGAAATCTAAATTTCTTGTGTTAAAGTGCCCCTATCATGGATTTTTGAAAATGACCTTTCATTTAGTGTGTAATATAGATCTAAGTGAATGAAAACATCCTGCAAAGTTTTAAATATGAAAGTGCACCGTATATAAAGTTATTGTCTTTCAAAGTAAGAGTCGACTCTGAGTCAATGAAATTAATTGTTTTTCAAACTAGTCATCAGCCGCTTCGTTGTGACGTCAAGACGAAACATTAGCCCCGCCCACTTATTGCGCGTGCACCCGGGAAACTTAAACCTCAAAAACCGGCAGCTGATCCTGTGGATAACGAGCATCCTGTCGAGGAGACGCTGTGCTCTAACAATGTGACGGTAAAGACATTTTTCCCCACTGCCCAAGGGTTTGTTTTACCAATTGTTATGTTACATCAGTCATTCACGCTAGAGCTAGGCTATTACCTCAAACTGAGTAGTGAATCACTGAAACGTCCTGCTCGAGTCGTCCTTGCGATGGAGCTTCGGGTTGAATGAATGGTTTCTCTTCTAGTGTTTCATTATCGGACTCACGCTCGGATTGATATGGTAAAATCAACGTCATTGTTTGTTTCTGTGTTTAGTTTATGGTGAAGGAAGCCTCAGGAGTCAGGACACACAGAGCTGTCAGTATTATGGGGGATGTTCGCCGGAGTCAAATGTGACGTCACGATATGGGCGTGGCCGCGAACTGGTTGGCAGAAAGAACCAAACTCAATGCAGATTGCCTGTGAAGAGAATGAAGATGAAATTATCTAGTGGTGCATTGTGTACGTAATTAGATTTTTTGATCCAGCCACTTTTTATTTTACCCTTTTGTCTTGTTTCAGCCCCAAAACCCATCTCTGCAATACAAATTAATAAAGGCTGGTTTGGTTTCTAAAGTACTTCTTCCAGCCTCCATGTATTAATGTTCATGGGTAGCCTGAATGGGTTCCGTTCAGACCTCAACATTAGGTATTTTACTGTAAGGTGTCAACAAGATTCAACAAGACATTTTCACCTGCTATACCCAATGTTTAGATCTGTTTAGGTATTTATGCAAATTAGCACATACGTAATTAGATTATGCACCGTTTGTCTATGTTAACAACAAATGTTAATAATGTTAATAACTGTTAACAACAAATGTTAATAATGTTAATAACAAACAATTTCAAAAAAACTTGTAATACATTTTTTGTTTCTCTTGATGTAATCAACTCAGTACTTATCATGGTGATATCTGGGTTTAAATGTGTACCCTATTCTAGACGCCTAATTGCAGAAATCCACAGCTATCTTCTTGATTCAAGCTGTTTAGGTACGCGGTAGAAGGTTACTCTTATCGAACCTGTTAACACAGCCGATCACACAGCACGATACAACCATTTGTCTTCTGTGTTTGCGCTGCGCAGCAAGCCATTACTTTTCTTTTTGCCAACCAGAGCGCATCGTGACGTCAGGGCCCACAGCCCGAGAGAGCTTTGGTGCCGGAAGTAAATTTCCCATTAATTTCTCCCATTGACGTTTTGGAAAATCCGTATCTAAAGAGTTTTAGAGCATGTCTGAGGATAACCAGCTACGGCTGAACTCATAAGCATACAACATGTAATTTCGAGTGAAAAAACGAAGAGAAAATCCCAAAAAAGTCAAAGGTACAAGACTGTGTACATATTTTCATTTTCGAGCGAACGAACTACTCATCCCATCAACGCGCCTCACTGAATTCGACTGAAGCCACAACCGCGAAAGAGCCTTTTGAGCGACTTCCAAATCTGACGATGGCCACGCGAACTTTTTCCTCCAGTGGATTTTATATAGTGAATGTGCAGTCAATAGCAGTTCTTTCAGTAGTAAATGTGTAAATAATAGTGTTTTATATAGGTATTGTGTATTGAATTTTATATTTATCATCATGTAGTTTATATTGTGTGCATGTTAGAAAGCGGTTAACGATAACGTGCCCATTTTATTCATGAAGTTATAGTTCATCCTTAATTTTAATAACATTTAATGTATTTTCTTAATATCCACAACAAGTGAAAATTAAAAAGTGATGGTCAGCAAACCAGAAAGTGCACCACACACCACCGGTCTGATGCATGGCCTGCTCTTGGACCACCATAATATTCAGTTTATTAACTTGCCATGAATTATTACACAAATGTTCAGTAAATGCATGAAGAGGTATGCCTAGGCTAAATATTGTTTTGACAGTGGCATCATAAATTGCTTGATATGACTCATACCATATGAAGGCAGTAGTAGGCCCTAGCCTAGCTAAAGTGAAGGATAATGCTCACTAACGTTACCAACCTCCCTGCAAAACTTACCACAACTATGTAGGTCTTGTCCCTCATGCTGGCCCTTACAAAATCCACAAGTTGACCCTTGGACACGCTAAGTAATACTCACCATGACCCGATTTGAAGTAGTTTCCACCCCTTTGAACACTTTTGTTTTCCTCCTTGAAAAAAGTCATCATGGCAGCCAAGAGCATGGCCAAGAGATCATGATTGCACTGATAAATGTACCGTACAAAAACGCAACACAGTTATTCATTTATTTTATTAATGTTCTTCAGTCTTCACAGATCTTCGCGGGTTTAACCAGACAGTTACACGACTTCCACCAATCAATCAAATCCATCACGTTACACGTCTTCCACCAATCAGATGCATCACTGTGGGATTGTTCAGGATTGTGGGTAATGAAGTACTTATCCAAGACATCGCGAATAAAAAGCTTTAAATCTCAAAACAAGGTTAGTGCCACATGAACTTTTGGCGTTTATATGAGCATATACAATCGCTTAGTACAGCCATAGCTGGTTTTAAGTCTACAATGTATGGTTACGTTTTTATGGCTTATACCCCAACTGTCAATGGAGAAATTGTATTGGATTCTTACTTCCGGCACCGGCTGTGGGCGGGACTTTGATGCTCTATTAGGCGGTAAACCCATAGATATCTATATAAAGGCTAGATGTCTTACGGCGGAGTCTCTATCGTCATCACCGGCGGCCATCTTGTCACAGGCAGGGCTTAATGTAAGGTGAGTTATCTGCACAAACACAAATACTCTTATCTCGCTGAAATCTGGACGGATTTACAAACGGTTTGGTTTCTTACTAACGTTATTAACGTGGCTATAATACTAGCATATAATGGATGTTTACATAATTAATACATAATTATCCATAAGTGTGCAGTGTCATACATCTCTGACGTTTACGAACCAACCCGTTTGAAAATCGGTAGAAAATTGAGCAAGTTATGGTTATTTAAAAATTACATGCACCATAAACACAATGTTACGAGTGGGCGAGCAGCCTGTGACAAGATGGCCGCTAGGGTGCTGACGTCGACTACCATTGGCCAGCAGCGCGGACGAGACATCTAGCCTTTATATAGATATCTATGGGTAAACCAATCACAACAGACTGAGCTGTTTAGAGGGAGAGATTGATTCATTTGTCAAGTCGTTTTAGAATCATTTAAAATCTGTATATTATGAGAAAATTAAACAGCTTTTTGACGTTTGATGCTTCCAAACCTGTTGTAGGAGACTCTAAAACAACATTAGGAAACTTTTTAAAAATCCATGATGGAGGCCCTTTAAAGGCACACCGTGTAACTTTTTGGCCACTAGGGGCACGATTTTCCTCAAGCACAATCCCTCTCGCGTTTTCTCTTTTCTGTCTCCTCAGAAGCAGTTTTAAATTTTTTCAGTTTTCCTCAGCAATGGCCAGGATCGAGCAGGCGGAAAAATAGTAGCAAAAGCCGAGTATATCAGAGCCTGTGGTCACCTGACGGTCGTAAAGTGATATACGTTCTCCAGGCATTTCTCCAGGTTACATGTCCTGGCCAAAGCCCTGTCGGGGGCGCCTTGTCCAAACGTACATAGTCGGTATTTCAAGAGGGCAGCCCCGCTCGGAGCATTGATAGTGTCAAGCGCTGTATATTGGCCTGAGGAATCATTTAAAATAATTCATATGCGTCAACTCGGTCACAAAGTCCGCAGTGTGCCTTTAACGTTTCATCTGTTGACTCTTTGCTAAGATTGCATAGTAGTCATGACTCAAGATTAGCCTACTTGATATGTAGTTTTATAAAGTCTAATATAAGCAACAGCGGACATTTGGATAGTTCAATACTATTTGTCACTACGTGAACATGACTGAAAGTAAATATTTTCGTTACTTGTATCTCTATGTTGGTGTAGCTCGCCTCTGATGAACATGTGAAGCTAAAGTGCGTGCGTGATCTCGCTTTGAGTAATTTGAATTTCCTCTTGACATAAATGTTACAGCACAACAAATTATCTTCCTATTACTGCCACCCACAGGACAAATTGCGCATTACACCCACGTTGTTTGGTGTGATTATCTATCTATCTATCTATCTATCTATCTATCTATCTATCTATCTATCTATCTATCTATCTATCTATCTATCTATCTATCTATCTATCTATCTATCTATCTATCTATCTATCTATCTATCTATCTATCTATCTAATTCTAACTCCCAAACTAAATTAAAATCTTGACAGTTGGAGCCCATTAGACTCCATTAGCTGTCATTCTATGTAGGCTACTATTTCTAATACACCGAGACTCATTTGAAAGTTAAACCTTTAAACTTTTAAAACTACTAAACTTAAACTAATAAAAAATAAATTAAAAAAACGTATAGCTTTTAAAACTTCTTCAAACTTTCTGGCAAGCATTTTTCATGCCAACTTAAACTTTTTATCTAGATGTATTTTTTGTGTGTAATAGGCCTACTGAAGCACAGAATTGAATAATCTGTTACATCTGAATCATGAACCACAAAACAAACTCAGATTATCATGTGGGGCCGGAAACTTACTATAATACCTCCCATATGATCTCCCCTCATCACAGAATAAAGACAGAAGCTCTCCAGACACTCCCTGCCATCATGAGTCTTCAAATACAGCTATGCCTTTTATTTCTCATTCAACATTTATGTAGAGGTAAGTTTTTTTTTAATTATTATATGAAATCATACCATAATTGTGTAATCACAAAAAGCAAACATGATAACCTTTATTAACTTTACATTTATGTTGGCCTATTATATCTTACCTTGGGTAACAAATTGTCATGATGATCTTTTTTCTTTTTCTTTTTAGTTGATGCAAATGTGAAGTTGCAACAGAAAATCTCATCGACCAAATCTAAGGACAAGACAGTTGTTATTGATTGTCATTTTCCTTCAGACTGCATAAGCTACATTCACTGGTATCAACTAAAAGAGGGACAAACCTTAAAAAGAATACTGTATTCATCTATAGCTGATGGAACCACATACAATGATGATGGTTTTGAATCGTTTAAAGTAGATAAGAAACAAAAAAATCTGGCTCTGAAAATACCTGAACTAAAAAAAGAGCATTCAGCAATGTATTACTGTGCTTGCTGGGTCTCAGGCGGCACAGTAGTTATACATACTGAAACCCTGTACAAAAACTCAGCAGGGTTCTTGATTTAATCTAAAACCAAAAGCCACAAATTAGGCTATATAAAAACAATGCTAGTAACAAACAATGAATTTCTTTCAGCCCAAATAAATTGAATTCAGTCCTAATAGTGTTTGTGGATTCTCTGCACTCGAGAAAAGAGGGAGAAGGTTTAAAGTTGGTTGTGAATGTAGGCTACTATACTTATGAAGGACAAATATGGTGTTGAACAGTAATAAACATCAGCTTTAGGATTCAAGGAATCAACAAGATTTTAACTTAAGTTGCTCAGATAATTGTTTCCCGGGCTGTCGCTTGTAGGCCTATTGATTCTTACATGAATTCATTAGTATTCAAATTTTTACTCAGAGTTTAGTTAGTGGGTGCCCAGGACAATAACCGCGTTTTCACAGTCTGGATAAAAGCTTGTTTAAAGTTGCTCAGCATGAGTGAGTAACAACAGATGAAGTTTGCAGGACTTGTAAATAAACTATTGCAGCTCCTCTACTGGTAAGAGTGTGACATGACACTTACAGAACACTTGCTGAATCTGTTCACTACAGAAGTAAATGAAGTGTTTTAGCACTTCAGTGATCAAAATCAAGATTGATACAGCTTTTTTTACTTGGTTAAAATTTAAAAACAAAAGTCCTCAGGGATATTCTAAAACAATGTACACGAGGTAACTGCAGATTCTCTTCTGCACAAACTGCATCTTTTTGTTTAGGAATAAATGACTGTGGGAGACAAGAAAGTCTTCGGTTCGGGTACAAGACTATATGTGACAGGTAAGACAAAAATCACATAATTAAGGTCTGCTAAACTTATTTTAAGCATTTTAAAGTTCGTTGCATACAAATTATTTCTGTAATTCAGCTGGCAACAGAGAGTTGAATAACTGTTTTTAGAGATTCCAGCAAATCCATCTTGTGCTTGTTTACATAAAACAGGAGAATTTATGTTAAATGGTTAGTTCACTCAAAAAATGAAAATTCTATCATCATTCTAAACCTGTATGACTTTCTTTCTTTGGAACACTTTCTGAAAAATATGTCAGTTTTTTCCCCATACAGTTGAAGTAAAAGGGTTTCAATGTAGTTTTGTACCCCACTGGCTTCAAACACTTCAAAATATCGTTTGTTTTGTGTTCTATGGAAGAATAAATGGCATGCGGGTGATAACAGAATTTTCATTTTTGTGTGAACTAACCCTTTAAAATAGTGTAGACCAGAAACAGTGAACAGTTGTCTTAGTCAATTATACCACACACTAGAAGGTTTTGTATTATTCAGAAGTATTTGTAAAAGAGTTTATCTGGGTGGGCTGGATAAAAAGATTTGGAACTGGAACCCGGCTGATAGTAACTGGTAGGAAACTGTCAGAATTTCGTCAAATTCATAAATTGATGCTATTTCCAAGTGTAAACTTTCTCCAGTCACCCTTTATTTGCTTATTTTCTCATTTGCTTATTGATCACTGAAGTCATGTTCAACATGTATTTCTCTTAAGACCCAGGGAATGACAGGATCAACCCACCAACTCTAACAGCATACCTACCAACAAAAAAACAAAGTGGCAAACAGGCAATGTTATGCCAGGCCACGGACATGTTTCCAGACTTGGTGAAATTCAACTGGAAAAAGAAGAGCAATACTGAAGACTGGACGGATGTACCGGAGGAAAATGTTGTGGAGCAGAGGAATGATAACCCAGTCAGCGTGACAAGTGTGTTGATTTTAAATCAAAAGATGCCTGGAGACCTCTATCAATGCACTGTTACCCATGAAGGAAGCAAAGCATCCAAAAGTAAAACACTGGAGAACGGTAATTTGAAGAAACTCAGATTTACTACATTCATATGTGTTAGATTTCTTGGAAAGAAAATATAATACAATTGATAGTTGCAGACATATAGACTTTGATTATAAACAATTATAATTATTCTTTGTTACATAAACGTTATTAAAGCCGTAATTACATCAAATAATTAATAAAGATTTAATTAGAATTAAAAGTACATGATTTGTATTAATTATAAATATATATATCTCAAGAGGATCCCCCACATTTGATCAAATTTTTTGTCTCTGGAAAATAGTGATCTATGACATTGTATGTTGAATTCAGTTGTGTATATTTGTTAATATAGTGGACACATCACATTCAATTCACATTTATTTGTAGCATTTTTCACAATACATATAGTTTTTAAAGCAGCTTTACAGAAAATATGTGTCTACATTACAATTTAGAGTGATCTGTTATCAGAGGTATCAAAGTAATGTATTTCAGAAATGTACACTATACCGGTCAAAAGTTTTAGATCAGTAAGATTTTGTATGTTTTTAAATGAAGTCTCTTCTGCTCACCAAGGCTGCGATTATTTGATAAAAAATACAAAAAAACCCCAGTAATATTGTGAAATATTATTACAATTTAAACCAGCGGTTTTCTATGTGAATATACAGTGAAGTGTAATTTATTCCTGTGATTCAAAGCTGAATTTACAGCATCATTACTCCAGTCTTCAGTGTCACATGATCCTTCAGAAATCATTCTAATATGCTGATTTTATGCTCAAAAAACATAAATTATTATTTTCAATGTTGAAAATAGTCGTGCATCATTTATCCCCCCAAAATTCTATGATGAATAGAAAGTTCAAAAGAACAGCATTTATTTAAAATATAATCTTTTCTAACATTATAAATGTCTTTACTGTAACTTTTGATCAATTTAACTCATCCTTGATGAATAAAAGTATTTTCTAATTTCTTTCCCCCAAAAATAAAAAAATAATTCTTACTGACCCCAAACTTTTGAATGGTAGTGATTAATGTTACAAAAGCTTTCCATTTCAGATCAATTCTGTTCTTTTGAACTTTCTATTCATCAAAGAATCCTGAAATAAAAATGTAAAAAACTGTTTTCAACATGGATAATAATCATAAATGTTTCTTGAGCATCATATTATAATAATTTCTGAAGGATCATGTGACACTGAAGACTGGAGTAATGATGCTGAAAATTCAGCTTTGATCACAGGAATAAATTACACTTCACTATATATTCACATAGAAAACCGCTGTTTTAAATTGTAATAATAATTTTTTGGTATTTTTTATCAAATAATTGCAGCCTTGGTGAGCAGAAGAGACTTCATTTAAAAACATAAAAAATCGTACTGATCTAAAACTTTTGACCGGTAGTGTACATACCATCAATGTTTTTGAATTTGTGGAGTAAAAGTTATAGTTTTTATTTTGAAGTAAACTTTTTTTATTATTAGATGTAGATTTAATACTTACTGTAATTAATGGGGTTAATATTTTATATTTCCAATTAAATGTACATATCAGACATCTTCGCTTTCATTAAAACCTATAGGTTTATTGAGTGAAATCATTCAATTTGATTTTACAGTGTTTCTATTCTGACATATATCTTCAATTAAAATATGGACAGTTAAATATGTTAATATTCATATACCTGTTTATAAGTAATTTTACCTTTCAGATAAATCTCTTTTATTGGGATTCTGCTTTGTCTGGTTTTACCCTGTATTAATAAAATTACTATATTGTTATATTTCAGATAACGGAGACACAGCAAAGAAATCTGAGGATGATGTTTCGGCCACAACATGTGCACCCAACAACCAGACCTTAGAAAAGAATAAATCAGGTAAACAAATACAACTGAATGTATAAATGTATTTGCAAATTTGGATGGATTTTTAATTAATTACTTTTGCATTTCATTTCAAAATACAAGCCAACATTTAAATTAATTCATTGCACATTCGAATCAGTTCAAATCAGAGTAAAATCATACGTTTTCTTTTAATTTATAAAGTAATTTAACCAACTGATCTAATTTGATTCTAATCATTCTGATCTATCTCTGAATCTAATAATTTCATTCACACTGTATCCCTCAATGTACCAAAAAGAAGGGAGATGAAAACATTATGGGTACAATATATGTGTGGTTGACATTAGTTGACATTAAAATCTTGTAGATTGAAATGCAAAACTCCAATGGTAGAAGTATATGTATATATATATATATATATATATATATATATATATATATATACATACACACATACATTTACCCTAAGATCTTGATGCTGATCAAAAAAAAATGTTCATGAACATGTTATGCCTCAACTACCTATGTGCAGTTATTAATGTTTCATCAAATGTATTCAAATGTGTTTTTTGTTTTATTGCAGAACAAAATACAGACAAAACTGCAGACCAAATACCCAGTCTGTACCTGTTTGTCTATGCGTATGGTGTCATGCTCATGAAGAATGGAGTATATTTTTGTGCTGTCTTTATCTTTCTATTAAAGAGAAAAGTTGGAAAGAAAGAAGAAAGCTCTGATTAAAGGCATAAGATAAACATCAAGCAAACAAAAGTTTATCACATAGAGTATGTTTAGCTTATTTCTAAACATGTATGTCAGCAACTATATTATCTCTGATTAAATGTATTGCTTTTAAATGTATTATTTGTTGTAGATCAGCTTTGCACAACTGTTTTATTTTTGCATCTTTGAAATGCAATATTTAGATTTTTAAAAGTGCATAATATACCAACATTTTAAATGTTTTGTTTTCCCATCATAATCTGTTTTTGTGTAACTCTCTGTATTTGTTCAATAAAATATGACAAATGAAAATGTTACTTTTATAGTCAAATTAATTCTCTATAAATGCACTTTTTGCATTATGAATAATTTAATAATTCTTAAATCAAACTTATTTTTAATTTATGCTTGCAGTATTAGAGTAAATAAAATATAAAATGAAATTATGCATATAAAAAGTTGATTGCCTAGACATTATTTATTTTAGAAATACTGTATTTATCCAAATACCAATAATACAATATGTAGCAAATACATATGTAATTATTTATATCAACTTAATTGAAAAAAAAAAATACAGTAACATAATAATAAAACGTACTACTAATATGTCTGCTAAATGATTACCTAAAAATCTTATAATCTATTAATACTTTATATGGTTTACTGTTTTAGCTAAATAAAAAAAGAGCATTTCTTGTATCTGTTTTAATGAAGTTTAAAGATCATGAATTTGAAAACATCACGCTGGTGATTGAAACTGCTGCGGTAGGAAAATGTGGTTGGGTACGTACTGTTCACACCACTACTGGAAAGAAAGCATGCAGCAGTTTAACCACAGCATGATTGGCTGATAATTTATTAGCGGCTGCAGGCTGTTTGTCTTGTTAATCTAAGCTGTTATTTGTGGGCGAGGAGGCTCCAGCATCCGTGAGAGCGCAAACTGACTCTCGGCAGGGGTTTCCGCTCCCCTCGCTTTCCGTCCGTAAAAAACTGATGCATAGAAACACACACATTTAATAAAAACACTGTTTTAATACACAACGAAAGAAGAATATACAATCTGCCATTATCCTGCATATTTGAGGCTTTGTGATGGACACATATGGAGATTCTTCATATATTCATAGAAAACCGAAGGTCCCAGACCCGGGTACATAAGCCCTTATTCAGTAAGCATGGCACAAGTCAACAGGAAGTAGTATTTTAAGATGATTTTGTTTAGGAATGCTTACTGAAGAGGAGCCAAAGACAAACATAAAAATGTATTACACATCCATGCATCATTACAAGTCGTATTTCTTCACTGAAGTGCTTTTCATGCAAAACTTGGCCAGTCCTTTATTTTGCAAGTAAATCGAGTCTCTATCGTCTCTCAGAAAACATGAAATCTTCACACCTGAGACTTTACTGCTATTCACATTTAGGTGTTCTCCAGTGATGCATGTGAGATCAGAGGCATAACAATGTGTTAATACATTTGGAGTTTTACTGCATGAACATGTGAGACGGCAGTCGTTTTGTTACACAGAAGCAGTTGAAGAGTGTCATGTGAAAAAAAGCTAAATGTCGTGGTCAACATTGCTATTGTATTATTTGTTGATTAAATTCAAAATACACATTCAAATTCTTCATTTTTTTCAATCAAGGTTTTTGTTCAGTGACTCACACAAAAATGCGATTGCACTTAGAGCTTGTGTGACAAACTGCTGATCATGGCGATGGTGGATCTAAGGCAGAGTGACTGTCTAGTTCTGGTAACCCACGTACACAAACCCATATTAAGACACACAGCCCGAAGTCGAGCAGCGCTGGAAGAGGCTGTTGTGATCTAGAAGTCAGTGTTAACTCTGAGCTCCTAATAACAATTCAAATAAAATCCTATTAGTTAGATTGAGATAGATAGAGGAATAAAAAAAAATGATAAAATAATTAATCATATTTTTTGGAATACCTGCTAGACGATGGGCTTCTCAAGACCATGTTTATCATCAAGGTCTTCATCAGAGTCTACAGAAGCAAAAGATCATATTTAGTGAGAGTTTACCATCTCTGTAGGCATCCTGAACAAGTCGGTTGTTTGCACACAACAAACGGGCCGAAAATACAAGGATGTTTCTTTTCATGCTCGCAATTTTCTCATATTACTGAAGTATATAATTTTGTTGTCTGTGCTGTTTTTCAAAGCACTAAAAAAAAAGCAAATAAAAATCGTTAGGGTAAGTATTCATTCAGTGTGAATAAAATCAGCCCAGTTAAAGTGATCCCTTTTCATGCCGTCAATCTAAAAGCACACAAAGGCAGAGTAGAGTACTGCTAAAATGTTTTGTTGCCCCCAATGGACTGGACACTACTGATTTAATTTGTCACAAAGTATAAAACAAATCAATCTACCAAGACAATAAATAAATAAACATAGCAAATTTAGAAATTTACTGAAGATAAATTAGTAAATCCACAGATTGATCAGGAACACACGATCTCATAAAAGTGCGTAACTATACCACAAAATTAATTTCTCATACCATTTATACACTAAAACTGTTTTTTTTGCGTGCATGTGCTACACACTGTAAACCCCTTGGGTAGGATTAGGGGTGTGGAGTGCGTGCTTATTACACGCAAAAACTATTTTTAGCGCATAAATGGCACGAGAAATTAAATTTGTGGTATAGATACGCAGTTTTATGAGACCGGGCTGGTAATTCAGTACGCAATGCATGTATATGCAGATTTTCTCATAAAACATTTCTTACCATT
This sequence comes from Semotilus atromaculatus, assembly GCA_031834385.1. Lineage (NCBI taxonomy): Eukaryota > Metazoa > Chordata > Actinopteri > Cypriniformes > Leuciscidae > Semotilus > Semotilus atromaculatus. The sequence continues at coordinate 29,547,796 of JAULUF010000044.1, read as the reverse complement.
ATCAATGTTTAATTATCAGTATTCTTTGATGAGTAGAAAGTTCTAAATAACAGCAAATATTTGAAATTGAAATTAAATTAACTTATAATAACTTCTAAAAACTTAAACTTATTGACGTGTATGTGTATGTATATATATAAAATGAATTTAGTCTGAATCAGTTAAATTTGTACACTTTCTTTATAAAGTCATTTAACTAACTGATCTAATTGTACCCCACAGTGTAGTCCTCAATGGACCAAAAAGAAAAGTAAAATTTGCAAATATTGTCAGAATGGGTACAAGATATGCATAGTTGACAATTGACATTATTGTTAGCAAAAATGTTGCCGATTGACATGAAAAAAATGAATGTTAAACTTTAAAGAAATGGAGGTATAAAATGATAATGGAGCAAAAAGCATACTATTAATAGGAGACGTAATGGTTAAAATATTTTTTCTAGGTGCTATAATACTGCTGCAATGCGTCTAAATACATTTATCCTTGAATATCTGTGGCGCTCGCCACAGTGCACCTGAGCTCTGACAGTGGCATTTCCTGGAAAATACATATCTGTTACTGTTGGAAAAATGTGGTGAGAACATTTGTATCTCATTTGTAAGAGTGATAAATAAATAAATATTACTAAATATATATATTTTTAATACATATTAATACACAGTAATATATATATATATATCAGGGGTGGGCATAGATGAATTTTTTTAATCTAGATTAATCTCACTGTAATATTGGAATTAATCTAGATTAAAATGGCTCATTTGAATTCTGCCGAAGGCATTCAGAATATGTGTGCTACCCAAAAAATGACTAAAAGTAAGTCTTTGAGAACGGGTTTCCAGGTGACGCATTAGACCGCCATTATTTTTTTTTAAATCAAGTAGAATTTCTATAACTCTGTGTGTTGAACTGATAATCACTCTTTTGTGTCACAAATCACAATCTACTTAATACAGACGTTACAAAGAAATACAGACGTTACAAAGAAAAACAACAAATCAAAAAAATATATTTTCATAATCTATGACAAAAATTCTATTATAAACTACATTAGTAGATAATTAAATAAAACAATAATTTGATAAAATCTGAACATTTAGTGAAAAAAACCCATTATTTAGTGGAGAATAATTAAGAGACAAATAAGTGTACTAATAAATTTGATAAAACGTCACACATTGCTCTTTGTGTTGTTGTAAAATACATTCATGAAAAACAAGATAAAAAAAAAACAGAAAGGCTATTAATAATATTTCATTGCGCAAAAAAGCAGGCTATTATGATATGAAAGGCTGCAATACAGTGCGGCACAAAGCGCTTATGCGCATCCCGAGCGCAGAATGATGCGCTTAAAGCAACATGAGTCGCAGCGCGTCGAGTCCCGTCCGCATTGAATTATGTTGTTATCATACAATATCACATCAGCAAGAGGGCCGTTTTCCCGTCCACAATAGCAAATGTGATTTTAAGTTTATCTAACAGTTAAATTAACAATTTCATCGAGTCTTAAATTTGAATTAAAAAAGTGTGCAGAAACCCTGATGAATGACGTTGGCGCGCAAGCTTTTCAAGCAACGCAAAGCAGCTCGTTTACATTTAAATGTAAATGTACTAGAAGTTTGACGCTAAAATATCAAGGTGAAAGTCATCATAGGTTGCGTAGTATAGACCCAGCTCCCAACCAAACTTTGAGAATAGATTAACGGCGATATTTTTTTTTTATCGCCCGATAAGAGTCTCACGTTAACGCCGATAACGGCCCACCACTATTATATATAAATATATATTACTGTGTGTATACTCTGTATAAATAAACTATGACTAAAAATAAAAATAAAACATAAATAAGAACAAAATGTCACACAGCTGCTTCACTAATCTTTTAAGCTATCAAGCGCCAGAACCAGAAAAAAAAGTTATTACAACTGGTAAAATACATGATTTTAGATTCCCATGCAGCCCTGAGAACCATTTTCATGGTTGTCCGGCTTGTATTGGGCATTTAGTAAGCTATTACCTGCCATGGACTCAGGAGGAGAGTAGAATTGGCCTTCTGAAACAGGTCCTGGGTATAAAAGAGGTTCTCGATCTGGCACACTCTGCACTGACAGATACCCTATCACACAGGACACACATGATTGCTAAAGACAATGATACTGGTACTCTGTAAGAGCAAATGAGTTATAATGTCATCTACGTCCATTAGCCTTCACTGATACCGCTTGTAAATGCTTGTCTCACTGTAATTAGATATTAGATTCTCACTGATTTCATCACCAGCCTCTTGGGGCAGGACTTTGAAGTCCAGTAGCCACGTCTCTATCCATGCCAAAATGAAGGAGACGATGGGTAACAAATACCCAAACGCCCCCTGAGACAGGAGCTGGACAAAAGAATTACATTTTTGGGTCAATGCAAAAAGTGTGTAATTCTCAAAAAAAAAAAAAAAAAAAGAAGCTGAATAAAAAAAAATCTCATACCTTTGATACAACTACTTTCACTATTAAGAAACCAGTGGTGATTGCTGTAGTTATCTGTAATGAAGATATGATGATCATTGCATGGATCTATATTTAATCTTTTACATTTTTATAGATATATGTTTAAGTGAAGCTCAGTAAAATAGTTTGAATCAGCATCTGAAACAAAGTTCCAGCATGTTATTAATGAGTAAAGCAACAGTGCCCTCTGGTGGAGGAATATAAAGTAAAGGCTGCCTACCGCAATGGCCCACCAATGACGCACTTTACACACTGCATACGCAAGAATCAAGGCTGCAAAGCGGAACACTGCCAATAGCTGAGGAGAAAAACAAACAAGCATAAGAGACTGCAAACTTTTGTACAGAGGTGTATATTTCGACACACTTAAATGTGTTAGCTACCTTTCAAAACCGGTTTATCAACATTTCATGAAAGATTTGTTGCTGTAAAACTTCTGTTCAAAGATTGCTGTCAGGTAACAATTTCAAAATGGCATCACTGTGTATTTGCATAAATATAATCCACACAGTAACTTGCAGGGCGAAGTCTACAGGGTTATTTCTCAAATACCAAGCTGTCTTAAAAAATGTTACCAAGCAGTCTTTTTTTTTTTTTCAATGCTGCATCAAACTAACTCACACATTTAAGGGATCTAAAACAAAGCTTTTAAACACCAATGAACAACTGAAACTGTATATTAAAGAAGCACCCCATAAACATGTGACCCAAAAGAGTTCAATTTGGTCATCTTTTCCTCTCCCATCATGTCATTCCAAATCCGTATGTTTTTCTTTCTTTTGTGGAACACAACAGAAGATACTTTGAAAAATGTCCACATAAGGAAAGTCAGTAAGGTTTGTTGTTTTGTACAACAACATTATATGGAATGGATAAATCATTTTTCAAATGATCTTCCTCCACAGAAGAAAAATAGTTATACAAGAATTTGGAACGAGATGGGGATGAGTAAATTATGACATTTTTAGGTAATCTATCCCTTTAAGATCAATAATGAAGTTTTCCTGGACAGAAACCTTATGGTTTGAAAGAGGCATGAGTGAGGTCATCTACAGTGAGAGAGAAAAGTCATCTTTGAAAAGGGAACTGTGGAATGGAATGGCTTAAAATGTTACCACACCAGTTTCATCTTAAATCACATCTTAAATGTTATTCAGGTTATTTCTACAGGTAATTTCCCTGCTAAAGAGTCAAAATGGAAATATATATATATATATAAACATTACCAATCAGCATATTGTAGAGAAAAGTCATAGATTTGGGGACAAGACATTATGTATGCTAATTTTATTATATTACTGTAATTACTGTTGTAATTTGTTCTTATTTAAATGTTTACATTTTTATGAATTAATTCATTATTAGCTTTGCGTCAACTCATGCAACCGAGGGGCTTGTGAACCCCAGTTTGGGAAACCCTGCAACAGAGGGCAGCGTATTGGCCAGTACTTACAAATATGTCAAAAAAAGATTTGTGGTAATCATAGTGCAACACCTCTTTCGTCAGTTGCTCTTGTATACCCCCATTGACCTGGATGAATATAGATGAGAAAAAATTCACAAAATTTTGTGCAGATGAATCACTATTAAACTGGTGTTTATCCACATATATTTAAAATAACTTAATAATCTCTAGAGGAGATGAATCTATCTAAACCACAACATACATTAAGCTCAATGATCCACAGCAAGGTGACAAATAAAAGGTCAAAGGTCACGAATAAGCAAAAGGTTCTTCGGACATCGGAGATGCACTTCTTCTCTCCTGCTTCATAGGACTCGATACGGGAAGAAATGAGGGTGGAGTTAATGTTTCCCACACCCCGTAGAGTGGCCCGGGACCCCACACTGCTGCTGCATTGGCTGTCCATGACTCGTCAGTCTCGTCCACTCGTATCACTCCATTCACACTCACACTTCTGGAGAGTCAGACTCTGTAGTCATGCCTAGTTCTGAAAGGACACAGAAAGTGGATGAGAAAGTGGAGTTTTACACAATGGTCAAAGGTTTATATTTATTGCTGTCGTATGATCAGGACTTTGTGACGTCTTCATATCAACTAAACCACCAAACATCCTGTACAGTGGATATACTTAAAATAAAATAAATTAAATAATAAGAAAAAGAAAGGACTAATAAAACATTAAAACCAATTATAGAGTGCAACAGTTGGGTTCCCATTCATTTTCTCCATATGGGAATTGATTTTAACCAATAACTTATTTAACTAATGGACCTACTGTAATCTACAACGTTGTTGATCAAAGGTATTCACTTTTGCTGAAGCCATCAGCCTGCTTTATGCAACATATTTTTTTTTAAGTAATCTTGTTTAACAGCAGAATTCTGGTGAAAGACTACATTACCCATGATTCTGCAGAGAAATCTCCCCAATGTAGCAATGTGAATGACGTAATCAAGTCAATCTGTGTATGTGTATATTCATATAGCAAAACCATATATGGGGATGTTGTTTAAACACAATGTGTGTAAACAATATTTATCTGTTTTTTCAATTTGATTGTCATTCGCTATGAATCATGGGATTGTAGTTCTTTCCCTAATTAAAGACGTTAAATACACATGTACAATTTGTCCAATTTTCAGATTCTTTATGTCATTGTTGATTCACCCCATAGCTAATAAATACTTTTAAAACCCCTTCCAGAACCAAGGCTGAAAAAGTGGGTACTGTTGCACTCTATTACATGCGTCTCTGGAATACTAGATTCTGATTGGTCAATCGAGGCATTCCGCTGTAAAATAATGAATGTACAATAATGACAGTTTACCATGGTTGTCATGTATAAATGACAGCTTATATGGGATGTTCTGTCACACCTGACATCTCGATAGTAACTACAACTCAAATCAATATTTTGTGTCTATATTATGTATTCGCTAAGTAGCAGTGTAATAAGCAGGATAATGTATGACCATGATCAAAACAGACAAGAACTTGTACCTAAATTAAGACTTCATGACAATTCTGAAAAACAAAACTATTAACCAAATGTCTTAAAGTAGATTAATCTTGCCAACATCAACAAGGTTTCCTATAAAGCAATTTTAATCACAATTGAAAAGACTATTGTGGAACGTAAGTGAATAGGCCTATACATACAAGGCTTCATGAAAGAAACTAAGCATGGAAATCTAGTCCTACAAGTCTTATCAAGAAGGCCAGGAAGTACCCCATAATGTTTAAAACCAGGCGAGAGTTTGTGAGAACAGTAACTATCTGTTTGGTTAGTGGGACAAGTTCCTCTTACTGGTGTCATTTACCGAAAAAGCACGAGCACAGGAATATTCATGCATTGTTTATTTGTTTGTTTGCTTCCCCTAAAAATACATGAGAAGAGAACTGATTTATGCTGTAATTTATATAGTCTACCATTAATAACAATATAGTACATTTGGCATTATTCCTTTATCTATGACTCTAGCAGAAATTGAAATGAAAAATGTAAGTATATAACCCAATTAACTGAAATTAGATCGTCTGTTTTTATGTTGTGAAGTGTTTATTTCATAGCTCTGCCAAACCAATTAACATGCTATGGGCTAGCATGATTATTCAACAGTAAAGTTAGGCTATAACAGGAAACCCAGCGAGAATTTCTCAAAATGTGAAACAGTGTCATAATAGCACACCACAAATTTATATCTTGCTAAGTAAAACTGTAACAAGCGAAATAAGCAATCCTAAAATAACAATGATCTCTCTTGAAAACAATATATCCGGTTACATTTGAGGCAATCAATCTGCAAAACAGCAGCGGTTTCTTGTAACATTAGCATTGCTTTATCAAATAAATGTGTATGTTATCGATCATGTCACTTACCTTGGTGAGCAATCTTATAAAAGTACGCGTTGTATTAGAGTCAACCGATAAATCAATGAGGATCTATCTCGCTGAAAATTCCGCACCATCTGATGACTTTCGTTTCAGTCAGACAGGAAATAGTGTGATGTTGTTTTGGAAAGGGGATTCTGGGATATGTAGTAGAATCCGGAACTGCATCAGGCCTGCCCACAATTCTAATTTAATTCACTCATAGTTCTAAGCATCAAGTAAATATATAACAAACAATAACATAACAGACCTATCTGATTTAGATTTGTTTTTGCTATAGAAAGCTTTATATGGCCATGCCCTAAGTTTTTTTTCCAACATTGAATTAGAAAGAAAACAAGTGGCATCTGCACACAAATGATGCTAGAGCTTCTATCAGAACAAACTTTGCTCATTTTTTATTTTTAATCAACTGGTGTGAAGGTCATTTTAGTGGATGTGTGAAGTCAGTTCTCCTCAAATTCACAAAAGCATTCTAGTGGAATAAAGTGTAGTTCATCACATTAATTGTGGTCCAAACGCTTTTGTCTTTGTTTTAAACAATAAATCTATTCCATTCATGTTAAACGTAATGTTTAGCCTTTAATGCAAATACATACAGACATTTTAGTTTTTGAGTCACTGTATTCTTTTAAGTTAATCAAGAAGCTAAGCAAACATTACTTGATGACATTATGCTATTTCATTTATTTTACATTGTTAATTTAGCCTATAAGATCCTTATTTCAAACCTCTACAGACTGGAGCAAAAAAAACAATCCTTTCATCAAACAACACAATCTGATGTACTTAACTACATCTAACGAGTCTTCATCTATGCAAAACATCACTGGTTAATTGTCTTATAAAAGCTATAAATAGTTAAAATCAATGTGCTCAACAACTGTGGTAGTGAGGTAAACAATTTTATTGAAATTCAAATTCTAGGTTTCTTCAACAAATATAAACAAAATAAACTGTAAGCATCCAAACTGTAAACCATACTAAAGGCTAAATAAAATTATAAGATGAACAAAATATTAACTCAAAAAAATAAATAAATAAATAAATACTAGGCTACATTAATCCACCCTGGATCAGCACAACACAGCCAAAAATGTGGCATATTAAAAACGAGACTTCAATAATATGAGGCACAGTTCACACTGTAAATCAACAAGAACTAGTGAACTTAAAACTGACATTCTTGGTTTATTTCGAAGCTGATTATATTTAACAGTACCTGCACTCAATTCATGTGCTCTTTGTCAGTGTAATATCAGTTCTTTAGAAGCTGTTACTGTATTATGGTTAATATGTGCTGTGATGCGCAGAGATGAGTGAGGTATTCAGCAGTCGGATGTCATCTTCTCAGACAGTGCTGACTGGCAGGTGCTGGGTGGGTTGAACACCTCAGGATCACTGATGCCCAGCTGAAGGTCAAAGAAACGAGTGGACGTGGTCACGCTACTGTTCTTTGCGTATGTCTCCTGCACAGGATAGCAGTCCTTCAAAGTGTACACACCAACCCAAGCTTCATCTGTGAGAGACAGGAAAAATGTGCAAAGTTCAGATAATCAATCAGGACCATATTAGAGGCACATGTAATACGCAACATTTACAACATAACTATAACAAACATTTACTTTTGCGGGCCGGTTTTCGATCAGACCATTCTTGAACTTCGATCATGTCTCCAGGTCCTCCAATGAAGTACTGGTCCTCATATGTGGAGTTCAGGGGTATATCATAAGGGTCCCAGGCCTCCGTCAGAGCGATCTTTGCACACTGCTTGGTAATTTCCTCAATCTGGAAAAGCACTCCACTCTTGAACAAGTAGATGTACTCAAAGAACCTCAAAGAGAATTGCACAATACAAATAAATGAATGCAAAGCAAATTTAAAGTTATATAATTCAAATCAATTCAACTTTATCCTGTTTTACTAATATTTCAGAACACAAGAACTGTGTGTGGTCATTCTAATTTTGACTATAATGGATCATCTGCATCCACACTATGGTGAACAACAATAGCTCAGACATTTCAAAACACTGCAAAAAATGCCACATAAATCAATCAATCAATCAATCAATCAATCAATCAACCAACCAATCTATCTATCTTACTAGGAGTTGGTATTTTCTGTATTGTTTTAGGCTACAAATATCAAAACATTCTTAAAACAATATAGCCTACATTTACTTGAAAAGCAAAACAACTGATTTATTCTAATAATAATAATAATTAAGTGACTGTACACGTCAAAGAATTAAGAATTTGAATGAAGTTTATTTTTCTTACTAAATAGGCAGATATATTTTACTGTTTTTAAGGGTCACTTAATTTTCATACATTTAATGTACAGTAAACTTTACATAAAATGTAGCTTCTCAAGTAGGTGTATGTCGATTTAAGAAGAATGTTTAGACACACATTTTATTGTAATTTACAAAAGAGTACAAACGAGTATTTTGCAGTGATAAGAAAACGTATTAAAATATATTTCAAAACATTTGATGAAATCGTACTTTTTACAAGGTGTGTGTCCTGTCTTCTGCTCCAGAACCCTAATTCGCTGATTCTGTGCATCATAGGAGACCGCTGCCCGTGTGTTTCGTCCCGTGCCGTGGTCATATTGAACGGTCCGACCCTCCCACTGTAACGGCGCGAGGCAAGGCTGACGGAGGGCTGACGCCGCCGCTACTGACGGAGGAGGAGAACCCAGACACGGCACCATCGCGGACGATGACAATACCAGCGCAAAAACCACAAAGCCTGACATTTCTGTTAGTGCAAATCGATAATTACATGAAATTTTAATATTGAAACAACGCCTTTGATTTGAGTGTTTTTTTCCAGCCGCAGTGTTTGCGCTGGTGTCTATACAATGAAAAAATACACCAGTCCAGCATTCATGTCACAAACACGTCAGAAACACCGATTGGTCAGATATCAAACCCGTATGACGGCCCATAAGATTATTTTCCACTAGTTGAAAATAAGTATAGTTTATTCTTATCACTAAAATCTATTAACATTATGTAATTACATTTATTAATAAATGCAATAAATAATTATTATTAATTACATTTGTTTGTTGGTTGGTTGTTTATTTTGCTGCAAAGAACCATACGATTTTCCCCTAATAATCACAAATGTTTTGAATTATCAATATTATAAATAATAATAGTTTGTATGGTAGTAGTAATAATACTAATAAAATGTATTATTTGGCTATAATTTACATTTTTGGTGAAAGGAACCATACAATTTCACCATAATAATTTCAAGCATTTTGAATGATCAATATTATAAATAATAGGCTGTATTGTGGTGGTGGTCATAATAATAATAATTTAAATGTTTTATTAGAGTTGACTTTTTTTACATTACCGTAATAATTAATAAACAAGGGGATTATTACATACAAATATTAAATTATTAAAAATAAATAGTTATGCTTATCTCTCTTCACTGAAAGAGTGTCAGTATCTGGCGTATGTGCTATTATTATCATAGACCGTGAAAGAGATTATTATAAACTCCGCCATTTGCATCAGCTTGTTTACGAGCAGATATTGCAGGGACATCCGAACCACAAGATGGCAGCAGCTATTGCAGTCAATACTTGTGACTTTAGTCTGTTTGTCTTTAATGTATATTCAATGTTGTTGGTGTTTAATATGGCGAATTCCGTTCAACGCGTGTACTAAAGTCAGGTTTACTTCACTTAGAGAGACTAACAAAATGTCTGAATTGGCACAGAGTCAGTTTGAGTCCAGTGATGATGATCTTCCCGAGGAGGTCGCCTTTGATGCGTCCAAAAGTGCTGCTCTGAAGAGCGTTAAAGATGCACTGGAGTCAGCTAAAAGGTCTGTGAGTGTGTGTCTCCTGGCTTTAGACTCACAGACCACATGAGCTTTTGGGTTTTAACCTTTTTTTTCTTATATATATTTGCTCTTTGTTTTCAGAGAAAAGAACCTATTGAAGGAGAAGCGAAGGATAAGACAACAGTTGTTTCAAGAACAAAAGGTATAGGGATTGTGAATAAGTTACCATCCCCAGGATGTCAATATGTTATCAGAAAAGTTTATACACTTTTTGTGGATTACACAATAAATTGTAGATGTAACATAAATCCCAAAATCAAAACATAATGAAATGTCTGTTTGTTTCAAATATGTTTTTTTTTTTCAGAAGAGAAAACGTCTTCCTGAAGACCTCCTGGAGGAATTTGATACAGAACCCCAAAAGTAAGCTCTCTAGATGAAAATAATTTTAATTCCTTAAATCATTTTGGAAACCTAATAAACTGTTAATTTCTTATTTTAGACCTGCTGAGTTATCAGACAACGCCAAAGGTAACAATCAAAGGCAATAACACGGGAATTTTCTGTACTAAAATACTATTTTCCTATTGGTCAATTTAAGTATTGAATAACAAAACTATTTTATAGATGAGGAAGAGTCAAATGCCACGTCAGAAACAAACTCTAAAAGGTAATAACAATAGTAATTAGCGGTTTACATTCACCTTACTGGAAGGTTTCCTCATGTTATGTATAAATGGAAAAATCTGATTTCAGTTTACCAGACTGTTACAGTGTTAAGAGAGTGAAGGATGAATCCGCTGCCAAATCACTGCAACAAAGCGCAATTGACTTCATTCAGTCCCGCCTTTATGGACCAGGAACCAAAAGAACAAGCAGTAAGATGATAACGTTGTGCTGTTCAGACCCTCTTTTTAAAAGCAAATTTAGTAGAAAAACTAACATTTGTTTGTTTTTCTTCAGATGCAGAGCTTCTGTCCCTCAAAATGAAAAAGGGTGCCGGACAAGGTGCATCTGTGGAGTTTGTGAATAAAAAATATGGTGAGTATTGAGATTTTCATATTTAACAACTATATTACTAGATTAGTTTATTTTGGAAAGCAACAGTCTGAATGGTCTTTATTCATCTACAGGTGCCGACTTAAAAAAGAAGATCACAAAGTCCAATAAAAGGTTTATACACAAACATAAAATGGTTCCTTCCTGAGATCTAAAACAGGAGAATTATAACACATGAGAGCTGTAACCTTCCTTAGCTTAGGAAGCTTAGCCATTTTTGACCATATGGATCACATTTTACAAAAGGACATCTTTAATTAGTACTTTTTCTGTTAGCACATAGTTAAAAAATATTAAATAAAATTCAGCCTCTGCTCATTCAAATAGAAATTACTGATCTTCCATCTTGTTTAAATCAAAAGCAACAACAAAAAAAAAAAAATGGTTGAAGCTGAATGTTCTTCATGTTTGCATATTTACTGTACACTTTAATAAATGTAAACCTGATCTAAGGCCTGACATTTCTTGTTTTAGTTACTTTTTACATTCATTTGACTATTGTAACTATATGACTGATCAAATGGACAAATCATGGTTGTGGCATTTCAAAAAGTTAACATGTAATAAAACTTATTTTGCCATTATTAATGCTCTTTATGGTCTAATTGCATACTTGTTTAATATCCAAACACTCACTGAAATGTGTTAAAACACAGACTGGTATATCTCGTTCAACTGGGTATTTATGTTTTATTACTGAAAATGATAAGACAGTGTTGATGACAATACTGTACCATTCTCCTTGTTTTAAAAGTACTGATGGTATGAGGGATTGACTGGTAAACAAGAGGAGAAAAAACAAATGGAGCAGGCTTGCCTCTCAGAGACTGGATATGACCTTAATTTTTACCATGTTCCTGTCGCACATCCAAACTGCACAAAAACACAGTGCAGGCAACGATGATGAGAGAACGCCTGAATACGGAGTTTTTAAAAGATGGAGTAAGGGATCAGGTAGATGAAAAGACCATTGACATCAATACAATTACAAATCAAAGTGTCCGAACATTGGATCAATCCTGCTGTGCAGTTGGCAGAGGGAGGGTGCGCTTGCACAAAAAAAAGGGCATAACTCAAAGCTCACACTAACGCTCTATACTAAATACCACCACTAAGGATGACTCCAGCAGTGTTAGATTTTCTCAGTTTAAATTTTTTTTTTTACTGTAAGATAACTAAATGTTCCACTCCTCCTGTTAATATAATTTCAATATTTTTCTTTCTTTTTTTAAACGGTAAAGTACACAAGCTGAGACCTGAAAATAGCAGGGTGTTGCTGTGGTGGGACCTTAGTTATTCGGTCTCGCTCACTCTGCCAGCTTTCAACCAAGAACAAATATATCTTATATGCAAGTTTACTGATAATAACATTAATTATGTCATAATAATTTTCCTCATGCCTTGTAAATCAGGAAACAAACAATCAGAGCCTGCTGCACCCCCCACCCAACAACACCTCCCCTCCCCCAAAATAAAAAAAAGACAAAAGGAACAAAACAAAAAAAAGACCATAATGATTGGGGATTTTATCTGACTTCTAAGGACCCATCTCCTAATGTGTCTTTAGGCCTGGTTAAGGCCTAGGTGAGGAGGATCCAGTCTTATCAAGAGAGCCAGGATGGGTCTGGCCATGTGTAGGCTCAGTTCATCAGGCCAAAGCTGGCCCCAGTTTATTTGGGAGTCTGGGATGGACTGGGATGAAGAGGGCCTCTTTCACGTGGTCATTTATAGGGGTGATTCTCCAAGGGTTAGTGCAGGTAGTCATCCACTGATGCAAAGGCGCAGGATCCGCTGCCTGTGCGAGCCATGACGGTCAGACACTGAGCTGCCTGGCCAACAGCGAGCGCCAAGGGAGGCTGCTTTGGCAGGTTATGAGTCTCTGCATGAGAAAAAACAAACATTGATTGAATGCTGAAATGAAAACATCAAATGCTAACGTTAAAATTGTTAGATTCATGATAAACCATTATAAACAATAATATACAGTTTGGAGTCAAAAATAATTGTATTCAGCAAGGATGCATTAAATTGATCAAAAGTGAGAAAGACATTTATAAAATGTTAAAAAATATGTCTATTTCAAATAAATCACTTACTATTATTTAAAGAATAATGAAAATAAAAGTATCAAGGTTTACACAAAAAGACTAAGCAGCACAACTGTTTTCAGCATTGATAATAAAAATAAATGTTTATTGAGCACCGAATCAGCATATTAAAATGAAAGTTCTCAAGCTGCACTGTCTGACAGCAAAAAACACAAGCGATCAATGGAATACTGGATATATTATCATGTTTTTCCTGACAATAAGCATCTAGATGTTTTATTTTTTTGGGGGCTCAGATACACGGGATGCAGCTTTAAGCACTCTACCAATATTGTATGACCTAGAGAGATGAGAACAGAAACTAAATAAATGTATTTCATATTAATGTTAAAGTTGTATTGCAACATTTGCATGCTAAATATGTGTCCTTTCAAAGGATCCCTGCAGCACCATGACTTATCTGTACTACAGGGATATTGATTTTTTATCAAAATACAGTATTATGTTGCTCACTTAGGCTTTTTCACTCGCTTAATTCTGAGCTTAAAGAGCTTTGCTCACTGCTGAATCATTGCATTGACTAGGTGGAACTTAATTGTTCTGATTTAATCAAAGGTGGTAGGAAGACTGATGCTGTACCTAATATTGCACTGTTGAGTGTAGAGCAGACAGGCTCTCTCTGGATGGAGTCTAGCTGGTAGCCCACGGGGCTGTTCCATGGATCGGAATATGCCAGCAAACTGAATGCATCCTGCAGAAATGGAGACAGTAAGAGGCTTTACCATAAAACACATATCCTCATGTTTACTGGTCATTACCATCATAACCAAAATACATGATTCATTTTTTTCTAAACACCATTTAAATCATAAATGTGATTAGTTACAAACAGCATCCACATACAACTTTCAGAACAAGTGGAATTACCTTCAGCATCTTCTTATTGGCTGAGTTTTTTCCCCGCTCACGACGCAAGAGTTCGCTCATGCTCTGTAGCTCTCGGCCGAACTGGATCATCCTCTCGATGGCTGCCTGGCTCCCACCGCACAACTGCCTCTTAGACTGAGTGCTGTCCACTTCTGTGTACAAAGCATTTAATCCTTTTAAAATGGCACACTGGATTCATTTGCATAATATAATTGGCCAAATGATTAGGAGTCACATGCACAGCATCAGTTTCGTAATACAGATCACGCAGGGGGGAAAAACAACCTTTGACCTCTTTACTACAAATTTCATTGCAGATACACAGGAATTTAACAGAAGACTGAGCCCAATTAATCTACTCACCCATATCTGCATCACAATCCTCCAGCTCTGTCCCATGTGTAGAGCTGCCATTCAGAAATCCATTTGAAGAGGATTCAGACACTCCGTTTGAGAAGTGATCAACCTCCATCTCCACCTCAGTACTGCTAGGAAGAGTCAACAACAGAGAACAGGCTTATTCTGTGATGTACATTTATGTTCTTATTAGTGCTGTCAAACGATTAAAATATTTAATCGCGATTAATCGCATTAATGTCATAGTTAACTCGCGATTAATCGCATTTAATCGCACATTTTTATCTATTCTAAATGTCTCTTGATTTCTTTTTGTCCCATTATTTTTTCTCATTTTAATGCTCTTATCAACATGGAAAAGTGGATCGGCTTGCTTTGTGCAAATGTTTTTTATTGAAAACAATATTGGCATATATACTGTTCAATTTCACACTAAAACATTCTCACTTGGAGCAAATAATCTCTCACACAATGTAACACTGTCCATCAATAAAAGGGTGAAAGAAATGCTGAAGAGGTCTTGATATTGACGAGGGGGCGGAGAATTCGCATCAGCTGTGTGTGTGTGTGTGTGTGTGTGTGTGTGTGCTTGGCCATCATCAAGTGGTATTTCAGACTGGACGTGCTGCGATGATGATAGCTCAGTTCACAACGACAAAACACACAGATCACTTTGGTCTTGTCAATGGAACCATTTGGCAACTTTTTAAAAGTAAACTTTCAATTCAGAATCTTATTGGCATCCATTTCGGCGTCTCGCGCTCGTCATCCACTCAAAACTGGACGTTTTGAACGTTCCTATAACATTCAGAAATAACGTTTTTATAACTTAATGGGAACGTTATGAAAACGTTCTTATAACCTAAAATTGTTAGCTGGGGAAGAGGAGAGATTCGCGATTGCACTGACTGAACACGTTTTAAGTGCAGGCATATTCTCTGAGCGAGCCCAGAGAAAATTCTTACAAGAGCAGCGTGTATCTGAGAGCGTGCGAGGCTCGACTCGAGCAGAGAGATTCGCACTCGCGCATCTGGCTCGCAAGCCCAAACAAGTGTGTGCGGCGTGCCTGTTGTTTTGTTTCCGGTCTAGCTAGATCCGCTTGCGCTTTCAAAACGTCCTCGCGCGGCGCAAGCCATTGAAATGAATGGGTTTCATAGCGCAGCGCCGCGCATGCCGCGTCCTGGTGCAAAAGCATGTGAAAAAAAACTACAAAGTTTGCTAGGCCAAAAAGACCGTTAATCGCGCGATAAAAAAATTAACGCCGTTAAAATGGGTTTGCGTTAACACCGTTAATAACGCGTTTAACTGACAGCCCTAGTTCTTATATAATTTGCCCTTCTGTATTAAAGTTGTGATCAAACAGAAGTAGTGACCGATCTTTTTTCTGTATTGTTAAGTACATCCGAGTGTAACAGATTAATGAAAAAAAATAAAATAAATGTAGGTAGGGGACTTCTATCGATCGGTTTTGATTTTGAGATGTGGCTAATGCACTACAAAGTGAATGCGAAGTCGATAATGGAGGAGAGGGGTTTAAGCAAATTAAATGATTAAATGAGCACGCTATCTGTGACTAGAGAGAAGTATATAATTTCACCGGAAGATCCAGTTGACTATTTGATTAAACATTACAAGGTCAAAAAAATTTGGCATATATACACAGATGAATTGTACACAATTAATCTGTAACATGCATTTACAAAAAAGATTCATCGTTTCATGCCCTCTTCACATACCTCACGTTGGTCTGCTGGCCCCGACTGCCATTCAGGACACCAAGCTCGGGACTTGACAGGGTAGGGGGACACGATTTGTGACTGTGGGTCGAGGTGTGGCCTTTACTTGATGAAACTCCATTACAGTAATTACTATCCAAACCTGGAGACAGACGGAAAAACAAATGACCAGCGATAACGTCTCCTATTAATGGGTCATTTTGGTCTAGATTGGGGAAATGCGGTGCTTGATTTGAAAATGTGTGGTTCTCAACATTTTTCTCAAGTCCCCCTATGTCAAGACAATATTTGAAGTCCCTTCTATCTAAGCTGATACTTCTGTTATAATATGTGTTCGTTTAATGAATACATATTTATTTGTAGTGTTTTTAGCATTTTAAATTAAGATTATGCTTATATAACTTAAATAAACAATTTTAAGATTTATTAGGGGCCCTCTAGAGGGCCTTGGGCCCCTGGTTGAGAACCACTAATCTAAATAGAAATCTAATATTTCAGTGAAGATTACCTCTTCATAAGAGATTGTTTTTTGGTAAGACTTTCAATCACCCATGCTGGCTTAAGATATCAAAAGATATATTATAGATTTTCTTTCATTCTTTTTAGTCTGTATGTAGTGCACGTGCCTGTCTGGTAGGCCTGGGAGCTGCTGGCTTTGTGAACAGGGCTGTTGAAGAGGCGAGGGGAGCCTGGGTAACTATCCTGTGACTTGGGGCTCCTCCCACCGAGACACCTGACCTCACTGTCAGTGCCATTCACCATCTCAATGAACTGCCTGACTCTGGAAAGAGATACAGACACATCATGTTTACAGTGTCTTCACAGGAGATGTGTCCATTCTTGTAAAACGTGTCCATTCATCACACTCACTTCAACATGAAGAGGAGGTCTGGGTTTTTCTCTAACAGGGTGGGATAAAGTTGTTGAGTGGTCTCTATAGCCTCTCCCATTCTGCCGGACAGGACCAGCTTCTGGATCTCTGCAATCACAATCGTGAGGTCATTACTCGGCATTGATTTCATGACTTCTTGAAAGCATGCATTGATGAATCATTCAGAATTAGACCAGGAACTGTCATTAAAAGGTACACTATGTAACATTTGACCCTCTAGCGGTTGGCCGATTTTGATTCTGATTTGATTTGCACTTATTGTGACAAATAACTTATGCCACTCTCACATGCATCATAGTAGCTGGAGCAATTTTTCTCTATATGTGGATTTGACGAGACACGCAGACGAGTGATGCAAGTGCACGATTTCCCGCGAAAAGCATCCTGCTCTGTCTAAAATACAAATACTTATAACGGGCTTACCATAGTGAATCAGAGTAAGACAAAAATGCATTTTGGAAGAAGGATTGATGGTGTATTGAAATTTTGTTACAAAAAAAATTACATTGTGCACCATTAACACTAGAACTACCAAGGCGGTCATTTTGACCGTTTAAAAATTTTACAGTGTAATAACTTTGTTAAAATAAAATCAATGTGGCTGTAGGACTCTGACTTTTCCTAAATATGTGTATATTTTATTCTGACACTGTTATTTTATTAAAATCACAAAACACAAAACAGTTCTGACTATTTCTACCTAGAATGGCCATGGCGATCATTTTGACCGCACGCATTATAGATATCATAAGTCCGCTACATTTCCCGCCATCAACGCGCACATATTGTTCAAGAAGTGCACAAATGAGCAAGTTTCTCAGAGGGACTTCATCACGCGACTGGCAAGCGAACTTCGCTCCGACCACATGAAATCAAAAGCCCCACGACTGGTGGTGCGATAGCCGGGCCCGGGCAGGAGCAGCAGCTGATGGAGAGAACGATCAGTGCCAAGTAAGGAGGAACTGCGAAAAAAATAAAACCCAAGGAGACATGTGCCCAATGTCACAAAGTATAGTGTGTGGGAACTGCACACGAAATGCGGTGTTTGTGTGGACTGCGTACGCGTTAGTGAATGATGCGGGGGGTTTTTGTGCCGTTCAAATTAGCCCTTTATTATTACCTATCGTAACATTGTATATCCATTTATTTTTAGATTTTGTATTGATTATTGAACTTATTTACAAACAGGGCTGTACTAAACGGTATGAAGCTTTGACGTTTCCTAACTTTTTTGCATGTCTATTCACGTGGTGAAAAATATATTTTTGACGCAAAATTTTCCTTACATTTCCTTAGACCTGTCGGGGCAATCTTTCTTTTGTGCTTGTTTTAAGTGCGATGACGTTATAACATGACGACAGGAATTAAAAGCATCATTGGAAAACTTAAAGAGAAAGGTTAAAATGTAGATATGACATGACGAAAATTATGTTCAGTACGGCCATATGACCGTCAAAGTATGAACGGTCAGAATGACCGCTGTGGTCGTTCTAGTAGTTATGGAATTCCGGTAGTTCTAGTGTTAAGAAAGTAAATGGTGTTACTTTGATTTCTTGTTGATCTTAACAATCAGACAGACCCAAAAAGACTGACAGAGTCTGAACAGCCTATTTCTGTTGACTGGGGAGACTCACTCTGTCTATTTTTAATAGAGGCAAGTTCCTCGTGTACGGCCTGGTCAGTTGATTTGGCAAAGGCCTCTGCAGTGGCACAGTAGCTGTGGTGAACCAGATATGAGGCCACCATTCTGGGAAGATAAGAAGAAAGCAAATAAGCCAGAAAGGGAAATGGAGAAAGATGCAGAAAGAAATGAGCCACTAGCACATACATTCATTACATCTGTGAAGGTTTTGAACTATGTTGACGTCAACCTTATAAAAATGCTCCAAATCCAAAGTACTCACTTCTGAATCATGGCCTGCCATTCTCCTTCTCTTTCCCCAATGGGGAAACGGTCAATCTGGGCTTGGATCTTGGTTCTCCATTCACGCATGTAATCCTCAATATCAAAAACAAACGGATGCTGCCCGAAATTGGCGTCCACGACCTCCCCTGGGGTCTGTAGACCCACTGTGGGATACAGGTTGGGCTGGAAGCAAAATAATTGCATTTAATTAAATTTTTTGTTAATGAAGTAAATGCAAGCACAATGTCAAAAGACTTTCTCATAAAACAAATGAGAGTAGCTTGAAAGAAGTGAACCAACTGCTTAATAGCTTGTAACATCACAAAATGTATAAACTACAGTAGTCAACATTTGAAGTGGATCAAAAAAGTTAATCAAAGTTGACAAAGCTAAGACAACTTTGTTCAAAATTCATGTATAACTTTGATGAAAGGTTTTGATCCACTTCAAATGTTGACAACTGTATATTATTGCCCAGCTCTAATCTGCTAAATTAGACTATAAAACATGAGGATAAGTATAAAAGAATAAAAAACATATCACGATTTTCTGTAAAGCTGATTTGAAACTATGTGAATTAATTAAAGCACTATATAAATAAATTTGACTTGAAAATGTGCCTTGGTTCATGTGTATCATAGGTGTTCAAACTGAGACGATTAGAAAAAACATCAGATTACAAATCGATGATTACAAAACTAATTTTTTTTTTCTTTCCTTTAACACAATGCCAAATTTTCTGCTGATAGTAAAAAAAATTGTGCGAGTCTTTAATGTCCAATCTGGCATCATGTGTAAATGGCTTCATCCAACTACATAAATCAAATGTTGCTTCTGGGTCAGGTCAGGGGTCAGGCACATATTAGTCATTTTGTGGTGCTTTCTGGAGAATAACTGAGAGGGTCTGTGCTGCTCATGTTCCAATAGAGAGAAAGGTCAGGGCTGCTAAACTGAAATACTTCACAGAAGTACTCAGAGTAACATGAATGCTGGTCACCAGCCAACTGTGTTTTCTGCTCAATGGATTATTGTTTTAGCCCTAAACAGGCCTCTGTTCAGTCAGCGAGAGAAATGCTTAGGGGCTGTCAGTCCAACGTCTTGAATGATGAAGAAAGGAAGGAAAGACAAAACAAAAGCAAAAGGCTTCCTCTACAACATCTAAAAATGGAAGATTATTCCAACAGTGAAAAAATACACAAATGATCAATAACCACATGGCCTTCAGGCAGAGAAAAAAAACAACAACTCTGTAAAGCTACAAATGATGTATATTGAAATTTTCATGAAACATACGTACATATATTGGAATGTAAACCAAATATATTTATCTGATTAAACTACATAAAACATAATATTATAAACCACAAAATATACAATACGGTTTCAAAAGTTTGGGGCCCGTAAGATTTAAAAAAGAAAGAAATAATACTTTTAATCAGTACGGACACATTAAATTGATCAAAAGTGACAGTAAATATTTTTATAATGTTACAAAAGACTTTAATTTCAAATAAATGCTGTTCGTTTGAACTTTTTATTTATCAAAGAATCCTGAAAAAATGTATCACAGTTTCCACAAAAATATAAAGCAACAAAATATTGATAATAATCCAAATCAGGATATTAGACTGATTTCTGAAGGATCATGTGACACTGAAGACTGTAACGCAGTAATACAGCTTTGACATTAGGAATAAATTACATTTTAAAATGTATTAAAATAGAAAAGTTATTTTAAATTGTAATAATTTCACAATATAACAGTTTTTTCTGTATTTTAGATCAAATCATTTGTATTCTTTCAACAAAAAAACAAAAAAAACTCTCATCATCACCAAACTTTTAAATGGTAGGGTATATTGTGGTATGATAACACAAAAGATTTTGTGGCAGCACAATCATAACTTCAATATAAGAGGTGATTAAGAAAAAACAGCCTTACCGGTAAATCTGTAAAAGCTATCCCTGAAAGAAAGAAAAAAGATCAACAATTAATTGTTAATTAACTTTTAACAATATAGGTTCAATATTTAACTGTGTGCATACATGGTGTGTTTATAGCAAAAATTGCTTTTTACATCCCATAAACTCCTTAATCATCCTAAATGAAAAATATTATATTCCTAGTGATATACATGTAATGTTAACATCAGTAAAAAACAAAGAACAAATAACCAAAGTTTAGTTGACATGGGCATTTATGGTGTGTAATTCGGTTCGCTTGTTCCAAACTTAGTTCATTTGGAAGCAGACCGAGACCCAGACGTCTACTTGTTTGGTGCGCATCAGGGTGCGGAAGGCAACATTCACACTTGTTTCAAATGAACCACACAAACAGAGCAATCACACCAGTCTTCGTTTTAATCAAACCAAACATGTCAAGTGTGAACACACCCTTAATCTTAATATGCAATACAAAGGTTTACTACCTAGACTGTGGCCATTCTTTGTGTAGAAACAGGTATTGTTGATGAGGTTCACACAGCAGCCAATCACATCGCCTGTTGTAAATGTGGGACCATAGGGCTGTCCAGTGCCAGAAGAGCAGAAGGAGTGGCCGTCGTCGCCATGGTAACCATATGAGTGCTTGTCCCAACCTAAGGGTAGATCATTGGGCAATGGGCACATACTGTTGTTTTTTTGGGAACGATGTACTGTACAATGCATGTACTGCAAAAATACTAAGGAAAGAGCACTAAGAGTTCTAACTCTTATCTCTCTGCCAAGCTGCAGACTCACAGAGGAACCACCCAGGGTCTGTGAGCGTCAAGAAGGTGGAGGATCAAGTTAACATGCCCACTAATTGCATGTAAACTTCAAACCCTGTCTGTCTATAGTAATTCAGAAACAGAATGGGAGTCCTAGACACTTTAGGCACAAACAACCTGAAAATATGACATAGCTAATGTGTTACTAGCAATAAAAGTACAGTGACTTCCCAACATCTGACAGTCATTTTACCTGGAAGTCTGTTCATGTTGACACCTTGAGCTGACAGGCCAATCCCCATGTACCTGGTCACAAAAAACAGCATTTATTTGATGTAAAAGTCTCTATTAGAGGAAGTTAAAATTGCTCACCCTAAAAATGTAAGGTGCACTCAGTAACTTTGTCCTAATTACAATCGTGTTATCCCTAAGGAAATGAACAGTATGATTGAAAATGTTTGAAAATCATACTTATCTGAGACTGAATCTGTTATTTTAGTATCATTTTATTAATATTTATATAAAATATTTGGGTTTTTGTATTTTTACATTATACATCTTCATTATAATGTAGTTAGTTTAAAGGTTCCCTAGAATGGGGTTATTTTATTATTTTATAATGTTTCCTGGGTTGCCCTTATAATGTTAGTATGTTTTTTAGATCAAAAATAGTCATAATTTAGAAATAAAAGGCATTTTTCCAAGCCTGATTTTAGCCTCTGATTTGAACGCTCTGTTTGAAGGGGCGTGTCTGCTGTGTGTAACCGGCCTCTGCTGTGATTGGCTGACAGGCTTGCATATGAAATGAACTCTCTCGAATATTTTTACTACAGCTATTATACGTTTTTACAGCTATCGAGATTAACGAATCGTGAGACGTTTTTAAAGTATTTAGATCTATTCCATCACATAAAATGAGCATTGAGCAAGCAGATGAGAGTCTGTTGATCGCGAGAATAAAGATCTTATCATCGCAACACAATTTCTGCACTTTCTCTCTAATGCTTTCACCAATGCAAACACGATTATGTAAATATAGTAAGAGTTTGTTGTGCAGTGTAACGTGCGTCATTGATTTCATAACGAGTTTGGCAAGTGTCCAGATAAACTCGTGCTATGTGGAAAGATTGTTCTTTGATCGCTTCCTGTATATAATTTATTTACAAATTAAATAAGGTTTTTTTCATCCTACTAAAAGAAACGATGTGAAGTTGATATTTTAGTCACTGTTTGACTTACTGATGCATAAACAGTATTGGACGATTTTGAGAGAAAGATTACCTGTCTGAAATTGAACAATTCATCAGAAATTGTTGCTTGGTAGCTCGATGATTTATTTTCAGACGTTCATCGAGACCATACACACGTGTCGGCGCATTTCCAGAGAAAATAAAATTAACCCATTGTTTCTTCAGAGGCTCGGATGAAGGAACTAAAAAATACTTTTGTGTTCATTTGTACATCCAAACACTGAGCAACTGCCATGCTTCGGCTGCGCAGTTCCACCTGTCATTGAACATGGGCTGGCATATGCAAATACTTGGAGTCGTAC
Source organism: Semotilus atromaculatus (assembly GCA_031834385.1). NCBI lineage: Eukaryota > Metazoa > Chordata > Actinopteri > Cypriniformes > Leuciscidae > Semotilus > Semotilus atromaculatus. The sequence continues at coordinate 29,524,439 of JAULUF010000044.1, read as the reverse complement.
ATATTAATGATTCCGACTGTTGCGTCACAGTCGGTGTTATGTGGAGATTTGCCAATTTTTCAGGTGTGTTTTTCAAAAACGAGATTTAAATAAGAAGGAGAAAACAATGGTGTTTGAGACTCACTGTATGTCATGTCCATGTACTGAACTCTTGTTATTTAACTATGACAAAATAAATTCAATTTCACATTCTAGGGCACCTTTAAGTATTTTTGGTGTTTTTAAATTTCTTATTAGTTTCCGTTTTTTTAAATATCTATTTTTCCAGTTTTAATTATTTTATACATCAAGTTAAACGACATGAGAAATGTTGGAAACTTTGGCAACTAGCTGATATAAAAAAGTTTCATTTCATTTAAGTCAACTATAAAAACCCTGGACTGAATAAAACCTGTTTTATTTTACATGGTGCAGGTCACCTCATGAGGGCTGCTGCCATGTTGAGATCACATGACCAGATCACATGACCAGAATGACCATCGCTCACAGAATAAATTAATCATGGCTGACTTCTAATAGAGCATTTCTAACCCGTTGCCACATCAACACAAATTACTGAGTGCACATTTAAATGTTTCCCAGCAAAAAATGATCTCAAAATACTGAATCCTTTACGTACCCATCTCGTCCTTTGCTGATAATTTTCACCTCAAAGTAATAGACCCCACAAGCAGCTGGAATAGGGTGTGTTGCACGGACAGATGCCGCATCTTTCGGGGTCTTTCCATGACCTGGATGACATAAACACAATCATTTACAACTGCCAGTGGATGGTGTCACTCACAAAGAGAACTGGAACATTTGTAATATTATAACAACGGCAGAGGTCATCACGGCAAAAGAAAAAAAAACTTAGCAAAGTAATCAATGTTTTTGCTGTGAGAGCTGTATGCTTCAGGCTGGTGATATTTTGCCTAGCAACAGCAAAGAAACTGCACAATTGCTTTTTTATTTAATGTGAATATGCATTTCTCTATATTTGGGAATTTGCATTTATTATTGTCAACTTTATTGCATTTATTATTGTCAACAATTCCCCTTGAAATTGCCACCTCATTCACCCATACTTCAGTTGCTATTAATTGAAATAAATTCTAAAACAAACATGGAAGTTAATTCTAAAACCTAGTTGTAAATAATGCTCAAAATAAAACATGAACACAACAAAATAATTGTATGATATACTATATATCTCTCTAAATATACTATATATCTCTAATGTCTAATGCCATTAAGGAAGATTTTGATGTTTTGGAGAGTTTTGGAGAATCAAAACCACTTCATATTAGCTGCAATATTTCACAACACTCACCTCTGAGACAGCAAATACATTTATTTAAAAGCTATAGGTCCCTAAAGTGCCTGAAGAGGCATTAAATCCATGATTAACGCACAAATAAACAGACACTCAATAGAATAGAAATAGCCACTCACTCAGCCACTTAAGTTTACTTGATTATCCATACATCATTTTTTAGAATAATCATGTTAAAATGTATGAATCAAATATGAACCAACATGCTTTTGGGGACTTTTACTTGTACATCTCTCAATCCTCTTTGTACTGCATTTCATTATCTGTTTGCCCCCCTAATGTTGTTTTGGAGTCTCCTACATCAGGTTTACATGCATCCAACGTCAAAAAACTGTTTCATTTTCTCATAATATACATTTGCACATCACCAGATTTTCAATGATTCTCAAACGACTCACCAAATGAATTAATCTCTCTAAATCCCTCCTTGCCGCGAGCTACTCTGCTCTGATTGGCCAGACAGCTCAGTCTGTTGTGACTGGTTTACCACGTACAGCACACGTCGAATTTCACACGAATTTCAAAAATTCACATTGCCTTAACACCGACAGCTCTGCGTGTCCTGAGGCTTCCTACACCATAAACTAAACACAGTAACGAACAATAACGTCGATTTTACCATATCAATCCGAGCGCGAGTCCGATGATGAAACACTAGAAGAAGAACCATTCATTCAACCCGAACCTCCATCGCAGGACGACTCGAACAGGACGTTTCAGTGATTCACTACTCAGTTTGAGGTAACTTACATTATGAGATGTTGCTATTCCTCACCATCAGCATTAACAAGTGCATGTCCATCAACCGATTATTTTACTTGTACTAATTTATTTACCGAGTATGTTTCTAATATATTGCGGTGAACACTTGGAAACTGTATCAATAACAGTGCATGTAGGCTATGCAATGTATACATTAGCCGAGCTCTAGCCTGAATGACTGATGTAACTAAACATTGGTAAAACAAATCTTGCTCCATGCTTAATCTTTCCTCAAAGTAGTGAGAACGACAGACAATCTCCATTAAGGCGAGACACGGCAGGCAAAAACATAATTTTTTTTCACTGGTCAATTTTGAGATTTTGGGATATTTGTCTAACATGTCTTCTTTCAGACTTGTGTTGAAAAAAAGTCCAAAATACACATTTAGGTCTTTATTTTACTACACTTTGTCTGTTTGCGTCTGTAGATTTCTCATAAATTCATCAAAATTTGGCGTTTTAAATCCTTGCGCTGCTCCGCGATCTCTGTCTGCACCCTGTCATCACACGCACCGCTAGAAAGCTCTCTCTCTCCTGTACAATGCTGTCGGATCCAAATATGGTCATTTCCTTTTAATCAGCAACCAATTGTGAAAGTAAAAGGGGGGATTTAACTCTAAATACGCAATCTCATTGGCTGATGCAAATATGCCAAGCCCGTTTTCTCAAAATGACTTTTCTCTCATACTCCAAGTTTGAAATCTCCACTTCAGTAGCACCAATACACACCAAACTTTCCAGTCTTGTACCTAGTTATATTATGAAGACATTTACAGAATGATTTGTAAATATATTATTCCCAGCCTGATTTGTATAACATTTTATTCCAAAAAACATGGCGAAAATCATTTAAGGTTATTGACAGAATATTCTGATTTACAGGATAACAAAAATAGATATCCATAAATCCCTCTGTAATTTTTTCCCATCTAATATGTGAACACAATGAAAAAATAATTTATCCAATACTCAGATTTCATCTTTTAAAATATATGCAAATTAGTGCAAATTGAATTAGAGAATGCCTAATTTGCATATTTAAACATTAATTTACAGAAAACTTGTAATACATTTTTTTCTCATCTTAATCTTGGTAATCAACTGGGAAAGTTTCATGGTGATATCTGCTAGTTAAGAATTTTACCCTATTCACCTGTAGTGTCTCGCCTTAATAGACAGAGTTTTATGTAATAGTGGCCCACAGTTGATTATTGAGACCCCGATATTTGAGAAGCAGTTGTCAGTAAAATAAAGGTAACAGGAAAAGTTTAGGATTATAGCCTACTGACGTAGTATCATGGTAAAAATTAATTTTAACCACAGATTCCTCACATGCTCGTCCTTGGGCAGTGGAAAAAAATTGGATATTTGAAGTGGAAAAATGACATCGTGTCACACAGCGTCTCCTTGACACGATGCTATCCAGTATCCACAGGATCAGCTGCCGGTTTGAGGTTTAAGTTTCCCGGGTGTGCGCGCAATAAGTGGACGGGCTAATGTTTCATCTTGACGCCACGACGAAACGGCTTATTACTCGTTTGAAAAACAATTAATTTCATTGACTCAGAGTCGACTCTTACTTTTGAAAGAAAATAACTTTATATACGGTGCACTTTCAGATTTAAAACTTTGCAGGATGTTTTCATTCACTTAGAGCTATATTGCACGATATGATTAGCCTCATAGCATAATTGCCTAAGTCATTTTTTGTTTTTTCTTGTTTTCCAAAGACATTGAAATATGACTTAGGCAATTATGCTATGAGGCTAACGCATTTTAAAAAATCCATGATAGGGACCCTTTAATCATAAAACTAAGCATTTAAATATCATCTTATAAAGACATATTCCTAGGTCATATAGTATGACAACTGATATTTATAATAATTTTATGCAAGTAGTCTGCTATAGCCTACTGTTATAAAAATATCATTGATTTACGTTACAAGCTATCAGAATTTCTAATGTTTTGGAACAAGTTAGAATTTTACTTTCTGGCCATATAAATAATGGCATCTGCAACAAACTGCATTTTTTTTTTTATCAGTTCTGACTTCTAAATAAAAAGTGTGCGTGAGCTCTGAATTCTCACTACATCATACTATACAGGTCATAAAAAGCATGATGTCTAATATAATATTACATACATGTAATACAAAACATAAAACACATGCAAAAAAATTTTCTTTTACGTTTTGCCTAAAGATTCACTTTAACTTTCATTTCCAATTATGATTATTATTTCATATATCAATATGGGGCATTTTTGTCACTTGTGGTAACATTTCAGGCTTGAACCCCTGTTATTAAGATTCGCACGCTTATGTAGCTTATACATTTAAGACATCTTGGCCTAATGGTAATTTAAGGCAGTCTTCCTGAAACCTACCTGTCGTCAACTCTGGCTGGCCTAATTAATTCTGTGGCCTACCTTTATGACTCAGCTGAGAGAAATGGCAGACACCTCAATTGATACAAAAAAAAAACGTATTTAATAACTATTTGTGTTAATAAAATTATACATATATTACAGCTTTTCTTTATCTGATGAATTTCTTGTATACTCGGGATGGCAGAAATCCTGCCTCTGCAGATAAACACACACACAAAGGCCTTGCTCGAGCTTATGCGACAGGCTCGATCATTACCTACATCAGCATGTGCGTATTAAGACATGGCCTTTTATACACAGATTATGTTATCAAAGGAGTTGACAATGACTGCATTTCAGCAGCGAAACTATATATAGAGTAGGAGCTTCCGGAAATGACTGAAGCATCTTTATAGCTCGCTGCTGAAACTCACCACCATCTCATTGCTAATTACAGTAACGTTACACGAACTTTACACTTTCAAACTTAAAGCCTTAATCATTCATTTTCAAAGTATATATGCAATATCTTTATACACACTGTTATGTATAAAACATCATATAAAAGCAGTAGTTCGATTAATAGACAATGCTGACTGCTCAAGAATGGTGCTAAATAATGCTAAAGGGAGGCTATTTTTATTCAAACATGTCGTCTAAGCAGTTAGTATTGCCAAGCAAAGTTTCTTGTTAACACTCGTATAATTATATCGACTTATGTGCTCGATTATCACTCAAGATCATCCCTATTTCGTAAATATTTTTTAGCAGCTTTTGTGAATAAAATGGGTTTGATTTGCACACAATACGAGTACGCAGAAGCTAATACAAGTGTCTTTTTAATATCACCGATCAGATGCGAAACCTGACACGAGCTAACATAGCTAATGCCTTAAACATTTAGCTGGTAAACAACTTGGTATTTGTGTTCATCTGCTGCTGTTAGCCTTGGTTACCTTTGTAATGCACCCGGAGGTTGTTTTGAGACAGGCCGATGTAGCTGAATTTGTCTTTGGGGCTCCAGGATCTGGGCAGCGGGGTCTCCTGCTCGTTGACGGCCGGGTAAAGGCGTCTAAGCCGCTGGTTGAGCTCTTTTTCCTGCTCATTGAGAGCCAAGTCTCCGTGAACGACAACCGACATCAGAAACCCACAACCCGATGACGGTCCTGACATCGCGATCCGATTCCTGCCGTCGATGCCAACAGCTTGCCAGCTATCTTTAGCTGGACAGCTTTCTAACAGTGTCCAGTGGCTAAAGCGACCACTGTCAGACACCGCAGGAGAAGAGCCGCTGAGATTTCGGGGTTGTTTTATTCGGTTCTGACGCCTGGCTAGCCAGCCAGCTAACTGCGATTAGCCCGCAAACAGCCTCTCTGATGCGAGTTAGCAAGACGCTAGAGAATTAATCACGCCAATACAGCGAAACGGCAGCTTACAAAATCATAACAGACATCCAGAAAGTTTATCCTTGTTATTTAAGACGACATCCAGCCGATCGGACAGACTAAAACGGGTAAAAGGAGCAGAAAGACAGCAGCAGAAGGGAACCCCGATCTTTTGTTTGTTGTTAGTGTGAAATACAGCGTTCTGATTGGCTCTCTCAAGGTCCAGTCATACTTCCTCGAGGACTTGATACATGACTAGACACAAGCTACCAATAACATGTCCTTCTTTCTCACTTGACTTGTTATCGACGATAGTTGAGATGGCTGTGACAATGAGAATACACTTACCAATTACAATGTTTCGTTTATTTAATAATTTGCATATCATGGGACAATGCAGTTGTGGTGCAGATTATGGACCCCTTTACATCTCATTTTTAGGTTGGGACTTTTCGGCGACTTCCATTGAGCTAATGAAATTTAAAATCCCCTACCCATTAATCAAACTCTCACATATTCCTGCTTTTTTATTTTTCAGTTTTGTTTTAACTATAGCCTTATGACCCGTTAAACATAGGCTACATAACATCACGCACCTCAATTTGATTTTTATTGTATTAAAAGTTAAAGTAGGCTACTTCAATGACCATACCACATAAATTAACAATATATATATATATATATATTTTTTTTTATTTATTATTATTGTTTTTATTTATTTATTTTACAGTCCAAAAGATTTGTGGTTAAACTGTGTCAGTGCATTATATGGGGCAGCATTAAAAGTTTTACAAAACAGAATAAAAAATATATTTATATACAAAATATGTGACCAATAGTCTTTCCCAAACAAATGCATGAGTAAAATTGGAATGTAATAATTTATCATGATTTTCCAGTTTTTTTTAACAGCTAATTGAAAGCTGCATCTGACGTCTTGGTCTTGCCATTTGATTTGGGATGTAAAATACTTTATACAAACTGTATAAAGTGCATTCTCCAACATTCATGTGATATACATTACTGTTTCATTCATACATTTGTCACAAAGTGTAAAAACATATGCATATTTGTCTGTTACAAATGAAAAATGGCAACATCAAACTAATTCACTATTAAAATATGTGGCTTAATCATGATTCAGTATATGATATGTTATATTGCCAACACCCAATGACTTGCAATATTTAAAAAGTTATTGTATGTTAATTATTCTTACAAAGAAAATGTACATCAGTAAGCCTATAGAGTTATTGAACTGACCATTTCAGCCACTCAGGAAAAGGCACATTCAACAATTATATACAGATATATGGTGAATATATTTTTGGTGTAGATACCAGTTTTAAATATTCTAATATGATTTTGATTTGTATGATGCTAAAATAAATCTGTGCACTTTTATTGTTTGTATTTTCAGTTCACTGTAGCCTAAATTGTTTATCCATGAGCAGGACAATTCACTAGTTTCCACAAACCGACAGGACCATTAGCACATCCAGTCATCAAATATAACAGTTACACTTATTGCTTTGGTCATTATGGTGGCACACAGTCCCAAAACTCACGACACAGGCATTGGCAAAGGCCGTACACCATAACAATGAGAAGACTGACAGGTACCAGACTGACCATCAACACCCCTGTTGTGGTATGCTGCATGATAAGCAGGTAGACACCTAGAGGCAGCGAGCTAAAGTACAGCAGCCCCAGCAGCCAGACCAGGACACGCGCTGAGGTCTGGCACAACAGGGCCGCACAGTTCCACACTGTCCATCTATTGGTAACGGAGGCCATTGAGTCCAGGCTAGAAGAGCGGTAATCCCTCCCCGGAGCTGGAATAGCAGACTCCTGCCGTGGCTCCATAATGGTGATCACCACATAATTGGAACGAATCGAGGTGGGGGAAGCTGAAGCAGAGTGTCCCACCAGGGAGTTGAGGCATCTGGGACTGAGAAGAATCTCGCCTTGGGTTTCATTTAGGTTCTGATGTTTCCGTGCCTGGATGGACAGCAGCGCGGATACCAGGTCATACTCATCTGGTAGACTATCCACGGCTTCTCTGGGAAGGTCCGTGATGTAGCGGCAGAACGGACAGACCACTGCGTTGGGAGAGGATTCGCCTAAATCGAGGATTTTTGCAAGACACTTGGCACACAGACAATGGCAGCACGCGAGGACCTTGGGCCGTCGACTTGACAGACTGTATGCACAGTAGCAGATCTTACATTCCAGTTCCTCTGTGGTGAAGCAACCCTCCACATCCTCCGGGAGCTGTCCCATCATGTCTCCTTCCTCTCAACGTTTTCTCATCGGCTGGTTGTAATCAAAGCTGTGTGGGAACATGTTTGCGAGGCAGCTGCTTGGTCGGTCCTGATGTCTGGATGGTGTCCTATGTAGAACGGGGCATTGCCTTCACTGTGCCACAGAGGCTCTGGACGAGTTTGTGCTGAGGAACCTTTCATGCACTGTGTGGAAGGGTGGGGAGAGGCCACTACCGAAAAGATAACTGTTAACACAGCAGTAGAGAACAAACACTGCAGCAACAAAGCAGGCCCTGTAAAACCAGGGCTGGAATTTTCTAGCCAGGGCTTTTGTTGCCACTGAAATTCAGTCCAATTAGTGGCTCCACACTTTCTGGTACACAGTGCTGATTTTGCTTGCTCAATGCAACACTATTCCAAAAAAAGGAAGATATTTGCCTGAATTACTTTTATGTTTAGAATAAACAAAAATATAAAACATTTTACACTTATTTTAAACTTGTTTCAAATTGTAATTTTGAATACCAGCCAGGTCAGCAGTACAGTTCACTGTGCAACATCTGAAATGTAGGTCATTGCTGTTCACTGAGCCTGTCTCTCAACGTCAGGTATTACTGAGAATTTATCATGTGCAATAAAAATTCACTGACATTTGATTGACATTTCTTCCATTTATATATATATATATGTATAACTGCTACTTATTAATGTAGTTTTTGCCTTAATATGGTACAAGGCTGTAAGGAATAATACGTGTTTAAACAAAAATATTTTTTTACTAAGATTTAATCAGCTGACAAGTCAAGAACAGTATTCATCTGTGTTCTACATGACCTTAGTCGAACTATCTTCTTAATCTAGAAGATAGATGACCTTTCAGTCAAACATTTTCACAACTAGTGTTAACATTATCTCTCACCTTATAGCCAAGATAAAATCTTGAATGTCGTCAGTGTAAGCAGCTGTCAATTATGTTAACTTTTTTACCAATGACAAGAGATTATGTAAAAAAAATAAAAAAAGATCAATAAGTTGACAACCTACAGGTCCTTCTCAAAGAATAAGCATATTGTGATAAAGTTAATTATTTTCCATAATGTAATGATAAAAATTAAACTTTCATATATTTTAGATTCATTGCACACCAACTGAAATATTTCAGGTCTTTTATTGTTTTAATACTGATGATTTTGGCATACAGCTCATGAAAACCCAGAATTCCCATCTCAAAAAATTTGCATATTTCATCCGACCAATAAAGGAAGTTTAATACACAAAAAAAGTCAACCTTCAAATAATTATGTTCAGTTATGCACTCAATACTTGGTCGGGAATCCTTTTGCAGAAATGACTGCTTCAATGCGGTGTGGCATGGAGCCAATCAGCCTGTGTTGCCAGGTGTTATGGAGGCCCAGGATGCTTCGATAGCGGCCTTAAGCTCATCCAGAGTGTTGGGTCTTGCGTCTCTCAACTTTCTCTTCACAATATCCCACAGATTCTCTATGGGGTTCAGGTCAGGAGAGTTGGCAGGCCAATTGAGCACAGTAAACCATTTACCAGTGGTTTTGGCACTGTGAGCAGGTGCCAGGTCATGCTGAAAAATAAAATCTTCATCTCCATAAAGCTTTTCAGCAGATGGAAGCATGAAGTGCTCCAAAATCTCCTGATAGCTAGCTGCATTAACCCTGCCCTTGATAAAACACAGTGGACCAACACCAGCAGCTGACATGGCACCCCAGACCATCACTGACTGTGGGTACTTGACACTGGACTTCAGGCATTTTGGCATTTCCTTCTCCCCAGTCTTCCTCCAGACTCTGGCACCTTGATTTCCGAATGACATGCAAAATTTGCTTTCATCCGAAAAAAAGTACTTTGGACCACTGAGCAACAGTCCAGTGCTGCTTCTCTGTAGCCCAGGTCAGGCGCTTCTGCCACTGTTTCTGGTTCAAAAGTGGCTTGACCTGGGGAATGCGGCACCTGTAGCCCATTTCCTGCACACGCCTGTGCACGGTGGCTCTGGATGTTTCTACTCCAGACTCAGTCCACTGCTTCCGCAGGTCCCCCAAGGTCTGGAATCGGTCCTTCTCCACAATCTTCCTCAGGGTCCGGTCACCTCTTCTCGTTGTGCAGCGTTTTTTGCCACACTTTTTCCTTCCCACAGACTTCCCACTGAGGTGCCTTGATACAGCACTCTGGGAACAGCCTATTTGTTCAGAAATTTCTTTCTGTGTCTTACCCTCTTGCTTGAGGGTGTCAATGATGGCCTTCTGGACAGCAGTCAGGTTGGCAGTCTTACCCATGATTGCAGTTTTGAGTAATGAAACAGGCTGGGAGTTTTTAAAAGCCTCAGGAATCTTTTGCAATCTTTAGGTTAATAGCTCGTTTAGAGAACCTTTTCATGATATGCTAATTTTTTTAGATAGGAATTTTGGGTTTTCATGAGCTGTATGCCAAAATCATCAGTATTAAAACAATAAAAGACCTGAAATATTTCAGTTGGTGTGCAATGAATCTAAAATATATGAAAGTTTAATTTTTATCATTACATTATGGAAAATAATGAACTTTATCACAATATGCTAATTGTTTTAGAAGGACCTGTATGTTTTTACATTGCTTTAACTCATCAAAAGTTTAGCAGTTTTCAACTTTCATTGGAATTACTTAAACATCTTAAGAATTTAAGGCAGCAACTTTTTTTACAGTGTGTAGGCCTACTCTCAAAAGCATTATAGCTACACCGCAGAAACAACTTTTAGACATTTATAATAATAATTGTATAGCATTTTATAGGCAATTTTTATATTTATTATTAAATATAAAATATTATTATTATTATTATTATTATTATATTTCCACTGTAAGTGGCTAACTACGTCTACAAGTAATTTACAGTAATGTACACTGCGCGCCCTTGTGGTTAAATAGTTTATTGAGCTCTTTCATATAATTTTACATATGACCGGAAAAGTTGCACATAAAGAATAATTATTTTTCAAAGCATTAGAATGGGGCTGGTAGTTAAAGGAAGAAGAAGAAGAATAGAAGAAAACAATGCATTATTTCCATCTAATATGAATGAAATCAAGGAAAACGTTAATTTGGCTTAATTTCGAGCAATAAGCCGGATGAATAGGTAACCTAGAGCAGGTGTAAATCACACAGCAGATTTAACGATGACGTAAGAGTTCCCAACAGCAACCTGGTGCTGCCTCTGAGTGACGTCGTCAGCGACTAAACAACAACAAAATAAATATCAGCTGGCAGTGCGCATGAGGAGTGGGGAGCGGGCTCGCGTTCGTTTGCTATGGCTAATCAGGGTGGATGTTACAGCCCGGATGATTCAGAGGTGGAGCCGGTGGGAAAGAGCCCCGGCGAGACTTCTTCCAGACCACTCAACTCAGGTGGAGGAGAGATGGCGGAGAAAGAGGAAGAGCAACCTTCCGGAGCCCGACACCATGCAGGCAATTATCCGTGTCGAATATCAAGGCTGATTAACTGGAAAAGACCATTGTGGACTTCCGCGTTGTTCGTAACTACAAATATAGCGTTTTGGTGAGACATGACGCAGCGTATTTTCCTTATTCACATAGACTTTTTTTTATTATATCACGTGAATGCAGAATGCATGCCTGCAAATAGCGCTTTTTCTCATTTAAGACATCATGTCATGATGTTGGAGTTAAAAAAAAAATGTTGCATTAATAAATATGGGTCAGTCTTTATCGCTTAATGCACTACATTTAATCGAATTAAATCAGCAGGCCTAACAATGTTTTTGCCTAAGGCATTCTCCCTGGACCAGTTTATCTGTATCTGTGTTTGCAATGAACTTGGCTACAGTTGCATTGCTATAAGTGCCAGTATTGTAGGCCTATCTTTTGTTTCCTTTGCGTAACATACATAAATATTTGAAGACAAACTTTTGTCTTTTGAAGACAGAAAATTGCATTTGCATTTCCCTGCATGTAGAAAAGCTGGCAATGTATACATTGCTTACATTAGATTTAAAGAAATCGTGTTGTGGAATGCGGATAGATAGTGTATTAGGGGTAACATGACTGTAAGTAGTAGGCTAATTTGATGTTCCTTTTGGAACACCTTCAAAGCGCATGATTTTACATAAGAGTCTTGTAAACGGAAATAATAACATGAGTGTGTACTATAATTGTTTAATGTTAGATTAACATTATAATTATTTAATGTTAAAGGTATGATGACAAATATTAGATTTACATAATCTCACAGCATTTATCTTTAAAAAAAACAAGCACTATACATAGGCTACGTGATAGTTAGATATCTGTTGACTAAAACAGTGCATGTGTTTATAGATAGGAAACCTGTTTCTGTTTATTTTTTTCCATGCAGGTTTGTTTCCCTCAGTCCCTGTCGAGTGTTCAGCCTTATCACCATGTGTGTAGCTCTCTTAGTGATGATACAGCTAATGAGAGATGTGGCTCTTTCCAGATCAAGAGGAGGTGTGGGTTTGTTTCATCCCATAATGCTCTAACGTGTCACTTTACTCATAAGAATGAAAGCAAAATTTGACTGATGTATATTTTTCCTCTTTATAGGAGCTGCTCTATGGAAGAGTATGACAAGCAGGTACATTTAGAGCATGCACCTATACTTAAATCATGCAGCTAAAGAACGCTTTTCAAATTCTGACCTAATATACACAACTGTTCAAAGTTTTTGAATGTTTTTAAAAGAAGTCTCCTACACTCACCGTGGCGGCATTTATTTGGTCAAAAATACAGTAAAAACAGAAATATTATTGTTACTGTTTTCTATTTTAATATATTTTAAAATTAAATTTAATATGGAACCATGTAAAGGCAAAGCTGAATTTTATGATCAATGTTGAAAACCGTTATTTATATTCTTCTGGAAACCCTGATGCACATTTTCAGGATGTGTAATATGTACAGGATTTCTTTGAACAGAATGTTCAAAAGAACCGCCTTTATTTTAAATTAATTTTGTAACATTATAAGTAACTTTTTATCAATATAATGTGTCCTTAATATAAGTATTAATTTATTTTTTGTAACACTTTACAATAAGGTTTAATTAGTTAACATTAGCTAATAATGAACTGTACTTCTACAGCATTTAATACCGGTAATCTTTGTTAATTTCAACATTTGCTAATACATAATTAAAATCAATTTTTTTATTTGTTAACATTAGTTAATGCATTGTGAATTAACATTTAATTTTAATAAAAAATTAACACTATTAATAATAACATTATTCATTTTAACAAAGATTAATAAATACTGTAACAAATGTTTTGATTATAGTTAGTTAATATGTTACAATAAGGTTTCATTTGTTAACATTAAAGTGTTACCTCTCTTTTTTTTAAAAACCCTAAACTTTTGAACCGCAGTGTACATATTTAAAATAAACTATTTACTTGAAATGTGAAGTGGCACAAATGCATAGATCGGAGTGCATGTATAAGATTAAAAAATGTCCCATTCATCAGCTACAGTCCAGCCCGTAACCACTAGAGGGTGTCCTATGACTCTTATTGGCATTATTGATGACATACAGGAATCCATAAAGCCTGTCATGTGAGCTTAGAAATGTCAGTGATATCCAGCACTGTTGTGTGATCAAGACTAATTAAGAAATCTAACAAAGTACTCCTGACCCACTCGAAACGTAGCAACGCTCGACACTGTTGACCTTTTCCATATACTATGAGTTAGTTTGAAGAGTGTCCAAGTCAACAAACATCATATAATCAATATTTTCATCAAATCTTTGCATATGAGAACATTGAAAAGTCAGCCTAAATTCGTTAAAGTATTGGATTAGTGGAAGGCTTGATGAATTTATCCAATACTGCTTATCATTGGCCTTCAGCTTTCCATTATTTTAATCCGGGTTGCGAAATTCTGTACTCTGACCGGACTTGCTCTGTCATTGTTTGCATGCTTATGGTGAAAACAAATGCAATGGCACCATTGTGCTCCAGCGGGTGAGATGCCAGTGCAGTAATCATCAGTGGTTTTTATGTGAGGCGGGCCTCATTAAAACCTCGAGTACTTGACCAACAGCTGCTGGATTGCCTCAGCTTGTTCATTTCTGCCGGCTGCTGTTGATTTGAGTCCTGTTTCAACACTTGTCTTCGCCTGGATCTTCACTCTGACCTCTTTGCCCCCTGCCCCCTCCAATAGCTATGGGATCAAAGTGCTTTATGTTGTGCTCTACTTTATGTATTTCTGTAAGAATTGATATGATCAATAAGTCATAACGTTTTTCAATTTCTTGAACTCCTCAAAATAACTTAACCAATTACAAACTCATTAAGTTATGCAACTAGGCAAGATAAATAAAAAAAGAGTTGAAATGACAGACAATTTGATTATACTTTTTTTTTACAGTGATGTATAACATGACATAGACGTTATGACATTTAAAGTGAATATTGTAATTTCACATTAAGAGCTTTAAGAAAAGTCTTTTTATATTCCAACAGAAATGTATAGTTATATGAATTTAGTTACTTTTTGTTGATGTTGCTATATTCACTACATGCTACATTCATAATTTGTACTAATATTTGTCATCTTCAGCTTTGTTTATCTGTATTGTGACGTATACTCTAGTCGTGTGGGTTGTTTTGTCAGTGTAGCATGTCATGTTGTGAAACTTGAGTTTATGTTTCAGACTTTTGCGTGCCTGTGTATGGCAAGTAGAATGACACAGCCATTTGTGCATCCAGGAGTGATGGTAATCCTTACTTGCATTTCCTCACCATTCTTATTGGGAGGAAATTGGAATGTCATAACCAATAAGCCAATCACATCACAGTATACTAAATAACAAAGGGTGTGGTGAGAAACTCAGCTGCCCATTGGAGGAAGACTGAGTGATAGTTACATTACTGTTAATAGCTGTTTGCTGACCAACTGACCAGTCACGTTGCTTTCATCAAAGTCAAATGACCAAATAATAATAAGATAAATTAAGTGTTTATTTTTATTTTTATTATAAATAATAAAAAAGACTGTTACTATCTGTATATACAGGGGAGACGGGGCAAGTTTTCACACTTTATTCTGAATATTTCTGTGTATGTTCATTTCTGTACATAGATTTTGAAGTCATACAAAAAAAGTTTTTTAACATATCCACCATTATTTACCATGAAAAATAGTACTGACACATGCTGTGGGGTAAGCTGGCTTAATGGAACACAGTCTATTATGCTTTTCAGCGAGAGAGAGAGAGAAAAAAAAAGTTATGAAAAGATGAAATGGCAAATGTTAAATGTATAAAAATATTTTACCAATAAATATTTTAATCAATAAATTGTATACCTTTCAAAACACATGTGAATAATAGAAGACAAATGGACATTTGTGGGAAAATATAATCAATTGTATCATTTTATACCCGTATATAGTATTTACATAACATGTAGTTCTATATTTTCAATATAATTAATTCATAAATAAGATTATCATAAATCAATGGGAAGGACATATCAATTTTGTGATGTCAAGAAGTAGCTTTCCAGTAAAAATGATACCCATACCTGTATGAAGATCATTTTTCAGTGTCATTCAAAATACTCTTTAGAGGGTCTCATTCTGTGAAGAGGGGGTATTAAGAGGGTATTATATGCAGTGTTTGTACGTGTGTGTGTGTGTGTTCATGCCCCAGCGTTGTCTGTATGATGCCTGCTTGTGGAATGCTATGTGACTCTGGTATTTTTAGACCTGACTGGTTGAAATAGTGAAGCTCAGGCCTTGATCAACATAAACACTAGCTCGTGTGGCTTCATACAACACTTCATTTGTGACTCTGTCTGAACTCTGGAACTTATCACTGACACTCACCTTCTGACTTACCTTCTGAAGGCTTTTCATGTTGAAACCTAGAGCTTTTGAGATGACTGCTGAAGACCATGGATCAGCATTGAGGTAAAATAAAAAACTGTATTGAAGAAACTGGTACAAACTAGACAGAGTGGTTGTTTACTTTGAATACTAAGCATTAGTGTTATGTGCGTTATACCTTCAAGTGGCTAGTCTTGTATATTTCTGATAACTTGAATTATAGCTTGTCTTTTTTTTTCTTTTTTTTTTTAGCGTTATTAATCAAGTAATACTTGTCTTTGAAGAACCTTGCTTTAATCTTACTGAAATTGCACTTCGATGTGTAATGTTTCGATATGAGCTTCTTCTGAATTTTAATAAATGTCAGTCATCATGTATCAGATGCATCAGGGGTCGTGCGGTCTCCATGGTGTCCCTTGTTTTGGAACATTTGCTAGGGGGAATTTCATGTTGATTGTCACAAGGACTGCAGAGGTATTGAGACGTGCATGTATCCCACACAGCAATGGAACCTGTCAGTCATGTGTGATGAGGTTTAAGTGGACAGACACACAGACAGGCTACAGCATTGTTAAAATACTGCAATTGGCTATGCCTGTGTTTCTGCTGCCCGTATTTTACCAATTAAGAGACACTGGATTTTAACTGCCATTCCTCAGCTGTTTGTTTTGGGCTATTTTAGTGCCCTGTCACTGAGCCTGTTTGAGTGTCAGACAAGTAGCTTTCTGTGTTGTTTTAGCGATTAGCATGGGAGTCAGCTAGTCCAGCGGTTAGGTTTTCAGAATCCAGAGTCACCTGTTGTTGGCATGTGCAGAGACAATAGAGGCTTTTCTACACATTTTCTTTGGTTTTAAAAGATTTAAGACTCGCTTGAGACAGCAAATGTTCACTTTTTTTGGTTTACACATAATAATAGCCTTAGCAACATATTTACAAGTGGCAAACATGCCATGCAGTATGATTTCAAATAGTGTTAACTATCAACACCACATGGCGTCAGTCAACAACCAGATTTCTCGAAAGATGTAACAAAAGATGTTATCTAATGATATGTCTTCACACTTTTACAAGTGTCATGTGAGTATGAGACCTCATTGATCTCCATTTGTCAGCTCTGGTCTGGGTTGGGCAAGCCTGAGCTACACTTTCTCTGGCACATTGGCTTGTATCTGCCACATGGTCTATGGTGAAATGCTAATGTGAGCTCTGTTACCTCATAGTCACATGCACCCCATGCGCCCTGTTTAATAGGAAACCTCCGGTGGGGAAACATGTCTCTGCAATGTTGGAGGTGACAGGTTTATGACCTTTTGGAGGAAACACAGCTCGAGCTGATCTGTAGGAGGCAGTCTAATTGCTTGGGTTATAGCATATTTTTGCTAACATTTGGGGTCGATCAGTTTAAAAAGTTTCGACACATTAACATACTGTAGGTGGCGTTGTTTGGTTTGTTTTGGTCATGGGAAAAATAGAGCGTCAGCTGTGAGGGGACAAGAGTAAGGGCGCATAACCAGAGATAAAAGGCATTAAAGGGGTCATCAGATGCAAAATTCACTTTTACATGGTTTTTGCAAATAAATGGTCTTTGCAGTGTGTGGACAACCACCCACAATGAAAAAAATCCATTCACTCCTTTTTTTTATCCACAAAAAGCCTAAACACTCTCAATAATCAAGTCGTGTGGATTTTCTGAGCAATATGATGTCATATTGCTCATGCTCCGCCAACGATCAGTGACGGACTGTCCCGTATTAGCATATTCCCGCCCTTAGCCATTTGTATACTGTCCACCAAGGCAGTCTTTGTGTTGACACGCCCCACGGAAGAGAGGAGGGTGGTGAGCAGTTGCTCATTATCATTTAAAGACACACGAAACAGGTCGCTGTAAACAGAGCTGTTTTTGAGGAGGTAAAAAGGGTGTTGTTTTACACAACCATTGAGGAATTTTAACCAAAGTATGTTGCAAACTTTACATAAAGACCCTAAAGAACTTTAACAGGCTGCCTGTTAATAGACGCTTATCTAGTGCCAAGAAATTCTTAGATGCCCCGTTCTAAAAGTCATACTAATTCATTGGGTCAAATGTTTGACCAAAGAAATATTTGCTAGAGTTTTTACCAGATGTTATTATTATTAGTTTTAAAGAATTTAAACTAACTCGCAGTATAGGCTACCTGTAAACGTTCTTTATAACGTCAAATGTGATTTAATGTCATCAAAGAGTCTAACTTTGACCCCAGCGGACTCAAAGGGTCATTCATGTGTAAATAGTCATTTTTATGTGATTAAAGATATGTTTGTTCATTTAAGCTGTCAGTTAAGGACCCATAAATCCATTAATATGTAATCATATATTTTTTATAAAATCTGAATCTGTGAATGGCAACATATAAGCTGAACCCTCAAATACGCAAAGCATTTCAATGTGCAATAATTCTCTCATATATAAATCAGTTTTTTTCAGGTCGACTTTCAGATATCTCATGAACACATTGTAGTTAAAAGGGAGAAGAATCCTATTGTACATGTCCGCAATCAACACTCAGACTGTGAACTATTTCACACATGCAGCGTTCACTCCAATAGTGCTAAATTCTGTCTTAAAACCATACGCACTGAATAGTTAATGTAATCTGTTTATTAAAGACCTGATTTTGTAAAATTGAGACATGGACTGTGATCTAATCAGTGTGGAAAAGTATGTCACCTTTATATGCTCAGATTGTGCAGCATCACACATCTTTCCTCTGATTGACATAACTAAGCCTTAAGGACTAAGGTTTAAATTAATCTTTATTATTATTATTATTATTTAATAATTTCCATCTTCCAAAACATGGATTTAAACATTCTGTATAGGCATGTCATATTACATAGTTTTAGAGGTTGAGAGGCCACTACAAATATATATATATATATATTTGTGTGTATGTATATTGCAATATATATGTTTAACAGAAATGCAGTGATAATAAAAAGAAATGTAAATTGTTTAAATATTTAATGAATTAAGTGCTTTTTCAGAAAGGGTCAGTCTTTTCTTTTGGTTCAGCATTAATGATCATCTATGTCACTGGTCTTTTCATTGTAGCTGGGAGGTCATTGATTCTGTCCAGGAGGGCAAGTCTGGATCTGAATCTCCTTTCACAGACTTCTGGACAAGCCTCAAGCTGTTCATTGAGGAGACGATCTCTTTTAAGCAGCAGAATCCAGGCAAGGTATGGATGGTTTGAGTAGATGACACATAACACATTATTTTTTACACCCACATCAAGATTGTATAAATGTTTAAGGAAAACTGTATCTTGGGTATCATGTAACAAGTCTCAGTTTCTTCTACATTTTCCTCATTTTGCCTTAGTTACAGTGGTCGTATAGTAATTAATATTAGTATTAATAATATTAATCAGTATCAATAAATAATAATTATATGATTATACATTTTTTTATGATTTAATATTTATATTTTTTTTATACATTCAGCATTTTTTAGTAACTGGAACCGTACCCTTTAAAAAGGTTCCAATATGTACTATTTAGGTACTAATATGCTCTCTTTGGGAACAAAGGGCACCGCCCCAGTGACAGTTTTTGTACCTGTCATTTTTTTTAAATAATACTTAAAATTGTCAAAGTATTCCATGTATTATAGCATGTGACATCACAGGTTATATTAACTTTCCATACATATTTCATGTCTATCCATTTGCAGTGAACTGAGATATCGTGAATTTGTGTGTCATTGCAGTTCTGTCTGCTGGTGTGCAGTATGTGTTCTTTTCTGGCAATACTTGGACGTTACATTCCAGGGGTTGTAATTTCATACATCTTAGGTAAGTGGTAAGTTAGAACTGCCTACATACACAAAAAAGACAACCAATAGTATTTTGTCCTACCTTTTCATTTAAGTTCATGTTCAAGTGATTGTAACCATGCGTCATGGCTAAGTAGAGCGGACCCTTTCCTGGATTTACCTCCAGCACAGCCGAGAACATCCAACAGTCTGTTTGTCATGTGATAGTGGATTCCTAGTAATGTAACCAGGATGACATTCTCACTCAGTCTCTGGTTTCTCTTTCTTCCTAGCAGTCAGCAGGTTCATGAACACTGGTAAGTGTAACACCTACATTAATAGTTTGTACATCTGTTTACTGCAGTGCTGGGCATTTTTCTCTGGCCTTTGGTGTCATCACATGAGTTTGGGATGTGGTTGGAACCAGTTCTGCAGAAACTGGACTTTGGAGTGGGCGAGTTTCTTCAGAAAATCAAGGAGAATCATGGTTAGTCAAAAAATATATTCACACACAGTAAAGCTCGTCACCACCAGTCTGCTGCCTCACAGGTATCTTAACTAGACTTTGTTTTACTAGAAAGGCTATAGCTCTGTTTCAAAACCTATGAGCCATTAAGGCGGCATCCTAACCTTCATGGAAACTGTTATTAGTAACTAAAACTAAAAGTTATTAAAAATCATTTAATTATTGTTCATTTAAATAAAGCTGAAATAAAATATAAATATTGGATTAATATCTTAATTGGAAAAAAACTTGATAACTTGATAATAAAACTGGTAATGTTCCCTTGGCAACTAACTGAAATAAAATAAGCTGAAGTTTTAAAATCATTAATCCTAAAGCTGAAATAAAAACAAATGAAAGATACATATAAATATTTAACAAAAACAAGATATTAATAAATACTGTAATTAGTGTTTAATAATACCAATATAATGTTGTATGGAAACTCATAAGTAACAGATCTGGATCGATTTGGAGCGTCTCCTTGCACCACAAATATAGCACTTGTTATAATTGAGTTCAATGGAGTTTGGCATTAGCATATTGCTAAGCTAACAGAGTGTTACACTAATAAACATATAAAACATAGCACAATATATATATTTTTTCAACTACACTGGAGTATTTTATTGATTATCTTCTGTTTAAATGAAATATTATAAAAAATATATAGTATATTTACAAACAATAATGTGATAAATCGCTAGTTTACAGTCATTTCTGAATTGCATTCTTCATATTACTTCCCTGCTCCAGAGAAAAGAATACTCCAGTCACAAGCCGAGAGAGAGAACATTGAAGCAGATCTGTCCGCACTTTTCCCCAAGGTCAGTGCACTGTCACACCCATGCTTATCATGCACCACTGAAGACTCGGAGGGTTTCATGATATGGCAATAACATAATATACATAATTATGTCTATTTCCTGTCTATGTGTGAGCTGACATTGAGAGATCTATTACAGATGGACTCCACTGTGTGCAAAGAGCTGTCTATATCAGACACAGAGGTCTCTGAAGTAACGTGGACAGACAATGGCACTTTCAACCTTTCAGAGGGAAACACACCTAGGACAGAGAACTCTGAGGGTAAGAGTTCTTTTACAGAAATGTATGAAGTAAGGAATAATTGATGATGGGCCGTCAGATTATTCAAAAAATAATGCACACCCAATGGGGTGCTGCAACATGAAGCGTAGTGGCCGTTACACCTCGGGTGTGCATTATTTTTAAATAATTCAACAGCCCGGAGTCAATTATTCCACTTATACTACGGTTACTACACCTCAAAACATTGTTCAGATTATGCATTTTAAGACATTTGTCTTAAAAACAGGTCCGGAAGAAGGCTGTGTTGCCGAAACGCGTAGATCTACTTTTAACTGGTTTTAATGATTTAGCCCAGTTCATTAAAGGCTGTTAACTTTACCACGTGAGTGCCTTGGAGTATTTCATCGACATAATTTGATGTTTACCTCCACTTCATCCAATGACCACAAGTCGTTATGTAAAGACACCCGTGTAGCACTCTCTGCTTCTGTTTTCTGAAAAACTAATACATTATATTTAAAAATATATTAAAATAAAGAATAAAATGTAAGATAGACCTCTAGTTTAGAAAGTCATTCTTCATGTGTTATAACTGGTCTTTAAGTATTATCTATTATACTGTTTTAATGAAATGATTTGTCTATAACAATTTCATAGAATTTTTAACAGTTCACATTTAACATTACGTTTTCGAGACATTGAATATTGGATATTAGACCAATTATGTTCCAGTGAATACATGCAAATTTCAATTTTAGAAGATTTGATTGTTTTCTATATTATTAATTTGCTGTATTTCATACAGACTCAGACCCGCGAAGTGACGAGGAAGTCTTCGCCGGTGGACTACCTGAGTTTCCCTCCATGGACAATGGCCTGGTGACAAACGGAGAGGACGATGAAGACCTAAGCATTGGAATGCCCACCCCTCCAGCTCATCCCAGCAGGTTTGGGTCCACACAGTCAGAGGAGGAACCTGTGGTCCAGGCCCTGGAGGTTGTGCAGAGGCTGGCTGGAGACGTAATTACGGCAGCTGTCACCGCGGCCATGCAGGAACGCCTGGAGGCGGCGGTAGCGCCTGCGCTGGTCCAGGCCCTGGAGGAGGAGTCAGACAGTGAGGCAGAGGACTTTGAGTTGTTGGACCAATCAGAGCTGGAACAGCTGGAAGGCGAGCTGGGGCTGGACCGGGCGAGCCATGCAGATCCGTCTAAACCTAGCCAACCTTCTTCAGGCTTACTGTCCAAACTACTGGGGCGCCACTGATCTTATTCAGAGGGGCGTCCGCTTCCCTCTGTGATGGGATGTGGGTGGGAGGATAAATGTTGGGTTTACAGGGCAAGGTCCAGAGTGATGAAGGTATTCCATTAACTTTGCTGGCGTGATTCTGTTGTTTTGCTATAAAAACAAAGTCAATTTTTGGAAGGAAGGTAAATAGTGTATTTCACGGGGAATGCGATAGTGGCTGGTTTTGGTGTAGCTCTATCTCAGTTGGTCATTTGAGGAAATTATTTTCACAATGTTTCCTGTCAACTTCCAACCCACCAATGACCAGAGGGTTATGGACCAGAGTAATGTCATTAGTTTAGCTGTTAAAAGGCTGGCAGATGCAGGATACTCCATATTTTGCTGCCAAATATTTTTTAAAGTGAACTTAAAAAGCTTCATGGCCAAAAAGAAAGGGCCTCTCACTAACTGACAATCAGGTCAGCCGTTAAATGACAGAAACACCTTGAAGTGAAGTACACATGTGGTGAATATGTATTTTTATTTGAAATCTTTTGTTTTCTAATTTTCTTTTTTTATTGTATTTTTTTATGAAGGATTTTTGAAAAGCCGGTGGTCTTAGTGTAATCCTTTGCATGGATAGTCATGTTTGTTTCGATTTGCACCTTTTTTTTTAGTTTAAACAGTTGAACAGATTATGTTTTATATTCATATAAATATTCATCAAAGAGTGCTTAAAGAGATGGTTAACCTAAAAATGTATATTCTGTCATCAGCGGTGTTTAATATTGTTTTGGACCCCATTGACTTTCATTTTATAGATAAAATCAATTGAAACATTCTTCAAAATGTCTTCTTTTGTGTTCCACGAAAACAAAAACAAGTTTTGGAATGACATTAGGGTGAGTAAATAAGGATTATTTTTGGGTGAACTGTCTCTTTAATATACACAAAGAACCTTAACATTAATTTTCATCAATGTAAGTACAGAGGCACATATAACCAAGACTGTTTCTGTTCACAGTGTGGTGCTTGGTGTGTATCTAAATTTAGTGTTTCTAACAAACTACTGATGTATTATGAATTTTGTTTTGAAATGTATCAACCGCTTTCTATAATAATGTAGCTGAATATGAATTTCTAGCCACTCACTATTACTGCTATCCAAAAATGACTCTAATCAGGTGTCAGTTTGATCATTTTATTTATTTAAATATATTATTTATTCTTATATATCTCTACTAGATAGCTGCCATGCATATATGATCGCCTTATATGCCTGTGCAAGTTTGTCTGTCAGAGTGGAAGAGAATAATCTCAAAATAGATATAAACAAATCTCAAGAATGTAATTAAAACCATATGATTCAAAGATAGTGGTTTCTCTCTTTTTTTTTTCTGAATAAGGTGGAGTGAAAAATATCTGAAGTAACTTAGAAAAGATTCTAAATTGAGTCAAAAACATATACAATGGGGTGCGAATTTCACGTTAAAAATCTGGGACTTTCCCCCCCTTCATATATATATATTTGGAAAAACATTAATTAAATTACAATAATAAACACCAATGAGCTCGGAATCTTGTACCTCAGTGTATAGGTTATTGTCACCGATTGCATGATTAACCAGATAATAAATGTATTCTCTCTGGTATTTTCACTGTTTGCAGGTTAAAGGTCCTCCTCATAAATCTGACACCAGGTGATTTACTCTCACTCCACCTGTAAAGCACGCCATCCATACATCACCCTTTCCTCAAGTCGGCAGTACAAAATAACGTTTCAATGATTTATGCTTGATTACTAACATCACTGTGGGATTTTATAAGGAGCTGTATACGCTACGAAACAACAAAAAATGAAAGTATTTCATGATTAAAGCAGATGAAAAGAACAACACCAATGTTTTCGATTGCATTCATGATTTAGAGTAAACTAACACAGTGTCTGACTGAATGCAATATGAGTGACTGTCTATGTTATAGCTAAACATACTGAAACGATTAAAAAGAACCTCTTCCATAATTTTGCGTCTGGTGGTCCTTTAAAGGTTCAGGCCCAGCAGGAGATGCTTTTACTGCCACTGCATTTCTTTATGAAGTGAGTAGCTTAATGTGGTGTGATTTGTGTCTCAGGGCCAAAATAATAATCAAACAAGTGACAAAAAACGTCTCTACATATTAATTTATTCTGAATACGAGAAAGAGAAACATAACAAAATACTAACTGCACAGACAGGCACAATATCTATATCAATACAGATATGTTGCACAAACAGATTATTTGAATCGATAAATATAGCAGGATCCAATGAAATTTCCACAAGTGGTTTACAATATGAAATTATACATGACGCATTTCTGGCATGTAAATTATATGGTGCCATACATATCATTTCTGTCCATTTGTTTATTTTCTTTTATTTATTTTTTCATGAAAACAAGGCTGAATTCTTTTGAGAAAGGTCTTTAGTTTTCCATAAAATGCTGTTTACAAATCTGCTTGGAAAAATGCGAAGCAGAAATATAGTTATTTTACATATGGCTACATCTCAGTCAGAGAAACAACATGCATTTCCTCACATTGACTACAGACATGTGTTTGACAACCAGAAACTGCCCTCTGTTTTGAACAATATATCTTGTTTTAGCATGTGAAATTGAACTTGAAAAGAATGTTTGTGATTGCTTTTTGGTTTGATATTGTACTATCTAATGCAATGGCATTTTTAGGAGTGAATTGTGTAGCTAAATTCTTTTGGGAGCCATTATGTGTGAGAAAGGAACAGTGTTCTGGCCTTTAAGGCAAATAGGCGAGTTATGGGAAGAAGTGAAAACTGTCTTGTCTCAAGTCTTGTAAAAGAGACATGCAGGTGAACTGGGGGGAAAAGAAATAAAAGAAAACAACTCCTCAGAGTTTTATCACCTTGCCCTTCCTTGCATGCCACACTCGTCCTGTCAGAAAAAAACGTATTCACTAAAGTTTATGAAATCGGGCGGGTAGATGATTTGATGTTCAAAATTTTCTGTAGATAATGACAGCAAAGTTTTTTTGTCTTCCAAGTGATTTTAAAGTCTTCTCGGGCGCCAGCTGTTTTAAAATTCTGAACGAACGTCGCATTCTTCTACATGTGGTATGTTGAAATTATGAGGCCATGTCATGTTTGTGTGCTCAGCTGCTTCCAGGTTGGATTGCAGGTTTATGTGCTATGTAAAACACCTGTTTGTAGCAAGCTTGAAGTTTAATTATATATGTGTAACTGGACGTCCTTATCCGGCTGTCCCTTCATCGTGATAAATGGATCGACACCATTCAACATTCAATCGCATACAGTATATTACACAGAGTTGTCATTTCTGAGTCAAAAGCAGCCACATACATACAGTAGCTTCAACTATACATTTTTGTGCTGTAGAATCACCTGAATAAATTATATTTGACAGGCCATCATTCTGATGATGTTCTGGTCATAAAAAGCAGTAATCTCTGATCTTTTATAGCTTTCTTTAACCTTCTGGCCTTCAGTTGCCATTGGTTTCTTATGACAGTGGTCAACACTTTCTGCTTTTCCTGTGGAATCTTTAGTGAGTGTGAAGAAACTAACAGATAACACCTTCAAAAAGCTTCTGACAGGAAGCCGCTTGCTGGGAGAGTTGTTATTTTTTTTATTTTTTTTTAACAGCATGATCTGGTTTTTAGCTTACATTACACAGTTTCTACTTCACCACGAAAATCTAGACTTTAGAAGTCTTTCACTTGAATGAGGAATATGATGCTGGTGTTTTAACAATATTGTATACAGGGTTCTATTAAAAAAATGCAAAAAAATTATTAACGTATGTTCACACCGTATCACTAAACTCACCCGTACATATTTTTGCATATCTTTACAAATAGTGTGCTGACTTTGTCAAAGTTTTATGGTGACAAGTTATTACTAATGTGACAAACATGTCTTATAATTGATTCTCATTGTAATCCACTACAAAATAAAACAAACACATAAAAACAATTAAGTAGAAATTGCATATTCTGCCGATTTCTGGTCCGCAAAATGTATTTTTGTTGTTGTAACATTGTAGTAACAGGTTAGTCATATAAAATCATATTTTTGCCAAGAACAAAACTAATTTAGTAATTTACCACATAAAAGATAAACTGATCTATGTTAAATTATCTACACAAACTGGTTATGTGGCACTGGCAGAATGGGGAAAAAAAAGTATTTTTTTTTTTTTTTTTTACATGTCTGTCTCTGGTAAATGTGGCACCTCATTCATCAATCAGTAAAAAAGGTATATCTTTGATTTTTTCTGCATCCCTCCGGCTCTTTCTTCCAAGCTGGATCTTGCTGTTTTTCTTCCTAATTACAGGACTCTCATTGGTCAGTGAGCTGATTTTTCAAGAGCCAATCCCAATAAGGCTAACAGCAAGCTCCTTACATATGACATGCCTTTTTGTTCTTAATGATCATGGAGCTCCTTAAAACCGTTGCCATCCACCACAGAGGGTTTGAAGGGGAGTGCAGGGGTTTGTGTGAAGAGCTCAGTCCGCCCCTTCAGAGCCCACCAGCAACTTATGAGTATCTTCAAACATTTCTTCTGGAACAGGTAAGTGCTTTTGACAAGTTCCCTTTTCTCATACAGTTGGCTGATAGTGAGAGTTTCCAAAATACTCTCATTACATTTTTGTTATGTGGAGTTAAGACCACTGAAATTAAATTTTACTATAGACTGCATCTCATATGGATTGTCATATCTGTTTTATTATTCAAAATGGGTTGTATTAATATAAAGATTTATATTTAAAATAATTCTATCTGGTCATATTAAAGAAATAATGCATGGTTTAAAATAGTTAAAAGTTCAATATCATTTAAGAATGTCCCTGAAATGTCCACTCTTTCAAGTGATAATTTTTGTTTTCAGGACTCAATAATCAAGAAAAATGGCCAGACTTACGCTATCTGTAATGATCTGTGGAATGGCTCTTGCAACTGTCTTTATGCCAGGTGAGAATCCTTATTCTTAATATTTTGCACAATTAAATTTCAGCTCACGTCTCACATAATAATGTCAAAATATAAATCACTGTATAGCATTAGAACTAACTTAATTAAAAAGCTCTGAAACAAAAAAAATAGGTTACTGTAACTGCAGACACTTCAAAGTATTTTACAAACATAATTTCTAAGAAAACAAATGAGCATTGTGTATTGTTACTCTTTTTGTAACCACTTTTGTGAAGACAAACAGTTTCCAGAGGAAAAGGCCGGCCTTGCAATTATCACCCAACTGTACTTTTTTCCATGAGCTATAAACATCAAAAGAGACCAACATGGAGGTGCAGATATATGCCACAAATAATGTTACACGTACAGAACATTTTACATCCTTCATTTTATTTTACAGCAGTGGTAATTATAGCAGCAGCCTCTGGGCTGGTTCCCCAATCTCTTTGTAGTTTAACAGGTAGACTTGCAGGGGGTCCCGGAAGTTTAAGCCCCATTTTAAAGCACTAAGTGCTCTCAGAGAGCCAAGACAGAGCAGTAATCACTAGAATAAGACAAATCCTTCGCTGACGGAAAAAAAAGTGCCTGCTGTGCACCTGCAGGAGCATATTAGTCAATTCTCGGTTGGCATTTTCCTTGTTTTCAGAAGTGTGACATTTGTTTCATAACAGTTCAACTCTGTTTTTTCTTTTCTTTTGCAATGTGTGACAGACTTTCTGAATGCTGGTCCTGTAGGGCGCAATAAAGACGGTGAGTTTTTTAAATTTATCAGCTGGGTTGTAAATGGCAGCGATGTCAATACTCTAATGTGAGATAAAGCCATTAAACATGAATCATTAAGTTTGCACACTTAAATATGCAGTGGTTCATTGTTTCATATATAGCTTATATAAATGCATATAAATTTAAAATAGGTATCCATACATAAAAAACCCTTTCATTTACAAAAAACTTCACAACACAAACAAAACAATATACATTATATTGAGATGTCTATATGTTGAAACTTGCTTTTGTCATGTGCTCAATTATAGAGGGCGTTTCTGAGGTGAAGACAGACAGCATGTCATCACTGAAGAAGCTGGTCCGCAACAGGAGGAATGTTGCCTATTACAGAAGCCAGCCTGATTTCTGGGGCTGGTATAAATACTTCATGGAGACCAACAACCAGGAGGGAGTAAGTAACAAAAGCAGAGATTATCAGTCATGGTCACAATCTTCTTTGAGACTTTATTTTAAAAGTTAACTTTCTTGAGAGATGTTTTCAGAAAATTGGGACAAGTATAAGTCAATAAGCCCAATCTTGTTTCTGTGTGATTACCTCTAAAGGTAGAGGACATGGATCGCATGTACCTAGTTTACCTGCAAAACAAACACAGAGTAGAAGAGGGCCGCTCTTACAACCATTACCTAACGCACCTGAGCGAAATTTACAAAGCCTGTGCCAACTCCGACGACCCAGACTGCATTGCAGAATCCACTAGCAAACCCAAAGCCAAGATCGTCATGCCTGTTCCTGTGAGGCAAGCTTCTGTGACGGTGTGCAACCCTTACCTCGACCCATACTGCCTCTATGCTGTTAGACCAAAAGCTGCAGAAGAAGAGCCTTCACCCGCTCCAGTGAAGGTCCCTGCTCCGATTCTGTCCCATCTACTCCCTCTGCCTCTGAAAACCCCACCGGCTCACTACTACTACGCTCCAGTCCTGGAGCCTTTCCTGCCGGCTGAGCAACGAGCAGAGCTGTTGCGTATCTGCAACCCTTCGGACACTGAGTGTCTGCAGTACCACCTGCGTGCTGCTTATGGCTACAGGCCCTCGATCGGCCCTCTGCCCTCGTACGCTCACCTTGGGTGTGATCCTACCAAAGATCCTTACTGCCAGCCCAAGCTGGTGGCCAGATCACCCTCAGGTTTGTATCACCTGTACCCCTCCTGTAACCCCGCCACTGACCCCCTTTGCGTCACCAATGTAGTTGCACCTGCTGCCCAAACTGCAGAGAATTCAGAAACCCCAAAAGAGAAGTTTTGCAATCCTTTGTTTGAAGAGGGCTGCAACCCCCTTACAGCTGCCAAGCTAACTGGACTCAGTAAGCCTGCCTTTGAGTACGCTCCAAGAGATGAGCCTGCGCCTCTCAATCTGGCCTGCGACCCCCGCTACGATCCATATTGTCTGATGGGGGGAGCCGCTGCTCTCAGGAAACCCCCTCCAGTTCTCCCAGAGTTCCAGACTCGTCACAATCTGGGCGTCCGTGGGAAGACCAAGGAAGGTTATGACTGCTACATGTTCTACGATAAGGACTGCACCCCAGCGGACAACCAGGAACAGAAGGCCAGTGCTGCCAGTTCTAAACCATTTTGCCACCCGTACGACCCCAACTGTGGGAGGTTTGCCGCTCCGTCCACTCAAGCAGAGGCAGCAAAGACGGTCCGAGATGGCATCATTGAGCCCCATCCGGACTGTGACCCAGAAATCGATTACAACTGCCGCCTGCGCAGGGTAGAATCCACACACAAAGATGAGCCGGCCCAGCAAGAACAAGGTCACGACAACCCTCTCCCTGAACATGTGGCTCCTGAGCATCCAGTTCCACGATTCGAGGACTTCCTGAGAGGATATATGGGTGGCTACAAGAAATGAGAAGAAAAAATGGAGCAGAACTTACAAATTAAATCATGCATATACAAATTTAGCACAAGTTTAGGTCTATGCAAAAGAAGAAATTCAGGGTCACTCAAGAAATTTTTTTGCATTAATGTTTTAGAAAATATAGATTAACATTACTTTTTTTAATGAATTGTCATGCTAGGAAACAAATCAGTAGATTTGAGGGTTTTGTTATTGATAATAGTAGGTATTTATGTATTAAATAGTGTAGGATTAGGGTACGTGAATATGACTTCAACTGATACTTAAATCTGTTTGTTACAATTTCTTTAGTTTTGTTATCAGATCCCTATATATATATAGCTTAAACCACTTTGATGAAAACAATGTCTTTCTCCTCAGAATTTTATGCTTCATTATTTCAATAAAAATAAATTACTTGAAATAAAACATTAGTGTTTTTCAATTCTTCTTGGAGTATGCATTAAAAAATACTGTAAAATCAGTATACGGCTATATGCATTAAAAAAAATAGATACTAAGTTCACGTTACACACTGTGTGATTTATATAAAAGTCACAACACCTGATATTATTGGTACATCTCTTGACAAAAATGAAAGTATTGAATTGTTAATGTTATTTGAAATATGCACCTGCAGAATCAACACATGTAAAGATAATGTATTATGCAATGTCAGGCTTTAAAAAGGGAGCAAGAAAACAGATAAAAAGGAGATATCTCCTGAGGGTAAATAAGTCATTCACAATATAAACTTGCATGCCAAGTTACATAAGTATACATTTTTGCACATACAACTGCACTATATAGGCCTGCTGTAGACAATAAAAAAATTTATTTGTGGAACAGAATTTGATTAATTGTAAAACCATGATTTAAATCATGCACCCACAACAGCATTTGGTCAAAAGATCCCTCAGGCAAATGAAAAGTGAGTGCACTTGATGACTGTTTTAAAAGAGCTTGGCATGCCAGCACAGTAACATTAATGACTACTCACACAGACAGTGAACATGTTGAAATATGCATAAACCGCAAGTGCACTGCAAATACGCCACTCTTAAAGGTCCCTCAGCGGGCAAATCTACGTTACCTAAAAAGGGAACTGATGAAGCACACAAAACATAAAAATACCCTGGATTATCCAACAGCTCTCTCCAAGGGACGCATGACAGACTTTATTGACACAATTCATTCTGACAGGCAACTTGTGTAAAAGTACTAGAAATCGGTGAGGATATATTACCCAGATGCAGACTCAGCAGTATTGCATGTTCATACCACTGGCACGTCTGTTGTGGTTCTTTCCTTACTGTCTAATTGGCCTTAGGTGGGCTTTGAGAGGGGATTGAGCAAAGGCTATGAGACTTTGAACTGTTGCTTAATGCCTCAGTCAGCATGAGTCCGGTTTGTGCTGACTGCACCTCTCCATGGCCTGCATACCTGCGGGACCAGCTGAATGTCATTAAGTGGATGGGAAAGAGCCCTGAATGGTAATGAGGGTAAATATGTCCTCTGCATAAGCAAACAGAAATTAGCAGTGTACTTCTGTGTGCTGTATTCAGAAGTGCTGCAGAGTTTCTCATTTTAAAGTGGTCAGTAAGTGAGTTTGTGTTTGAAACACTGTATTCTTGAAAGTGACAGATCTGGCCTTGAACAGAGATTTTGATTATTTTAATGGCACTTCTGCAAAGTGAAATGTGGCCGTTGAAAAATGTATGAATGCATATGAAGGTTTTTTTTAAAACATTCAGACATAGTCTGTATGTAAGTGGTGTTGTAAAAAAAAAAAAAAAAAAAAAAAAAACCTGACCATAGACAAATCAGTAGAAAATGTTACATTTATATGTATACATATAATTGGATAAAAGAAAAAAAGTGTTTTATATATATATATATATATATATATACATACACACACACACACACACACAAAGTTCATATATAAAGCCAATGAGCTTGTAAAATAAAGCACTGACATGTATTGCTGTTTGGTGCTGTTGCACATAATGACAAATAAAGTTTGACTTTGACTGATGTTTAGCCCTACAGGAGCTGCGTCTGACAACGATTTTCAAACCAGATGTTACATGCACTGTAAAATCACACGAAGGTCATATATCTACCTAAAACTGTCCATTTTAAGTTGGCTCATGTACTGACGACCTTTGGACAAAATGAGAGATGCCTAGTTATAATGAACAGTTTTAACTACGTTAATCTCTCTGGGTGGCATACTTACAGTACAGAACACCGTTGACAGTTTCTTTGTACTGAGCTTCAAATGAAAAAGTTTCTGTGCCATGCAGGCAAACCTGCTGGGGGGAAAAAAAAAGTGTGTCACAGACTTCATAAATGTATCTTAAAAACGCTACAATTTATTTATGGCTAAATTGACAAAGTTGAATTTTAGTGTGATCAAACCTTGTGCTCACGGAAGAGTGAAAGAGAAGATAGTCAGCACTGTCGTTCATAAGATACACCACGTCTAACCTCCTCATACGGGCTCTGAAGCATACGATGACATGGTGCAAAGGCTTGACAACCCATGAGGAACATTTTCAACTGTTGGCTCAGATGGAGTTGTCTGGTACGCTTCAGGTTATTCTCAAAGATTTAATTTAAGATATAGGCCTAGTTGTAGTTTTGTTGCTCCTCTAGAATATACAAGTTTGACAGTCTGAATCACTGTAACACGACCTACAAAACTTCATCCTGATTTTTTGAATTCCTAAATTTAATTTCTTACTGGGACTAGTGGAACAGTAAATGATCAATTTAAATAAATGTTATGCACTTATATTATGCATTTAAAAAATGGGGAATGTTATAAAAAATGCATTCCAATGATATCAGACAGATATGCCTATTCTTAGTTTACATATTGTGATGCATAACTATGCATTTTTGACCCTGTGGGCTTTTAAAGCACACTTTTGGAAGTTTTCACACTGATGAAGTGTAAAGCCCAGGACACACCAAGCCGACATCAAAGAACTAGCTGCTTGAACACCAAAAGGACTAAAGGCGACCATCAAGCACACGTTCTGTGCATGTAAGTCGTGATATCAGCAGGTATGCTATAAGTGTCTATTTTCCTCATTCAAAAAGGGAAAACTAAACTAGGACTGCAGATATACAAACCGTAATCAAAGCAGTGATTGCTTACGTTTTTGAATATCACTCACTTTTTTCATTCCAGTCAGCAATGTTATTATGAAAATATTTGTGTATTCAAATGCTCAGGTAAGATTAGGTAAAATTATAGCAGCCTTCTGTAGGCCTACTGTCTTGACTTCTTTGCTTGGTTTCATCTCTTTCACTTTTATTCTCATGCACTGACTTGTTCGCTAAGCTGAACAGCCAATCAGAGTTGATTCTATGCTAAATCGGCCCCAAAAAACCCTGTCGGTGTCCGACTATAGAGCCAACTGTGTGGAACTTGATCGACCGTCGGCTTGGTGTGGCCCGGCTTTAACAGTGGACTACACGGATCAGAGCTGTCATTTTTGTGTCATAATTTTTTTTTTTTACCCCAGTGTCCACCACATTTCGAATAATAATAGCCTATTGGATTTGATAGTGTTCTGTGATGGAATGGGATTTTAAACATTGTTGTCTTGCTAAGGCTATTTTAATCAGTTAGCATGATTAATTAGCATTAACTAACATAAATATACACAATTAAATCATATTTTATAACTCCGCTTCGTGTCGTGACCGCATTACCACCTCGGGTGTGCATTATTTTTCTAATAATTCAACGGCCTGTCGTCAATTATTCCTTACTTAACTAACATAAATATACACAATTAAATAATATTTTATAACATTTAGGCCTACCTTGATTTCACTTCACGCTCTTCCGATAGGCCTACTGTTGAGTCTTTGGTAGACTACAATATAAAAAACGTTGCTGCCTTAAATTTTCAAGTACAATCAACTTGGATGTTTAATTTCAACTTAAAGTCCCTGTAAAGTCAAAATTAAGTATGTGTTCTTAGTTTACATTAAACAGACTTTAAATAATTAGTTGAATCTACTATAAAAGCCTACACTAACTTTTGAAAAAACTTCATTGGTTAAATTCTTTGGTCAAATTAGCCTGAAATAGATAAATATTTATTTGATTTCACTCTTTATTTTGACCATTATAGCGGCTCATGTCCATTCGGGGTCTTAGCACTTAGTTGAAACATTTTGTAAGCTTTATATTCTTATAGCTGAACACATCAGACACAGTTTCGGCAGAATTCCAATGTTCTTGCATTATTCAGCCCGAGGGTGGCGCTCTGCCTTAAATTGCCACAATGTGGCTATTTACTGTGTCCAAATGTTGTTTTAGAATATTGCAAGTTAGGATTTCCAGTGAGGAAAACAATGTCATGTCTATTCTCAGAACAAAAATAAAACATTAAAGCTGTAAATTCCATATATTGTCCAACATTTATAATTTTTCTGATGCATGTCCTTAATTTAATTTCATATGTTGGTAATTCAGTGTTTATAATGCCAATACTTGAACTTCAAAGTATTTCAACCCAAACTGACATTATAGAGAGCAAAGGTTTTGTGATAAAAAGTGGTAGCCTAGACTCAAACATAAAGTCTGTCTCTGTCAAATAAACTGTTAAAGGGGTCATGACATGGTTTTTTGTTTTGTTTTATTATGTTCCCTTAGGTGCAATTATAGTATTACTATAGTTTTTTGTAGACAAAAACAACAACAAACTTAAAAAATGTAGTGATTTATGACCTTTTCCCACCCTATTTCTCAACCTCTGATTCAAACAGTCTGTTTTGAAGGTGTTTCCCTTTTACGAGTTCAGTGTTAACGCCCACTGTTATGATTGGCTAATGTCAGTGCTGCTTATGCATGAATTATTAACGTTAATCATTTTGTATCACATGTAGGCTACACAATGCTCCACCACGTGAAACTTCGGTCTTCCGATCTTTTACCATCGTGTCAATTCTCATTTGATTTTGATTCATATGCGCGAGGGAGGGAGAGAGAGAGCAAGACAGTTTGAAGGCGCGCACGTGGCCGGGGCTCTCTCTCTCTCTCTCTCTCTCTCTCTGCTCGTTCTTTCTGTAACATGCGCCCTGTCACACTCATCTACATCACTCACCGATCAAATAAGGCTTTGGCGGGCTGCATATGCTGCAAATAAACTGCATCCAACTGCTTTCCCTGACGTCTGGATCGCTCTGCAGCGTATTCAAACATGTTGTTTGTCCACAGCCAGGAACAGCACATCTGCGTGGCATCACAGTCATCTTGTAAACAGACCCACTCGCTGCACGACAACGCATGTGATGATGCGAAATGAGGCGTAGTTGTCATATGCAAACGACTGGTACGTCACTTCATACCGTGACGTCACTTCATACCGTGACCTCATTTCATACCATGGATCCACAACGAGCTGTGATTAAATAAATGCTTCGTTTATAATGGGGAGGACGTCTTAAGCTATGAAACTTGCAGGAAATTTTAATAGTACATAGATCTCTTATACCAAAAGATCAAGGCGAATTTGGTTTCTCATGTCATGACCCCTTTAAAAGATTTGATGGTATAGGGATTGTACGTTATTCATCATTTAGGTGGGATTTCAGCCAACTTTTTTTTTTTTTTTTAACAAAGCAGCTGATAATTGCCATAGCGATAGCGAGAAGCTATGGCTGCCGAGTCGCTTTCCCCCCAAAATGGCGAAAGTGTAGCGCTGCTGCTGGGCGCTATAGTGTTGCAATGGAACGTTCTTGGCTTTCACTTCTTGTCAATACAAGTTCTTTGACATGACTGCCGAATCCATGCACAACATTTCAATTATCCTACTCACTTTACGACTTAAAATAGTCTAGAAAATCCGAACAATATTTGTTGCAAAATGGTGAACACATTTCAAATTTATTCTATGTCTATGTTTGAATTAATATTTTGGCCATTTGACCTGCCCATACACGAGCCGTGGCTGGGTGAATTGGCCCCCATTAAGCTACTGGGCGGAATCACACAGACCAATACAAAAATGAACATTCCTTTTTCGGAGAAAGTAGGCTATTTGAACTTAGAATGTTTCCTAAGCAAATATATGGTATTTTGGTATTTTTGTGCTTTATGAGTCAAAAAGTTACATGCAGCACCATAAAAGTCTGGGTCTGGTACAACAAGAGTAAATCAAAGACAATTAAACAAAATCTACACAAAAGGCATTTCAAAAAGTGAAAAGGCATTTTTTACTGAATCAGAGCTGTGATTGATGGGGTGGGGGGTGATAGGCTACATCATACATAAAAAATACTTAAATCAACCCCTGTGGTGGGGAAAAGAAGGGGGGAAAAGCCCGAAGTTCCAGACAGTAAGCCAGCTGTGGATGAATGGATGCCGTATGTGGATGATGAAGCGGACAGCAGAGCTGTCACATGATCCAGTGAGGCTGCGATCTGAACGATCCAGAAGCGCAACGCTCTACACTCACTCTCCATCTCATCTGATGCTCGGACTTTGTGATTGGTAAGTAGCTCCTGTGTTTTACCTGCTGTCTTTCTCGATTCTTATCATCGTTGGTCAAATGTTGAAATGCTTTTACTCGTGTAAACTGTTTCCTGAGGTTTTTTAAAAGAGATGCTAGCTAGACTACTTTTAATTCCATTTGATGTCTTAAAACTATCAATTTGACGTCGCGTTAATTTTAAACTATAATCATTATTTAGGCTATTCGATGAGCAATGCCTAGGCCTTTAAAAAATGTTTTCAATGCATGCTACATGATTAGCCTAATGACTCTTGAGTTGGTTCCGAAGTTTGCTGATCTACCTCTGTCTTGTTTTATTTTTATTGAAATAATCTAGACTTTAATTAAAGTTTCCAATTGGAATAAAAAGGGATTTTCAGTCTGATGCTAAATGAGAACCTTTTAAGTTCCGTTAAGAACCGTGTTCTCTCTTAAAAAATATATAGGCTATGTGTTCTCAAAAACCAATACACTTATTTAAAGAACCTTTATTGTGAGATGAAAAACTTTTTTAATTTGAAATGTATAATAATGGCTGCCTTTGTCACTTTCATTATGTAAATGTGTTGCATTTCACAGTTGGACCAGTTTTTTTTATTACATCCTTGCTATGACGGGTCTTGCCATTATTAATATAATATGAAATGGTTTGTCTATGAGGGGATGCTGAAAATAA
This sequence comes from Semotilus atromaculatus, assembly GCA_031834385.1. Lineage (NCBI taxonomy): Eukaryota > Metazoa > Chordata > Actinopteri > Cypriniformes > Leuciscidae > Semotilus > Semotilus atromaculatus. The sequence goes on along the minus strand of JAULUF010000044.1, from coordinate 29,487,075 downwards.
GACTTAAAAAGACTTATTTTCTTAATCTTTCAATAAAGATTGACACACACGAAAAAATATTTTATCACATGACTTTGTAATAGGAATATTTTATGTAATCAGCATAATCTAAGTTGGCTTTCATTTTATCCAGCCAATTGCAATATTTCTTACATTCGTTTTGTACAAACGCAGAGCCCAAAGCATGATAATCAGTCTATGTCAACCAGCTCTCAACTAGATACGATACTCACAGTCTTCCTGCAAAACCATTTTCTTTAAGCAATATTGTTCTTTTAGAGTTGAGAATGATCGTGCTGAAGAAGTATGTTATTCTGAAAAAGAATTATTTACTATTCAGACTGTGTCGGTCAAGGGACAGGTGGGGGAAGCCAGCCGTGAAATATCCTTTCCCCAATAAGGCTTATCTCTCATTGGGAATTCTAGGAGGGATGGGAGTTTCAGGCATATGATACCTGGACAGAATTCCTGAATCTTCCTCAGAGCCCCACATTCTGCATACACATATGAATACAGATGAGATAATGAAGATAAAAGTTTGTTTATTTATGTAACATATCACCGCAGATTTAATGGCAGGATAAGTTGTCACAAAGTATTGTCATGTGCGTCTATCAAAATAACTGAGGTATCCCATGTCTCTCCCAGCAAAGTTTTATATTGTAGACACCTAGACTCTTTCTCTCTAGTTTAATTGAGAATACAAAAGTGAGTGGGAGGAAGACGACTGCATAAACAACTTCATTTTGTCATGTTATTTCAGAAACACAAGCTTTACACAGAATCAACTTTACTGTCTGGGTTTCTGTCTTCACAATGCACAATTTTGATTTAATTCCTCCGGTTTGTTTAGAAGAAGTGTATTGTTGATAGACAATAAAGAGATAAATGGAGTCTGCTTGTAATATGCCATCATCCTCAGATTTTATTGACTTTTTATTTGAAAGACTACTTATTCAAAAGTACTGCAGTAATTGTAACAACAGACTATAAAGCATTTAAAAGTGATTTTCTCCCATAAAACTTTTCATATAGTAGCCAATTTGTAGAAGTTTCTGGCCTGTTAAAAATATTTTGTTAATATTATCATGTATGAGTTTGTCTTTGGATGTTTTGAGGGACAAAACAGGGGTAAACTACAGTGAAAATAAAAAAATATAAATACATACAAATCTGATGACACATATGACTTCAGGGAGATGTTTCGGATCTATTTTAGCACCCCAGATGACATCATCCTCACTTTTCATGTAAAAGTGAATGTATTTCCACCTTGAATTGACCTTTTATTGTCTAAGCAGTGCACTTGTCATGTCAGCTGCAGCTCATTGTGTTACCAGCTAATTAGTCACTGCTCTAGTGACCCACTTACACATGCCTGGTTGAATTTACTCTATATTTGGGATCACCCAACAGAGGGAGAAAGGAATGAATACGTCTCCTTAATGTCAGAGGTATAGTTTTATAATAATACAAAAAAAGCATTATGCGCCTTTTATTGCTTTTGCATAAGAACATTATAAACATCAAACATCATTATAAACATCATTAGCTATCTCATAAAAGATGTGAATACTCAGTGCTGGAGAAGTGTGCTGTATAGTGGATCTGTATAGGATCTGTTGTGATGTTTTCTTACGTTGTTTTTTTCATGAATTCTGTGTGAAGTGTCAGAGCTTTCAAGCAGAAACTGTTATCTGGACTAGCACAGCATCAGCAACAGCTACTGTATAGGGTTGTACAGCAATAAAGAGATATAAAACACACCAAGTTTAGAATCAGAAGCTGCTTGAGATAATTACACTAATATTATCCCACTTTTTACAAGGCTACTCACCAAATAAATACATATGTGGACAAATCAACCAAATGTTGATTTGATTTGGTTTTACCTATATATTCCACTATCAAAAAGTAGTCCATTGCAGTGTACAAAACAATCAACTAGCAACAACACTGCAATATTACAGAAATATGAATAAAAAGTCATTTTCAATGTTACTGACAACTGAGGTTATAAATGAAAAACAAACAATGCTTTTAACTGACAGTTATAATGATCCTTATTATGTAATACAAATATTTACAGTGTAGAAAATGTTACCCTATAATACTTAAATCTTAATGATAATTGCGTTGGCATAAAATTCATTCATTCGTTTTTTAATTCTGAAGAAAATTGAGTTGATTGTGACATGCATCACTAAATTTAAACAATTAAAATGTGTATACATTAGTTAGTTGTTTCTAATGCTGATAGAGAGCAGAGATGCTTGATGCCACCTTTATTAGATTTTTTGGTCATGTAATTTTAGCACTGACCAACAAATAGGAGAAGTGTGAAGTACTGTACTGTGTGAGGAGCCGAGAGTGTTTGAATGGGGATTGTATAATTGAATAACAGACTGTGCATGGAGCTGGTGAAGTAATGGGGTTTGAATGGGAATAGAAATGTCATGTCCAGTCACAATGCCAGAGCGTTGCCATGCCTGTCAACCTGAGAGAATGAGGGGAGGTTATTGTTAACACAGGGAAGCAAAAGGTTTTCATGCATCAGTGATTCAGTAGAAATGATGGTGTGTATTGAGAGTAGGATGCTGGTGTTGCTGAGGATCAGTCAGAGGGTTGACTCACTTTCTCACAGATGAAATGGATTCTGTGTCGGTCTGCTGATTTCCAGCTCTTTTGTTTCTAGTTTGTGAAGATTATATGAAAAGCAATCTGAAGTTGTAGTATTCCTTCTAAAAATTGATACTTTAAACATTTGTTTTAACATTTAAAGACCACATTTATTCTCCTTATTTTTAATTTTTTTTAATGACTTGAATTTCAATTGAAGTCGGGGGAAAAATAATGAAGCTTGTTACTTTTAATGTCTAGACTTTAGTTTATGTCACAGTTCTGAACTTGATTTGCTAGTAGTCAGAAGTAGTCGGTATTAAGGATGGAACACACTACATGACTTAAAATCTAAACAGATTAAAAAAAAGTAGACATCATAGATTTAAAGAGAGAAAAACTGGGCGTCATACAATAAATGACTGATGATCACAGTTGTTTTGTCTTTAATTTCATATGTTAGCTGAACCCTAGTCTTAGCCTCAGACGTCACGCCCTACGGTGCGTTGGCCGAACATCTAATGCATATGGCACACAAAATGGGAAACACTTTGGGAGTTTCGAATTCGCATTCTGATTGGTTGAATTCTCCAGTGCTGCGTCCCAATTCGCATACTATCCGTCCTAAATAGTATTCGAAAGTACAATTAGTACGTCCCAAATCGTAGTATGTTGAAATGAGTGTTCCAAAGATACCCGGATGGTCTACTATATCCGGTCAGAATCCGAAGTGTAGATCGATGCGCACTCTAACGGCTGATATCGCCCACAACCCATCGCCCGTTGGACGAGGATTCGATTAGAACTACAAACACGAGTGAAAAGTGTTGAAAAACTACAGACATGGAGGACGCGCAAGTCCGGCGGTTATGTAGAGAGGTTTAGATAAAGGGGTTTGAGTGATTAATTACCAGTATCTAACCTGACGAAAATGTATTTATTCAATGTTGTCTACATTATATTGCATCTGCATCAGCATTGTGAACTTTTGTAAAGATACTTTTAAAGCTGCCGTCGGCAACTCTGGCTGATTGAGTGGACTTAGGAACATTTTTGAATGTTTACAACTCTCATGCCCCTCCCCCACTATCAACGAATACCCTCCCACAGAGTTCGTGCTCGTCAGTGCGCCATCACTCTTCGCTACTGCGCGAACTTCAGGCGGGTGCATGTGATTGACGAGTGCATGCACGACTTGTGATTGACAGTCATATCTCACACCCCCCTGCGCTGATTGGACTCAATGAACCGGGAGCGGTGGATTTTTGCAAAACAAATAACACGCTCCAGGTGGAGTTAGAAGCTCGGGTTTTTTCTAAAACCACTTTATTTATGTTGTTCTGTCGGAATATAGTGTCGAATTCGCTGAATATGATCAAAAAAAAGTTGCCGACGGCAGCTTTAACCATTAACTTTTAAATGCATCATTACATTCAAATTGCAAACACATGAGGAGAGTCTCCGCATGAGAGACCTGCGACGGGCAGATGAAAGAGCTATTACACTTCTCTTAGAAACGGTAGGAAATTAAATTAGATTGAATGGAGGATTTTAACTGTGACAAGATGATTGACAGGGCAGTTTACGGTGACGGCGCACGCGACAGAGCTGTCCGTTAAAGATGACGGAGTAGTATGTCCCAAAGCTTGCCTACTCTTTTGCTAAACACTCAAAAGTATGTACTTTTTTTTCACAAAAAGAGTACATACTTTTAGGGCGTAGTATAAGTAGGCGAATCGGGACGCAGCCCAGGATTTCCGGGAAACGTGTCACATTTTTTAACGGTCCGCCAGGAAACAAAGCCGTCATGACGCCAAACCCCCTCATGGAAGAAGCAGCCATCTTGTTTACAATTGTGACAATGAGTGCATATCAACTAAACACTGGATTTTACAAAAAGTATCTGAAGATCACAGCACCATTGTTGCAATAAACTATCATTAATGGATTGCAAGCCGTTGCAAGACACCGACTTTACTTTTTCACGCCTCTAAACATCCTTTTCATGTCGGTCAGACATCCCTTTGGCCAATGAAAGCTGCATGGAGTCCAGACCTTCTGCCGTCAGTCAAGGTCATCATTGACAACCCAATGATTTTTCACTATTGGCATGTGAGGGAATGCTGTTGGGAATCCTGAAGAAACACTTCGTCATCACTTGCAGCAAAAGACAGAGAAGTCTTATGTTAAACTTTTTTTTGTGTGTGTGAACTTCACACTTCTCAGCATTCACACTCTGTAGTGATCCTCACAGCTCATCCTGAATAGTGTCTTCTCTGGTGTCAACCCTAGTGCTGCCACATCCAGCCAGATATATAGTCTCTGTGTACATGAAAAGAGTGTTTAAAAAATCTGACAGGATCACAGGCTCAAGAGATGTATAAATAGCTCAGCAAAAGATCTAATTTATTCTTGGTCCATTTATAGCAACTGCAGAATATTAGCAATGATTAGGAAGATTTGAAAATGCACATGAAGCAATTAGACAGCTTGAGTTTGGTGTGGTGTTTGATGTGGCTGTATTAGTGTTGTGATGTCAGTCTGTGTTCCCCTGTCTTTTCATGTTTAGCAGTTCCCTGTCATGTTTATTAGTCTCCCCAGGTGTTTCATATTAACCACTCCCCCTTGTAATCTTGTTTGGCCTTGTATTTAAGCCCTGTGTTTTAGTCCTGTCTTGGTGAGTTCTTGTGTGTGTTACGGTCGATGTTAGTTGCACTGCCCCTGAGTCTGTTCCTAGTCTGAGTCTTTGTATTGTTTTCAATTTACTGAATAAAGTGTTCGGCATCTACTGTGGGTTTGGCGGATGAAGAGCACCGCGGACCCGCAGTACCCCCTGAACCTGAGCCCAAGCAACTTCACATCATGCCCACTCTAGTGTTGGCAACTCCAGTGCTAACACCTCTCACCAGCGCAGTCACACCAGACCCTGATCCCGCCATGGCAGTTGCCAAGCCTGAGCTATTTCACGTCGGTCCTGCCAAGCCTGAGGAGCTCCTCGACAAGCCAGAGCTTCTCGTCAGCCTCGACGAGCTTCACGTCAGCCACGCCCAGCCAGAGCCTGTCCAGCCGGAGCCTGTCCAGCCCACTTCTGCCGAGCCAGAGACGCTTCACGTCACGTCTGCCCAGCCAGAAACGCTTCACGTCGCCTCTGCCGATCCAGAGACCGTTCACGTCACGTCTGCCGATCCAGAGACTGTTCACGCCACTTCCGCCGAGCCAGTGTCTCCGGACAGGATGGCCGCCCCTGAGCCAGTGTCTCCGGACAGGATGGCCGCCCCTGAGCCAGTGTCTCCGGACAGGATGGCCGGCCCCGAGCCAGTGTCTCCGGACAAGATGAGCGCCCCCACAGTGTCTGTTCCTGTTGCAGTGTCTGTTCCTGAGCCGGTGCCTTCCCCAGCCTATTACCCCGTAGCTGCCCCCAATGTCCTGGTCCCGTTCCCCTGCACGGACCTGAATAATTAAAGAAATATGAATAATTAAAACAGTTTAGAATAAAGAAATTAAAATAATCAACAGAAATAAGAATAATTAAAACAGTTTAGAATAAAAAATTAAATAAAATACAGTACAAACAGTCGGACACACAGTGGCACAGTGCTCATTCAGTAAATGCACAGCTAAACAGATGTGTTTTCAGTCTGGATTTGAATGTGACTACTGTAGGAGCACATCTGATCTCTTCTGGAAGCTGGTTCCAGCTGCGGCTGGCATAGTAGCTAAAAGCAGACTCTCCTTGTTTAGAGTGAACCCTTGGTATTTCTAGCTGACGTGATCCTAATGATCTGAGTGATCTGTTGGGTTTATATTCAGTGAGCATATCTGCAATATATTGAGGTCCTAGGCCATTGAATGGTTTATATACCAGTAATAATACTTTAAAATCAATCCTAAATGTAACTGGGAGCCAGTGTAAAGACCTGAGGACTGGTGTGATGTGTTCATATTTTCTGGTTCTGCTCAGGATCCTGGCGGCAGCATTCTGTATGAGCTGCAACTGTCTTATGGTCTTTTTGGGAAGGCCAGTGAGGAGTCCATTACAGTAATCCACCCTGCTGGTGATGAAAGCATGCACTAGTTTCTCTAAGTCTTGACTGGAAACAAAGCATCTAATTCTTGCAATATTTTTCAGATGATAATATGCTGATTTAGTTATTGCTTTGACATGACTACTGAAACTAAGGTCTGATTCTAGAGACACACCAAGATTCCTGACTTGATTTTTAGTTGTTAGACCCCTAGAGTGAAGGTATGCATTCACCTTGAGAACTTCATCTTTGTTTCCAAACGCAATGACTTCAGTTTTGTCTTTGTTTAACTGAAGAAAGTTTTGGCACATCCAATTGTTTACTTCATCAATGCATTGGCACAGGGAGTCAATGGGGCTGTAGTCGTTAGGCGATAGGGCTAAGTAGAGCTGTGTGTCGTCTGCATAGCTGTGGTAAGAGATTTGGTTCTTTCTCATTATTTGGCTCATTGGGAGCATGTACAGGTTGAATAGGAGTGGCGCAAGAATTGAGCCTTGAGGTACTCCACATGTCATGGTTGTCCACTTAGACTTATGGTCTCCTATACTCACATAATAACCTCTCCCTTCTAAGTATGACCTGAACTATTTTAGGACTATATCAGAAAGCCCCAGCCAGTTTTCCAGCCTGTCAAGAAGTATGTTGTGATCGACAGTGTCAAATGCAGCACTGAGGTCGAGTAGTACCAGCACTGATAATTTGCCTTTATCAGTATTTAAGCGAATATCGTTTATTATCTTTATGAGTGCTGTCTCTGTGCTGTGATGTGATCGGAAACCAGATTGAAAATTGTCAAAGTATCCATTCGAGCTTAAGAATTTGTTCAGCTGATTGAAGACAACTTTTTCAATGACCTTGCCTATGAAAGGAAGATTTGAGATCGGTCTATAGTTGCTTAATATAGTCTTATCCAAAAGAAAAACATGTTGTAGCGTTTAATGTTGGCTGTCCTGTTCCTGAGTCTGGTGATGTCTGAATCTGTACAGTTCCTAGTTTATTTAATAAAAAACGCACTGCACGTGGATCCTGCTTCTGCCTCTACTTCAGCCGCATCATAACAATTAGTGCTTGTGTGTTTAGGTTTCAGGAAGAGGGTGTGAATGGATGGAGTTGAGTAGATACAGTATCTGAAAATAACTTTCTTTCTTGATCATAAACTTATGTCTGTTGCCGTGGAGATGGGAAATGGCCAGGTAATGAATGAGTCAGTATCTTTTTAAACCCCACTGAAAACTCATTATTTCACCAATACTTTGAATCAGCCAGTCTACTTTCATTATTAAAATATAAATATATAAATGAGTGTTATTTTATATAGTGTTATTGTCGCAAATCTGTTAACTAAAAGACTTCTAGTTTGTTTTCGTCATTTCCTGTGTTTCCTTTCTGTTTTTTCTTTTTCTCATTGTTTCATTAATTTTGTTGCGACCCCTGCCATAAAGATGGGGTTGAAGTGAACTTTATTTTGTTTGAAGGAAACCAGCCTCAGCCGACAGATCACCAAATACACATTTCTAAGTTCCACAAAAAGTATAATTTATTAAGGTGGAAAAAAGAGCAATGGCTTCAGGGTGCCCCAAGGCCAAAATAATAAACAAAATAGACTTATCAAAAACATGTATAAATGACCTAATCAGGGAATAAACAAAATTACAAAGAAACTTCCCTAACTCCCTATAAATAAACAAATCACAAACAAAGTCAAAATAAATGGCAGGACACCCATACGCTCCAAAAAAAAAAAAAGAAAGAACCTATTTAAATCATCACAAACAAACGAACATGATCAACAAAATGTTTTGGGATCTGTTGACGGGAGGAAGAATCCGGAGCTCTTCATTCCGCAAGGCCAATGCCAGAATGAGCTCGACATCTTCAATTAGTGCCAACCTTTTAAAGCGGCTCATCAGTAGATCTGCCAATCATGTCCATCTATTGGCAACCAATCCCTGCACACATATAAAAAAAAACACACAAAACAAATACAGAGGATCGTAACAGATTCATACTCGCACACCTGTTCCTTGTTATATAAAAGTTAATATAATACCCTCAGTTTCAGTTACTCAAGGACTGGTGTTGCCTGTGGAATAGCACACATAAAGGTCTTTGCACACTAATTCGTGTCCGAAATTTTCGCACGTTAAAAAATATATACCACCTCATGTTTTGTCAATCACGCTTACAGACTGCCGTCATAAAAAAATTTTGATCGGGTTCGATTTTCTGCGTTTTTCGCATCTGTAGCAAACATTTTGAATGGTGTTTTGACAATTCAGAGCCACCGAATCACGAATACGAAAAAACGCATGCGAAAATTTCTGACTCCGTGTGCAAGGACCTTAACGTTGCCTTCTCACTTGTTTTGGTTTACACTTGTGTTGGATTGCTCTTATGTTTTGTTTAATAAGGACTACTCTGCATTTTAGATCTGCTTCACCTCGCCTTGTCTTCATCCTCTGCCCAGCTGTGGCAGAACACTAGACCACAGAAAGGATTTATGGATCTAACAGCAGTGTTTATCGCCCTCACCCGTGAGGGGCTACATCTATTGGATTATTCAGCCCGCTTCTGCCAGTTAGCCCAGTACTCGTTTTTGGATGACAAGACTTTGAAATCCATCTACTGGGAAGGAGCAAATTATTCTAGCCCCCTAGACCAGATATGAAAGACGGAACATGGAGAAAAGCCACTCATGACCACACAGATCCAGAAACCACGCCCCTGGGGATATGGAGCCTGAGCCCAACACAAACCCAGAGCCAGAATTTATGCCTGCCATGGAACCAGTGCCAGAGCCTGCAGCCTCGTCTGTCCCGAAGACTAAGCCTGCTGTCCAGTCTGACCAGGTGTGTAAGCCAGTTTATACATCCGTGCCAGTGGAAGTTTTATTGGAGCTAGAGGATGAGGCCTGTCCTCCTTTTCTGGTTCCACCCAGCCTCAAGTCTTCTTTATCTTCTCTTTAATCCATACCAGTCCCGTCCAGCTCCAAATCTTCTTCATCTCCTCTTTCATCCCTGCCAGTCCCGTCCGGCTTCTTCATTGCCGTTGGCTCCAACCAGCTCCAAGTCTTTGTCGCCGCTGATGATCCCACCCAGCCTCCCATTCCCTCCTCCTTCAAGTGAGCTATCCAGTTCTTCGGCTTTGGCTCTGCTGGTCCGAGCCAGGTCTTCGAGCCCGGTCTTCAGCTCCACCTTTGTGTAATGATCCCCTGGCTGGTTCTGCCTCGGGCATCCGAGCCCATTACTCCACCTGGACCATTGACCAGTTGGCCCCACCTTGGCTCTACCCTCCCTCAGCTCCAGCGGGAACCATTGTCCTTCCGGCTCCACTGGGCTCCCGGGTCCCTCCGGCTCCACCTTGGTCAGTCAATGCTCTACCTCTGACCTTTGGCTGTGCCTAGTTTCTCCACCTCTTTGGCTGTGCCTCAGTCCTCACTCCCACCGGCTATGACTCAGTCATCCGGCATCCTGGCTCCACCTTGGTCTTCTGGTCCTTTGGTGTTGCCTGCTCTCTCCACCCATCAGACTCCACCTGGATCTTCACCTCTCTAGGTGTTGCCTCTGTTGGTCGGGCTCATGACTCCACCCTGGCTCCTCTCTCCATCAGTTCTGCCGTGTTTCACTATTGTCCTGGCTGGCTCCTGGGGGTCTCCAGCTCTGCCTGCTCCGCCTTGGGGGTCCCTTCCACTTGTCTAGACTATCCGTTCATATACACTCTCGTTTAATAACACTTAAATTTTCTTGCAGGATCACCTCTGGTCTCACAGTGTCTGAAACCGTTTGATCAAGGATGCAGTTCTCTAAACCTTTCTCATCCTTTTAAAGTGCATGCCAAGTGCCCCATTACTGACTAGAATTACTAACAGTTCTTTCTTTTGGGAGACAAAAACCTCCCGTTAATGTGCACTTTGATATATGAAACTTTGCAGGCCTCTTACATTCACAAACAGCTATATTATACAGTAAATGAAAGGTTATATCTGCAAAAGCATAATAGGGGCACTTTAATATTTGTTTTTATGTGTGTGTGTTTCAGGACATCCTGAGAAGGATGACTGGGAAAACTCAAACCAGCAATATAACAAACAAGACAGATCCTCGCTCTCTGAATTCCAGAGTGTTCATTGGTAACCTCAACACCGCTGTGGTCAAGAAAGCTGACATTGAGCTAATCTTCGGCAAGTACGGCAAGATCACCGGCTGCTCTGTGCACAAGGGGTTTGCTTTCGTCCAGTATGCCTGCGAGAGGAACGCTCGCTCAGCTGTGGTTGGTGAGAACACCAGGGTGCTTGCTGGACAGACTTTGGGTAAGTGATATTTATTTCCCTTTTTATTTATGTAAATGATTTGGACTGAAACAAATGACAATTATTTGTATGACAATGAGGATCTGCAGGCACAGAGACACTTGATCTTAGGTCATCGTCATTCCCATGGCTACCTGGTAAATATTCATCATCCTTTGTTAAAAATGAAACTGCTGCTGTCACTGTTGCGGCTGCATGGCTTGAGTTGAACTCCAATGGGTCTCTTGTGCTGGAATGATTTTCCTTAAGACTATTAAGTCTTTTTTTATTTTCTTACTGCTACAAGTTATTTCCCCCTCTTCAAACCACTTTATCTTTCCTTGTGAAAAAATGTGTGTTGCTTGATTTTACCTCACAGTGCAGAGCTGGGCATCACAGTAGCCAGCAAAGCTTTTGTTTAATTTCAGGAGTATTTTGATGAAAGATTCAAATGGCTTTGGATGTTTGTTTGTTGCTTTATTATAGTATATTATAAAATATTATTTATTATAGTCTTTCCATTCAAATTATTTAATACGTTATACAAATAAACATTTATTTTATAAAGACAAAGTAATTGTAAACTTTACTTTCTTCTACTTTCTTTTCATTCATTTTTTAGAGGGTTTTGGGCACTTTTCAATTTGGGAGATCAATGCTAATAAGGTTATTTAAAAAAAGATATATAGTGCTATTTTTTTGTTACCATAGCAGCATAGTATCTTTAAAAATAAACATAGTTCTTTACAATGAAATTGAATTGAAACAATTTGAATAGTTTCAAGAATCTATCCTATCATATCGAACTATTTTTGTTGGGTGTAGAAAGTAAATAAAAAAAATTGTACATGTGATTTTGTTTTTTTACAGTGTTTTATTGCCCCCCTTTGTTGGCAAGAGGTAGTACTGGTTAGAAGAATAAAAAAACGTCACTTTACAGAATAAAAAAATTGGCCAATGTCAGCCACTAGATGGCAATATATATCTGTCAGAATATATATATTGTGTGTGTGTGTGTGTGTGTGTGTGTGTGTGTCTGTGTGTGTGTGTGTGTGTGTGTACCATAGCCATCTATGGAACTGTAGTGGCAAAGACAAATCAGAAACTAAACATACTCTCTAGAAGAATACTAAAACCTCATAAATTGAATCATCTATTTGTCTGCATATATAATAACACTTCCATTTATAAACCATATAGTGTAAAACTTAAGATTTATATAAGCTTAAAAAGGAGTATGATTCAGAAATAGGACCTATAGTTTCTTTAACAATAAAAGAAACTCCCATACCTCAATATACCCCATTCTTCAAAATAATTTTATTTAAGCTTGCCTTAAAGCTTTTATTATATCAATGTCACAATGAGTGTATGTGTGTGTACTCATGTCACTATAATTAGTTTTTCTATATCTGAAACCTTCTGACAGATATGAAGGCATCACAATGTCTTCAATTTCAGAGCCTGTTTTTAATTCAAAGGGAAAAAAAGCATATTCCTGCATGAATAGCCCCCGGGCTTATATGTCTATAGCATTTTCATATGACAGACAACAGCTGTGTGATGCTGTTCTTTTGATGTACAATATGATCCAAGATCAGATAAACAATCTGAGACGAGTACAAACTGCATCAATCGTTGATATACATGAATATATTTATACAACCATACATTTATACATTTGTAAAAACATATTTTCTTATACAAGACATATGGTAGATAAATATAAAATGTGTTTACTTAAATACTGCTTAAAGTTTTTGTTTTGTTTTTTATATTGATGTAAAACAGTATGATTTCTGCACTATTTAATGGGTCCTGATTAGTACTCATTTATAATTGTTTAGAATTTTTTTAAATATATTGATCAACACCCCCATTATGCATCAGTGGTACGGTCTGGAATGGTGCATGCCTGTGTGCTGAACTCTATTCAGTCAGTCTCTCACAGTGACACAGTGAAGTGAGTTCAAAGGGAAAGGAATCATTTATTTATCAAAATATAGTATGCACAACCTAATGGACATGCACAGAAGAACAATACAAAAAGGGAAGCGCCACAATCAGAGATGTGAGTATTTTACAGACAAATAAGATGCAACTTATTTCTGTTTTTAATACTTGATTTGTAACAAAATAATAATTATCAATAAACATTCATAATAATAATACTTTTTCAGTTGTGTTCATTAAAAGGACGAAATGGTGATAATTACATCATGCATTACATTGTATCCAATAACATTGTCGTTTTTTTCTTGTTTGACATATCAAATCTGTTTAATTATAAATAAATGCATTACAGTTAAAATCATTAGTTTGTAATTAATTCCAGGAGAACTCCTGTGAAATTGTCCTTGCACTGGGGACAGTTGGTGTGGACATAAAACTAAACATAAATCTAAATGACAAGTAACCAAGTAAATGCACTTTCATATATGCTGTATAAACTGAGAATGTGCAGTTGTTTCCATAGGGAGCTATTTCTACTTGATTTGAAATTACTTGTAAAATGACTTGTAAAAAATACTCCATTTGTTGCAATCTAGTTATTAAACTTTACAAATATTAAAGTAGTATAAAATATTATAGTATTTTAATAATATTACATAATAATATAATGAATATTTTTTAAAACAGTTCATTTCAATGTTGCCACATGAAACATACTTTAAGGTTAAACATTTTGGTCAACTATTCTGAAAGCTCTTAAAGGGGGAAATACATAACTAATTTGTGTTTGTTAAAAATGTTGTGACCTGTTTGAGATGATAACCTGTCTTTATTTATTCTAAGGGTTATGTGTTCTCCATACTGAAGTATAGCACATCTATATAGTAGCAGAGCCTGATTTTTGAAGTTTTTCTCATTTGGCTGCAGATTTTTTGTTCTGCTTTACCTTGTTCATACACACAGCTCAAGCTAATTTGAATTGCAGGCTTGACCAAAGTAGTCAAAAATGAGATGTTGTCAGAAAGACACAAAATCCCGAAAGCTGTTAAATGTGCATTCAAGTTGCATCTGTTCATGATGAGCATCCATGTTTTGCATGTGTCTAATCAAAGTCGGCACATCAAAGTTACAAAGCAAAGTTTTGTAGCTGTGCACACACAAGACTCCAGGGATAATGAGCGGCACTGAAAATGGATGCGATGTCCTGAAGTGTACAAACCGTTCCAGACAATTGCGCACATCAGTCACTGAATTACATCACGCCACAAAGGAATGAATAAAGGAAGTGAAAGAAATGTTTGATAAGTAGGTCATGTATGGAAAACACTCATTAGTTAAAGAGATGCAACAATTGCTAGAGGTGTCTGAATAATATTCATATAGGCTAGCTAAAGAGAAAAATTTGTTTTGCATTTATAATGTTTGCAAAATACTTTTCTTTGGAAATAAGTAAAGTCCTTGAAGTTCTTTCTTGCTTAGTCAGGTTATCCTGCATGACTTTGTTTACTGAGATTTATCAGATCAGATTTTTCATTTAGAATTTGGCATTTAGGCAAGTTTAGACACAAGTCTTGAGTTATGTCTTGTCAAATGAATCACTCAAAAAAACGTCTTTAAGCTGACAGACGGACACATTGACATTAAGCCGAGGTCATCACTAAGAGAAACGCCAATCTTCTCTCTGACGCTAAGCGTGACAGACCTTTGGGAGAGAAGTGTACTGAGAAGAAGAGGCCCATTGGTAAACTGAGATTAAAGTATTGATATGGCTCCATGTCTGAAATATCGTGGTATTTTAGATGGTCGGCACATATCGAGAAAAAAAATCTGGCGTTATGTGGGATTATTGGTGCAGTAGGGTGAGTCAGCCTGTTCATATTGTCTCCCAAGAAACCATACGATCTCACAAAATCATTATAGTGAACTTGAACCACTTGCTTCCACATTAAAGCAGTCAAACAGGCTCAATGAGGTCGTTCCTGTTACTCAAACAGTAAAGGATGGCACTATAGTGTCAGGGGTTCGATTTCCCAGGGAATGCAAAATGTGTCTGCCAAATGCATTCATGTAAATCAAAAGAAATGAACAGCAGCCACATCAGTGATTAGTATAGAATGCCAGGTTCATTGTGATCAAACTCATGATGACTTCCTTTTGAACGTCAATCACAAAATAACTTTTCACCCCATTCAATTCATGAACTTTCAATGCAGATTTCTTCACCACAAAAGTATACGAGAACCTAAAAATACTACAGTAAAATAACATATCATTGGCCAAACCTTCTGATAGTTGCGTGAATATTTTATTGTTAAATAAGTTGAATAACTTAATGTCAAACTTTTTTTTTAAATCGAACAAAAATAATAAAATTAATATTATTTAAAAGAAATAAATTAATGAATAAATAAATATATTTGTTTTTAACATGTATAGAATTTAGTATGAGTCAGAAATAGGATCTGAAATGAAAAAAAAAGAAAAAAAAAGAATTCTGACATTTTCAACATTATGTTGTTCCAATTATTCAACATTATGTTGTTCCAAAACTATGACTTTTTTGTTTCTTTTTCAGAATTGTTAAATCCCCCCCCCTCCAATAAAATTTAAATTTAAATTCTAATTTCTCTAATATTTTAGAAACTGACATCAAACTCACAATGATATCCTTTGAACCTCAAACACTTTAAGAACATAATATACTTTTTATACGTGTTCACGTCAAACTAACTTTGTGTTAAAGTCAAACTTTTCTGTGGAAAACGTCTGCTCTCATTGCAGAAGGTTAGCTGTAATAGTAACTACTAATTAAAGAGGATGGAACAAACCTGATCTTCTTAGTCAACTGTTTTTTCCTCAGGCTTTTCTGTTGCTATATGTACTCCAATATATGGTTGAGTGTATTTTCCAATATACTGTATTCCTCCTAGTGACACCCTCATTCAAATATTTTGAAACTTCAATCTCACATATTCTGAGCGTGACCATTTAAAAGATCTGTATGCTTCCATATTGAATTTGGCTCAGTCAGGCAAAGGCTAATCTAAACTCTGAAAGTGCACTACTTTTCCTCACAGATTTACTGCTTTGTTTTGTGCTTCATCAGAGTGAAGGCTTAAATTGCTTGTAAATGTCTTAAAGCCCCGAATTGTGATTTAGTCAGGCACTCAGGCAGCCCGTCCTTCTGGATAACGTGCCGGATGACCTTGAACGGCACTCAGGAGTGATTGTGCATTGTGTGTGTGTGTGTGTGTGTGTTGAGTGAGGCTGTTGCTCTGATAGCATCTCTCTTTCTGATGAGACAGATGAGAGCCATCAGTTATTTATTCTGTGGCATAATGCCTATGCTCTTTCAGAGGGCGCAGAGGCTTTTCTGTCCATTATATTCACCGGCCATTTTTAGATATTTATTTGAAGGAGATTATATATAAAAAAGGAAGCGTATGCTGTTTTTTCCTCTTCACAATATCCTTTGCTCTTCCCACAGACATTAACATGGCTGGAGAGCCTCGTCCTTACAGGCCAAAAGTGGGATCCAAGCGTCCCTTCTCCTTATACAGGTGAGCCCCCTAAAATTAATTATAATTAACCCCCCCCCCCCCCCCCCCCCCCCCCCATTTGTAATTAGCAGACATGGAAAGATTGAAATAACATATTTTTTTTCTTCTTTTTTTTAAGTGGCTATGAATTTGATTATAATTTCTACAGGAATGATTTCTATACCAGGTATGTACATACAATTACTTATGAAAATGCATTAATTCAAAGATACCAATAATTTAGGTTGTATTTCAGTGGTTGATTTGGTGAGGTCTTTACTACAGGAGATTTGTAATATGTTTTTGTTCATTAAATTTTCAGTTAAGATCCACCTTGTCTCGTTTAACCTTTTCTATGCTATGAAAAAGTGAGGTACGGTGAAGAGAAAAATTAAAGCAGTAGAAAAAGTAGAGGAAGAGCTTCCCCTAATGTCCATAATTAATGTAATTTTATTGGTTTGACTTCGATCCTTTGCTCAGGCTAATGATGAGCACTCCTCTCCTGTGAGACATTATCTGAATGTCAGAAAGCTGCTGGGTCGTTAACCGAGCAGCGAGAGACACGCCGGTCATCTTTCCTCTGACATTTTCATGTGTTTGCTTTCACTCCTCATTTAGCAGAGCTGAGTTTTATACTTCTCCACGGAAAATATATGTGTGCTGACGAGCAAAATCCCTTCTGTGCAGTTAGTTAAAAACCTAATTATGCTCATCAAATGTTAACTAAGGGGACAGGGACTTTGAGGTGATCATGCTCTTTTGCGTGTATACAAATTAAGATATTCTCTCATCTCTGTCTGTATTATAACTTAATGAAATTATATACATGCAATGATATATCAGTTTCCATATTGGTACAACAGAATTATTGGATTATTACACCTGGTCATTTTAAATGGGGTCCAGTGGGGTCCAGAAGTCTTAGATCATTAGTGAACATTTATTTTTTATTTTCTACTTTCCCCCCCACAAATATTAACAAAATCTAAATAATTATATCATAAATCCTTCTTCCAAAACCTGATTCACTATGGTAAGCCTATACGTGTTTATATTTTAGACCTGACAGGACCGTTTATTAGCTGGAAATTGAGAACACTCTGCTTTTCTTGTCATATCATTGTCATATCTGTAAATAGAGAAAATTTCATCCGGCTACTATGACGTGTGTATGGAATGGGAGTGGCATAGTTGTCACAATGATAAAGGTTGTAATAAAACAAGAATCAACACTGGCTTGGCTTTTCGGAGATGGTCGAGAAATGAGGGATTTGAAATGTTGTAAAAGTGATGCAGAGATTGCATTTTCATTACTCAAAAGGTATTTTATTGAACAGATACATTGCCATAGCTCTCTAACAGAGTTCATTGTAAAGCAGTAAAGGGGAAAATTCATCCACCCAGTCACACATAGCCGAAGGACAAACAAATGCAGGTTTTTTTAACCACTAAATGGCCTAAAGTACCTTTAATAATAAGAAATAAATTCATAATAAATTATATTTTGTAGAATAGCAATTTTAGTGACACTTTTTACAAAAAAAATTAACAAGGATTCTTCAATGTGTATATATACACTATATACCATTCAAATAGTTTGCAGTCGGCATAATCTTTTAAATGTTGTTTCTCTTTAAGTTAATATAATTTTAATATGACGATTTGGGGGTCAAATTATTATCAATGTTGAAACAGTTGTGCTGCTTAATATTTTTGTGGAAACCATAATACATTTTTCCAGGATTGAAAGTGATTAATAATAATTAATTAATTAATTATTAATGAACTATGAAATATTTAGTACAATATCTTTTTTCAGGATTTTTGACATTCGTGGACGATTAGCACCATCCCCTCGGGCTATGATACCTATCAAGCATTCCCGCTTGGTTGCACTCTCAACACGCAGGACGAAAAACTCTTTCCAGCCAAAGATGTCCACCTGCTCTTCTCTAAGAAGGCTGTCCTCAGGTTCCTTATGCTCGATGGGTTTGTATCATCCAAGTCAATTTTTATCAGTTCATTTCAATTTCCATTATCATGTTTTAGCCCCTTGGACGACATGTACCAACCTTTGACATAGCATGCCCATGCCAACCATACTGCCAACCATAACTATTTTAAAAGTAATGCAATGAGCTGATAAAATCACAGTGATGTATTCATCCTCATAATTAAATTTGTTTTGGGTGTGTTTTTTATCTAAGTGAAATCCGATCAGCTCCTGACAATCAAGAAAGAATTGTCTCAGATCAAGATTAAGATTGACTCCTGTAGTAAAGTTTTTCCTTGTAGAAAAGTTAGAAGCTCAAGACCAGGAGACGGAGGAAGTTTTCCAAGCAGAAGTTCTTTTATTGCTCGTCGCTGTAGTCATACCAACATCGTCTGACTAAGATAATTTTACATTCTTAGTTTATACTTTCCAAAAGAGGGTGGGATTACCTAAAGGAGGAGTCATTCTGAACAATGCATGTAAATGATTCATGAGTCAGCTGTTTACCTGTGTTCATCAGGATGACAGTGTCAGGCCTGATGATGGTGATCCAATCAGCCTGATCAGATCACTCTAACATTACCACTATCATAGAGACAAAGGGCCCAGCTGTACTCAGAGAAGTGATCAAAGGTTATAGTCATAGTGTGCACTTTCTCAGTTAAAAATACTGTTAAACCTTTATGTAACATTTAATAAATTTGTTTTCCTTCAGTCCCCTCTTTGGGAGTTCTAAATAACTCCCACACTATATACAAATTTAAAACTTAAAAATTCATTCTTGCAACTTGTAATCGTTACAGGCACATAGCTTGCTCTGTGTTGATGTTTCTTCAATTGCATGCTGACACAGAAACAAAACATGCAATTAGGTCCGTGAAATTCTTACGGAAGAATTAACTTCAGTCATCTGGGGTCTTGCTGAAAGATCAAGACTGTCTTTGTGCACAAGTGAGTCATGGAATGCAGCCATCTTCGGGTGTGGCCTGCAACGTTCTTTCCAGCAAACAAGGATTCTGGAGTCTACATTTTGTGCGATGGTTAGTAGTACGACAATCTTGATCATGTTGATGGATAACTGAAGGTTCTTTTTGTGAGTCTCTGCGTTGTGTATTTTTTTTTATTTTTTATTTTTTTATCCCTTTCGTGATAGTTGGCAGTGGGTCTCGTTGATTTATAGAGGTTGTGGCTTCATACGCATATGAGGAGGTCGGTGCGTATGGGTCTCTGGTCAGCCATCAAGTGTTACCTGCACAGAGGAAGAGAGAAAACAAAAGACAGGAGAGCAGTATTGGTTCAAACACTAGGGTTGTAAACTTTTTCCGAGTCTGCTATTGTTGTTCTGCTATTGTTGTTCCTTCTTTCCCTAGTTCTTAATTATTTTGACACCTAAAAGAAAAACAGTGAAGTGAGGATTGACTAAATGAATGGGAAGGCCTATGAGGGAGTCTTCGCCCAGGGTTTTGCCCCCGAATGCCTATTGCATTTTCGGTTCTTCCCTGGGTTCTTCACTGATTCGTGTCCTATCCTATCCCTGTTGGTGGGGGAACAACCTTACAGTGTGACACATGAGTCCAGGTTTTCTTTCCCTGACACAATACTGCAGCAGCTGTAATCAACATCACTTGATGTGGTCCGTACCACTTAGGTTCTAATGGCTTGTTTCTGAATGACTTTATCATGACCCACTGACCTGGGATGATTGCGTGTCCACCTTCTGGTGGAGTTTGCCAACACGACTCAACTCTTTCTTTGGCACTCTGTACTGCCTTTGTGAGGTTTTCACAGTAAGCTATCAGGGCATCGGAGGCAATGTGTACATCAGCATTTCTAAGATCAATCACACCTGGCATCTGCATTGGGCGTCCAGTAATAATCTCATGAGGGCTAAGTCCTACTGATCTGTTAGGTGACGCTCTCATACTACACATTACTGCTGGCAGCGCTTCGACCCATGGTACTCCTGCCTGATGCATTTTGCTTAGCCTGGTTTTGATCGTTTTGTTTGCACGTTCAACCTGTCCTGATGCTTGCGGCCTATAGGGGCAGTGAAGGTTCCACTTAATCTGCAACATTTTAGCCACTTCCTTGACTACCTGTCCTGTGAAATGTGTACCTTGATCTGAGTCAATGCAATCTGGTAATCCCCATCTGGGAATGAAATCAGTGACAAGACATTTAGCAGTATGTGCAGCTGTAGCACGCCCTGTTGGATAAGCTTCTACCCATCTTGAGAACTTGTCTATTACTACCAAAACATCAGTTTTTCCCTTACAACGAGGCAATGAAATGTAATCAACTTGCAGGTGACGGAATGGCCCTGGTGGAGCTGGAGTATGTGCTGCTGGCGTAATGGCTGCTGGTACATCATTATTTTTCTGACATATAACACACCTCTTTGCTGTTTCTGTGGCTGCATTTCTGAATTTTGGATTCCACCATTGATTTGAGAACCTGTGATTCATCGTTGCTGGACCACTGTGACCCAAACTGTGTATTTGTTGAGCCAAATATGGCAGCAGTGATTCGGGAGCGACATACTTTCCCCCTTTGGTCCAGCAACCAGAGGAATCCACAATGGCTCCTTTGTCTAACCATGTCCATGCTTCATACAGCGGAACGTCTTTGTACAAATCAATTATTGATTCAGGAGGCAGAATTGTCTTTTGTGCTGTACTACCTGTACACACTTGTACAGTTGCATATAAACAAGCCTGTTTAGCTGCCATATCAGCAAGAGAATTACCTTTAGCTTCTGCAGTATTAGTTGTGAGATGTGCTTTCACTTTGATCACTGCTAATTTCTTTGGGAGTTTCATTGCAAACATTAGATCTTTTACTAATCCAGCATGCTTAATGGGGGATCCAGCAGAAGTTAGAAACTGTCTGGTTTGCCAAATGACACCAAAATCATGAATTACTCCAAAAGCATACCTGGAATCTGTGTAGATATTTGCCACTGATCCTGAAGCTAGCGTGCATGCTCTTGTTAAGGCTACTATTTCTGCAGCTTGAGCTGAAAAATTATCTGGAAGACGACCTGAAGCAACCACTTCAGTGGTGGACGTTACTGCATAACCTGCTCGTCTGTTACCGTCAATTACTTGAGCTGAACCGTCGACAAACAACTCAAATTCTGAATTCTCTAAGGGAGTTTCTTTTACTTCACTTTTAGGTGTATATGTAAGCGTAACACAATCGTGAGTCATTTCTCCTTCATCCTCTAACGAACTTTCAGTCATTGCGGACATCATACATGAGGACGGATTTGTGACTGGTGCACGCTGTAAAACAATGTTCGGGGCTGTGAGTGTCGCTAACCAATTTCCCCAACGGGAGGAGGTTACAGAGGTGACTTTTGCTTGATTCATTAGTGCGGACACGGAATGAGGGCATTTTACATTTACAGTCTGACCTAACACCATTACTGATGAAGCCTGAAGAGCCAAATGAACTGCCTGTACTGCTCTAAGACATGGGCCCATACCTTGAGCGACTATGTCAAGTTTACCAGAATAGTAATGAATTGGGCGTAAACTGCCCCCATGATCTTGCATTAGACATGCAGTCATAAAACCTAAGTGTTCATGAACATAAAGCACAAAGGGTCTGTCAGATTGGGCAATTCCTAATGCTGGTGCTTGACAAAGTGCTCTCTTCAAATCATTGAACGCTTTGAGGTGTAATTCTTCCATACAAACAGTATCTGAATCTTTACCATGTCCTTTTAACAAGTCATAGAGAGGCTGAGCAATCGAGGCATATTCTTCAATCCATGGTCTACAGTAACCTGCTGTTCCTAAAAATGAGCGGAGTGTTTTAATGGTGGTAGGCGGAGGTATGGTTTTGACTGACGTCGCTCGATCCTGTGTAATGGATCTATTTCCTGCACCAATTGTTTGACCCAGAAATGTGACTTGCTTTTTAGCAATTTGAGCTTTGTGAAAGCTGCATTTGTGTCCTTTTTTATGCAAATAGTTCAACAATGCTGCCAATTCAGTTTGATGTACCTCGTGATTTGTTGAGGCAATCAAAATGTCATCGACATATTGGATCATAGTGGACTGTTTTACAGGACATTCTGGGTCACACAAATCACGTCTGACAGCCTGATGGTATATGGTTGGGGAGTTTTGAAATCCCTGTGGCAAACGTGTCCACTGGTATTGCTCATAGTCAACTGTGAAAGCTAACCATGGCTGGCTGTCAGAGTGCAACGGTACAGAAAAAAATCCATTAGACATATCAATTACTGAAAAAATCTCACACTCCAATGGCAGACCATTACAGATTGTGGAAGGATCTGCCACTAGGGGGGTGATTTTATCAATATGTTTATTGGCTACTCTGTAGTCTATTGTTAGTCTCCATGTCCCATTGGATTTCTTGATGGGCCATATGGGTGAATTACATGGACTGTTGGTTTTAACTAGCACTCCCTGCGTCAGCAACTTTTCTACAATAGGTTTGATCCCCTGTATAGCTTCCTTATTGATAGGATATTGTTTGGTGACCGGAGGTGTAGTTCCTGTCAATTTTACTGGTTCTACACCTGTCAACAACCCACAATCATCCTTGTCTTTAGCCCAAATTGGATGATTCTGTAAGAAAGCATACTCTGGAGGGATTTCATTATTGGTAGAAACTTGCGCTGAGGAAATTTGAATGCTAGCAGATTCTGAGGACATGTCTAAAGTTAGATGTACTTGTCTCAGGAGATCCATGCCTAGAATTGCACCTGTATTTAATGGAGCACATAACAATTTTGTAGTCAGAGTTTTCGGGCCAAATTGTACCTCAATGGGCGGGGTTTCATACAAAACAGAATCTTCACCTATTACACCAGTTAAAGAAAGTTTGGTTTTCTTGTACGGGATGTCTAAACCTTGAGCTAATTTTGTAGGAATTACTGTAATTTCTGCACCTGTATCAAGCAAAAAATCAATCTCTTTCTCACATATGCTACCTTTCACAAAAATTCTTTTGTCATTATGATGGATTACAGGGGAAAGGTAGCTATTCACAGCCCCAACAATTAGTTTTTTTCCTGGTCTTTTTGTGCTCTTAGAAGAGCCTGAACGAGCTGTCCTAAATTTTCAGTGGACACTTGCGGAACTACATCACGGTTGTAAGCAGGCTGAGAAGGAGCAGAATTATGCATAGTATTTCTTTTTGTATCTTGCAACTTTTTCCTACACTCTTTTTCCCAATGTCCTAATTTTTCACAGTAGTGGCATTTGCTATCTTTTCTAGACCACCTGTTTTCTTGTTTTGCTGTGCTAAACGTAGCCGCGGCTGCTACTCTCACTTTAACATCAGCATCTCTTTCCCATGCAGCCAAACTGTCTAAGTTACTTCTGAGAGTGCTGTTAGACCAAGTTAGATTTAGGAACGGTAAAGCTCTTCTGTATTCGGCTACAAGGCCATCTGCCCAGATACGAATTAGTGGCCCTTTGTCATCAAGTACACTTTCAGAATCATCTACTATTCCACTGTAAGTTACGGCTGACTGACAAAATCTTTCAGTATATTCATTTACATTCTCTTCTTTCTTTTGTACACAGCTAGTAATTCTAGACCAATCTATTTTGGGTCCTAGGATATTCTTTAGCATTTTCAGAACACCTTCTCTCATATCCCTTCTACTGGCATTTCGTAGTTCAGAAGTCACTGCAGATTCAAAACTGTTGAATTCAGATTCAGTTAAAATTTGTGACATTAACTGTGTGACTTCTGTTAACGACATGTCATACAAACGCATTTTGCTGATCAATGCTCTTCTAAATTCAGAGAACTGTGTGCGCGCTGAGGGTAAGTTCTGGGACAGTCGCTCAATGTCTCTAGGTTCTAAGGCCTTAGCAACACTTTGTATTTGAACAACAGAGGAGTTGGGAGGAACACTTTCAGTTCCCTCAATTCCCTGAGATCTTCTCCTAGCCCCACAAACATTTACTGAGTCTACAGGCTCATCAGTTACTGATTGGAGAGCTACATCTGTTTCAAAAAACGCTTGTAAGTCAGGGTAAATGTTATCTGGCTGACTAACTTCTACATCAGTGTTATTTTCATTTTTGTTGCGGTTTAATTTCTTTGTCAAAGAACATACTCTAGCACGGAGCTCTTTAATCTGTTTCTCTAGCTCTGAGTTACTCTCAGACTGTTGTGTAGCTAGTGCTAAACTAAATTCTCTATGGCAACAGATTATGCCTTTCACATTGTTCTTGCGAATACATGCTCCTAGTACTTTTTTACACTCATCTACCGACCAAGTCTTGTCTGGATGAATCTCATATTTCTGTGTTAGTTCTTTCCTAACTTTCTCAGTCACTATCGAGTCCATTTGCTCTCCTAACAATGACTTGAATTCGCTATCTGACCACAAAGGTGTCGCAAGACCACTTTTTTCATTTGTGGGGATCAGTCTGGCATTTTTCTTAACCATTTTGTGATGTTCTTTATCACACAATCAAACGCTAAAATTTCTCTGATCAAACAGAGGCTACACTCGAACACAGATCAACTGTTGTTAAATATTCCGTGTTACCAACACATCACAAACTATTAGCATGTTACGCTAAATCTTCTCTAAAAGGACATACAAAGGATCTTTCACCTTCCTAACTTTTTAGAGGATAAAGAAACAAAAACACTGAATCTTCTCTGATCAAAAGAGGCTACACTTGTTAACACAGTTAACCTTCTTTGCCCAGAGCAAAGGGTAACCCACAAAATATTAGCATGCTACGCTAATCTTCCCTACAAAAGAAAATGGATATTTCACCTTTTTAACTTTTAGAGGATAAATCTTCTCTAGCAACATAGAGGATATTTAAAAACTTCCCTAAAGAAAATGGATATTTCACCTTTTCAACTTTTAGAGGATAAATCTTCTCTAGCAACGTAGAGGATATTTAAAAACTTCCCTAAAGAAAATGGATATTTCACCTTTTCAACTTTTAGAGGATAAATCTTCTCTAGCAACGTAGAGGATATTTAAAAACTTCCCTGCCCAAAAACAGAGGATTATTTTCATCTCTAAAAGAAAACTTTTAAAGGGTACTTTCGTTAACCAAACACTACAGCTGTCTGATAACTGTTCTTCTGACGGCGCAGAGATTTGTACTGGTCTTCAACGGTTCTTTGAATAGAGTGAAACTCACCGAATCGTTTGGTTGTATGGAAAGATTCCAGCTGGAACTTCAGTCAGAAATGTTCATTCTTTGTTAAGATCTTTGTTGAGGTCGAAGTTGCTGGAACTCAGTCAGAACTCACTCAGCTTTGTTGAGGTCGAAGTTGCTGGAACTCAGTCAGAACTCACTCAGCTTTGTTGATCTTTGTTTCAAATCTGGATTCAGGTGATTCAGTCTGGAATGCAGTCAGATCTTTGAGCTTGATCTGGATTCAGGTAAAGTCAATTCTATCCGGGTCACAGGGCACCATCTGTAGTAAAGTTTTTCCTTGTAGAAAAGTTAGAAGCTCAAGACCAGGAGACGGAGGAAGTTTTCCAAGCAGAAGTTCTTTTATTGCTCGTCGCTGTAGTCATACCAACATCGTCTGACTAAGATAATTTTACATTCTTAGTTTATACTTTCCAAAAGAGGGTGGGATTACCTAAAGGAGGAGTCATTCTGAACAATGCATGTAAATGATTCATGAGTCAGCTGTTTACCTGTGTTCATCAGGATGACAGTGTCAGGCCTGATGATGGTGATCCAATCAGCCTGATCAGATCACTCTAACATTACCACTATCATAGAGACAAAGGGCCCAGCTGTACTCAGAGAAGTGATCAAAGGTTATAGTCATAGTGTGCACTTTCTCAGTTAAAAATACTGTTAAACCTTTATGTAACATTTAATAAATTTGTTTTCCTTCACTCCTTACTGGGAAGGCTAGAGAAGATTGAACGGAAGCAGTTAGCAGAAGCAGGTAAGAGGATGGAATGAACATTGCTATCAGGGTAGAGGCCATGTTGGCAGGAGGTAGATTAAAAACACTTGTCTACATCACTTTCAATGTCAGTGCAGGAAATCGAAAACAGCAGCACTCTGTTCCTACACACACACACACACACACACAAAAATTGGGCTGGCAGAAGGCCATCCACAAACCTGTGTTAGTTTTACTTACTTGAAAGTTTGCTACCTTTTAATTCTGTTAATATTCACTGTAGCCGTTTGCCGCACTTTAATCTCAGTCACCTCTATGTCTGCCATTTGTGTAGAAGCCCATTGGAAGTGCGAGATGGCCTATCAATCTCTCTGTAGTGAGACTGAAGAAAATTCTGGAGAAGATGTGGATCAGGAAGCGGGGTCCTGGGACGTGGCAGATGAAGGTGATGATGGATATTATGACAGGGTAAACAAAGAACTGGTGAGCTTTCATTAAACACACATGCATGTGAAATGTCATTTGTTTTAATTTGATATATGAATAAGTCCTCACCTGATTGTGTGTATGTGTGTTAAATCCCAGATAGAAAACCACACATCAGATGTAGACAACTGAACAAGGTTTGTACCACAAATTCATGTCACATTATGTTTTAAATACTTCTCTGTTTTATTTGACATCATCAAAAAGTAGATTGCATCTTTCTTTCAAGTGTTTTGTGAAATGAACTGTCTGACACGGTCTGCTCTTCATGTAGGAATGTCATTGTATTGTGCAGTTTGCACTCATCATTTTCAGACACCTCAGCATTTAGAAGCAATGCCATGTAAACTAAAAGCTATTTAAGCCATTCATTTATGAGTACTAATGTCTCGCCATTTGACCTTCAGCATCAGGCAAGCAAAACGTTCTTATTTGCTTCATTCAGTGTACAACAACCAACAGTTTCTTTGAAAACACTTAGCCTATTGATACTGGAAATTTCTGATACTACTAAAAAGTAATAATACAACAGACAAACATTTTTTTTGTGATATATCTATTATTATAAAAATATTTCAGTCTTTTATTGATGATTTTTGTTGTTGATGTTTTGACTTTTTTTCTTCTTTTTTTTAGGACTGAGACCAGTGCATATTGTTTGGAAGATATCTAGCTAGAATTGTTGACCTTTCCATGTCAAACTCATTATGTATTAATTAATGTATGTATGTATGTATGTATGTATGAATGAATGAATGTATGTATGTATTTATATGTATATGTATTTATTTCGTTCAATCATTCTTTTTTGTAAGAAATTTGAAAGTAATATCTATTAAGTTTTTCTGATATCTGCATACATGATATATGTGTAAATAGACAAAACAAAATGGTGAAAACGGTAACTTTGGTTTTCGGCTATTCAACTTAATATGTAAAATAATTCATGTATTTTGTCTAGCAAAACAAGTGATAAACTTAAGAGTCATTGTCAAAAAGGTTTACAAATAAATGTTATACTGCAGCCTATGTGCATTTTATTTTTCGGAATTAAATGATTATGCATATATTTAAATAATATTTATTGAATGCACATTTATGTATAAGTAAACTGTCATAAAATTATTGATGTCTCACACATTTGAAAAGCTACCTTTTACATCTCTATCCATTTCTTTTCTATATTTTATTGTGGTTTATCCATCATCTGAAAAGTGTTTTATTTTTATGTGTTTAATGTAATATTGCCACACATTTGTGAAATAAAATCAACCAGACATCAATTGTAGCAGCTTTTTGACTTTCACGCCTATAGGAAGTGACTACGTACAAGGCCGGAAGTGGGAATTAAGACTAAGCGGGACTTTTAATTTTTTGCAGCGGTAAAATATAATGGAAAGCTTTGAATCTTACCCTTGCAGTTAAAGTTTTCCACAAGTCGGGTAGGTGATAGTAATACGTTGCCTTCTATACATATTAATTATAGCATAATGGAGACGAAGTTATTATAGAATTAACAAAAATAAACCGAGGTTAGCAGAAGAAGAACTGACGTTAAAACGAACTAACGTCACAGCACTTTGCATTTGCAAATTAAAGCTTTACTTAACAATGTTGTACTTTTATACGACCCTGGCAACTCTACATGCCTTTTAATCGGATAATATGTCTGTTATTAGCACAATCAAGTCTGTAAACGATCAGGCTTGGCTTTGTTTACATTATGCGTTGTGTTGTCAAGTGCTGAACTGTCGGACGTCCAGAGTAAAAATTTTCAATAAATTACCCAATTTATTATTTATTTCGATGACGGGACACTCGTTTGTGTTGCGCCATTATACATAAAGATGAAACAATAACACGCTATATAGTGGCTAATGTGCTCCGCCACTGTCATCGATTTTGTTGTGACCTAACGTATTCGGTCATGTGACACCCCCAGTTATTGCATGTTATATTTGACAGGTTGATAAAGACAGAAGCTTGTTCTCAGCCAGTCTGTAGCTTCGTTATGGCTGTTGGAGAGCTCTGTCTAATTGACAAGGATATTTCAAGGTGAGTTTAACTCATTCTACTTCAGATTTAGACTATCAATATTGTATTGTATTTTAAGTAGCCTACAGTAGTGTGTAATGGTGACTTCACTGAATATATTTATTTTTAGTCTACTAGAGGTCCATCTGAATCCCAGCATTTCATCCTTGAATCTTCATTGCAATGGCCTCACTAAGATTGAGGGCTTGACGACAGCTTGGTACATAAGACATCTAGACCTGTCATCCAATCACATCTGTCGTATAGAAGGATTAGCTTCCCTGTCCTCTCTGCGCACCCTAAACCTGTCCTGCAACCTAATTTCTAAAGTAGAAGGTAAAGCTCACTCTGGCAGAAAATATTAAGAATGTTTTTTAGCATTGTAGTGTTCGAAAAATGGTCAAATGAAATTGTGTCTGATTTGTCAATACATGGATTTATTTCAGGACTTAATGGACTAACAAACCTCACAAGACTGAATTTGGCCTACAATCAAATAAATGACCTAACTGGTAGGTTAGATTGCATTTCCATCAAATAGCCTATATTAATTCCTGAGTCGTTTGTTTTAGCACACTGCCATTCAGAAGTTTGAGGTTGTTAAGATTGTTTTAATGGTTTTGAAAGAAGTCTCTTATGCTCACCATTATGCTCATAATTTTTTTATTATCCAATATACAATAAAACGTGAAATACTTTATCACTGCAATTAAATATTTGAATATACTTTTCTAATATGATTTTTATATTTTACAGTGTAATTTATTCTTGTGATGGCAAAGCTTTATTTTCAACAGTCTCACATGATCCTTCAAAAATCATTCTAATATGTTGAATTTGTGCTCATTTAAATGTTTTATACTAATAATGTTGAAAACAGTTGTTCTAGTGAAAACCACGAAGCATTTTTTCAGTTTAAATCTTTTTTTTGTAACAATGTTAGTCACTTTTGAACAACTTAATGCACCCTTGCTGAATAAGTACCTTAATAAGAATTTTTTTTACTGATCCTAAATTTTTTAACAACAGTAGTGTAGTAGATCACAATTAGACAACTGTGTATTCATTCTCTGCTCTGTGCTTTTAGGTCTTTTGTATCTCCATGGAGCAGAATACAAACTAAAGTACCTGCAGCTCCACAGCAATCGTTTGGAGAGTATGAACCACCTGATGCAGTGCATGCTGGGACTACAGAACCTGAAAGATGTTACTCTTAGCAAGGACGGTGCACAGAATCCAATCTGCTCGCTGCCAGGTTTGTTGGAAAACGTCCTCCTGAAATGTGGTGAAAGGTCTGAAATAGTGAAAAAGGAAAGAAAGATTTACTAACAGCTTGTGTCAGGGCAAACCCTGTTTTGGTGTTAAAAAATGACTGTCAGGATTTACTAAAGACACAGTTGTTTTTGCAACTGACAATTATTGCATATGCATTTGTTGGAGTTTCCCTTTCAGATACAAAATTTACATGAGGAGAGTATTTAAATTAATCACACAAGTAGATTTACTAAGGAATGCACTTGTCAGTTTACTGGCATTTGTGCCATTGTTTACTGCCCAAAAAAAGCAGGCCCTAAACCAGACGCTAATTTGCGTCATTATGGAAATGATCCAGCTGTTTCTGTGTTCTTTAATTTGCACGTCGTAAGATAACGCACAGAACTCATTGCTTTTCTGGAATAGCGCTCTCATGTTAATTTGCCCTGTTTAGTAAATCTGGCCCCTAGTATCACTGGCATGTTCTTCCTATGTTTTAGGCTACAGGGAAATGGTTCTTCAATCTCTGCATCAAGTCACCACACTAGATGGAGTAGATCGCTTTGGAAACTCATCTCCTTTAGCAGAGGACAGTCCCATGGATGTTCCTGGTCTTGAGGACTTTCTTGAGTTTCTAATTTCATCAGACACTAGTGTTAATGGAGAACTGGTAAAATATTTTTACTATACTTTTTGATTAGCTTTTTAGTTATCTAACCCTAACTTATATTTTTATCTGAGGTAGTAGTGAGACACATGCTTATGTTCAGACGAGTGATTCTTTATTATGAAGGCAAAGTCAGATGGTCCTCTCACTACTCCACGGATTGATGAAGTCCTGACCCAGTTTCGAAAACGAGACGGAAAACCAACTGCAGAAAATCAAGAAAATGAGCAGCGAATTAAAAAACTAGAGCAGCAGGTTTCCCATCTAATTCAGAAGGTGCATTATGTAAAAATGTATTATTACATTTCAGTTATCATTATTATAGCAGTCTTTTTTATGAATGATAATTTAACATTTCAAAAAGTACAAATTTTATATTTGTACTTAGATCCCTACAGGGGCTGGCTTTAACACCAACAGTTCTGTACCTTCTGTGGTACATAAAGCTAAAAGAGACACCGATCAGACATCAGAGAGTGAATGTGACAGTGGAAAAGAGAACCAACGGCATTCCAGAATCCTGTCTCATCACAGAGGCTCTGCAGGGAAAAAACTGTCTAAGGACACCAAACCCAAACAATCTGAAAGGTGAAGTAACTTGTACACATATACACTGTATATGTGCACATGGTCTCAAACTGAATTTCAAGTGGTTTTTGAGAATTTAGACTTCAGTTGCACAAACACTTCACATTACAGTTTACTGGATTTGATTAATAATGTAATAATGTTTACTTCAGCACAGGCCTTAAATTGTGTTTTTAGAGGCTGTTCAAAATATTTACTTGCTGCATTCTTTACCCAATACAAAAAGACTGGATGGTGCATCTAACAAAGGCTTTGCAGTAGTCCAGTAATCGGGGCAGTTTATAAATTGTCCTAGCTCCTCCCACTTAAAATTGCTTGTACACAAGAATGATTACACTGTCACAAAGTTAATTTAGCTTCATCAAAACTTAAACTTCAATCAGCACGGAACTAGAGAGAGCTACTATTGATGAGTTACAGCAATAATATTTGAACACATACAATAATGCATCCTTATGTTAATTTAAATTATTTATATTTATATAGTTATATATTTAATGTAAAAAAATATGACATATTTAATATTTTCCATAAGTTCTCATATCTCTCACTAGTCCGAAATGGATTTTGTTTCCATTGCAGTGTGACAAATACACAGAAGCAGAAGTCGACGAAGCTGGCTGTTGTTGCCCGTAGGAGGACATCAGTCCAGAGCTCTGGGTCTGTTGAAACCATAGAGTCTGTAAAAAACAAAAGCATCAAAGCAAATCCTAGCAAAAGCTCAACTCAACCTCAAGAGGAAACCTACAGGGTATGCAAACTGCACTGCTCAGGTCCAGCATATATATTTTTTATTTAGCTACTGTAGATGTGAAAAGTGTAAAGCGCTTGTGTTTTTACATGCAGGCAATAGTGGAAGAGCGAGACCAGGAGCGGGAGCGGCGCTGGAAGGCAGAGCAGGCTGCAAAGAGGCTTACCGAACAGGTCAAGAACCTACAGACTCAAGCCAGCGAGGAAAAGGACCTGCAGAGTTTGGCCTTACACACCACAGACAGGTGAGGACAAACAGTTCTCTGTTAAAATGGATAGTTTCACTTGGTCTCTTTATGTTTATGCCTTTGAAGGTGAATGAAATGTGAATGCAAATTGAGCAGCCCAATTAAGAGTTTTACTGCGGACAGTCAAAGTTATTTTTTTATTTATTATTTTTTTATTTTACCAATGAACACAATTAGCTGCAACACCTATTATCTCACTCATATAAATATTCTCTCCTATCAAGGACATCTTAACAATCTCCAGCCGTCCAAGTGTTAGCAGAGAATGTTTGGCTTGACGTATTGCACCTAATTGGTGTCAGCTCCAGCTGAAATGTTGGATCTGAATACACTTGAGTATAATTAAATTTTATTAGAAGTTTCCAGAGACACCACTGCAGGGCCTGATGTATGAAGCTCTGCCATCCCACCTGCACAACAGTTTCTGTGGCATGATGATGGCCCTGATATTGTGCTCCAATGTTATAGCCCACGCGCTCCCCTTGGTGATAAATCGTAATTATAATGGAGATTAAAGTCATGGTGACAGGCACATGTCTGCTGCAGATCATCAATCAATCCTAATTACCAGCCCTGCAGCTTTCTGCTGCTAATGATTCTCACCTCACTGTCCAGTATCTGTTTTGTTAACTCTTTATCTGCTGAGTGTGTGTAAATGACAGTGAATATGACAGTGTCATATTTTAAATGTCATCAAACAGAAGTTTTAATGTGTAATTCACTTTTTGCAATAGTGCAGTGTGTCAGAGCTGTGGCATTGTGGGTAATGGCGACATGTTGCGCCTTGGTGCTAATGCAGATGTGTGTTTGAATCCGGTGTTTGAATCGATTTTTGACTCATTTCCCAATCATGTTGCCCATTATTTTCCAGATCGCTTTCAGTTATCTCTGTAATGTCCTATCAATAAACTTTGTCAATAAATCCGTTTAATTAATTTAATAGAATTTTTATTAAAATTTGATACATCATTTGATACACTTTGATACACCATTCAAAATGTCAATATTAAAAATTGGTATGAATACAATGAATACTTTTATTTGGCAAGGACGCATTAAAAAATCTAATGCAACTTTTTCAAATAAATGCTACGAATATACAGTGGGGGAAATAAGTATTTGACCCCTTGCTGATTTTGCAGGTTTGCCCACTTACAAAGAATGCAACGATCTATAATTTTAATCATATGTACATTCTAACAGTGAAAGACAGAATCCCAAAGAAAATTCCAGAAAATCACATCATATGAATTTATTAAAATTGATAACCATCTGATGAGGAAAAACAAGTATTTGACCCCCTGGACAAACAGCATGTTAATATTTTGTAGAAAAGCCATTATTGGCCAGCACAGATGTCAAACGGTTTTTATAGTTGGTGACAAGGTTTGTGCACATTTCGGCAGGGATGTTGGCCCACTCCTCCCTGCAGACAGCCTCCAAATCTTTCAGGTTCCGAGGTTGTCGCCTGGCAACTCGAATTTTAAGCTCCCTCCAAAGATTTTCAATTGGATTCAGGTCTGGAGACTGGCTAGGCCACTCCAGAACCTTGATGTGCTTCTTCTTCAGCTTCTTCTTTTGTTGCTTTGGCGGTGTGCTTAGGGTCGTTGTTGTGCTGAAACACCCATCCTCGACCCATCTTCAGCTCTCTCACTGAGGGAAGGAGATGTTGGTCCAGAATTCCACGATACATGGCCCCGTCCATCCTCCCCTCAATACGATGGAGTTGTCCCGTCCCCTTGGCTGAAAAGCACCCCCAAAGCATGATGTTGCCACCACCATGCTTGACGGTGGGGATGGTGTTCTTTGGGTTGTACTCGGTGTTCTTTGCCCTCCAAACACGACGAGTTGAGTTGAGGCCAAAAAGTTCCATTTTGGTCTCATCTGACCACATCACCTTCTTCCAGGCCTCTTCTGAGTCGTCCAGGTGGTGAATGGCGAACTTCATGCGGGCCTGTACATGTTTCTTCTTGAGCAGGGGGACCTTGCGTGCGCTGCAGGATTTCAATCCGTTTCTTTTGTAACTGTGGTCCCAGCTGCCTTCAGTTTATTCATCAGTTCCCCCCTTGTGGTTTTGGGATGATTCCTCACCGTTCGCATGATCAGGGACACCCCACGAGGCGAGATCTTGTGTGGAGGCCCAGACCGAGGGAGGTTGGTGGTGGTGTGGTGCTTCTTCCATTTCCTGATAACTGCACCGACAGTTTATCTTTTCTCTCCAAGTTGCTTTCCGATTCTCTTGTAGCCCATCCCAGCCTTGTGGAGATCAACAATCTTGTCCCTGATGTCCGTAGAAAGCTCTTTGGTCTTGCCCATGGTGGTGATGTTGGATGCTGGTTGTTTGGGTGTTGACAGGTGTCTTTTATATAGGTAACGAGGTGAGGCAGGTGTATTTGATGTAGATAATTGGTTGGGATTGGGGCTGTGTCTTAAAGAAAGACTAACTGGCTTGTAGGAGCCAGAATACTTGCTGTTTGGTAGGGGGTCATATACAGTGGGGCCAAAAAGTATTTAGTCAGCCACTGATTGTGCAAGTTCTCCTACTTAGAATGATGAGCGAGGTCTGTAATTTTCATCATAGGTACACTTCAACTATGTGAGACAAAAGGAGAAAAAAAATCCAGGAAATCACATTTTAGGATTTTTAAAGAATTTATTTGTAAATTATGGTGGAAAATAAGTATTTGGTCACCCACAAACAAGCAAGATTTCTGGCTCTCACAGACCTGTAACAACTTCTTTAAGAAGCTCTTCTGTCCTCCACTCGTTGCCTGTATTCATGGCACCTGTTTGAACTTGTTATCTGTATAAAAGACACCTGTCCACAGCCTCAAACAGTCAGACTCCAATCTCAACCATGGCCAACACTAAAGAGCTGTCGAAGGACACCAGGAAGAAAATTGTAGACCTGCACCAGGCTGGAAGAGTGAGTCTACAATAGGCAAGCAGGTTGGTGTGAATAAATCAACTGTGGGAGCAATTGTAAGAAAATGGAAGACATACAAGACCATTGATAATCTCCCTCGATCTGGGGCTCCACGCAAGATCTCATCCCGTGGGGTCAAAATGATCATGAGAACGGTGAGCAAAAATCCCAGAACTACACGGAGGACCTGATGAATGACCTGCAGAGAGCTGGGACCAAAGTAATAAAGGCTACCATCAGTAACACACTGTGCCGAGAGGGACTCAAATCCTGCAGTGCCAGGCGTGTCCTCCTGCTTAAGACAGTACCTGTCCAGGCCCGTCTGAAGTTTGCCAGAGAGCATGTGGATGATCCAGAAGAAGATTGGGAGAATATCATGTGGTCAGATGAAACCAAAATAGAACTTTTTGGTAAAAACTCAACTCGTCGTGTTTCGAGGAAAAAAAATGCAGAGTTGCATCATACCTACTGTTAAGCATGGGGGAGGAAACATCATGCTTTGGGGCTGTTTTTCTGCAAAGGGGACAGGAAAACTGATCCGTGTGGAGGGAAGAATGAACGGGGCATGTATCGTGAGAATTTAAGCCAAAACCTCCTTCCATCAGTGAGAGTCTTGAAGATGGAACGTGGCTGGGTCTTCCAGCATGACTACAATCCCAAACACACCACTCGGGCAACGAAGGAGTGGCTCCGTAAAAAGCATTTCAAGGTCCTGGAGTGGCCTAGCCAGTCTCCAGACCTCAACCCCATAGAACATTTGTGGAGGGAGTTGAAAGTCCGTGTTGCCCTGCTCTAGAGGAGATCTGCATGGAGGAATGGGCCAAAATACCAGCTACAGTGTGTGCAAACCTGGTGAAGACTTACAGGAAACGTTTGACCTCTGTCATTGCCAACAAAGGTTATGTTACAAAGTATTGAGTTGAACTTTTGTTATTGACCAAATACTTATTTTCTACCATAATTTACAAATTAATTCGTTAAAAATCCTAAAATGTGATTTCCTGGATTTCTTTTTTCTCATTTGTCTCTTATAGTTGAAGTGTACCTATGATGAAAATTACAGACCTCTCTCATCATTCTAAGTAGGAGAACTTGCACAATCAGTGGCTGACTAAATACTTTTTGGCCCCACTGTACTTGTTTTTCCTCATCAGATGGTTATCAATTTTTATAAATTCATATGATGTGATTTTCTGGAATTTTCTTTGGGATTCTGTCTTTCACTGTTAGAATGTACATATGATTAAAATTGTAGATTGTTGCATTCTTTGTAAGTGGGCAAACCTGCAAAATCAGCAAGGGGTCAAATACTTTTTTCCCCCACTGTATATTAAGAATAAATATATAAGTACAACTGTTTTTAACATGGATTATAATAAGAACGTGACACTGAAGACTGGAGTAATGATGCTGAAGATTCAGCTTTGCCATCACAGGAATGAATTACATTTTAAAATACATTTTGTTTTATCCTGGCCAAAAATAAAAAAAGTCACTGTTTGGATTTAAATAGGCAAATGGTTAAAAGTCTATGATTGGATTATTATTGCAGTGATTATTATGTTTTTAGCATGTTATATGTTTGGGAACAGATCTTTTAACCCTAACTGATGGAGTGTGTAGCTTTTCATTTTTAAACAACCATGTAGGAAGACACATTATGGCCATATTCCAGGATGACAATGTCAAGATTCATCAGGCTCAAATTGTGAAAGAATGGTTGGGAGGGAGCATGAAGAATAATTTTCACACAGTCCATAGCATACATACAACATAATAGAAACATAACCATCTCTGCAATAATAATCCAACTATAGACTCTTAAGCATTTGCCTATTTAAATCAAAAAATTTTTGGTCGGGCAATGTAAATTCAATTAAATTACAAAACATACATCAAATAAATGCAGTCTCAGTGAGCGTAAGACACTTTCAAAAGCATTAATAAATATTACCAACCCCAAACTTAAGAATGGTGGTGTACATGAATGCATGGTGAAACATAAGGATTATTAAAAAATATTGTGAGAAACGAGATCTGTCTTTTTCCTTTAGGCTGAAGGAGTTGTTGTTAAAAGAGCGCTCTGATCGGGCAGGATTGCAGACTCATTTGCAAGAGTTGGAGGAGAGGTACAGGTCAACGTTACAACAGCTGGAGCAGGTGCACAAAAGGGAAGATCAACACAAGAGGGCGCTGCACAGTCTGAAGGACAGCATGACCCAAGCAGAGGCTCTTAGGGAACAACAGAGTGCAGAAGAGGTAGAGTAACATTTGGTGCCCATGGCTCTGTCCAAAATCCAAAATGACCTTTTGCATGTGTTTGAATGGCTACCATTGGAAAGCTGCTTGAAGTACCACTTGAGCAGAAAAACACTCTTGCTATATGAGCATAAACCTGCTATATGACCTGCTGTATTATTTCAGATGAAGAGGACTCAGGAGTTAGGAAATAAAGCATCCGCCTTAAAAAGGGAAGTTGAAATACTCCGCGCATCAGCACGACAGCACAAAGAGAAACTGCAGCATTTGCATGAACTTTTGGCCTCCAGAGAGGAGATGCACAGGTACACAAGCACCACATGGAATTGTGTCCATGAACATTTTCTTAGTCGTAGTAAGAGTGACTGTCTGAAAATTGTTAAGTTTACAAAACAGGAAATTTCAACCGTTTCATCTTGCACCTGTTTGACTGTTTAACTTTGTGGGACAGGAAAGAGCTTGCAACCCGACTGCTTCCTGGTGGGACTGAGTTTAAGGAGGCTGTACACAAAGAGGTGGCGGCGACAGAGCAGAGATTTGCCCAGAAACAGGCTGATTTGGAACAGAAGATCACTGATTCTAGAAGACAGTATGCTGCTCTAGAGGATGAATTTCGCATTGCTCTCACCATTGAGTCAAAGCGTTTCTCAGAGGTAAATCTAAATTTGTTTAGGTCTTATTAGAATAAAAAATATATATATTTTGTGACATTACATTTTATTTTGAATTGATTTTAAATTTGAAGTCACTGGGAAGAACATGTAAATATACTGTTATTTAGAATTAACCTTCATTTTTATATTTTCATTTTTCTCATGACCCTACAGAGGACAAGTGGTTTGGAGAATGAATAGATGGATTTTCATTTTTGTTTAATTTTTAGTAATGTTGTTGCATTTGTCATTTTTATTGGTGTGTGTGTATATTAAATAGTTTTGATTTTATTTCAGTTAAGTAGTTTTAGTTTAGTGTGTGTATGTGTTCCTGGTAAACCATATGTAATGGGGACTACATTTTTGTCCCTCATGAGGAAAACAGCTTTTTTTGAAAATGTAAAAATGCAGAAAGTTTTGTAATAGATAGGTTTAGAGTCAGGGGATAGAATATACAGTTTTTATATAAACAGTATAAAAATCATTATGTCTATGGAAAGTCCCCATAAAACATGGAAACCCAACTCGTGTGTGATTCCTAGGTCAAGGATGGGTTTGATCAGTTGTCTGCTGAACTCTTAGAAGTGAAGTCAAGCCTCAACCAGTCTCAGCAGAAAGAGAAGTCGTCAGCCTCTCTGGTGCAGGAACTCACAGCTATGGTAAAAGAGCAGAAAACACGAATTACTGAGATACTCAAAGCCAAAAAAGAAGCTGCCATTGAATTCAAGGTAAGACCAAATATTTTACTTACAAAAAAATATATAGGTTCTTGATTTTGTTGTTCTTCACATCAACATGACGGTCAAATCGACATCATTGTCATGTACGCATACATGTCTAGAAATGTAGCCAGATTGGTTGTGGTCGAATGGTTGTAATTTTAATCAGTTCTTAGGAAGTGCCTCATAAATGACATTATGCTCTCTGTTTTTGCATGTTAGGCCCGTGTGCAGTCATTGGAATCCAGGTTAGAGGATGATAAACGACTTAACCTACAGGTGGAGCTACTGAAGAAGGACAAATCTAAGCTGATTTCCCAGCTAACTGCTCAAGAGTCTGTCATAGATGGACTACGGGCAGAGAGGAAGATCTGGGGCCAGGAACTTGCACAGCAAGGTACATCCGTAACTTTAAGAAGACTTTAAGAAAAGATGATGCAGATTAGAGTCTTTTGTATTTGAATTAAGTTTTGTGTTCGTCTTTTTGCTTAGGTGCATCCTTAGCACAGGACCGTGGTCGACTGGAGGCCAGAATTGAGGTTTTGTTAACCGAACTGGAATCACAGAAGAAGCAGAATGAGAGAGACAATGATGCACTCAGGATTAAAGCTAAGATTGTTGATGACCAGACAGAGACAATTCGTAAGCTAAAAGAGGTGAAGTCCTACTCACTCACAAAACTATAATCTAAGATATAAATTAAGGCTGTCAATTGATTATAATTTTTTTTATAATTAGGCTAATTATTACAAATGCATGATGTGTTTATTAATTAATCATATTAACCACCAATATGCCAAGAGTGCCATTTTTATAAGACAAGACAACATATGAAGTTAAACAATATAACTTTTCAAAATGCTTCTTAATACATCTTTAATTAATCCTGTGGGAAGACATTCCTTTTATCACAAAATCTACACTACCGTTTAAAAGTTTAGGGTCTACGCTTTTTACAAATGTTTTTGAAAGCAGTCTCTGTTTCAAGATATGTCAGTGCAAGTTGTTTTGAGTAACAATCTCAATCATGCATTTTAGTTAGGGACTAGGCTTAAAGGGAAAGTTCACCCAAAAATGAAAATTGTCATTGTTCCAAATCTGTATGAGTTTCTTTCTTTTGTTGAACACAAATTAAGATATTTTTTCATATGAATGGAGCGGTTCAGTCCAAATTTTCTGAAGAGACTCGATTGCATTATACGATGAACAGATTGAATTTCGGCTTTTATTCTCATATAAACATTGATCAGTGAACATAAACAGAAGAAAACTCAACCAAACATGCTTGACGTGCAAGAACAAACCTTTTGTGGAAGCTCAAATGTGCTGCGTAACGTCAAGCGAACATGCTTGATCTTCCGTTTACCACAACTGATGTATGAGTTGATAAATGTTTATATGTGAATAAAGGAAAAAATTAAATCTGTTCATCATATAAGGTGATCGTGTCTCTTCAGACAATTTTGACTAAACCGCTTAATTAATATGGATTAGTTTTACAATCTCTTTATGAACTTTTTGAAGCTTCCAAATGTCAGTTGCTTAGCTGACTAAGGTTTCTGTCCCTCCGACAGAAATCGCTCAGATTTCATCTAAAAGATCTTAAAGGTTGTATCAGTCTAGGCTCTGAAATCTGCACACAAAAACAAATGGGTACACCACCACTCAAAACCTAAATAAACAGTGTTCCATTTTTGGGTGAACTACCCCTTTAAGCCTTGTCTGTGAAACCGAGGATACATACAGTATCTTCCCCCAAACTTTTGAACGGTAGTGTAATTTAGTGCTAATTTAATGCAATAAATACAAAAAAAATAGTCTGATGAGCAAAATCGAATGTGTAATATTGTGTAGTATTGTTTTAATCACCTGGCTCATTTTGTTCTGACATATTGCTTCTAGGCATTGCTGGAACGAGATGAGCAGATCCGTAGACTCCGTGATGAGAGTGTGCAGGACCAGCGAAAGCTGAAGCAGCAGCTGGAGGAGGAAACGGCCTCTGCAGTGGAGCTCAGAGACACAGTGGAGCAGCTCAGTCTCAGGAAAGAGGAGCTGAAACAACAGCTCCTTGATAAGGAGGTGGAGCTTGATGAGGTTAAAGACACATACAGGTATGGAATAATACATTAAATCGTATTCACCAATATGTTATGATTCCAAGCTGTAACCCTGACTTATTGCTTATGAAGCAATATGTTTTTTTTTTTAAAGGCTGGCTGCTGATGCCTGTTGCACTCACACACAGATATAATCCTTTAAATTCAACAGTTATCCAAAATAGACTCATATATTAAAGTTTTGCAGGGCCTCAAGTAAGAAATGGCAGGAAAAGGCTGAACTGCTGAACAGGCTCGAGAGCCAGGTAAAGCGAATGAAGGATGGTTTTGATTCCAAAGAGAGAACGCTGTTGGAGGAAAAGGACAAAGCTTCACAAGCACACAGGTATGAGATGGGCAGCAGGTCTTAATTTGGCCGATGTCGTATAGATTTGATACATTTAAAACTGATTTATTGATTTATTAGAGCGGCAGTGGAGAAGCTTCACACTGTGGATGATGCCTTCCGTAGACAACTGGAAAATCTACAAACTTCCCATCAGGCGGAACTACTTCATCTTGCGAATGACAAACAGAAACAGATAGAAAAAGCCAATCAGAAGGTATTACTGCCTCTGAAGTTATCATTTCAGTATTGATTTATGTATTGATTCATCGTATTCATATTGCTAGTGTTGTCACGTTCAGACAAACTGCTTGACTAAAATGAGCAGATGTAGAATGAGTTGTTTTTCATTGTATGTCCTAATGATTGACTGATGCTTGAACAGCACTCTTTCTTAGTCCAAATTAATTTTTCTGTAACCGCAGGTGCTCCAGGTGGAGGAGGAAATGCGCCAGCTGCTTGAGGAAACTGAGAGTAATAAAAGGGTAATGGAGGAGAAAATGAGACGCCTCACACATGTGCTGAAAGACTTCTGACTTCCTACCATTACAAACCAAGAGACAAAAATACTTGCCTTATGTCACTTATGTCCCTGAGTCTGACTGCCAACATAAACATATCCTGAAATGATTGTATTTATGAGAGTCCAGCCTACTGTGTTTAACCATTTTTGGCGTTGTTTCACATTATATATTAAATGGCTGTGAACTTACTGTAACAGTGATTTTTTTTCTTTTTTTTTAATGATAAAACACAAGACATTAATATTATATTTTATATATTTTCTGGGTTTTGTACATTTTTTTTGTAAAACTGTTGTACCTTCAACACACAACATCATAAAATGCACTTTTAATATAACATCGCCTTTTTATTTACTCTTCTGTTTAAATTGTAATAAAATTCTAAACTCGTTGTTATTTCGTATTCGGTGTGTTATTTTTTTGGAGAATTACATTACATTTTGAAACATTTTATTGGCACGAATCTCTGGAACGCTCAAGCAGAGATGTTGTCATAGTAACTGTAATCCTACGTCATTTCCTCTCATTTAAAAACCCCCGAGCCATCAGTAGTAGAAGTGTAGCCTGAGGTAAATAAGTGCAGGAGATGATTGTTGCTCCCCCTCACCGTCACCAGCTAAACTGAGGTCGGCCTCCATACCTCTAAACGGGACAAAGAGGGTGTTTTCGAATTACACCGAGCGTTTGGATGGTATGGCTGAGTCGAACAGCGCGAGTTTTCCTCACACGACACCGAACGGGTCCAGTCGCCATGAGAAGAGTTTGGGTCTCCTCACAGTCAAGTTCGTTACTCTGCTTCAAGAGGCCAAAGATGGAGTGCTCGATCTCAAAGTGGTGGGTTAAAATACAATTATGAGTGGCGGGATGAATGAACGAAGAGAATGAATGAAAGTCAGCAGGCTGTTCGGTGAGGACGTCTGTCAGGAATTAACGTTACACAAAGAAACTTTTAACGTTACCTGAGTGGACCGAGTTTTGAGTCTCTTATAACGTTACAGAATTACTAAGTGTTTGGCTCGTAGGTAACGTAATTAAAAGTGTTAAAGAGCGAACAGAAATGGCGTGTTATTGTGTCAGAGGGACTTTTGAACAGAAACCCTTGGGACTCTCGCAGCAGGTGTTTGTTACCTGAAGCTTGAGGCAGCAGAGAAGCACTGTGTGAATTCATTGGAGACTTTTTTTAGTTTAATCACCTGCTACTTTCCGCTACACTGGTAGAAAATAGGGCCCTAAACTCTTAAATTCAACAAATGTGAGGTCATTAATAATGATTTAAATAAAATATTTTAATAATAATAAACAAAAAAACTATTTATTGTTAAAAAAATCTAGTTTGGGATCAGATGTTGTTGATATTGATAGATTAGATTTTTTTTTTTTCGTGCGTTAAAATATTTTATTATGTATATTTTATACATTTGAGTTACAGGGCTGCTTGAATGCAAAATTATGTAAACATAATGAAAATGAGTTATTTCTGGCGGCACCATTTGAAAGAATTTTCCTTTTTTAGCGGTAACAGTGTATTGTTGTTATTGTTATTATTTGGTAATTTAGCCTA
This sequence comes from Semotilus atromaculatus, assembly GCA_031834385.1. NCBI lineage: Eukaryota > Metazoa > Chordata > Actinopteri > Cypriniformes > Leuciscidae > Semotilus > Semotilus atromaculatus. The sequence continues at coordinate 29,443,657 of JAULUF010000044.1, read as the reverse complement.
TTTTTTATTTTGTTTTATTCAGTTATTTTTTTAAATACATGAACATGTGTGTCTCTGCTTTTAAAAATATAATGGGACACCAAAGTGTGTAGTATTCATATAACGTGCATGTGCATTTTGTTACTTAATATTATATTCCCATCAACCATCATACAAGGATAGATGGGGTCAGTTTGACCAGCTCTAGCACACCTGCCCATATTTATCATGATGGCACTCGTACTCCTCTGGTAACAGTAGCGAACTACTGTGATATTCCAACAACCCAAGCTGTGGTTATTTGTTGTTACCAGCTGTAAATTACATTTGGTCCCCTGAATAGCCAGTTCCTCTCTTCTGATTGGACAGTCTCTGATAATGACATTGTGATTTTCATAGGCTGCAGACAGTTTAGCAGTCAAACAGAAGAGGAGAATCTATGACATCACCAATGTTCTGGAAGGTATTGGGCTCATTGAAAAAAAGACCAAAAACACCATTCAGTGGAAGTGAGTACAAAGATTAAGAAAGTTATCCGTGTGCTACCAAATGTTGATTTGTACTGACACTATATTTATCTAAATTACTTTATCCTTATGTGGTTTATTATACGTATTTTGTGATGTGTGCATTCTTTGCCCCATGCATGCTCAATGTGATATACTTCCATTGCATAATTCTCTAATGCAGTTGCTTTTTCTCAATTAGGGGGGAGAGTTCAGGCTGCCAGCCTCAGGAAGTTCTCGAGCAGGTGGAAGTTCTCAAGGCAAATATTGCTGATCTGGAGATTCAAGAGAGAGAGCTGGACACGCAGAAAGCATGTCTGCAACAAAGCATCAAGCACCTGAATGAAGACTCCTCCAGCTGCAGATATCCTTACTGTCAGTGTATGAGCCAGAAATAGTTGCGTTTTTCTTTTTCCTTATCGTCTGATATTCTTCCATTTTTGGGTGGTTCCCCAGGTAATTAACAGTCCCAGAAAACGCCATTGTTGGAGGAGTGCACATAATTACATGTTGAATGCTATCCTTCCTGGTCCTTGTTGGGTATTTGAGTGGCCCTAGTCCAGTTTTTCCAGTCTCTAGTGTACTGCGGTTCATGCTAGAGTTTCATAACCCTCACCCCACCAGTTATTCCTCTTTGGTTTAAACTTAATACATTTTACGTTTGCTTTCAAAACTTTTGTGTTTTCTCAGATAATCAGATAATTTTCTTTGAAATGTGCAAAAGGATTGGAGATACAATGCATTAGCCCTTGGTATATGTTCCTTAGCATTGTATACATACAGCTATGTGACACATGAGGACATATGTGATGCGTTTGGTGGGGATACTCTTCTAGCTGTCATGGCACCATCAGGTACACAACTGGAGGTCCCAGTCCCGGAGATGGTATGTTACACCAACCTTGAGATTGTGCATCATTTTTCTTTATTGAAAACAGTTTGAGTGTCAAAGTGGAAAAATGTTAAATAAAACATTGTCGTTTGGTACATATTATATGTAAAAGCTGTTAATGAGCTTCTTTTTTTTTAATCTCCATGCCCTTTTTGTTGACTCAGGGCCACAATGGTCAGAAGAAATACCAGGTGAACTTGCGAAGTCACACGGCTCCCATCCAGGTGATGCTGATAAACCGAGAGACGAGCTGCTCCAAGCCTGTTGTTGTCTCCGTCCCACCTTTAGACGACATTTCTGCCATGCCGACTCCTCCTAGTACTCCAGCAGGCCTGCAGAGATTCCCCATCTCCTCAGCCGATCTCTGTGATCTGAAGCGTGGGCCGCTCAAAAGCCCGGCTGCAGAGCACCAACTCACTCCGTCCTCCACGTCCCCCGATATGCACATGGGTACTGCTTTCATACTGGCCCCATTCCTTACTACGTGATTGATATTTATAGCCCTAGTCATTGGATTGTAAATTTTTTTTTAAATATATTTAACAATGGAAAAATTACATGCATCACCTTAATGTGAGAATATATATTAATGACCATATATAAATATATATTTCCATTCAAAAGTTTGGTCGCTGTTTTTGTTGTTGTTGTGAGAAATCTCGTATGCTTGCTAAGGCTACATTTATTGATCAAATATACATTAAAAACAGTAATTTGTGAAGTATTACAATTTAAAATGTCTATTTTAATATATTTAAAAATGTAATTTATTCATTATATTATATATTCCTTGTATTATATCAGCATCAGTACTCCAGTCTCATGATCCTTCAGAAATCATTCTAAAATGCTGATTTGATGATCCAGAAAAATGTATCAATGTTGAACTTAAACTGCTATATATTTTCAGGATTCTCTGATGAATAGGAAGTTCAAAAGAACACTTTGAACTGAATAAAATAATTAATTCCCCCCCCCCCAAAAAAAAGCTTTTGTAGCGTATGTTAGAATTTTTATACAGTACTTTAATGATTGATGTCAGTTACAATTTCTACCTCTTTTCTACCCTTTTTGTTTTGTTTTTAAAGAATGCCACCCTGAGTCTCCTGCCAGTCAGTGTTTGCTGATGCAGGGCTCTCTAGGTGGAGCTGAAGAACAGCAGAGGGACATGGGTGGTCAGGATCTGCAGTCCATGCTGGAAGAAATGAGGGATGAGAGAGAAGGTAATGTGGATGCCATTATACCATTAACAACAAAAACAAGTGTGATATTTGTGTATTTCTAAGTGAACTTTAAGGAGATTCTTCTCTTAATTTACACTTGAATTTTTTCCTTTTCCTCCAGGTGTTTCTAACCTCATTGATGAATTGATGTCTTCAGATGGTAAGTTCTTTCAAAATATTTTCCAGCCATTTATTTGTGTCAGTGTTGGCCTTCTACACAGCCCCCTTGTGGCCACACAGAACAGCTTCCTTTGGTTATATTTGTTCTGACTTGAAGCAGTTCACTGCTGACCTTATCAATTAATCATATAGCTAGCAGTGCATATCAATCTTTTTAATATGTCCTGACAAAATAGCTGAGTGATGGTTCTTCTCAAGGCTTATTTCTCCTATGCTTGCCAGTTTTTCTCGATCACTTTTGCCTTTGGCTTGTTGTGTTATGGCATTGATCCCTGTTATGCAGTCATGAGATCGCTGTTATGGGCAACTATACCTTTTTCGACATCGATAATAAGAAATACTTAAGCACTAAATTAGCATATACAAATGATTTTCTGAAGGATCATGTGACACTGAAGACTGGAGTAATGATGTTGGAATTCAGCCTTGCCATCACAGGAATAAATGACATTTTAAAATGTATTAAAATAGAAAAAAGTTGATTAAAATTGTAATAATATTTCACTATATTACTGTTTATAATGTATGTCAATAAATGCAGCCTTGGTGGGCATAATATAGTTCTTTCAAAAACATTAACAACCTCAAAATTTTGAACCGTAATGTATGGATTGATACCCTCTTTTTTTTTTTTTTGTAAATGCATTTTGGATGAACTCAATCTGTGCTCCCCTCTGTGATAACTTTATTTTGTGTGTTTACCACTGTAGTTTTCCCCTTGCTAAGACTTTCACCTAACCCTGGTGTGGATTACAATTTCAACCTTGATGACAACGAGGGAGTCTGTGACCTTTTTGATGTGCAGATTCTTAATTATTAAAGCATGATTCATGCCACACCGGTCGACACTTGCTTTCATAGGACAAAAGCAAAGGTAATGAGTCCCCCCCCCCCCACTGCCAACGGCTGCATTCCTGCCTCACAGCGCCTGCTCCTTGAACCTTCGCTTGCACTCAGTTTCACATTCATTTACATTTCATCCTTAGCTTAGGTTTGCAAGTCTTTAACAGCTTAATCCTGTCTGCCTTCAACCATGACTAATATTTAAGAGGAAGAGCAAAAAAAAGAAGCTCCTCCCACCTAAACTTTAGACACTTGTGTCCATTGTCATTTTGTTTGATACAGTCGTTAGTTTGTTTTGTTTTCAGTTTTGTGACTCATTGTTCCTGATGAGTGATGGTGTAATTCATAAAGGTAAATGGAGGGCAGTTTAAATGTAATCTGAGAAATTAAAACCACCCAACCATGACGTGTTGTTGGAACATGTTCCTTCAGATCATCTTTTTGTTCTTTGTTTTTGCCCTTTCTGTGCCACCCTGTCTTCTCGTTCATGATACTTTATAAAGGGTTCCAACTTTATCTTCTTAGCACATATTGTAAGCAGGAGCTCTACAATGTGACATGAAAATGTATAATATAATTTAACAGTTCACGCAAAGACATTTGAGTGGCTTGATTATTTGTCTAACTATTTAATCACAACACTAATTATTTGTATGTTGGTTAGTTTTGTAGTCTATTGATATAAACACTGACATAACTGTGCATATTTATATTGGAGTTTACTTGTACTGGAGTTTTTTTTTTGGTCTTTCTAACTGACTGTCATGTTGGAATATTACTGTTGTTCACCTTGTTGTGAAATGGTAATTAGATTTTTTTTTTATATTGTAATCCTATTGCAAATTGCAATCCTACCTAATTTAAAAGGGGAATTAATATAATTTGTACTGTAGTGTTCTTGGTTTAGAGGACATAAAGATGTTAAACTGCCTTGGATAATCTTTACTTATACATTCCACAAGATTGTGCCTTATGCAGGTTTTTTTTTTCTATTATTGTAAGTAACTTTATTTTCTCTGTATAGGTTTTCTAATCAAGAGCAATGTTTTTTGTTCTGTTGCACTTTTTTAACCAAAGTTTTATATATGTAAAATATATATATATATATATATATAAAAAACAATTGCTTTTGCTCAAGTATTGTGATCATTTATGGTTTATGTGGAATCTCATCTTGGAGAAGAAACGTATTTGTTTGTAACACTGCAATATAACACATAAAACATTCTTTTGGGTTGTCAAAATCTATCCATCAATTTCTCTTTTACCTTATTTTCAGTACATCTCTCAATCTTTTCCCCTGTCTCTTTCTTTTACTAAAGTTTTCACATACAGCATTGGTCATTTTAGCAACATGTTTTAAAGTGAATACTCAACTTACGTAAAATGTAATGTTATTTTTAAATAGACCAAAGATTGTGGCCATAACTAACCAGAAGGGGTAGCAAAAACATACATCAAAACTAAAAAAGAAAAGAAAAACATAGTAAAGAACAGTTTAACCATATAAAACCAACTGTATCATAAATCTTTAATGATTCTATAAAGAAAACAAAAGAAAATACTTTGTTGACAGTTTATTGTATTATATTGGTATGACATTTAATATTTCAAGATAAACATTTACTGGACTTTGCTTATAATTGTTATGTATCAAACATACAACAGGAACAATTAAAATGATAGAGCATTTATCTAACTTAGACACCTGATTGACAACTGTATTTTAATTAAGTAGTCTGTTATAATGTTATAAATATCTCATTGATTTACTTTACAAGCTGTCAGAATTACATCTTACATTTGGCTGTATAAATAACATCTCCAGCAAGCCTAGTTTTTTGCTCAGTTAGGACCTCTGAATGAAATTGATGTTTTTTCCTTCTCTTGTGTGTGCCATTTTCTCTAGAATATGGGCCATAAAAGTCTATCGAATATCAGAAGAAAAAAAGTTTTTCTAAAATGTTCTACATTTTGTCTAAAAGTCAGTCAATGAACTGTTCAATCAAGTATTCCTTGCCAGGGTGTCATTTAAAAAAACAAAATGAATTTCAGTGATTTTTGTGCAAATCCTGTGTTTAGGTTTGTTTGGATTATGCAGCTGGAGTAATACAGATGCTATGTCACCCCTGTGACCCATAGGAATTGGCCAAGATTGCTCTTGATTGCAACTCTGTTTCAAAGCATTTTGAACATTTTAAAATTAGACATTTCTGTAGGATTGAAGAACAAACTGCAAGGAAACATTTAAAATGGAAAAGGTGAAATGTGCTATGTAGGCCTACTGCCAAATGAAAAACACTCTATGATAGATTTTTGAAAAGATAGAAAAAATATTATTTTGTACAGAGAACGTCCAAAGAACTATATAGTTATGAAGTCTATATGAAAAATCACATTCTTTATAAATAATACATTTTGGGGGTTAAGAACATTTCTTTCTTTAGGCCTAATCTAAATCCTAATCTTGTTCTGATATTCATCCACAGAGCATTTATTTCAGAAAAATAAAGGATATCTGGACTGAAATACTCGATTCTGATTGGTAAATAGCTGCATTTATTACAAGGCTCTGTGGAAGACTTGATTCTGACTGTTATTCCACGATAACAACTGCTAAAAACCATAGACAGTGCTAAAAACTAATAACACAGGCTCTTCCAGGTTTCTATCATCACTGAAGTCGGCGGAAGTTTTGCATTTGGTGAGCTAATAAAGTATTAAAAAGTCAGTAAAGTCAATATTTTGTGTATAGTTATTCAATTAGCCTTATGTCATCCTGTAGCCTATCGCGGACTCGCTCTCTCCTGTTTAATAAAAACGCAGCTGCTGCCATTTTACAACTATTGTTTTGTAGCCTACACTGTAAATTCATGGATTATAAAAAAATTTAATCTCAAATCAATATCTATTTATGTGGCGAAATCTTGTGTAATATATATATGAGTATGACTGTGCCGTATCCTTTAAATGCTAGTTTGAACCAGTCTATGGTTTGAACTTGCCGCTTGCTAGCTGCTTTTTTGACAGAAGCTTTGCGTTCATAAATTTTGCATTTATCCGAGCTAATAAAATATTTCAACTCAGATTCATATTTCATGTCTAATTATTTACTTATGTGACAAGTAACGTTAGCCGGGTAATAAGCGGGATAATGCACATCCAGCCGGTTGTTATCGCAAAATAAACCCCGGCAGGGTGATCAGGACCCTGACGCAAAGTGGACATTGTCCCTTACATAGTGGTCTTATTTAACTTTTTCAGCGATTTTTAAAAAAAGTTGCCAGCCACCAATATCTAGGTGGCTGGCATTTCTGGGCATTTCTGATCCCCAGAATATTTTGTTGTTTGAATATCTGAACATGCAATATACCAAAGAAAGAGGCCCTCGGCTAAAAAAGGTTTTATTTTAGCTTTATGCATTCTTTATTATCAATACTTGAATGTGAGTACGTGTAATAAACAAAAAGCTGAGAAAAAGGTTTCATTTTTTCAAGTTTTTTTCAGACTGCAGCAAACGACTACAATGCTTTAATCGCTTGTTTTTACTCCTTTTTTCCTGTGTTTTGATGGTTTTGATCCGGAGATTTAGTACTCATTCAGAAGTTGCGTAATTTAGCGCCCCATAATAGTGAAAACACGGAAAGTCAGAATTGCTTCAATGGCGGGAAAGCGTTCATAAATGATGGAAAATTCCGTAAATTACTGGAAAAGAGTTATATTAATAATGGTGCGTTCAAGTCATGCCGTAAAGATCATATTTACGAGTTGAATGCACATGAATGCTAGTACATCATAAATTGGGAAACTTTGAACTCAAAGTTTCCGACTTGAGTTGAGGGTGTGTCAGTGAACAATATGGCGGACGCTGGAGCAATCCACATCTGGTAATGTGGAAGTTATCGATTAAAAGACCTACGATTCATTTGTCGCTATAGATATATAACTAGAAGAACAATAAAGGTCAGCAAACGGTAGAACTATATGCAAAAAAAGCCAGTGTGTTTAACATTAATAAAAACATTAAAAATAATTGATGCGCATTCTTTATTCTTTATTTGTCATTAAGTAGAGTTAAAGGTGCCCTAGAATGTGAAATTGAATTTATTTTGGTATAGTTAAATAACAAGAGTTCAGTACATGGACATGACATACAGTGAGTCTCAAACACCATTGTTTTCTCCTTCTTACTTAAATCTCGTTTTTGAAAAACACCCCTGAAAAGGCGAATCTCCACATAATACAGACTGTGATGCAACAGTTGGGATCATTAATATGTAGGCCTCCAAAAATGTGCATATGCCAGCCCATGTTCAATGACAGGCGGAACTGCGCAGCCGAAGCATGGCAGTTTTTCAGTGTTTGGATGTACAAATGAACACAAAGGTATTTAGTTCCTTCATCCGAGCCTCTGAAGAAACAATGGGTTAATTTTATTTTCTCTGGAAATTTCCAAACATTTCACCAACGAGACTGTTTCCTCAGAGCTGGCCTCGCTACAAGCAACCAAGCAACACTTTCTGAATGTGTAATTGTTCAAGTTCAGACAGGTAATCTTTCTCTCAAAATTGTTCAATACTGTATTTACATCATCGTGTTTGCATTGGTGAAAGCATTAGAGAGAGTGCAGAAACTGCGTTTGCAATGATAAGATCTTCATTCTCGCGATCAACACACTGTCATCTGTTTGCTCAATGCTCATCACTGCAACATTTTATGTGATGGGAATAGAAATACTTTAAAAACATCTCAAGATTCGTTAATCTCGATAGCTGTAATAGTAAAAACGTATAGACCCATTTTACGCCAACGTCACAGTTACGTCACGGCGCTAGCTGGAGGCAAAACAAACGGAAAACTGGAGGCGGCCAATACAAACCAGCACAGATTCAGCTACATAATAAGGAGCTTAAATTGTTAATATTATTATTAAATGTCCTCTTGTTGTGTTGTTGGGTGCAAGAATCGATGAAAAATAAATATGCTGTATCTGGAATTTTTCTTTCTAGAAAATATTCACTTCATTGATATTGCACCGTAATGTCACTCTACATTGTCGTCTACTTGGCGCTGGCTAGGCAGAACTGCGGATCGTGCCACACGAGTCTTGTAACGTTACATGAGCATTCATCACATAGTTAGTTTCTCTTTACGCTCTGTTTCTCTATCTTCTCCGTCCGTTAAAATTAACTTTTGCAAATAACAATCGCGGTCCTGGACAGTGAGTGACCTTGCACATTAAGATAAAATCAGATTTTCTCCCGTCATTGTTAAAAAACAAGCGAACAAAACTTGCAAACTAGCGTTAGTGAAGCGGCCAGAGGGGTCGTTCTGCCTCCACCTAAGCTCCGCCCACATAAAAACGTCACCATGTTTACTAACTGAAAAGGGGTCTGTCGGTACACGATCCGCTCCACCTGCACGATCCGTTCTACGCATGCGTAGTAGACGCAGTAGAAAACGCACATGCGCGCAAATGATAATTCTGTTTTGCGACGCTGATTTTGATTTACGACACTGCACGATCTGTTCCCCGTCTGTTCCACGCAGAACTTCTTAAACCTTAGGTGTGTAGGCCTATGTGTGTGTCCTGAATAAATATTAATAAAAAGGAATAAAGTTCAAAAGTCGGACTGTAAGCGAATGAGGCATATTGCTATTATCACCTTTATTAAAATGGCTGTAATCTGTTACCACAATAGTAGCTGCTTGATCTGTTTAAAATGATTTACTTGATATGCCTACTAAGGTGTTAAATCAAAATTAAAATTAGTCTAATCCAGTAGCCTAATTCATTTTTTTCTATTTTTGATCTGAGCACACAATCAGAAAATCAGAAAACCCGTCATTATTGTTTGTTTGTTTGTTTTTTTCATTTTTTTTATTTTATTTTAGTTCAGGAAATAAATAATGCAAAAATCATATTCAACAGACAAAGAAACACCAGAACAACCATTTTTGTAGCAATTTTTAATGTCGTCTTTCGTTAAAGACAATGTTGCTTGACAAAAGATTGGATAGCCCACATGTGTGTTTTAGCAAGGCGGGATGTGTTGCAAGATGCCGCAATATATCGGGAGACTTGTGGGTCAGAGAGGATTTTGACCTCTTCTTTAAGTTTTGTTTTTTATAGCCTTTCTAAAATGTGAATTTCGTTTTGTATCAATTGTATCTTAATTTTAATAAATGTTTCATCAACCAATTGCCTGGATTTAATAAATAAGAAGCAAATATAGCAGACAAAATAACATGTGGAATGAGGAAAATAATCCCTCCAACGTTGTTTACAGAAGACAATAAGGAACATAATAGCCTATGCATTTCTGCCTAGACTATCTGCACTTACATGAATAAAGAACTACAAACAAGTCTGGGGAAACGTTATGGAGTAGCTATTTTAAACTGACAATGAAAATGACTTGGATAAGCATGTGCACACACAGAAGTGACAAGAGACCAGCGGTGGACAGTTAGTGAAGTACACGTTTTTGAGTATCCTTATTTAAGAGTAAAAATGTTCTCTCTCTCACTCACACACACACACACGCGCGCGCGCGGAACAGATCGTGCAGTGTCGTAAATCAAAATCAGCCGCAAAACAGAATGATCATTTGTGCGCATGCGTAGAACGGATCGTGCAGGTGGAACGGATCGTGTAATATCTGTAGTAAAAGTATTCGAGAGAGTTTCACATGTAATACGTAGCTATTTCATATGCAAGCATGTCAGCCAATCACAGCAGAGGCCGGTTACACACAGCAGACACGCCCCTTGAAACAGGGCTCAGGGCTAAAATCAGGCTAGGAAAAATGCCCTTTATTTCTAAATTATGACTATTTTTTTATCTAAAAAAACATACTAACATTATAAGGGCAACCCAGAAAACATTATACAATAAAAATAAAAACATTCTAGGGCACCACCTTTAAGAATTTCACAGAATGCATTGTAGAAAGGTATATGTGTCTTGCTCTGACTAAAGTGACTTAAACGCACATGATGGTGTAAATACAACTTCCCAACTTGTAAATATGAACTTGCTGGAGAACTTGAATGCACCATCAGTCAGCTACTTGTACGAGTGCTACTCGTCTCTCGCTTCACTCCGCCGACTTGTTATTTTTTTGTTCTTTTTCATACAATAGTAACTAGCAACATGTTTCACCTCACTTTTTACTTCAATAAAAAAATTTGCCTACTCTTCTGCTCAAAATACTGCCTTTTTTTTTTTTTTACTAAAAACAAAGCCACTTTATTTACATTTTGCCAAGGGTCAGATTGTGCTAAGCCTCAACATACTATGCTCAAATGGAAAAAGTACTGGTGTCTTGGGACTGTGAATGAGAATTCAAGGAGATATTCACTTCTTGTTGCTCTCTAGCGTGTGCCAACCTTCTCCCCCTGTTTCCAAAGTCTTTGGCACACTTCAATACATGCTGTCTGAAGGAGGAACCAACGAAAGTGTACAGAACAGGATTTAGACAGCAGTGTGTCAATGCCAGGCTCTCTGTGATCTGAGTAGCTCTATCCAGCCCTTTACTAACCCCACAGTGAGTAACAAACGTATACATGATGTCAACAGCCCGGCAAAACTTCACCACATTGTAGGGCAGCTGCGTGACCACAAAGACTCCCACCATCGCCAGAAGCACACGGATGGACCTCCACTTCCTCCACCTCCTCTCCTGAGGGAGCTTCAATAGGGCTCGGCCTACACAGGTGTAGCAGAACAACATCACTAACAAAGGTAGCAAGAAGCCTATCATGACCTCCACCACCTCCAAACTAGCTTTAGCCCTGAGTGCCATGTCTGACGGATACATTGCAATGCAGCTTTTTTTATGAGGAAGCTCCGTGACCGTTGAAAACACCAAATCAGGGACTCCAAGAAAAAATGCAACGGTCCAGACCACCAAACAGAGTTTTCCACAATGCTTCTTTTGAAAAGCGCACGCAAGGCCTCTGTTTCTGACTCCCGGCGTCAAAGCCAGGTACTGATCCACGCTGATGTGGGCCAGGAGCATCATGCTACAGGTGAAGTTGATGGTGTACAGGGCAGATACGAGTTTACAGACGGTGACCCCGAGCTTCCAGCCGTGGACGGCATCTGCAGCCCAGAAGGGCAACGTTAGGAGCAGCAAAAGGTCTGCCACAGCCAGGTGAAGTATAAACGTGTCAGTCATCGTTTTCAGTTGTTTGCAGTACGCGTACACAGCCACAATCAGAGCGTTCCCTGCTAAACCTAGCACTAGAGATAACCCGAAAACAGCTGGGAGGAAGATCCTCGCGAAGGTGCGCACGTCGCCCTTCTCACAGATGGCCTGATAATCATCATAGCTGAAGTTGGAGCTGTTGTATTCGTACTCCTGGTAGTCATAGTTATGTTCATCTGAGATCTCCATTCTTCCTCTGAAATTAAAAACAATGATTCGTTTGAAAGTTCTTAGTTTTTATGTGCAAAAAGACATAGCAATTATCAAGCAGATGTAGGCTAGTGTTGATGTTTCTTCCAGAAAAGCAGAGAAAAAGCATATGGCTACCAGACAGTTTTATTGCTGCAGGCGTGTAACAGCACCTTCATTCCTAACATTCCCACTCGGCTTTCATCAAGTGCCATTTTTCTATGCATGCTTAAAATCACAGATAAACTGAAACTAGAGGTGCATATTAGTTTTATGTGCAATCCAACGTGCTCAAAACAAGTTAGTTTCTCTTTAAACATCCCCCCTTCCATAGAAGGGGTGTTTTTAAATATATATGAAAAAGTGGAAATCATAACATCTTTGATTCTTTATATGTTCAAATTTTATTAAGCAAAAGTTCTGGAAACAAATGGTTTCACAAATTTTTGGCATTGTACTGTAAACTAGTCGAAGGCTATATCGTAAATGAGTTTTATTTCAATTAGGCTTGAACCCAAACATGTTATTTTCCGTAATTTGGAACATTAAACAACACTGATCTGATAAATGCTATAATTATGTAAATAAGTGCTATAAATATTTTCAAATAGCAGATTTGCACATTTTAATACAGTTCATGTCAATTTATCTTATTGTTCACACAATTGCATACTTTTTGTTCAAGACTTATCTCACAAACAGTGTGCGATTTCAGCAGCCAACATCTGGATCATATTAAACCTCTATCTAAAAACAAAAATAATTCTCTGAATCTGATAATACAATGTTTCTCTTACCTTGTAAGATTCTAGGCTTTGCCTGAAGGCTGAGTAGATTGTTTCTGTCTGCTCTTCCTGTGAGAACAGAGTGTGTTTACTGTGACTCATGCAGGCAGAGCTTTACTCCCACACCTCACCATACTGTGAACGTATCTGTTCTAATGTGCGTCTCCAGCAACTGTCCACTGACATGCCTTTAAATTTGTTTTAACATAAGCATCAGAGTGCATATGGCATAAATGTAATGCACAGTCACGGCATATTCATTTGAAACCTTGTTTCTTTGAATATGGTCATTTTCTTATGCATACACACTATAGCTTGGTCAGAACTATTTTTTTGTTGAGAAAATAGTGCCATTGACTTTTTTTTTGTAGTCTAACATCTGTTTATTGTGTATACCTGTGTAAGAGCAAGTTGTTGCTTTTGCATGGTTGCGTGTGGTTGCTTTTTTGGGTTCAGTGTGAAGGCAGTGGTACTTCATACTTACCTCATTGTGATTGCATACAAAATGTTTTTTTCCAAGCACATTTTAGAAGCCTAAATAGCAACAAAGTGAAATGCACAGGAAATAGTTTGGTGTTATTATCAAGGATTATGCAGATAAGGAAAAAGGGTGTTGCTTTTCTATTTAATTTGGACCGCCAATATGTTTTGACAAGTTCCTGGCAAGAAACATATTATTTTGCATGCTTCTGGCACATTTAATTGGCAGAAACACTCAAATACAAAAGAGGAGTGATAGTTATGCAGTTCACATATCACAGAATCCATTTACACACTAGCTTCTCAGACTATTTATGCTTGACAATATCAACATGTCATTCTTTTCATTCTTCACTACTCCCTTAAACCCCACAATACAGCCAAACCTTTATGGAAAGTTATACACCATAGCCATAGTGACATTTAAACACAAATTCTTTATTGTAATTAAGAGATAAAGATCAACAGACATCAAATAAACATTGTGAAAAGCCAAACTGGCTTGAGTGCTCAACTCTTGGGTAAATACTGCCGCCTAGGGATACCTTTTAGACTTGCAGAAATTGGAGAATCGACTTCAGATTATAGCTCAACCAAATATACTTGGAGAAAAAGAAGAAAGCTAAAGATAAATGATTACTTTCACAAGCATAACCTGAGGCTGAAACTCTCTTTATGAAACATGGTGTTGCTCTAAATATGCAATCCCTATTTTTCCTGATTCAGGGAACCTGTAAGGAGAGAACATCTGTTAAATCTAGTACCATTTTTTCATATTATGAATTATGTTACAATGTGTTACCTGGGAAGGAGCCTTGAATGTGTATAATGCTTTAATTTCCTGGCCAGGGTCTTTTTCCTCCAGCACCTTCATCCCTTTTGGCACGGGCAGTCTCCTGAGTTGGGCAAATGATAAGTTTAGTGTAAAGCAATTCAGTGTAAATCTTTAATATCATGTGTTAAAATGACACATTGACTGAGTAATCAGAGGATAGAGAATACCACGTGATGTTGCGGAGGTACATTTGCTAAAGGGGTGTTAAATCCTGAGGGGCGTTTTTTCTTGCTTTTGTTCTGCCTCTTGGTGCGATAAACCTTTAACTGAGTTAAAGAAATGAGTTAAGTGTAAAAACATATTTCTAGAATATAAAATCATTAAACTGGTGAAGCTTGAGTTGATAATGCTTTATAACTCAACCCCATTTACCTATAGTCTTTTTATAGAGGAGAGTGAATACCTCAGTATCGTCTTCTAAAAGGGTGAAAGCTCCTGCACGTGGCCTTTTTCTTCTTTTAAACTTGCCATCCTCCTTTAGATCATCAAAAAGTGAAAATATACATTTTATGGTAACATGTTTTACATGACCATGTCTGCATTGTGGAACAAGTATGGGGGCAGATATAGCTGCAGGTGAAATCTTTAAATGGTTATTTTGTAATACGGCATTTTAGTAGTCATCTAAGAGAGAGCTTGATTATGGCTTGATTATCATCCAAACCCTGTAGGGTTATTTCATTGTGAAACAAGCAGCAGCTGGAAAAATCATCTCACAAGTTGTGCAATAGCACAAGCTTTATTAGATCTGTACTTACACTTAATGGAACAACAACTTCTTTCTTTGCTGAATCTTCCTTCTCTGTGGAGACAGTCTGTCGCCGTACTCTGTTCATCTTTAAAAAATCGTTGTTAAAAGAGTAATTATGAAAAAAATAAATCAATATAATTTTGTTACCAGTCAGCATGGTTATTGTCTGTCATTACCGCAGTCATTTTTACCACAAAATATTTTCAACTGCTTAATTATGACTTTGAAGTATTTGAAGCATAATTGCTGAAGAAATTAGGTCATTGATGCATTCTATCACTTTGCAAAAAACAAAACAAATAATAATAATAATCATGAACTTGGCCTACATTTAGAAAAAATAAAAAAAATAAAATCTGTCAGCATTTACTCATCATTAACACAAAAGAAGATATTTTGAAGAATGTCAGTTACCAATTGATGGGAACATTTTTTTTTTAATCCTTTTTTTTTGTATTTTGCAGAAGAAAGAAACTCATACAGGTTTGGAACAACTTGAGGGCGAGTAAATGATGACAGAATTTGAATTTTTTGGGTGAACTGTACTTAAACGTCTTTTTAACCCCAGTGATTGACCTCAGTAAAGTACTGCCAGCAAAATGTATCCCTCACCTCAGGCTGATGAAGATCCGGCTCTTCAAAATTAACACCGAGTTGACTGCTGCTTTGATCTGTCTCGACTTCCCCATGAAGACTGGAGATGAGCAGGCTGAGACACAACAGCCCTAGCTGCACACTACCCTTCATCCTGCTGCTTTTTGCAGTCCAAGTGTACTTCATCTCTCCTTTATACTCACACAATCACTACCAGATGTCCAAAAAAGGGGCAGTAACATTTTCCCTGACAAAATGTTTTGAAATACACTTGCAGGTTTGAACAACAAAACACACTGCTTAGGCATGTAATAATCTTCTGTCTAATACTGGCACACAATATGATTTATTATGATGAGTGATTTGTGTGGCTGGGGGGCTATATATCTCTTAAGGCTGTGTTTTGTCATCCAACTTTCAGTCTTGCTATTGATTTATAACTTCATTGCAGGAAAATAGATGACGGAATACATTTTTTTCCTGAAACGAAAGAAAACCAATAAAGTAAAAAGTGATCTTGAAAAAAAGTAAGTCTCAGAATGGGTGGCGAGAAAGAGCAAGGAGGAGGAAAAACTCAGGGTTCTTAGCCCTTTATGTGCCATTGTTTTCAATCCAGCTGACTGAATCTACATGTGACCAAGCTTAAGTCTGAAAATGCTGGAATATTAACTTGCCTTACAGTCTGAATTTGCAGATCAGTGACATGGACATGAACTGTAACAAAACAGGACCATATACATCTCTGCTGAAACCAGTCTAAGATGGTTTGTTGGTTTTAGCTGGTTTAAGCTGGTCTCCTAGTGTGACCAAGTGACTGAAACTCATATAAAATTATCCAACATCTAACTGATGAATTAACGAACTGATCAAGACCAGAAAAGGAGCTTAGGCTGATTTTAGACTGCTTTAAACATCGATTAACTGTGATGACTTTAATAAGTGCAAAAATATTTTGATGTGTTAAACTGCCTGGGTGGGTCTCTAAATTGGTCATTTTTGTTTTGGTCAACCTTTTTATTACCAGGATAGCATCTTTTTTATATAAAATCTCTTTAAAAAGTGACAGCAAAGAAAGCAAGGCAACATACTAAGCTAAATGTCAAAACAAAACAATTTAAATAATATAAACCATGCACTATAATATGAATTATACAAATATAAATATAAAAATCTGTAAATCAAATCACGTAAAAAGATACATCAATTAGGCTAATCATATATAGGCTACTCATTATTGTTAATGGTAAAAATGTAGATTGTTTGGATTAATTCAAATCAGGCCTATTTTTAATTAATGTTACTAATCTTCTTACAACTAACAAACTATTCTCAATATGGTATCAGCGGCCGTTCAACACGTCCAAAAAAGTGGATTAGCAGCACTGTTGCAGCATCGCAGTCTCCTGGTTAACCGGAGGTCGGCAGATTTGAGGTCTCGTGGTCGTAATGGCATGAGACCACAGCAGGTACACGCGCCCGCTACGCACGCGCTCTGTTTCTGTGCCTTTTTACTTCAGACAATCTTGAATTACTTTTTTCAAACTTGTCAAAAGGTTAACTTCGAACATGCCCGAAAAACACCGAAAGCCGACCGTATTGATTTGAAGCGGTGTGCGGACATTGATAATGATTTGGTCTTCACATCTTGACAGCTTTGGCAGTCGCTGGTCGAAGAAAACTGACGTGCGACACTAAACAGACGCGACGGTAAGTTTCGCATCTAAACTAGTTCTTTCCAATATAGCCTACCGATTCTATGTACAGCCTATCCACTCCAGTATGTTTTATTTTATTCTAGGTAGATTTTATATAAATGTGCCTGTATGATTAGTCGCATTACAGCAAGTAAAGCCAGTAATAACTTTAAGCTGTCTCATGTAGGAATAGACCTGCATCAGAAAAGTGATTTGCTGTCCAAACTCAGCAGGAACAGCTTGTTGTGATCATATTATAGTCTCTGTTTCTTTCTGAGAGCTCGACGTCGACTTAAGCAGTCTCAAAGTCTGGTTTAAAGGGAGAGTTTACGCAGAAATTAAAATTCTGTCATATACTCACCCTCATGTTGTTCAGCACGTTGTATTTTCTTCTTCTGTGGAGCACAAAAGTAGATGATAAGCAGAATGACAGGTTCAGGCACCACCGCACCATTTTCTTTCAATGTGACTGAGGCTGAGGGTAAATGATGACAAACTGTCCCTTAATGCATTGACACTTTCTGACAGATGAATTGTAGTTATACTGTAGTTCATGGGCAAAAGCTTTGTGTTTACTTTCATTGTTGGCTCAGCAGATGGTTTCGAGGTTGCAGTGAAAGATCTGTTAGTTTTAGGCTACAGTGTGCCTACAAATAGGGTTTGTTTTTGTTTTTTTAAACTGTTGTGTTGGGGACACCTGTGTTATTTTAGTATTAATTACAGTATATGCTATTATCATATTCATTCATATTTTGAATGAGCATGTATTTCTGTATTTTCAGTTTTCATTATTTGAAACTTTTTCATTATTTTTATTTAAATATGTCTATTTAGGTTTCATTTTAGTACTTTAACTGCCATAGCAACTTTTCTCATTTTTAAGTTCGGGTTTTGCATTTAATATTTATATTTATTTCAGCTTTATTTAAATTAGCGAAAACAATTTTTAATAGTTTTAGTTTTAGTTAACAGTTAACAACACTGAGAAACACTAGCTTCCTTAAAATAGCTTCCATTTTGATTTTCTTAAACCCAGGCATGTGGTACCATTGAAAAGTTATTCTTTTTTTATGAAATGCCAGAATTATAACAGTGGTCTCAGATATAAAATTAAAGAACACAACCACAGCAGTGGATCAAATTTGCATTGTTGGGATCTTGAATCTCAGGTCCCTCACAAAATGTGTGCCTTATTTCAGCTGCAGGCTGATTTAACAACCTTATGCAAGAGCTTTTACTTTGGACTTTTACAATAGACTGTATTATGATGATTTCATTATGAAACAATTTTATAATTTAAATTGTTTTGTCTTTAGATTTGCATCCCAGCTGCAACTAAAGCTGCCACTATGAAGCATTAACCAATCCATGTTAAAGTATGAAATAAAAAATCTCATACATAAAACAATATCTGACATCTGTAAGTTTGTTTACAAACACATTAAGAAGCCAGTGACGCAGCTGCTTTTTTTATTTTTATTTTTTATTATTAATTGAATGACTCTTTTTGCTTCCATTACTGTCCTCAGCTAACAGTCGGGACAGGGCAGGTATCTTATTAGCTCTGTAGAGGTGAAGGATGGGGCGTAAACTGGATCTGTCTGGTCTGACGGATGTGGAGGCTGAGCATGTGATGCAGGTGGTGCAACGGGACATGCAGCTGCGCAAGACGGAGGAGACGCGGCTCATGTGAGTCTCATGCCCCCTTCTGCTCAGAACTTCTTTGGTTACATAATAATGTGTGTATAATGTGTATATAAAATAACAGTACACTACTTTTCAAAAAAAAAAAAAATTATAAGAAATTAACACTTTAATTCACCAAAGATGGATTCAATTCATCAAAAGTGTAAGAAAAGACTTACACCGAAATACACCAAATCAGCATATTAGAATGATTTCTAAAGAATCATGTTACACTGAAGACTGGAGTTATGGCTGTTGAAAATTCAGCTTTGCCACAGGAATAAATTAGAAATTTAACCATTTTAATAATATTTCACAGTATTACCGTTTTTACTGTATTTTTGATCCAACAAATGCAGCCTTGGTGAGCATAAGAGACTTCTTTCAGAAAAAAAAAAGTCCACTTTTCTAAATTTTTAAAAACCTATTTTAAACAATCTATTTTAACATTGTCTCCCTCGTGATGTCACCCAAATGGCATTCCAGTCATTGATAGAGAGCATGAGGAAGTTCCCATCATTCTTTATCATACTTTAAAACAAAATGACAGGAAGGGCCCTCCCTTCCCACTTTATCCGTGACTCACTTCCCTGAGCCCACCATGAACATGGTTTCAGCCTGAAGTGAATCTTATTCTGACCTTTAGATATAGATACAGTATAGAGGTTCAATCAATCAAGAGAGACAGATTCATGTTGTGTCTTGGTCATATGAGACCAATATTTCTACCTTCACAGGTATTTTCATTTTCTGAGTCCAAAATTGCATACTGGTACATTTAGTTTAAAACTTGCTTTGTGACCATTAAAGAAGTATGTATTATATAGTCTGAATGAAGTATGAATGAAATTCGGACATCCACCATGTTGCCACTGTCATGTGACCTACAGTTGGTATTTCCACTGCTATTCACAAATCCTCTCCTGTGACCTCATGGGATAGTATAGTGTCCAGTGGATACACACTAAAGAAACTCACCAGAAGTACTAGGTTGTGTGCGTACTTTTCTCATACTGTTTTATGATTACTATTAATTCAGACATACTACTTGGCTCACATACTGTTTTTACGCCTACTATATACTGTAGTATGAAAGCACTAGTAGGCATGCCTACTTTCCTACTTAAATGTTTTGTAAGTATATGCATATTATACTAGCTATACGTTCAGTATAGTGTCCCAAACAATGGAACATAACCCATTATCTTTATTTAGTGTGTTTAATGTATTTAGCCTGTAATCTCTGTTTGACTTTCTCTCTTCCCCTCTTTCCTCCATTGTTTTGTCTTTCTTTAAAAAAAGTATATGGCACATTGGCACAGAGAAGCACATTACTCATCACTGTACTTTGGGGTGATAAAAACACTTTGGTTAATGACTTTGTTTTGTACCAGTATTTTATCTGACCTGCAGACAAGCACTCTAGCCGGGCTAATCTCTCACTCTGTTGTTGGAAATGTTTGTTTGTTGGAACAGGAAGGAATAATTTGGAGAAAACAACAAACAATTCCTTTGTGTAGTTGATTTCATGCTTTTAGGCAGTTTAGATAAGAAAAGCAGAAACACACTGGCAGTATTTTATGTAGTCACAAATAAAGACTCCTCAAATTCTGATCACAAGTGCACACGGGAGACACATTTGAGATGCGTGTTATTAATGTATACCATATTGGTAGTCAGGTATTTTTTTAATAAATGCTTTTGAAGGTCAAATGAATTAAATATTGTTTTTATTTGAAGAAAACAGTTTTA
Organism: Semotilus atromaculatus; assembly: GCA_031834385.1. Classification (NCBI taxonomy): domain Eukaryota; kingdom Metazoa; phylum Chordata; class Actinopteri; order Cypriniformes; family Leuciscidae; genus Semotilus; species Semotilus atromaculatus. Next base: position 29,423,055 of record JAULUF010000044.1, on the reverse strand, counting down.
AAAACCTTAAACCATCTCATTTAATGCAGACAGCATTTTTTTCTTTTCCCAAGTGTGTTGTGCCTGCATGCATCTAGCTTTTCAATATCTTCTCTGACACCTGGTGAGCATCTCTGAATTTCAAACAGGACTGAGTGAGTTATCAGAGAATGGAAGAGCACAAAAACAAGATTTTTTAGAAAATACCCTCTGTATAGGTGGAGGAAAACTCGTGACCATATTTTAGTTTTCAGAAAAGAGGACGGGGGCGTGGTTCGGTAGGCATGGTTAAGGGGTGCAGCATAGACTGTAAAAAAATTAACCCCACAGCAAGACATTATAATTGTGAAATAAATCCCGAAAAATCACAAACACGACAGAGATGCCAAGTTTAGTGGCTGGAATTTATTTATTTTTACGGAGTCAGACAATTAGCTGAGGTAACGTGACGGCTAACAAACAACAGACAAATGGCTAATGATGACTTTTGACCACAGCGGCGGGAATCCACCTGTCACTCTGCGTTATGCAGAAATTTGAGGCTTAATATAATATAAACGGATGAGTTATAAAAAAATTCACCCCCTCACATTTGTCATGAAGGGCAAAATTAGCTGTATAGACCAAAACCACTTTAGACACCAGGCTGTAAACATATTTTTTTCTGCTATAAAGTCGGGCATTTTAACATGGGGGAGATGCAGATTTAACAAATATTTGCTGCCAGCTTCAAGCGGCCGCCAGTCGATGAATTGCAGTTTAATTCACTTCCGTGTTGGTTTCAAGAGAGAGAGACAGGGAGGTTGCCGCTTAGGGTGGAGGAGAGGCGTGGTTGGGAGGCGTGGCTGCTAAAATTCTGTGAATATAACGTCCGCCTACTTTTATTTGATTGGTCATTTCAAATATTCTGACATTGACGAGCAGTGACAGACCAATGAGGCTGAGATGAACACACACACACACACACACACACACACACACACACACTCTGTTTTCTGATGTGCTCTCTGCTTGGAGCCACTGCGGATTGAGGAACACGCTGATTATAACAAGACGGGGCGAAGCCGAAGCCAGTTTCATATGTTTTGTGTGCAAAGGCAAGTGCCAGTCAATTTAAAGTATATGCTTAATGAACCCATGAAAAACAGTAAAAACCAGACATTTTCATGAATTTATAAAACCCCGGACAGTTAGGCCTAAGGTCACCCTAGATTTGCTAAGCAACATGATTTGAAGTGTAGTATAAAAAAAAACTGGAAACCAATTAAATGCATTGACGAGGCATCATATATCTGTTCTTAAAATATTAAACATAACCAGAACAATTGTTAATTTTTAGTTTGTGTTTAATAGTGATAAAGACTAAGAGAATGTAACGAGGATGGAAGTGAATGAGCCGAGAATGTGTATCATGCACTGTATTATTGTCTCTTCATAATTTCTATTTTATATTTATTTTATATCTATTTTAATACACTTTCCAAAAGCCCCTTGGGACCTACTTAAATGAGCTCTGGGGTAGGCTATGTGAAGTCCTGGTTGGGAACCATAGATTTAAATCAGCTTTTGGAAACCATCTAGAGAGACCCTAGAGTCCTCCATCTATCCATGCACTCATCCATGTCTTTCCAGTTCATTAAATCAAATATTTCAAACAGATGGCAGATTCTGATATTTTTGTGATTACATGATGGAACTGCACACAGAACATTCTGTTTCGGCACAGGCAGTTTGGCTTGTAGGACACTGGGTCATTTTGATCTAATCTCAGCATAGCCTTTGAAAAAAAAACATAGAAAACAACAAAAATACATTTTAATGTAAAAAAAACAACAAAACATCTATGTTATGGCAAAACATACTGAAATTAGTGAATTTAGACATCACAACAATATATTGTTGCAAAAATGTATTGTGTATATATATATATATATATATATATATGACCTGTCATTAATAATAGATGCTGCTCTGACAGATGACTTAGTATAACATGGATTCAGTTTCCCCCTGTTCTTCACACCTGCGCCCAGGCTGGCTATCTGGCATGGGTCACTTAGTAGAAATTCTCTTGGATCTGCACCTACTGGCACAGGACACCTCTGTTGTTTTTTGCCAACGGTTTGCTTTGTAAACAACAGACCATGTTTCTGAGAACTCGGTGGAAATGGCCTGCCGAGTATCCAATTATAAGTTCAGTGGAAAGACCCCTGATGGGGTATCATCATACAGTAGTACATGATTGTAGGAACATGAAATAGATCCTGCTCCATCTGTAAGAATTTTAGCTATTTATCTTTTGTGCTTTCCTTCTGTTACTTTAAATTCATCTTGCCACTGATTGAGTCAAGACAAACTGGTGGAAGGCTGTTTGTAATCACATTTAGAGATTAATCTACAAACTAGATGCATCTTGGATTAAGTGCAAGAGTTGTTTTTTACAAGCATATGCATGCACAAAATGTTCTCAAAGGGATGTTTTGGCACAAATATGTTTCCAAACTATTGTTATGTGCACACATACAAAAATGTATTGTCATAAATGAATGCCGAGTGAGCCCACAGTCTCAAGACTAGTATCCCTGTGAAGGATTACACTAATCTGCAGAGATTTTCCTCAATTCCCGTCTCTTAGTATTCACTGGAGCCGATCTGTTCATGCATTGGCATTGTTTGGAGAGACAAGTAAATGCCACACCTCAAGCAGAGGTTTTCAATACAATGCATCCTTTCTAATTTTTCATCCCTCTGCTCCTTCTGTCAGCTCCTCTCTCTGTGAGTCATAGGTTTGCTTTTAGAATAAAATGTATCATCATGACATATTATTTAAAAAAATTTTTTTAATTTAATATTACATTTTTTATATATATTTAAAAAAAACATTCCCTTTTGTTCACATATGTCTTACTATACAGAGAGAAGAATAAAATTCACAATATTCATAAAAGTTATCTTATAATCTTATGAATCTTATTATTGCAGTATATTTTGTATTACTTTTTTTCTGTATTCACACTTGTGAACCGCAGGAAAGGCCATGATGATATTCAGATCAGCCACACAGTCATGATGATATTTAGGCCAGTATGATATTGTTGTTAGAGACCACTTTGATGAACTTCGTAAATACTAAGTAACTTAGAAATTTAGACACAGTATTGCCAGTTACTTTGTGTAATTTTGCGGTACCGCTCCAACCGAAGTCAAAGCAGAATTAACTGTTGCACATCTTTGAGCAGCACTGAATGAATCAGTATTCTTGAAATGATCGAATCTGATGAGTGAATGATTCAAAGACTCATTCATAAAGACTTAAAGTCACTTAAAAATCCACACCAGTAATATACAGACAGGCCTTATATGTATGTATTTATGTGTGTGTGTGTGTGTGCATGTATGTATGTATGTATATATATATATAAGCTGAATATACTGTAATGTATGTATAATACTGTATGATGAATTAATATCCTAAAAGCACATCTGTTTAATTGAGCATCATAAATCTAATGGACCTAATCCAAACAAAGTGTGTATGTGCTGGTTGGCTGCAAATAGTATTCTACTAAATAGTATTGGGTCTCTTGTCTCTTCGCTAAATGTCAGAGCAATTTTGCAGAATTGCTCTCATCTCTGGAGGCTGCAGTACGGCTGGAAATCCAGACAGATTTAAGACGTTGAAGGACAAATGTAGTGCATCTGTCAACACGCAGATGTCATGTGAACATGATCCACTTATAGGGCACTACAGCCTGCCTTACATAGAGATTAATTATGAATGGTTTTTAATGTGACCTGCTTAAACTCTGGACAAATATACATCAGCTTATGTATCATTTTTATAGAGTCGCATACTTTAAATCACATATGTTTTCTTTTTTATACTCTTTATACTCTCTCTCTCTCTCTCTCTCTCTCTCTCTCTCTCTCTCTCTCTCTCTCTCTCTCTCTCTCTCTCTCTCTCTCTCTCTCTCTCTCTCTCTCCAGTGAAATGAAGAAGGTGCTGGTTGAGGAGGGCAGTCGGTCTGTTCTGCTGTCACGGCAGCACAGGTTTAATGAGCGCTGCTGCATCCGCTGCTGTTCTCCCTTCACCTTCCTGCTCAACCCCAAGCGTTCCTGCCTGGACTGTTGCTACAACGTCTGCAAGGGATGCTGCACCTACAGTAAGAAGGACAAAAACTGGCTGTGCTCCGCCTGCCAGAAGACCAGGTCAGTATTGTCGTGCTAACAAGAGCTGTTGTGGTTTGAAGATAGAGTGAGAGCAAGCTCTGACAGGGGGCTTAAGTGGGAGAAATCTGCAGGTTGAAGGCTCATGATGTTTCTGTTAGTGGTTGGTATTAGGGGTTAAAACTAGGGATGAATGATATAGTGAAACGTATTGGTTATTGGTTGATATTACAGATTGTTGTATTTTTGTTTAATTGTGCATGCTCATTTCTACAGGATTTTTACATTTATATTACCTTTGCCATCATATAATGCTCACTTAAAGCAAATCTTTAAAAACACTAACAATTTAATAACATAAGAGCTAAATATAAACTTTATATTTTATATCTTAATCTTTATAATGCTGTGATGCCTAAATTCACTTGTAACATTAACTGTAAGTACAGTTTAAGTTTAATTACAGTAACATTTTAGTTTAGTTTAATATTTAGACAAAATAATATAGCTTATCAGCCAGATTAATGTTTGTGTATTCCTAGTAAACACTGAAGACTGAAATCTGGTTTCCTTATACAGTATATGGGTTTTGGTTTATTTACGCATTTAAAATCAACTAATTTGCATGATGTAGTAAAGTGCACAGTTATTCTAAATCAGTCTAAACTAGACCTATTGTAATTGAATAGAGCTCAATTATTTTCCACTGAAACAACAAAAACAACATCCTGAAGAGTTCAGGACTAGTTCTTCTGTGAATGGACAGTTTTAATGTGAAAATGTGTTTATAACAGGGCACTTCCATTAAGGGGTTCAGACAACATTGCCCCTCTACAGTCATCAAAATAATTATGTATAATGCAAGTATACAGCATGACATGATATGCACTCAGAAGCCTTTGTAAATGTCACAGAGTGCTGTTGGTCACAATACTACTTAAAGACAGAAACTATTTTTGTGCTTCTTATGCTTGCTGCTTAAAAATGTCACTGCTCTATGTATTCACATCACATAGAAACACCATACAAAGACAGAGAGTCACCATTAAACACTCTGCTTCCACTGGTTAGCAAAATCAATTTGAACCTAAATTGTAGGAATGTATTTGTCCTTCAGAGTGCATCTCTGTTTCTATGTGATGTGAATACATAGTGCTGTGACATTTTTAATTAAACCCAAGAGCTTTACAAGCTTTTGTCCTACAAAAATCTTTCAGTTCTATATGTAACATCATTTTTATTTATTTTTAAAAGGCTTGTTTCTTCTCTTTATCACCTATACATACACACTCACACTTGAACAGAAATTATGTCCATCAGTGGAATTGAATTTTGATACTAAACACATCCACCCTAGATTTATCTCCTCCGTTGTCACGTAATAAAACTGATGCTTATTCCAGTTTTCATTTCAAATATCAGTGTGTTAAAACATTACTGAATGGAAGCAGACAATTTAGATTTTTGCTATGTTTATAGACAGACCGTTATATACAGTATGCAGTAACCTATATACAGTATATGTTGCTTACTTTGTAAGGTCAATTACATAAATGCATTAACATGTAATTTGCATTAACAGAATAAAATGCCTTTTTCTTTTTTCTGGGAAAAATATAATTTGTCCTCAAGGGGTATCTGGAGTCTATACATAATGGTGAAAGGACGTAGCATGCTATTTTAAGCATGAAAACAACACCGTGTTGTCTTTGCTAACCTCTCATATTTCTCTGCATATTTGAAACAAAAAAAACAGATTTTATTTTTTAATTTCCTGCTTTTAGTTTTTTTTTTTAATGAATCAATATTTTAAACTCTGAAGCAGTCTTTTTAACAACATTTCTTACTGTGTATACCAACTAAACAATAATCTTTTATGTCCCCAGCAGGCAATTCCTCTAAAAATTCTAATTTTAATTCAGATTATTGTTGGACTTCTGCTTTCAGTGGCATGGCAACATTGAGCTATTTGTCTTTCGGGCAGTCTGTACTTTGTATACTAGTATAATCACAGTCTTAAAAGGATACTACAGGATTTAGCATTAAGCTTTGTATTAGTAGAAACCTGTAGTATTTTCAAATTAACGTGCTTTCCACCCTCATATCTGAGACGAGAGATTTATGTATTTTTAGTCTGGAAAAAATCTTCAGATGACGCAAAAATCATTATTTTGCGTCATCTGAGGATTTCTTGGCCAGAGGCTAAAGACTACAGCCAGTAGTAGGGGTTGTCCCGCATATTCTCAACCCGCCCATAGAGGGTGGGATCTCACTCACAGAAAGTACACATAGTGTCAGACTTCTTTTTTTTGGAAGCTAAGCTAGCAGGCTCTTGTTCTGTGGAGAAAGCTGAGTAGTAGGAGAAAGCTGAGTAGTAGGGGTTGGTTACCATCCTCTTTTTCCCATACATGTCCGGCCGTCGAGATCGTCCAAAATGTCCGGGATTCAGCTTTTGCTTTCTGCAGTCGCCATTTATTGTTTACATGCACACCTTTTGTTTCAATCTAACTGAATTAATTCCGATTGGTGAATCTGAAGTGATCGGTTGATGTGCGTTTTAACATTGCTAAGAAAATTCCTGCTCCTCCGTGAGAGATACGAGACCGGTGCATCACAGGTGTCGCTCATCAGTAATCACGCCACCAGCCTCACGCCGCTCTCCCACAGCCCTCAGTCTCATCCTGCTCGCCACAGTAAAAATAATGAATGGCGACTGTAGAAAGCAAAAGCCGAATCCCAGGCAGACTCATCACGGAGACTCACTAGTAACCTAGACTTGTTGTTTAACTATTGCGCTCTGTTACCGGTAGGCGTGGCCTACTAGGGCAGCGAAGCAAGTGCATTCTGGGAGTTGTTGTCTTTCATCCACATAAGCCAAAAATAAATTTTCTGGATTTTCTTAGTCTAGAAAGCTCCAAATTCAAAAATAATTTCACATTTCTTCTACATAAATGACCCATTTTAAATACACATTAATCTTTCCGGAGGTGAAGTATCCCTTCAACAGCAAACAAGGTCTTTGATATTGAGCATGCTCAAAAGTGTCTATGTATTATTTGTATGCGCTTGTTGATTATAGGACCTTGTGTCTATGATTATAGGACAAATGTCATACTCTGCATAATTACAACTTACTGTACTTATATTGTCAAAGGTTTTAATCAGTGTAAAGTAAACAAAATCTCAGGAATGCTCTTAAATAAGCACGATAATGTGGCTTTGTTTGTGTATTTTCAGGCTACTGAAGACCCAGTCACTGGAATGGTTCTACAATAATGTGAGAAGGCGTTTTAAAAGGTTTGGCAGTGCTAAAGTGTTAAAGAACCTCTACAGGAGGCATGCGGCTGAGCGTGGAGTGCTAGCAGAGCCTACAGGTACTCGCCATCTGGACTTTTGTATGACCTTCCTCTAAAATAAAGGATGTTTTCACACTATGACATTTTATAATATATTTTGGTATATAGTTGCTATGTTTTGGATTTAAAAGAGCTGTTTACATGTTGCATATTTGTAAGAGTTTCTCCATTTCAAATACCATATGGATCCGGAGGATATTTCAGTTTTGGATTGTCCTTCAAGCTCTAGCATTGTCTTTTACACTGTTCATGTTTGCATCTATTAGCACTAATTCATAAGGGTTAAGGATAGAGCAGGCAGGAATACGATAATCTGATTTACCTCCTCTGTCTCTGATTTAGCAGCTGCAGGATTTAAAAAAAAAAAATTCTGATTAGGGAGGAAAGGTAACTGTACAGTTTGATATGACCTGATGGATTCCTGTCCAATTGTATTCCTAACATTTAAATAGTGAATACAAATTGCATATGCATATTTGGTCCCACTTTATATTAAGTGGCTTTAAGTACTATGTACTTACATAGAAAAATAAGTACAATGTACTTATTGTGTTCAGGTTGTATTGTAAAACAATTTTGCTGCTATTGAGATGTGATACGGGTAAGATTAGGGACAGGTGTGCTGGTATGGGTCGATTTAAGGGTAGGTTAAGGTGTAAGTGAAGGGACAACTGTGTAATTACAAATGTAATTACATCAAGTAATTACAGTTGTAATTACATGCGGGTATTTTCAAAATATAAGTACAATGTAAAAACATGTATGTACATAATAAGTCCATTGTATCAAAGTAGTAACTTCAATGTAAGTACACAGTACTTAAAGCCACTTAATATAAAGTGGGACCGCATATTTACATTAATTAGTACTCACTTAATCAGATAAATCATTTAATCACTTTCCTAAATTAAAAAATGTAGTGGAGCACAGAAAGAAATGAATCAGAAATTAAACATTAATTTTATTGAAAAATCAATGCAACAGACTTGACTATTATTTTAATAATAGTAAAACACACTGTAAAAATATTAGGCTCATCCATTCATCTCAGCCTGCACAATATATAGTTTCTCTTCAGTCGGCCAGTCACCACCTCGTCGAGACAGACGAATAGGAATCTCGCTAGAGAGGCCAATTTTTTTCGATTGAAACTAAACAAGCCAATGCACATTGGCGTGCAATCATTTGCATTTGTATTTAACGCAGCTGGTGTGATCGCACTCTAGCTTTTTGCTTCGGAGCCAAGCACTTCGTATGCTGACTACACAGAGTGAATCTGCAAGCCTCTTCTGGACCTCTCCACTTTGGTGCGGGCGTGACAACACAGCAGCGCGAGTGGTCTTCTCTTCTCTCTTTTTTGTTTTTTGTTTAAAAAAACTGAGCAAAAAAGCTGTTTTCACAGCTGGTAAGGTGCATGGTGAGAGTGCTCACCATGGTAAGACCGAGGCAGCGTTCGTGGATGAGTCATGTACCCATTGTGGAAAGATGACGATCTCGGAGCTGCGGTCGAGACTCTCGTTCCTGCAAAGGGGAGGAGTCCCCGTGCCTTGTTCCAATCCTCCTCAGAGGGTTGCTTCAGGCAGTGACCCGGGTGACCTGAGAATTATGGTGAGCGCGCTTCCTTCGGGGAACCAACCCCCTAGGAAGCCTCACCTCTCTCACGCTCCACAGCCAGTTGAGCCACCAAAGGAACGTGCTGGACCATCCTCGAGGTGTGTACTAGTCGTTTCCTTTGGTGCTCCCCGCGACAATCAGATGTCGATCGCTGCATTGGAGGGTGGGTTATACCTCTCCGCGGACGATGACTCTGCGCCGCTGCCTCCTTCGGGTGTGCCAGCGGTACCCGAGTCGGACCCGGAGATGATGGCCATGCTTTCCCAGGCCGCCAACAGGATTGGGCTCGTGTGGAACTCTCCACCATGTCCTGAGCCCTCGAGGCTGGATGATTAGTATCTCTGGGTGGCGCATGCTGATTCTCAGCAACCCACCCCAGTGCCTTTCTTCTTGGAAGTGTATGAGGAGCTCACAGGGACGTGGATGGCACCTTTTACTGCCAGAAACCGTCTCAGTGGCTCCTCCTCCCTCACGACCTTTGATGGCGGGGCAGCTAAGGAATACATGCGTATCTCGCCAGTGGAGCGGGCCGTTGCTATGCAACTTTGCCCTAACTCAACTTGGTGCGGAGAACTGTGTCTTCCTTCCCTGGGCCTGTAGGTACTCGTTTGACCTATCCGGCAAGCCTTACAAGGCCTGTGGGGAAGCTGCCTTTGCCATGCACGCTATGGCATTGTTGCATGTCCATCAGGCCAAGGCACTGAAGGACCTGCACGAGGGTGTTCATGACCCACAAGTTCTCCAGGAACTTCGTACCGCAACGGACCTCGCGCTTCGTGCGACGAAGGTCACCGCGCGGTCAGTGGGTCGTGCGATGTCCATCTTTGTGATCCAGGAGCGCCATCTCTGGCTGTGTCTGGCCGATATGAGGGAGACCGACAAGCTCCAGTTCCTCAATTCCCCCGTGTCCCAGACCGGCCTTTTTGCCAAAGAGGTCGAGAACAACGCCCAACAGTTCTCGGCTGTACAGAAGCAGACTAAGGCCATCAAGCACATCGTGCCTCGGTGGTTAAAAGCTACTGTTCAAAATGCTCACGCAAAGACGCATTTTCGAATGCATCCGTCCCCGAGATTGGTTTACAGCTATCAACCTGAAGGACACATACTTTCATGTCTCGATTCCTTCTCAACACAGGCCATTTCTGCGCTTTGCGTTTGAGGGTCGAGCATATCAGCACAAAGTCCTACCCTTCGGGCTGTCCCTGTCCCCCCATGTCTTCACGAAAGTCACGGAGGGGACCTTTGTTCCCATGAGAGAACAGGGCGTTCGCATCCTCAAATATCTCGACGACTGGCTCATACTAGCACACTCTGGAGATCAGCTATGCAAACACAAGGACCTGGTGCTCAGGCACTTCAGCCAGTGGTGTGGACGGACCCCTAACTGCATTGGCACATCAATTGCCTCGAGTTGCTAGCAGTACATCTTGCTCTGAGCCGCTTGAAAATGCTGCTACAGGGCAGGGACGTGCTGGTCCGTACGGACAACACTGCGACCGTTGCTTACATCAACCGACAAGGTGGCCTACACTACCGTCGCATGTCGCAACTCGCCCGCCATCTCCTCCTCTGGAGTCAGAAGCATCTGAGGTCGCTTCAAGCCATGTATGTCCCTGGCGTGCTCAACCGTGTGGCCGACGAGCTATCATGAGCTGTGCTCCCGGGAGAATGGCGACTCCACCCCCAGGCGGTTCAGCTGATCTGGAGAGAGTTCAGGGAGGCTCAGGTAGACCTGTTTGCCTACTCGGAGCACTCCCACTTACAGCTGTTTTACTCCCTGACCAAGGGAACACTCGGCACGGATGTACTGGCACACAGCTGGCCCCCGGGCCTCTGCAAATATGCATTTCCCCCAGTGAGCCTACTTGCGCAAACACTGTGCAAAGTCAGGGAGGACGAGGAGCAGGTCCTTCTGGTGGCTGCCTATTGGCCCACCCGGACTTGGTTCCCAGAACTCATGCTCCTCGTGGCAGTCCCTCCCTGGCCCATTCCTCTGAGGAAAGATCTTCTGACTTAGAGATGAGTCACCCTATGGCACCCTCATCCAGACCTCTGGAAACTCCATGTCTGGTCCCTGGACGGGACGCGGAGGTTCTAGGTGACTTACCCCCAGAGGTACTTAACACCATCACTTCAGTACGGGTGCCGTCCACGAGACGTGTTTACGCCCTGAAGTAGAACCTGTTCGTCGAGTGGTGTTCTCGCCAAGAAGATCCCCGAAGATGTTAAATAGGGTCTGTGCTTTCCTTCTTGCTGCAAGGGTTGGAGCGAAGGCTATCTCCACCCTACACCCTCAAAGTACATGCTGCCGTTATTTCAGCTTATCACAACCACATAGATGGCAAAACATTTGGAAAGCGCGACCTGGTCATCAGGTTCCTTAGGGGGGCAAGACGATTAAATCCTCCTCAACCCCCCTCCATACCCTCTTAGGACCTTTCCTTGGAGCTTCGAGCACTTCAGGATGCTCCCTTTAAGCCTCTGCAGTCAGTAGACCTAAAGCTTCTTTCCATGAAGACTCTGTTGCTGATTGCACTGGCCTCTGTCAAGAGGTTAGGGGACCTGCAGGCATTTTCGGATCGACAAGTCGTGCCTAGAGTTCGGGCCGGGTGACAACCATGTAGTACTAAGACCCTGGCCTGACTACGTGTCCAAGGTTCCTAACACTTCCTTCAGGGACCAGGTAGTGAACCTGCAAGCGCTGCCTTTGGAGGAGGCAGACCCAGCCCTGGCTTTGCTCTGTCCCATTCGTGCTCTGCATATGTACGTGGACAGAACTCAAAGTGTCAGGACCTCAGACCAGCTCTTTGTCTGTTACGGAGGCCAGCAGAAGGGAAAAGCTGTCTTCAAGCAGAGGATGGCCCACTGGATAGTGGATGCCATCGCCTTGGCTTACCGAGCACAAGGCGTGCCCTACCCGCTCAGGTTGCATGCACACTCCACGGGAGGCGTTGCATCCTCCTGGGCGCTGGCACGTGACTCCTCGCTAACAGATATCGGTAGAACTGCAGGCTGAACGACACCTGATACGCTTCCTCCTATCGTCCTTCCAGGCAAGAATGCGTAGAGGCTTGCACAGGGTGCTTGATGGGGTGCAGCAGTAGGGATTTGGTAGGGATTCCTATTCGTCGGACGCCTCGTCCCGTCGCCACATCTGTACCTTTTTCAGGCTTGGCTCCTCAGCAAAAAACTAGAGTGCAATCACACCAGCTGCGTTAAATACCCTCGCTGCGAGGCCGCGCAGCTGATGCATATGATTGCACGCCAATGTGCATTGGCTTGATTAGTTTCACTCGAAGTAGATTGGCCTCTCTAGCGAGATTCCTATTCGTCAGTCTCGACGAGGCGTCGACTGACCGACTGAAGAGGACCGAGGGTTACCATATGTAACCAAGACGTTATCTACAATATACAGTTGTCATTTTTAAAAGTGGTAAAAAAAATATTCTACTGGAAAATATACTGTGAAAGTACAGCAACTAATAGCCAGAAATATACTACAGTACACCTTTGTTTGGAAGTTTAAAAAAAATCTCAAAGGTTATTTTCCACACCAGCTCGAAGGCTCCTTTGCTTGTGTTTGTGGGCACAATGAGTTATGATCTGTGCTCAGCCTCCGTTTCAGTTTTGCTGTGGTCTGTGAACAAAAAATGTCTTCTCCATTAAGAGAAAGGCAGTTAAACGCAAGGCCAATGGCACATTAACAATGGATGACCACGACTGTGGTTGTTTGTCACCTCAGCAGACCCCTGTAACCTCTGAGGAAGAATAGCTCTCTGTGGAAGAGAGAAAAAAGCATAGCAGTGACAATGAAAAATAAAGAGCTGCGGCCACAAAACTCTCTGCACTATGTGGTCAGGCCTTAAAAATTTGATGCAGAGCTAGAAAGATAATCTGTTTGAGTTTAACGTCGGACAAGTGCTAAGAATGGAGCAATAAGCTTATAGCATTATAGGATAGGTTTTTAAGCTGCAACATCAGTCTTCAGCTTTATCTCATAGAAAAAGCTAGATTTATAACATTACTTTGATTGCTCTCCGCAGTAGAGAGTAGGCGTAAACATTGGCTCATTGTAAAGGGGTAGCAGGTGACTTCAGAGGCCGTTTGACCTTCACCGGATCAAGGGAAGCACTTTACAGGGCTCTATGTGTAGCTGAGGCCATATTGATATGTCAGTAGTTACCCATCAAATGATTTGTCATCCGACTGCTCTCTGAGACTGAGACAGTGTCTGTCAGAGAGAGAGAAACGTGTCGACTGCGCTATTAAATCATGTGTCGCAGCTGGAAGTGCTGTTGAATCTCTCAGGAAGCGCTTGTTAACAACAAGAACAACAACAGAAATGTGTAATGCAAATGGTTATACTTAATTTTTCCTTTTTCATATTGAGCCAATCTCTATATTCCACTTTTGTCCTAGCTTATCAATATTGAGAATATTATTTTACTAATGGGAAAAAAGTGTTTTAGGAAAAACTAGTTTTGTTCTATTTCATTAAAGTCCCTGTAAAGGCAATTTAAAAAAAAAATTCTAAACACATTATAAATGTCAGAAATGTATTGCTAAAACATATTACAAAGACTGTGAACTGTGAAGTACTGAATTGTGGAGTTAGACCGTTAAACAGTTTTTCACCATTGCAATTTTATGGATTTTTTGGGCGGGGTCAAAAGGGGGCTCGATGACGCACTGGAGTCCCCTGAGCTCCTGGACACGCCCCTACTTGATGACGCACTGGAGCCGCTGAGGCTGGCCGCTCCCCTAACAATATAAATAGAGCACATTCGCATCAGTTTGGTGCTCAATCGCGAGTTACTGTCAGTACTATTATTAGTTACTACAGCCTACAGTTTGCTAGTTAGCTATGCCTTCGTCACGGAAATGCGTAATACCTGGATGCGATCATGTACAAAACAGATCGGTGTCCTTATTTAAATTTCCTAAAAACGATGACATCAAGAAGAGGTGGATTAATTTTGTGAAGAGCCACCTTGATGGAGAGCTGAGGATCACCGCCAAAACCCGCCTCTGTAGTGATCATTTTACTAGGGATAGTTTTATAAATTTTCGTCGGAGACAACTGGGATTAACTGATAATCCGCTGTTACTGGTGAAAGGGGCCACACGACTATCTCCCGCCTCGGCCTTCATCCTCCCGTCGCGCAGACAACTGGTGCCATCATCTGCAGTGCGTGCCCACCAATGATTGTAAGTTGCCTTGTGTGCTTATATGTTATAATTATAGTAGGTAGTCCACAGTCACTGCTAAATTCTGCAACCGTCTAACGTGATTTCGCTTTCCGCGAGTGGGCGTGGTTTCAGCGCAGCCAGCGGACACGCCCCCAGCGTTTGAGAGCAGAGATTACTGCTCATTTTTTCAAGATTTTGATAGCTTATTTTATGTACTTGCTGGCTTTTTTTATAGTTCAAATTTGGCTGGGTGGCTAATAACACAATTTTCTGTGATATGACAAACTCAGAACACATACTTAATTTTGACTTTACAGGGACTTTAAAGATTGATGCCTTCAGAAATTGAGGCTCCAGGCTCTTGCTCCAGTCTTCATTGAATGCAACATATTTTCTAAATGTATACGTCCTCTCCAACTGAAAATTGATCAATTATAAGTCATTAAAGTTTTTTTGATGAAATGAGCTGTTTTTATTGCACCAACAGTGGGGAGCACTTATGAGGAGAGCATCTGCAATGATAGTAGCGTGTATGAGAGTGACTCCACATTCTACAGACAAAGTGAAGGTTTGTGATCAAATATATCCTATTTAGATATGAATGGTTTGTTATATCAATAGTTTTGTTTTTATTAGTTTCATTTAGTGAATATTTGAAAACACTTCACTGCAACTACTATATGGCAGCAATTTTCTATCTGTAAAGGCTTTAATTATTATGTCTCTCTCCAGAGCACAGCATGGAGGAGACTATTAGCGTGGCAATGCGTGTGGCAGAAGAGGCCATAGATGAAGCCATTGCTAAGGCTGAGAGCCAGACTGGCAGTCAAGTAAGACTTTTCCTATATAAGATCATTAATTCGTTCTTTCATTCATTCATTCATTCATTCATTCATTCATTCATTCATTCTTGATAAATTGGCATGTTTGACATTTTGTTTTGTAGGAGAAGCAGAACGAAGCTCATTATCTGCGAGAGAACAGAGCAGAGCTGATAGAGGAACTGGCCAAAACAATAGTACAGAAAGTGAGTAACACATGACAGCAATGACTTTTCATGAGGGTAGAGTTTTACATTGTCCACAATTCAGTGTGCAGTGATTAATTAACAAAATTAATACTTCAGCAAGGATGCATCAAATTGATCAAAAGTGACAGTAAATACATTTATAATGTTAGGATTTCTATTTCAAATAAATGCAGTTCTGTCCTGACAACTCTCGGAGTGTTTGTCATGGTAATGGCTATGACAGTTTTGATAGATTTGGTCTTGGTGGTCTTAAATAGATCTGATATGCTGCTGCTGCTGCTGTTATTGCTGCTGCTGCTGCAGAGCAAGTACGGGACGTGCTATTGCCAATACATACACGACACTCAGCTGTAAGCAAGGCCTTTTAGCCTGCGCCATCTAGAGTTTCATGACAGAACTTTGTATTTCTTTTTAACTTTCCATTAATAAAATATTCCTGAAAAAAAGGATCATGCTTTCCACAAAAATATTAAGCAACTGTTTTCAGCATTGATAATAATTAGAAACGTTTCTTAACCACCAAATCAGCACATTATTTCTGAAGGATCATGTGACTGGAAGACTGGATTACTGATTGCTGAAAATTCAGCTTCCCATCAAAGGAATAAATTAGATTTTAGAATATTAAATTAGTTATTTTAAATTATAATATTTCACAATAGCACTTTTTTTTTATCAAATAAAGCCTTGGTGAGCATATTTTGAGGCACAATTATGTATTATTTATTTTTATTTAATTATTTCAATACATCGTTTTGTTAATTTAAATGCATCATGATCTGGGTATCTGTATATATTCACACTCTTGATTTGACATCAAAGAGATGAAGAATTTTATTATTTTAACTATGTTGTGTTGATATAGTTTTATTATATAGTTAAATTATAAGTTATAATTATTACTTACTATATGTCAATTAAAATTATTATATACATTTTAAATGATCATATTATTATTTAACAGTATTGACAAAATAGCCTTGGATGCTGACATGGCATGAAATAAAATGATCTGAATCTGAATCTGAACAGTATTGACAATGTTTGCATAAACTGATTATTTTGGAATATTTAAACAACAGATTGTCCACCGGAGGATGGATCCGTCTGAGATTCAGTCTGGATGTAATCTGGACCTGTTGCCTGGCCAGAACAATGATGGGACCTCTCCTGATCAAACCCAGAGTGCCTTCGATGCTTATCTCTGGGTACACTGGCCTTTTTTTTTTTTTTTTTTGTCGAAGACTCAATCACTTGCAAGTTTGGCCAATTTTGAGATGCACTATTGAATGCACTGACTGACTCTGTAATGCTTTTGTATTGCTCTTTTCCTTCTCCTTTCCCCACAGAGATCTTACTCAGCTTTCTGTCTCTTGACGGATGAGAAAACAGACCAGCATGCTAATACTGGGTCAAGGCCTTCAGCTTCTAAAAGTCATGCTCTGGAAATGAAGAAAGAAGAAACGATGCCTGTCCAGGCCATGCCTAGCTGGAGGAGTGTTGACCGACTGGACAATTCCAGTTAGATCCTTGACTTAATCCATATGATTCTTAATCAGTTAATTAATGCTTCTTGCTTACAACAGAGAGATTTTAAAACAATTTATACTTGTTTAAACTGTTTATCACCTCCATTTATATACATGTCTAAATGCTGTGCATATGTATTCAGTGTTACAGAGTCCTGATGGGAACTGGATTGCTTATCAGAGCAACTTGCTCTCTCGACCGAGCCTTTTGACTAAGCGCAAAAGTCTTGTCTACAGCGTCTTAGAAAGGGAGTCTGGCGTGGGGTCAGCTTACGACGAAATGGGCTCCGAAACAGAGCCCGAAGCTAATGGAGGCTATGGCGCTGCACTAGTAGAGTTTCGTCGTAAAATGTCTGCCAATAAGCAGTTGAGTTACACAGAATCCTACAGCCGTGAAGCAACCTTGCCTTTGGATGCACAAGCACAAAATATCACTGCACACACCTTGAATGCTGACACTGGGAACTCCTCAGGACCGGATGGACCAATGCCCAAGTCCCACAAAAATATGCTGCCCTTCTTGAAGAGAAAAGTGCCACTAGAACAGAGGCGACTCTCATCCGCCCGCCTCTCGAACATCATGGATGTTAATTCCAACCCAGGAGGGGCTGAAAGCAGTGAGGATGGACTAGAGGACAGCAGGGTCAAGAGATCACGACGAAGGAGGAAAAATAAGAGAGAGGAGACAGAGTGGAAAGGACAGTCAGTATTGTCTTTGGCTGTACCGGTGAGAATGACTGTTTGTTGTACAACATGTATTGGCTTTGATTTAGAGCTGGGGTTTTAAACCTTTTAGTGTCAAGTACATATAATATAAAAAATAAAGACTGCTATATATTTCCATATATAAAGACCTCTTTATACTGTGTTGTTTCCTAAATTAAATGATTGGTACCGAACCAAAACAAATGTCAAAACAAATAATATCTTCTGAAATTTAATTTAATTTATTTAATTCACAAAGTATCTATTTTGTACCCACTACTACTTTAATATAAGATTTATGAACCTATAAAATAAATAATAAATTATTTTTCTTACTATTAAAAACTAGCTTGGATTCCAGCCCGAACCCCGCCCACAACATTTTTTGGTCGGGAAGTTCAGTCTGGACTCGACCCATTGAGGAGTAATAGAGTGCCGAAGTTATGACGTCACTTTGTAGGACAACTCGGAAGCTAGCGGCGCATGGGTTCCCTCGATCGAAAAGCTATGCATTTTCCCCATAGACTTTTGGAAAATCGCAAAAAATAAGATCTGTGTTCAACAAAGAGTTGTGACCCTTACACGTTTTGTCTATCAAGATAATCTTTACAAGGTAATTATCCAAGATGTATACATTTTGAAGCCTAAATAAAGCCGTCAGATATAAAATGATAACGGTAAAAAGTAAAAAAAAAACACAAGCAGGTTATAACTGGTGTGTTTTATGTCATAGATCAAAACGTGAAAATATTTAGAGGCTTTGTTTACCACAGACCTTATTTCAGGCGATTTAGCAAAAACCCATAAAAAAAAACCATAGACTTAAGGGCGAGGGAACCGGAAGTGCTAAAATGCTAACTCACTTCCACTTTTTGGCCTACAAAGTGGCGTCATAACTTCGGCACTCTATTATGATCAGTTCAGAAATGGTCGGGCCAATCAAATTGCCAGGGTGGGCTTTATACGATGATGGACAGATGATCTGCAGTTACGTAATCATCACGTCATCAAAGAGCGCTTGGTTTGAACTGGTTTACAACAAAGATGACTGCAGCTGGAGAATTGAGATGTATAGATTCCGCTATCGCGTCTGTTGTAGAAGAAATCGACAGCGCATTAATTTTAAAAGACGAACCGAGAACTGCAATCAAGGCATTGGTCGATCGTGTTTACCGACAGGGGCGGGTGTTGCTCCGACTTCGCGTCCAGCCGTGCACGAGCTCAAAACCTCACAACACCCGCCCCTGTCGGTGATTGGTTGAAACACTGTTTATTTTGGTTTTGAGTGGTGGTGTACCCATTTGTTTTTGTGTGCAGATCTCAGAGCCTAGGCTGCATACAGAGACGCGGTTTTTGGACGCTTATGGGGCGGGCAGCTAGCGCATCGTTAGGAAAGATTAGATGAATGTGATCATTTATGTTTCGGCATTTTTTGGGCCTGAAATCACTGATACAACCTTTAATGTTGTCTATTTTATATAGACATTATATACACACTACTGTTTAAACATTTGAGGTCTGTAAGAATTTTTTTTAAACGTTTTTGAAAGAAGTCTCTTATGCTTAACAAAAATAAAAGTATTGTGAAACATTATTACAATTTAAAAGAACTGTTTTATAATTCAATATATTTTAAAATGTAATTTATTCCTTTGATGGCAAAGCTGAATCTTCAGTGTCACGTAAATCTTCAGAAATCATTTTCATATGCTAGTTCTCAAGAAACATGTCTTCTTATTATCACACTTGAAAACGTATACGTTTTTATTCAGGATTCTTTGATGAAATATAATTTTTTTGCAACAATGTAAAAGTATTTACTGTGACTTTTCAGCAATTTAATTAATCTTTGCTGAATACAATTATAAATATATATTAAAGGGCCCCTATCATGGATTTTTGAAAATGACTGTTCATGTAATCCTAAACTATTTCTGTGTTCCCTTTATTTTATAGTATAGCTCAAATCTCGGGAGTTCAATGCAGGATTCACAAACCGCTTGCTCTTGAAAGATGGTGTTCAAAATACTTAGTTTTGAGTTTTATATTGTGTAGGTCTCCTGCTAACTCTCATTATCACTGTCTAACTGAAATACTTCTGCTGATCAGCTGTGGGCCACTACTATCGAGTCGTCCTTGCGATGGAGGTTGAATAACTAGTTCTTCTAATATTTCATCATCGGACTTGCGCTCGCATTAATATGGTAAAATCGACGTCATTGTTCGTTACTATGTTTAGTTTACGGTGTAGGAAGCCTCAGGACACGCAGAGCTGTCGGTGTTATGCAATGGGCGTTTTTGTTCTCGACGCGCTCAGGCTCTAGAGACGCGCTGTACACGGACGGGTAAGCCAATCACAACAGACTGAGCTGTCTGGCCAATCAGAGCAGATAAACTCGCGGAAAGGAGGGATTTAGAGAGATTGATTCATTTGACGAGCTGTTTGAGGATCATGGAAAATGTGATGATGTGCAAATGTATATTGTGAGGAAATTAAACCGTTTTTTTTTTTACATTTGATGCGTGTAAACATGTTGTAGGAGACTCTACAACAACATTAGGAAACTTTAAAATACCATGATAGGGGCACTTTAAAAAGATTAATATTTTAAGGTAATATGGTAGCTTTAACATCCCTAAAATACATTTTATGACATCCTTTTTTAATTTTTTTTTAAATTTTTATATTTCATGATTATGATTCTTTATTGGCAGGATTCCAATAGCCAACTCTCAGATTCTCTGGTGAAGAGTCGTCATGTTAAACACGACTTGCATGGAAAAAGACCATGTGATCAAGCTCTGGAAGATGACACCTCAGACACTGCTACCCCTGACATCTTGAGCTCTGGAGCTGTGACCCCTGATCCATTTGGACCTGATCTCAGTTCTCCTAGCAATTCGAATCATAGAGGCCTTGGTGTGGTTGGATCTTTAGATCAGCAGTTGACTTCCAAACTGAAAGAGCTGACCAGTCAAGTCAGAGAAACACAACTTTCCTCCACTGAGGATGAATTAGACAGGTTGGAGTATCAAATGTGGGATGAAGATGATGAAACAAAAGCAAAAGTGGGAGATGAAGTCATGGGAGATGCTTTATTGAAGATTGAGGCTGTTGCAAAAGAAAGATCAGATGAAATTGAAGCCACAAATCAAGTAAGGAGAACTGAAATGTTGAAAGAAGATTATCTGACTTCCAAACTCAGAGAGATGACCAGTCAGGTCAGTGAGACACTACTTTCCTCCACTGATGATGAACTAGGCATAAATCAATCAATGATAACTGAGATGATGGTGGTAGATGACAGAACAGATGGAGACAAAATGATACAACGTTACAAAAAAACCCAAAATCATGTTGAGAAGATGGTTGAAAAAGCAGAAGAAGAGAGATCAGAGAAAAAGCAAAAGGACACTGTGGCAGAGCTGGACATTAGTAAGCAAAAGGACACGAAGGAGACACAAATGTCAGAAGAAATGAGCTCTGGAAGCCAAAAACAGACACCCGCAGAGACAGATGCACAAAATGAGATCGCTAGTGAGAGAAGTGAAGAGACAAAGAACAAGGGAGAAGTTCAGACTGAAGAGAGAAAAGCAGAAATAAAAGATGGTGGAAATGTGGTTGAAGGTCAGCAGAGCAGAGATGAGAATACAGAGATGGTGGAACATATTGAGAAGCGGGGACAGGCCTTATCCTCTGAACTGGCTTTGAATAGATTTATAAGTGAAGATGGAAACATGGAATTTGATAGGATCATCAATGCTGTAGAGAAGGCTTTGGATGACATGGAAGATAACATAGAAGCTTACACTAGTGAGGAGGTATTTTTAGACAGGGAGGGAAGTGAGGGAGAGAAACTAGAGATGATGGAAGAGAAGGAGAATGTAACTGAGCGGGGCATGGATGGCAAGACAACATTTGAGGTATGCTTTGGTGGTAGACAATCGAAGAGGGTACAGGAAAAAGAAATGAAGGAAGCGGGCAAAATCAATGAATTTGTGACACTAAAGAACCGCAGTAAATATACTGGGGAGACAGAAGACAAACAATGCATCACATCATCAGAAGCGAGCGTTCAAGGCAACAGTCAAGGTGATGTGGTTAAAATGAAGGAGCAGAGGGACAAGGACCCCACAATTCAGCACAGCGCCCCATCTGGTCAGGAGGAATATCTGTCTCCAGAGGAGATCTACAAGGTAACAACTATACCATAAACGTATTACAGTAAACTATAACTATACTACAGTAAACGCTTCATGCTGGAGTAACCTGCTTGTATCTATCATGCTTTATTTCATCTGCTAATTAATCTCTGAAGCTCTTCTCATTTCATTCTATGTCTTCTGCCTCTTTTTGATCTTTATTAGGATGCACATGTGCTGGACAAGGAGAAAAACCTAAATTTTATCTCCAGTATATTACAGCAGGTGATGATTGTATTCTAATATGGATTGGATGCTCTCATTTACGCACTCATAATTTACCAAGCTATTGTCTGTGTCCCTTCCTCTCTAAGTTTTCATCTGCTGTCTGACTCTTGGCTCACTGTGTAATACATTTACATTTGACATATTTTACTTTCTGTTTGGGCTGCACAATTAATCAATCAATTATTACAATTATGATTCCAGCTGCCACTGAAAAACATGTGGATTCAAGTTGGGTGAAAGGCTTATATTTATATTGTGGTGTTTTTGCAGTGTTGTGCATTGTAACAATTCACAGATATGTTGGTTGACTGAATGAATGCAATCAGAGGTGTTTAAATCTTCTTTAATTTGTTTTCAACTTGAGTTTGTCATACTTAGAATTTCTCAAATTATAACTCATTATTTATATAAGTATAGAAGCTCATTTTTGCCAGATAAGAAAAAAAATGCTTTAGTAAATTATAATAATGACATACAAAGCATACAATGTTAAAACTAATACATAAAGCTAAAACATAATTAGTTGAAATCATGACATACTAAGTCAAATTATGAGATGGTCTTTTTATCTCATCATTTTGACTGTCATAATTATGACTTTTTATCTTAATCTAGAATTTGTGTCTCATAATAATTATGTTTTTATGTCATAGTTATTTTTTACCAAAGCATTCTCTTTTTTTCCTAATTGGTATTCGATTCACTGTGCAGTGTTCATAGGTTCGTTGGTTATAATGGGTTTTTTCGATAGTGAGCTCATGCCAAACTAGTCACAGCTTTACTTATCATAAAACGCTCTTAGCTCGCTATTCTGTATATGATTTATTTATTATTTAAATAACAGATGCTTTCATTGTGCTAGGTAGAACAATATTTAGCTGTTTAGTCGCTGTCTTAATTTACTGCATGTAACAACAATAAAAAACAAACAATTCAACGTCTTAGTTTTAGATGTGTAGCCCACATAAAGAATATGGCATGCAGTTGGCATTTTAATGTTCATTTCATTAACCAATATTTATAACTAATTACAATATAAAGCGAAATAATTGACAGTTATGATTTTGTGAAAATTGCGCATCCCTACATTGTGCTGCTGGAGGTGTGACTTTATGCCCCATTCATTTCCATTCATATGCATGTGAACGTTAGTGTGTAAAGTTTACAGTACCTTCCTCTATGTTTTTATCTTGAACAGAAGTACTCGGCCGTATCACTGCGCAGCATCACCTCCGAGGTGCTGAAAGTACTGAACGCCACTGAGGATCTGATTCACGGATCAATGGGAGAGGGACAAAGCCAAACAGACCGCAGTGACGTCTCAAGCATTCCCCCTGCCGAGGCCAGAAGACTGGACGAGCAGCTCGGCAGACTGGAGGAGAACGTATGCATTCTTTCTGAGATGAACATTTGTCACGCCGCTGGGAATTATGAGCCGCTTCTCAGTTTGTTCTGATTGATTCCACCATGTGCAGGTGTATGTGGCGGCAGGTACAGTGTACGGGCTTGAGGCTGAACTGGGGGATCTGGAAGAGTGTGCGCGCAGCATTGGTGGATCCACCACTGAAAGAGAGCTGGCTCATCTGGAGGACCAGGTGGCCTCTGCAGCAGCCCAGGTGCAGCAGTCTGAGCTCCAGGTGTGTTCGGCCTGGACCCTGTGCTCTCTCTCTCTTTTTCTGAAACTAATCAGCAGCATTTCATCGCTCTGAAGATGCAGTTACACTTCACTTAATGAGCCGTATAGTAGTGTTTTAATCAAGTAGTTTTCATTAATTGAAACAAAGCTGAAATAAAATACAAACAACACACACACACACACACACACATATATATATATATGAGATAAAAAGAACTTTAGAACTTTTGCCTTAGTAATTCAACCTATTTTATTTCAGTTAGTTACCAAGTAAAACTGTAATAAAAATAAAGCAAAATATATAAAAAAAATAATAAGGACAAAAGCATATAGCAACTAAAATTAAAATTAAAATATAAAAACAAATGATGATTAAAATATGAAAACATGAATAAGAATATTCAAATTATTCCAAAACCAGCTTTCCAGAGGTTTTTAACACAATAAATACTGTATAGAACTAAGCAAACATACGAACCATGGTGTCCCAAAACTGGCAATAGCATTTTACATGGCAGTCTTCTGCAAAGCCTTACTGAACACAATACACTTTCTGCCATTTTCATATCTGCCTGCCTTAATCTGCTTTTTTCCCCCAGGTTTCAGACATTTCCTCAAGAATTGCGGCTCTGAAAAATGCAGGTCTTAATGTAACTCCACAGACACAATTTTCCAAGGTCAAGACTGTAAAAACCAAGGTATTGTCTTGATATTTAAGTAATATATTTATATACAAATTCCTACATGCTCATATGACTAATTATGGGCCTATAAGGGCCGCCCAATCTGTCCAACATCAGTTTCCGATAAGCGGGTGAAGGTTTACTGCGTTACTGTCTTTTCAGCGTGGCAAAGTAATTTAATCACCTCTTTGTTTCATTTGACTCCGAAAATTAAAAAAGGTTTAATTGATGTTTGTCAATTATTACATTTAGGTGAATGTTTGATTATTCTATTTAACTCTTAAACTATTGAAATTACACCCGTTCATCCGGAATCCTATAACAGTTTGAGTCTCACACCGGCTGAGTATACAATCTCATAACCGAAAGCTTGTCAGTCTCGGTCATTAGACAGAGACGATTGACTAATATCCTAGATGGCCGTACTGCACTTTGCTCATTCTAGAATATATTATTTATTCCACATAGATCTGAACACAATTAAGGTAAGACTATATCTAACCAGAAGTCACGACCTTTACCAAAAAACCAAGCTGACCAACTTAACTACTTTTAATGATAACTTTGTATAATCATGCCATGGTTTCCCACGTACACTAATACTATAGTTCGAATAATACTATGAAATAATCAGAGGTTGAGGCTCACCCTATTTAGATTGGTCTAACAACACTTTGTTGTTCTAAACTCTATCTAGCCTCTACAGTCTCACATATACATGACTAATGTGTTAGTCGGATCTCTAAAACTTCAGTCGGTGTAATGGAGTCCATAGTCAATTACTAACCTGATTGTAGAATTGGGGTGTTATGGACTTAATCTACAAGAGATAATAATTTCAGAGTAAGTCAGAATAAATGCAAATGTAAATTTATTAGTCAGGTAAATGTATCATGCCAATTACATAATCAATTCAAATATACTCAATACAATAACATCAAATGCTCAGTAACAATCAGTACTCAAATGAGTAACAGATGCATACCTGACATTAGAAAACAATACATAATGCTCCACATTACGTTTGTGGAGATGAGACCATTGTACCAGTCGCACTGAGACATTTTCAATGATACCAAACGTGACTGTTATTTCACTTGTATTGACATAGAACATGATAATTTTTATATAATCTTTCTAAGTGAATTGAGTGAAGAGGGGGGAGGAGGATCAAATATGAAGGCAGGACAGGAGGGAAAGAAGCTTTCCCCCAACTTCACCCTGGGGTGTGGAGACAAATGGCAGTATGTGTTGTCCATATCTCAGGAGATCAAAGTATCTGAGGTTCTGTTTGTCTTACACTGTCATAATACTTTTGTTTCAGACACAAACCATCAGCTCATCTCGGAAACTGAGGCGGCGACTGCCAGCACCTCCAAAACAAGGTACGAGTTAATCATAACCAATACTGATCATTGGCATATTTTAAAGATGTTGCCTGTGTAATTATTGGTTAATGTGTAATTCTTATTTTAACATTCTGCAGAAATTTCGGTAACACTTTACAATAAGGTTCATTTATTAAACATTAGTTAATGTATTAACTAACATGAACTAACCATGAGCAATGCATTTGTTACTGTTTTTGTTCATCTTTGTTAATGTTAGTTAATAAAAATACAGCTGTTCATTGTTTGTTCATGTTAGTTCACAGTGCATTAACTAATGTTAACAATATTTTAATAAAGTATTAGTAAATGTTGAAATTAACATTAACAAAGATTAACAAATGCTGTATATGTGCAGTGCATTATTAGTTCATGTTAACAAATGTAGTTAACTAATGTTAACTAATGAACCTTATTGTAAAGTGTTACCGAAATTTCATCTTTAAATGTACTTCATCTATTTCCATTACATTATAGTCTAAGGATTTGAAGCAGACATCTGATGTTGGCAATGATTTAAATCTCCCATTTTTATCTGTAAATTTCAGATAAAGAAGCATAAAGAGGATAGAATGAGACATCAGCAAGCATCATCACAACTTTAAATTACTAAATACCTAAAAAGCCACTGATCACATGTGCCTTGAAGCTCATGGGTCATAGAAAAGATTTTATGAACTCAAGCTGTGGTGGGATAGATTCAAATGACTGATGTATCGCTCATGCAGTGATGCCATATTACACAAACACACAACTCTTAGATCAGGTTGCTTTATTACCTCTCTCTCCTCCATACTAGTGTCTGAATTATTTCAAAATAGTAACTAAAATGTAATAACTAAGTAAATTTAAGATGTCAAATTATGATGTGGAGCTTTGTTTTGGCATTTTGACCATTACTGTGAATCAAACATCATTCAATTAAACTTTTAATAATAATAAAAAAAATATCCTGTTACTGAAAGTATGCTAAAATCTAAGAATGTTTGTAACCAAATTGTTACAATTGACTTCCATTTTATGGACAATTTCTCAAAATACTTTCTTTTATGTTTCACAGATGAAAGAAATAACTATTCCTTTTATTTCTCACTGTCAATATATAAATATATACAATAGCTGCATCTGAAATTGCATACTCTCTTGAGTAGGTACTTATTTTGAATAAGTAATTATGTAATGACCTCTAACAAAGTACATTCTATGTAGTATGAATATTTGTTGTATGAATGTAATCTGGATGTACTAAATTCACCATGTTGTCATTATCATGTGACCTACCCCTCATGGGATAGTAAAGTGTCCACCGTATGCACACCTCAGGAGAAATATGTAATCTGGGTACTCTTTGCCTGAGTGTTGTTTTTCACCTGCTATATAGTAGGGAAGTATGCCATTTTGGATGCAGTCAATGTTTTGCACATCTGACCAAATATGTCCTGCATTCATTTTTTTAACATGATTTCTTCATCAGATTTATAGATTATTCTAGCCATGTGTCAGCTATATAAATCACAGTCGTGTAGAACATGAAAACTTTATATTTGCTCATACTGTAAATTTAAGGTGTTAGATTTGATAATAGAGATTTACAAGCTATTGTAAAAACATTGATTTAATGTGTATGTATAAATTAATAAATTGAATTTTTTAGTTTGATTATATTTCAATTGTAGTAAATATTATTTGTTAAAAGATTTTTGTCGGTGACATTCCGATTACATAACCTGAACAATTTGATGGTGTTCATATACTGAAATCATTGTTGTTGAGATCTATATTTCAGTTGTTCAGAGTAAAATATACCATTTAAAATACATTTTAAAGCACACAGACATTATGAGAACTGAGGGATGTTAATGATCCAATACCTTGGATGTGCATGTTTATTAAGAGTGCTATGTGTGTTATCTGTGTTTGATCATTATTGTATCTCAGTGTTTCTGTGATACACGGCAAAAATATTTTAATCAAGAAAATGTAACGAAGATCTAACAAAGTAAGGATTCTTATTTACAAATAGATTATCTAGAGTTATCCACATGAATTTGGATTTATTGGATCAGTTACACAAGAGTACAAAGGTATTATGTTGCAGAAATACATATATCCTTCAGGCCTCTATGAGATGTTTGCAATACACAGGTTTTAATCACCCATCTGATTTGAAGAGGGGCGCCAGCAAGGGCAAATCCCAGGAACATTATCAGGCCCTGGTAAAGAAGTGGCCCTTTAGAGAGAAATGAAAAGCTCAAATGTGAAGATTTTTCCTGTGCACTGCAGTTCCACTGGCGTCACTGGGTTGAAAAAACCTTTATGTGTCCACATTGTTTATATTGCACTTTGGTGTGATGGTACAATAGATCTCTCACATTTGTAGCACTCCCTGCTATGAGGTCAAACAAATACCACATTTATCACAGCAGCCACTGCAACTTCCTCTCAAAAACAGAGGAACTAATTCATAAACCACTGAGTTCCCGTTAGCGGCGTTCCACGATGAGAAAACGTTCTCTTTGGTCAGGTACAATAAATCCTTCCCTCTGGTCCGTCAGAAACAAGCTCTCTCTCCTGTCTGACACAAGAAAACTGTCTCTAGGGTTCATCATGATGAATCCTTCTTTGTCTTGTCCCATTGCCTCTACCTCGGCATATGACGGATGTCCTGAACCACGTCGAAATGTCATGGCAGGCCAGTGTGTTGGTCGTCTCTAGATACAAGAACAAAATTACAACATTTTCAAAGCACCTACATATAATTCAGTTTGAAGGCTTGGTTTATATACATACAAAGGCTTGGGGTTGGTAAGATTTATTAAAAATTTTTTTTAAAGAAATCTCAGGCTACATTTATTCACAAAAATATGGTAAAAAACTAAAATTTTCAGGATTTTGTCAAATTGTTGTTTGAATAGAAAGTTCAAAAGAACATTATACATTTCCATTAGTTGAATATGCTTTAGTTACTTAAAGCTCACCTCTATGAAGAAGAGACTGGCGCTGGAGGTGGGATGGTAGTACATGTATACAGTGGCCAACACAGCGCCCACCATGAGGACCATGGTTACGAGGATGCCAATGAGCAGACCAGTCTGCATCTTCTCTTCTCTCTGTTTCTCTGTAATTTCCATCTGAGAGTCTGAGAGAGAAGAGGATATTTACACCTGCTTGTGAAGAACAACAATCACAGCTACATTTTTACATTTTCCAAAAGAAATC
Source organism: Semotilus atromaculatus (assembly GCA_031834385.1). Taxonomy (NCBI): domain Eukaryota; kingdom Metazoa; phylum Chordata; class Actinopteri; order Cypriniformes; family Leuciscidae; genus Semotilus; species Semotilus atromaculatus. The sequence continues at coordinate 29,394,128 of JAULUF010000044.1, read as the reverse complement.
TGAGTGGCACTTGCCACAATTTCAGGGTGTTCAGAGCTTTGCTGTGGTATCTGAGTGGTTGCATTGTTCACCCAAAATAAAACTGTTGAACATAAATTAAGATATTTTGAAAATTGTGTGTGTTTTTTTTAATCAATAAACTAGAAGTCATTGATTGTGGCACCCAAATCATTTTGGTTACCAACATTCTTCAAAATATCCACATGTTCCACAAAAGAAAGAAAGTACAGATTTCAAACAATATTAGGATGAGTAAATTATTAATTTTGGTAAACTGTAACATGGTGAAAAAAAAGCTTCTTAAAAGGCACAAAGAACTTACATTACACTGGTGAAGGCAGGATTAACAGGAGAAGTCAAAATATATGCAGTAAATGGTGACAGAATTGGACAAAATTTTCATTTTTGGGTAAATTATTTAAGAAGCTTTATTTGCTTCAGGAACTTCAAAGTAATATGCAGCACACACACCGAAAATACATCCATGTTATACAGTGCAACAGATACAACTGCTGGAAGTTTGTTCTGGAGATGAAAGGTCAATTTTGCATTATAGATTAAGTGCAGTGTTGAAAAAGGTTATAGCCTGAAGAAGGAAGGAGCTGTGCAGGTGTTGGTTTTTCATGTTGGCTCTTGTAATTGGCCTCATTTGGAAGCTCAATGATCTGCAGTATATAACAAAACTGATACATACCATCAGTGAGGAAGCTGGTAGGAAGGTTTCGTATGAATAAGGGTGTGCTGGTGATTTTGGTGGTGAGCGAGGAGGCTGACGTGGTCGATGTTGTAGTTGTTGTAGATACTGCTGTTACTCCTGTCTGCACAGCTGGAGTGCTGCTTTTAATGAAGGGTCGTTTTCTGTCACAGCTCTGGTTTTTTATCTTAAAATACATCCACAACAAGTCAGTAAAAATGAGAGATGGTGAACTGTAAAAGAGGAACGAAAGAGGATCTGTTCACCTCACTTAAGCACCCACTGTCAACCCAGTCTTGACGATACTGGTCAAAACCACTGGAACATCTGCAGAACAAGCATTATTTGCAGCTGTTGAGTAAATGTAGAGTTGAAGCACACTGCACTTTATCTCTCTGGCTATTCACATCAAAAATAGAAGTGAACCAAGTGTATACCTCTGTAGGCGACTACACCAGCTACAGTTGAAACCGATCTGAGCCGTAACACACATCTCACAGCTGGAGAACTGAAGACAGGCTGACAGCAGGAGCAACAGAGCAACATTTTAATAAAGACGTGCTTTCCGTTTTCTCACAATATGTGATTAACTGTACTGAAGTCAAACATAGAATTGGTCTTATTTCTAGGGAAAAATGTGAACAAAAATTTCTAAGCACCAGTATTTTCTGTGTATTTGGTCTGAATCTAGTTGTGTCGGCAGCTCAGACTCACTCGGTAGAGGAAGCATCTCAACAGCACTGACGGTCATGATCTTGGATTTTAAGAGCTCTACCCGATGATATTCATATATTGTTCTCCTTCTAACATCTGTCATGAAAAAAAAAAAAGACAAGGGAAGGCCAGTATCGTTATTGTTAACTAAAATTATGGAAAATCTTTCCTGTAGCTCAAACAGTAAAGTGTTGGCGCCAAGGTCATGGGTTCGATTCCCATGGAAAGCAAGAACTGATAAGAATGTAAATGTGTACCCTGAAATGCAATGTAAGTCGCTTTGGATAAAAGTGTCTGCCAAATGCATAAATGTAAAATTCATGTTCATTATTTGAAATAAAGCTGAAATAAAATAAAATATAAATATGAATAACTTGGTAACACAACAATAAGGTCCCATAAGTTAACATTAGTTAGTGCATTAACTGACAGTGAGCAATGTATTTGTTACAGTATTTATTAATTAATCATTATGTTTTCTATCCTGACAACTCTTGGAGTGTTCGCCATGGTAATGGGTATGACAATGTTGATATATTTTGGTATTGGTGGTCTTGAATAGATCTGATATGCTGCTGCGTACGGGACGTGCTTTTGCCAATACATACACAACACTCTTACTTGCTGTGAGCAAGTAAGACACGTTACTGATGTACAATATAGCTACATGAATTACCCAGAGTAGATCAATACAGGTGGAGCTGGGGAAGATGGAAGGTTTCTGTAAGCGTGCTGACTAAAGTATTTTAAGGTTGAGCATGCAAGCTCATTGGCTACTGATACAGCAGGAACCAATCAGCTGTGCCCTATAGTGAATAATGTGATTGCAAGCGGATTGAGTTGTAGACCTACTAGCCTGCGCCATCTAGAGTTTCATGACAGAACTTTGTATTAAAAATATACAACTCTTCATTGTTAGTTCATGTTATAGCTCAAGTCCATTAAGATGCAGTACCACAATTGCTAAAAATAAAAACAAAATAAAATATTACAATCAAATCAAAATGATAAAAGCACATAAAAAATAAAATAAAAACTTAAACTATAAAAAATACAAGCCAATTCAAAACATTAATAAAAACTGTGATTGTATATAAATAATACTAAAATAAAACTAGTGAATTTAGAATTAACAGGTCAATTAAAACAAAATCTGCAAAGAGAAGGATTATTTTCCCATTCAAGAAGTTACGTACTGGGAAGTTGTTCGATCTTATGAAGAACCACAAATGCATCAGAAAGCCCGACTTTCACTGGATGATTCGCTGAGCTGATCTTACTAATGTCAATGGGAACCTAAAAGCAGAGGAAAGCCGACAATCAGATATTACATCATCAACACCATGTAAAAACCAAGAAGTATCTTAAAAAAAAAACAATCAACCTCTTTATATGCAAAGGTGATTCTTCCATCGTTGTATAAAGCCGCCTGGAAGGTGAAACTGCCGAGATGTGATGCATCCTGGAGATACACATGGTCCCACTGCACAATAACAGCTGTGGCTAACAGATAGGAAGTAAATTAATAATACAGCCATTTAACAATGCAAATCAGACAATATATAAATCACAATCAACAATGCAAATCAGGATACTTAAAAAAAATGGTCTGGTCCATTTTACCATTATCACAGTACATGACTGTTGAATTCTGTGAGATGCTGAGGTCAAAATTAGCCATGAGAGGAGCGATGTACTGAGTAGCAGTCAGCATTTTGTGGATAACATCTCCAGTGTAGATAAAACCTGAATACAAATTGTATTAATGTATACTACCGTTCAAAGGTATTGGGGTCAATAAGAAAGCAATACTTTCATTCAGCAAGGATTGATCAAAAGTGACAGTAAAGTCATTTATAAAGTTACAAAGATTTATATTTCAAATAAACTTTCCATTCAACTAAGAATGATGTATCAAGGTTTCCTCCAAAATATTAAGCAGCACAACTGTTTTCAACATTAAAAATAATAAGAAATGTTTATTGAGCACCAAATCAGAATTATTAGAATGATTTCTGAAGGATCATGCGACTCTAAAGACTTGTTCAGCTTTGCCATCACAGGAATAAATTACATTTTAAAATATATTAAAACAGTGCACAATATTGTTTTACTGTATTTTTAATTAAATAAATGTAGCCTTGGTGAGTATACAAAAAAACGTATTTGAAAAATGATCTGTGTAAAAACATTTATGTATATAAAATATATTAAAAAAAGGTCATTTAAAATATATTTGTGAACAATATTAAAATAAAATATAAATCACTAATTTGTTTTGCACTTACCACCTGTCGCTACATGTATTTGCTTTAATGAATGTCCGTAGAAAGGGAAATTGAAGGACAAATTCACGCTCTATAAAAAACAAAAAACAACTCAACTAAATTTCATTATGTGCACCAAAAATGTGTAACAGTTACAAAAATTACCTTTAAGAAAACTTTGTAGCTGACGTACCAAAGTTTGTCGATGTGTGTTGGAGAGAATTACGTGAACTCTTCCCGTGTTCATTTGCTCAATATTTACCCACAAATCCTTGCCTGCACTGTCAGTGGGCCCATAGAATTTGGATGTGTAGTAGACATGATCCATATCTCTCTGATGAGCAAATACACACGTTATCTCAGATGAATATATGAGAAGATATAAATGAGACATTCCTGGATGTTCACCTTAATGGATAAATTGTCATGACTGTCATTTGTCACAACTTCAGGAAAGCGCTCTGAATCTAATCTACCGTGCTCTTCATAGCGCTCCAGACTGATCTCACCCACAGGTTTGGATGAGAGCATCCATCTCTTCCATCTTTTATTGTAAAGCTTGAGGTTTACACCAGCGCTCTCTTGCTTGGAGAGCCTCTCAGAGGTGAAGTTAGAGACACCTGATGAATTAAGATTATTCACATTTTACAAGCTGCATTGTCTGTTGTTACGAAAAGAGATTAATTATTAATAAACTAAATGCATGCAAATTGTTCTCTGAATCAAAATGAACATAAATGTTTATCTTTCACATAAAACTGAGGATAACATCTTTCCACTGTTTTGATAACTGAAGAATATAACATTGACAAGGATTTTTAGCAGCTGTGAGACTGCAAATGACCTGCAATGCAAATAAACACAGTTCATCACATCCTGCAGTGACAGGAGTGTGTCCAAAGTACTTCTTTCACAGAAGAGGGTGAAACATGCTCAGAATTCCTCATAGAGCTGGACGGGTGGAGTGTGTGAGGGCAGGGCAGTGTTTTGACTGGGGTAACACACAGTTCGTTCCAGTGTCCTTCTCATTTGAAATCTGCCAACATTATTCTATAGGCCTACCTTAAACACAAAGGTGCGTTCCTATTTTTTCTGTTTGGCATTGTGACGTGCTCTGGTCTATCACATGCTGACAGATCGCAGGGTACAGTGAGCAGGCATGTGCCAAAAATGGTCTACATGACCAGTAGCGTGATGATAAAGTAAAGATATGATGATAAAAAGATCAATTATTATACAGTTACACTGTTTAATGACTAAGCCGGGCAATATTACTCTTTTATTACTCTGGTTTCATAGACCATGCAGGCTTAAACCTAGACCCAGACTAAATGCATGTTTGAGCCATTTTATCTGAAAGCAACTTACACTGACATATCTTAAAATATGTCAGTGCCATTGTTTTGCCTAGATGCACACCAGTGATGTTTTTTTATAAGGCACATTTATAAATGTTACTTAAATGTCCTAATTGAACTAAGGCCTAATCCTGGCTTAATAATGCCTGTCTGTGAAACCAGGCCTTAAGCTTTCTGTTTTACTTCTACTTGAGAATAACAGATCCCATTGCTTCTTAGATGATGTATGGCCAATTCATTTTTATTTAATTTTTTTGTCTGGGATCTCAAAAATACATTGAAAATCCAATTCATACAGTCAATATGCTTGTTCTATGATCAAAACAAAAATGTTTTATAGTGCTAAACAAAGTATCTAGGTGGTCTGTCTGTATGGAGAAGATACTTTACTTTTTATCTTCTAGGCTAAATTATTGTAGTTTTATTAATAGTTAGGAATACAATGTACTAACTTTTCGATTAAATTTCTATTAATGTATTTTTAAAGCACATGTAAAGACACGTTGATCCAAAGTGCTGTAGGCTACAAATTGAGCCACAACATAAAATAAAACAAAGCCCAACACATTAATGAAATCAGAGGGCTAATCAGTATTAAAAGCCATAGATTAATATTGTTAAGTGCAAATTTAACACATGAAAATCTATCTTTCTAGTTTGCCAGCGAGTTAAAAAAAGAAAAGCAGTAGCCTAGTAAAGCATAGGCTATAGGCTATAATAATTACTTTTCGTCACTATATGTGAAGTGAGAATATTATTTTTTAATTCATATTTAAGTTAGCTACATTGAATAAATCTTATTCCGTATTTTAGACGATTAACATGCAAAATAAAATGACTTACCATTGAATGGCAATTCCTGAATGGTAAATTTAACCTGAATAAAGGCGAATATTCCTAAGAAAATATGTGGTCTTGCCGGTAGTGCCATAACCAATTACATTTAAATTGTCTTTGCACATTAATATCGAGGGAGAAGAAGCCAAGTACGACGTTGAACTGCACGCGAGCGGACACGCATAATCCGGTGGAAGGAACGTTCAGCTCCGAACACACCCACGCGAGACTGTCCAGTTGACGTGCGTATGAGAAGTTCATTATATGGGCCAGAATTGATTCAAACATCTGGGAAACATCTTTTCCCACATTTTTTAATGTATGCAAATAATTTGCAGCAAATTGTATAAGTAGGCCTACACATTTCTAATTGTGCAGTTAATTCTCATATTGTATGTATTTTCAGAAAGTTTGGGAATATTTTGCCTCTCCCCAAATTTGTCATTACCGAAAACTATAACGGTATAATTTAATAACATGGGTTAAATTGACCTATTAATATTTTTGATAGATTTGGTAGTAGACCTTGTAAATATTTTTTGTTGCTATTTTATTAAAATGTTTTCACAGGTAAATCAATAACAATTACGATTTTAACAATAGGCTATTACAAGTGTAATTTATGAGGTTTGTTGTATTTTCAATGCTATCTTTCTTTGTAAAAGCCATAAATAGGCTAATCATGATTTCAAAGTTAAGGATTCATTAGTTTGAATATACTTGACCCAAAAGCATCATAACATCTAAGTTGATAATTCAATAGACCTACTTTGTTTTTGACAAAAAAACATCCAATGTTTCAGTCGTGATTCACATTTTCGGTAAAGTAGGCTAGTGACAGTAATGTTGAAAGAGACAGACAACTTAAGCGCGTCACTGTGTGAATCTGTCCCATCGGCCAGGGCGGGGTGTTGTGCATGTCAATGTCAAATAAAATCAGTCATGATAAAAAGTAATTCCATTTTGTATTGTAAGATCATTTAGGAAGATCATTTTCAAGTAATCCCAAACTTCGCGAGGCAGACGCCAACATTATGTGATCAAATAGGTTATACTAATTTTAACACGCTCCTACAGCGCCACTCATAACTCATAATAAGTAAATGTAATTTCTTATGTTTTTTGTATCATTAGCCTATTATTTATTTAACCTTATTAATTCGTTTCAAATACAGTTTCTGAATGTTATAAAAATACTTAGCCTAATGTTATGATTAAGTGTCGTATTTAATTTAAACGTATTTTACTGTTAGTTGAGGCAAAGTTAGTATGAAGGGTAAACTGAAATTCACAGCATTTAAACAACTTCTGCTCACGTATTTGAAGGCTGCGATGGATCATCGAGGCTAATGTCATATTATGCGACGCCTTCTTTCCACTGCACGACATAGGTAGGCTATTTCAACGCATCCGAAGCTCAAATCCATAGATTCAAATCGGATCCGAAATTTGCGCGTACGCATTAATTTATGATCGGAACTCCACGCTGCTCCCGTAGGCTTCTAGGCCTACACTGTCCATTGGAAATTAATGACTTCCGGGCCGACGGCTGTCGTTTGCCTACGTTCTGCCTTACGAACAAAACGAAATAAAGTACAGAGTTACAAACTAGCTAGTTGTTAATAAGCCTCTATTGTGGACTTTACGTTACAATTTAAGAAAGAACACTAATTTGCTCTAATTCTGTAGAATGGCCCATATTGTCAAAGCTGGTCAAAAACCGTATTAACCCTTTCATGCATGAATTATGATAACCTCAGTCAGGATTTTTTTCCTGTGTGATTTTATTGCTCTTAGGGCATGAAAAACAAGATTTGATTTTTTATTTTTTTTTAAACAAATTTTCCAAAGAGATTTTCAGGTGTCCACTTGAGTGGACAGCATATTTATGGTTTAAACTGAACAGATACTATATTAAACATAATACAATAATCAAACCGATAAAGTATGTGTATTTAACAAACTAATCAATACAATTATATCAAATCATGTGAAAACTATAAAATATATACAAAAAATATAAATCCGAAATATTGCAAAGGCAATTGAACTTCATACAAGTTGCACTTCGTGTATCTTTGAAATCAGAACATGAGGACGTGATTCCATAAGAAATTTCTACAGCCTGTCAAGGTGCAACTGTGGAAACACTCAGATGCTCTCTCCAGTGTGCCGGAGTATGGAGATTTACCTTTATTAGCTGATCATTCTGATTATGTTCAAGATAGACACATTTCTAGCATAGGCCTCTTCTGAGAAAACCTAGCGATACGTATTTTTCAATCTCATCTGAAATTAGCAGTGTTGGGGCATGCATAACGCATTCAGATTACTTTTTTGATGTTACAAGTAATGTAACATTTTGGTGTTACAAGTAACATGCATTACATAATCAGATTTGTTTTAATGTTACGAGTAAAGTAATGTACAAGTAACATGTATTACCTAATCAGATTACCTTTTGATCTAACAAGTAAAGTAATTAATTACAAGTAATGTGCATTACGTAATCAGATTACCTTTTGATCTAACAAGTAAAGTAATTAATTACAAGTAATGTGCATTACGTAATCAGATTACTTTTTGTCGTTACGAGTAAAGTAACGCATTACAAGTAACATGCATTACGTAATCAGATTACTTTTTGGTGTTACGAGTAAAGAAAAGCATTACATGCATTACGTAATCAGATTACTTTTTGATGTTACGAGTAAATAAATACATTACAAGCAACATTCATTATGTAAACAGATAACTTTTTGATCTAAGAAGTAATGCATTACGTAATTAGATTACTTTTTTGATGAAATGAGTAAAGTAATACATAAGTCACATAAATTATGTAATCACATAACTTTTTTCGATGTCAATGAAATTAACATTCTAATAATACAAATACATTTATTTACAGTCAAAAAAAGTCACTGCAGATTAAATATTTTCAAAAATAATATTCACAGTATAAGTATGAATTGTAGCTGAAATAAATGATGCATGAGGTCCACTATAGTGGACAGGTGATTAATCAGATTTTTCTCCCAATCTAAAATCAAAACTTGGAAAATTTTACTGTCATGTGACTCATTAGATATTGCTTGATGCTGCAATATTTTTTTTACCTACAAGAGTCTCCTAGGATAGAAGGAATGGGTGGATATTCCGGAGCAACTTGGCTTTTTTGACTGACCATTGGCCATCTTGGTTTGGAGGGGGAAAAACTCGAAACACAACGGCTTGCAACTTGTTTGCAATGTATAGGATGATGCACCAGGGTCCACTGAAGAGATTGATGTGCAACTTTGCCATCAAAACCATTGCAGATTCAAGAAAATGATTTTTTAATAGCTGTCCACTGTAGTGACCACTATGCATGAAAGGGTTAAAACCGCACAAAAACTAAAACCTTGACTAATCACGTAGCTACTTGTTTTATATAATTATATTAATTTGGTCTGGTTAATTTCCTGGCATCTGATAGGCTAGTTAATTGAATCTGTAGCCTAATATAGCCTAAGTTTCTGACACAGCTGAAACCAATAACTTTCAATCATTTTAAATAATATGCTATTTAAATCAATCTGTAATATTAGCCACCACTGTCAATGAAACAATATTATGAAGTCTTTATTATAATATACTCTTAAATGTAGTTGAACTTGAAGGGAGCAGTTAAACACTGCCACACCAGTTTGTGTATGTAGTCTATGTGTGTGTGTGTGAGTGAGTTGCACAAAGTGAATGTGGTACAACGAAGCACAGAACAGTTTTGTAAATATAGTATTCAACCACATTGAACAAATCACTCCGGAGTCAACAGTGTCTCCTGAATGCGAACAGCAGACACCAGTCAGCATAAACAAAGCCATAATAAGCAGTGGATTAGCAAAGTTTTTAAACAGAGACATCACTGGCATAAAAATCAGCTTCCACCTTTTACTTTAATTTATCTGGGCACTTAAAACTGATGTATTTCATCCTTCCTTGTGGGCCTATTGTAAGTGTATGGATGAATGTGGTTATGTGAGAGTGTGTGTGCTTGTTTGAAAGGCAGACAGTCAGAGGGAGCATTGGCTTACTGTGAGGAAACTGGTTCCTATGAGAAATGAGTGGATTAGGCGAGTGTGACATGTCTCATAGAGCTGAGAGGATTCTCTGGCCCATAGGTTTGGAAAAGTCAAATAGCCAACCTCCTGAATGATGTTAGGTCAACTCAAGATTCAGGGGTTTCAAAAAAGTGAAATATCAGACATAGCCTTTTCCATCCAAACCTCTACTTGCTAAGATTTCTTTTTGTTTTAGGTGAAGTCTAAATTGCCTGGATTCATGGGTCAAACCCCATTTCCAATATATCAGATAGTTCTTGTAACTTGCCTATACTAAATGAAGAAAGCAGTCATACGATGTGGTGTCATATAATACAATACAAAGTTGCAGTAGGACAAGCCCTTAATATCACAATAGTGTTAACTGATAATATTTTCAGCCTTATAAAGAGAATAAAAAAAAGAGCAAATGTTGGGTTCCTGACACTCTAAATACTGTTAGTTGCACATAAGTAGCATGTCTCTTCAACATATTTCAGTGCAATGTTGTTATCTAAGTAGTATGTGAATGTGTTAATTTAAAAAAATAATAAAAATAAATGAAAACACTTTTGAAATGGCACTGCTAGGCCTGAATTTGCATGACAGACAATATCAATTATATAATCTAGAAGAATATAAATGTTTTTAAAAGTTATTATACTGTATACTTGAGATCGTAGGAAACACATATAGCCAATGAGCCATTTTACTGTATTTCCAGTACATGGTGCTGTGTTTGGCAATGATTCAGTCAGCCAGGCATTTAAAGGCCATTCGGCTATACTGTTATTCCAAATGGTTGTGTGAATAACTGCATTTAGTGTGGAGGATCCCTGATTATTTTTCAATATAATAGGAATATGGATGGCATAAAGATGACATGCGATATATTTGTTTCTGTGAGTTTGGGATTGCTCATTTTATGTGAAATATTCATAATTTCCATCTCTTGAAAGTGAAATATTGTCACTGGAGCTGCCGTTCTCTGCTGTGGATGTTAAACCCTGGCAAAAAAAAAAAAAAGGAATAGAAAACCTTAAAGATAAATTCTTACAACATAATATGCATGTAATTTAGAAAAAATACTCACACTCATGTTGCAGTCAAAGGGGCTGTAAGTAGAGTTACTAAGCACGTCATCGTCAAGTATAGATTCCCTGTAAAGATAAAAAAACATGTTTGTCCTCTTCTTTTTTTGTCATTAAATTCTAATGAATTGAGCAGTACATACCTTTTTCTTTTTTTATTCAGCACAAAAAGGACAACACCAACAGTAAGTATCACCACAAGAGTAACTCCCACTCCAACACCGATACCTAGAGCTGAACAAACCAACAAATGTTTTTGTATAAGGAAATACAATGCTGCAGATTTTGACAAGTCATACTTTACAATGCAAACTAATTCATTGTCACAAATATGTATGAGGAGGGTTCAAATAGAACACAAAAACTGACTTTGGTCAATTTTGTCAAATGTTGGTCAGTATTTGATTTATCATTTGAGCATTGAATTATAGACTTAATTATGGCAGGTTTATACTGGATTGATAATGAAAATTAAATATCAAATACAAATATTTTTATACTTTATAAATGCTCATGCTTCCCTAAATGATGAAATTAAATAGCATTTTGAGAGTTTGATTTATTATATATATTTTTTATCAAAATGTCTTGTTTGAAATACAAATATCACAACTTTTTGATCCAAAATGCCATGTTTCGATTTATGAGGAAATATGAGGAACAGAAATCATGATGGGTCTCTACATTTTTGTGATGAGTGCAAGTGATGAGATAATTCTGTGAAAATAAGTTTAAAAATCATTCCTTGGCCAGTAAAAAAAAATACAAAATCATGACCAGAAATGATAATCATTCTCAATTCAGCCTCTATCCACAAGTTTCCTACGCCCCATGAGGCCGGTTCGAAATAAAAAAACGAGACGTGACACTCATTCATTCATTCGACTATCAATTCATCATTAATATTTATACTAAAATGTATAATTTAATTTGTCTAACTGTTTATCAATTAAAAATGCAATGAAAATACAAAAATACAGTGTGTTTTTCCACGATGAGTTTTTTATTACAAGAAGATCAACTTGTGGCAGTTAAACTGGACGTTCGGTTATGGCTAAACTTGAAGATGCGCTGCGGTGCTCTGGACAGCTGCTGCGAGCTGGCGTTTCTTTAAACCCTTAGACCCTCGTTTGTTCCTAAAAATAATAATAAAAAATAATAATGTTAAATAAAACCGAAATCGCGATACTCAGATCCACGAACCTGTGTCAGAATCAGAATCACGACACACCCCTTCCAACTCCCAGAGATATCCTTCCCGTCCAGATTCAATATATAGCCTACCATATCTTTACTATTTGTATTATTTGAAGTTAACATTATAAAATTCGTAGACCTACACCACAACTAGTTGAGCATAAATTATTTAAAATTGGGCGATTCCAGCGTTATTGACGTGACATTTGCAGTCAAAACCTGAAATAGGCCTATAAAATTCTCAGAAAATGCAGTTAGGCTATTGAAACATCTGTTTATATATATATATATATATATATATATATATATATATATATATATATATATATATTATAGTCCATTAAATCCAGGCAATTTGTAGATGAAACATTGATTAAAATTAAGATACAATTAATACAAAACGAAATTAACTTTAAATAAAGGCTCAGTGCTTTCTAAAAGTTAAAGATTTTTTTGTGCCACGTCCCTCATATTAAATATAAAGTGCATGTGTTATATTTTTCTAAGGTCTGGACTCCTAAATAAGAAGTAAATATAGCAGATCATAATCAAGACACGGAGGCGGCGGCGCCTGAACTGCAGCTCGTCTCATAAATGAACAGAAACTCAGCGTCTACTTGCCTCACAGACGTTTGAAATATATATAGCCTATATATTATATTATATATACTATGAAATGTTTACTGTGTGTCATTCATGTTCTGAATATGTTGCTTCACAGTAGCCTTCACTTAAAATATTTAGTCCAAGATTGTTGGATAATAAAATTTGCCACTGAATTAGTTTAGTCCGGTTAGACAATGTACAACCGCGAATAGCACATGTTGTCCCTGAGCTCCGTAACGACATCTCTCATAAAGGTTTGTGACTTAGTTTAAATAGTAAAACATTATCCGAAAAACACCTAGCCTCTTCGCTAAATAGCACACAAAATACCATTGGTATGCTACTTCCGCCGCCTGACCGGAAGTTGCACCCACTTTATTTTTTACAGTAGCGCTCCCCGGAAACAGGTGGATATGGTGAAGCAAAGAGTTTGGATCCTGTGTGAGATATGTATGTAAGACTGGCAGGCATTAATATATCTCTTACTGTCACTAGAGTGTGGAAGTGGTGAGGTGGGATCTGAGTCACAAGGCCCAGGAATAATGTGAACATCATCAATAGCTATACTTCCTTTCGGACCTTCTCCCTTCAGGAATTCAAATATAAACTGTGGAGAGAAGGAAACAATGGTGTACAAATGTTTTGTGGTTTTGCTTTGAGTAAATCTTAAAATGATTCCCATTGATCCTGTGAATTCTGCGAGATAGAGTTTGATACCCAGAAAGGCTCTCGGTAAGACACGTAGATGTTGCCTGTCCTCCACACGTCGCCCTGATCTCCTGACTCCACCCATACTATCTGGCCAAGCTTATTCCCACTGTTATGGATGGTCCTAGGAAAGAAAGTTTCTCAATTAATTGTGATGGAAGTACATACACATAAAAGGTGTTTTTTTTTTGTTTTGTTTTTTTTGTCATGGTTCTGTACCTGTTATTGGCGTATAATTTGAGCGTCCCAACTTTGTGTCCATACATATGATACCAGAATGTGAAGCAGTGCCCCCTGCTGTCAGGTGTGAATATCTCACTCAGGATCATGGCAGTGTCTCCCCAGACCCCCACAGAACTGTCCATATAAAGGTAATAACCTACAGGCACAAGAGCATCACACAACAACAAAACTTAAATGAAATTGTGACCATTTGTGATATTTTTTAAATAAAGGGTCCAATTTCATCACTATATATAAATTACTCACTTCGTTAGTGTGTTACTGTGTGTTGATAAAAGACTGTTTTTGTATCAGATTTTGATTAATCCCTGGGAATCAAATCTACTGAATCATTTACTAAAAATACTAATTTGTTCATTAAAGATGCAGTAAGCGATTTCTGAGAAACGCTTGTTATTTGATATCACCAAAACAAATCTTGATAGCTCCGCCCCCAAATTCACTAACAGGTTTTTCCTCCCCCCTCAGCACAGGCACCTCCCCCCTCATGAGTGGACACGCCCCTTACTGTTGATTGGCTTCAAGTGTACTGCACCTTTAATTCATTCAGTGACCTTTTCTCTAGGTTACATTGTTGCCAGTATGTAGGTTGCAACAAATGAATCACTCATTCAATTATTCACTCAACCGATTACCGGTAATTAAAAACACCTAATTATTTACATCCAAAACAAGTCTTAATACCCTCAGTTTGAGTGCTTCAAATCTTAAATCTTAAGATTTAATATATTTAGACTACAGAAAGAATTATGTGTTTTCCAAATTGTTCATGAATTAAACTAATTCTAATTCACAAATACATTGTTTTTCGAGCCCAATTCTCTTGATTGACAGATGAGTATAGGCTTACCTTAACTGTTGTCCGGATTTGCAATTTACACCACAAAAGCAATGAGGTCAAGTGTATTTGATGACCTCTAAATCGAGTTGGAACGACTGAATCACAAAACATTTTGGAACCCATTGTAAGCAATATTAAAAGCTACACTATCTAGCAGCTGAAAAATAAAACTGCATGCATTTTGCGTAAGAACATTATTTTGGTTATGTTTCATTGTGACAATAGATTATGTGTATATAAATACGAATTACGTATGCAATCCAATCCCACAAAAATGCATCCCGACAGCTCTAAAAAGTAAACCAAGTTTTTCAAAGAATGGTTGGCTAAAATAAAGACAATGGATTTTTTTTGCACTCTCACATCGTAGCTTTAAGGATGTGATTGGATCACCTGAAACAGATCTTAATACAACAAGTAAACCGGGTTGTGTGCCCGAAGCCTAATTCCAAATTCGGAAAGGCACGGACAATGAATAGCGCATTCTACGGTACCGAGATTCCGAATTGGAAAGCAAAAATAAAAACAAGCGTGCATTCAAAACTGATTTCATAACGGCTCCCTGATGCCCGCAAATTATATATACAATATAATTACCCAACTATATAATTGCACGAAAATTGCAAGAGAATGCATCCCTTCAGGTCCTCCATAGAATGCGTCATTTCCTTTCCCAACATTGTATTCAGCTTCGGGCACATATCAGATTTATCTATATACTTCCTTCATAAACGAATTCTTTATGACATTTTAATGAAGCTCAGTTAACTCCTTCAGCTCACCTGTGGAAGTGTTGGTGGTGTGGTCCACACTGGGTCGTGTGTGGTTTCCAGTATGTGCCTGGGCTCTGAGCCAGTCTGCATCATCCACCTCTATCAGATTCATCCAGCTGCAGAAGTTTGCCTCAAAGTCACACTGTCCTGAAGGAGTGCAGGGATAGTTTGAAACCTGAACATCATCAAGCGCTATGACTCCCTGTTCAGTCTGGCCTGCAATCCCCTCCACCACAATCTGAAAAGACAGCTGTATTAATGAGGACACTCCTGCAGTTCCACATCATTAAACTCAAGGTTACAAACTGTACTATAACTTGTAGCAGGGTTTTAAGGCCATTATTTGTAATAACATGTGATTGTAATTCTGAAATAATGTGCTGGACGTTTCAATCAGTCACCAGATGCAATGCTGACTCAGGGACTCACTCTGTAGTTTGACCCTGAGAGGGTTAGAGGGGTCTGGGCAAACCTCCACAGACCTCCCTGTTCTCCAGACTTGGTCACCAGCAGGGGCCGATCTTTGTCTGAGAACTGTTGATACACATTTAGGGTCCCAGTGTCCTGTCCCTCCATGTAATACCATAGCTGGAGACACTTGGCATCACCTGGAATGAAGATTATTTCTTCTCATGAGAGTTTTCTACCCTGTAGTTAATAGTTGATATATATATCAGTTAACAGAAAGTTTTCTCTCACCTGTTTGAAGCAGAGGAGACGTCATTAAAGCTCTATGGCCTTGCACATGGGTAGATGCACTTTCCATATAAAAGTAGAATCCACTCGCTGTGTTGGTTGTATGGTCAAAACCAGGTCTAGATTTAGATTTCACATTATTTCCTGACTCTCGGATCCAGTCCAGGTCATCATCGTCCTGTTGTGTCCAGCCACAAACCCCCTCTTCAAAGTCACAAAGACCCTCTGAAACAAATATTAGCTGGTGATATTCATAAACATTTATTTATCAATATGTAAAGATGCACTGATATTAAACTTCTGTCCAATCATTTTTTTTTTTACAATATATTAAAATTGTATAAAATATTAAAACAAAAATAAATAAAAAACATTTGAATTTAGGCATTACATTATAATATGCAAAAAAGATATTCAATTTTGATAATCGCTAAATATTTAATTAAACAGAGTTATTTAACTATTTTTATATACTTAACTATTTTGTGTTTTTAAAGATTAACTTTAATTGATCCGTAGATTACTGCAAAGGCAATACAAATGTAAAAATAGGAGTAATTAGTATGCGTGATATATTAAAATATGTGTGAATATTATTTTGGCTGTTATACCAAAATATCAGCTGAAAACAAAAATGTCATGCATCTTTATAAAAATGATTTAATCAACTGTAAATGTTAAATAATATGTTATTTTAAATCACTACTCATCAAACCTAGTTCTAAAGAGCACATTTTTGTATGGTATATTTAATCAAATTGTCTTTGACATGAATCAAATGCATTCAATTTGGTCACTAAGCTGACAGTTTGATACTGAAGACAGTAACTAGATGGATGAATACAACATTATGTTACAGCTGTGCCAAATGCTTGTGGTGCTCTAATAAGCATGGAGGACAATTCAACAGGGCAATGTGAAAAACAACAGACCAAATACTAAGCTACGTTATTAATTACCTGTGGGAGCACAGGCACCCTTCGTGACGGATAAATCATCTATAGCAATGTGCCCAGACAGTCCTCCAACTGAAGCCTCAATTAATATCTGATGAACATCTGTAAGTTTCACATGACTCTGAGCCAACTGCCATTCATTCCTCTGAGACCCTTCTCTTATCCACATCTACAGTTTTAGAGACAACATTTTTTTTTGTAGTTAGTATAAAACATTTTGCATTCCTTACATGTGACATTAGAAAATACCCAGAACATGTTCTTCTTTTGAGTCTTACTAATGTGATGTGGTTGGATGAAATGTCATATATAGACATTCTTAATGATCCCACTGTTGCTCCAAACATGTGATACCAGAACGTGAAGCAATATCCATCAGGTTCAATAGGGGGCGACAGAGGAGACTTCAAACGAGCCATATCCCCAGTTCTGCCATGACTTGAGCTCTTGATGTATACATAATACCCTGTAAAATAACAAAAGACACATAATTAGGACATACATGATGAGTGACCTGATACAGATAAGGTGGAAATGGTTGCTGGCTCACCCTTTCCACTGGTGTGGTCACCCAAAGGACCCGTATTTGGAGTCTCAGTCGGCCCGCTCCATCTCTCCCAGTCTAGGTCATCTGCAGCTCCCTGGATCCACCCACACAAGTCCTTCTCAAAGGAGCATGTGATCAAGGAAAAGTCTGGAGTACAGGAGAAGTGAGACATGATCTCATCATCATCATCATAATGTTGGGTCAGGTCACTGAGCAAAACCATGGCCAGGTAAAATAGGATAAGCTTCTATTATATAGAAGAAACAGGATCATTATGCTGTTCAGATTTGAATACGTTTCCATCTCAACTAACTTCTCAGCAGTTTCCCCACCTGGAGGATGGAAGTCCTTCTCACAGTTGTGGAAGGAGACATCATCCAGGGCAGTGATCTGAGCTGTAGGCAGGGAACCTTCCTGTTTGAGTGAGGTCTGGCTGCTAAAAATTAACTTAAATGGGACACAAAGAAAAAAGATGTGCATATTCATGCAGAACACTTGCCTAATAGGTGTATCATTTGAGCAAGGGATCCTAGAGAATTAATCCCAGAAGATCAGACTCATGATAGGTGCTTTGTGTTCATATACATTCACTGTGATGTGACATACCCTGTAAGGCTGGTCTTGTTTGCCCAGTGGTAAGTGTTCTGGGACCCACTTAACTGAAGTGCTGCTGGATCGTGACCAGAGCAGCTTCCTGTCCTCTCCTTTCTGCAAGATCACACTGAGATTGTTTCCAGCACCCATGAGGAAGTGAAACCTAGTACGCAAGAGATAGTAAGGACAATTGGGTACAAGGAACATGTCTAGTGTTGTGTAACTGTATTTGTCTGTTTCACAAAAACAATATTTTACTTCCCTTTAATTTACTTAAAATGTGGTCTTGACCCCAGTTTTGCACAACATAAACATGATTATGAGTGAACTCACAGAAGCTGACAGTATGCAGAACTGATAGGCAAGGATGGGCTCTGAAACACAGCCTCGTTCTTAGACGGATCCATAATAAACGTCTCCATGTAGTGCCCTGCGGAGAGGTAAAGGGTAAAAAGAAATTGGAATCATATTTACTTTGATATGTTTATGACATGGATCGAGCATTGAATTACCTGTTCCAGTGGTGTGGTCAGTAGGCAAGCCTGTGTTGTCTGTGGCCTTTACCCATTGCCACTTGTTTGGACCTACACTTATATCACTCCATTGGCACTGTCCATTCTCAAAATTGCATGGACCTAGACAGACAGACAGAGACATATAAATATATGCATATACATACATACATACCGATAGATAGATAGATAGATAGATAGATAGATAGATAGATAGATAGATAGATAGATAGATAGATAGATAGATAGATAGATAGATAGATTGATTTTAGAAAATTTTGACTATTATATTTTATTTTTGTACATATTAATCCTGAAGAAAGAAAATAGCAAGAAAATGACTCACCGCAGATTTCTTCATCCTCCCCTAGAGGGCAGTCTAGGTCATAATTACACTGAGCACCAGCTGCAATGCATGTTACGCCATCTGACCGCCAGCAGTGAAATTCATTCTCCTGAATTTGACAAACCATGTCAGTTTATTACTAAAAAGATACATCTTTCCCAATGATTTTTCTCAAAAAATGAAAAGAGCAGCAAAAATGAGAGAGGATACCGGTATTCACTCTTCATCTTTGTACATACAGTAGTATAATCAGTGTATGCAACATACAGAGTTTGAAACAACTGAAACTTCCTGACCTTACAAGGGTTGACTGTTGGTGAAGCTGAAGAAGCATCAGTCATTGGTGTAGTTGCTGTAGCTGGTGTCATCGTTGGCTCAGGTGTGACTGGCAGCTCGCTGTTGTCAGGATCATGAGCACATGTCACAGAGAAGGAAATATCATCCACCGCTGTTTGCGATGCATGAGCTTCACCGTTTCCCACATACTGGAAAACAATCTGAAAATAAAGCCAGTTTAATTTATTTTGTGATGTTTTTCTTTTCTAACTGATGTTATACAGCATTTAAGCAATGCAATGATGTAAATGACACATAAAAAAATAAAAAAATAAAAACTCTGACCTTGCTCTTAACTGTGGTAGAAAATGTGACTTCTACTCTGTGCCAGAGGAAGCTCTGTGTCACAGTCTTATCCCAAAGTATATTGTCATCATCTCCATTACTTAGGGTCCTCAGCGTGACGACTAGCCTGGAACCAGTGTTGTCACCATGAGAATAGTGGTAGAACCTCACCTGCAAGAACAAGGTTCATTAGTACATATGAACGAGACTTTGCATTACATTATTTGATCGACACATGACTCACGGTGCAGTCAGAGCTGGGCAGCAGGGTGCTGGAGATGATCTCTGCAGTCAGTTCATGTGCTGGAGTGATGAAATGACCTAGAACATGCCACATGTCCTTCAGAAATCATTCTAACATGCTCATTCGGTGCCGTAAAATGCCTCTACGGTCACTTTTGATCAGTTAAATACATCCTTGAACATAGTGACTCAAAACCTTTGAATGTTAGTGTACAGTATGTGTATTATTTTGAGCACCTGCTGCAGTGTTGCGAGTGTGGTCTCTTGGTGGTCCATGCTTAGGCCAGGCTTGTTCTCCCTTCTGCAAAATCCAGCCAGCTTCCAAGTCACTCTTCTCCCATGAGCACATGCCCTGCTCGAAACTGCAGCGATGCTTATAACCCTTTACATCTAGACCGACAAAAGACTTCCTCATACAATGTTATGGTCCTGCAGAGTTCATCAGTGCCTTTAAAACTTTGACACTATGAGACCCTGACAAAACCACGTATTTGCTAGCTTAAACAGAAAGTCATACCACAGAGCACTTCATCAGTGCCATCACCGCAGTCATCGCTGTAGTCACACACTCTGTTCAGCTCCACACACACATGGTTGGAACATTTGAACATGCCCTCTTGACAAGATTCATCAGGCTCTGAAGGAGAAATAATGGATGACTAAAGTCTTGGCCCATTAAATAATGCTGTGTTAAAGGTTAAACTGATCTGAGAGCTTTAAAATGGATTTATCAGTAAGAATAAGTTGATGTGTTTGCAACCTGCCTGGAAGAGTGCAGTTGAAAAAGACAATGTCGTCTATAGCAATGTCCCCGAGCTCGCTGAAGGTTCTGGTAGCTTCAAAGAGGAGAGTGAAAACCTGATGAGTGCGCCCCACTCTCAACTCTGCCTGATGCCACTCATCTCCATGGTTACCAGACATCCACCACAAGGGCGTCCTCCTTGGACCTTCTTGGAGGAACACTTTTAGTTCCCCAATGCCTGGCAAAGACGAGATTGCATGAACTACAGTATAAATCTTTTAGTATGACCCGAAGTAATTTAACACATAAAGATGTCTAGTCTTACCCTCTCCAAACATGTGGTAGTAGAATTCAAGCTGACACTCATTGCTGGCCTCTTTCATGGCAGGACTCTGTAGAGCAGCATAGCTGTTCTGGTCACCATGGCTGGCTTCTACTGCCATGTACCAGCCTACCAAAAATATACGTTTTTATTATTACATTACACTGATAGCATTCTGTTTTTGCATTATATATTAGTTATGGGAATTCTGACTCATTCAAACTGTTTCAAGAACCGGTAAAAAAAAAAAACAATTCAGCAATTCTTTACGTCATTATGTGGTTCATGAAATCCCAGTCTCGCATATCACACGGTCTAAAAATCTCAAGTACAGCCATATACGTATGTGCAGTTATTTTTTCTTTTAAGTTGTACTATAAGGGTGTTTATTGTAATTTTATTTATTCCAGTTCAGTTGGTTGCTGTCATGATTCAGCTCAATTCACGTTATGATTCAATGCCATTTCAAACCTAAAAATTAATAAGTAATACTTTTATTCAGCAAAGGTTGCACTAAATTGATCAAAAGGGGGAGACAAGATGTTTATAATATTACAAAATATTTCTATTTTAAACAAATGCTGTTCTTTATAACTTTCTATTTAGTAAAGAATCAAACAAAAACTGCATCACAATTTCTACACATATAATATGCAGCACAAATGTTTTCAATATTGATAATTATATAGGCCTATGTTTCTTGAGAACAAAATCAGCAAATTATAATTATTTGTGAAGGAAGACTGGAGTAATGATGGAGTAAAAATTTAGCTTTGCCATAACAGGAATAAATTACATTTTACAATATATTAAAATAGAAAACAGTTATTTTAAGATTTAATCAATATTCCTGTTTTACTGTATTTAAATAGATGCAGCCTTAATGAGCATAACAGAGACCTCTTTAAAAAACATTTTCAAAAATCGTACCAACCCCAAACATACACATTATATAGTACATTCCATGTTAGTTGTTCTCCAAAATATTTTACCCAGCTCTGTGCCAGTAGTGTGGTCCACTGAGGGGCCAGTGTTGGCGGTGGTTGTACCATTCTGGTCCCGCTCCCAAACAAACTGCCCGACACTGATATCTTTCCATTCACAAGTGTCACTCTCAAAGTCGCACCCAACAAACACTCCACTTTCCACGCTGATGTCTGAATGTTAGTCAATAAAAAGACACTGACAGCAAACATCCCTCAAACAATGCTTATTTTTCTTGAGAAAAACACTTTTCACCACATCAGCTACATCAGCTATTTTTGATTGATTAAAAAGACAGTTTACCTTTGCATGGCTCATTTGTCAATCTAATGTCATCCACTGCAATGTATCCTTCACTCCCTGTTTGAGCCTCTATGTGAATCTGATACCAGGTTTACACAGGTTATATGATATAATTACACACACACATGGATACAACATAATGGTGAAAGTTTAAGAAATAGATATTTCACACCTGAAAGGGTTTGGTCTCAGCCACAGTGATGGAGACATTTTCCCAATTGTTCCCAGTGACCTGTGTTTCAAGCAGCAGTTCTTGCCCTGTTCCACCTGAATCTAATAGCAGTCTAAGGATCCCAGGGTCACTGTCAATAGAAAAGTGCACAATAAAAACTGCATTATCACACCTGACAGTCAAACAGTGGAAGAGAGTGCAGAAAGCAATTACTGTAAGAACAGACCTTCCATTTATTTGGTACCAGAACTCCAAACAGGAGTCACTAGTTGGCCGTATCCTTTCAGAGGTCAATACAGAACTACTATTTTGGCCTTGCCTGTTCCTCTGAGATGGGCTCAAAAGATACTTGCCTGAAAAAGGATTAGGAAAAAACATCATGTGTTGTGTCTCATCAGCTGTCCTGCTATCTCATTTTGACTTGAGTCAAATATTGGCAATATCCACAAACATAATTACTACAGGAGATCAGGGAGGTTAGTCTGACATTTTTCCTCTAGTCCTCACCATCTGCAGTGTGAGTAGTGTAATCGATAGTAGGACCTCTGTAGTGACCATCTGCATGAATCCAGTCATATTCATCTGTGAATCCATTAGCAACATTCACCCATGTACATTTTCCTGACTCAAAATCACAACTTCCTGCTTGGGAACAAGCTCCAGTTTTAACAGAGACATCATCCAGAAGAACAAACGACTCAGAGCTTTGACTGAGCTCTGCACTGAACGCCACCTGTGAGCAAATGCAAAATTACGAGAATAACTGCAAAACAAACCACATGACATATAGTATACTTCTTTCCATAATTGAGGATACAAAAACACAGGAACTGCAGGTATTTTGCAATTTTGCTTCTTAATCTAAAAAAAAAAAACATTTTTAAAAATCAAATGAAAGTTACCAAAGGAAGTAGAGAAAGAATCAGATAAAGTAAAGCTTTCTGACCCTACAGTCAAAATAAGAACAGACGAGAAGCAGTGATGAATCATCAGACCAGTTCTGTGAAACAAATCAACTGATTCATTGAAAAACTCTGACTCAAAAGAATGATTCCTATTCCTATTTCACAAATTACTTGGTTAGGATGATCACTGAAAAACAGCTTAAATTCTGAACCGTTTCTCACGGTGAGTAAATTATGACAGTTTTGATTTTACAAAGAAATAGAACCAAAGTCCCTTTCAAGGAAAGTGTTCACTCGGCAGCCATATTTGCAATGCCTCCAAGGAAGCTATTTCAGGTTCTATCTATTTGAATCCTGGGGGAATCCTGAAATCTCAAAAACTGCTTGGTGAACTCACAATTAAATAACACATTTCAAATCAGAAACAAAATCTGTTGTCTTCTGCTCAAATAGCATGAAAAAAGCTTATTTTTCAGGCTATACCAATGCGCATGTGCGGTCCTAAGCGCGAGTCTCAGGTGTCTGTGGGAAACGGAGCTTCTAACAGCACCTGCAGTAATGCAATGACTTTACCAATCAGCGATTGGCTATTTTACTTAGAAGGTACGACATATTCCACCCTATTGCGTATTGCAGATTATTCCATTCATTAGTAATAGGAGTGAACCGTTTTTCTATATCTATAGTCTTTGATAGAACTTACTCTGAATTTGGAAGGAGATGACACGGTGACCTCTGCTACCTCCCAACTATCAGAAGTCGCTCCAGAAAGAGACCAGAGTGCTGGACCCAGCTCCCCATTCAGAAGAACATGCACTGAGAGTGAATCACCTGAGCCTGCAGACAGCCAATACCTACAAAAAACAGCCTTTATCAAAACATTACTCTCAACTGGGTAGGAACAGAGCTTAAATACAAAAACTGGATCCATAATGGACCAATATAAGATTATATTGACACAAGCATACCAGAACTGCACGCAAGAATCTGTAGATGGGCTATACTCTGGTGTCAGAAGATTTGAAACCGTTGGTTTCTGAAGATTGGACCCAAGCACAGCCATTGAATGGCCTGTCATGAGACAAACACATGACATGGGTCATTACATTACAAAAATAAATAAAAATAAAACTCTTTCACAACAAAAGCGGTTATTCCCTCCCTCACCAAGTTCAGTTCTGTATGTATGGTCAGTATAGCCACTACTGCCGTTCACATGGAGCCAGATATTGCTGTCAGTCAAATCGGGTTCAAAGCCACACAGCAAGGGAGACTCAAATCCACACGGGTCTTTGGTAAAAAGATCACTTTAATAGCTGAGAATGTCTGGTAATTAGATGAGATGCTTTGAACGCTTTGACTCACTGTGTTCCACACAGGTTCCTGCAGTCACTCTGAAGTCATCAATGGCTATGAAGCCACTGCCTCCTGCTGTTCTGCTCCCTGAGAACTTTACCTGTACAAGGTGATAGTCATGCTCTACCTGTTGTTTTGTTGGTAAATATGCATACATGTGGATTGAGATTTAGAAAACATGTCAGGGGGCCTTACTCGATCAACGTCTGCAGTACTAATAGAGACTTGTGCGTTCAGCCACTCAGAGGTCTGGGTGCCTCTTCTTGTCCATGTGATGGTTTCCATTGTTTTCTGAAACCAATAATACTAATGTTTTTAAATGACCTAAAAACAACAACTTTTTTTGTGTCAACCAAAAAAAAAAAAATCTGAACCTAATTTAAAGGGGTCATGAACTGCCTTTTTTAAAAATATTTTTTTCCTGAGGTGCACTTAAAATGTTAGTATGACTTTTACATCAAAATGTGCAATTTTCCACCCTGATTTTAGACCTCTGATTTGAACGCTCTGTTGAAAGGGACATGTCTGCTGTGAGACTTCAATGGTAACACCCACTACTGTGTTAGGCTAACATCATTGCATATGAAATAAGTATTACATGTGGAAGTCTCTCGAAAACTTTTACAATATTTTTACTATTAGCGCTGTTGAGATTAACTAATCATAAGTGTTTATAGCATTATATTTAGATCTATTCCCATCGCATGGAAGGTTGTAGCGTTGTGGCCAATGACAGACATGTCTGTTGAGCTCATGAATGCAGTGATCTCCTCATTGCAACGCAATTTCTGCACTCTCAGGAATGCTTCAAACATAACTAACAGTACAAATGCAATTTGAATAAGAGATTGTGGAGTGTAGACAGCATAATTTATTATAACGGGAGTTTTGGCAAGAGTCCAGTCATTGATAATCTTGCGCTGTGGGATTGACAGCAGCAGCGATTATAAAGGAAGGGTTCTTTGATCTTCCTTTCTGAGTTTCCGTATATCATTTAATTACAATTTAATTAACAGATTATTTTCATGCTACTAAGATAAACAATGTGAAATTGAACAAAAAGAATGTCTGACTGCAGATGAATCCTTACATATAAGAAATCATATCATTACATATCATGACCGCAATTACACATGCCATATTGAAAGTACCGTCTCAATAAGCAGATCTAAGTTTCCAAGAGATGGTCCTAACATGTAGTACCAGAATCCAATACAGACATCATTGCTCTGAATTATCATCGGCGCTGAAATGACTGCTGTCTTACTGGTTTCATGTTCTCCAGACATATTTACAATGAGATAAAACCCTACAAGACAAAAGATGAAAATGTATGAAAGATTATTATAGACTGACCTGATCTGCCCACTAAAGGATAAAATAATGAATCTTACCATTGTAATTATTTAAGGTGTGGTCATATAAAGGTCCTAGCCATGGTTCATTCACCTTTCCACCCACTTGATGGATCCAATCAAATCCATCATCTGTCTCCTGGATCCAGTCACATAGTCCTGAAAGCAAAAATCTGGAATAATTAGAAGACAGCTCACAAGGTTTCAATATTTTATAGGGACTTTCCATAGACAATAATTGTTATACTGTACAAACTTTATATTATATGCCCTAACCCTAAACACAACCCTCACAGAAAACTTTCTTAAATTTTTATCAGCATTTTTACATTTACAAAAATAACATCAAGTATGATTTATAAGCTGTTTTCCTCATGAGGACCAAAAATGTGTATGCACACAGATACACTATACAGTATATATATATAAACACATATAGATACAACATGCATATATAATCAGGACAATAAGTCAAAACTCACAAGAGGGCCGTGCACAGGAGATTTTTCTCTGAAATGTGTCATTTTGGTTTTCAGTGGCATTGCATAGGCTATCATTTTTACAAATGCCTGATTATTCAAAAAAATCCACATTCAAAAGAAAATATCTGACTTCCTGTAAAGAGCAAAAGTTCTAATCATAATTTATAATTATTATTAAATGTTTCACATCATAAAATCCAGCTTTTTTAACAGAGGTGTGTAGAAGTTTTATCTCCACTGTACAAATACATACACATACACATACACATCCATGTTTTGCTCATTGATTTCCTACCCTCCTGAAAATTGCAGTCCAAGGAGGATGCAGGTGGAGAGGTGGGCTCGGTTGTGGGTCCTGGTGTTGTCGGGAACAGTTCAGAGCAGCGTGTATTCCTCCTGATATAGATGTCATCCAAAGCAATGACACCCATGTCTGATTGTCGACACACGGCTTCAAACACAATCTGCAAACAGTAAAGTTAAAGTCAGCTATTGTCAAGTATCTGATGGTGTGGCATGCTTTTGTGCATCAGTCTCTCACCTGGTGTCGTTCAGATGATTGGTAGTCTACAGTGACATGATTCCACACATTCTGCTGATCGCCAGTTTGATTCCACAGACCACGTAGAGCACCGGACTCATTTACATAAATTGATAGTTTCATCTTTTCTACAATAATAAACACAGAATATACAATGGAAGAAAAATCATGGTGTTCATACTGCCTCAACTAGAATAGACCTCACTTACAATCCTAATGAATGAACTCAGCCATTAACAAATCAGTAGCACTTTATTTTACAGTCCTGTTCCCCATGTATATACTATGTACTTCTAATTGCAATAACTGGAATAACTAGGTACTAACTCTGAACCTAGCTCTAAACCTATGTAGTTACCCTATTACCCAGTACTTTCTTAGGAAAGTACAATGTATGTACACACAAGTGCACGTATTGTAAAATAAAGTGCAACCAATCATTTTAGATTTTAGATTTTTTTACTTTGTCCAATACAATTTTTCAAAGGCTAAGATATTTATTGTATTTCTGCTGTAGTTATAACATTAAATAGCTGCTGCATTTTATATATATTAACTGAAACTGGTAGTATTCATGTATTCAATTAATTGATCACAATTCATTTTGTGACTCCAGAAGTTTGAGGAAAAACTGTATGTTCAATAAAAACAGGGAAAATAAAAGTGCTTTTTAGCATTTTAAATTAGGATTACAGTTTGATTATTTTAATATACTAATTATAATTTAATTTAAATACTTTTAAAGTCACCACAAAAATCTACATTGACAATTCTTGTTTTTCTTATAGAATATTGTAGTATTTATTCATCAAAATAAATAAAGTATTAATCTTCCATTTCATGCCATTTCATGCCATTTCATAAAAGAGTAGGCAAAAAGCACCCGGATGATCTACTTCTGAAGTGTGCATATAATGAACACTTTACTATCCCATGTGGCCACGGGAATGGATTTATGAATGGCAGTGAATCAACATAACTGACGCTAGTAGGTCACATGATAATGACAACATGGTGAATGTAGTACGTCCAGATTATATTCATACTACAGACATTCATACTATATAGGACATACTTTTTAGTGGTCCTGAAATATCTACTTATTCAAAATAACTACCTACTCAAGACAGTATGCAATTTCGGATGCAGCCACTGTTTTAGATCATTCTAAACAATCAAGTCTCTCTTCCAATAATATTTCGAAGTCTAAAACACAATTAAAGTTCTCTGCGTAGATGCTCACCAATGCTCCACATATGCATGTGGTACCAGAACTCCAAACAGGCTTGAGATTCAGTATCCATCATCTCACTCTCAAAATGAGCAATCTGATCTGGTTTGCCACTTGACTCAAATGCCATGTAGTGTCCTGGATAGAAGAGAATGAGTGGATGTCAAAACAAAGTTTACTTAGCAATCACTAGGGATAGTTCACCCAAAATGTACAATTTTGTTCCAGACCTGTATGACTTCTTCAGAGGTATATTAAAGAAGATGGTCAGAATGACAGTCACCATTCACTTTCATTGTATGGAAAAAAAGATATAATGAATCTGAACAGTGACTGACTCTGCTGCACTTTTATCTGAATAAATGTAGATTGGCTTTTGATGTGTTCTCGGATAAGAGTGGCTGGTTTATGATTGTTGTGGCACTCCAAAATGTACAACCCATGGGCACCATTTACTTTCATGTGCTGCTCTTGTGCCAATGGGTTTGATTCCAAGAGACAATAATTACATAAAAAGGATCACTCTATTACCCGGTGTACATACAGCATTACATAATGTGTTGATATTTACCCATGGCAGTGTTTGTGGTGTGGTCGACCTCGGGGACAAATGCACCATCAGTGGTTCCAGAGGTCCAGCTCCAGTCTACACTGGAGCCATTGACATGAATATTCACCCATCCGCACATGTCCATTTCAAAATCACAAAACCCTGAAGAGAATCATGTGCACAGCTTTATTTGGATGGTAGAGCAGTTTCAACGCATTCTCATCCTTTGGCGTCATATCTGACACTTTTGACATTTCGTCTAAATCTAACGCGCATGGTACCCTTTAGCGTCAATATAACACGCACAGAAATGGGTAGGTTTAGGTATGGTGTAGGGTTAGGGTTAGACCGCTAGGAGGCGCCTTCTGACCCATTTAAATCTGCGTCTCATATTGACGCTAAAGGGTACCATGCGCGTTGAATGTAGACGAAATGTCACGAGCGTCAGTATATGACGCCTTGGGATGAGAACGGGCTGGCAGTTTTCAGTATAAAGCATTTGTTTGGAAAATATTTTAAGTGCTTTGTGAGGTAAATAGACGTTCATGAATTACTTAATTTATTCAAGATCAGCAGCAATGAAATAATAATCTTGTGATTATGGACTTACCATGAGGGGGGCAAGGGTCATTTAGAACTGTTAGGTCATCAATGGCAATATCATGTTTCTGCTCATTTCCAACCACTGCTTCAAATATGACCTGTTATTCAAACAGTAAACCAGAGGCTGAAACATAACTAGATTGCAAATATGTGCAGCATTCCAGAGGTCAGGGTTTGGCTGGTTAGCTTTAGCAGTTAGTATGTGTCATAACTACATCATTTCCTTAGCAAAATGCCTCTTTCTCCATTGACAGGTATTCAAAAGTATGCATTCTGACTAAATTTAAAAATGTCGCCTGAAGCAAAGATGACCAGTCAGTGCAACTGCCTTTGAGATGAAAGGGAATCCTAATGGATGTCTTTTTTCCAGGAATTATAAGCTTCATTGTTAGAATTTATAATACCAATATGATTTTTATTATCACCTGTATAATAAAGAAATACATACCCGCCCGCACAACACTGCAATGCAGGTCATATATATTGGACAATCAGTACTTCCTGCCAAATTATTATATTGACTATATCTTTAATGTTCCAAGTTAATGTTTTACAGGTGACATTTAAACTGTTTATGGCTCTACTTAAAAAAAGAATTAAATGGATGGCTGTATGAGTGTGTGTGCAGAGTGCAGGCACGCTTCACATTCATACTGCACATGTTATTAAAAGAAAGCAGAGAACATAATCAGAAGCTGTGCCATCCACAATGAGCCAAAACCTCCCTAACCATCCAAATAATACACTCTTTATGTTATAACCACCATATTGTTGGACACTTTCACTCCTAAAATGAATTAATTCATGTTTGGCTGTTAGTAATCTGTTTCTACAGTGAATCTACAATCAGTAACTGAAAACTTTTCTTTTACTTTCACGCCACCATTAGTCAGTTTAAGTCCCAGATGATAACATACTGTAAGCACAGTGCAACATATACAAAATTACTGAGTGCACCTTTAAAACTTTTCTACACGCACCTTATATGGGCTGAGAGGACTTATGACTGTTGCTCTGCCGTGTCTCCACTGTTCTCCTTGATCTCCACTCGCACTCCACACGGGCATTTGAGACCTGGCGCTGTGCAGCTCCTGGACATAGATGTTAAGAGAACCCACGTCTCTTCCATTCATGTGGTACCAGAACATCAAGCACTCTCCGTGCTCAGAGGAAGGGTGATCGACATCCATCAGCATGATGCCTCTGCTGCCACTGGGGTTCTTCCACAGCTGTGCACTCAGGTAAAACCCTATGGATAAAAACAATATGAATTATCATCACATTGTTGCTATTACTATGATGTCTGGTATGCTGTAGCTAAGGTGGATATTCATACCCTTATCAGTCTCTAAAGTATGGTCCGTTGCAGGGCTAGGGGTCCCAGTTGCCAGTTCTCCATTAGTTCTGATCCAGGTAAAATTAGCTGTAGGGTCGGACGACAGGCCGCATAGAGAGCCTTGGAAGGTGCATTCCCGCTCAGCTGGGCAGGACCCATTTATACTGTTTGACACCTGCACGTCATCTATGGCGATGTAGCCTTTAGTGCCTTCCAGGATGCCCTCAAATATAATCTATTGGATGCAATGCATGAGAACAAACATGTAAGCATATATCCACCTGGGTATAGTGTGTTTGATTCAGTACCTGAATTGGTTCTTCACTGTCTGCGAAACTAAGGTCCACAAAACGCCACTTGTTGCCTTGAGTTCCTGTCCTCATCCACATAAGCGTCAGATTTCCATTAGCATGCTTGGTGATGAATCTGAGAGAACCTTTAACAGCCACAGACACCCAGGATTATTATAACCACAAGTAAATATGTACATGCAAATAAATAACAACATGTGCTGTAACATAAATATGTGTTTGGTTATTTTTTGACTGTTCATATAAAGAGCTTAGACAAAAGCCATCTCTCTGACCAACTTAAAAATCACTAATATGTTTTTGTGAGGTTTAGGGGTAGATAAATGAAAAGGATGCACATACCCAGATTTGTGCAAATGTGTGTAGAATTTTTTGTCAGAATGTCTATCATTGCAAAAGGAATGTACTAAGCACCATAAACATGAACTCAAAATTGACCATAAACAAGTTATTACACATTCCTGGTTTCATTATGCAGAATTTGTTTGTGCACATTATTACATGAAAAACATTCTTTCATAAAACGTCCACTTTTTACAATTCAATCAATTCCAGATGAAATAAAACAAAACAATTCTGGATCTATACTTTCTTTATCAAAGGGCATGATCTTAACTCACCAATGTTTCCACCGTAGATTAAATACCAGAAGCTGACACATTTGGCCTGCTGTGGAAAGCTAGCCAGTCTGGCTGTCTCATTTGGATTGAAGGACTGTTGTGGTGCTATGAACATAAAATAGCCTGCACAAAATGAAAAATATTTGTTTACTTTAAAGTGAAGTTTTATATTTTTAGGTTTAGGTTTATATATTTATTATATTTTTAGCAACTCAATTTTTACTAAACCTTTACCAAATTGATTAAAAGTTAAGAATAAAAAATAAAAAAATAAATAAAAAACAATAATAATAATGCTGTTCTTTTGACCTTTCTATTCATCAAAGAATCCTGAAATAAATGTGTACTGATTTCCACAAAAATATTAAGCAAAACAACTGTTTTCAACATTGACAGGAAATGTTTTTAGAGTACCAAATCAGCAAATTGATATGATTTCTGAAGGATCATGTGACAATGATGTAATGAAGTAATGATGCTGAAAATGCAGCTTTGCCATCACAGAAATAAACTACATTTTGAAATATATTAAAATAGAAAAGTTATTATTTTAAATTGTACAAATATTTCACAACACAACTGTTTTTACTGTATTTTTTATCAAATTAATGGAGCTTTGTTGAGCATCAGGGGCTTCTTTCAAAAACTTTTAAAAACCTTACTGACCCGAACCAGTGGTGTGATCATGTCCAGGTCCCTGATAACCAAAAGAAGGGTTCTGTCCATCTTCTCTCCTCCATTTGATTTCAGCTGACTGGTCATGGTACCAGGAACAGGTGTCTTTCTCAAAGTCACAGGTGAGCTGGTCTGAAGCTGCAGGGATGTCTCCCTCTGCACAGTCTATCAGTGTAATGTCATCCAGCATGGTATCCTGATTTCCGATGAATGTAGGCTTCACAGAAAATACGAGCTGTGATTTTGAAATGGAATAAAAAAACATTAACACAAAATCAGTAAAGCTCTTCCCATTACAGTGTTTAATAATTTAGTGTGATTGAGATGACTGTGAATGCAGTGCATTACCTTCAAGCCCAGAGGACGATTTCCAATTAACAAACAAGCATTTTCCCAACCATTAGTCTGGCCCTTTTTAATCGACCATAACTTTACAGATGAAGTGTTACCGATCAAACTCAGGGAAAAGTCAGAAGAGATATTCACAGGATCATGGAGATGATACCAAAAGCTGAAATAAAAAGATTACAAAACTGTGCTCACACTACTAAGCATTACAAAAATAAAAAAAATAAAAGAATGAGAATCTGAGTGATTGGAAAATAATTATTTAAAAGTGAGTGTTTGATGTGCTGCTTCTGCACCTTATCTTGCATCCGAGTGCAGTGGCCTTGGGAAGTGTGTGCTCCAAAATTGCTTCAGAGAAAATACTTACAAGATCCCCTTCTGCATGCATAACTTTACCTATAAATAATACAGAAGTCTAAATATCAAAAGTTCACATGATATCAAATCAAATCCAAGTTGATTGTCCTAGTCCAAAGGCCTACCCCAAGGTGATCCTGTGGTATGGTCCACACCAGGGACAGCACTGATGTTTGCCATCTCTCCACGCCATTTAAATTCACCCTTACTTGATTCAATCCATCCGCATTCATGTTCCTCAAAGTTACAAGAGCCTGTGACGAAAGATAGGCTGTTTCTTATATTGTGAACCTAGCATTGTATTGTAAAGCTATTATTTTCCATTTATTTTCATGCAGGTGTTGCACAGAACAGATATCACAATTGTATAGCTGTAGTCCTATACAATTGTGATATGTTCTGTGGTGTTGCATGCAAATAAATGGAAAATAATAGCTTTACAATACAAGTTAGTAAATATTACTACATGACAAAGATGTGTCATCAGCAAGGGAAAACATCATTTAATTAAGATGACAATACTGTAACTACCACAGAACTCCTCGTCTGATCCATCCGCACAGTCGGGGTGGAAATCACACACTTTCTCCATGGAAAGACAGTCTTGAGAGTCAATACACTGGAACTGCCCATCAGGGCAGGAGGCCAAGCCCATCGAAACTGCATATAAAACGCAAACTAACTAGTGGTTACATTTGTTTTTTGTTATAGGTTTAAATCGTCAAAAGAATAAAAATGCACAGTTTATTTTATTAAAACTTTATTAGAGAGTATTAGTATGAGGTCTCAGTAAAGAATTTCATTCTTAAAACACTGATGGTGTGAGAACCCTATTGGAAGTGCTCTGTTTATTTTCAATGTAGTTCCAAACATTAAGTCCTGTCAATCATAATTACAAGTGTATATAAGCAGCAGTCACTGCATAATCCCAGAGACAATACTTCCAGCATCCCTCCTCCTCCTCATCTCCTCCTCTATTTCTCTTATTCTTCCTCTGTGCAGGACTGTTATAGGGGGGTTTAGTTTGGAGCTTGAACCTCCTTCGAGGACAGCAAGCCAAGTTTGTTTACCATTAACTATTAAGACTGCATGAGCATTCAAACTCGTGAAATATATTCCACATAGAATAATAGTGAATTAATCAAAAGCATTAAATAATAAGTGTGGGGAATTATGCAGTGACCTTTGCCCTGAGAGCAGCTATGCACACTCTTGGCATTTCTCAATCTCAGTGCTATGCCACTTCGGATATTCCATTCATTCTGGGCAATTTGACTGCTATTACTGCAGTCTCTAGTCTAATCCATTTCTTTTTGTAGTTTTGTATAGAAATCCATGCATAACCACATACATTTTTTTTAAGCATAAACATTTAGATCAAATAAAGATACATAAATGAAACACAAATTCAAACAGGTTTCAACTGGCATCTGAAATAATTTCATAAAACATTACATTATGCATGCAAAACAATCATCAAAGGACATAAGCAGCTGGTTCTGTTGACCTTGCTGACCTTTACATTTAACTGGCTCATAGGTTAACAAAGTAAAATGTTGTCTTGTTTATTGTATTTGAACTGATACAAAAAGAAAAAACATGGCCTCACCAAGTAGCAGTAGAAACAGTCCCCTCATTTTTTCGAGAACATGGATGAAGAGTTCCTCTGTGAACTAGTCCGTTCCTCCAATGTCTCTTGCTTGGCAATGAATGAATGTGAAGCCAACTTCAGAGACAGAGATCATTCTTTTTGTAGATAATTTTAATATGGTATGCTTATCAGTGCATGTTAAAGTTCAGTGGAACCAACTACCTCAAATGTTACTTTACACCTGCCTGCTTTTTACAACTCCCCGTGGCCAGATAAAAAGCATACTGTACAGAAAAATACAGTCTGCTGTATACAGTCAGTACTAACAGTTGTTGAGGAATTGCTCCTCACGGTTTCCTTCAAGTACTCATTTGGTGGGAATAATTCTTAATTTTATAGTACTTGAAGTTATACCTTTCAGAATAAGATTTCAGAAAGTAAGACAAATCCTGCAAAGCAAACATGTTTTTCTTTTGTTAAAATGGCAATAAAACAGACCCACAAAGACCTCCTTAACTTTGGTTACTGCCATAATCCATGACATCATTTTTTACTGCACTGTCCATGCTAAACTGCAAGATCTGAGTGAACTTTTCTCTAGTACTATCATGCTTACGTTAATAGTCTTCACTGGGAAGGAAAAAAAAAGAATGCATAATCATTTGCTAAAAGGTTAAAATGATCTAAGTCGTTATGTAGCAAGATTAAGTAGCATTAAATACAGTTGAATATACTATGTAAAAATGCCCAGAAACAGGTCAGAGCAAGTGTAAAAAGGTGCCCTGGTTTGGGTCCTTGTAAAGCACAACCATAATTTCAACAGACACTGGATGTATTGAGCAAGCAGAACTGCATACTTGGAAGTCTCACCTCTGTTAAGCAATAGTGTGTCTGGAGGGACACTCAGAAACAGACACTAGTTCCAAGAAGCAATACATTGAATTAATCTTTAATAATCAACATAATTAATTGCAAACTTTGAACAGTCTCAAGCTACTTAGCACATTAAAAGGTCAAATTTAGGAGACTCTAATAGATAGCTTCCTCCATGTGTAGACATACACACAGCAAAAGGGTAAAAGGTCCCAGATAATATAAAATGAACTGTAGATGAAAAGATTATTTAAAATAGGTAAAAACAGTACACGCTGTAATATACTTCCTTAATCATGCAAAATTAACTCAGATCCTGGAATGCAAATCATGCACAAGAAATAGTTAGTATGTCTCTTTTGAAGTGCCTAATTGTAATGTTAACAACAATTTGCCAATATAACTCCTTTTGACATTTTGCAATGCACTAACCATAGATGCCAGTATTCAGGCAGGTTTCCCACTTATTTTCTTACTCACTGTCCTCTGACCGTCCCCACCCTGCAAACTCAGCACTGAAGACACAAAAACAGATGCGTTTGGAATCACTATGGGGAGCAAGAGAGGGAAATGAATGATTATGTAACTACAAGCGAAAAGAAACTACTTCCTTACACTTTATGAGTCAACTCCACAAATCCAAACACAAGGATCCACAAAGGCTGACCATCACTTTGACGTGATCAGGAAAAACAGCAAAGATGGCAAAAAAAGACATTGGCAAGAAAGAGAGAATAGAGAAGTGTCTATTAGAAAAGGATATGACAAAATCTTACATGCTTGCATTTACATAATGAGTTCAGATGCAAAAGCCTCTAAGTGCCATCATTTTTATCAAGCTTGTTTAAGTTCAATAATTTCACTTAAATGACAATTAATAGGTAATTTTCATAGCCATTTAAGTGAAATTACTGAACTTAAATATACGAGCTTGATAAAAATAATCATTCTAGAAGAAAATTTCAGATGGAACTTAGATGCTTTTGCATCTGAACGCTTCATATATATATGTATATATATATATATATATAATTTATACATAATAAAACATTTAACCAATTACCATAGTTTCTGGACTGTAAGTGGTACTAAAAATGTTCTTTATATTTTCTAGAAACACTGTATGCTGTAATTTTGAGCATACTTTTTCATTTATGGTAAACAAAAATCGGAACCTCTTTTTCTAATCTAATGTCTAATCAGAAGGATCTGACACTTTTGAATGGACCAACACCATTCTGGGATGCCAAGAAATGGAAGCTTTAGCATAAGTTCTGCCAGGAAGACTCAATTGTTACATCACTCATTACCTTCTCATCTATCCAATCGTGTTCTAACACTTATAAAAGTATAAAAGATGGGTACTTACACATGTCTGAGTTTGCAGATGCTGACGCTTTCGTTCACCCCCACCCTCCCCACCACCAAGATGATTCCTTCCCTTCCATCCTCCCCACCACCACCAGGATGGTCCGTTCCCATACCTCACAGGGGGTCGGCTGCGCCCCTGCCTTCATCGCCAGGCAGGAAATGCAGAGTCCGGACCCCCAGATTGCAAGCTACGTACAAAGAACTTTATCATTATATTGTTTGCAGAGCTGTCAATAAATTATTAATTGTTTCAGCATTATTCTTCCGAATTATGTTGAGAACTTCTCTAAACAACTCCAGCCCCGCCAACCACACCTGTCCTCAAGAATGGACTTGCATTGAGGAATTTTTGTGTCAAGATCAAATAAAGGTATGACCATGATATTTTTTATAAATTCATTCGTTATCAAATCACATTCAGACTGAGATTAAAATTGCATTTACCATGCGTTTACGTTTGCGTTTTGCGTTGCGTTTACGTTTACCATGATACCAGAATATCACCATGCTGATATTCTGTGCTAGCCTGGATGCCAGCCGAACTTAGCCCTGTCCACAAACAGTGAACACGACGGTTAACGTAATGTCTCGTTCCCGCCTCTCACGGAACCGAGGTTACGATAGTAACCGGAGATGTTCCCTTTCAAAGCGGTAACTTCGACATTATGTTGTGTGACGTATATAGGAATTGTATAAAATCCCGCCGTGAGAGCAGTGAGATAAGCCACATGACAGGGTCAAGCTACACCACCCGTATGACAGACAATTCTCACAGCCAATGCTGGCGAGGCTGACTGCTCAGCAGATACGGCGGGCAGGGAGACAACCTGCGCTCTGAACGGTGTATTGAGAGACTTCGGAACGTAGCCTGGTCTCGGCCGGAGAGTGACGCTGCAGTTGCCAGGTCCGAAAGAGATGCAATCGTCATTCACCGAGAACGCTTGCAAGTCACCAATGTGCTTCGCCGACGCGAGAGCGAGAAGTAAAGCCGTTTTCAGGGAAAGTGCCTTAATCGCAATTGAGGCTAGCGGCTCGAACGGCGGTAGAGATAGAGCCCTCAAAGGCGGAAGGTGGCCGTG
Organism: Semotilus atromaculatus; assembly: GCA_031834385.1. Taxonomy (NCBI): domain Eukaryota; kingdom Metazoa; phylum Chordata; class Actinopteri; order Cypriniformes; family Leuciscidae; genus Semotilus; species Semotilus atromaculatus. The sequence continues at coordinate 29,356,095 of JAULUF010000044.1, read as the reverse complement.
AAGGACACAATCTCCTCGCTCCCCTGAGAAAACTGATCACCAGAGCGTGCTTACCGATCGATTGCCCGTCAACCGGAGAATGAAAGGCAGCAATAGCAGCCACATACACCTTCAGTGTGGATGGCAAACTCCTGTTATCCATTCTGTGCTGAAGCATTCGCGTAACAGTAAAGTCTGATTCCCGGCCAGCGCGATGTCAGAGCATCCCCCGTCAGAGGGGAGTGGGATAGCGAGAAGAACGCCTGACAGTGCATGTTTTCGCTCGTAGCGAACAGATCGACTTCCGCCCTTCCGAACCGATCCCATATCATTTGCACCAATCCTGGGTGAAGTCTCCACTCTCCTTGAGGAATCCCATTCCTCTAAAGTATGTCCGCTCCACGGTTTAGGAGACCGGGGATGTGTGCCGCTCTACTGGAGAGAAAGTGTCGGTCCGCCCACAACAGGAGACTCGCTGTCTGTTTGAACAGAGCTCTGTAGCGCACGCCGCCCTGGCGATTTATGTACGAGACCACAGACGTGTTGTCGGTTCGAATCAGTACATGTTGCTGCTCTAATTGTGACCGAAAAGCTTCGAGGGCCCTCAACACTGCCATCAACTCCAGGCGGTTTGTGTGCCACTTTCTCTATGACTCCGACCATAGACCTGAGGCAGGCATGCCCAAGCACACTGCTCCCCAGCCTGAGATTGATGCGTCCGTCAAGACCACGGTGCGTTGGGTCACGATATCCAGGGGGATTCCTGAGCTTAACATACGGATTGCTCCTCTGTCTCAGAGTGCAGACGCTATTGTGAGTAACCGTAATGCGCTTGTGGCCCGAAGACCACACCTTCGGCGGGACTCGAGTTTTCAGCCAAAACTGCAGCGGCCGCATATGCAGCAGGCCCAGATGGCACACTGAAGAAGCCGCCGCCATCAGTCCCAGGAGCCTCTGAAATTCCCTCAGCGACACGGACCTGCCCGGTCTTAAACAGCGCAGAGTCGAAGATATTGTGTCTATGTGCTCTTGAGATAGGTGGGCTCGCATCGTCATCGAGTTCAAACATACTCCCAGATACGTTATAGTCTGACTCGGTATAAACACGCTTTTCTTCATGTTCACACGCAGTCCCAGCGTATCTAGATGGCGAAGCAGCGTTTCCACATGACCGATTACCACATCCCTTGAGTGAGCTAAAATCAGCCAGTCGTCCAGATAATTCAGGGTGCGCATTCCGCTCGATCTGAGAGGAGTGTCTACACTCTTCGTGTGTCTACACTCTGGCTAGGGCCAGCCCGAACGGGAGCACTGAGTACTCATAAGCCGTGCCTTCGAAAGCAAACCTCAGGAAGCGCCTATGGCGCGTCGCTATTTGAATATGAAAGTTTAAATCCACCGAAGCTAACCATTCCCCGGGAAGAACCTGTGCCAGGATCTGCTTCAGTGTTGTCATTCTGAACGCGCGCTTGTGAAGCTTCCTGTCTCAGAACAGGAGCGTTTTGGGGCAAAGTTAATGACGTCTGAACTGAAGAGAATAACCGTGCTGAATTATGCCCATTACCCACGGCGAAAAAGACGCGTTGACCTTCTCATGGCGCAGGCTCCTTCTCTGTAACTGCCTCTTCTTCCCCAGTCCCGGCCACTGCCAGTTCCGGCCGACACAAGTTTCCGGTTCAGTGCGGGGCGCCGCAGCAGGCTGCCTAATAGGACCTTGAGGATGCGAGAAGACGAGGAAGAGCGGGATCAAGACTGTGATGGTGGGGTTCGCCGCGGCATCACGTGACTCATCGCCTTGGAGGGCTTCTGCATCTCCAAGTAACGATCCGTGACCGATTCAGCGGCGTCACCGAAGAGGCCGGAGGGAGTAATTAGAGCGTTCATGCGCATGTATCCGTGGGCTTCCGCCTTGTCAACATGGGCTAACATGGCCTGCGTAGCAGAGTAGGTACGCGCCGACTGGGGAGGAGCCCACGACTTCACCACATGCTCGTGGACATCCGGGAAGAACGGGGTTCCCCTCCTCAACGCAGCCTGGCGGCGGCTCGACTAGAGGAACCACGAGTCCAGCTTACTCTTCGTTGGCTCGTCTGGAGCGTTCCACGTGAGATCCAGCTCGGTGACAGCTTTGCTGAGGACCCTGATGAGCTCCTCCTGGAGGTCTTCAGGGCTCTCTTGGTTGGGACGGGCTGACTCAGATGCCCAGTCCTTCTCAGACGCTGAGAGTGACATGGAGTCATCATCCCCGCAAGCTCTGAAGGAAGCTCGTGTCCGTGAAGCTGACGGCGTCAAACTCCTTATCCTTGGGCGTGGAAGGGCCCAAACCCCGCTGATGATCGAGCCATTTCCCTTCTGGCTCTGAGGGCACTGGCAGATCAGCGCAGTGGGCGCACATGCCATCCATCAATGGCGCCTCGGCGTGGGCGAGGCCCAAGCAGGCGAGACAAAACTGATGGGTGTCAGGCAGTTCGATAAGGCCCGAACAGATCTGGCAAGTAGAAGCCATCGGATGTTGAGAAGAAAGGTAAGAATCTTCTAATAGCACCTTCTACGATGACTAATAGAATTCCGTAGGTTGAGTTGTAGCACAACGATTTAAGCGTGTAGAAAGAGATTCTAACGTAATTGTCGCGCCCATGCATTTTATACTGCCCGCGGTCCCCAGCTGGCGTTAGTTCATAAGATTTCAGCAAAAGTGGAGAAGGGTAGGAGTTCCTACAGTATATACGTCACACAACGTAATGTCGAAGTTAGTGCCTCGAAAGGGAACCACGATCAAGGCATTTGCCGATTGGAAATATGTTTTTACCGTCCTTCCTACGGGATTCGGTCAATCCAATTGAGTGCAGAGGCATTTTTTTTAGACTGCTTTTTTAGACTGCTACCAAAAAAGATAAAAAGAAAACGTGTGGCCTGCAGGCGCCACAAACAAATACATGTCGAATTGGCAATTGATTCACCACCAAAATGACTCTTGCGAGTCGAATTTAACATTCATTTAACGATTCGGTAAATCAAAAATTCACGACTCGAGGATCGTTCAAAAGGTTCCAAAATCCTTCACTGAATTGTCAGAGCGGTGACTAAACTCATTCACTGAAAAGCAATGCTTACATTGCTTGATGTCTTTTTCTAAATTAAGCAGATTTTGTGCAGACTAATTGTTCGTGAAATGTATAGGACTACTTAGCTGACATAGTTGGATGCAGGTCCATTCGCTTACTATTTACAACTTCAACGACTGAGATCAGAGTAACGCGGCTGCCTTCACACTGGCAGTTGAAATCAGCTCCGATACAGCTCTGAAACGACCGGAAGTCATTCCTATGGAGATTCGCAGACCGCATGCAAATGAGTCTGAAACGGGTCCGAACGAGTTCGGTGCAAATAATTTTTTTTAACTCTTGCGAAAGGCTACGGACGGTTCCTCTCCGACAATTCCAGCGGAAGTTAGCGTTGCTATGGTACTGATAAACAAACCTGAATTCTTAACTTTTAATAAAATAAATAATGATTAATTAATGATTTTATAACGACAAGTTGTCATGTCCTTTTTTTATTTTCTAGCGTTATTAGGCCAGTTAATACAATTAAAATGTAGGCTATAATTAAATAATTAAAATGGCTATAAATGTATATATACAATATTGGCTATAAATATTGTGGCCGTTTTCCCTCAGCCCGCTCATTCAGAGATCATTATCAGGATTTTACATTCTGACACTGACAGAATCAACCTTTCTAATCTCTCCGCCATTTGTGTTCTACTCGCTTCCAACGCTTTTCAACGGTGTAGTATGACGTCCGCTGGGGGCGTATTGCGTATTACGGAGCTGATTTCAAATGCCAGTGTGAAGGCGGCGTAAGGTTTTTCTCCATATAATAGGCCTATGGAGGTCAACAAGTCCATGGTCATGTTGCTTTTTCAAAAAAACAAAAAACAAACAAAAACCTTGACAGTGCTGTGTACTCTCTTCTACTCTCAGAATAAACAAACAAACAAACATATTTTGGTACGATATTACACTTCAAAACCTTTGTTTTAAACAAAAGTTTTTGGAAACACTACAGATTGTAGATATTCTTGACCAGCTCACACAAGACCCTCAACTGGACATTGATTTTTATTTTAGCATAAAGTGTAATAGAACTATAAATTAATCTATTAGAACCAATGTAGACAGACAGGAGACATGAAAAAAAAAACTTGAAAAGTGTGTTTATGCCATATTTCTTTCAAATAAATTCCACTTATAAAATGTATACATTTTAAGATTATTCTTAAGTATCCAGATTTATCACACTGTTCTGAGTAATTTTCTTCTATAAATATACTTGTGTCTGAGATCTTTCGGTGTATGTAGTAAGTGTGAGGCTGGTGGGGAGTGTGTTTTCCGACAGTTTCTAAAGGTGATGATACACAGGGCAACTTTTTGAGCAATGATGCTGGGCAATGTTGCCTTCAACAGGCAGTATACATTTTTGCAAAATAAGGATTGATGGGAGGCAAATATGTGAAAAATATATTTTTTATATAGATTTATTAGTTATAAATTAACAGGTGGGGTCACAGACAGTGACAGTTCTTAATGAGACTGCAGTATGTTGTTAACATATACTGTATGCCTACAAGCAGAACAAAAATGTATTATGTGGTAAATTGCTGTCATCACAAGGTTTTGCAGGATGTGCAGGAACATGAGTACAAGGCATAACAGGAAGAAGGAGCATTCCGATCATAAATTTTATGTGTAAATGTTTTTTTTTTTTTTTTTTTCTCTCTCTATTGTTGTGTATGCTGACAGGGCAGAACCATTGCTGGGAAGAGGGAATGTCGCAATGATTTAGGAGTGATAGGTTTGACTTCATCTAGATAGCGAATTACCATATAGTACCAAAATTATTTGTGTTCCTCAAATACCCAAACCAAAATTGGCCAAAATCCAAAATCAAACTAACTAAGATAATTTTCAATAATTAAGAAGATTCATTCTCCTTTTCCAAACAAGCCTTGTGACATTAGTATGTCAACAGTTCTGAAGAAATAGACGTGACAGGATGTAATTCTGATTGGATCAATCTGACCCATTTAAAGGGCAGGTCTGCATGAGCAAATTTGAGACTGCAGAAGCTCAGCCAAAGACAGAGAATGACACTGGAATGAACTCATGAGCAGCACAGAATATACTTTGGATCAAGATGAAAACAATAACAGTAGTTATTTTGCTTGTAGAACTATCAAACTGCTTTGCACAGTCAGGTATGTATTTTTTTCTTAAATCAAACTGAAAAAAATAAACAACAATAATAATCTTTCTTGTTGCAAATAGTACTATTTATTGTGAAAAAAGCCACTTACACTTAATTTTTTTTTTTTCATTTTTGCTTAACTGAGTGTGAATAGCTCAACACTGCATCATCTCAACATATTTTTGTGCAGGAGGAAACTTTTTAATATATAATGTGGATTATAACAAATGCATGTCAAGCTCCCTGGAACGACTTGCCACCTGTGACCCATACAGTAACCAACAACAGTTCCGTTGGACTTCAAAGAATTGCATTTTGAACACTATAACAAAGAAATGCCTTGGAGTAGGAAGTAAAGCAGTGGGCAACAAATTGCAGTGGCTGAAATGTAAAGATGACAATGATTTGCAGATGTGGGAATGCCACGGTGATACATTGCTCCGCCTAAAGAATGAGTCTCTGTACCTTGCTGTAAATGAAAACGGTATGCCAGTGATCTCTGCAGACACTGGAATAAAGAGCAAATGGACAATTCATGGAACACTGAACAGCATCTGCTCTTTGCCTTATGAAGGTATGTGCCTCAATGTGTCTCTATTGAAAATTATTGTCATAAAGTGACAATGCTGTTTTCCTTTCTATGCAAATGTGTGCTATTCCCTCAGGGAGCAAAATACTGTATTCTGTGAAATAGAACAATAATTCCCAACCTTTTTTGTCTTTATTAGTATGTGTTCCTTCTAACTAATATTTTGGTAGATAAATTTCATTTATTCAAATCACCATTATTATCACTTCTAAAAAAATAAGAATCCTAACTGGGTGAAGACTCTATTGCTTCTCCCTTTAATCCAACAGATCTACGTGGTAAGTAGCCTTGTAATAAGCAGGATAATGTACCTTGTTTTGCAAAAAGCATCAATTCAATTCCATTTTGCCAATCTTACTTTATCAACTTATGTTATTTCATATTTAACTGAATGATTTAAATGAAGTAAAATATTTGTTTAAAATAAGTTAATCATCTTTATAGCTCATTCAATGGTTTTTCCACCAGCACTATAAAACATGGTGTAAACTACTGGTCAACTCTTACATTATTTTAACAGAAATATACACCATTGATGGAAATGCATTTGGGCGGCCATGTCACTTTCCTTTTCTTTATGAGAAAAAATGGTATGCAGACTGTACCACAGTTGATACGCAGAATCTACGTCTATGGTGTTCCATTGAGAGTGACTACAGTGTCAATCAGCTGTGGGGCTACTGCCCAACACATGAAAGTAGGTTTATGTTTAAGTGGTTCCTGCACAATAATTAATACATCATTAAGACTACAGTTGTTACCTGTCCACCATCAAAAACTAAACTAATAATACTATATCTATTCTAACAATAAAACATTGGCTTGCATTTATTGATGGGTAGTTATGTTATTTGCAGGTAAATTGTGGTCCAAACATCCTCTGACAAATGTCTATTACCAAGTGAATGATAAATCAGCCCTGACATGGTACCAGGCTAGGAAGAGCTGCCAGCAGCAAGGCGCAGAGCTGCTGAGTGTCTCTGAACCTCACGAACACAGCTTTATAGCAGGTACAATCCCATCAAAGAAATAGTCTAAATAGAACTGTTCATCATTACATGCACTAATGTAATGGATATCAGAAATATTCAAAGAACAAAATGCTAAGAAAAAGTGCTCATTCTCGCTTTGTCTAGGAATAGTTCAGAAGAATGAAGTCTCACTATGGACAGGACTCAACAAATTAGATGTGTCCAGTGGATGGCAGTGGAGCAATAGACAACCTTTACGTTATCTTAAATGGCTCAGTGGTAAGACTCTCTTTCAATCAAAGGATTCAGTCTTGTTGAATCCCTGTGTAGAGCACAATACCAACAACACTAGTTTGATTCCTGGGGAACAAATAAACGAATAACAAGAAATATGTATTTTGATAAATATAAATGTTGTATGAATTGAGAAAAGTTCACTATGCCTATATGTTTTTGGCCTGTGCTGAATACTTGAACGAACAATACAAAATCGCTTTCACTAGCTAACTGAGCATATTAATGGACTAAAATGATCATTTCTGTCTTTGTTGAAGGATTCCCAACCACACAACCAGGCTACAGTTGTGGTGTCCTAAACGGTATTGGTTCTGAATGGTCAAACGAACCTTGTTCAGAAAAACATGGGTACATCTGCCAAAAAGGCCATTCTGTTCCTAGTATTCCACCAGGTAGGCTTTCCAACCACTTTTTTATTCCATATAGCAAGCAGCGATTCTCAAACCGCAGTGTCAAGAATGGTGCTCTTCACGCAAAAACAAACATATAGCGTGATCTGTGCAGTGTGAATGACAAACAAATTATTTTTATGTGTCTTTCTTTTAAAGATGTATTCACAAAGGCCCACAAACTCAGGAGTGGCTCTCATATGCTGTGTTCCAATTCCTATAGACTACTATCTGTCCTAAATAGTATTCGAAAAGTGTGTCTCAAATCATAGTATGTTGAAATACCCAGTCCCAGATGGTGTCTTTTTTTCTAGTTAGATTTCGAAGACCCATGAACTTTCTAATGGCTAATATTACCCGACAACCCACATTGCACGCAGATTCAAATAGAACTACAAACACGAATAAAACTACAAACATGTCGGATGTGTGAATGGACAGTAGAGAGGGTTTGAGAGATTAATAATCATTATCTAACCTGACGAAAATATGTTATCCACATTATATTTAATCTGAAACAGCATTTTGAATATTTATAAAGATGTGGTCATATTGGCAGTGCTGCTTCATGGATGAGGAGGATTTTAACTGTGACAAGATGATTGACAGGGCAGTTTAAACAGTGACTGAGTGCACATAACTAAGCGGCAGAGCAGTCCTAAACTCCCAATTATAACGAAGGAGTATGTCTCAAAGCTTGCATTCTATTCTGCTGCACACTCAAAAGTACTGTATGTACATTTTCTTCACAAAAAGAGTACATACTTTTAGGGCATATTATAAGTAGTTGAATTGGGATGCAGCAATACATTTGACTGACTTATTAAACTGCAGGTCATTGCATCATCATTAGTCTACTTCAGGAAAGGCTATAATAATTTGATAAGGAAAATAAAAATGTTTTCAAATGCATTTTTATCTCATACTGTGTTTCACTTTAAAATGATTTTGGCACATCATGAGATTGATTAAACCTCTCAAGATGCAAGATAAAGTTTGGGAACCTCACATGGAAGCAATATTAGAGAATAGGTTATCTTTGTTTTTGTTGTTTTGGACAGTGGTGCACACTGGATTTTGCCAAAGCCCTTGGATTCCATATTCAGGCAACTGTTATCTGCTTCATCGCAACAAGCGAACATGGATGGAGGCACGAGGTGCATGTCTGCGGGAAGGAGGAGACCTGCTGAGTATCCTCAACACAGAAGAGCAAAGCTTTGTCATCACACAGCTTGGATACTGTAAGTTTCGATCATTATCTTTTAACTGGAATGCATTTTTTTAAATAGTGCTGTTGTAGAAAAGACAGAAGTCACCCCATATAAGGTTGCAAGACAATAATCTGCATCACTATTCTCAGTGCGGACAGACGAGCTGTGGATCGGTTTCAATGATCGCAAAACTGAGATGCTGTTTGAGTGGAGTGACCAATCTAGCGTCCCGTTTGCCTCATGGGAGGTGGGGGAGCCGAGTCACAATGCTGTTCAAGCAGAGGACTGTGTGTTAATGAGAGGAGAGGTAAGAACTTCAACATTTTTGAGAAGTCATCTTAAATTCACATAGTTTTTCTCATAGAATGATCTGTTGCTAAACTAAACATTTGCATAATGACTGTTTCTCCTTTAGGAGGGAAAGTGGGCCGATGATATTTGTGAGAACAAGTATGAATTCATCTGCAAGAAGAAGGCCAGCTCTAAAGCCTCGAATAATGACACGGTTGTCACAAGCCCAGGATGTAAAACAGTATGTATATTTGTATAATAAGAAAATGATTGTAGAATTGTCTTCTATGTTCTTGGACATCAGGTGGTGAAATTGTCTTATTTTTTGAAAAGGGTTGGACCAGGTATGGTTATTACTGCTACATTGCAGGATCAGAGACAAAGACCTTTGAAGAAGCAAAACAGATGTGTGAAAAAGCTGAGTCTCAACTGGTTGATATTTCCTCCAGGTTGGATCATTTCTTCAATTACATGCTTTCTATCCTTTCTACATCTGACACTGAATTTGCACTACATTAACTAAAACCTTTAAGCAAATTCTGAAATAAAATGACTTTTCTAAATGTATAATTATCTGCTATTCTAAATAATATTTTAAAATCTATGAACAGAGTAAAGTATCAGCTTCTGCCTCATAAAATAATAAAAGTTCATATAATTAGGACAGCTATCAAGAGCAGTTAAAACTTAATTTGCTCTCCCCCCCCCCCCATTAGAATAGAAAATGCATTTCTGGTTAGTCTAGTGGGAGCACGACCAGAAAAGTACTTCTGGACTGGATTGTCTAATCAGAAGGATCTGCACACATTTGAATGGACCAACACCAAGCAAGTCCCATTTACTCATTTCAACGCTGGAATGCCAGGTATTATACCAAAAAACTAAATGTCAATGAAATGACAATGTTTCTGATTTCTCATAATTACAGTATTTATTAGATTTTAGAATTATTATTATTTGATTTTTTTTTACTTTTAGGAAGAAAACAAGGCTGTGTTGCCATGACGACTGGAATTATTGCTGGGCTTTGGGATGTGCTCAGCTGCTCAAATAAGGAAAAATACATCTGCAAGCAGAGAGCTGATGGACTAGTTACTACTCCAGCCCCGTCAACCCATCCTCCCCTGAGCTGTTCTGAAGACTGGAAGTCAATAGTGTCTAGAGACTTATGTGTCAAGGTAAAATTTACTTTTTAGCTATTTTCATGTTGAATTTTGGAGAAATGTGATATTTAAACAAAATCATAGACAGATTGTACAACATTTCATGATGTTATTTCCTTCTCTTTTTGGCAGTATTTTAATGTACCTAGTTTTCAAATGAAGACTTGGGATGAAGCTCTTGACTTCTGCCGCGAGCTTGGTGGTGATCTTATGAGCATCCATCATGATTCTGATATTCCTTGGAAACATGGAGGGTAATATCTATCATTCCTTTTGCAAATGGACAAACTTGTTTCAAACTTGTTCAAATCACATTATCTATAACAGGCCCTATTAATCAGTTTTAGACATGAGAACTTTCCACCATCCGACCATCAGCAGTCATAATCTGCAATTAATTAGCCACAATTAAGCCACGATCCATCTTCATATACTTGCGTATACATATAAATCTGTGTAAAGGATCTGAATATAATATAATATTGCATATACATATAAATGCATGTATATAATCTGCACACACACACACACACATATATATATATACAGTGAAGAAAATAAGTATTTGAACACCCTGCTATTTTGCAAGTTCTCCCACTTAGAAATCATGGAGGGGTCTGAAATTGTCATCGTAGGTGCATGTCCACTGTGAGAGACATAATCTAAAAAAAAAAATCCAGAAATCACAATGTATGATTTTTTTACAATTTATTTGTAAGATACAGCTGCAAATAAGTATTTGAACACCTGTCTATCAGCTAGAATTCTGACCCTCAAAGACCTGTTAGTCTGCCTTTAAAATGTCCACCTCCACTCCATTTATTATCCTAAATTAGAGATGCACCTGTTTGAGGTCGTTAGCTGCATAAAGACCCCTGCCCACCCCATACAATCAGTAAGAATCCAACTACTAACATGGCCAAGACCAAAGAGCTGTCCAAAGACACTAGAGACAAAATTGTACACCTCCACAAGGCTGGAAAGGCCTACGGGGAAATTGCCAAGCAGCTTGGTTAAAAAAGGTCCACTCAATCATTAGAATCATTAGAAATTGAAGAGCAATCATTAGAAAATGGAAGAAGCTAAACATGACTGTAAATCTCCCTCGGACTGGGGCTCCATGCAAGATCTCACCTCGTGGGGTCTCAATGATCCTAAGAAAGGTGAGAAATCAGCCCAGAACTACACGGGAGGAGCTGGTCAATGACCTGAAAAGAGCTGGGACCACCATTTCCAAGGTTACTGTTGGTAATACACTAAGACGTCATGGTTTGAAATCATGCATGGCACGGAAGGTTCCCCTGCTTAAACCAGCACATGTCAAGGCCCGTCTTAAGTTTGCCAATGACCATTTGGATGATCCAGAGGAGTCATGGGATAAAGTCATGTGGTCAGATGAGAACAAAATAGAACTTTTTGGTCATAATTCCACTAACCGTGTTTGGAGGAAGAAGAATGATGAGTACCATCCCAAGAACACCATCCCTACTGTGAAGCATGGGGGTGGTAGCATCATGCTTTGGGGGTGTTTTTCTGCACATGGGACAGGGCGACTGCACTGTGTTAAGGAGAGGATGACCGGGGCCATGTATTGCGAGATTTTGGGGAACAACCTCCTTCCCTCAGTTAGAGCATTGAAGATGGGTCGAGGCTGGGTCTTCCAACATGACAATGACCCGAAGCACACAGCCAGGATAACCAAGGAGTGGCTCTGTAAGAAGCATATCAAGGTTCTGGCATGGCCTAGCCAGTCTCCAGACCTAAACCCAATAGAGAATCTTTGGAGGGAGCTCAAACTCCGTGTTTCTCAGCGACAGCCCAGACACCTGACTGATCTAGAGAAGATCTGTTTGGAGGAGTGGGCCAAAATGTGTGTGCAAACCTGGTGAAAAACTACAGGAAACGTTTGACCTCTGTAATTGCAAACAAAGGCTACTGTACCAAATATTAACATTGATTTTCTCAGGTGTTCAAATACTTATTTGCAGCTGTATCTTACAAATAAATAGTTAAAAAATCATACATTGTGATTTCTGGATTTTTTTTTTTAGATTATGTCTCTCACAGTGGACATGCACCTACGATGACAATTTCAGACCCCTCCATGATTTCTAAGTGGGAGAACTTGCGAAATAGCAGGGTGTTCAAATACTTATTTTCTTTACTGTATATACAGTATATACATAAAAATGTCCACGAATGTTAGATTTGGCTGGTTCTCTGCCAACTTGTATCTCTGTTCATGTATTTTTATATTAATCGCCAGCAGTGTACACCACTGATGGTTGTAAATAGTGTGAATGTGCAGCAAGTCTCATTACTGAAACAGATGAATACATAAATGTATGATCAAAAAAGTAAAGAAACGACATGTTTTTTTCTTGCAGAGGGTATCCAGCATGGATTGGTTATAGAATGTATGATCCCTCGGTGGGTTATGTTTGGAGTGATGGTTCTTCGGTGAGTTCACAAAGAATATATTAAAAGACAAATAATGCTAGGTAGAATTCGCATTTGATGTCATTTTAATTTATTTATTTATTTATAGTCATCCTATCAAAGCTGGTCCAGTGATGAACCAAACAATTTGAACAACATTGAAAATTGTGTTGAAGTTAGTACTTCAATCTGGGATGATGATGGAATGTGGAATGACGTGAACTGTCATGACAAAAAGGACTGGTTGTGTCAGATTCAAAAAGGTACAAAATGCCAGTCTGGCAAAAATCTACCATCACTAGATTGGAAAGAAAATTATATTTTCTATGTTTAATCAACCCTAACTGCTAAGCCTTCTCTTTAGGAAAGACCCCAAAGGAAGTAAATATTACAGGTCCAGGTAAGTCTTCTACTTCAAGAACTCCAGACTCAAACATTATATTTTGATCACACTGATGAGGTAAATGAGTAACTTGATTTAATTATTTATTTCTTTTTATTTAAGTTTATAATGAAACAGAGGATGGCTGGACTGTATTTAGAAGTAACCAGTATTATGTATCTGAATACGCATTTATGTCTGTGCACGATGCACGGACATTCTGTAAGAAATCACATGGCGATCTTGTGGTTATCAATGACGAGGAAGAGCGGTTGTTCCTCTGGCAAAAGGTATGATGGCTGAGTGACATTTTCAGTTGCATATTTGTGGTGCATATCACACAAAACTTGTATCAGTGTGTTATTGTATCAGTGAGTATGCCTTATATTGCATTTAATTTACTGACTTCCTCACAACTGCTGTGCTTTTTTCCATTTTGCAGAGTAAATGGTCGCACAGTGATTTTATCATTGGTTTGACAGTTGATCTGGATGGGTCTTACCAGTAAGTTTAAAGAATGTAAATAGCTCTTATATGAACTTACAAAAGAACAAATAAACAAATAATTTTTTGCTCTTTAAAGGTGGATGGATGGTTCCCCTGTAGTATTTCATGCTTGGGAAGCAAATCAACCGGCCTTTAAAAACAGTGAGGAAAGATGTGTGAAGATGACCTCGTCTCAAGGTACATCATATCTTCTGATCTATGAAGACATTAGGTATACGTGGAATGTTTTATTGACCACTGGTACATTTGGTGAAGCAAATGTTTCTTTATGTATGATTAAATCACTGTTTATATATTTCATACGGTACATTAAATAAACCAATTAAAAAAAAGCATTTTGACTATTACAGGACTCTGGGAAACTGTCAACTGTGGTGATGAATTAAATTATTTTTGTAAGCGAAGTCAGTCTCCTCCAGTTAATGCCACGGTGGCCCCTGCACAAAAGCCAAAAGGAGGCTGTGCTGCTGAGTGGAAACACTTCGAGGGAAAAGTAATTCTAAACATATTCTAAAATGATTACAAAAAATTATTGTAATGCTATATATTAGAAGTAAATTATAACCTTCATTTTATATTTAAACATTTTACAGTGTTAATGTAGTTTTAGTCACTTCAGTCTAAACAGTTCTGCATCAGCTCAATGAAATGGAAATGTCTTTGTGCAAACCATATCTCACACAGAATATAGCCTTGCTTATGAAAAGTTTTTATGAAAAAACATTTAGACTGCTGTAATATGTTTTCCAGTACAATATTTGTGAAATATCTTGATTCATATTTATGGCAATAAATGATAGAAGAAAATAAATAATGGTAATTTATATAAAACATTATAGTGTTATAGCATGAAGGAAGACATGAAAACATGGACAGAAGCAAGAGAATACTGCAGAGAGCTTGGTGGAGATCTGTCATCTATAATGAGTAGAACACAACAAGGTAAAAGCTCTGTGAGAGATTTCAGCACTGCTCAAAATGATGAATGTGTAAATTATCTTGTCGTACTCTGTGCATGGAAAATGTAACATTATTCTAAAGTATTGATTCTCTAAATGTTTGCTGTTTTTTTTTTCAGCAGTGCAATTTGATTGACTTGATCATTATCATATATTGCATGTTTAATGTATTACATCATATTTATCCATCTGTTGCAGCCTTTTTTACCATGATGATTAGAGAAAAAACCATAGACTTCTGGATTGGATTCAACAATTTGGCAAACCAGAGGTTCAAGTGGACAGATGGGAGTAATGTTGGATTCACAGAGTGGGCCAAAGGGGAACCTCTAGCCTATAGAGTATGTGCATTTTGATTATGAATTTAGCCAGCTTAATAAATGTCAAATTTAACGTGAAGATATTTTGGCGTGATTATGGATTGTTTTTTTCTTTCTTTTTTAAATACATGTATTGTTTTTCTTACAGTGGCATTCATTCTCTTGGTCAAAACATCACTTTTCAGAGACACAGGTACTGTGATATTGATAAGTTGACTAAAACATAATAGTAGCCTATATATTTTTTGTGATAACAAAGGCTTCAGTAGCGGTGTTTCTTTTTCAAACAGGAATGTGTTGTTATGGGCACGGGTTCAGGCTCTTTTGGCAAGTGGGTGGCAACTGACTGTAATTCTACTCACGGTTTTATCTGCAGTCGTGATGTTGGTGAGTTTAGCCAAACACTGCGGACTTGTAGAGAGATTGCTTGATCCTCTGCAGACTTTTACCATTCCACTTTTGTTTTCATCGTCTCTTTTTACACATGTTCAGATCCTGGTATTGCCCCAGTGCCAACTGAACTTCCGAAAACCTTTGTCAAGCTCGGAAATTCATCTTTCAAAGTGATTCAAGAGAACCTAACATGGAGTGAGGCAAACCGTCGCTGTGAGGCAGATGGGGCTCATCTTGCCAGCATTCGGGACTTGGTAACACAATCTTTCCTTGAGGTGCAGGTCTTCAGAGCCCAACAGCCCATGTGGATTGGTCTCAACAGTGAGCAGGTAGGGTACTGCACTGGAGTGTGAAAGGGAAAATCATAGCGTTACATTTTGTAGAAATAATCACCCAAAAATGCACAATGCCATATAAGGAAAGTAATGATTACTGGGGCTGTCAAGCTCCAAAAAGGACAAATCTTAAAAACAAATGCTCAAGGAAGTCATTTTACGACAAACATTATGTGTAAAATGTGTGTGTAAATGGCATGTCTGTTTTTCTAAATGAGGCTTTATTAAATGAAAAGTAAACCAAAGATCATACTCTATATATGTGATATTTATGCCTCATTATTATATATCTGTTTTCATTAACAGACAAATGGATATTTTCTATGGGTGAATAACTGGCCCATGAATATGGAGAAATGGGCACATTCTGAACCACAGCCCAACCGCCCTTGTGTATACATGGAAATAACAGGAGAATGGAGAACAGGTCTCTGCAATCAAACCTTCTACGGCGTCTGTGAACAATCAACAGGTGAGATACAAATATTTTTTCCTTTAGACGATTACATTTAGCTATTGTAACAACAAATAATTGGGTGGTCAGTCTTAAAAGATTACAGTGCTTAGATGCAAGATTTAGAATCCGAAAATAAAAAAATTATGTTTTCTCTATTTGCTCTAAAGCCAGGAGCAATGCACAGGCTTCAGAAATTCAAATTGAGTTGTGTTTGTGTGTATTTTTGGTATTGTTATTGTGGGCACTTCAAAATACTGTGAATAATTCTGGATACCTTATTGTCCAAATTATATATATTTCTGGAATGCACATTAGTTTCCATCAACCCCTGTACACAAAGCTTTCTGTATTTGACACCCACTTTTCACAAAGTAAAGAATCCAAACAGTATTTAAATTTTCTCAAACACACATTCAGATTTTTGCATTAAATATGGTGTTTATTAAAAACTTAACTAAGTGTGTGAACTAATGAGTGAAGGATTCAGAATTCAGAGGTAAAATAATGGTCATTAATCGTCTTTCACCGTACATGTCAATATAGCGGTCAAAGACTTCAGATTTTGGCACAGGATCAGTGGAATCTTTTTGGATTCTCACAATTTTGTCATGTTCCCTTTGTTTCCATAGTTACTCATTTGTTTTATTGATGAACTCCACCTGTTCCTTGTTTTCTCTTCTGTTTATATAGCCCTCATTATCAGTTGTTTCTTTGTCCGTTCTCATCAGTGTATCGTTGGTTGTATTTTTTCCTACGTTTCTCCTGTGCTCTTTCGTGTTTGTTGTTTTGATTCAATTGTGAATAATCGTGACTTCTGCGATTAGTTCCTGCCTCAACTCTGCTGCTCCCGGCTGTGACAGCACCGTACATCAGTGCTCCTCC
Organism: Semotilus atromaculatus; assembly: GCA_031834385.1. NCBI lineage: Eukaryota > Metazoa > Chordata > Actinopteri > Cypriniformes > Leuciscidae > Semotilus > Semotilus atromaculatus. Next base: position 29,339,281 of record JAULUF010000044.1, on the reverse strand, counting down.
AATCATTCCACACTGAATGGATAGTGCGTCTTATAACAGCTGTACAGTAATCCATCACTTTCTCTTAAGCACACTTTTCCATGTGACATTCCCCAGACATTCCCCCGACTCGTCCAGCTCAGCATCCTGGGCATTGCCCACAAGAAGATGATGATAGTCCTTTAAGGTGGATACCTTTCAAAGACAGTTGCTATGTTTTTGTGACTGATACCAAACCATGGAGCAGAGCAGCTAGACTCTGTATGACATGGGGTAAGGTTATAGATTGATTTTAAAAGCTGTTTACCCAATTGGATGCAAAGAACAAAAAAGTAACAAAGCTTGTACTTCCATTTTTCTTTCTCGTCAGGAGCATCTCTTGTCAGCATTAGGGATGTAGCAGAAGAGAAGTTCATAGAGGACAACCTCGTGTATCTTGAAAGTTACAAAGAATTTTGGATTGGACTTTTCTACTCCCAGAAAGGTAATGAGCCAAATATACATTCTTACATGAAGGAATCTCTTCTGCTCAACTCCTTTCCAGAGCCCCAGAGTCTTCACACAAATGTGAATGAACTCATGGGTCTAAAAGGGTTGGTTACATATGAACTCACCCTGGATTCTCTAACTACACAGGACACTGGTTATGGTCAGACTACAGCGTGGTAGATTACACTAACTGGGCATCTGAAACCGATTATGAAGAAGATTATGAATATCATTCTTGGAAACCTGAATGCGCCTTATTCTCTACCAAATCTAAAAAATGGAAAAAACGACATTGTGATTACGCAGTCTTACCATATATCTGCAAAATCCCCAAAGGTACGTATAGTAAATTTTCACAATAGCATATTTTGTAACATGTTGTAACAGAGGAGTAGTTGTCACTTAGAGAAATGCAGTACTGTATCTAAGTAACAAATTTTTTTAGTCAAATGTCAAATGGCAATATGGCATAAATACTTTTCTCTAGCAGTGCTTAATTATGTTGGTTTCAAAAATATCTTGTGAAGTCAGTCAAACTAAATTTACCGTAAATTATCATCATATTTGTGCAGTGACTTTTAGGTAACACAATAAAACCCTACCACATTGAGACAAGGTTTACTATACAACAAAGGTAAATAATGATAAACTGTGTTCTTATAGGATATACAGTAAAAATACAAGGGTATTTTTTTTTTTAGTTTGGTGTTTCATTTGGGTATTTTTTTTTTTAGTTTGATGTTTCATTTGTTACAATTTTATATTCACAAATAACAGAATTTTTATCATTTCTGTTAGCCATAACAATGGTTGGATATTTCTTGCTTCAAAATTATATTGCTGCTTTAATCTTCCTGAAAAGCCATTAAATACACTATATACATTTCAAATACAAGCATGTTGTGGAAGCCATTTTCCCTTTTACTTTAGATGTTAATATTTCATAAAACTATTTTCTTAAATTAGTTAAAAAAAAACACGTCCACATATTGTGACAGTTTTTGTCAGAATGACCTGCTCCAGTCACAAAAGGTCACTATATATATTTCTCTGGAAAATAAAGGTGTAAATGTTCCATAGCCTATTATATGTAGGAATGTGTATATTCAGAAGTTCATAAAGTAGACAAAAATATAGCCACTGGAGTAAATCGTGACAATAGCTCTATTCTCGATTTTATTCCTATGAATAGATATGCTTATTACGATTGTTTAGACTAGAGTAAAAGGGAAATGTAATAAAACTCCAACATTTTATTACATCTATTTATCCTTTTCTTTCCTGCAGTAATGATTCCAACCACTGAGGCCTCACATGCAGGTAATATGATGATTTATTCATAATGCCTTTTCTTGTGCATTTTCTGTCAAGAAATATTTAAAAATCTCATTTTATGTCAAGAAAAAAAAAAAGAAACGCTTTCAGCAGCCTCTCTCAGATGCTTAACAGTATATGTAAAATAGTAGTTTGATATAATGTGTATAACACAATTTCAGACTAGATAGTTTATCTTATTATTTTTATCTCCGTGTTCACAGGTCCTGAACATCACAGGGTCAAAATCGGTTTGGCTGTGTTCTTGAGCATTGCAGTGGTCGGCATATTGGGAGCTCTAGTGTACGTTTTCTACAGAAGTTCAAAAAGACTGTCATTGCCTACATTTGAAAATCCCATGTATAGTAACACAGAGGCTGCTCATTCAGATAGTAAAGATAACAAAACATTGCTTGGCCACATTGAGATCACTGAATAGACCTGTGTTTTATAATGTCCCAGTACTTGTACATATGTAAGAGATACTGTACACTCAGCCAATGATTATCATAAAATAAACAATAACAGGGATCATTAGGTTTATTTTTAGATAATGGCTGTACTTTATCCTGCTTTGTACATGGCTACTCAGCAAATAAATATTGATTTGAGTAGAAAGTATTGTATGTCAGAAAAAAACGCAGCTATGTAGGAATCACTTGTCAGTTATACAGTTTAGCAGTCATTATGCAAAAACAATCTGACTGCAGATTGGTGCAAATGACTAATCAGAATCAAATATATGGTAACATGAAAGGAAACCACTAATTTAATATGTAATTGCCATTGTCCTGTATAGTTTCTGTGACGCTACTTCAAGGCTTTTGTACAAGTTTTTAAAAAGTTTTTCAAGTTGAATAAGAACTGTCTCTAAATAAACTTTAATATTTACACTGTAATATGTATATGTTTTTGAGCGAACCACCACTGTTACACACCAACTGTGCAGTGCAAATTAGTATGGAAGTATGGAAAGTATGTGTGTGAAAAGTATGAAAAAAGTGTGTCAAAGAAAAACAGGATAAGACGTAAGGTCAGCTGACTTGGCAGTATTTGGAGTATGAGGACACTGCTGGAAAACAAATTACGTAAACTTTTAAATGTTTTGTTTCAGAAATGTATGCCCTCTTTTAATTAAATATGCCCAATTTTAATTAAATGGCGCATATATATATATATATATATATATATATATATATATGCTGAATGTGTGCACAAAATAGTCCTTCATAATATCCTTATTCTCTGACTAATCAAACGTGGAAACTCAATGCGAGACACATTTGGAAAAACAATGCACAAAAACAATAAGTGATAAATTTGACGTGTGCATTATTGGTTCAGGAGAACATTTCAATAAAGACAATATACAGTTAGTTCAACTGAATACAGACGCACATCTATATTACAGTGCAGCAGTATCTATACTCAGTTTTATCAATCCAATATCTACAAAGGCATTTATGAGGTATATACAAATGCATAGAAAGAATTTTCAAGCTATAGTGTTGTCTCAAACTAATGCATAGAGTACTCAGGAAACATGTATAAAATGTAAATAAAAGTCATGGTTCCAGGTGCATTAAGAGTATGTACAGATCTGAGTGCTTATATATATTTTTCATTCCATTTTTAACATAACTGGAATCAAAACTTTGACCATGCTGTTGTACAAAAGGTATTTTCTAAATCATTGTACTTATTTCGCTCAAGACATTTGAGTGTGCCTTTTTACTTTATGAACATGAAAGTTAAAGAAAAAAATGAAATCCATTTAATATACATACTGTATATATTTAAATAAATATTTAGAAAATCATAAATACATGCAGCTGGTTGGCTAAAAATTATCACATTTTATATATTATAAATATGGAAAACCAAACTGTTCATAAAAATCAACAGTGTTCATTTGCAATAATTTTGCATGAGCAAAGAACACATAGTATGGCTAGAGAGTTGATTTAACATGATTATGTTATCAGCTAAAGGTCTTTGTATTGACAAACAACATATGACGTATGAAATTTACTGAATACATTTTTGTCATGACAATCTACACCTGGCCAAACTAAACACTGAACAGTGTATACATTAAAGCCAACATAAAGCCAAAATAAAATAGATAGCAAATGGTTATTCAGGCTGAAGTTTAAGATTGTAATTGCTCTCAGGATAGGTTTACACAACAACGATGTACTAAAACGTAAAGTTTTTTTCTTTTCTGTTTTTCATGTACAGACGACAACGTTGTCAAAACGATCCCTGTTCACATGGATCCATGAAAACAACATGCTTTCAGACCAATAGTTGGCGATGTTACTTAGTAAAGAAACACTACACGCATAGACCGAAATGCATACGCATGACGTCACTGTTTTCACCAATTTGCGTTTTTGTAGTTTACACAGAGCAGAGACGATAACGGTATAATCTTCAAAAAACTTGCACTTTGAAAAAAAAAAAACCTGTTTTCAAAAACTTGCATCTTCAGGCCCCCAAAACAGCATTGTCATGTAAATGAATGGCCAAAACACACAAAAAGTTCCCTGTTTTTTGTTGAAAATAGTGTTGTGTAAACGGCCCTTTAGAGTTCAGCAAATGGAATTGCAAAGAGAATGACTTTTCAAACAGTCTTTATCTAGTCATAGACCTTTCTAACCCTTTTCAAACCACAAACTTGGGATTGGAAAGACCAAACGTGCTGAAAACATTAAAAAAAATATGGTAATCACAGGCCTGATAGCAAGAGGCACATAAAGCCAAGGAAACACAGAATTATATGAAATATGATTATATGAAAGGCTGATAATCAGGGAAAGTTAGATTTCGACCAGAGTAGGCAATAACACATATAAACAGATAAAGAAAGAGAAACCATGTTGTCCTGAGTACACGGTAGCCAGCATTTAACATAGCAGCATTAAAACAACGTCCATCTCAGTGATGAATGTACATGTCTTCAGTCCACTCCTCCGCCTCCACGCACCTGTCCCTCTCCCTGTCCCGCTCCCGTCCCTGGTAGTGATAGTGGTTGTGGTGTGGGTGAGCGTAGTGGTGTGATTGTTGGTGCGAGCGCAGCTGTATCGGCTGTCTCTGTTGCCTGTTGTGCTCGTTGTGCTCCAGCTCATAGTCCTGCTGCCCGTGGTGGGAATAATCCGTCTGAATGTCTGTGGTCCCGCCACGGCGGTGGTGGTGATGTCGATGGTGATGGTTATGGTCCTTTTGAGTTGTAGTCCTGTTGTGGTAGACTTCGGTTTGATCCGGGTCGCCCTCATCCGGGAGAGCGCGCCTGCTCCGGGACTCCGTGTACGAAGCGTCTTTAGTGGGAAGCTGCTCCACGTCGGTGGGCTGCTGCTGGCGCACGTGGTGCTGGTGTTTGTTGTGGGGCTCGGTCGGTCGGCTGGTGCTGGAGCGGTGGTGATGATGATGATGGTGGTGATGGTGATGGCTGCGTCTCTTTGGCTCGCTACGAAGGAGCCTCTCCTCCTCCTCAGCCTCCTCCAGCACTTCCTCTTCTTCCTCCTCCTCCTCCTCCTCCTGCTCCTCCTGCTGTCTCGTCTCCTGAGCCTGGGGCACATGCTCCTGTTGATTCTCTTGATATCCTTTTCTCTTGGTGGCGACAGTCTTCTTGCTTTTCTGTTCGTCCTGTAGATGGGATACATCAAATGAAAATTAGAGTTTTGTGGATTTTAGACAGCTTTGAGGCCATTAAGAAAAAAAAAAAACCCAGACCAAAACAGTCATTGTACCATTCATTTTCTCCATCGAAGAATTTTTGGGATTTTTAACGATAACATTTAAACTGACAGACCTATTGTGAGGTACAAGGTTGTGTACCTCACACTAAGTGATGGATTTTTTATTTTTATTTTATTTTATTATTTTAAGCCACCAGTCTGCATTATTTAAACATTTTTTTAAATAATCATGTTGAACTGTGGAATTCCTGGTGAAAAATGACATTATCGTTGATTCTACAATGAAATCCCCACCAATCAGAGAATTGAAACTAGCTAATTGTGCCATTTTAGCACCCATCCACTACTATGAAGGACTGAGAATGTCTGATTTTCAAATACATGTTTGCTTTAAATCAAAGTTTGTAATGTTGGGATTCATCTTGTAGCTGGTTGGTTTGATTCCTGGTTTATATATCTTTAACGAACTGCTGCACTCTATATTAATGACTCGTCCTTCACTACACTATTGGATTTTTTCCAATCAGATGCTCTCTAGAATTAAAATGTCCTTACATGAAGCAACAAACAGGAACAGAAGAATACAGTAGAGCATGGAACTAGAAATGACAATGTCATGGGTTTGATTCCCAGGGAAAACAAGAACTGATCAAATGTGTACCTTTAATGCAGTGTAAGTCACTTAGGATAGAAGTGTCTCCCAATCAGTGTTGGGGAAAGCTACTATTAGTAATGCGTTAATGCCTTACGATATTGTGTTACTCCCTAAAAAGCAATCATACAGGCCTACCAGTAAAAAACAAATTCAAACATCACCACCAACTAGTCGTTTATTGAAATATGTAGTAGTTCCTAGGTAAATTCCTAGGTAAACCCTCATGTACTTTTAATTAGGCTACTATCTGTTTTTGTTTTTTACAAGTAAACAACTGCTTGTTTAGTCTTGTGCAAAGACACTAAACTAAAAAAATGGCACTAAACGTAATACTACTATAAAGTTTACTTACAACACCTAATAAGCTATTACTAATACGAAAAAGTAGAACAAACTAGTAGGTACTGACTCTAAAGGCATTTTACCTCAGAGATCCCCATCTCACTCACCGAAGGTCCTTTAAGCTCAAGTCCTCTTTAAATGTCCAAGAGAGTTTAGTAAGAGGTAGGGGGGAAATTGAAAATGTCACAGAATGACACACCACTAAGCAAAATTTCAGACTCTATGGAGTCTGTAGATGTTTCCAAGCAGTCATAATTAGCAAAAATAGACAAAAGAACGAACAAGTAAACAAAATCTAATAAAATCTGCTAGAATGTGGATAACACCGGAGAGACATTAATTCAAATAGTAATAGAAATTAGTACTAAGAGATGAAATATGTGATGTGGGAGGAAAATAAAGAAAATGATCTGTAATTTTTAAATAACTGTAAAATTGTGTAAAATATTATTTAATTGTGTGTATTTAGAATACATAAAATGCTAGCAATGAGATAAGCCTTTAAATGAGGTAAGACAAAAGAGTTGGACATTTTATTACAGAACGCTACACGATACATAATGGGAAATGTGGTAGAAATTACACAGTTTACGATTTTATGAATATATGTACACTACCTTTCTGAGGTTTGGGGTCAGCTGTATCTATTTTTCTTTAAAATTAATGCTTTTTAATTTAGCTAGGTCATTAAATTGATCAAAAGTGACAGTAAAGACATTTGTAATGTTACAAAAGATTTCTATTTCAAATAAATGATGTTCTTTTGAACTCTCTATTCATCAAAACAATTCCACAAAAATATCAAGAGGCACAACTGTTAATAATAAGACATTTTTCTTGAACACCATTTCAGCATATTTAGAATGATTTCTGAAGGATCATGTGACACTGAAGACATTTTAAAATGTAATGTATTTCTGTGATGGCAAAGTTGAATTTTCAGCATCATTATAGAAATCCGTAGGCTCTATCTGTACAGTAAATGTTCAATCTCAGTACTTCATCTCCTGTTTTTCCTGTGTGTCCAGTACCTTAGCAGGTGTGGGGCTGGTGGGGAGTGTGTTTTCTGCCAGTTTCTCCAGCATGGGGTTGGGAGGTTCCATTTCAGGAGGGTGTGTGGCTCTCCAGTAGGCCTCCAGGTAATCAGCGATGTGTTCACAGGCATCTGACAGCTGGTTCTCATCCAAGATGACATCGAACAGCTCCTGTGAGAGAGACCAATGGTGACGTCACAACAAGGGTATAGGTGACAGTGAAATTAAGCCAATAGGACTGCAGGGAGGCTAATTTATGCAAACCACTGCCTTAGGTGCTCTGCAACATGATGCAGCGTAAAAATGACAGTCTCTTGATAATCAGATCAGTTTGTGATTACGCCCTCCAGCTAGACTTGAATTATAAATAAGGGTAGTGTTAAAAGGAGGCCATCAAAGAGGTTTTAAATTTGGGTGTTCATATTGATTTTCTACAAAAACTGACTCTAAGTTTGTTAGAAGTTATATATCAAGGGCATAACAGGGTGACATTTTGTGTCACGATTAAAGGATTAGTTCACCTCAAAATTAAAATTTCCTGATAATTTACTCACCCCAATGCCATCCAATATGTTCATGTCTTTCTCTCTTCAGTTGAAAAGAAATTCAGTTTTTTGAGGAAAACATTTCAGGATTTTTCTCCACACAATGGACTTCAAGCGCAACCAACATGTTGAATCAACGCAGTTTTAAAGGGTTTTGTGTCAAAGTGCTTCAAAGGGCTGTGCACGTTCCCAGCTGAGGAATAGGGTCATTTTCTAAAAAAAAAATGTTTTTATACTTTTTATAACCACAATTGTTCGATCACAATAGTTGTTTTAAAAATAATAATAATAAATTAAAACAAAGATGTCGAACGATTTTGAAGTTGGAGGAGAAAATGAGGTGGAATTTTTCGCCCTTCCATGCCTTTTTGAACCGGAGCACACAGACAAATAACTTAGATAGATGACGTCACGCGTTACGTTTCCAACGTGATGACGTAATTCCTGGCACGTCGCAGACGGCACAAGACGAACAATTGTGGTTATAAAAAGTATATAAATGCTTATTTTTTTTTTGAAAATGACATCATTTCGCTAGATAAGACCCTATTCCTCAGCTGGGAACGTGCACAGCCCTTTGAAGCACTTCAAAACCCTTTGAAACTGCATTGATTTGGACTTCAACATGTTGGTTGCGCTTGAAGTCCATTGTGTGGAGAAAAATCCTGAAATGTTTTCCTCAAAAAACTAAATTTCTTTTCAACTGAAGAAAGAAAGACATGAACATCTTGGATGGCATTGGGGTGAGTAAATTATCAGGAAATTTTCATTTTGAGGTGAACTAATCCTTTAATCGACTATACCGCCTTAAACGTTATTAACAAATCCACATGAAAACAGAGTTTATCATGAAAATCCTCCCTATGGGACATTCTGTAAAGTTAAGAGGGCTGGATTTTAGCAAAGGGTCAACTGCTATCGTATTTAAGTATATGGATGGCACACTTACATTAGGACACTGGGCCAGTTTGTCTGCGGCCACCATCTGGACATTCAAATGTTTAGTCTGAGATTTGCCCCTGGTCTTTATCAGTCTTGTTAGGACCTGAACAGCAAATGAAAAGAGGAAGTAAAAAAGGGACAGGAAGGATGAGTGGGAGGCAAACGGGGGTGAGAGTACACTGGACGTTAGGTCATATTGGGTCACAAGAGAAAGGTTTGTTTTTTTGTGAATAATAAGACAGAATAATCTTGTTTCTGCCTCCTAGTGGCTTAAGTAGTTTTTTATTCCACTGTAAAGCATTGTAAGCATTTTCTCAAACTAGGGAAATGACAAAAACCTGCTGGAACTGGTTGGTATACTAAATTTAAGCTGAATGAGGTTTTTTTATGACTAAATATGACTAGGTATTTAATGGATGACTTTGATGGAAGTATTGAACATTATTTATTTCATAATATGAGTTGAACATTATACTTCACACTGAATAAGTCCTGTTTTACCATTTAATTCCTAAAATACCTAAAACAAATAGTTTTACAGATTATTACTGCAGAATCTGGGAACTAATGTGGGAACTAATCACCAATACAACCATATTCATACATATTCATTTATTATGTATTAGGGAAAACATCATTTAAAATGTATACATATATATGTATACATTTATATTCATTATTTATAATATTATATATATTCAATCACCCAAATCTTAAAGTGGCACAAAATACTTATTTTTCATATAAATGCTGTTCTTGTGTACTTTTTAACAAAGAATTCAGAAAAAAGTATCACAGATACCCAAAAATATTAAGCAGCGCAACTGTTTTCAACATTGATAATAATACGTGTTCTTGAGCACCAAATCGACTGGAGTAACGAGTGGCTAAAAATTCAGCTTTGTCATCACAGGAATAAAGTATTATTATTATTATAAATATCATCAAATAAATTCAGACTGGAGAAGCATGAGATAATTTGGTAACATTTTACAATAAGGTTTCATTTTTTAACATTAGTTAACTACATTAGTTAACATGAACTAACAATGAACAATACTTCTACAGTATTTATTAATCTTAGTTGATGTTCATTTTAACATTTATTAATACATTTTTAAAAAACAAAAGTTCTATTTGTTAAAAGTTAATGCACTGTGAACTAACATGAACAAACAATTAATCCAAATAGTTAATTGTTTGTTCATGTTAGTTAACAGTGATCAACGTATTTCTTACAACATTTATTAATCTTAATATTAATAAATGTTGTAAGAAATATGTTGATCACTGTTAGTTCATGTTAGTTAATACATTAACTACTGTACTGTTAACAAATGAGACCTTATTGTAAAGTGTTACCGAGAATTCTTAAAAAAACACACACACACACACACACACACACACACACACACACACATTTAAAAAAATCTTACTGTCCCCACATTTTTAAATGGCAGTATCTGTTCCATCAGTAAGCAAATTATTATTGTGAGAATGTATGCAAGTTCTGTGAACATAATTTCTGACCTTAGGTGATGAAATCTTGACATACACAAGGATAGGGGCCAAGGAGGTCTTGCTTAGTTGGATAGGGTGGTTAATGGTGTCGGCATCCAGAACCACAAGCTGCAGGCTGCGTGCTAACTCAAAAATCCTCTCAACCTCTCCTTGGATTTGGGCTGTAGGGACAGATAAAGAAATAAATGAGGCTAGTCGTCAACCTAAAAAATCCTTATAACATCTTCAAAAAATATTATTCTATCAAAGTACAAATCTGCTGAATTGCAGCCAAAAGCACTTAAAATGGAATGGAATGGGAAGCTTTTTTATGTCCAGTTCCACTAATACAAGTAGAAAGAAAAGAAGAAATAAAGCCATTTTTCACCATTTCATTAAGTTTTAGAACTGAAGAAAAGCGAAAAGTGAAAGTCCCATCTTTAAAACTAAACACATTCCATACTCCGGTTATACAATATGTTTTTTTTTAAATAGAGATGATCAAAATATGCTGACAGAACAGTTCCTCGTCCACAGGAAGTAACAGAACAATGAAGCTTTAAAACTTGCTCTTTGCTCCAAATTGAGCAAACTTTGATGATAAAAAAACATCACAAGCGAGTTCAAAATCAGCTCACACAGTGCTCAACATTATCTTTCACAACCACACTGCAAAAATAATTTTCTTAATCAGTAATTTTATATTGTTTTCCAGTAAAAATATTACAAAAATCTTAAAACAAGATTTTTCTTACTCCACTGGGAAATATATATTTTTTTTACGTAAATCACAAGGGGAAAACTCTTAACTATTTTAGTCTTATCTTACATGATTTATATCTTGTTTTAAAGATGTTTAGAATTTTTTTCAGAAAAACAAGAAAAAAATACTTCTTAAGCAGCGCAAAACTTACTCTTACAAATACACTGAACACTTTGGCTTGCATTTATTTAGCCAAAAAAATGATGCACAAATTATGGAGATTTTGTGGTGTCTAACACAAGCCGAAGCTTTTAGGACCAGTGACCTTCACTAAAAGTATCAGGGTTCTTTGACACTTATAGTGTTATCTAAAAGAGGTAAAGCAGTTTTACACCAACAGGAATGAGTTGGGGAACATAGACAGGCTACTGCGGTAATACATACCCGCGGCATCTGAGGTAAGAGAGCAATATGAGGGACAGAGTGGAGAGAACCAGAACCAATCAGATCCTGTCAGCTAACCAAAGCTAGCTATACACCTCAGATCCACACTAATGTTAAACAGCTACTTAAAGTTCACCCCAAAATGAAAATTATGTCATCATTAACTCACCCTCGAGTTGTTACAAACCTGTATGAGTTTCTTTCTTCTGCTGAACACAAAAGAAGATATTTTGAAGAATGTTGGTAACCAAACAGTTGATGGGACTCCATTGACTTCCATAGTAATTTATCCTCATACCATAGAAGTCAATGGGGCCCATCAACTGTTTGGTTACATTCTTCAAAATGTCTTCTTTTGAGTTCAGCACAAGAAAGAAACTCATACAGGTTTGTAACAACTTGAGGGTGAGTAAATGACACATTTTTCATTTTTGGTTGAACTATTCCTTTAATAATTACACTGACAAAATACTTTTTTGTGTTGTGAGAATTGCAAGAATTTAAAAGCAGTGGGAGTTTATCTGTAAGTGGGATCTTTTTGTTGTTGTTGTACACACTGCAAAAATAGTTGTATTAATCAGTAATTCTGTCTTGTTTTCCAAATATTTAAAATACATGACAGTAAATAAATATACCCAATAAGTAAAATGTTATTTAATATTTTGTGCAGTTTTGCTTATCAAGTACATTTATCTTGTTTTAAAATATGAACTTATTACTTAAAATTAAGACAAAAATCTTTTTTTTCGCATTGAACTATCAAGCTCTGGTCCTTTTATCCCAGTGTTAAATAGTTGGTAATTATTAATCAGCTTTATCAATACATGATCTGAAGTATATGCATTTGTTTATTTGTTTGGGTGCAATGACTAATACATTCTTTCTAGACTCTCTCTGATTCTGAATTAGACTGAATTAATAATAAGTCAATACATTCAGAATGTATGATGTATCTGGTATGGAATGACATAAAAGACCAAGTAGTGATTACCTAAACTAGAGCGGGTGTTGGAACGATCCATTATGGCGTGCTTGCTGGGGTTGTTGAGGATTGACCGCTTGGCAAGCGCAATATCTGCCGTCACCCGGGTGATAGTTATTCTAATGATGGATTAACACATTAGAAACAACATTCTATATGACTACACACAATTATTACAATAGCAAATATTCATTGTGATGAGTCAATAGTCCATTAACTCCTTAATCATGTGTACCATACCTTCCTTCAAATCTGTGTTTTAAAAAATCAAAGAGCGCTTTCTGCATCATGTCCGTAACCTGCACATTCACATACAAGAGAGAAATTATGCATTTCATTAATAACACTTCATAAAAAAACAAACTAAACTGTAGGTTCAGTTACGTACAGTAGAGGGCAGTACACATTTTTACATAATAAGTGTGGCATAACAGAACATAAGAACATTATCCTCTGCTATAAGATACATTATATTCAATTTAAATTGAGAATGATACTTTGTTTTAAGAATAAAATATGTGTATATATCTGGTGAGCCACTGGGTCCTTTAAAACAGTAATGTTGAAAATCCTCAGAGACTTTGGACAGTGAATGACTGAACACTGCACATACGGAGACAGTGGCAAACAGCCCTCACCTCATAGCCCTTGAGCGAAGGCCCCATGAGCACCACAGGACGCATGGAAGGCACAACATCATATGCAGCCAGTTGCTCTCCCTGCATTTAAAAACACTTGGTGAAATATGCTTAAATAAACAGACAATATATAAATATGTTAGCATAAATGTGGATGTTGGGGTCATAATCAAAGCATTATGTATTTGCTCACCGATTTCTTCTTCACTTGCTGGACTAAAGGTAAACATTTAGAAAAATTTGAAATAACATGATAACGTTATTTATGTTCCACATACATTCTAATTAAAAGCACTGATGAAATCCCAGTTTAGTGGATGATAACAATTTAGCAATGACAAACATTCTAAATTAAGTGATTTGTCTAATTGTTAATAAAAACTGTGAATAATAATACACGCACATGTAAATAAATAAGGAAAGAAAGAAATAATAAGCGCACCTGTTGGAGGTGGAGCCGTTTTCTTTGCATTCAAATCATCTTTGGCAGCACTAGCCGCTTTACTGTGATGAGAAAAATGATTTTTTTTTCATAATGAATGTTGGAGCAATTTATGTACATTTAAAGGTGTTTTCACATTAGCACTTTTGGTGCACATCCGGGTTCTTTATGCTTTATGTTCTTATGTGAAATTCACGCCGATTTCGATGAAGCCCCTCCTTCCGAAATAAGAAATGTGCTGTGCATTTGTCGGCCCCATACATCATAAAGGATGTCTTATTTCAGAACAGTAACGATTATAAAATTTGACTGTTATTACAGTTATATTACTGAAATGAAGCAGCCTCAATGACGTATGCGGCCCTCCGGAGGACGCAGCCTTCGGAATGAGACACAGCTAATGTATATCTCATTTCTGCGCGCTTTCAGCTGAAATTGACTTCTGCGTTTTTTAAAACATTTGCAGTACATTTGTGGCAGATAGACGCAAGTGCCTTTATGTGCTTTGAAAACAAAACTCGGGTTCATATCAGGCAATCGAAGCGTGAAAGCACCCTAAATGTCTGATTCATTCATGCAATAAGAACACAAAGATACAAAATGAAGACCCCACACTGCTTTAAATGAGTTTTGTTTACTTGGCCAGTGCTTTGGCGGCCTTCCTGGCCTGAACCTCTCTCCTGATCAGAATCATCTCCAGGTTCACTGGGCTGGGGATAAAACCAACCTCTCCCCCTTCCTTTACAGGCCGTCCAATCCACCAGTCATTATTAAACTTCTGTAAACACCACCAACAAAACAATACCATATATTAAAAATGATTTGATTTACTTAATGTAATGATTGTGCAGGTGATCTGTGAGTGTGAGCACACTGACCTCTTTGATGTGTAGAAAGTCTTTTGCTTCAAAGGAAACCCCATGCCCTGGTATGGGGACGTTGTCATCATCTGCAGGAGTGTAGGTGAAGTTTGTGCGAACGGCGAAAGCAACCGGCTTATACTGAATAATTGCAAAAAAAGGTAAGACTACATTTTGAAAAAACACATGAATGTGACAAATTTCCATCAGGATCCCTTGTGAGCATATGAACTGCTGTAACTGCTGGTGTAAAAAAAAAAATCTAACATGTATGAGTGAGAATATGTATGAATCTGTCATTGAGGTTGTGTATGGTAATGTGAATGGCAGCAGACAGATACTTTGAGAAGGGTGCTGGAACTGGAAACACTGCTGATTTGAAAAAAAAAAAAAACGGCACATGTGCTGCATTGCCCCAAGCAAGTTACTAATAATAGCTTTCATCCATTTACCTTCAAACCAATTGCAATGCACAAATTCATTCTTGAAGAGCTCCATATTAGCCCAGTGAAGGGCAATGCAGTCTAATGGAAGCTACATGAGGCTTGAGGACAGTGCGGGTTTGAATAAATATGATGAGACTGAATGTACATGAGATCATTGTAATTCAGTTTGCACAGCTCTATAACTTGTCCTTCAAGTGCTGTAAAATTTGCAAGGATAATTTATATGGAGTGCAGCAGGGTAAGCAACATGCAATCAGATCTGATTCATCCATATTTACTAATCTTTACAGTAACAAGACAAAAGGACAATTGTAGAATTGTGTGTTAGCAACTGAAACATTTGGTTTGTTTGGGTAGTGATTGCTAACTAGGGTTGTGTGTAAAACATTTGGGATTTTAGTTATGGGGATATAAATTTTGCTTTGTTAAAGCAGCATTATGTAACTTTTGAAATTTTGCTCTCGGGGTCCCCCTACAGTTGGGAAACATTATTGTCTTCTACTACTGTCGTAAAATCTGTCATGGTTACACCAGGGAATTCACGCGTGCATTTGTTGACAAGCCGATACCCCCGAACTCTGCAGAGGGAGTTCTCACGTCTTGGGCAGACTGCCAGCGTTGCGTGTGGAATGTCTTCATCCCAGGTACATTGGCATATATTTCAGCATGTCATATGAATATAGTTTCATGGGTTTTATTTTTTTCAAACGCCAAAAGATCGCGTAGCTCAAGTTTACAAGCCAGTGTCTTTATAGTAGCCTATTGGCTACTGTTTTACATAATGGATATGCTAATTAAATTCAATGTTTGTGTGGTAGGTAATAGCCATATCGTCAATATTATAATATCAAGCTACCATAGATGAATCTGCAAATTTGGAAACTAAATAAACAAACATGACTATCAGCCTGCAGACATTAGGATAGTTATCCTGAACGATTATTTTGTCCGTCTATTCATGTATTATTTACTTGCAAGAATGTAGCCCCTACCAAACTTGTACACACCGTTTAGACATAGGCTACTGATTTATTTATTTTTTGACGGCCAGCATCGGTCGGGCACGTACCCCTCCTCTTCCTTTAGCTCACGCCAGCGAGAGAACGCTGGAACAATATTGATCCTCGTCCAGCCTTTTATTTTGTCACTCTCCCTTTTTCTCTTTCTACTGTCCTCCGACCAAACCTTTGGCTTCTTGGTTTTACTTGCTGCTTCGGCCATGACAACATACAGAGGTAAAAAAAAAAAAAAAAAAATCGTTGGGCTCTCACGTCAGAATTTGAGGAAGCGAGGTATGCCGTAAAGCAGTTGAATTTTGTAGTTCTTTTTGTGCTCGGGTTCCTACCCGAAACCCGAAGTTACATAGTGCCAGTAAAAGCAATACAGACACCGTCATGGCAGACCTGTCATTCAACCTATTGTAAGTCAATGTACCATCACAAGGGTTTTGGAAAAATATTGTAAAGGTTGAAAAAGTTACATAGTGCTGCTTTAAACCTATGCAACTAAAATTTAAATTAAAATATGAAAGGATTTTAGGATAAAAATGTTAAAATAAATAATCACAATCTCATGCTTTTTATTATTTTATTTTTTTTATTATTTTTTTTGAGAATGTCTTAACAAGAAAATCTGGTATAAATAAAAACATTTAATTAAAGGATTACTTGAGCCTACAATATATATAAAATTACTTTGTGCCATAACAAAATAATAAATAAATCAAACTAAATATTAATTCAAATATGAATTAATTATATTATAATTTGGTATTTGATTTAAAAGGAAGTGAAATGTCAGCTCAATGGCAGTCTGGCTGTTCATGGGCTGGTTTTAAAAGCCGCTGCTCAGATGGCGGACTGAAGCGGGACGTGATGCTGTCTGCTCAGTACCTTAATTAAAAAGGACCTCAGGGAGCTCAATCGCACAGGCAGGGGGTTTCATTCAGTTTTTAAAGCCTAGCTAAACTGGACAGACGATAAAACACCAACCATTTGTCGTTGCTCGTTTACAATTAGCTATGGTGCTTCTTATCAGTTTTTGGACTGTGTAAAGAATCAGGAGAAAAGGTACAAGTGATTTGCTTTTGTCAGTTGTGTCCATAGATTTGGTAGAGTTCAAGATTTAACACTGATGTGCTTTATCAACCAGGGCATTTGCTAATTAGCTTTTTCGACACAGCTACCTTGTTACTTTGACAGAGGAAAAAGAGCCGTGCAAAATTTATGAGCACATCTAAAAAAACGTGATATATTTCGGTCCTAGTTGCCAACGTCACTAGCAGGAAATGGGCAGCCGAGAGAATTATGGAGTTGCAATCTACCTTGGCCTTCTCGAGCTGCACTTGTGCATTCTTCTCCTTCTCCTCAGTGGCCCCTGTGTCCTGACGGTCCGCCGAACCCTACCACAGTCAAACAAGAGTAAGAACTACCATTATTATTATTATTATTATTATTACATACAGGCTCACTCTCTTTAACAAGACATTTCTCTCCATTCTGTCTCATTCTGAGCAGCAAGCACTTGCCTGTGCACATAGTGTCGATTCATTCAATAGCAACATCAATCAGCATCATTTAATAGTTTCAGCATAATTCTCCTGAGTGTTACATTCGACTTGAATGTAACACTCAGGAGAATTATGCTGAAACTATGCCGTCTTTGATTATAAAATAAAATAATAAAATGAGGCAAATGCTCTGATATGTTGTTTTCAGTGCCATCAAAGTCACAAATGATCCCAAGCTTTCTCCTTCAGGGCTCCTTCATCAAATTTTATTAGCGACACCTCACAAAGGGCACTGTTTAAAGTCAATGTCAGGCAATAAGAACTCAACGTCAAACCGTTAAGCTCTGTCAAATTGAGATTGTAAATTGATATGACTATGAGCATAATACTCCCTATTATTTTTTAACACTAAATATATGGCAAAGTGCTACCACAAAACAAAGACTGGGTTAATAAAATTCCATAACATAAATGTCCATTATGTTTTCAACCCAGAGATGTGAAAATAATTTATGATACTAAATATTTTATTATGTTTGATAGGTAACACTTTATTTGAAGGGGTGTGCATAAGACTGACATGACACTGTCATAAACATGACATAACACCTGTCATGAACATGAAGGAGTCTTTATGAATGTTTATGACTGTTGTCATTAAGTGTCATTCGGTAAATTATGACACTTTTAATGCAAAGTTGACATTGTTTAAAATGTCTTTGTTATGACAACTTGACATTACCCAAGACAAAAATGTCTTGATTATGACAGCTTGACATTAACAAAGACAGAAATGTCTTTGTTGTGACAACTTGACATTAACCAAGAAATCATAACCTGTCAACCTGTCACAACTTTGGCCGTCATGACACCATTATAACTGTGTCATGAATATTTTACTTGTCCTCAAGTAAAGTGGAACACATTGTACTAGTTATAAAGATGTCATTAAGGGTTATTACACTGTAAAATGCTTTAAGTTTGATAATTAGAACTGTTATGACATATTTGTGACAGGTTGACAGGTTACGATTTCTTGGTTAATGTCAAGTTGTCATAAAGACATTTCTGTCTTTGTTAATGTCAAGTTGTCATGATCAAGACATTTTTGTCTTGGGTAATGTCAAGTTGTCATAACAAAGACATTTTTTGTCTTTGTTAATGTCAAGTTGTCATAACAAAGACATTTTTGTCTTTGTTAATGTCAAGTTGTCATAACAAAGACATTTTAAACAATGTCAACTTTGCATTAAAAGTGTCATAATTTACCGAATGACACTTAATGACAACAGTCATAAACATTCATAAAGACTCCTTCATGTTCATGACAGGTGTTATGTCATGTTTATGACAGTGTCATGTCAGTCTTATGCACACCCCTTCAAATAAAGTGTTACCGTTTGATATTACATAATATATTACATGGCACCTTCACAACTTTTTTTATGGAAAAACAAGAGAAAAACTGTAGAAATGTGAATTCATCATCACATTGCAAATTTTGTTGGAGGTCAAATACAGGTTTACATGCATCCAAGGTAAAAAAAAAAACACTTAAATTTTCTCATAATATACATTATGCCTCACCTCTTTCTCACAACGTCTGAAACGGTTCTATCAAGGATCCAGTCTCTCTAAACCCCTCCTTTCTAAGAGCCTACTCTGCTCTTATTGGACAGATAGTCCAGTCTATTGTGATTGGTTGACCAATGACAGCCTAAGCCTGAAGCAAAATGTCTATTTCCAAATCTGAATTTCAGCTCCAGAAGCTTGTATACACAGTGATATGAACAGTAACAAGTCCTCATCCAAGTGCATGCAAAGTAGATTTGCTTATACAGCGCAGAAAACAGCATCATCTTAAAATGTCGACGACAACACAAACCAAACTCTTCCAGGTATCAGCTAAAACTACAGTGTTTCAGGCCGGGTCAAAGTAGACATTGTTTGCGAGCAGCCAATGAGGCTGGCATTATGCAAATTTGTAACAAACCAGGTTTGAGCAGGACGTTTTTTACTCGAATTACTGACAACTCTTTCAGACAGGTCAGAATCGGTTATCGTGCATTTTGATCTTTGAAACTTTTCAGACCTTTTACATTCACAAACAGCTATATTACACACCACAGGAACGCTAATATCCGAAAAAGCATAACAGGGGCACTTGAATTTTTCCTAACCCACTTCTTGTATTTTATGTCTTTAATCAGAATATTTGTTTAAGCAAAAACTGCAAAAAAATATTCTGACTCTATATACATATTCAATCCTCAAGCCTAATTAACTTGGTTAACTTTAGCATATTATGTCACTAGATACAGTGTGTGCATATGAGAATTACATTTTAGACACTCTCATTCCTATAAGAATCAGTCCCTTTCTAGAATAAGAGTTCAAATTTTAAGTTGAAAACAGTTTCACAATGTCAGCAGAAGTCATGATGAGCCTCACTCTAGCACACTCTCCCAAAGGCACACCTACACATGCTCACATGCAGACTAACATGCTGACAGTAATGGCACAGTGACAAGTCCCTCGAGAGACACTGGTGCTACGCAGTCTGCCAACGTCATATTGACCTTAATATAAGGCTGATAACCTTGCTCACAAGACCAGCACTACTGGTCACCAGCATGTGTTGTGTTTTGGATGCTGGAGTGCTGATAAACAGCATGCCTATACCATTTTACTAGACCAGCACCAAACCAGCCTGATCCAGCATGGAAATGTATGCTTTTGTAAATCATTGTCTTCTTTAGGGAAAGGAGGACAAAATGAGATTGCACATGAAATGATCAAAGCAAAATGTTAATTAAAGTTGCAAATGGTGTGTTTCATAAAGTCTGATGTTAAGAACATCAATGTGAGCTTGAATGTTATTATTAATGTATATTGTGAGTGTTTAAAACAAACAGGCTTGGATAAACTGACTCAAGGGCACGCAGCAGCTGGAAGATGTGAGGCTAATTAATAGAGAAGGTGGTGAAACAAGATTGAGAAAAGGAGAGAATAAAATAAGGAATTGAAGAGACTGGGATAATTGGGTTCCCATAGGCACAGTCATGTAGAGGTGCTCGCTTTTGTTTACTCATGTCTACCATAGACATCTGTTCACTCAGTGCCGCCTCTCCTGCAAGTCAATGTCATGGAGAGAGCAGTACAAAACGCTGCTGAATTATTAACCAATGCCACGCTCACCAAGATGCTCTTTTCCAACCACAGAGTTTAGTGGGGATTCGAATCATTAAAATGTGATGCCTCTCTCCATAATACTGAAAGGGAATAGCTGATTTTTCTGAACCTACGATCAGACCGTCTCTTTTCTATCTAGTCATTGTTCAAGGTACTGCCATGTTAAGCAAAAAATAAATAAAAATGTTGTGATGAGAACATTTTTGGACACAAAATTCTAGACATCAGTGTTCCTTTATTTTCATAGGTACATCATAGATGGGCTTGTGATTGACTCATTATTGCAAACCCAAATTAACAACCAACAAGTTGAGTGAAAGCTAGCCAAATTTGAATTTCCTCATCTGACCTACAGTGGCATTTCATGTTATTCCTCATTGGAGAACTAATGGTTGCCATTAAACAAACCAAACCTAATGTAATATTGCACAAAGAGAACAGACTGTATAATTGTAATGATCTTTGCCATGACGCTTTGAGAGAGACTAGAAAGTCTTCAATAGCAAGTCAGAATTTTGGCTAGGCTGCTCCAACATTTTTGATTCTTTTAAACAGTTTGAGTTGATTTTGTGTTTTGGGTCATTGTCCTGCTGCATCATCCAAATAGGCTTTAGATTCAGCTCATGCACAGATGGTTAGACAATCTCTTTAAAGTGTCTGACATGTTGCAAATTATCCAGTTCTTAATGTAGCAAAACATACCTACACTATCAGTCTGCTGCCAATATGCTATTGTTACAGTAACAGTGGAATGATGCACTCACTTTACATCAGGAAGACCTGTATCCTCCAAAGAGTACCATGCTTGGATTTCACAGGGCAAATGTGGGTAATTTGTAATTATAATAATTTGGAAACTGTGATTTGTATTTTCTCAGGTGTCCATTGTCTAAATATAAAATTGTATATGATGTTATTTCAACATTCTTTGAGAAAACTTACACCAAAAAGGAAATTGGTGAACTACTTTTCCCACCTTACCCAAGGTATATAAAAAAAAAGGTTCAGACCAGAACGAAAATGTATAATTTCTTGACAAATATTCACAGATTGCAATAAAAAGTATGTTGGTAGTTTTAGGGCAACATCAGTAAAATATCAAAAGAGTGCAGCAAAGTGTTTCACTTTTTAAATTAGAGGACAGATAACAATTAGTGGGCCAAGTGTGGCCTAATAAATTAATACTCAACATTATTGATCTAAATGCATTGACACTATGGTATGAGAACTGAACTGAGCTGGACAATGACATCACTGTTTTTTCAGAGGCTGCTGTATAGATAAAATTAACAAAATTTTTAACTAATTTTTACTACTGGAATTAATCAACACTGAATTTACTTATGCTGGACAATGACACTAATTTCTTATAGATCTGCTGTACAGCCCAAACAAACTGTTGCATTATTTTCCTGTTATCACTAAATCTGTTTTGTAAAAAGCGCTATATAAATAAAGGCGACTTATTTTAATATTTATAACTTATACTCGACTTATATGACTTCTACTCGACTTAATTTACTTAAATTACTAGACCTTTTATAATACTGGACTGATTGAACAGACCTGACAGTCATCATTTGCATTACTGTATAAATAATACATTTTCTAAGACACTAAGTCATGCACAGCACTGTATCTTAAAGTAAATTCTGTGATTGTCTGAATTGCACATACTCAAACATGGCAAAGAAAATTAGGCCAAACACACTGTAGCAGCAAATTATTGCTGAAAATAGAGATAAAGAAGAGATTACCAATTATTGCCACTGGTTTTATATGAGTATTAAATAACTTCCAAACAAGTATGACACCTTATATTATTATTATTTTGTTAATGCAATTGGATGAAACATTCAATTACAAACATTTACTATAAACGTAATTCAGATTGATGATATTATGAAATACAAATGAGGAAAATTCCTTCTTTCTGTATTTTATCAATGCAACCGAGGACTGTGTGTGTGTGACTGCATTAAAAGCTGTAAGGGATAAAGGCGAGAACAGACGTTGCTATGGAAACCTCAAGAAAAGGAAATGTGCTGGCTATGCAGTAAATTTCTTATGAGGTGTATGATTTTTAAAATCTAGATTTCCCAATAAAGTACAATATATTGTTCTAATCATTCAAATAAGTAGTTTTTTAATTCATATAAATAACTAAATTAATTGTGTTTTTTAATAATTAGGAGAGTTAAAAGATTGTGATTAATAGACACAAGTACGTAACAGTATCACACTAGTGGATTTTGTTTAGTAGTGCTATAACGGTTTGAGTCCTGGGCCGAACTCCAACATTCACCTACTGCAACCTGTGTGACTCCTGCTTCCGCACCACAGAACATGTTAAAGATTTGGGTCAGATCCATTTAGTGAGTCAGCACCTTTTACTTCAACACTGGGAGTACAGCGGGAGCCACAAATGTAGTGAAAAATATTCTGTCAGACAGTAACACTATATGCTGTATTAGAACTGAGAGTTTAATTAAATAGATTAAAGGCTAAGTTCAGCCTCAGGTGAATGTATGGGTGAGGATTTCCTAAGCTCTGAGTAGACATTTCCTAAGCTCTGAGTAGACACAACGGAGGACAAATCTGTGGATGGTGGAGCAGCACACTTTCTTATTCGAAACTGAGTCCTAATCTAATTAAGATTAAGATTTCCTGACTGTTGCTAAATGAGCTCTGGCATGTCGCCCAGGTATTCAACTGATCTGTATTCATGGCTATGACAAATGTTACTGTTTGTGCACTATAAAATAATGACTGTATAGTTTTTTGTTGTATTATTATGTTATAGTTTAAGAATTGTATAATTCTTTAATACTAGAAGTGGCATCTCTCCACTTTAAAGGGATAGTTCACCCAAAAATTTTTAATCTGTCATTAAAGGTGCCCTAGAATGGTTTTTATTTTCATTGTATAATGTTTTCTGGGTTGCCCTTATAAGGTTAGTATGTTTTTTTAAGATCAAAAATAGTCATAATTTAGAAATAAAAGGCATTTTTCCTAGCCTGATTTTTGCCCTGAGCCCAATCACTGTTTCAAGGGGCGTGTCTGCTGTGTGTAACCGGCCTCTGCTGTGATTGGCTGACATGCTTGCATATGAAATAGCTACGTATTACATGTGAAACTCTCTCGAATACTTTTGTTTTACTACAGATTTTATACGTTTTTACTATTACAGCTATCGAGATGAACGAATCGTGAGATATTTTTAAAGTATTTAGATCTATTCCCATCACATAAAATGTTGCCGTGATGAGCATTGAGCTAACAGATCTTATCATTGCAACGCAGTTTCTGCACTCTCTCTAATGCTTTCACCAATGCAAACACGATGATATATAGTATTGAACGATTTTGAGAGAAAGATTACCTCTCTGAACTTGAACAATTACACATTCAGAAAGTGTTGCTTGGTAGCTCGATCGATCGAGGCCAGCTCTGTACAGCTCTGTCTCGTTGGTGAAATGTTTGGAAATTTCCAGAGAAAATAAAATTAACCCATTGTTTCTTCAGAGGCTCGGATGAAGGAACTAAATAATTTTGTGTTCATTTGTACATTCAAACACTGAACACCTGACATGCTTCGGCTGCGCAGTTCCGCCTGTCATTGAACATGGGCTGGCATGCTAATTTTTGGAGTCGTACATATTAATGATCCCGACTGTTGCGTCACAGTCTGTATTATGTGGAGATTCGCCTGTTTTTCAGGTGTGTTGTTCAAAAACGAGATTTAAGTAAGAAGGAGAAAACAATGGTGTTTGAGACTCACTGTATGTCATGTCCATGTACTGAACTCTTGTTATTTAACTATGCCAAAATAAATTCAATTTCACATTCTAGGGCACCTTTAATTACTCATCCTCACGTCGTTCCAAACCGTAGACCTTCGTTCATCTTCGGAACACAAATGAAGATATTTTTGATGAAATCTGAGAGCTTTCTGTTCCTCCATTGACAGCGTCATTGCATCTTTCAAGGCCCAGAAAGGTGGTAAAAACATCGTTAAAATAATAGTCCATGTGACTACAGTAGTTCAACCTTAATGTCATGAAGCAACGAGAATACTTTTTGTGCCAAAAAAACCCCTAAAATAACGACTTTTTTCAACAATCTCTCTTCCATGTCACTCTTATACGCTGTTGCCGTAGTGTAAACAGTGCAGTGCTTCAAAGGGTTCTACGCACTAATTGGCCGACACTGATCATGTGAGCCGACGTTCTGACTATCGACGCTCAGAGATTTTGAATATTTGGAAAAATATTTTAATATTGAAAGCCATTATTTTAGGGGTTTTTTTCACACAAAAAGTATTCTCATCTCTACTGTAGTCACATGGACTATTAATTTAACGATGTTTTTACCACCTTTCTGGGCCTTGAAAGTTGCAATGATGTTGCTGTCAATGGAGGGACAGAAAGTATCAAAAATATCTTCATATCTTCATTTGTGTTCCGAAGATGAACAAAGGTCTTACGGGTTTGGAACGACGTGAGGGTGAGTAATTAATGACAGAATTGTCATTTTTGGGTGAACTATCCCTTTAAATACCACACAATATATTAAAATACAAAACAGGCCCTGCTAGAAAAATTGGTCGCTAAATGATAACATTTATCAGTTTTAAGAGATGATTTTAGTGTTTTTCTATAAAAAAAACACTGCAAAGCATTCAATAACACTCACTTCAAAGACATACATATCAAATGTTAAATAAAAACAGGAACTCGCTCTACAGCTTTTTTGACTCAATCCCATAGATAATTTCTTACCCTGGTGGACAATGACAATGTCAACCTGTATTTTTATAATAACTTCACTCTAGTTAGGGGCAATGTACAGCAGGTACAGATATGGTCCTTTCTGTAGGCATACTAAACACAAAAAAACAGCCCACTAGAACTGTGGGAGAGACGTTAGGCCAAACTACACGGACAGTACGACTCTCTTTCTGGCTGTTGCTCCTGGTCATGATTGCTTCTCTGTAAGGAGATTAAGATGGCATGCGTCAATCCAGGATTTGGAGAGAAAGAGACAAATACAAACTCGTCCTGTCCAGCGGACAACACTGCAGAGAGAGACAGTTTCACACGTACTCACCAACCTGCAGCTACAAAACATGAACTTTGCAACTAAATTCTTATTGTTTTCTGACCGACAAAAGGAAAACTCCAATTTTTCGAATCAATCTTGTTTTCTAGTAAAAAGATCTATGAAAACTATCTACGCATAAAACGAGATTACATGTCAAGCTAAATTAAATTAGACATTCGTAACTGGTTTCAGAAAAAGAAAATCTTGTTGAGTTTATTTATGTTTTTGCCAATGGGGTAAAAATTAACTTCATTTAACATGAAATCTAAAAACAAGTCTTTTTATCTTATCTTCTTTTTTTATGTATGCATCAGAAACCAACAAGGGGGTTTAATGCCCCTTTGCCAGGTCAAGTGTTTTAGGCATCTAGTAAAGCAAACCAGTTATCCAGGTATTTTCCCCAAAAGTATACACACAAAAACCCACACCTGTTCTATATTTAGAGATCATTTGAGAAACAGCTGAGTTTTGTAATCCTGACAATTGGAAAAGGATTACGTTCATAACACTGCTCAGCACAATTCCATCACTTTCAGCATTGCAATGATTGTGCAACCTGTCACGTGGAGGTTACATTTTCAGGACTAGCCTACTTTTCTTTTGACAGAAAACATCCAGCAAAGAGCGCTCTATACCCCAATACTGCTGCACACACAGTATATTCTCCATGGTAGCCTACATAAAAGCAATGATGCAGAGCCGCTCAAGCTCACATGGATTACAGCTGAAAGCAACAGATGGCACTCTCCTCGAATGACACTCTCATGGCTACCTCATCATCACTCCCTCACACACACAAATGCACTAACACAGAAGATGTTTACCTTTTTCTTGGGTGGCATGCCCACTTGCTCGTTTTTCTTTTCGTTTCTCCACGATTAACAGCTTAAGTAGTGGTCAATTTTGTGCTCTCACAGCCGAGATTGACCAACGACTGAGAAATATCCATGTACTATCCCCTATAATCTGTTCCGTCCCAGGACAGCCAGCCAACTTTGTCAGATGAACCCTAAGCAGGTTTTACGGCATGTTTTGCGCGTTGTGAAATTCATAACGTCGCGAGCCTCAGGTTTAACTGATAGTTGTCGCAAACGATGAGGACCGAAAGTCTCTCCATGAGTGGACACACAAGCAGTGTGAGAGTCTCTCGCTGTGAGTGGAGTTTGCCACACTACTCTTCCACCCTCCCCCGCTCTGAAGGGCTTTATTCCACATAGTGGCATCTGTTGCTCCAAGCACGAGCTGCAAACCCGCCCGATTAGCAAAACTGATATTCTGTATAAGGTAACGTTAGGCTATATATTTGTAAGTACAACTTGTAGACATAACGTTTTTTTACCCGGAGATGACAATGTTAAAGGGATAGTTCACCCAAAAATGAAAATTACCCGATGATTTACTCACCCTCAAGCCATCCTAGGCTAGGTGTATGATGACATTCTTCTTTCAGATGTCCATATTTAAAACTTTATTGACTAAAATGACTAGCTTCATAGATTACTCTTTTGGCAAAAGTCAAATGGCGCAATGTTTCTGTGTGTACTGCCGGAAGAATTTTTCTTTTTCTTACAAGAACGCATGGCTTCACTTCAGAAGGCCTTTATTAACCCCCAGAGCCGTGCGGATTACTTTTATCACGGATAGATGCACTTTTATGGACTTCAGAAACAGAAACGGCCATTCACTGCCATTATAAAGCTTTGAAGAGCCAGGACATTTTTTAATAACTCTGATTGTATTTGTCTGAAAGAAAGAATAATGTCATATATTGACATATCGCCTGGGATGTGTATAATATACAGGGTGAGGGTAAGTAAATCATGCAGGATAATTTTTATTTTTGGGTGAACTATCCCTTTAACCCCAAAAAATCTTAACTTTGCAGGCCGATGGATATCAGTGTATTTAAAATAAGGGGTGAATTTAGGTTAAGCCAGGTCCCAATTAACTAAATAACTTGTCAGATATGAGTTTCAAATAGTGGGGGCGCTTCAAATGTCATAAGTCGATTTTCGTCATGTTTTACTATTAGGGAGTAGCCTACACAAAAATGTGGTCCTCAAGAATAAAATAGTTCCAATAGGCTACAATTAAATGCTTCGCGCCTTCAAGCTACACCTAGTACAGGAGTTACTAAACGAATCAGGTTGAGTAAATGATTCAATCACTAAATTATGAAGATATTGGCTGAATTCGAAATTGCATACTAGAACACTACTTTTACCATTTCAGCCATAAAGCTATTATTCCTGCAAGTTATTCCTGAACGAAAGTGTTTAATTTTTTTCAGGCCTGGCTGAAAGTGTTGGAACAAATCGGATGATGGAATGATTCACTCATATTACAGTCACTGTCATCACCTACTGGTGAAATTATGTAATTTGTGTGTGGCCACCGCTTCCTCGACGGGAGGGATGGCGAGATAACCTTTGTCCTTCGCGCCGTCAACAACAGAGAGCGGGGAAGAGGTAGTGGAGCAGAAAATGGCGCCTTCCAGCTCTTAGCTAGCTCCTCGTGGAGCTCCGGCAGGAAAGGGGCGGGCCTAGCGAGAGGCGACGAGCGGCGTCCCGTGAGGTAGCAGCCATCTAGCCGGCTGGGTGCGGGCTCCTCGGGTGGAGACCAATCGAGGCTGAGGTCCTCCACTGCCCTGGTGATGAGGCGGAGAAGTTCGGCGTCCAGGCTTGTCCGCACACATCGCTGGGTTCAAGCACGGAAGGGGCGGGGCCGGTTTTGGGGCCCGACCACCCTTCACTACCCGAAGCGGCAAGTGAACAGATGTCTTCGTAATACAATATTGCAATTCGTAACACGAGAGTACTCTCGTAAGAGAACTAACCCCGGGGTTCTTATCGCTGTTGTTAGAATAGCTGTATATTACACAACACACCATCGCGCTGTTTAAAAACAAATACAGCGATGAATACCATGGATAATACCATGATAATACCGACGCTGCCTCGCTTGTCAATTGACAGACTGACAGTTGCCGTGGTTTCTATGTCAACAAAATGGCCGTCGCGAACATTGATGACGCAGATCGCATAACATCTATAGAAAAAGTCACTATTAATAATAATATTAAAGTCGGCATGAAACAGAAGTTGAGATTGTAATTTTTTCCTTGTTGTGACGTATATCCGAGTGAAACGGCTTCTGAAATTAGAAAAAAAAATGTAGGGCGGGGCTTTGATTTGACACTATTAACCTTTCCCGGCTACAACTGAGTTCCCACGGGAGTCGAGGTGGGAGGAGCGAGACTTCAGCGCGAGACTACAGCTTGCCGTCTAAAACACTATTTAGGTGAATTTAAACCATGGCTATGTTGCTAAATGCATCTTGTTCACGGGTAAGGCCCCTGTTCACGTTGGACAGACATTTTAATTGCATTTTGTGTCTGTTAAGACGAGGCACAAAAACGCTCTTTATGTTATGCCCCCATAGCTGCCGTTTTAGCTGAGTGGGAGCTCTGGGCATTCGCGGTCGCAGCTCCGCGTCGCAAGCACCAATCCGGTTCGTTTTTTTTTTCTATAGACAGTACTCACAAAGGTCTAACGATCAAGATTAACTTAAAAATTGCCCGGAGTTCTCCTTTAATGACAAAATAAAACAAATACAAAGTCCCTCACGGTCGACTGCCGCCACACATAAGAAAACAAAACATCAAATAAAATTCAGGCCTGTCCTCTCGATCTTCACTGTCGTCGCTCCTCCTTTTATGCTTCCGCTCCTCCGTGAGAGATCGAGACCGGCCTCACTCACGCCGTTCTCTCACGTCCCTCGGCCTGTCCTGCTCGCCACACTGGTATATCAGACTTTTGCCGAATCCAGTCGGTAAGACAGCGATAACATATTTTTTAGACATGAGGGCTTTGGGTGTTGTTCTTTGCTCGGGTTTTAAGGAAAAGAAAAAAAATTTGCTTAAAACAGACGCGATAGCTGATTCGAGTGATGTTCGACGGCGGCATCCATCTTTGTAATGTTTTTTTTTTATTTTTTATTTTTTATCTTTGTAATGTATCTGCTTCAAAATCCCAGCGCTGCCTGTCGTCATCGTGTAAAGCCCGCCCCAACGTTTCTGATTGGTGCCTCGATTTCTGCGGACTGGAAATGGGCTTGAATGAGCTCTACTTTGCCAGACTAACTTTCAGAGCAAATCTAAATTTTCAGGCAGGAATCAGCCCATATTTATACGAGCCTCCCACGAACCACTGACAGGTAGTGATGGCCGGTTCGTGAACGAATCGTTCCTTTGAACCGGTTCTTTTTAGTGAACCGGTCGAACCAGTACACTAAATCGGACTGAATCGTTCGAAACAGTTCGTTCGCGTCTTGCGTCACAAGTTACTAAAGTTACTCACTTTCAGACATGCCTGACAGACAGTCCCTCCGAATCGAAATAAACCAATATCCAGGGGTACATTTTATTCCAGTAACTCCAAAAGTTCACTGAACTGAGACATATGTTGGTGCTGAGAGAAGTGATGAGCACGCGGAACTGATACTGCGCATGCGTGCACTACCGAACGCACAGGTACAGCGGTTCTCGGATCACCAGTACAGAACCGGGAACTGTTTCTATCGGACACGTACGACATACTGCACTGATGAGTTGATGAGGGACGAAATGTACGTTTCCTAAGTATTTAGTTAGTAGCCACATCAATAAACAAAATAAAACATTTTGGAAACATGTTTATCACATAATTACTGTATTCACTGTATTATTTTAAAGTTTGGAAACAATGATTGGATTGTAAAACTGTCAAACTAAACATTTATTATTATACTAAAATATGCCTAATATTTTCAGGAACAGCTCATTTAATTTCTAAGTTTATATAAATCTTTGATGTAAACTCTTGCCAAGGTTTTAATGGTGCACTGCTATGAAGGTATTTTTGGTGCAAAACTTCTGAACGCCTGTGACAGTGGAATGTGTAGTTGTAGAGAATAGCCACACATGTGTATCAGTAAATTTGAAGTCACAGAGAGAAATGATTTAAGATTTGCAAACTTGTATACTTTTTTTTCTCTTCCACAACCACAACACAACAGTTACACCTTCTCAAATTCTTCATTGCAGGTGCACAAATCCTATTCTACAAATCACAAATTAAGAAACTCATACGCTCACATTTTTGCTACAGTTGTTGCAGTGAATATGGTGCAAAACGCATTTACACACCTGCATCAAGAAATGTGAAGTCACAGAGAAATGTTTCTCATCCGCAAATCAGTATGTGAATTCATCCAATTGTAACGATCACCAGCTGGAGTGCCCTCGAGAGCCACCAGAGGGTGCTCCACAAAGGACTATGATCACTTCCTCACACACTACATTTCCCATACTCACTGCCTGGACTCATCATCACTGATCACATTCACCTGTACCTCATTCACTGATTCCATTCACCTGTGTCATCCTGTTAGTCTGTCTATTTCTACCATGTTCACTCATTCTCTCACCGCGAAGTCTTGTTTTACTGTTAGTTGCAATTCTGAGCGTTATCCTCCTGTGTTTGCTTCCTGTATTTTGACCTGTGGATTGTTTATCGTTGCTGACCCTTTTCTGCCTGCCCTGACCCTGGACTGTTTCACTGGACTCTGATTCTCGCTGCCTGCCTCGACCCTCTGCCTGTATCTGGTTTGTCTCTGCCTTGTCTCCATTGCCCTGTTTGCTGTTATTTGATCCCTGCCTGTTTGACTTCTTCTAATAAATACTGCGTATGGATCTTCACCTCCAAGTCTCGGAGCAGTTTCCTAACACCAATGAGAGTTGCACACTTGTAGAATATTTTCTCACAAATGTCTTGTATATTTTTCTAGCACAAACACAAGTGCATGACTACAGCTGCTTGAATCTGCTACAACGAATCTCAAATACTGTTTTTCCGCTTTCAAGTGACAAGTTTCGCGAGCTCTCCCTTTTGCACCAAATGCACCGCGAAACGTGGAGCAGAAGTGAGTTGTGCATCTGTAGAGGCAGTGGGCGGAGCCAACATTAATATTCATGAGTTTCCCGGCCATGCGCGTGTCGAACTGCTCATTCATGTTTACGCTCTTCGTTTCTCAGCAGGTTTAATGGATTATTTCAAAAAAGGTAAATATAATTTCAGCGCGAACTTAAACTACGATTGTGTATGGTTTCGTTAAGTTCATAATGTTTTTATTAATTCGTCACTGACTGAATGATTGCTGGCATTCACTTCGTGTAGGTCTATATAAAGTACAGCAAACTTCAACTCGTAGTATAAATTGCACATTGCGAAGCTTTAAAACTTTGTCTTTTACTAATTGTTATCATTTGTTGATTGCAATAAATTAAATAAACCCTCATGAATGTATCTGTGGGCTAACACATTTTAAATATAGGTATATATAATATATCCTGGTGTGATTGTTCTTAAATTCTTGTTCATAATAAGCCAAATCATTTAAGACCCAACAAAATTGTATGGACAAAAGTGGATAAATTACATTTGATACAACTAGGTTACTGTAAATGAGGAAAAAAACCACGTAACATTATTTTACAGTATATAATAAGCCAACAATTTGATGTTCTAAAAAAATATTTACAAACATACATACTGGCAAAATAATGTAACAATATTATTTTTAATGTTTTGTGCTCGTGCTGGTTTTGATATAATAATATATACACTACTGTTCAAAAGTTTGGTATTAATAAGGTTCTACGGTAAGGTATCAGAAGAGCTTAGCAATAAATAAACTGAATGGTAATGGTTAATGTATTTAGGAATATTCTATATCTGCTCTTCTGTTTGAAATAAGTGTTGCTGTAATCATTGAGGTGTTCTGGAATTTTTGGTTTACGGTAAAAGTGGAATCTTAAACCTTGTGATATTTTTTGCAGCCTATATTTTGTTTGTAAACATTTTTATTAGCCTATTTTTTTTATTGCAGTGACATTCAACAAATTATAATAAATGACAGTTTAAAGCATTGCAATATGAGGAAAGCACAACGAAATGAACGAGTTGAAGTTTGCTGTGGTTTATGCCTAAATGAAGTTAATGCGAACAATCATTTAGTCATTAACGAATGCACAAAATGTGCAAACTAATAAAAGCATCATGAGCTTTATGAAATGATACACAGCTGTATTTAAAGTTCACGCTGAAACTATATTTACCTTTTTTGAAATAATCCATTAAACCTGCTGAGAAACGAGGAGCGTGAACAGTTCCACGCGCATGCCCTTATTATATTCCGTAAATTAATGTTGTGTTTTTTTTTGTTTCTCATTTACTGTAACCTAGTTGTATCAAATGTAAAATCCACTTTTTTCCATACAATTGTACGTAGGCCTATGTATTAAAGCAACACATGCATATAACTGCTTAGTAAATGTTTATAATGTGTTAACATAACGAATTAAACATAGGCTACTGGAGACATGCATCGATTTTTTAGTGGTTGTCTATTCAGGTTTTTGCCGTTCTAAGTTTAGCACACGCAGGCCTACGTTTCTCGAGTCAAGAACTGGCTGTTGCAGTTCTTGAATCCCCAGTACAGAACCGAGAACTGTTTCTTTCGGACACGTTCGATACAGAGAACCGATGAGCTGGAGATACTGCGCATGCGTGATAGCACCGTCTCTGAACAGAACTTTCTTTCGGCCGACTGATGCTGTGCTGATACCGCTGATACATGAGCAAGCAGTACGGGTGAACCCAGGACTTAAATGAGAGGGCGAATTCGGCGAAATGTAAGTTTATTTAATAACAAATAAAATTATGAAGACCATTTATGCATTTTATAAAACATGTAAAACATCCGCGTTAGCACATCGCCTGTAGGCTCAGCAGGGTTCGTTTGCAAAACGTAAATGTAAGAAACTTATCCAAGATGATTATGACGATGAGTACTATTATTTAACTGAAGTTATGCTTACAAATGCCTTTAAGAACCGGTTCATTGAAACGAACTGTCCGAAAGAACCGGTTCGCTTCACGGAAAAGAACCGGACTTCACATCACTACTGACAGGTTCTCTGAGAGGCGGTGCACCGATAGCCGCACCCTCAACGGCTCTGGCCGCACCCTTTCGCCATGGCACGTGACCGAAAGAGAAGACAGGTCGTTTCGAGGGAGGAGGGAAGGGTAATGTATTTGATTAAAGATTATAAGGGTAAATTAATTTTTAAAAAATAAGTGCACAGATAAATCATTGATTTATAATAAACACTAGCTACAATATTACATACAAAAAGAAGATTTGTCAAATTTGATTTCATGCCGACTTTAATAATAATAATTCCACAGTGAAAAGGCCCATTGTTCATTGACTGTAATTTCAGCATAATAGATCGCACAATCAAATTTGACCGGAACTAACAGTTTGTTGAAGTATCAAAATGTTCTTAAAATCAGATATTTTTATTCATACAACAAAACATGACAGATAATTGGACATTTTAAATGCATAAACAACAGCAGGAGTATGATTCAACAGCATGACACATGGAGCAAACACTGGGCCAAATATTACATAGCCATTATATCAAGTAAATGGTGAATTTGCACCAAAATACTGCAATCTGACTGGGATACACAGCTTTTGGAAATACTGTAGACACTATTATTTTTTATACAATCAATTATAATTAATATTATAGACTAACATTAAAGATATACACTAAAAACTACATCTTTCTAGATGACCTATATGGCACTAATCAGATGACAAGAGTATTAAAGGTGTACACCTGTGAGTAAGCGATGGTGATCCTGTGTGTGTGTGTGTGTGTGTGTGTGTGTGTGTGTGTGTGAGAGAGAGAGAGAGTGTGTGTGAGAGAGAGGATGTGGATGTGCATTTCTCTTCAGTGTTTGCATGTATCTTGTAAACTTGTTTTGATAGAAGTAAGGAAAAACTCAAGATAGCATCCTATAAAGAAATCAAATACAAAAAAACAGTGGGACAGCACATACTCAAACCTTGCAGAGAAAAATGTGAGAAAGTGGATCATACATGCAAGTCACTAAATATTGTGCCTCCAGTTATTGTTATTTAGTCATAAATAGCTTATATGGATCACCCTGAGTGGTTTTCTATTTTGGATACTAGTTTTGTTATCTTCTGTTTATATGCATATTATCAAATATACTGTATTAGGCAATTAGATAGTCATGAAAATCATAATGGAATTGGTCATAAGTTATTCAGTCCGTCAAAAGTCTTTTGATTATAATTTGTTTTATTAAAATTAATGTTCAATGCCATAAGAGTTAATGCTGATGCATTCTGTGTTCTTATAAAATGTACACATACATTAATTATTAATTAATCAATATTTAATTCAAATGCTCGATTATAGAGTACTCACTGGAAATGAGTAGGCCTATATCTGTTTCTTTTCATTTCTTTAGATTCTTGCAAAATTTTATTTTTATCATCTAACCTAAAAATTAAAAAAAAATGGTGTAGCCAAGAGTATGAACAATACAACTATCCTTTTATTATGTTTCTCTCTTTTAAATGTCATAAAAAAAATATACACACACACACACACAAGCAGTGTGCACACACAAGCATTCCATGAGTACACAGATGCATTTACTAAATTATAGTTGACAAATCTTAGCATTAGACACTTAACGTCAGCCACACTAACTGAATTTCTGTGGAGTGTCCGTTGACAATAAAAATGTCTGCTACATTGTCTAAGTATAGATTGCCTTAGCCTACAATGCAATCAAAATAGGGACACAGCTCTTTGCCCGTTTATACAATTATTTTATAGACCTGCACATTAAGACATACATAAATATTACACACAATGAACATGCATTGATATGCATGTGTAAGCACATGCAGATGGATTACGCTTTTCACACACACACACACACACACACACACACACACACACACACACACACACACAGAGTGAATCTATAAGCCTCTTACAGAGGGGTGTGTGCAGTGTAAAGCCACGCTCAGTAATACACTTCTCAGAAGGGCACAGGCAGACACGCACTGCTGGAGTTCAGCTTCAGCACCTCTCTCCTCTGGTCCATTCGACCTCACACACACAAACACATCCAGCTGGAAGACAAACATCTGTCTGACCTTACAATCACACCAGAAATGATCAGCCTTTCGGTGAGAGACTGCAAAACCCTAACCCTGATCCTTAGTTAATGGTGACAAGTGACACTTCATCCAAATATAAGCATTCTGTCATCATTTACCTCAAACCTGTTTGATTATCTTCTTTCTTTCTTTCTTTCTTTCTTTCTTTCTTTCTTTCTTTCTTTCTTTCTTTCTTTCTTTCAAAAAACATCTTGAAGCATGCATGTTTCAACTATATCCATTCAATGAAAGTATGGGGTCCAAAAAATCTTCTTTTGTGTCATACAGGACCAGGTGAACTATCCCGTTAAAAAGCAGAGTTCGTAAGTTTATATGAATCTTCTGAGGGATTCAATTCGGTTATTGCTGACTTAAATGATAAATCTAATTTAGTCCAGTACCAACTAGAATATCTACCTCTTTGTTGTACCTAAAATATTGGCTATGTGACTGTCTACTTACAATACTCCAGAAGAGCTTATTTTGTGTTTCTGGGAGGTTTTTTTCCCCCCTCAGTAATCCTTGTTCTTAACAGCATTCAGGTCACTCATTATGCCTGTTTGAAATGTGTCCTGGCATGAAAGCATCTTTCCCTGCACATCTGTTTGAATATGGCATTATAAATCAAATTTATAGGGTCTTCAGGGACCATGGAGCAATTTTTAGTCTTGCTGAGCAGCGTTTTCAAACCTCAAACCACTTTCGCAAGATCATTGTGCTACTAATGACAAACTAAATTATACTATACATAAAGGCTAATGTTGTGGCATTCGATGGGCTGCTCCCTTTATATGCTAATGAAAAAAAAAAATTACAGTCACATCATTATAACCACAAACTGGCCCTCACACACTGTCAATAAAGAGCTCAGAGTTCCATCTAAAGCCAAATGTCCCTACCAAATCCATGTGCCTTGAATGACAATTTAGCTAGACATACACTTACAATGAACCTCAGGGCTTACCCTTTTAGTTTCAAACAGTACTCACCCAAGAGACGTTTTTATTCTTAAGAGTTCTAGGCATTTCTGCAAAGAGGAGAAGGAGAACCGGTGACTGATGCCCTCAATTTCCAAATTCACTCTGAGATCTGTGGCCCATTTGCGCTGGTGTCTTGTCCCACCGAAGTTAGGCTTTGATATGATACACAGTGGCCATTGGCCACCACCTACTTGATGTGTACAGCAACTGACATGACCATGACATAACGAAAATTACAAAGTTTGATCTTCTTGTCTCTATCATTTTCTCCCTCCTCAGCCCCTCTGCCCGGCAATGCATCAAAATACTGCATATGCAACGTAACATCTGGATGATGCTCCGCCCCATAGTACTGGAGGCAGGAATTCATGACCGGCCAATCCAGCCCACTCAACAGCTGGAAGAGGAGATTTAAAATGATAGAAAGAATAAGGTGGAGCACAGGGCACGTCCTGCCCAGTGTTGTCAGACAGATTGTATGTCTCTCTAAAACAGGATGAGCAATGCTCATAATCCTCCGGCACTGTTCAAACACTCCCTGTCCTGCCTCTGGAATAGGTCAAAGCATACTGCAAAACAGCACGGTATGCTTTTCATAACCATCACCTAACACCAGCCTTCTCTCTGTAAATATGATAGGTTTATTTTAATGTATTTTAATGGAAAAGTATGCAAATGGCGCTCTGTGACACGGCAGGGTTTTTGAACTGCTCTTCGCTTCCAGTACAGGGTGCGACCTTTATATTTAATCTTATGTATCTTGTAATGTAAATTTGTCTCCTAATACTCAACGTTGATATACATGAACAAAAGGTAAAATTCAATTTCAATCAACATCGAAATGTCAGTGTAGCAAATCACATTTTGGGGTGGCCAATCAGATGTCAAGGGACACCCCTCTGGCTCCACCACTGTATCATCTTGCAATGGCCGATTATTGGGATTATTTTGTACATTCCAATGGACTTTTTTTTTTTAATCACATAATTTTTACGATAATATACAGGTAAAATATAATAACTAAAACTAGCAAGTACAACTCCAATATTTAACACATGTAACGAAAACAAAAAATTCCAAAAGCAGGAGTTTCCAAAACTGCGATAAGATTTGCACAAGCCGCTCCTTTCGCAATGATAAAAGCAACCCATCTGATTTCTTACTAATTTAAAATGCTATAGAAACATAAAACAGCCACATAATCTAAAAAGACTGAAGAGAAAAAGTTAAAATATCGTCTTGCACCAAAATTAATCGGAAAGCTTTTTTGCCCATGACCACCCTAGAATTGATCACGTTTTATTGTAGTTACTGAGGTCCATTTTGACCACATAATAAATAAATAAAATATAGGCCTAAACATTTTCAGTATAAGAAAATAAATTGCACGTACTTCCTTAATTGCAGTTATCAATCAACTTTGTACGTGTAGATGCATAGGTAACCTAACATTTTTTAAATAAATAATTCTAACAAGGGAACCCCTCTAAAATGGTTTACTCTTCATGTTCAAACCAAATCTACACTCTTGGTAAAGCTTAGAACTTTGTTGTGCCTACATTAATTTCCTATAAAAATTCCTATAATAAAAACCTCCTCAGCACTCATGTGACACATGTTTCTTCACATAAAACAATTAAATACTCAGCGTTCCAAAGGGATATGAAACACATGAGCCCATTGCTAAAGTTTCATGTGTAGCCTACATTAATCAAACGTTTTTGGGGGGTGTCTCTCAACTCTACGAACTGTTAAAAAAACACTCAGAGTGAGGGAAATGGCTTCTCAAACTAAGTAGAATGGGTTTCCTCAACCTTTTCATTTAAATTATGTGGTGTATGTCAATGCCAGAAATTGGCATTAACAGAGGCATGTCCTTCATCCGCTGCCATCCTGTCTCCAGTATTCTGGCAGAATATGATAGAGACGGGTTCTCTTCCATTAGCCACTGCCAATAGCCAGATAAACACTTAATATAATTCAAGTTCACTCAAGATCAATATCTGCCAAAGAAAAACAAGAGTTGAACGTCGTATTGGAAGAACATTAAAGTCAAAGCTAAACTAGGCTGTGTCTCAAACCCTTCTACTCATATTAAAGCCTTAATACTTCACCTTGTCAAGTTCAGCTGCTAAGTGACAGCAATTCCATTTAATGATTTCTTCATGAAACTATAATGGATTAAGTCAGTTTCTTCCTCACAATATTACACTTATGTGAATCACATCTAAAAAAATTAAAAAATTAAAAACTCACATAAAAAACAAACAGTAGCCTACCCAAGGAATAACCTTTGATCAAGTTCTATCATAAGTGCTATCAAGTCAAAGAGCCTTTTGTTAAGAGAAGTGGTAAATGTGTCTGCAAGTGATGTCATGTAAGCCAGGATGAAATCTAAAATGTATCTTTTAGACACAAATACTTGCCGTATAATCCATGTTAGAGGATTAGATACACAACAGAAACCAAGAACACATGGCAGGGAATTGGAACAGGCCGCACCTTCCAAGTGCACTTCAGAAGCTTAACATGAAAGTTCAATACATTTAACACATCAATATATCACAAAGCTCCCACACTGTCCTGCTCTACTGAAGACAAAAATAGAGGAAAAAACACACCTCACATAATCTCTTTAGTCTTGTTTTTAAATATTTTTTTTTTCATTTCAGTAAACATGAAAACGCATTTGCAACCTGTTGTCTATATAATGTGATGCAGGCCTATATATATCAGAGTGAAACAGGACATTCAATGCTAATTATAATTGCATATTACTAACATAGATTTATTTCTGCAGTAGCCTATACAGTAGGCCTAGTGTGTGCCAATTTTCTGTATAGAATATTATTCGAGGTTACTGTCTGAAATTTTGCATCCCACAATGCAATGTACTTTACTTTTAAGTATGATCAGACTATCCTAGGATATTTAAAAATACAAAATAATAGTGTTTTATCAGCGGTTTTCAATAGGTGAGCTCAAAGAGCCACACAGGGTAGGCGCGACACGCGAAGAAAAAAACGTAGGCCTATACTGCTGGTTGGTAACTTCAGACTGTTATCGGTAGCTAAATATTTAATGTAAAACATTCTGTGTAGCTTACTAAAAAACATTCTGTGTAGCTTACTAAAAAACATTCTGTGTAGCTTACTAAAAAACATTCTGTGTAGGCCTACCATGAAAACGCGCTGTCAGTGAATGTCCTGACACACAGACACACACACACGACGCACAGAAAGACGCGCGCCAGTATTGAGTTCTCTTTCGCGCTTGAACGAACAATAAATCACACATTTATGCCAAAATGTCCTCTTTGTCGAGTATCCTCACAAGAGCAGTCTTAAATGAGTTAAATAAAATCTTAAATGGAAGTAAAGAGTAGTGAGAGAATGAGATGTGAGATCCTGTCAGGAGATCTTAAAGTGACAGCAGCCACAATTCTCTCTGTCAGTAAAGTTAACCAAAGACTAGAGCAAAGGGAACAGAGAAAATTACTCCCTGCTCTTGACTAAAGAACGCTTGTAGCTTTAATAAAGATTAATCTATATTTCATTTATAATTTATGCAGTGCAGACTGTTTTATAACCTTATTCAATTTATATTTTATACCTGTTAGACAGGAAAGGTACAGATAAATATGACATTTAGCTATTATGGGTTTAAGTGAGGATTGTTTTAAGTTAACTTAAATAAATAAAAAAAATTGGGGGAAAAATCATTTTCATGAAGACATCAGTAGAAATTAGTATCAGTGATACTGGCCTTCATTCATAAAAACATACATCCATAATACTTGAAAATAAATGGTTCCATTGAAGATAAGTCTGTCTGTGCAGTTCCAGCTGTCGGGTGTCGTCAGCTTTGGCGCTGTTACACATGTAAGCAAGTTTTGTTCACTTGTGGTTAGGCCTACTGATGTTCAATGTTCAATTTTAAAAGTATGAGAGCAGGGGCGAAAGTAAATTTTTTCAGAAAAACATCATTTTAAAAGATGATGGTTTAGACAGAGATATATATTTTTGCTGTGGTCAGTCACTCACAAGTGTGGTCTATCAATAGGTGGTATTTTGTAAAAATGTTGAACAACTTCATTATAATTTCACT
This sequence comes from Semotilus atromaculatus, assembly GCA_031834385.1. Classification (NCBI taxonomy): domain Eukaryota; kingdom Metazoa; phylum Chordata; class Actinopteri; order Cypriniformes; family Leuciscidae; genus Semotilus; species Semotilus atromaculatus. The sequence goes on along the minus strand of JAULUF010000044.1, from coordinate 29,298,279 downwards.
TTGAACATAAGACTGCTCATGTTACTTTCGTTTCGACCCTGTCAGTTGGGACGAAAGTAACACACAGGTGGGTCAAAAGTAACAACAATATACAAACTAGATTTTTTTTGCTAGATCTTGTTTTTTAATTTTTTATTAGCCTAAATATACCTGAGTATGACCTTGTTAACATGTAACTGCAAACATATTTTGGCCTTTGTCTTTGCAAAAGATAAAATAGTAAAATAGTTAATTTACATTTTCATTTTAGATTTCAGTTTAATCAAATGTTTCAAAAGTATTTGTTTCAATATGAAAATTGTCATTCTAAGAAAATTATGTCATTTCATTCATGAAAATTATGAAAATTAAATTAAATAAGCATAACATAAATTCTCAACATAATGTAATGTTTTCACTGTAGTGGGACAAAAGTAACAATTACTTTCGTCCTGACAGGATCTCCTGACATTTAAACCCGATTTACTTTTATACTGAAAAACTCGGACAAGGCAAACTTCATAATGTGTTACAGCACTAAATAACCTGTAGATTGATCATTACTGTGTGACATGAAACGAAAAACACAACTAGTAATTTAAAAAAAATTACCGCTTGCTGATGACCACAATCATGTGTGATTGTCTGTTGTGATTGGTTTACCGCGTACAGCACTCGTCGAAATAAAAAATGCTCATTGCCATAACACCGACAGCTCTGCGTGTCCTGAGGCTTCCTTCACCGTAAACTAAACACAGTAACAAACAATAACGTCGATTTTACCATATCAATCTGAGCGCGAGTCCGATGATGAAACACTAGAAGAACCATTAATTCAACCCGAACCTCCATCGCAAGGACGACTCGAGCAGGACGTTTCAGTGATTCACTACTCAGTTTGAGGTAGGCCTACATTAATAGATGTTGCTATTCCTCACCATCAGCATTAACAAGTGCATGTCCATCAACCGATTATTTTACTTATACTAATTTATTTACAGAGTATCTAATATATTGCGGTGAACATGTGATAACTGTATCAATAGCATGTAGGCTAAGCAATTTATACAATAGCCGAGTGTGAATGACTGATGTAACATAAACATTGGCAAAAACAAATCTTGCTCCATACTTAATCTTCCTCAAAGTAGTGAGAACGACAGACAATCTGCATTAATAGACAGCGTTTTATGTAATAGTGGCTCACAGCTGATTATTGAGACTCCGATATTTGAGAAGCAGTTGTCAGTAAAATAAAGGTAACAGGAAAAGTTTAGGATTATACTGCCGTAGTATCATGGTAAAGATTATACATTTTAACCACAGATTCTTCACATGCTCGTCCTTGGGCCGTGGAAAAAAAGTTTTACCGTCACATTGTAGAGCACAGCGTCTCCTCGATGCTATCTAGTATCCACAGGATCAGCTGCCGGTTTGAGGTTTACAGGACAAGTTCGGTATTTTACACTGAAAGCCCTGTTTTAAGATCGTTTCTGATGAAATAGAACGGTTAAGATTGAAATTTGGACACATGCAGCTGCTGACCCGAGAATTTTCGGTTTCTATGGTAGCACCCCCCCACCTCCACAATGGTTGCATTGGTGCACTGGAACAATCCTTCCTAAAACGCATTAAACTTTAGTTTACAAAGACGTGAAACTCACCGAGTGGTCTGGGGTGTTCACTGATAAGCTCACACAAAAATCGCTGCAAAAGATGTAAAGTGTTCATCGTAGACTATGCACACTTCAGAATCTTCATCCGGGTAGACTACGTTATGCCTTTTATGAGTACTGTGAATTCGGACATGCTTCTTTTGTCACATACTATTGTTTGCCTAAGTATTGTTCGAAAGTATGCTGCCTTTTATGTTCGCCCGTGACATCAGCACTAATAAAAGTTGTTTCAGAGCAAGAAAACAAAAACAAAAAATCACATCAAAAATCCCCCCCTACATTCTTAAAATGCATTAAGAATGTAAACATGGTTTAGATGTTAATTTCATGTTGTCTCCACACACAGAGTAGGCTACTTTACTACAAATTACTACAAATCAAGGTAATTTCTTTGAAAACCAGTGTAATATGGTGTTAATATTCTATGCAGTGCTGGAGTATATTTTACTTAGAAAATCGGACTAGCTGGCAGTTTGACTACTCATAGCAAAACACACTGATCGTCCTTTGCCGAAAATACCAATGGCACATTTCTGAGGATTTGCAAACATCTGACGCAGCGGTTACAGTAAAAGACGGCGCTTTTATGATTCCTTTATTTGCACTTTGAGGTCTGCACCTGACATTGCATACGATCTGAGGCACGATAAGCCTATTTACTACCTGTTTGCTTTGACAGCTTTGGAGCTCAGTGTGCTTCTGTGTGATTGTGATCCCCTTCCGCCTGCTCTGGGGGATTTAGCTAAGGCATTCATGATTCATCATGACACACAGTGACTCACGCGTTTCTCATTCTGTTCTTTTACACACACTCTCGTTCACTTTCTCTCCATGCGGCAGCCCAGGTGGCAGTAAAACATGCCTTATAATAGCATCAAGGATATTTTTAGACCTTCTACGTTTTGAGTCGAGTTCCCGCTGAAAAAACATACTCTTACGTCAAATGTTATGAATGACAAGCTCAGAGAGATACTGGTCGGTGGTGATGGTGCTGGTGGTAGTAGTAGTAGGTGGATCATGGGATCTTTTCAGTTCTGACTTCTTACTCAATACTACTGAGGGAACAGGTTGTCATTTTGAAATATTAAAAGTCCAGATCAAAACAGTCAGGACATTATTAGAACTTTAGTTTTATAATACATAATAGACAGAATCACTCAATGGAAACTTTGAGGCTTAGAATGACAATATGTAGGATAGGCTACCCTTATTTCACAGGATCTAGCATTTTGTGATATTTACACAAAATTGAATGTTTACAGGTTATATTTTCAACAAAGAGCATCCTGACAGTGGAAGATCACATTGAGCATGCTGCAGTTACTCACATAGGTGGACTGTTCTCTCCGCCAGTGTCCCAGACCACAGCAATACATCAAGAGAACATCCAGTGGGGTCCTGATGATGGTGCAGCCAAATCACTCCTTCTGTGAGACACAGCCTCTGGTTCCCTTTCTGTAAGGGACAGCCATCACATCAGTCTGATGAGAGACACAGCAGCAGGTAACTGTCTCCGTTCCACGCAGCCTCTATACTCCAGCCCATTGGTTTACAGCGCGTGTAAAAAGCGAACATTCCTTCACAAACAGTGATGAATGCGATTGCAGTCAGTCAAAGTGAATGATTCACATCCTCCTGATGCTTGAGACCAACAGGCTCACAGTCTGCTGGCAGGTGTGTGTGGTTTTGTTTGATCCGCTCTTCTCCCGTTGAGTTCCTCGCCTTATTTATTTATGCCCTCCCCAGACAACTCCCCCCACCCCCCCCCCCCCCCACCCCTACCACCCCTTCCACCGCACCCCTTTTTTCAAAGACAGACACAGGTTTAGAGTTTAAAATTGATACACGGTGTAAATGTCATTTTCCTCCCTGACTTTCTCTGCATCAGCTTTTCCCCGCCCACTCCGGCCAATCAGAATCCAGAAGCGAGCCACGTCTGGGTTACCTCGTCTCCAGTCCACACAGGCAGAGGAGGCTGGAGTCCACTGTCTGTTGTCTCTCCTCCCTGGTTTCTGCTGCTTCTCTTCCTCCACGACCGCTCCTGGCTCTCGCCTCCCCTGTGGATACAGGCTCTTTCTGTCTCTTTTTCCTTTAGTGTCGTCAGGGGCGCTCCTGATTACCTGCGTTACCCCCTTGTGTCCTTTCTGTGGCTGTAGTTTGCCATTTTCCCTCACTCCCAGTTGCTACACTGCGTGCTCGAGCACTTAGTGAAGCTCGTAACGCAGGAGAAACACAGACTGAATTCAAATGCGCTCCCTTCTTCCTCTCATTGAATCTCAGCCCCTTTTCTGCATCATGGGCTTTATCAGTCAGTCCACTCCTCTTCTTTATCTATATACTGTATCTGAGTGTCTGCCCTTGCTGTCTCCTCTCCCTCTGTTGTCCCCTGCTGAGGAGGCGAGTGAGAGCTCATGCAATTTCATTTGCAGCATCTGTTCACATGCTGACTGTCAAGTTTAAATGGAATGAATTAACATTAAGCTCTATTCTGAAATCTATGGGAGGCACACTGAGGCGAACAATTCAGTCACACTCAGAGATGGGGTTTTATCATCTCCTTTCGAGAGAATAAATTACACCTCATGGTTAGATTGGAATAATGCCAAGCTGAGAAAATATAGGCTTGAAATAAGCATCACACAGAGAAAGAAGAAAATTATATTCTGAGATTTCTTTAGGAATACTTACGATACATAAAGCAATATTCTGGTGGTCATAGACTTCAAAAATGTTTGGATGTTTAATAAAATGTATTTGAACATATATAGCCTATATAGTCATATATATTTAAATGTCCAAACATTTTTGTGTATGCGTATATATACAGTATGTTTGTGTGTGCGTGTGTGTGTGTTTGAACATTTAATAGAAAAATCATGGATAGCTGTCAGTTACATTGGTAAGTTACTTTCACAAAACAGTGAAAAATCATTGCAAAATGCTGTAAAAAATTATTTTGGATGTAAAAAAAAAAATTCAATTGCCATATAATTCTCGTGAAAATCTATTGCAGACGATACATGTACTTCTAGAAGTAAAAAGTATAATTTAATATATATAATTTTATGTGAAAATCTACAAAAGACAATGCATGTTCTTTACAGTAATTTTGTTTTATAAAAACAGATTTATTTTGTTGTTGAAATCTTTGAAAGTAAAAAGTTTGAAAAGAATAACCTTAGAATTAGCTTATAATTAAAATACATTTATCAAATTAATATATCAATAATATTATAATTTGATCATTTGAAAATTATTGTAAAAATAATGAAATATTTGTTTTTTATTAAAAAGCCTGTAAAATTGACTAACGTCCATGTTATCCTTATTATTAAAATTCATAAAATGCTTTAATATAAATATATATTCAAATGTTTTTAATAAATAGTAAAAGAGTAGAACTGTATGAACTATCTCACACTGTCATAGCTCTCAAGGTTACAAATGTATACAACAATAACAAATCAAGTGTGCCCATGTATCATGAAATTAAAAAGAAATGATGGATGGAATTATGGTTTGCAGCAATATGAGGATTCATTTATGAGATGCAAGGGGATTTCTGAACATCATGGAAATTCAAAAGCTTCTTTGCATCTTATGATATGCATGAGAGTAGAATCAAAGTATTACTGTTCAGGCTTTTTATGAAAAGCAATCAGTTTTTACATGATCAAAACATGTCCTGGCATAAGATGAGCTTGCATTATCTTAAGTCAATGGAATAGCTTCACTCATATGTTGAAATGAAATCCAACAATAAATGTTTGCAATATCAGATGTTCTACAAATTTGAATGACATTTGGCATCGTGAATTAAAATATAATTTTTTTTAAATGCGTGGATTGTGATGCATAGAAAAACACCAAAAACAGAAAGCATTAAAATATGTAATGTACTCAAAATATTAACACATAAAACAAAGCATTTGCCAAAATATTTTTCAATAAATATTAATAGAATGACTAAACATTTAGATCCAACTATAGTTTTGGTCATCTGTAAAACTAAAAATAACAGTCATGAAATATACACTTTCATTCGGAGACTGACACATATTTACAAGTTAAAATGAATGGGCTTTAAATCTGTATGGTTTTCTTCTGCTATTTTTTCCACAATGTCCTCAGAACATGCTTCTTTTGTTCAGCAGCTTTAGTTTAGTCATAAAGACAAAGTACATAAAAGATACCGCAACAAGAATGTTCTTTAGTATGTACAGCACAGGGGTCACGTAACCGAAGACCCCCACCAGGCATATGCGCACCACCAGAAAGGGCAAATCTTGGGAAAGAACACTGGATGAAGCCAGCAGAGGACTGTCTGGAGTTATAACAGCACGCAGAATGGACAGATAAGCCAGCATGTAAATGGGAAACACCCACGCTGAGTAATACACCGAATCAGCCCCGGCCACCCTCACCATTTCCACGGTGTCAAACCAGAACATGAAGGTGGCCATGAAGAGGTCATGCCGAGGGTCTCGTATCCAGACGAAGCGAAAGGGACCTGAGTGAGAATGAGAGGAGTAGAGATATGCCGCGCTGCTGGTGCGAGACGGGCCGTGTGGATCTGGATCTCCCCAACGACCTGAGAGTGACCCGTTACTGACCGCCGACCTTGGAGACGTGTCGCCGTCCCATCCGTTAGCCTGCAGCTGTGCGGACACTGATGTCACCTGCTCCAAGTGAGTCAGAACCGGACCCGGCATCTCAAAATCCCGCTCTAATCCGCTTGCTGTTTAAAAAGAGCATAAAAGTAGAGCACAACTTAGACAGATCATTTAATTGGCCGTATTTATTGGGTATTATCTCTTACCCTGTCCTGTCAGACGAAGAGGGCGAATTCTCTCAACTATGTCCACACAAATGAGGGAGAACAAGACCAGAGAGACGGGGAGCTCAGTCAAGCGGTCATACTTAATGCCAGCGTCAACCTGAACCTGAACAACCATAAATAGGCAAGAAGGTTGCTGAGAGAAGAAAGTGTTAGGACCAAAATACTTTTATCATCCCAAGAGAAAATAGAGATGGAAGATTGACAATGAGTTTTACATGTATCACCAAAAACCAATCAAAAACTGTGAGAACCCCTTAAGAAACTGGTAATGCATTGACAGGTAATGCACATCTGAAGACTACGGGCCTCGTGATTTTAACCAAAGACTTAAGTTGGCTGTAATACAGCTCCATTCACATTCCACAGGCTATAATACCCCATCGTTGGGTTAATAGTAAATCCACTGTTCTACAGTGAGTTACTGAGTACCTCAGAGAGGATCTGTTTATGAAAGTTCGTTGATGAGCCCTACGGTTTTTATTACTTACCGAAACTGCCATAATGTCTCTCACATACAGTATTTACTACTAACAAAGAAACAGCATGTGGTGTCTGTATACGTTCAAATGGATACAGACTTTTAAAAATAAAAGTTTTACAGCCTTATTCCATTAAGAACCAATATGTTATAAAGAACTAATAACATAACATGAAACATTTTAATCTCCAAACCATCTACAGTGAACCACTGAAGAACCTTTTATTTTTTATGTAATTGATATTATTGATTCTAATATTTATTTTAATATACAATTGTTACAATGTAATTACAAAATAAGTAATTGTAAATAACACATGCTTACTTTAGGTTTGGTTTGGTGTTAGTTGCTTGCAATTATGTATAGTTATCATTTTGTATAATGTTATTAATACAGGAAATGCATTCAAATAAAGTGTTACCGCATATTCAAATAGCCGTTTCTTAATGAAACTGAATAATGCATTACCTTTGAGTTGGCTATGACGATAGCAAAGCATGGTAAAGTGCTGAGAATCACATATGCAAGTGTAACAGGTCTCCTGCAGAAGAAATAAAAGTGTTTTCATTATTAAACACAATTAGCATCAAACCAAGAGACATAGGTTAGAAATTAAGAGCATGTTATAATGCAGCTTGGTTTATAGTTAGTTGACATGAAATTCTACATGTAGACATGTAGTGTGGCATGCTATAATTCATCTAAACTTTTTCAGTATTTTCCCACACAATTCTATCATTAAAACAACAAACAATTTGTTATTACACCACAGAACCATGTACAGTGAAGGCAAACAAATTGGTGATTCTGAAATGTGGAAATTGAAAAGTAACGATCAGTCTGGGGACATAATGTGTGCATTTTCACTTATATGAAAATTCTAACTAAAAAGTTACTGCTGAATAATAAAAGAGTCCATGGATCAACTAGCCTCATATAAAAATGGAGAAGCAGCGGTTAGTACTCACCAGTTAATCACTTCTGAGAACCGTTGAGTCTTAAGGATGAAGTATTTCAAAGGAACCCACACAAACAGGGTAGCAGACGCCATATAGGCCACAGAGGCCGCCACCACCAGCCAGTAGGCAGTGTCACTAGACTTCACAAGTCGAATGACTGAAGCAAAGCGCTCCATAACTACAAACACAGGAATGCAGAGACATGCGAACTGCAGAAGCTCATAAAGGATGAGTTTGACAGTCTTCCATGAGGGCATCTTGACAGGATGAGTCTTCAGTAAATCCCCCTATGAGTGAGCCGTCACTGAATGCATCCAGTGCATCTCCCACAACACTGAATGACTGAACACTCTGGACTCTGTACACTGGCACTGCTTACACTGCATTCTTACAGGTGCTCTTTTATTGCCACAGTAATGAAGCAGTCATTCTCTTTTTATGGAGTTATGGGAAGAAAATTCAGTCATTCCAGTAGCAAACTAAAACATCACAGTCATAATGACGAGCTGCAATGTCCCCATATCAAAAACATGTATTAATGGTGTTCTTAGCTCAAAAACAGTAAAAACAAAACAAAAGTGAGGATGAAAGTGTCTCATTTTATTTTACATATCAAGTAGTATTTTGCGGAGACTTACTCCACAGTAAAAAAATTTTTTTAAAAACACTCTCTTAACAGTATCTTTATTTTATTAGTAAAAATATCTTAACTCTCCTAAAACTAAATTTACTAAGTTGATGGAAAAAAATATAAAAACTTGTATATAAAAACATAAATATATTATACTTTTAACCAACAAAAAACTTGGTTACACTTTATTTTAAGGTGTCATTGTTACAGTGTAATTATATGATGTACTTACTATAGGGTTAGGGTAGGATTAGGATTAGGTTGAGGGTTAGTTGCATGTAATTATGTATAATTTACTGTTATTACTATGGTAAGTACATGTAACATAATAGGACACTGTAACATAAAGTGTTTCCAACAACTTGACAATAATTGTCAGAAATACTCAAAAAATTTTTTTTATGTTTTTGAAATTCTCACCAAGGCTAAATACATTTAACTAAAAACACATAAAACAGTAATATTGCGAAATATTATTACAATTTAAATAAACCGGTTTCTATTTTAATACATTTAAAAATTTAATTTATTCCTGTGATGGCAAAGCTGAATTTTCAGCATCATTACTCAATTCATCATGTTATATGATCCTTCAGAAATCATTCGAATATGCTAATTTGCTGCTCAAGAAACATTTCTTATTATTATCAATCAGGGCTTGAAATTAACTTTTTTGCTCACCAGCCACTGTGGCTAGTGGTTTTTCAAAGTTACTAGCCACTCCACATTTTCACTGGCCACAATTTTGTCATCGATACCAAAACTGCCATATATATTTTTATTTCTGTTATCTCATTATTTGGCAGCCGGTATATTATGCTTTAAGACATGACGCACGGACCCATTATAGTATTTTAAATAGCCAATATACTTGTCTTTATGTGCAAGCACAAAATCTGCGGGAATGAGTAGACTACAATTATGCTCAATATGCGCAAACCCTCACCCTGTAACATCAACAATATTCATCTGGAGCAAGTTAAACGAGTGAGTAAAGGGTTTGTGTGTCAACCATAGACTGTAAAGGGTGTCAACCATGGTGTCAACTCGCTGTCAGACAGATTAAAGAGGGTGTTGCTGGTGTAACATTTTCCTGCGGAGTTTCAGATAGTTCTGTATCGACATGTATCGAAAAATCTATATTTTTGACAACACTAGATTGTATTTAGTTTATTATTTCAGATGCCTTTTTAAAAGGACAACAATTGAAAGCCAAAGTGGCTAGTAGGAGTGACTGCGTTACACGCCACTGCTGAAATCCACCCGCATTTGGTGGGTTGGCAGGTGTTAATGTCAAGATAATGCAAACCAATATGGCAAAAGAAATCAAAACTTGTTTTAAAAACTTTTGATCTGACTCAGCATATACATGGACCCACACACAATCGTGGACACACTCTAGATTTACTAATCAGTAACTTAAGGGTCTAAACATTTCATTGATTGTCATTAAGGATGTAGCACTGTCTGATCATTTCTGTAGCCTATTTTCTTTGATCTCTCCTGCAATTGAAGCTAGATCTGTGTCTGTCAAGTGGTAGACAAAAAGCACCTTGGGAGAAACTCAACAAATATGAAAAGTGCCAAATATGAAAAGACAATGCAGAAAAGCAGAGCGCATGTGGCGGAAGACAAAACTTGTTGTCCATTATAACATCTACAAAGACAGCGTCCATGCTTTTAATATGGAACTAGGCAAAGCTAGACAGACTTTCTTCTCGAATATTATTAACAGCAACTTAAACAACACGTGCACTCTTTTTGCTAGAGACTGACAACCCCTCCCCAAGCCAGATTCCCAGTGAAATTTTCTCAGACAGCAAGTGCAGTGAGTTTGCTTCTTTCTTCTGTGAGAAAATCAATAATATTAGAAAGGTGATCAGCACATCCTTGAGTTGCGCTGGGGTCAGACAGATCAGACCACAACCTGAGAAAGTAGTTACTATGTCTGTTTTCGAAGAAATTGATGGCTACATTTTGGTAGAAACCGTACAGCACCTTAAAACATTAAACTGCGCCCTTGACGCACTTCCCACATGTTTTTTCAAAAGTGTGTTAAACTAGAAAAGTGTATATTCTAGAAGTGGTAAATGCCTCACTTCTCTCTCAGTTGTCAAGCCCCTCCTGAAAAAGAGCAATCTGGAGAAGACTATATAAGCAACCATAGACCGATCTTAAATCTTCCTTTCATAGTCAAGGTCATTGAAAAAGTTGTCTTCAATCAGCTGAACAAATTCTTAAGCTCGAATGGATACTTTGACAATTTTCAATCTGGTTTCCTATCGCATCACAGCACAGAGACAGCGCTCATAAAGATAATAAACGATATTCGCTTAAATACTGTATACAGGCAAATTATCAGTATTGGTACTACTCGACCTCAGTGCTGCATTTGACACTGTCGATCACAACATACTTCTTGACAGGCTGCAAAACTGGCTGGGGCTTTCTGGGATAGTCCTAAAATGGTTCAAGTCATACTTAGAAGGGAGAGGTTATTATGTGAGTATAGGAGACCATAAGTCTGAGTGGACAACCATGACATGTGGAGTCCCTCAAGGCTCAATTCTTGCGCCACTCCTATTCAACCTGTACATGCTCCCAATGAGCCAAATAATGAGAAAGAACCAAATTGCTTACCACAGCTATGCAGACGACACAGATCTACTTAGCCCTATCGGCTCGCCAAACGATTACAGCCCCATTGACTCCCTGTGTCAATGCATTGATGAAGTAAACATTCTTCAGTTAAAGACCAAACTGAAGTCATTGCGTTTGGATACAAAGATGAAGTTCACAAGGTCAATGCATACCTTGACACTAGGAGTCTAACAACAAAAAAATCAAGTCAAGAATCTTGGTGTGTCTCTAGAGTCAGACCTTAGTTTCAGTAGTCATCATGTCAAAGCAATAACTAAATCAGCATACTATCATCTGAAAAATATTGCAAGAATTAGATGCTTTGTTTCCAGTCAAGACTTAGAGAAACTAGTGCATGCTTTCATCACCAGCAGGGTGGATTACTGTAATGGACTCCTCACTGGCCTTCCTAAAAAGACCATAAGACAGTTGCAGCTCATACAGAACGCTGCTGCCAGGATTCTGAGCAGAGCCAGAAAATATGAACACATCACACCAGTCCTCAGGTCTTTACACTGGCTCCCAGTTACATTTAGGATTGATTTTAAAGTATTATAACTGGTATATGAATCATTCAATGGCCTAGGACCTCAATATATTGCAGATATGCTCACTGAATATCACTCAGATCATTAGATCACATCTGCTAGAAATACCAAGGGTTCACTCTGAGCGCGGTGAGTCTGCTTTTAGCTACAATGCCAGCCGCAGCTGGAACCAGCTTCCAGAAGAGATCAGATGTGCTCCTACTGTAGTCACATTCAAATCCAGACTCAAAACACTTCTGTTTAGCTGTGCATTTACTGAATGAGCACTGTGGCACTGTTCGTCCAACTGTTTTTACTGTATCTTTCTTTTTTTAATTATAATTATTACTGTTTTAATTATTCTTATTTCTTTTGGTTATTTTAATTTCTTCTATGTAAAGCACTTTGAATTACCATTGTGTATGAAATGTGCTATATAAATAAACTTGCATTGCCTTGCATTAATATTTTTGTGGAAACCATGAATTTTTTTTCGTAATCTCTGATGAATAGAAAGTTCAAAAGAACAGCATTTTTAATTGATTTTAATTGATTTTGCTGAATAAAATTGACTTTTTTTTTCTTTATAAATCTTACCCTAATAATAATACACTAATGTTTGAGACAAAGGAAAAAACATGTCATACACACAAAAGCCCTCTTTATAATAAAAATGAAGAAATTAATACAAATAAAAATACGTAAAAAGTTACACCTGAACAAAATCTGTATACTCAGGGCATTCATTGCTTATATTTTTGAATAATTTATTTAGTATTATTTTAATACATGCTCTATACTTGGAAAATACATGTAATTTAACCTTGCCTCACCATTAGATATATTTAGATGTATGCATTTGACAAACACTTTTATCTGTAGTGACTTACATTGCATTTCAAGGTACAGATTTACATTCTTATCAGTTCTTGCTTTCCCTGGGAGTCGACCCCATGACCTTGGCGTTGCAAGCGGCAACACTCTACTGTTTGAGCTACAGGAAAGCTCACAATGTAAAAATGCCACGTTTTTAAATTTTTTGTTAAATTATGTTAAAACATTGAAACCAACTGAACTACATTTTTATTTGATGTCTGATTTACCTAAGAACATTGGTTATATATGCTTAATATTAAAAAGAGTAGAGAATGTCATAAACTAGTCCCTTAACCAATAAACCACTAATAATCCCCGTCTGCCTGAGCAAAGAACACAAGTGACGCATAAACATGACACAACATGTGCTGTACATTTGGCCTAGTTTTATTGTGAATACTAATAATTAAGATGATTAAAATAGTACATACAAACAACTGGGTACATAGAACTGATACACCAAAAACAGTCATTTTCCCTGTGTATAAGGTTGACGTAAGGATTATCATCTCCGTGTGCAAATGCTAAGGTGTTACATTAGAACTGGCCCGTGGTCCCAATTTCCCAGAATGTTCTCAATGAAACGTCAGTAACTCACTGTAGCTACATCGAGACAGAGATGTGGGATACTGCCTTAGTTTAGAGTAGGAGATTCCAATGAAGCGAGTCTGTTCTCTTTAGTGTCAGTCTCAGCCCTCGCCAGGACTTACGAAGTTAGATCAATCATTCAATGCGCTACAGTGCATTTACACATGATCATTCATTCCCCGGGGATAAGTTTGCAAAATCCAAGACAAGTTGCATGAGTATTTCTATCATCTGTTCTGAAACAGTTATGGAAAAAAGGGGAGGGTTAGAGTGCAGGGTTAATGCCATTCGGGTTCTTCGAGAGCTTAAGAAACGTACGTTTTAAATGGACACATCTGAAATGAGGGTAATGAAAAAGGTAAATTAAAAGTGCATGATGTGGAGTAACATTACTCCTCAACTTCCAATGTGCCCTTTCTACAGAAGCAGCAGCTGCTTTGAACATTACGCTCTAAAGACAGAGGTGAGCTCTTGTATATACACATCTGCACACAGGCAGAATATTACATCCTTCTATTAATGTACTGTCAATTAAAACAGCAAAACGACAATCAAAATATAAATAAAATACACTAAAAAAACATTTGATATTTTTTAACACTGAGAAGTGAGCTTAAAGACATTGGGGTGATGGGCCACTGTCAAGACAATGGCAGTGTTTCGCTATATGGTTCTGGAGGAGAGATGCGAGATGACTTCTGTGGGCCTGAACACTCTCTTGCATACACACACAGACACATAGTGATGACCAATTAAAATGATGATGTAACCTCCCCTTTAGGACCTGTTGACAAATACTGGACTATCAGGGACCGACACTGGTACGGAAATGTATGTACAACACAAGCATGCACTCTTTGTGTGTTTTCCTGTAAGAAACGTCCAGTTAATTATTACTATAATGAAAATGCCAAATAAATGGTATAACTTAGCGTTTCTCATTACCTTCAGCAAAATGTTCTTATAAAAGAGAAGAGACCAAAAAAAGTATCAACCAGAACCGCTCCGTGAGAACACCACCTGTTAGTAGTCAACAATCGGCACATCCTGTCATGATCAGAATCAGTGTTTGTATGTAGTGTGTCTTAAAGAAAAGGAGGAGAAGAAAATCTAAGAGATATCTGCAGTGTGAGCTGAATGTCCTTTGTTTATGACTGTAAGTGTGTGTGTCTGTATGAAACCAGAGGTTGAGTCTCTAGGGGTCCTATAAGAGGGCTTTCTCAGGGTAAGGGGTCTGTAGGTTGTCTGCAGTAGCAGGGTGGTTTTGGGAGGAGGGCACGTTGTAGCCATGGGTCTGGGTCATGGTCGCTGGAGCTCCGGGTTGGGTCTGGTAGTACTGAACATCAGCTGGGGCCAGGCTGCCAGGAGAGGGGCTGTAGACTGGAGGCTGGCTCATGTACATATGGGCATCACTGATAAACACATGTGACAAAAACAAATCAGATGTTTATAGAATTATACAAATATAATAATAATAATTATTATTATTATTTCATCAATATATTGATACAGATTTTCTTTTCTTTTTTTTTTAAACAGACAGGAAGTTCAGCCGACTATGGCAAAATATGTATTCATGTTCTTGGCATGACCCAGGGAATCTATTAAGACCAGGGGCCGGTTGCATAAACATAGCCATTATGTTAAGACAATGTCTTAAGAACTAGTATGACCAACTAGCAGTTTAGTAATGGGTAATCAGTCTTACTGTTCGGTATCAAATTTGAACAATGTATGTTTTTATGTAACATCCTATAAAATGTTATATTCATAACTTTTTTAAGTTAAAGATAATTTAAATCAAAAGTTATTAGCGTTATTGGAAATTTTTGACCACAAGGTGGTGCTGCCCCAAAACGTTTTGAGTACCGTCAAGGCATGGTGCCGAAGACACATACAGAGTTCCGTAACGATACCCCAATGCGTTAGTAAAATATAACATTTTACGTCAAAATTCAAAAAGGCCAACATCCATATTGAAAAACTGGGTATCGTTTCGAATCGTCATGCTGCACTGAATCTAAAGAGACCAGTTTTGTGATTTTTTTTGCCAAATTGATCAGAAGTTATAAGCAAAAAGAACCATTTTTCATATCTCAGATCATGGTTGTCGTAACAGAAACCACGTTTGGTCAGAATACGCTAAAACTTTACTGAGATATAGCCTAATGTTCATATTGGCATACTATTCATCAAATTCGTTCACACGTTTTTTAAAAATGGTTTGACGAATCAACTTGAATTCCATAACGTTTTGTCTGAATTAATTTGGTCTGAAGATGAACTGGTTAAACTTTTGTGAAAATCGTAGCCACAGTCTAGGAGGAGATCGAAAAAGTTTTTTCTGAAAATTGTAAACGGCGGCAATATAGACCCCTTTTCAGTTAGTAAACATGGAGACTTTTTTGTGGGTGGAGCTTAGGTGGTGGCAGAACGATCCCTCTGGCCGCTTCATTAACGTTAGTTTGCAAGTTTTGTTAGCTTGTTTTTTAACAATGACTGGAGAAAATCCGATTTTATCTTAATGTGCAAGGTCACTCACTGTCCAGGACCGCGATTGTTATTTGCAAAAGTAAATTTTAACAGATGGAACCAGATTGGCTGACCCGTAATTTACACGCGGTCATTGGATGGACGATCTGACAGGATTAACGTTAACGCTAAATTACCTCCGGTTGAGTGGCCTGACTTCTACACCTAAGTTACCTGATAGAGAAACAGAGCGGAAAAAGAAACTGAGGGCATATAAATCTTTAGATGCCTATATAACTATGTGCTGGTCATGTACAAGACTTGTGTGGTACGATCTGCAGTTCTGCCTAGCCAGCGCCAAGACGACTACAATGTAAAGAGTGACATTACGGTACAATTTTAATGATGTGAATATTTTCTAGAAATAAAAATTCCAGATACAGCATATTCATTTTTCATCGATTCTTGCACCCAACACCACACAAAGATGACATTTAATAATAATAATAATAACAATTTAAGCTCCTTATTATGTAGCTGAATCTGTGCTGGTTTGTATTGGCCGCCTCCAGTTTTCCCTTTGTTTTGCCTCCAGCTAGCGCCGTGACGTAACCGTGATGTCAGCTGGAAATTGTTCTTATTGCATGACGCAAAATTGCTATGGTGATAGAGCTGTGTGCCTAATTTCATAACTTTCCTGCATGCAGTTCTAAGGGCTGCCAAAGACTTCCAGAGCGGAAGAAGCAGCGGAATAATAAAAGGAACGGCAAAAAGATACAATAGGTGCTTAAGCACCTTCAGCGCTTGGCCCCTAAATATAGCTGCAAGCAGCCATTAGGGGCTGAGTCAAGTCACCTTCATTTATATAGTGCTTTTACAATACAGATTGTTTCAAAGCAGCTTTACAGTGATAAGAAATGAATGCAACAAAGATCTGGCTGTACAGCAGCTCCAGAAGAAAGTCATTGTTTAGCTTTTTTAATTGATGCATTTCCGATGTAAAAATCATTAGTTAGTAACTTAGGGGCCACTTACACGACAGAGAACAGAAAACTTTTAATGCGTTCTGGCAGTTCATTTACACTACGGTTTAATTAATACGGTTCATTTACACAAACGTCGGTTTGGCACAAGCCAAGCACAAAGGTGGCACGATAAGTCATGCCAGCACGGCATGAACAAAATTTAATTGCGGAAATTATGTTATAGGGTGCAATCAAATAAAAAATGTAAGCCAAGGAATTATTTTTTTCTAGCCCTTACTGTTCAAAAGTTATTAGCATAAACGTGATTGAAAATTTGGACAGCTGGTGGCGCTAGAGGGATTGAGTTAGAGACTCCACATCTGCTGTGGTAGCAGTTCAGACTGTCCAAATTTCATAAGCTGCCATAGACTCAATAGCGGAAGAAGAAGAACACTAACGATTACAATAGGTGCCTACCCACCTTCAGTGCTTGGCCCCTAATAAATAAAAAAAACTTTATAATTTTATAAATGCATTGATACAGATTTTTATTTAATATTGTAAATTTTAAAACAATGATAACAACAATAATAGTATATTTTTAACAATGCATTGATACAGCCTTTTATTATTGTAAATGTAATAACAGCAACAAAATATATTACCATCCTCATCATTAATGTGAACCTGGATCACAAAACCAGTCACAAGTAGTAGGTATATTTGTGGCAAAAGCCAACAATACATTGTATGGGTCAAAATGATAGATTTTTCTTTTATGCCAAAAATCATTAGGATATTAAGTAAAGATCATGTCCCATTAAGATATTTAGTAAATTTCCTACCGTAAATAGATAAAACATTTATTTTTGTGAGTGAATGCAATAAAATCACGAACATGAATGTTTAGATTTTTTTTGCACCCTCAGATTTCAGATTTTCAAATAGTTGTCCAATATTGTCCTATCCTAACAAACCATACATCAATGGAAAGCTTATTTATGCAGCTTTTTTCAGGCGATGTATAAATCTCAATTTAAAAAAAAACAAAAAAAAAGACCCATGTGACTTGTTTTGTGGTTCAGGGTCACAAATGCATTGATACAGCCTTTTATGTTTTTATTTCTTTTAAATACTAATAACTTAATAAAATTTCAAAATTCTTATATTTGTGAAATATAATAAATTGTGATTACCTGGGAGGCTGCCCAGTCATTGGTGTTCCTGTTTGGTTCATTGCAGAGTGTTGCTCCATTGGAACATTGTATCCCGGTACTGCTGTGCTACCCATTGCATACTGCCCTCCAGTGGACTGGCCAGAGTACACCTGAAAATAAAACAATCAACAACAAACAGCCATCATAACAAAGTATATTTAGCATTAAACCATATCAAACTTATAATATACAAACTTGAATCATTTGACAGATTCTCACCTGCTGGGAACCGTTTGGGGTCTGCTGCATGTAGTACTGCTGGCTCTGTAGTTTAGCATACATAGTGTATACTGGGTCTTCATTCATTAGCTTAGCATAGAGAGACAGAGCTTCCATGACCTTCACGTTCAGATCGGACAGCTCTGAGTGTTTTCTGAAAGCATGACACATTTCCAACATTTGAGATATATGGGGAATGACGTGCATATTGGTTTCATTTGCTACAAATAATTGGAGGTTTGTTTATACGCTTTGCTAGAGATGTGGAAGGATGACTGTTTTTTTTATTTTTATTTAAATTAGTTTTTAGATGGGAATACCTGTCAATGTCCTCCAACTTCTGGTCAATGAGAGGACCCATCTGGTTGCAAGCAGCTGATTGTGGGAGGGGGAACAAATTTGAATCAATGTGCTCTACAACACAGATCCAACGTACTTTGTCAGAGCATACGGATATGGTTTTAGACTCACCCTCCAACTGCAGGAGTTCACAGGAGTCCGACTGGTCGTCTGTTGGGTCTGCACTCTGGATCATCTGAAGCAGCTGGTCCATTTTTTCCTGCAAAACATTCCAAAGACATTCAAACCAGACTGCATGACACTTCTATGAGAGCTGAACACAGTTCTCCAACAATGTATCTGGCATCTTTGAAAGGAAATAGTGAATAGTGGATAATGCATTTCACAGTCCAATTTCACGTGTCTATGGTTGTGAGGAATGTGTATGAAGCCAAATGCTGTGAGATATATACAGCCTCACCTCATCAATGTAGACAGGCTCTGGCTCCGGTTCAATCGTCTCTACCTGGACGTCTTCACTGAACTGCACAGTCTTCTTCTCTGTTTTCACTAAGGACAGAGAAATAGTAAAGATGAAATAATGTAACGTAATAAGCAGAAAACCAAAACCCAAGAGGATATTAGCTTGTGTTGATGAACGTCAGTCGGCTACGAAGCACCTGCCGTTTCCTTTCGCCTTGGACTTGAGGCATTAAAAGCATTTTAAATAGCACATTAAAATAAAACACTTGATAATAATAATACCTAAAGAGGTAGGGCCTAATCTTTTTATTTTACCTCAGATGCGTTTATTTGTGTCAGTCACGGAGAGCACAAAAAAATGACCGCTAAAAAGACAAAACGAGGACAGGTGCGGAGTATTTTGAATTAGAATTCAAACGGAAAAGTTTTTTTGTAAGCTGTGCCATTAAAGTGGGATTGCACTCTGCAGAGTGCCATCACTGCAGTTTTGAGAAATATTCCTTTTTCAAATTGCCTAAAAACCCACCTCATGCTAGCATAAAACCTTGACGTTTCCATTTTGGGCATTTTTATTATTGACGTTTCCATTGGGCATGTTATAAATTCGCAATTTCAATTAAAAATCTAATTTAAATCTGCAAATAAACATTTTCAAATAAAATAATAATAATTCTGCACTATTTCTAGGTCCTCAAAACAAGCATTTTGTGACATTGATCATTTTAACTCCATTGTACAGACAGTCAGATGCTCTTCCAGTGGAGCTCAAGATGCTCTTTTGATCATTCTCAAATCATGCGGGAGAACATGATCATCAGATTTTACACAAATTTGTAGATTTAATGAACCTCGAATGATGCTGCCATATACAAAGTAATGACAATTATGAGAAAATAGATAATTATGAGAAAAGAAAGAGAAAAACTCCCTAGAGGTCTCTACCCTTTGGACCCCACTGTAGTTCTCTTTTCCATTGTATTGGAATACTGAATGATTGAATGACTGAACGATACGCTACTGTTCAAAAGTTTGGGGTCAGAACGTTTTTTTGATTTTTTAAAAAAAATAAGACTCTTATGCTCACGAGAATTGGTGTGGTATTTGAAGAAACACCAATAAACATTTCTTACTTAAATCTATACTTAAAACAGTTTTGCAGCTGAATATTTTTGTGGAAACCTTTATCCTTTTTTTATTTGAAATAGAAATCTTGATCAATGTAAATCATCCTTGCTTGAATGAGTGTAAAAAAACTAAAAACTATTGGATAATATTGTGTTCACAATTGAAGGGCTGCAAAAGAGTAGATGTGACAGCTTTACTCACTCATCTCAGGTTCTGCTGTCAGGTCTGCTGTCACGAAATTTGACGGAAAAAGCCCAACACCCTGGTACGTCTCGCCCTTCCACCAGTTGGGGTCACTGTGATAGAGAAGAGATGCTTAAGCCACCACCCACCAAGTTTTATTTAAAAACAACAACTCATTTTGGCTGTGTTTAGAATCATTCACTCCATCTCTACAGAGTGCCGAATGAACAAATTACAAGTGGATAATACAAAAGCCCTATTCAGATGGGTCTGGTTTTCGAATCACCCAACATCTGTGATTTGATGTGTTTATTTCGACGGGACTAACGTCACTGTTAGCCCTGAAAATTGTACTAATACTGTGTGAAAAAAAACAACAGAAATGGCAGATTTGGAGAGGATTAAAATGCATAAAATTACATATGTGAAATGCGAATTTTTCCCATATATATATATATATTTAAAAAAACTAGTCCCATCCAAATTGGGCTAAAGGGAATGATTTCAAACACAGCCTGAACCATTGTGACCATCAATGAACAGAACCAGACTCACCTGTCATCTATGATGGTGATGATCTCGCCTGATTTAAAGGTGAGCTCATTGTCCTCGGCTGCCTCAAAGTCATAGATGGCCCTGACCTTTCTGCCCTCAGTCTTGTGAGAGGTGAGGAGGCTGCTGGTGCTCGGGTAGAGGCCAGACAGAGAGACCTGAGGCTGCTGCCGCTGGTCCTTCAGAGACAGTTCGATCGCTGAGAAAGAGACACACAGACAGAGAGATTACCTCTCTTTCTTCAAGGAAATTCATTGCTGACTTCAGCATTACAGATTTGTGCCCACCTTTAGCAAGGTCTTCTTCTTCCTTCTTGTTTGTTGATGTTGCAGGGTCTTTAGCTACCAATGCAGGACTGGCTTTAGCTTGTTCTGCTGCCTGAACAAATAAAGTTAAACATCTCATCACTAAACACTCTCTCTGCCATTGACGAAATGTTTTGTTATTTGCAACACAACATTTGTGCGATTGATGGACATTTCCGTCTTTCTGTGTTTTCACTGTTATACGGTAGGGGACGCTATTAGGCATCTTCTAAAAGAGGACAGAATCTCCTGATTAAAACACATGTGAAGAAGATGCAGAAACAAGCAATATCATGTGTTATGTAAATATGTCAAATAATGCAGTCAACAACATTAAATCAGAACTGGCAAACGTTACTGAATGAAATGTTGACCCGACGAGCTATAGGACTGTAAGCTTTGGAAGTGTCGATGGACTCAATCTACTCCATCTATGTTTTGAACATCGTTCTGAATCCGATCCGGATTAAGTATTTGACAAAAATGGGATTTTCTCAGCTTTTTGCTCAAAATGTTGTGTTGTCAAGTGTTGATAAAAAAAAAGGAATGCATGTTTTTTTCTTTTGTTTAAAAGCAGAGGGTCTGCAGATATATATATTGCATATTCAAATATTGATACAAAAAAATATTCTGGGGGCCATTATCACAAATGCTAGCAGTGGCATGGCAATGTTTTTCAAAAACACTGGCAGGGAAAGAGTTAAACATTAATCATGCACATATTTTCTCGTTTTAAATCTAAATACTAATTCACACAAAGTATGTCACTACAGAACACAAGGTTACACATTTCCAACAAGTTTTTCATTTAAGGATATAATAAAAAAAAAATAATATTAATAGTAAAATACAATTTTGAATTAAAAAACAAAACAGAAAAATGCACATATATATATACACATACACCGATCAAAAGTTTGGGGTCGTGATTTTTTTTTAATGATTTTGAAAGTAGTCTAATATACTCACCAAGACTGCATTTACAGTAGTAAAAAAAAAAAATTAAAAATTTTTTTTTTTTTTTTACATTACACGATGACAAAGCAGATTTATTTTAGCAGCCAGCACTCGTGTTCAAATGATCCTTCAGAAATGTACATTTATTCAATAAACACAGGCAATTCAGAATAGTAAAATCTAAAACAAGGACGGATTAAGGAATAGTGAAGGCACTGACTTTTTTTTCAGCAGGATGAAATTATTGTAATATGCTGATTTGCAACTCAAGAAACATCTCTTATTATTGTGTTGAAAACAGTTGTTCTGATTAATATTTTTGTGGAAAATTATCGATTAACGTAAAATATTGAAAGAACAGCATTTATTTGAGATAGAAATCTTTTGTAACATTATAAATGTCTTTTCGGTCACTTTCGATAATTTAATGCATCTTTGCTGAGGTATATAAAGGTATTATTTTCTTTAAAAAAAAAGAAAAGAAAACAATCTTACTGACCCCAAACCTATGAACGGTATTTCCTTTAATAAAATCATGCTTTTTTTGAGCGCTGAAGATTCAGATTTGCCCTTTAAACTGAAACTGCCCTCCTGTCCTGACACACATTCAATTCCCTACACACTTGTATAACAAGTAACTAACTACAGCATTTCACAGAATCCAGTGAACTGGCAGATCCTGGTAGAGCTGCTCACCTGAGAGCCCACCGCAGGGAAAATTACGCCCTGTTCTCTGAGGTTCTTGATCATGGCCGATATGAGGCTGAGCTGGGGGTCATTACGGAAATCCTCAGCCCATTCCACCATGAGAGCCTTCAGCTTCTCACACACTTTTGGGTGGCCCTTGAGAAGAAAGGCCAAAGCATCAGTCTTATGCTGCTGAACAAAACAATGAAGTAGTTCAAATATTTGTAGTTCTACAAATAAAAGCACGTACCTTATTTAGTACGTTGCTAACTTCACTAG
This sequence comes from Semotilus atromaculatus, assembly GCA_031834385.1. Taxonomy (NCBI): domain Eukaryota; kingdom Metazoa; phylum Chordata; class Actinopteri; order Cypriniformes; family Leuciscidae; genus Semotilus; species Semotilus atromaculatus. The sequence goes on along the minus strand of JAULUF010000044.1, from coordinate 29,275,361 downwards.
CAAATTCCCTGGAGCAGACCTCTAAATGGAATATTTTTCCACAGTTTGACACACATGCGCCAAGTAGCTATGGAAGAGAAAACACTTATTTCATTCTCAACAGTTCATTAATGGCCTCTGATGTTTGCATACTTGAGATGGAACCCTGCTTCCTGCGCATCCACTAGAAAGCATTAAGAATTGTTTGCCTTACCGTCAACGCTTGCATGGCAACATGGGGATCCTTGTGATTCACTCTCCTCATTATAGATCGCAGGCATTCTTTAGGCCTTCAGAAGAAGAGCAATAACATTTAACCTGTTAAACACCCAGTCATCTAAAAGACACTCTCAAAATCATTCTGAACGCTTGTTCACTAACCCAGTGCGAGACTGTCCGATCTTGTCACAAATGTCCAGAATGAGGCCCCAGTCCTCAGCTGTGTTCATCTCACTTGTTGCTTTCTCTGCAAAACAATAGTTACGTGAATATTTATCCCTCATATTGACAAAGGTTTCCTGTGATTCCACAGATTAAACAGCTTAACATTTTTATACATATTCATACTGAATAAAAGTGTATCTATCTGTAAAAGACCCCATGTTGTTCAAGAAAAATCAAAGAACTGATGACATCCTTTCGAACTAAATCAGGCCTAGACGAAGTTTGTTTTGTGTTTGTTTCGGGAATCCGAAACAGTTAGCCAAAGTGAACTTTCCGGAAAAGTAATCACCTTCGAACTATCATTGGTCCGTGGTGATTACGTAATGGTTAGGTGTGCGAGGAGGCTCCGCCTTCTGTGGCGTGGAAATCTTCTCCAGTTCATTTCTTCTGTTCAATCCGTCAATGTCAGACTTCCACGAGTAAAAACATGAACACGCTGGAGAGCTGCTTTACAGTAAAAAGTGTGAAGTTGTAATTCTAATTGAAAGAGACACTGACACTATTCTTCATGTTTGATACAGTTTAAAAGCAAGCAGTTTACATCACATCACTATGATCAGATGCTGCTTACTGCTGTTTTATCATCGCTGTCATATTAGTTTTCTGTTTATTCTGTTATTTAGAGGAAAGCATATTCATTTTACATATTAATTTAAAGGCTGATCTCAGCAGTGTGGGTGGTGTCGGATGTTCGCTAACAGTATAGCGCTGGTCGAGTATTTCAAACTTCTTTTTACTCCTAAGCGAAGAACGAAAAATAACTTTGCGTGAGTTTATCCAGGCTTTTACGGCTCATTACAAAAACCAAAGACAAAAATTGACCAGTTTTTGAGACAAAAATGCAACCGAAAGGGATCAACCTGCACCTTTTATGAATTATATTATTATGTTATAAGTTCTATTATTATATCTGTAAACTACCTTTGAAAAATTTGGGGGTGTGAGATTTTTTGTATGTTTTTGAAAGTCACTTATGCTACGGCTGCATTTATTTGAAATATTTATTTATTTAAAGCTGAATTTTCAGCATCATTATTCCAGACTTCAGTGTCACACGATTATTCAGAAATCATTCTAATATGCTTATCTGGTGCTCAAGAAACATTTCTTATTATTATCAATGTTGAAAATATTTGTGTTGCTTATTTTTGTAAAAATGTATATTTTTTTTTCTCCAGGATTATTTGATAAACAATTCTGAAAAAAAGAAGAAAATTTTTTTTTTTACAAAAATAAGCAACACAATTTTTTTTTTAACATTCTTAAAATTATTTAGACCTATTACAATTTTCAATTTAATACATCCTTGCTGAAAAAAAGTATTAATTTGCTATTTTCCTTCTAAAGAAAAATCTTACTGACGGACTGAACTTTTGAATGGTAGTAGTTTATATGTCAGATATCCATATATATTTACTGTATATAAGAATATTTTTTGTTTAAGAATTTTAATTGTTATGATATGTTTAGCAACTTTTGTATTTGATTATATAATTAACAGACATAATTCCCATTGTAAATAAAAAAAAATCCCAATTCCAGCATGCAGAAAACATTCCCCTTAATAAAACAAAGGTTAATTTATGACACTTACAGAAAGCAGAAGGTTAACCAGTGACCTATATTTGTTGTGAGATTCTGTTGATCAATCTAGCAAGGTGTCAAATAGAGGACAGAGGTTAACTTACACAAAAACACACCCGCCATGGTCAGTGTCTGCGATTTGGTAGAGATAACTAACCACTACAAAACACTCACAATAAACAAAACCGACCAGGATATTAATTCTATATAATACACACTCTTATACCATCAAACAGCCAATACCATCATGCAGCACCAGAACACCAGTCACTGCCAAAATATGACATTTCCCACATCACCATGATTTTATCTGAAATGTTTGATCAAGTCATGCGGTTGTATTAACTAACCTAACGTTACAAGTGCATGAACTAAATACTAAATATAAACGCGTTTATATTAACTTAAGTTACATAAACACATTCTAGGTTTAACGGTGGTCCAAGCAAAACTGTAATCAACTGGCTCATAATACAGTTATATACACAATACAACACTGAAATCTTATGAAAAGCTATTATAAAGGATACAGTCATGCAGTAGGAACAGCATCATTTACCAAAACAAACACGGATAATAACATATAAGAGGTGCAGAACGGGACATTTGCAGCGTCACCGTATGAACCGTTAGCTCGAGTCAGTCTGGGCTGAATTAAACTATTAAGAGTGAGATGGCTCAAATCATCTTAAGTAAAATGCAAAACAACTGTTTTTACTAAATTGTGCACTGTCAGTGCCATACAAACAGAGAAAATTAGATCTGTTCGCTATGAATCATATCATAGCTTCTTCAGCTACAAACTTGACTAACGTTAGCCAACAGGCTAATAACATGTCTACGTTAGCTGTGAGACTGTTGTCATTAATGCCCAGGTTAATTGTGTCAAGGTAAACCCGCTGGTGGGAAGTATTTAATCACCGGAATGCCATTGCGAAAAAACACACACATATTTAAAGTGAAATCGAAAGGAAACTAAAAGCCGGTGGGTTGCCATGAACAACAATAGACAGAGATGAGGTCCCGTTAGCTCGCCTGCTAACGTTAACTGCATGACAAACTTACCAACATCTTGATCAAAGGGATTTGACGTGAAGAGAGGCATGGCCGAGATATACACACAACGAAATCTAAGCTCGATCCTCTTCTTGGTCGTCTCCCTGTCAGCACTTGGTTAAACGTGAATTAATAAACATAATAAAATAGAAACTACAATCAGTGTTGCTGATGGGATCCCCTCCTCAGTCTCTTACTCAGTCTCTCGCAGCAGTGCATTCTGGGTAATAGAGGTGTCGCTCGCTGGAGTGTGCACTGCACTTGCTACACAGACAAACAGTTTGGCATATCCAAATAAATATGAGCGGGATTAGATGTAACGTTACTGAACGACACGTATTTTGTTCGACAAGGGAATTTGTTAATCGGATCGTGTAAATTATGAATTAGTGTAGAGGCTATAGAAAATACATCTGATAGGCTAAATCATATGACTTAATCACATGGTAGACTCTCTGACTCAGCAGCAGTCACGAGATAATGGGATAATATAAACACATTTTTGTTTGTTTTTCTTATTAGACACTTGAACGTAATTTGCGACTTTTGTGATTGGGGAGACCGTGGAAGTAGTCACAACAAGTGCTTTATCTTAATAGGCCGCCTATCTATAAAAGGAGTGCGGTGTAAAACGGGCAATGATACATGTAGGCCTATGTGTTTTCTCTAACAATTAACAGGGACTGTATTAGTTGGTTTTAAAGAGGATAATTCATACGTTACAATATCATCAAATATTTTACATGGCTTTTTAGGTAAACAACAAGTAAACACATACCGGCTTAGACAATGGGATTTTCCATAGGCTAAATATGTTTTATCATAAAATACATATACATTTATACTATAAAGTAGGCTATAGAAAGAAGTCTCTTAAGCTCACAAAGGCTGCATTTGTTCGATTAAAACAGTAATATTGTGCAATATTATTTCAATTTAAAATATTGTTTTCTATATATTTTAAAAAGTAAGGCTGAATTTTACACAAAAACTGTCTTATGGACTTTCCGATACCATAGACTTAACCATTTTCATACTGTACAAATTATATATCCCCTAACAAACACAACCCCCACTGAAAACTCTCACATAAAACTTTCTGCATTAATACAGGGGATGCAATGAAACTGAAACACTGAAAAGTTTTAGACCACAATAAGTTATTAGTATGCTGTAGGGCCTCTTTTATGGAGCGAATTATGTGCCAAAACCTCACACACACACAAAACGTGTTTTACTCACACCCAATGATTCACAAACAAACTCAGTGTGGTTTGTAAATACAAAACATCACTCACAAACTAATGCATATTGTTCTGCAAATAAAAAACGTACATATCAAACAAATACAGTATGTTTTACATATACAGAAACCTATTTCTTCAATGACAAAAATATCCTCCAAGTACAAACTAAAATCTTTCAAGTACAAAACAAAATTCTCCAAGTACGAGACAAAAACCTTCAAGTACAAAGCAAAATTCTACAAGTACGAAACAAAAACCTTCAAGTACAAAGCAAAATTCTACAAGCACGAAACAAAAACCTTCAAGTACAAAGCAAAATTCTACAAGCACGAAACAAAAACCTTCAAGTACAAAGCAAAATTCTACAAGCACGAAACAAAAACCTTCAAGTACAAAGCAAAATTCTACAAGCACGAAACAAAAACCTTCAAGCACAAAGCAAAATTCTACAAGTACGGAAAAACTGTCACGTGACTTTTGGCACTATTTTTCCGCGTCCAGGCAGATTTTCTTCACAAATATATCCAGGCGGATTTTCTCACAAATGCAGTTGAGCAACTTCCTCTTCTAGAACAGTAGATGGCGCTAAGATAGGGGATCATTTTCGCGCTAGTCTCTCGGGAGAAACACTGATGTGAAACGCGTGCTTGCCTTTGCCCATGGGAAAATGAGCGGTGAACAGGTGTGTTTCTGTCTTACTTTATCTATAATTAACCTTATTGAGGTTTTGGTAAATGTTTATTATATAGACAGAAATCCACATTAGCACTTGTAGCACTCCACTCTAGGATAAAGGAATCCATAAGCTGAAAGCTCTGCCATGTTGCTTTTTAGGCTACATTTTTGTAAAAACGTTTCTTTTACTGAATGAGTCTATTTCTTTCGTTCTCCATAAATTAATGAGAACATTTCATTTAATTGAAAGGAGGGTCCCACTTATTCATTAATTTAGTTGGAATTCAGTCAGCGTAACTGTTAATGTAGTATGAATGAACAAAACAAACAATATAGGCTACAATTGTTTCTTAACTTCCCTGTGACGTATTGCCCAAATTATTATTTTGGACAGACCAAAGGAACCTCCTTAATTTATGGAGAACGAAAGAAATAGATTCGTTCAGTGTGCATAATCACTAATTTAGTCATTTCACACGCGTCTTATGTAGATTTTTTTTTTTTTTTTTTTTAAAGCAACATATGATAGAGCTTTCAGCTTAGATTCCCCTAGAGAGTGAAGTGCTACTAGCTGTAATATGGATTTTTGTCTAGATGTAATAAACATTTTGCAAAAGAAAACCTCAATAAGGTTAATTAGATAAAGTAAGACAGAAACACACCTGTTCACCGCTCATTTTCCTCAGCTGTAGGCAGTGTTGGGAAAACGTATTTCGTTACAGAATACATGCCCAAAAATGTAATTTGTAACGTTTTCCGTTGCATTACTCAATCTGAGGGATTACATCCGCATTGAATTGCCTTTTATAAGTGTAAGAATGCGGCCATCTAATCCTGCTTACTAAGAGACTGCTCTCTGCTTAAGTAGGCTAATCCTGGCGCGTTCACTGCGAAGATCGCGAGTCAGCATTGTCACACTGACAAATACACTTGTTTATTAATAAACAATTAAAATATCTCCTTGCTATATTTTACATATTCATAATCTTTTGCCGGTTCTTTGTGACAGCTTTAAGGTGCTTTATTGGCAGTGGCACCCTACATGTTACGCGTCACCACTGCACCGCACCCACCAGAATAGGCCAGTTTAGTAAACAGGATTAGATGGCCGCATTCTTACACTTATAAAAGGCAATTCAACGCGGACGTAATCCCTCAGATTGAGTAATGCAACGGAAAACGTTACAAATTACATTTTTGGGCATGTATTCTGTAACGAAATACGTTTTCCCAACACTGCCTACAGCTGAGGAAAATGAGCGGTGAACAGGTGTGTTTCTGTCTTACTTTATCTAATTAACCTTATTGAGGTTTTCTTTTGCAAAATGTTTATTACATCTAGACAAAAATCCATATTACAGCTAGTAGCACTTCACTCTCTCTAGGATAGGGGAATCTAAGCTGAAAGCTCATATGTTGCTTTAAAAAAAATAAAATAATAATAATCTACATAAGACGCTTGTGAAATGACTAAATTAGTGATTATGTACACTGAACGAATCTATTTCTTTCGTTCTCCATAAATTAAGGAGGGTTTCTTTTGTCTGTCCAAAATAATAATTTGGGCAATACGTCACAGGGAAGTTAAGAAACAATTGTAGCCTATATTGTTTGTTTTGTTCATTAATTATTTTATTACATTAACAGTTATGCTGACTGAATTCCAACTAAATTAATGAATAAGTGGGACCCTCCTTTCAATTAAATGAAATGTTCTCATTAATTTATGGAGAACGAAAGAAATAGACTCATTCAGTAAATGAAACGTTTTTACAAAAATGCAGCCTAAAAAGCAACATGGCAGAGCTTTCAGCTTATGGATTCCCTTATCCTAGAGTGGAGTGCTACAAGTGCTAATGTGGATTTCTGTCTATATAATAAATATTTACCAAAACAACTCAATAAGGTTAATTATAGATAAAGTAAGACAGAAACACACCTGTTCACCGCTCATTTTCCCATGGGCAAATGCAAGCACGCGTTTCACATCAGTGTTTCTCCCGAGAGACTAGCGCGAAATTGATCCCCTATCTTAGCGCCATCTACTGTTCGAGAAGAGGAAGTTGCTCAACTGCATTTGTGAGAAAATCCGCCTGGATATATTTGTGAAGAAAATCTGCCTGGACGCGGAAAAATAGTGCCAAAAGTCACGTGACAGTTTTTCCGTACTTGTAGAATTTTGCTTTGTGCTTGAAGGTTTTTGTTTCGTACTTGTAGAATTTTGCTTTGTACTTGAAGGTTTTTGTCTCGTACTTGGAGAATTTTGCTTTGTACTTGAAGGTTTTTGTTTCGTACTTGTAGAATTTTGCTTTGTACTTGAAGGTTTTTGTCTCGTACTTGGAGAATTTTGTTTTGTACTTGAAAGATTTTAGTTTGTACTTGGAGGATATTTTTGTCATTGAAGAAATAGGTTTCTATGTATATGTAAAACATACTGTATTTGTTTGATATGTACGTTTTTTATTTGCAGAACAATATGCATTAGTTTGTGAGTGATGTTTTGTATTTACAAACCACACTGAGTTTGTTTGTGAATCATTGGGTGTGAGTAAAACACGTTTTGTGTGTGTGTGAGGTTTTGGCACATAATTCGCTCCATACTCTTTTTGCGGCCAATACAGAACCAATTAATCTTGGGAATGACAGATACAAGTCCTCCACAGTGACCAGAGGATTTTGAGCCTCTCCTCTTCCAGAACAGTGTCCAGGTCACTATGTGATGATGGTGGTGGATGAAAATGATTTCTGACTTGCTCCTCCAAAACGGCTCTAAATATTTAGATCTGGTGACTGTGCAGGCCATGGGAGATGTTCAACTTCCCTTTTATGTTAATTAATTCATTGATACACGCAGGGTACAGGGTACAATATTTGAACAATCATGCACATGGTCCCCCAGAATGATTCTGTCGTCTTTAGCAGTGATACGCCCATCAATTACAGTAGGGAATGCCGTGATGTGGGACAGCGAAGGTGGACTCATCAGAGAACAATACATGTTCCACATTGTCCACAGGCAAAGATTTGCACTGTTGGCACCATTTAAACTGACATTTGGCATTGGCACAAGAAGTGACCAAAGGTTTGGCTATAGCAGCCCGACCATTAATATATTACTCTGTGGAGCTGCCGACAAAACTGTTTTGGTTGAGAGTGGAGATGTGCATTTAATTCTGCATTGAGTTGGGCAGCTGTGGTTTTAAGTTTTTTGGATACAATCTGGGTTAGTAGCTGGACATCCCTTTCAGACAGCTTCCTCTTTCGTCGACAGTTACTCCTGTTGGATGTGGTTTGTCCTACATGGTGGTATGCCGACCTTACCCTGGATAACATAGCTATCGACACGCCACAAATACTTGCTGTCCTGATCACAGATAAGCCAGTGAGATGACAGCACCAAATTCTGTCCTCTTCATCAGTAGAGCAGAACAAATAAATGTAAAATAAGGTCACGCATATATAGGCGGGAAACCTCCAAAACAATAAAATCTATACACACACACACTGGCAGACAAGGCAATACAGGAACTTGATACATTCCACATTCAGACATAAATAATAAGGATAATAAAAATGTCATAGAGCTTTTTGAAAAATACCAACTATATTTTATTTCAGATAAAAACATGGTCTTTCATGATGATTACATACATGTATTCAAATACACAACTATTTTATACATAGCTACTGCATAATCAAATATTTGAAGCGTTAAAGATTTATTCACAAAATCACATCAATGATGTCCAAGACTTAAGAAGTAAAACTCTGGTGTGAACAAATTTTGGATTATAGTCATTACAACATATCAACATATTAATTTGTAGCTTTATGGTTGGCTGTTCAAAGCTTTATTTTAATTAAAGCAGCTACAAAGCTTCATTGTATTGCACTGGAGTAATGGGGCATCAGCTTTGTTAATGACACAGGTAAAACAGGTATTTACAATCATATGATTACAATACATTACAGCTTTTTCAATTATCTAAACATTAACATGACAGGTGATCAGTGTATTTAAAATAGTTTGCAGTCTTGACTTGCTCGTGATTGTCAATGACATTTACTTTTGTGTCCATCCTGTATGCTTCTCACTGGGCAAAGCGAACGTTCGTGCTTTGTGAGAGGATACGGTGACAGAAGTCTTCTGAACTGTCTCTGTGATTGTCATATCCAATACTCTCTGTTCATTCATAACAGATGCTATAAAACTGGAACTTTGGCTGTGAATAATGGAGAAAATACCTCAATGAATTATATGAACTCAAGCACACACATTTCAACAAAAATAAGCTAGAAATATATGCAAGAAACAAGAACTCGAACTTACATTCATTAGTTCGTTCACAAATGAAACCAATGCGTTCTGTGCAGAAAAAGTCATTCCAACTGCCCTCGTGTATTAAACCTGCACAGTCTTCCCCCGCTTCATAACCATGGCTCCAGTTATCAGGCTGCCCAGGTTTCCATTTCCTTTCAATTAAAATCAGACGTGACTAATGGGGAATGTCTCCTAACACTTTAGTCTCCCCTCTATATTACTGTGAATCCTCACTGGATACACATTACTTACATTATGTATTATGTACACTGGAGTAACAATAATAGTTCATGGGTATTTTATTTCATGCATTGTTCATGCATCTACTCACGTATAGTTGGGCAGGCTCCCATCCACCCATCTCCAGATGTTTTCCTCTAAACTGTCTGTGAGGCCCAGCCAAAAGTAGCCCTTTCCAGAAATCTGCCTCTTTATCCATAGCTGAGATAATAAAGAGTGCATTGTGTAACACAAATTTATGTGATATCAGGTGATATATGTGATATAAACTTAAACTCAAGATGAATATACAGTAAATAATGCGGTTTAATTAAGGCGTATTACATATTCAAGAATAGTTTCCAAGATTTACCTGTTCATCTTCATCATTGATAATCAGCATAGATGAACTCTTGTTGTTGCAACTTTCCTTCGCTTCATCAAAGTTCAGAATTTCTGGTGGAGCTGAGTAGTAGTAACATTTGTCTCTGAAGCCCTTCCACTGAGGTGGGCACCCTAAAAAAAAAACAATACATAAGAAATAGTCACATCTCCATTTGTGCTAAAATAGCACTTATGAGAAACACAGACTGGTTATGTACAGTATAATCTTCTGTATAAGTCTAATAAGTCTTCAAGTGCATCATTATATAGCATGTGCTATAATCTCTATGTGCAATGCATCTTTAGTTTTTCATGTTTTTGAACTGTCCCTATACAAACATTTTATGGTTTGTGGAAGTGACAACTTTTAAAGTGCCCCAATTTTGCTATTTTAAAGGTTCTAAATTTTGTTTTGGAGGTCTCCAACATTACATTTACATGCATCCAAGGTCAAAAACCATTAAAAATTTCTCATAATATACATTGTACATCACCTCTTCCTCACAGTGTCTGAAACGGTTCGATCAAGGATCCAGTCTTTTAAACCCCTCCTTTCTAAGAGCCTACTCTGCTCTGATTGGTCAGATGGCCCAGTCTGTTGTGACTGGTCTACCGCTTACAGCGCATGTTGGAAACGAAACGCCTATTCCCATATCTGAATTTCACAACTGGAAGCTTCCTCAGCGCTTGATACACAGTAACAATGGTGTCGGTTTTAACCATAGACTGTAAAAGGTTTTACCGTATCAATTCCAGCATGAGTCCTCATCCTTTTATAGTGCATGCAAAGTTGCAAAAAGGATTTGCAGCGTTGAAAACAGCATCTTCTCAATATGTCGACAACATGAACCAAACTCTTCCAGGCCTCAACTACAACTACAGTGTTTGAGGGCGGGTCAATGTAGAGCAGTCAATAAAGCAGCCAATGAAGACCATAGGCTGGCATTATGCAAATATGTTACATTGTTATGTAGGTTTGCAACGGGACCTGTTTCAGTAGTTCAGAATCGATTCTTTCTTTTAGGAGACATTAACCAAATTTGTTGTGCACTTTGATCTTTAAACCTTTGCAGAATTTTACATTTAGTAAAAGCTATATTACACACTACATGAAAAGTAATATTTAAAAAAGCACAATAGGGGCACTTTAACTTATATACAAATGAACAAAATAGATCTCGGAGTATAAATGCCAAATATTTTGAGATCCTACATCAAAACTATCCACATTCCATACATTTTAATTATTTATTCTGTATAAACCGTAAACAGTGAAAGAAAACATAAGAAAAGCTTGTACCTGGTGTACTTGTTGGGGGCGGCGCTACCTGGCGGTTGACAAAGCCTTGTGGATCTACCGGGGGCACAACTACTGGTGCAGGAAGTCCTGGTAATCCAGGAGGTCCAGGTGGGCCAATGGGGCCAACGGGCCCACGGGCGCCTTCCAGTCCTGCAGGCCCAGCTGACCCTCTGAGTCCCTGGGGCCCCTGTGGCCCAGAAGGACCTGGCTGACCATCTCTTCCAGGCAGACCAGGTATACCGGGGTCACCTTTCTCTCCTGAAGGCCCTGCCCTGCCCCCTGATCCTCGTGAACCCTTTGACCCAGGGCTTCCTCTTGAACCAGGTGGCCCTTTCAACCCTGGCACACCAGGAGGCCCCGTTGGACCTCTTTCTCCTTTAGGCCCAGCAATACCAGGTCCTCCTTTTTCACCACTTTCACCTTTCTGGCCAGCTTTGCCAGGCAGTCCCTGGGACCCTTTGTCTCCCCGAGGACCTCTTGGACCAGGAGGACCTGAAATTAATGACAAAAAAAGTATCTTCTACTTGATTGTCTAAAAGTGCATTTGCAGTGACAAAATGGCTTTTTTTTGTTGTTTGTTTTTTGCATTTAGTGAATATAAACTCACCAACAGCAGTACAGGGAACAATACTCGACAAGAGACAATAGAAACATGAGGGCTATTTATACACAAAGACAAACAACTTAATAAGACACACCTGAGAATAATCAACAAGGACCCAATGAGAACATGACATGTAGACAAGTGAACCAATCAGAACAAGAAACATGAACCAGGAAAGCACATGACAGGATCACATGAGGGGACCAGGGAATCACATGGCAAACAGGAAGCAGGAAAAATGACTAAGGCAAAATGACAAATTAAAAGACATGAAAACAAAACCGAACCAATCTTATCTACAACAAACTGGACTAAGCATAAGGATTTAAGCAAATGTAACTAAGATACAGTAGGTGGCCAGAATGCTCCATTTGGTTGCAAGTCGCCAGTAAAAGACGAAGAAGAAGAAGAAGAAGAAGAAAAACGAACCAAAATCCAAACCAACGTGACAGTGCTACTGCTGCTGCTGGTCAAACAAATGTTTGTGCTTTGTTTCTGTTGGATATAGTTGTAAAGATGATATTTTGGTCTATAACTCCTCCCCGAACTTCCCGCTGCCCTGTATCTTGCTCTCTCATTGGCTGTAGGTTAACACCAATGTAATTTTCAGTCAGAACACATTTTAAACAGCAGGATTTTGAATCACAGACAGGTCCAGATATTTAGCATGCCAAGTATCTCACGGGCGTCTTTGATAATGTGCACTGCATGATTGACACTAATGTGAACGAGGACCGATTTGCCTCCGATATCGGGCATTTGTCTGCGATTTCGCAAAATCTGTCGGCGAGTGAAAATTGGGGTTAAAATATAATGTAACATAATAACATAATGTAGTTAACTAATGGAACCTTATTGTAAAGTGTTATCTATATTTAAAAAAAATAATAATCTTTTACAATACTTTATACAGGCTATGATCCTATTTTCTGAATTCAGATTTATTATTACATCATTAATTAGCTTGCCTTAATCACCTCAAATCAAATAAAATCAAATCAAATCTGTTGCTCCATCAAAATTTGTACTACAATAATTTCTTTAAGCTTTTGATTTGAAAATTTAGTGATAAATATTATAGTATATAAAATCACAGAAGTGTGCACCTCCAGCCACATAAATGTTTTGTCGGGTCTGCGGGCTAACGTGCGTTATAATCACACTGCTTAATAGCATTTATAGATCCATCCAACTTAAAGGATTAGTTCACTTTTAAAAAAACTTTTGCTGATAATTTACTCACCCCCATGTCATCCAAGATGTCCATGTCTTTCTTTCTTCAGTCGACAAGAAATTAAGGTTTTTGCTGAAAAGATTACAGGATTTTTCTCCATATAATGGACTTCGATGGAACCCAAACGGTTCAAGGTCCAAATGACAGTTTCAGTGCAGCTTCAAAGGGCTTTAAACAATACCAGACGATGAATAAGGGTCTTATCTAGCGAAACGATCGGTCATTTAAACAATAAATAAAAAGTTTTATAAGCACAAATGCTTGCCTTGCTCTGTTCTGTGAGGAGCGTTCGCGACGTCACGTAATACGCAATTACGTTGAAAAGGTCACGCGTAGGCGGAAGTACCGAGTCAGTGTTAACAAATGTGAGGACCATATATACGTATTCAAATGTCTTTGTGTCAGTTTATCGTTTAAAATGCCCATTTCGTGTGCGTATCCTGGGTGTTTTAATATGAAAAAAGGCTAAAAGAAAATTTTCGTCAGGACAGAAGCGAGACCTTTTCAACGTAATTGCGTATTACGTGACGCCACGAACATGCACAAAGTAAATTATATGGACAAAAATCCTGGAATCTTTTCATCAAAAACCTTAATTTCTTTTCGACTGAAGAAAGAAAGACATGGACATCTTGGATGACATGAGGGTGAGTAAATGATCAGCAAAAGTTTTTTTAAAAGTGAACTAATCCTTTAATAAAACAGGCAATGTGACTATGAGGAAAGAGTACCTCGAAATGTGCAAGTACATTTATTTTTTTATTTAATAGTAGTATTTAATACATACACCTCTTTAGCTATTGTCATGTGCCAATGATTATCCCTCCCCCAGCAGTAATATTTTGTATAATAATAATAAAATATAAAAAGGAATTATTCAATTGTGTATAACAAAACATAATTGTTTTAAATAGTCATTATTTGATAGCCTTGGCTCTTACCCTGAAGGATGGTGAAGTTTGTGATGAGCTGCGAGTGTTTGCTGTCGACCAGTTTCATTTCCTCCATGACTATCGAGAGGCTGCTGACCTCTTTGTCGAGCCTGGCAGCGAGTTCCTCCTGCTGGGCTTTGAGCTCTGTGCTGTCTGCCTTAGTTTCTACCACACTGTTGTTGAGCCCCAGCAGCAGGTCCGAGTGCTGGGTCACCGTCTCGGCGCAGGTGCGCAAGCCATTCAGGTCCATGCTGATCGCTCCGAGCAGCTGCGTGGCGAAGCTAACATTCCCTGTAATGCGGTCCATTTCCCCCTCGTTGCGGTCAAGATGTGCCTCTAGTGCATCAAACTTCATGGAAGTGGCATTGTCGTGGTCTCGCTGCTGGTCCATGAGCTCACGCAGGTTCTGGTCGTGGCCTTCGGTGATGGCCGAGGCGTTCTGCACCTGCTCTGAAAGCGAGTTCAGCTGAGAGGTCACGTCCTCCAGAGAGTCGCTGTTAGAGCGAGTCAGTGCAGAATTATTAGCAGCTAAGGCCTGAAGGTTCTGCACCTTCTCCCTCAGCCAGTCGGAATCCGCTTTGGTCTGCCTAGCCACCTGCTGAAGGCTCTGATAGTCATTCTTAAGCTTCTGGACAGCCTGGCTAGTGTCCTCCACTGACCTCTGGAGGGAGCTGAGGAGGCTCCTCTGCTGGGTCTGGGTGAAGTTCAGAGTGCTGATGCTGTGAGTGTTTCGTCCCTGTTCATCTGTCTGCACCTGAAGATTCGTTTGGAGCTGCACAGTTTCAGTCTTTAGTCTGTCAATCAGACCGCTGTATAAGTTTAAGGTGCGGTTTACTTTGTTAATGACGTTGGCGTTGCTCTCCAGCAGATCTCGGAGTGAGAGGTGTCCGCTATGCATGTCCTCGCCGGCTAGCTGTAGATCACCGAGAGCAGCTCTGTTGCGAGAAGCCTTCATGGCAACGTCGCTGAGCTGCTTCTGCAAGGTCTGAATTTCCAACTTGAATGAGAGGAGTTCACTGGTGGCGTTCTCTGACTTCTCTCCCGTTTGATCATCTGCACATTAAATATAGAAGTTCATGAAGTGAAAATAAAAAAATGGATTCTGAGCCAATGACAAATAAAAGTGTCCATTATATAAATATTTAATGATTAATTTAATGCAATGTTTAATGGCTGTTCTTAATTAATTTGAATGACTTTTAACCAAGTAAAAAGTAAAACATTTTTTTTAAATATTTATATATATTTTTTTTACAATATTTTTCAAGACAATTGTTTTACACATATCATGAATTATTACTTCATAGAAATCACACATTATATAATACAACCTGTACTAACCTTGCCTTGACATAAAAGGTCCCACCACATGACTATAAGCAGTGAAGCAGAATTGTTAAATAATAATAATAATATTATTATATTATAATAAACTTTAATATAGGTTTTATTTTTAACTTTTTAATTCTGATGAGGCTTTTTTCTTCATTATGATATATTGTATTACCATCGTTTTTGACGTAATGCCAAAAAAAATTTATTTAAAATATTCATTTTAATTCAGAAATTCAAAACATGTCCATCAGAGAAAAAGTGTATTCTAATCATTGAATGTGTGAATGTGTAAAACAATTAATAGATGGGACGGAAAACTTTGCCAGTTATGTGATATCTATAGGGCAACATCTCAGGTGTACTTACCAAGTTTCTTGAGGTCTGTCTCTACAGCCATGATTTTCCCTCCATAATTCTCCATTCCTTCTGTTACATTATCCATTCTTTGGACCACTGTGGGGCACACATTACAGATGCCAGTCAAACCGTGTCTGTACTATGGACTACAAGTATACTATAAATCCTGAAGGATGCAGTTTTAATAAAGAGTCAGGAGGCTTAAGATTCATCTCAGAAATGTCCTTCAAAATGGTGATCATTTTGACCTGTGGACATGATTCAACAATTTTAACTTGTCTAGTGCACATGCATACAAATACAACATAAATTCCACACATACAGTCATGCAGGAAATACATGACACTTCATTTCCTCTGGAATTTGGAATGGATCCTGAGGAGTCTTTATCTGAGCATCTCCAGAGCCTTTGTGGTAATTCATAGCAGTCTTTCTGGCACCCCTTTAGATATTCAAGGACAGATTTGGGTCTCATCCCTGATTTGTACAATAATGAAACCCCATTTTAAGATGCCCCCAGGGCTAAAATGTTAATATAACCTGCCAACCATGACTAGGCCATTTATGTACTTATGTACAATGTTGTAAACATATAATGTTAGTCTCGATTCTAGAGTTCTAGTGTTCACATGCACCACTAGAGGGCGCTTTCACTATGCATTCCGGTTGATTCTTTTAGTAAATGGTATATCATTAAAATACCAACTGTCACATTCATCTTTTTGTTTGGAACGGTCACGATCTTACAGTCTATTATGACAAAGTCCTGGTACGGCTTCAAAGACCCCTCTTGATCCCAGTGTTTATCCCATTGAATATCTCGCTGGCGGTCAAACATGAATGAAAAAATAAAGTCATAATCTTTGCTCTCTAGTGTATTTACTATCACTGTTTTCAGCTCGTGTTTCATTCAGACATGCAGCACTCAGCAATTCACTGACAGCAAACTCAAACACATCAAAGATCTAGGGTGTTAGCATTGCTGACTGTGCTTGTGTAACCAAACACAAAAAAAATATATGCTGTAGGGGAAAAACAAAACATGGAGGTCCATTTCAAAGGCTTGTTGGTCATTTTCACACTGGGAGCCTGTCAGCGTGAGGTCAACACTGCCAGTTCCTCCTCTCAGTCTCCTGCCCTCCTTCTCTCTCCATTCTCTCTTGTATAAGCCATGTTATTTTTGAATGGAGTTTAGTAGAATGGTTCTCTTAGCTGTATTAGGCCTCAATCTAAATATGCACCAAAGACTATTGAGACACTAACTGGACAAAATCTGAACATGCAATTAAAGGGCCCCTATGATATTTTAAAGTTTCCTAATGTTGTTTTGGAGTCTCCTACAACAGGTTTGCATGCATCAAACGTAAAAAAACTGTTTCATTTTCTCATAATATACATTTGCACATCACCAGATTTTCAATGATTCTCAAACGACTCGCCAAATGAATCAATCTCTCTAAATCCCTCCTTTCCGTGAGCTACTCAGCTCTGATTGGCCAGACAGCTCAGTCTGTTGTGATTGGTTTACCGCGTACAGCATGCGTCCTTCCCATTGCCATAACAACGACAGCTCTGCGTGTCCTGAGGCTTCCTACACCGTAAACTAAATATAGTAACGAACAATGACAACGATTTTACCATATCAATCCGAGCGCGAGTCCGATGATGAAACACTAGAAGAACCATTCATTCAACCCGAACCTCCATCGCAGGACGACTCAAGCAGGACATTTCAGTGATTCACTACTCAGTTTGAGGAAACGTACATTATGAGATGTTGCTATTCCTCACCATTAGCATTAACAAGTGCGTGTCCATCAACCGATTATTTTGCTTGTACTAATTTATTTACCGATTATGTTTCTAATATATTTCGGTGAACACATGGAAACTGTATTAATAGCATGTAGGCTATGCAATGTATACATTAGCCGAGCTCTAGCGTGAATGACTGGTAAAACAAATTTTGCTCCATGCTTAATCTTTCCTCAAAGTAGTGAGAACGACAGACAATCTGCATTAATAGACAGAGTTTTATGTAATAGTGGGCCACAGCTGATTATTGAGACTCCGATATTTGAGAAGCAGTCGTCAGTAAAATAAAGGTAACAGGAAAAGTTTAGGATTATACTGCTGTAGTATCATGGTAAAGATTAATTTTAACCACAGATTCTTCACATGCTCGTCCTTGGGCAGTGAAAAAAATGCCTTTACCGTTACATTGTAGAGCACAGCGTCTCCACAGATGCTATCCAGTATCCACAGGATCAGCTGTCGGTTTGAGCTCGCTCGCAAGGTTTCTCCCTCTCTCCCTCTCTGCCGTGCACACGCGCTACACGGTTTGGCGCACATACAGTTGGCTATGTTCTGTCTCGCATTCAGTATGCGGGATTTTCACCGCAACTCCAAAAAGGAGGACAAATGAGTGTCCGGCTTGATGCTGCGCCGGACGCCGGACAGGGGGCTTAAAATCCGGACTGTCCGGCCAAAATCCGGACGTATGGCCACCCTAGTCCCTGTCAATCAACCTGTGGGTTTCAGTACAACAAATTGCTGCTAAGGCATAAAATCTCCTCTGGAGCAGGTTTACAGTGAGACTCGCTGCTTTATATGGTCTTCTCATCTGGTTGGCATTAGGGCTTTAGAGAACCAGAGGACACATATGGACTCAATGGACACATGATCTGGACAATCAGATCAAATTCATTGAAAGGTACATAAACAAGGAGACATTTTCAATTTCAGTACAGATTTGGGGTGCTTTGTATAAGTTCAATTGTTCCATTCAAATATACAGGGATGAAAGTAGAAAACAATCAATATTAGTGAATGAGTGTACAGTCTGTGATGTCACGAGAGGCTGTGTCCTGGAGGGGCGGTACATTTCCCTGAGGTGGCTGCAACCACAAACAGCTATGGCTCCATCTGCTGGTGGAGTCGGGAACTCCACCCCCAATAAACCACATTCCTGCACACCTGAGACTGATCAGGGTCTGATGAACTGAAGGGCTTTTTAAGGGTGAGAGACACAGTTAGTGGGTGTGGGAGGCTTGGGAGACAAGCTTCAGGTTGTCCTCTCTACAGAAGACCAGACCGCTCCAGTATCATTTCCACGAGGAATACTGAAGGTTGGAAATACTTACTAAACATTTGAAGGATTTACGGCTGGCTTGGCCACGGGCTGCAGCATGGATTAAACTAAGGTTGGAAAAGACTGTTTACTTTCCCGAGGGAAATGGGATTATGATTTCCTCGCTTCCCCAAGAGGCACCATTAAGTTTTGACTGTTGAAGACCAACCTGATCCTTAGTTACACTTTTGAGTTTGGAACGCTGTTTTGCTAATTCCCAAGAACTGTAATAAAATCCTTGTTTACATTTGAACTTTGTGTCCTGGCACTACTTGAACTGTCCCGCTGAAAGCTGTGTTGCCTCTCATGACGTCACATATGGTGGAGAATGCGGGCAATCAAGCGTTAATAGTGCATGTCAGAAGAGGACACTGAAAATTTGATTGCCCACTTTTCCAAATTGGCCGTAGGCCCCCCACGTAACAAAATGGAGGAAATTTTGAAAGCCCTTGTTGCTGGTCAGCAAGCCCAGATGCAGGCGAATATGGCTCTCTTGGAGCAGCAAAAGAGAGCCAACCTTCTGAAGGCAGAGGAATTGCAGCTGCAGAAACAGATGGCCGTCCAGAATGTCCGACCAATAAAGGCAAGTGACTTTATATCCAAGATGGGGGCCACAGATGACGTTGAGGCGTTCCTGCATGCCTTTGAAGCCACGGCCACTAGGGAAGCCTGGCCCAGAGCACAGTGGGTTGGACTGTTATCCCCCTTTCTAACGGGGGAATCGCTGAATGCTGTCCGGGACCTGGGCCCCGACCAGGTGACTGACTATGATGCCCTTAAGACTGAGATCCTTAGCAGAAATGGGCTCACCAAGTTTGGTATGGCCCAGCGCTTCCACAGCTGGACCTTCCAACCAGACCAGCCTCCTCGTGCACAGATGCACGAACTTGTCCGGATCACGCAGAAATGGCTGGAACCGAAAAAGAATACGGCAGCTGCAGTAGTGGAGGCCATTGTGGTGGATCGTTATTTACGGGCCCTGCCTTATGAGGCGAAAAGGTTCATCAGCCAACAGGCCTTAACCACCGCCAATCTAACTGTGGAAGCTGTAGAAAAATACCAGGCTACAGCAGAAATGCTTCGGGCTTCCAGGAGCGCGTCCCCACCACAGACGGGACGAACCCGTCCAAAGAACCCCAAGGTTTCCAACCCAGCCACTTCAGGAGCTATCCAGGCACCAGGGGGAGCCAGAAACCAGCCGGGTCCAGGAAGAATACGCCGGGAGAGTGAAACTCGACAGTGTTACCGGTGTGGGGAGATGGGACACATCTCCTGGCAGTGTGGGAAACCAGTGGATGAGCCAATGCCCACTGCTGAATCCTCCAGCTCACCACCCGCCCACCGTTTTACCTCGCTCGTGGGAGTCATAGATGGCACCCCAGATCGACCCCCCACTTGCCCGGTGACTGTGAACCACCATGATGTGGAGGCCTTGCTAGATTCAGGTAGCCGGGTCACCCTGGTGCGTAAGGACCTGGTGGCTCCATCGTGTCTGACCCCAGGGAAAGTCCTCCCAGTTTCCTGTGTCCATGGAGACACCAGAGACTACCCCATCACTGAACTCACAATGACCACCACCCGGGGAACCATACTCACGGTGGCAGGTGTGGTTGACTCCCTACCCGTCCCGGTCCTAATTGGACGAGACTGCCCAGCCTTTCACCCACTGTGGAGAGAGACTCAGGAGAGGCTAGTCCGAGTACCTCGGAAGCGGAGAGGTAAGACTCATCCTGAGAGTACTCAAGTGCAACCTTCAGTATCACTCACTCCAGCCTGTGATCTTGCAGGGATGGCAGGTGCCCAGGCGGACACAGAGACTGGTCCAGACACGGGAGAAGAGGACGTGGCCCAGGAAAGTGCTCCGATCTCCAGTGAGGAAGACGTCCATGGCACCAAAGAGCTTCCCCCTCTCACAGGCCAGTATGGTACAGCCCAGTTACAAGATCCCACTCTTACAAATGCCTTAAGACATGTCCAGGTGTTAGAGGGAGTAGTGCTAGGGGATAGGACAAGCCCTACTTACCCCCATTTCGCAATAAGCCGGGGGTTAGTGTATCAGGTAGTGAAGAAAAATGATGAAGTGCATGAACAGCTCCTCGTACCACAGCCCTATCGGGCCACCGTACTCAACCTAGCACACACGCACCCGCTAGGGGCCCACCTAGGGGTAGAGAAGACTAAGGAAAGAATCATGCAACGCTTCTTTTGGCCGGGAGTACACAAAGAGATAGAAAACTACTGTCGTAGTTGCCCTGAATGTCAGCAGGTGGCGCCAAAGCCCACATATAGAAACCCGCTCATTCCCTTGCCCATTATTGAAACTCCTTTTGAGAGGATTGGACTGGACATAGTTGGGCCCTTACCGAAAAGTTCCAGGGGGCATCAGTACATTCTGGTCATCCTGGACTATGCGTCCCGATATCCTGAGGCCATCCCGCTGAGGAAGGCTACATCCAGACAAATCGCCAAGGAGTTGTTCCTTCTCTCAACTAGTCTGGGAATCCCAAAGGAGATATTAACGGACCAAGGGACTCCATTCATGTCCAGGGTGATGAAAGAGCTTTGTGCTCTACTGAAGATCAAACAGCTGAGAACCTCAGTCTACCACCCCCAGACAGACGGGTTAGTTGAACGTTTTAACAAAACACTAAAATCCATGCTGCGGAAGGCGGTCGGGGAAGATGGGCGCAACTGGGATCAGCTGCTACCATACCTACTGTTTGCGGTGAGAGAGGTACCTCAGTCTTCTACTGGGTTTTCACCCTTTGAGCTCTTGCTTTCCTACAGACCCAGAGGACTGCTGGACATCGCCAAGGAGGCCTGGGAGGAGCAACCGTGCCGGCAGCGGACCCTGATCGAGCATGTCGGGGCCATGAGGGAAAGAATGAAGGCCATCTATCCCATGATGCGCGAACACATGGAGGCCACTCAACGGCAGCAGCAAGCCTCCTACAACAGATCCGCTCAACCCAGAGAGTTTAAGCCGGGGGACAGAGTGCTGGTCCTGGTGCCAACCGTTGAGTGTAAATTCCTGGCAACCTGGCAAGGACCATATGAGGTCATTGAACGTATAGGAGAGGTAAACTACAAGGTGAGGCAACCTGATAAAAGAAAACCTGAGCAGATTTATCACATTAATCTCTTAAAGAAGTGGCACGCCAGGGAGGCGCTGTTCAGCTGTCTAACCCCAACAGAGTCCAAGGAACCGGTGCGGGAAGAGGTTCAGGTGGGTCCAAGCCTGTCCCCACATCAACGGCAGATGGCCCTGGAACTGGTGGATCGGAACCGAGATGTCTTCTCCTCCCTCCCCGGGCACACGGAGGTGGTCCAACACGAGATTCGCACCCTGCCGGGCCAAACGGTAAACCAGCGCCCATACCGCGTGCCGGAGGCTCGTAAAGTGGCTATTCAGGAGGAGGTAAGGAAGATGCTGGAGCTGGGAGTAATCGAAGAGTCCCAAAGTGCCTGGGCAAGCCCCATTGTACTGGTTCCCAAACCAGACGGGTCAGTACGATTTTGTAATGATTATCGGAAGTTAAACGAAGTGTCTGAGTTTGATGCATACCCAATGCCTCGTGTCGATGATTTAATAGACTCCTTAGGGCATGCTCGCTTCCTAACCACTCTTGACCTCACAAAAGGCTACTGGCAGGTGCCCCTGACCCCGGCATCCAAGGAGAAGACGGCCTTTGCCACACCGGAGGGGCTCTATCAATATACCCGGCTACCGTTCGGGCTCCACGGAGCACCTGCCACGTTCCAACGCTTGATGGATCGAGTCCTTGCTCCCCACAAGAGGTATGCCGCTGCATATTTAGATGATGTCGTCATACAAAGTCCAGATTGGGCCAGCCACATACCCCGAGTGCAAGCTGTGATTGATTCGCTCAGAGAAGCAGGGCTAACAGCGAACCCAAAGAAGTGCAGGCTGGCTTCCAGTGAGACGAACTACCTGGGGTACACCATTGGGCGGGGGTTGGTCAAACCTCAGAAAGCCAAATTGCAGGCCATCCAGGGTTGGCCACAACCCATCACCAAGAAACAGGTGAGGTCATTTTTGGGCCTAGCCGGCTACTACAGACGTTTTATTATGGATTTTGCTACCATAGCTATGCCTTTAACAGAGCTGACAACCAAACGCCACTCACGAATGGTAAGATGGAACCCTGCGGCGGAGGCGGCCTTCATCAACCTGAAGCGAGCTCTGTGCTCTAGTCCGATCCTGGTGGCACCAGACTTCAAGAAAGAATTCATTGTCCAGGTGGATGCTTCAGAGGTGGGTCTGGGTGCGGTACTCGCCCAGGCACATGATGGTGAGGAACATCCCATTCTCTACCTAAGCAGGAAGCTACTTCCAAGAGAGAAGAACTATTCCACTGTGGAAAAGGAATGCCTCGCTGTAACCTGGGCCCTGGAATCCCTACGGTTCTACCTCCTGGGCCGACGTTTTACGGTGGTGTCTGATCATGCCCCTCTGCAGTGGATGGCCAGGAACAGGGAAACGAACAGTAGAATTACCAGATGGTTTTTGAGCTTGCAAGCGTTTAACTTTTCTGTTGTCCACAGGGCTGGCAAGCGCCACGGCAATGCGGATGCCCTCTCCCGGCGTGACGCCTTCTTCACCTCCTTCACTCCGACGAGGACGTCGGTCTCGAGGGGGGGGGTGTGTGATGTCACGAGAGGCTGTGTCCTGGAGGGGCGGTACATTTCCCTGAGGTGGCTGCAACCACAAACAGCTATGGCTCCATCTGCTGGTGGAGTCGGGAACTCCACCCCCAATAAACCACATTCCTGCACACCTGAGACTGATCAGGGTCTGATGAACTGAAGGGCTTTTTAAGGGTGAGAGACACAGTTAGTGGGTGTGGGAGGCTTGGGAGACAAGCTTCAGGTTGTCCTCTCTACAGAAGACCAGACCGCTCCAGTATCATTTCCACGAGGAATACTGAAGGTTGGAAATACTTACTAAACATTTGAAGGATTTACGGCTGGCTTGGCCACGGGCTGCAGCATGGATTAAACTAAGGTTGGAAAAGACTGTTTACTTTCCCGAGGGAAATGGGATTATGATTTCCTCGCTTCCCCAAGAGGCACCATTAAGTTTTGACTGTTGAAGACCAACCTGATCCTTAGTTACACTTTTGAGTTTGGAACGCTGTTTTGCTAATTCCCAAGAACTGTAATAAAATCCTTGTTTACATTTGAACTTTGTGTCCTGGCACTACTTGAACTGTCCCGCTGAAAGCTGTGTTGCCTCTCATGACGTCACAAGTCTTATATTAGTCTTATTATATGATAATCATTTACAGATACTTTTATCCAAGACTTGCATTGCATTCAAGGTACACATTTGATATATATTTTTGTATGTGTGTATCTATCTAATGTATCTGTCTGACTGTCAGTCAGTGTGTCTGTCTGTCTATCTATCCAGCTAACAGGGAACATTCTGTCAAGGTTCACTTCAAATATTCTTCCAGTAACGTTAATAAAACATTCCTTCAAAGTTATCTGGTCTTTAATAATGTTCTCAAAAAAATTACTTATACATTGTTCATGGAATAAATTGAATAAACCTGAAACATTTAGTTGTAAATCAGAAAACATTCAAAAGTAACATTCCCATTATGTTTGCAAAATGATAAAAATAGAATTCCTTCAACTTTCGCATAACCAACAATACCCTCTTTTAAACTGGACATTTTGAATGTTCAGAGAACTTTCAGAAATAATGTTTTTAACATTAAGGTTATTAAATGTAACTTATTTTGTGATGCCTTATACTATTATCTCTTTCTTCTCAAATAGCAAAAAAGGCATATTTGACCAGTTCATCCATTCCTTAAGAATCAAACCCATTAGCACTGCAAGCTATAGACTTATGCGCCAGAGAGACAGGCGCCCAGCCATCTTTAGAATTTTGTCTTTGAACTTCTTTTTTTGCGGTAGCTCTATATATTTCAATGGCATCGCCGTTGAAGAGTATTTAGCTGGTGAAGTGTATTTACTTATTGTAGAGTTAACAAAATGTATCATGAGCACTGCAATGTTTGAAGCGGATTCAATTTCAATTTCAATTTCAATTTATTTATAAAGCACACATAAACACAACTTCCGTTGACCAAGGTGCTGTACACAGAACAAGTAAAATACAATAAAACAACCACAGGGCAATTGCTTCAACATTTAGTTTGCATACGACAGGTCAAATAAAAATGTCTTTAATCTCGCTTTAAAAATAAGCAGGGTTGGTGCAGCTCTGATTTCTGGGGAGAGGCTGTTCCAGAGTCTAGGAGCGGCACTAGAAAAAGCTCTGTCCCCTCTAGTCTTGAGTTTTGTTCTCGGAGCCGCCAGAAGGCCTAGGTTCGCAGACCTAAGAGCTCTAGGTGGTTGATGAACAGTCAATAGGTCCGTTAGGTATGATGGAGCCATCCCGTTTAACGACTTATATACTAATAATAAAACCTTAAAAGTAATTCTATAGCGCACTGGTAACCAGTGCAAAGACTTGAGGACAGGAGTTATGTGTTCTCGTTTTCGAGTTCCTGTTAGAACTCTTGCAGCGGCATTCTGGACTATTTGCAGGCGGTTAATGGATGACTCACTGATCCCCATATAGATTGAATTACAATAGTCCAGCCTGGTAGAGATAAAAGCATGTATCACTTTTTCTAAGTTCGACACTGAGAGCATAGACTTTATTTTTGCCAGTGTTCGAAGCTGGTAAAAGCTTGATTTCACCACTTGATTGACCTGTCTATCCAACTTTAAGGCACTGTCCAGTACCACTCCCAGGTTTTTAACATGCGGCTTAACATATGGTGTCAGGATACCCAGATTTGTATTTGTTATATCATGTACACTGGAAGGTTTAAACACAATAACCTCAGTCTTGTCCTCATTCAAACTTAAAAAATTTCGCGACATCCATGCTTTCACACCCCCAAGGCAGTTGGCCATCTTTTCTAACGTCATTCCGTGGTTGAGAGGAAAATACATTTGAGTGTCATCTGCATAGCAGTGATACTTCAAATCATATTTTCTAAAAATAGTACTCAGCGGAAGCATGTATAAAGAGAACAACATCGGAGCTAGTGTGGAGCCTTGAGGAATTCCACATGTTAACTTTACTGGTGCAGATCGATAGTTATTAATATTAACTGAAAAACTCCTGTTAGAAAGGTAAGACTGGAACCACTGTAGGACTGGGCCTCTAATGCCCACTATATGTTCTAACCGTGATATCAGGACATTGTGGTCTATCGTATCAAAGGCAGCACTTAAATCTAGGAGTATCAGTACTACCGAATCTCCAGAGTCAGTGGCCAGAAAAATGTCATTAAGCACCTTAACAAGTGCCGTTTCTGTCGAATGAAATTTTTTGAAGCCAGATTGAAATATATCATAAATTTTATTTTCATTCAAAAACATTTCAAGCTGACATAGAACTATTTTATCTAAAATTTTAGTTAAGAATGGGAGATGTGAAATAGGTCTAAAATTTGATAGAATGGATGAGTCTAAGTTTGGCCTCTTTAGTATGGGTTGCACAGATGCATGTTTTAAACGCTCAGGGACCACTCCCAGCTCCAGGCATTTATTTACGAAATGTAGGAGTGTCGTACTCACTACATTGAACACTTTTTTCACTAGTCGCGCAGGGATAGTATCTAATGGTGATCCTGTAGGTTTTAGCTGATTCACCGTGTCATTTAAAAAAGTCATTGTGATAGGTGTAAACTTGCTGAATCTTCCGGTATACTTTAACTGACCTGCGGGATTACCAGTGGTCCGCTGCAAGTTATTTCTGATACCAGCTATCTTATCTATGAAGAACTTGCAGAACCGCTCACACATGGCCACTGACTCATTTGGATAGATGGACACAGCTGGATTTGTAACAGTGTTGATGATATTAAAAAGAACTCTTGGATTATTATGGTTCTTGTCTATGAGAGTAGAATAATAGTTTGCTTTGGCCATGTCAAACAAATGTCAGTAGACCAGGAAGATTTTAAAATGTGCGGTTCATTCACAAATCCGTAAGATCTTACCGTTATAATGTGGAGATACAAACCGGAAGACAGAACACAACGAGCGCAGTGCTTAAATGGGGTGGGGCTACATAAGGTAAATAGGAATGTTTTAATCACATAACTGACTAAAATTACTTAAAAATCATACTATACGAAAACTAGAAAAATACTTCTAATTTACAGTGGCTGTCTGGAAGACAATCATGTGCATTATCTTATCCTGGTTTTTAGCACCAGACAAAATAAACTGCGATGCTCTGTTTCACAGCGCTCTGGCTTTCCCAGCTAATACAGAAAGCAGATGCCATAGTCTGATTGACAATATTTTGAAAACTATCTTGTTTCTATGGTGCAATACTGTTGCCTTTGTCAGGACAAATAATAAAGTGAGCCAAAGTTCAAAACTGAACAGAAGAAATTATGGAGAATGTTACATTATGGCACATTCTTGATACATATTAGTTGGACATAAAAAAGTAATAACCCAATGAACCTAGATTTTACAGGTTTCTGGTCTAAACAACAGACAGCAGGAATTGTCTCTACTGTGCTTTTGTCTCTAAAATGACTCTAAATGACTCTAAAAGATGAATGAGAGAGTATCTTCAAAAACAACGATCAGAGGACTTCCTACCTTTGTATCCCAGCACAGCCACAGCTATGGTGAGCAGAGCACAAAGCACATACAGAAGAGCAATGGCCACCCTCAGGGCCCAGTCATTTTTACATTTAGTGCATTCACTTCCCTCCTGGATACCTGCAACACAAAAGAGCATTGCATCAAACATTGAAAATGCTTTTCAGCATGATGTAAATACATATCCCTCAATCCCTCATTCTTAAATGACTCAAACTCTGACAGGGAAAATCAGGGAACTGCCTTTGGTTCCTTAAAGGGATAGTTCACTCACAAATCATCATTTACTCAGCCTAATGTTGTTCCAAACCTCTATGACTTTCTTCTGTGTGACATAAATAAGATATTTTGAAGAATATATCTTTTTTTCATTAAGGTCCAATGTTGTTTTGGACATGATTGACTTACATTGTATGAATAAAAACATTCTTTAAAATATCTTCTTTTGATATTTACATATAGAAAGTAAATAATCATAATATTTGTGTAACTTTTTTTCGGCAACACTTTACAATAAGGTTTCATTAGTTTACACAAGTTTAACTTTTGTTAACATGAACTAAGAATGAAAAATACTTCGACAGCATTTAGTAATCTTAGTTAATGTTAATTTCAACATTTACTAATACATACAATTAAAAGTTGTATCTGTTAAGTGAGGGTTAATATACATCCAGCCGGTTATTATCGCAGAATAATCCCCGACAGTGATCGTGACCCCTACACGAAGTGAAAAATGGCAGCAGCGTTTGTATGAAACGAGTTATTATTGATTCGAGTTTTAATATTTTATTAGCTCAACAAATGCAAAATTTCCATGAAGAATAAACATTCCTAGCAAGTGTAAAGCACTGACTTTAGTGACAGTTACCCAGATGAGCCTGGGTTATCAGCTTTTACCAGTTGTTTTGGGAAATAACATACCACTGGATGGCATGACTGACCACCAAGTATTCCACAAAGCCCTGTAATAACATTAGTTAATGGACTGTGAACTAACATGAACAACTTAATTTTTATTAACTAACATTAACAAAGATGAATAAATACTGTATAAAAAAAAAAGATTGCTTGTTAGTTCATTCATGTTAATTAATACATGAACTAATGTAAACAAATGAGACCTTATTGTAAAGTGTTACCCATTTTTCTTGCATTAGCATATTTTATGGTCTTTCAGTTCAACTCATTATGTTTAACATGTTGATGATGACCTATGCTTTTCATTCAAGTTTTAGACATGGCTAAGTTTAGAATTGCCAAACATAAATTGTCAAAACATCTGAAACGCAAGAAAGAAAACCCCCCCCCACAAATTCCAAGGTACAAACAACTATTTCAGTGATATCACGCAAAGCAGCTTTAGAGATCACAGTGTTTCACCACATGATGGTGTAAGCGAATAACTGCCTCTCTGTTTGTTTTCAAGAGTCAAGCTGAAACTACACAATCGGGGCTTACTGCAGCGAGAGACCATGTCCCATGCTTGTCCTGAACAAGAATGACTGATTTGTGTCAGTCTGGTTCATATTACCATTAAGCCAAATTGTTTTCCCCTTCGGTCCAGAGGGAATAAGCGGTCAACCGTAAACAGTGTCCCACTAGGACAAACCACAAGTTTGTATGGTCATAACAGACTATGACATCAAATTCGCCACACGCTGCATGTTTTTGCTGCAGCAAAGAGTAAAGATGACCCCTGTCGTGTTTAAGTTGAGGCTTAGCAAATAAACATGTCCACTATCTCCAGAAACACTCCAGACATTCCACAACGAGGCTCACATCCTTGTTTGACTTATCAGCATATGGTCGGAGTGGCAGCCATGGCATCCAGGTCAGGCTAAAATGAAAGCCCCAGGAGAGAGCTAGGGGGTGGGCAGGTCGCTGTGGAGCTTGTCCTTAGACCCACACATCTGTGTAAACATCATGGCAGAGCGCCTCAAAGGGCCCTCCGAGCTATGGCCCCGGATGTAGGGGGGGGGGGGGGGGGGGGGGGGGGTTTACATCGAGGATTTGGTGAGGTGGTCTGTGTGGGGGAGATCAGAAGAGGCCTACCCACCCTCACTCAACCATAACCAAACCGCACCATGTAAACAAGCAACATTACAACCTCTGGCTATGGGTCACTGGGGTGTGCAAAGGAGAGAGAGAAAAGAAAACAATAAATGCATCACATTGCTGTAGAGTGTTTATTGCTGTGTTTCTTACACTTAATGAAAACTATTAACCAGAGATGGACAAATTGCTCCTGACTAACAGCTCTGAAGCTAGATTAACCACACAGCGTGCTCCTTTTCACACACGCTTTCAAAATCAGGAGAAAGAAGCGGATTTAACTGAAGAAATACAGATGTGTTCTTTCAGATAGCTGGAATTCCAAGACGGGAATTTTTGCTCTGTAACAACAGATAGGGAAAAAGCAAACATGTTCCACATACACTTGGGAATGAAAACGGCTTCTTATTCAGGTTTTTGGGGGTAAATTCTGGAACTAATTGGCGTTCAGTTAACTGTTCCCGCACGTTTATGGAGTTATACCTGCAGTAGTTAAAAAATTATGCAGCAACATCGTTGCTAAATCTACAACTAACATTTATTTTTCTTGCAGGATTAACATTATGTCCTTCTGAAACTTGAAATGTCCCAAAACACTTTGGTCAAAGTCAGTCAGTTAATGTGTGTAAATCATGTCCAAATATAACAAAAGGGGAAATTAAACTAGACATTATGTCTAAATATATAAACACAAAATAATCAAGATTTTTTTTTTTTGCTTTTACCTAGTAACAGAAGGGTTTGCTAGAATCATATTGTTGAAAATGTATGTAATGAATCATGTCACTATTGCCATGCTCCTATTCTATAAAAACTGTTGTATTTTTTTTGTATGTATTTATAATGTATATTACGTTTCTAATGATTGTTAGAAGGCAGCTGTCTGACATGCGAATGGGAACATGGTTTGTGTAACATTAGCAACACATTATTAGCTGTTTGCTAACATAGCCAAGCAAAAGGCTAATTATATTAATTACTGTTATGTGTCTGACGTTGTAAAGAGTGATAGCATTGTGCAGCGTATAATAAACATATTATTTTAAGGCATGGAGAATTTTGTATTTTTTACAGGAAAAAACGTTTAAATATGTCATGTTGGTGATCAAAGATGAGTTTTAAAGGTGACATATTATGCCCCTTTTCACAAGATGTAGTATAAATCTATGGTGTCCCCAGAATGTGTCTGTGAAATTTCAGCTCACAATACCCCCCAGATAATTTTTTATAGCTTGTTAAAGTTGACCCTTTTTGGGTGTGAGAAAAAACGTCCCTTTAAATGCAAATGAGATGCTGCTCCCTGTTTTGAAAAGAGCAGGTCCTTTACACAAGCTTCGGATACAATACCAAAATACGCAAATCGCATTCATCCAAAATCTCAGAAATAACCAGTAGCGGAGTGCAGCCTTACGGAGAGACTCAGGAAGAGGTTGCCACTTTTAGACTGCACCTGGACGTTTCTGAATGGTTAGTGGATGCATTTATGTTGTTGTTGTGGAGTTACATTGATTCATCTGTTTTTGGGGATTTCCGTTGAAAATAAAATGAATCCACTGCTCTCTTGTCTCATCTGAGGCTAGGACTCTAAAGAGTGTCCTGTGTTTGTATGTCCAGCTAACGACAAAACAGTTTGCATTCTTTGCTCAAACTTTTGTCATTGCATTAATAATAAGATCCCCTTCCTAAGCGAAATCTGGTCGGCTTATTTTTTGACATGCTTGCACGCTTACCAAAACAAACTTACTGGGTTGTTAATTTTCATGTTGGTAGATGCACCGGGGACCTGATTATAGCACTTAAACACAGAAAAAGTCAGATTTTCATGAAATGTCACCTTTAAGGGATAACATGATTGACTACAGGGTGACTTTAAGTGAATCAAAAGCTTACAACACAACCAGTGTACATTTCTGAAGCAATTAAAAAGTTTATGTTAAATATAAATGTTTTTTAATTATATTATTGTCATCATATGGCAATGGAATTGTATTTCTTTTTCCAAATATTTATTCCTTAAAGGTACAAAAACAATTGATAATGGATCCTAGAATTGTTCTTTAAAGGAATTATAATCAGAATCTGACTTGGTCATTTCTTCACGATTCCCATCCTTACTTAAAATGTTTCCTTGTTCAAACTTCTTACACACTTGCCAAATGTATTAATTCAGTCTATGTGGACCGTACATGACAACAATATATATAAACATTCGGTCACATATCCAAACACCCACACATTTAATGTTTGTAACTCACACACATGAGAAAACCTCATAGGGAAAAACAAACTGAGGCCCTGGAAATGATGACCATACCTTGCCCTTTACTACAGGGCTTTAGGGAGGGCCTTGGAAGTGGCTAGTGTTAATTTCAACAGGCCAGCAGTGACTGGTTCAGGTCCAGGAAATTCCCAATGAGAAAATAACTAGTCAAACAGCCTGAATGAAGTTAAAGCATAACACACAACAGCCAAATCCTAATGTGCATTGGATGACTGCTATCCTAGTCAACACTTCAGAGTTTGAATCCTACAGATCTCATGATGGATCATATTAAAAGTTGGAGAACAAAAGTGCTGCTTTAACTGAGTGAGATGAGGTTGTTAAACTGTGGCAGGAGATTGAGAGAGAGAGAGAGAGAGAGAGAGAGAGTCACTGAGGCCCGCATCAATGCCTGTGCAACAGCTGTGTTTCATTTAGACTCAGGAAGTCGCTCAAAGAAAATTCCTGTACTTCTCTTTTTTCTTTGTACCTGCTATAAGACCCACTCACACTTGCCCAATGCAACAGAACACTTATGATGGAAATTCCCATGGCAACAAAAAAACATTTGTCCACACTACACATAGAAAGGCGTCCATGTTTGAGTTGATTTTTGATTTGGTACTGTGACTAAAATATAGAAGGGCGATTCTTCAATTAGGGGAAGTTTTTGTTCCCCTGAATGATTTAAAATGCTCTTGCTACTTTTATTATTCTACTTTTAGCATAGATTATAGTGGGTTTTCACTTTTCAATTGTCTCTTTATAGTATTTTCTCATTTTTAAGAATACTGAAATGCATCTTGAGTCTCAAATACAGTTTACTGCATTACAGCATAACTCATTATGTTGGTGTGAAATAAACAGTTATGGAAATGTAGAAATTAAAGTTAAAGGGTTAGTTCGCCCATTTAAGACATGAAGTTGTATGCAATCCTTACCAGCACTATAGTGTATACACACTGACCCACTCTGTTGTCACCCCCCTGGTCCGAGTTCTGACCGCTGGAAGTTTTTGAATGAAGTAATCCCGGCTACTTTCCGGGGCCACAAAACTGTGCGTTTTTTCGTGAAAAAAAGATTTGCGTTTCAAAGCTTGATTAATTTAACACACAAAAAACACGCCGGTCAAAATTCATACCTCAGTTTTAATGCGGCACTATTTTCCTTCCGTTTCTATCAATCCGCGCTGCTGTCAATGTCAACCATGCGCACGTGACGATTAGCTGTTGATAGCGCGACTCGCCGACAACATGTCCGACTGTCTGTCATTATTGTGCAAACTTGATTAATTCAGGTGTATCTGATTATTGTTGCCATGACTACTGAGGTCAAGTACACCTGAATTAATCAATTTATCTTATAATGGCTAATAGGAAACAAGGAGCTGGTTGAAGTTCTGGAAGTAGTGCAGCTGTGCATAAAGCCAATTGTGTGTGTTCAATCAAATATTTTTCTCAGCAAATTGTAATTGTAATTGTCATTAAAACTGAGGTATGAATCCCACAGGCTGTCTAATTTGGTCTCACATGAACCATAAAGGCCTCAAGCAGCCTTTACAATTTTTATAAAAAACATTTTTAAAAAAAACAACATTTACTGTGGGTGGCTGATTCATAATTATGTTTAATGATGCCTTCCTTAACGTTCAAATATTTGAGCTATATTGTGACCTACAGTTTGAAAGCTGTAATGAATAGTTACAGATATATTAAGCAAATCTGAGCAATAACCTCCTCAGGGTCCAATCAGAGTCCAGGCATTTGAGAAAAACTATTATTTTGTCCTTAGATAATAATAATAATAATAACTAATATTTATTGCCTTATCTGCATGATGTGACACATCTTGAAGACCAGAAGTATGAAATGATTAAGCGTGGTCAAGTCTCTGAAGATGAAGAGGAAACAATCCCTTGCTGTATGTCATTGCGGTTTATTTCAACATAAGAAAACAACGAGTTTCATCATGCTAAATATATGCTGCGCCTACAGTATCCCTATGTGGCCACTGCTCACATCTGGAATCATCACTCACAACAAGACACAAATAAAATACTTTTCGCATGGAGTTCTTTTCAGTTGTGTAGCACCAGAAATAGCAAATTTTGTAAAAATCTCTGGATCCAATCATCATGCCCCCAGCGTCCCTCATTAAAAGCCCCCTCTCTGGAATGTTAACAAGTAACGCTTTAAAAAAAGGGATAACTACAGAGACAAATTGCTACACCATTATGTTTATAAACCTCTGAACTGTACAGCTCCACACTACTAGTATGCCATGCATCAACATTTTTTCCCCCTTTTTTGACAGCAAACAGGTTTATAACACTTTAAATGGGCACAACCATCTGGAGTATATTAAGGGGGGGGGGGGGGGGGGGGGGGGGGGGGGGGTTGATTTGATACATCATCCCACCATGCCAAGGACTAAAGAACAAACATTTAAAATGTCAGCTCAGCTTACAGTTTGGATTTCCTCAAAAGAACCCTTATTGACTTTAACCTCATTTTAAATGCAACTTGGGTATAGGAAGTGAATTCTGTAGCATATTTTAGAGAGATGTTAACTTATGAACAGCTTGAACATGCCACCGAATCTGGTGTATCCATGTTGGATAGGTCTGGACCATAGCACAGCCAATTAAACTGGAGATTTTAAATGAGCGAGTATATGCGATTGAATCTTTATAGAAAATGACTAACAATCCAGGTTATAATTCCTCTGTATATTGTTACGCACTCATGGTTGGGCTACGACATGAAGCCTTTGTTTACATGTTTACTTGTCTCAGCTCAAATGTAATACAACACATGCAGTTTTGATACAAACAAATCAACAGCAAAGCAATTTATAGAACATCTTTGTAACGTTTCTGGATCCGGCAGTTTTTTTATGACATCAGCAACAAAATAAAGGCAGAAATAGGAATAAATCAGAATAAAGTCTTTCCTAAGATATTGGCAGAGTCACTTGGACACGTGTGGGCTGTTTTCAGCTCCAATTGTTTCCTTATGTGATCAAGGCCATGTGCAGTTTTAGAAATCCAGTGAGACTCTAAAAGAATGAGAACTAGTGATTGTGAAAACAGCTTCTCAACAACTTCAATAACTGGTTAATGGTCATTCAAGATAAATTAAACTTTTTTTTTCTTGCAGCTTAGAATGAAAATATTGAGAACTAGCGTCCATGTAGATGCTTATGTGGAGCCCTGGAAATCATCTGTATTGTATTACTGTATAAATACAATGTCGAATAAAGCCCAACCTTAAGAGGAAATCATAAAAAGGATGTATGGAAAATGTGTGGAGACAAAAACAGAGATAATTCACAGCCAGCCAGACAGGCAGATCCCACTCAGAATCTGAGACAGGAAATCAAAATTCGAAGCCAAGAGCCTCATGGCTAATGAGCTAAAAGAGAGATTCTGCTCTTGATATTGGTCTATTGCACTAAAGAAATGCAAATACCTTTAAATCCATTCTTCTCCTACAACAAATGGTTTAACAGTATTATGCTTAAAACTTAACCTGACCCTCAATTTATATTAAGTTATTTGTTTTATATAATGTCTGTCTTTGTGATTGATGCAGCAAGGGGTCATTAAAAAACATAGCAAGAAAACAATGTTGGCTTTAAAACATGCAGAATTTGGCAATGACTTTAGTGATGTGACATCACCTTGTTCTTATTCCAGCACACAATATGTTATTTTTATTGTTGTTGTTTTTAATTACATACATAAAAAACTAACATTATGTAGCCTACAGTCATTGTAAAGTTCTCGAGTGGCTTAGTATGGAGTGGGAATGGGATACATCATTTGTAGCCTCTTCACTCACAAGCATTAAGCACAAAAAAGCTCCATTCACAGTTTGTGCAGACAAAGTGAACAAAATTGTATTTTTATGCTTTTAAAGGGCCCCTATCATGGATTTTTGAAAATGACTGTTCGTGTAGTGTGTAATAAAGCTCTAAGTGAATGAAAACATCCTGCAAAGTTTTATATCTGAAAGTGCACTGTATATAAAGTTATTGTCTTTCAAAAGTGAGAGTTGACTCTGAGTCTATGAAATGAATTGTTTTTGAAACGAGTCATTAGCGGTTTCGTAGTGATGTAGATACGAAACATTCGCATATTGGCCCAGTTATTGCGCGCGCACTCGCAGGGAAACTTAAACCTCAAACCGGAGCTGATTCCTGAGCAGGGGTGCGTTTCCCGAAAGCATCGTTAGACAACTATGGTCGCAAGTTGGTCGCAATTTCCATTGAACTCTATTGGTAACGACGGAACTTGCGACCATAGTTGGCTAACGATGCTTTCGGGAAACGCACCCCTGGACAGCATCATGTCGAGAAGACGGCGCTGTGCATGATGTGAAGGTAAAGCCAGTTATTTTTCAATCCCCAAGGATGAGCATGTGAAGAATCAGTGGTTAAAATTAATCTTTACCAAGATATCACAGCAGTATAATCCTCAACTATTTCTGTGTTCCCTTTATTTTATAGTATAGACGACTGCTTCTCAAATCTCGGGAGTTCAATGCAGGATTCACAAACCGCTTGCTCGTGAAAGATGGTGTTCAAAATACTTAGTTTTGAGTTTTATATTGTGTAGGACTCCTGCTAACTCTCATTATCACTGTCTAACTGAAATACTTCTGCTGATCAGCTGTGGGCCACTACTATCGAGTCGTCCTTGCGATGGAGGTTGAATAACTAGTTCTTCTAATATTTCATCATCGGACTTGCGCTCACATTAATATGGTAAAATCGACGTCATTGTTCGTTACTGTGTTTAGTTTACGGTGTAGGAAGCCTCAGGACACGCAGAGCTGTCGGTGTTATGCAATGGGCGTT
The DNA here is from genome assembly GCA_031834385.1 of Semotilus atromaculatus. NCBI lineage: Eukaryota > Metazoa > Chordata > Actinopteri > Cypriniformes > Leuciscidae > Semotilus > Semotilus atromaculatus. The sequence continues at coordinate 29,238,712 of JAULUF010000044.1, read as the reverse complement.
TTTGTTCTCGACGCGCTCAGGCTCTGGAGACGCGCTGTACACGGGTAGGCCAATCACAACAGACTGAGCTGTCTGGCCAATCAGAGCAGATAAACTCGCGGAAAGGAGAGATTTAGAGAGATTGATTCATTTGACGAGCCGTTTTGAGAATCATGGAAAATGTGATGATGTGCAAATTTATATTGTCTGGAAATTAAACAGTTTTTTTTACATTTGATGCGTGTAAACATGTTGTAGGAGACTCTACAACAACATTAGGAAACTTTAAAATACCATGATAGGGGCACTTTAAAACCCAATCTTTTAGACTGCGTAAGTGATCAGTGAGCAGATTCTTATTCTGCATGTGCATGTGCAGTGCAGTTATTTTCTGGCATATCTACAGTAGTTGCAATAGTTTTGACTTGAGCTTCAACCAATGTCAAATGAGTTTCAAATAAACTGGCCATATAGAGACCTGAAAGAAAGGTGACTAGTTGCATGACATGCTTATATATACTATGTCGTCAGGTTTCCTTAAAGCATAAACACATGCCTCATTATCCCAACATTAGAAACATTAGGCCACAAGGGCACATGCCATTATAATCATATATGATCCAGACGAACAACTAAAGGCTTATTAGTAAAACATTTGAGTAATCACATTGAGTCTGAACTGCTTGCATTAATCTTGCTTGCATTAATCTGCTTCACTGTAAAATCATTCTCGCAGTGACATCATAATGTTGTTATGGTCAACTACATTGATATAAATAATATATGTTATATATCAAGAGCAATATATTTTTTTATTGAAATAAAGCTGAAATCAAATATAAATATCAGATGAGAACTTTATACCTTGTCAACTAACTGAAATTAAGTTCACAGTTGAAGTACTAAAAAAAAAGACAATAGCACAAAACAGATTTACTAAAACAAACAAGTTTAAAACTGAACATATAAAAATAAAACTATAATATATAAATAATTATTAACACATTCTATTGTTGCATACTGCATCTGCATTCTTAACTTATACAATTACATTTTATTTAAAGAGGGTCTTGAAGGACTCATACTAATGACCTCCTCAGTGATAGAAATCATATTACGAAATATGGGTTTTCTTTCAATCTTTTATGGTTATGGGTTTATAAGGAACTAAGAGGAGACTGCTGAGGCTAATAAAAAGAACACCTCCCATCAATGTACTGCTGCCTGAACCGATTTTCGATACAGCTCATTGCTCTTGACAGTAATGTGATGTCATCTAGATGTATCCAAGGAGATTCAAAACAGCCCCCTCATTCAGAACACAGTAATGTTCTGGAATCCGGCCCTGAACTTTCATGACAGAGAAAGACCCTCTGAGCTATTGCAGATTATTTTGGGGTCTGGATACATGTAGTCATATAAATGTATACCTCTCCTCAGAGAAACTTGCTTAAATGATAATTGAATTGTTATGTACATGTTTCTTCAATAACACATAATAAGCGGATGGTAAGAGTGTTACCACAGAGAGTTATATTGCACACTGATTTACAATATGATTCTGATGTCATCTGAAAATCATGACTTGCAGTGAAGAGGGATACTGATTTTCCTGTTTTCTGCATGCACAGTTACCGGGTGACATTTGTTTCATATATTCAGTCTCAGAGGCATGATCTCATTTCGTCAGTATGTTTGCCAAAGAACATGCTTGGAAACAAAAAGGCAAGAGAGTAAATTACAGCACTAAACAATGATCCTTCAAGGAATTAATGGCATAGTTCAGATTAAGTCAACAATTCTTGCATCCAAATTCAAACAGAGCAAAAACACAACAGGCATTAAAGGGATAGTTCATCCAAAAATAAAAATTCTGTCATTAATTACTCACTCTATGTCATTCCAAACCCGTTTCGTTCATCTTCGGAACACAAATGAAGATCTTTTTGAGGAAATCTGAGCGATTTCTGTTCCTCCGTTGACAGCAACACTTTACATTTTCATTTTAGTTTAAGTGTTGTATTAATGTTGTTATTATATATTCTTTTTTTATCGATTTTTTCTAGCTTTTTTTATTCTAGATTTGAGGTAAATGTACAGTTATTGGTGAATAATAACCTTATTACATTATAGAAGATTTTTTATTTTAATATTTAGTAAAAATGTTATACCAAATAACCTGCAATTTTATGTTTTTAATCACTGATAAAAATCAAGAGCCCAGAATGTCGTACTGTACCTTTAAATTTTAGATGCAAAGCCATTTTTCATGCAAAGCCTTCAAACGATTTTCATTTGGAAACGCATGAACAACTTTCATGAAACTTTTAGGGTGTTTTTAGTAGGGATGCACCGAATCCAGGATTCGGATTCGGCCGAATAATTGGGCTTTTTAACGGGGTTCGGTTTCTGCCGAACCTTAGAATTTTTTTCTACCGAACCGAACCCGGGCTTGCGCTACGCTGGTCAATGTCACGCCGCCGTTGATTACGGGAAGGTGTTTACGTAGTAACATTAACCTAGTGTAACGCGTCGTGTTAGGAAGAAAAATAGGGATCGCTCACAGCTAACATTAAAGTTAACTTATAGCAGAGGCCAGACAGATTCACGGAGGCGATTGCCATCTCACAACTCGCACTTTATTTCCCAATTGAACTCGTTTAACTGTCTTCACACGTTCTACCGTCCACAGCATTACTTAATAAACAAAATGAGATAAAAATTAGCATCAAACAGAAATAACCCACAACACGCACGATACAGACTGCAGACAGTTCAACAGGGCGCAAAAAAAAAAGTTCAACAGGGCGCGCAGTCCGCGCACGCAGCTCTTAAAGGGGCCACGCCTTTTTACAACTCGTTAGTGCACCGTTCGAATGCAGTGAGAAAGTGAAAATGGAACTCATGAGCAGAAAAAGTGTTGTTTGACAGTACTTCCAGTCAAAAGAATACAATTTGGACTTGTCGTGGTGGCAAGGACCCTAAACAATACATAACATAACAAGCTGCTGTTAAAATTAATAATGTTGCTTATTCTTTTTTTTCTTCTTTTTTTTTTATTAAAATAAAAGGAAAAATCCACTTCTGTGGACGTTATTTACTTCATTAATGTGTTTATTGTGTTAAGTGACTGAGGATGAGAGTAGGATTCGGTATTCGGTTTCGGATTCGGCAGAATCTTAACCAATGGATTCGGTATTCGGCAGAACCCCAAAAATCTGGATTAGGTGCATCCCTAGTTTTTAGTTCTTTTTGGAGTTTGACAGCCATGGTCACTAGGGACTATGTAAAGAGTCTGTAAGAAATTCCTTGGCGGAACTGTCCCTCTAACCTCTTTACTGTGTATGGAATGTTCTAGCAGGCGGGGGGAGTGTGGGTCGGGGGGTTTGGAGCAGGAAAGGTTCATGCTAGTGGGTGGCCCACCGCAAAGGCCTGGATCCTGACTCAGCAATCAGCAACCGTCACAGTGGAAGGCTGTTCGTTACCGCAGCAACTAAGCTTAGCCTGACATAAGCCAGAATCGCCTAAGAGCACTCACAAGCTTCATCACTTTACGCAGCCAATAAAACCACCAAGCTCTTTAATAAACTTCCATGCCAGGCGTGCTTGACACGTAACAGAACAAAGTGCAACAAACACCAGGAAAACGGTGTCACTCCACCCATTGCGTAAATGACTGAGAAACAAATATAAACACTAATTACATTGGGAGACATAAAAAACAAACTACAAAATGAAATGGGGTTGTGTTCGTATAATGTTACAACACTCAGTGGAGCCATGAACAATTAAACTACAGATGTACCATGAAGAAAAATACCTTGTGCCATAGTTCAAGGTGATTACAGTCCAAATGTCAGCCATCAGTGGAAGCAATTTATGGATGCTTATCTGAGTTAAATTATACATTGAAACAGTCCAAAAAAAAAAAACGTAGCCCGGTCAAATATAATACCATGCATCAGTTCCCTTGACAGCCAAAGTAATCAAAGTCAAAGAAACAAAGGCACTATGCCTCTGTCTTGGCCAGTTCCGCAAAACAGATTGCCAGTAAGTAGTACTCTGAGCAAAGGAAAATACTACATCTTTCTTTCACTCAACCTTTTTTTTTTAGGTCAGGAAGCGCAGAGTTGATTTTGGCAGAGTTGGGAGCCAAAAGACTTTCATTAATATATCAGACACAGCGCTGCACTCGGGGCCTGTCTTTTATTGGTAATGCCAAAATAAAAAAGTTGGTCTCCATCAGTGACATGTATTGCTTTTGAATGAACGCCAGACTCCCGTGGAGCAAGAAAAGGCAGAGTCCATCCATCATTTAGGTGTGACACCCTATCATATGACAGCATGTTATAGCGGGCAAGAACATTTCCGAAGACCTCCAGTAAGAGTGGACGGATGCTAACTTGACCCACTCTCCTCACACAGTAGTGTCCAACAGATGGTTTGTTTTAGAAGCTGAATTTATATCTATTTGTCAAGAGTGGAGAAGGAGAGCTTTGGTTGCATTCCTTGTTTACGCAAGGAGACCGCCACTCCTGATCTGTTCCCTGTCATACAAAGAAAATTGACTACTGAGAAGCACGAATTTAGTCAAGGCCTTCAACAACAAGTCAATTCAGTATAAACAAGTAAGATTTACTCTAAATCTTTCATGTCACTGTGTAAACTACATTGTTTTACAAAGAATTGTCTAGTTCAGATTTGTGTGGCTGCTTATCTCTCTTTTCCAAAGAATCTCCAGCAAAGGTGCTTTTAAAGAGGCGAATTCAACTGGCCTGACCCAGCGTTGACCCAAGCTCTTTCCAGAATCCTTACAGCCCATGCTATGAACCTCCTGCTGGGAAGCGGCCATTTGTGAAAAAAAAAACAAAAAACCCTGTTCTCTGTTGGAAAACTGTGTGCCATGCTCATAATCCAGGCTTGAGAGATAAGGATAAAATCCTCCAGACCCCCCTAACAGCTCATCCCGCAGACCCTGTTGGTCATCTACCCCCATATCCTCCAGGTCTCTGCACATATTGAAAACACAAAAGCATGTAACATTTCATGGCAGTATTACAGAACACCATAAAGACCCAGGGGGGTGCATTAAGTAAGTACTCTGAAAACATTCTCTTCTAGCAATAAAAAACTTGAGCCAAATCAAAAACACTCACTCTGGCACAAACGTATACTATATCAAATGCATCTACTACAAAACGTAAATAAGATACAAAAAAAGAGAGACAGATTTACTAGAGAAACAAAATTATGTATGATAAGATATAAGCTTAACTTTCTAGATCTAGTTCTGTTTATGCAATAAAACAAAAAGAAAAAAAAACAATAAACTAACAAACACTATATCCCTTTATTTCATTGTTTTTCTATTTGGTTTTGGTTTCTTGTTTTGTCAGAAAAATATTGAAACCGGTTATTACTTCTTTATTTTTTCAAATTGTGAAGGTTCTTAATAAAAAATAATAACAAGTAAAATATATATATTTCTTAAGATATAAAACTATAAAAATTTATGTGTATGTGGTCTTGGTAAACCTTACATTATGGGGACAGCATATTTGGACATTTTTTGGTCCCCATGAGGAAAACAGCTTATATGTACAGTATAAATCCTTATGTCTATGGAAAGTCCCCATAAAACATGGAAATCCACTGTGTCTGTATGTGTAAAAAAAAAAAAAACTTTAAAAATCTGCACTTTTTCATTTGTTGCGTGAAACCTACATCCTACTATTATTTTTCACGTCAGATTTTACTGTGAGCAAGCGATAAATAACAGCTCATGTAGAGTACTTTACTACCAGACTTTGATTGCAGTATTGCTCATTTTTCTTCAAAATTATCTAAAATGGTTTCTTTCTGTATTTCCTTACATCTACTTCCTTCCCCATCCAGCGCTTTTTCCCAGTGGCATTGGAAACCATCCGAAAAAAAAAAACATATTTCCATGTCAACGGCTTATAAACCAGTAAAAATGATCCCTTCCGCTGAAGGATAAAGAGTAACTTTTGCCAAATATCTAGCAGAACTTTGATATTTTGAGTGAAGGGGAAAATAATCAACTTAAGAGTGAAAATGTGTTAAAATCAAATTGTATGACAGATCCAAACAGACCGGGTTGATTTTCTGGTTTTGCCACAGAGAGAAGCGGCAAGAATAGTTTCCACGCTTTCCCACTTTCTGTCTAGACAGCACTGGCTTAGCGAACAGGGATGTGTAACCACTTTATTTAAGAGTGCACACCTCTGTGTGGACCTCACAACCCATCTGCCCCTACACTCTTGCACTGACACAGCAGTTACACATTCTGCTGGATTCCTCCAAACCAACTTCCTCACTCGTTCCCTACACCCACCTCACAGCCATTAAGCCAAGAAATGAGCCTGCGTGAAGAGAAACAGTTCAGTGACCAGTGACTACCCTTGTAGATAATGTCTGTGTACTATGGGACTGAAGTAGCCACCATATTTCATCCATTCATTATTGCCCAATGAAAAGTTTTAATCCAATTAAGCTTTTAAGACTCATCCAAACCCTAAACTTAACGCCTAACTCTGACTTGATCATCATACAATTTATTTATAAAGGAAACCGAACCCCAAGTGTAGACTATAAACCTCTTAAATCACCGGTATTCAGTCAAATGAACTTAACACTCCACTAAAGTGCTCAAAACTGATGAGGTGCATGACAAATTCACCTGGTACCACTCTTCTGCTGTGACAAATGAACTGCGGGCTCGAGACCAACCACTTTTAAGAGCTGCGCTCTTAATGTCCATGCCCTTTATCAACCCATTCCTCTACCTCAGTGGTCAAACAACACATTATTACTCTGGATGAAATGAAATCTAAGTCAAACTGGGGAATAACTCATGCTGCTTTAATAACTGCTAGATGGATGGTGGTAGCTCAGACAGAAACCTGAAGCCTTTTTCTTGAGCACTAAAGACTATTACAAATGCTTTAATTTAAAGGTAACAGACTATCAAATTACACAGTTAATATGATGTGTTATTGGAGGCATCTCTTGTGGGATAGAGTGGCTAAATAAAAGAAAGCACTTCTTAAAATGAAGAGGGTATAAGATTTAAAGCAAATGCTAAATGAACATACATCTGCAACATGCATTCCTAAACCATATACAATGCCTTGACATTTTTATAATATTGCCCGTCACTATTGTATGTGAGTATAAATATTTTCATGTTATGGCCAATAACTGATAAATGTCCAATATAAAAAGTCTGAGATGGGAGGAAAAATAATAAGTGAATGCTTTTGCGTTCTCTCACTAAATGTTTTGCGTTCCACCGAGAGACTTCAAAACCTTTTGAGCTCTTTGCACGTGAACGTGAAGTTTTTTGGGGGAACAAAAAGGTTTTTGCAAGCAACGCAAAGTTTCTTGGGGGACCGCAAAATATTGGCGACAGAACACACAAAAAAAGTACTTTTTCCACCCATCCCATATATTATTTCACCACCATGTCCCTTTAAGGGCTCCATATGTTTTAAGGGCTCCATAACATTTCATGTACAGTATGAAAATAGATATACATTTTTAGATAAGACTTTTTAAAGATTAACTTAAAAATACTAACTTCAACTTTAAAGTCCGTGACACGACAGACTGACATCAAAGAACTAACGGCGACACGGCCGTCTGTGCAGTCGCCTCACGACGGCCGTGTCTCGGACAAACAAATCGTTCGAACACTCCGCAAAGACTTCATCCACCTGCCAACTAACATGTGTGTTCTGCGCCTGCGTGTCAGGATATAACAGTCAGCAGGTATAAATAGTCTATATTCATCATTCAAAAAGGGAAACCGAAACACTCCAGACTGCAGATTTACAAACCGTAAACGAAGCAGCGTTTGCTTACCAGAACACACCTCAAAAACTAGCCCGACAGACACTCGTACAGCCCTAAGTGAAAGCATCAAAGTGAATAATATGACATATAGAACTTCACAACCAAATCCTCGAGGAAATCTTTTTCATGGGACTATAGACAAAAAAGCAAACCATTCAAACATAGTCCAAGTTTAGAACGTTCACAAAACAGTCAAATTAAAAAGCAAATAAAGAACTAAGGCATCCAGATCTATTCACTAAACATCCGTCTGATGGGCTAATGATAACAGCACATGTTTAGAGGGGAAAACAACTGCAGCAGACACCAGAGCATGACCTTGGGTAACTTATAATCAGCTTTCCTGACTGCAAGTTAAAGTCTAATTCACCTTTCAATCACTAAAAACATGTCCATGCTTATATATGGAGAAGAATGTTGAAGAAAACAATGAAGAACATCTCTATCGATCATGAACTGGCTGCAGATTCATCAGGGACTGCAATACACTTACCAAACCTTTTGTAGCCAAAAGACTGGACTTCCTCTTCATCATTGAAGTCGTCTGCAAAAGTAACAAATGACAATGATATTAGTATTGCAAGTGCTACATGCCTGGTTATCACATGATGTCTACACTGAAATATAATATTACAATTATAGCTAGACTGCATATATATATATATAAATAAATACATTGAAATTTAGTTTAGGTTTACGCTATATACACATACTGCCGTTCAAACGTTTGTGTCCTAAGATTTTTTTAAAGATTTTGGAAGAAGATTTTTTGCTCACCAAGGCTGCATTTAAGTCACTTTTGCTGAATGAAAGTATTTTTTAAATCTTCTTTCTTACCCCAAACCTTTGAATGGTAGTGTATATTACTTTAGTAAAATATTATATTAAACTTCATTATGCATTATAAACCAAACACAACAAGCTCTGACATTTCATAACACCATATATATGACAGTATTCATATTGTACAACAATGTCAACATATCATGCTGAGATAAATAACATAAACAAATACATAACGTTAGCTTTGGGAATGATAAAAAGCATGTGGTCTGCATCTGATTCTTGAAATAACACTGGCCAGGATGGTCCATTCATGAGTTAACTAAACGATACCATCTTCTACTTCCTCTTCCTGTCCTGGAGCGCAGTTTGCCTTAGAGCGCTCTCTCATGTGGCTACCATGCTCATGGGAATGGAGAGGGGTGACTCCAGGCGGTTTTATGTGTCATTGTCCAAAGCCAGAGAAAATAAAGAAGGAACACATGTTTCTGTAGTTGGAGCCTACTCCCCCTCACTCTGATACTAAACCAGAGGAAGAACCGCAGGTGGGAGGGGGAACAGTCCTTCAAGAAACCCTACAGAGTGCGACCTCAGGTCCAAAAATCCAACTGAACAGATATACATAACCCATAGAAACCTCAGAGTGGAAAACTAGGGAACAAACAGGCTTGGGACAAAGAACTGAGGACTGATGCTGACAGCTATTTCAGTCTTTTCGCTGAAAATAACAACACAACTCTGGGAAATGCACAGGAACAAAGCTCCCACACACCCAAAAACCAACATTTGTACAAAGCCACAGCCTGAAACATGACATTGCAAGAGAAATATTGCTTGAAATAAAACCTTTAAAGTTAAAAATGTTATGCATGGAGAAGAATCACAGAAGACCGCAGATGACCCTTACTCAAAGGAACAGCATTTCACTGTGTGTGGTCTGAACACCCTTATTAGGTTATGTCCGTGTGCCTTTTGCTCTGTTTACTAATCATTAATATGTCAATGTCTTAAATTGATTCATGGTAAATAAACATTTATCTAACCAAAGTTTGAACCAAAAACAGCCTAGTATCTCATTTGTTTGATGTCTGGCCAAAATCAGTCAGTGAAAAATACAACATCCTGCTTTTAAATACAAATTCAGAAGTTATTTGTTCAGGAATTGCACTGCAAATTCCAGTTGAAGCAAGATTCAGTAAATGTAAAAATGTCATATAGCCTCCAATGAATAACATGCCTATTGTTTTCAGTTCAGTGAGAATTCAAACAAAAGTTATGTTCGTTGAGTTTGGAAATTTCCACTAGATGGCAGCATTCTGATTGAAAATGAGAAGAACAGTGAAATGTTGCATAACTCATATGGCACAAAAATGTGATGTGAAGGCTTGTTGTTTGTCAGAACATCTGGCCATTGGAGACACCGTTCAGATTGGCGCTTGCGCTGCAAAATGCCTTGATGATGGCCATTGGACATCCAAAAAGACTCAGGATGGGGAAATGTGGGGGTTGTTTTTACTGAAAGTGGCTCTATGAGTCACACGTTTAAATTCTGCTGTGCAATCAAGATGGGAAAACATCTGGGCTCTTAGAAGAACATGCGAGTTTCAACATCCTCTAAAAATACAGAGGACCTTTTCATTTTTAATTATATAATTCTGACTTCATTTTCCTCAGCTCAACTTACCTTAGAATTAAGAGCACATGACACTTTTAAAGTTGCACTCAGTACATTTCTGTTGTTGTTAATCATCCCAATATTAGTGTTGTTAAAGTTTATAGACTAGCCAGGGATGAAACAGTTTGTTGCTGCTGCTCATTAACAATGAGGTTGTTTGTTTACCTTTTGTTCTGGTTTTGCTTTCTCGTTTGTTTTTACTTTTTTATAATTGTTATGTTTGCACTTTTGAACTCATTTTGAGCACTGACTAAAATATATTATATGAAGTAAACATAATTGACTAGCATAGCCTCACGTAATCTCAACATGACCGCATCCATGAGGGTGGACCTACTTCATGTGTAGAATCAAAAGCTGTTTTTAGAAGACTGATATATCTGGAGTCTTGATCTTATGTCAGTGTACATTATTTTAATATTAACATAAAATTAACTAACATTCTAGATATTTTTCAAAAGTGCTGTTCATTTATTTGTGTGTAAAACTTTAAGTTGCATATACCAAAATAATACTGAGTGCACCTTTACTACTAATAAAAAAGAATAAATCCAAAATAAATATTGAAAACTCAACATTAACACTTTAAAATCTCTCAAGCTTAACAGAAAGTTTTCAGAAATGAAACCCTTAGAACCCTTCAGAACCCTTAGAGGAACGTCTTCACACCCAGCCAGATGTTTCATTTGTAACGTGGCCACGCGTTTTCATTTTTTTTAAGAGAAAGGAAACAGTGTCGCTGAACATCCCACACAATAGCCGGTCAGCAACACAAGGTTGTGTGTGTAAATCCTGGTATTCAGCGATCTAATGGCAGTTCAGCCAAACAATCGGCCAACCTTAGACACCACGAGCAGTTAATCGCAACCAGATGTTTCATGCACTGGACTAACTCACATTCCTCTCACAAGAAAAAGAAAAACAGAAAACTGAAGAGCGAAACGCGTGGATAGACTCAAGAGACTTGCCTTAAAAAGACACAGCACTAAAAATGTGTAAGAAGAGGGTCATTTGAAATTCATCTTACCCTTCATTGTGGTAAAACTATGGTACACCGTTCGAGCCAAACGTTCACATCAATCTCATGACAATAGCGCAGACTCAAGAATAGCGCTCGCGCACTTCCACGCTGACGTTTCACAGATGCGAATATTCCACCTGAAACATGCGTAGTATGGGTTTCACCCCCTCAATCCCTGTGACTGACGCTAAACTTGTAAAAAGTAAGACACAAAAGGAAAAAAAACTCGTGGACACCGATGTTCAATAAGTCGTAGCTAACTGCTGCTCAAGACGCAAACTTTTTCCCTCTCTCCATGAGAACGTGTTCACGATGGAAATTCACTTGAGGTGAGTGAGGACTGAGGAGGATGCCTCCTCTTTTGCTTGTTGGCTGCAACCTGAGAAGAGAGAAGTTGATAGTCCGTAGAGTGTTTGTTAGTCCCCTTGTTTTCTACATGAAATTATTCTCCTAAAGGAAAACCAGGTAAACAGCAGCAGCAGCCTCCACTACACCGAAGCACTGAATGCTGCATCGCATCTGGAGTTAAACTTCCTCTGGCACATGGGAGGGTTTACACGTAGCACGAGTTAGTTATTGTTGGGCTTAGAGTACTGTGACATCTTAACCTGTATAATAAGAAACAGTATAGAAAACATATTATGTAATAATATACTGTAATATAATGTAGCCTAATTATCTAATCATGAAAACTACTATATAGGCCTATGCCTAGCCTATTTGTGTTTACCCAAAGCTCAACATTTTAAAGATCTTAATGCATTTTAAACTGTTATTCATCACTGTTGTTACGATGGCTTAAAATGGTTTAAAACGGTGCTATGAAGCGTTGAAGCATTGAGTAGGCCCAACTTTGAGACTAAAAAAAAAATATATATATATTCTGTTAACAATTTAAATCTTCTGTACTGGCCTGGGGTTTGTTGTCACACAGTAAATGTGTTATTTTAAGGTTTGAGCCAGGGTTAGGGTATATTATATAATATAATTGTTTGACTTTAAATTTAGCCTGAAAAGCTTATTATAGTCAGTTTTAAGGTACCACTGTGATCTTACCCCAGTACAAAAATATTATCCATTACAAAATATCAAGATGTGTTAAAAAATATAATGCATGAAAACACATGACCAACACCAAATAATTTTGTGTTTTATGACAATAACATTGACATAATAATATAGATCATATAGAATATATAAAGAGTTACTGAATATTTTTTTTTCAATCAGTTATGGGGTGTGCTTTTTTCAAAATAAATGGCTCTGAATCCCAGGACTGCCAAGTGTTAAGTCCTTTGCGTGCATTGACTGTTGCTCAAAATTGCTTGCACAATTGTTCCGCTCCCTTCGGGTTTAATAAGCACACAGCTCATTTCGTTCTTTCTTTGCATTTCTCTCTAAATCCCTTTGCCACAGGGATCCGTGATTAATTATTTGACATCCCGCTGGATTGTTCAGAATCGTGTGATCTGTTGCACCACACAAGTCTAGCTGGCCTGAAATGTTTTTCCAACTTAACGAGGCTAAGCACTAATGTAAAAAAAACAACTCTACCGTTTTAAAGCTGCACTGCTGGGCTCTAAACCGACTTTATTTGCCCTCCTAAGTACTGGAAGCTTTTGTGCCAGAGCAGGTGCCTTATCCATTTTGATTTACCTTAGAAATAAACATTTACTATCAAACTTACTGCAAACAAAGTTAAGGCCAAAATACCATAGTTGCTACAGTTATAGAAATGAAACAAAATGATTCTGAAAGCTTCTGACAGAATTTGATGGACATCCAATATTAATATGGTTTTATTGAAAAAATGGTACATTCTAATTTCAAGGTACCTGTATCATTTTATACTAAACCAATGTTTTCTTCTCATGTTCTGCTGTTACATGTATTCTGAGGTTCCAGTAATTCGCCCTCAGCCTGCCAGCCACCAGGTCTTTGGCAGTAAATGAGCGCAACAGGTCCAGATAGGGTTATGAGAAACAGGTGTGTTTAGACTTAGCCAAGATGGACATACCAGTGGCCCATATCGCTGTTTCTCATTAGAGGTTAGAAAATACTATTTTCAGGGTCACAAGCCCTGAAGAGAGGGGCATTTTTACAAGGACATGGTGCACTAATGAGAAATGTGAGGGGAATGTGGGCCTACCACATCTTTGTTGCCAACTTATGCTTTGAGGTTGACAAGGATTTTTTTTTTTTTAAACCTTGTAATATAGATTCAAAACTATTTAGACTTTGTCAAAGTTATCATAACAAAATAAGAACTAAATAAAATGTATGTTATAACATAATTAGCATACACTACCACGTTTACTATGACTTTGTTTTAGAAATGCATATTTTATTTCACAATGTTATATAATATTTCACAATGTTACTAATTTACTATAACATACATATATAGGCTATATATAGTTATTTATACATATATACATAGCCTATATATATATATACTATATAGTAATTTATACATTAGTATGTATATATATACATATATAATTTATTTATATAACTATTGTGCATGACTGAATTGGCTGGATTACATGTTGGACGGCCATAACCTTTAAATGCTTTAATTGGATCGTCTCTGGTTCTACTTATAAATAGAAGCGTCAAGGTAAAGATAAACAACACACCTTCCCTGTTCACAAGAAACAGCATCAATCACATTGCAGAGTCAGACATCAGTAGGATTTTTCTGGTGAGTTCCTCTCCTATGATCTTTATCATGTTAGATAGCTCTGTTTATGTATCTCCCATAATTTATGAAATATGAGCATGGTTTATTTATATTAATTTTATTAGGCCTATTATACTTTCATACTTTAAGTTTCTGATATGTTTAATTGGCGAGAATTATGTAATCACACAGTGTATTTTACTGTGGACAGAAATCAAATATGACAAACATAATTTGCCATCCATGTTGATATATTGATGATCTAATGATGATCTAATAACAAAAGGATTAATGATGAATATAAGCAATTTGGCATGCACATTTACTCTAGATCATTTTAGGATGTCAGAATAGAATTTTATACATGCAAAGCTGCATGTAAAGTTACCTTTTCTTGTTCATTACTCAAGCAGTGATTCTATGGATTTAAAAGCACATCCTATTTTTGACTAACGCAGACACTATTGTGTAACACCCCATGCTGATCGAACTTATGAGGTGTAAATAATGGCAGAAAATGATGTACTGATGGTTTTACCAGCTCTCAGACATATGCCATATAATGTGACAGCTTTACAACATTAGCTTTTGACTTCAACTTGCCAAATGTGGTGGCTCTGTTGTGTTCATTTAAGACAACAGATGGCCATGAAGTAAAGCTGGTGAACTTGTGAACCTCTGGTAGTTTTTCAACATGTTTCTTGAATATTTAACTTTGTTTTTCTGGATTACCTCTGGATTATTGTATAGTGTGAGAAGAAAACTGCCTATAGGCTATTACATATTCTGCCTCCTTAATCCCAGAAAGAAGCTTCTCAATTGGCTCTCTTGAAGTGGAAAACAGATTAGACACAAAGATACTAACACAAACTGACCGCTTAGACTAAAGAATGACAGAGATTGACTGGTTACAGAGATGTACTGCCCGAAGGTCATAAAACAGTGAATTTCATCTGAACGGTTTTCTCATAAGGTGTAGCGCCACACAGTGGTGCTCATGGGTATTTTTGGATTTGATGCGCATCTTGGCGTTTCCATCCAGCGGTTTTTATACGATAGGCCTATCTCAAAATTCGCATAAAAAATGATGGATCCCAGCTAACAATTTTTGGTATCCAGAACGTTCTTTATAAAACTTTGTTTTTGGTTAGTAGCCTATTTAGATATTTAGGAAAGTTTTTACATTTCTTTAGCCTCAAATGACAATGACTTCAACACAATATGGTTTTTAAAATGTGAAATTTATTCACTCACATTAAAAAACGAATAATCAATTATTTGACTTAAAGTAGGATATATGTAGCTTACTTCTTACCAGTGAATTGTAGCATACATCTAGCGGGACGTGCATGCTTCTTTTGGTCAGTAAACAAAGACTTCTCGATTAACATCGTGTTCTCTTCAATAAGGGAGGCTGTGTCTATCCGAAATCATATTTACTCTAACATTTATATCAATTATAGGCTAAGTAGTAATTATTCAATAAAGAGATTGATATTAGTCAATCAGCCAGTAAAACGAAATTAAAAATTAAAAACGCGAGTGCGCGGTTTCCTGTGGTATGGTGAAAGCGCGTGCTGGAGAAGCGTGCTGGAATTAACCTTGGCTTAATATTTCAGTTAGGCTATAAAGTTTGATTTAGGGTATCTAACGTGTTTTGATTATCACTTTTCCTTTATCCCAAAAAATAACCATCATGGAATGTTCTGTATCATTTTTAGGTTATTTAAAAATAACCACCCTGCAAAGTCCAGGGAACGTTACTTTATGGTTGCAAAAAATAAAACCTTAAAAGAATTTGGTTTGAAATTTGGTTCTCAAAAACAAAAAACAAACAAACGGGATCCAAATAGGCCCACTAACATTCTGTGTTTGCTGGGATGGACACTGATTGGGGGAAAAGGTGAAAAAGTCAAATGTGTTTTGTTGTGTATTACATGGCCTATAGGCTAGTAGGCTAGCTTTCAAAAATCACCTGCAGCTATTTCAAGTCTCCAAACCACCTAGTGCACCTATACGCCTATTGATTAATGCCACTTGGAAATGATAATGTTGTCCAAAACATAAAATGTAAGCCAATACTAAAAACAGCATCATTCAGAAAATTAAATAATTATTTGTTATTTACAGGTATTGTTATTTCTTTTGAGCCTGTCAACGCTGCTGAAGATGAGGGCGTTGATCTTTTCTCTGGTTTTACTGGCGTCTCTGGGGGCCTTTCATTGTGCCCCTGATACCAGCCTTCCTCCAATATTAGCCAACACTCTCAAACGTGAGTGCATCCTATATTGTCTAAGATATTCATATCATAAATGAATACACTAAAGCCAAGGAACAATCTTATGACATCTGTCCTGAAATATGATGGTCTTTTAGGCCTGTCTCTGGAAGGGGAGAAGCTAGTGGATCAGGAGGTCAGCAAGGCACTGTACGGAATCAAAGAAATGAAGGAGGTGATGGCCAGAAATGAAGAGAAACATGCAAACCTCATGAAGTCTCTCATGCACAGCGGGGAGAAGAAAAAAGTAAGTGAACCATCTTTTTTTAAAGAAACTAAAATGAATAGTTTTTCTGTAAACATAATATTAAATACTTTCTTAAATGCCTTCTTACACCATAAGGGGGCAGCAGAGATTGCACAGGATGTAGAAAGGAAGCTTAAGGAAGCCGAACGGCAGTGCAATGAATCTCTAAAGTCCTCCTGGGAGGAATGTCGACCTTGTCTTGAGGACACATGCAAGAACTTCTATACGAACACCTGCCGCCGTGGATTCGCCACCTTCAGCAATAAGGTACAGCATTCCCCTCCACCTTTACCATTCTAATGCCGAGTATAACCCCTGAGAAAGATGGTTAGGTTAACTACTGAGTAGAAATACTTGGTAACAACTTATTTTACGGTGTCTTTGTTACACGTTACATGTGCTTGCTATAATAGTAACAGTAGGTAAATACTTACATGTTACTAACCTTAAACCCGACCCTAATCATAACCCCATAGAACATGTAGGCTAGTTAATTATTATTACATATATTATGATGCATAGTTATACCCTCACACACATGCCTTAAAATAAAGTGTAACCAAATACACCAAAACTTGATTCTCACTACATCCAATCCTGAAACACTGAACAAAATCATTCTGATTATTTATTAAATAATTAGTTATTAAAAAATATGTATAAATAATTTAACATTAATGTAATATTTAATTAAAATGATATATTTTTAAATAAATCAAACCAGCAAAACAGTAGTGGGATACAATGAAATCAACTTCAGTTTGACTATTTTTCTGTTTTCCACAGCTACAAAACTTCTTCCAAAGACTGAGCTCTCGCTTTGGCCCTCGTGATGCTCAGGATGAGGTAGTGTTGAACCAGAGCGCAGAGAATCCTGACCTGGAGGTGGTGAGAATCGAGGGCTCCTTCAGCAACCTCCTCACTAAAGTGGGAACCCTGGTCAATCGTAGTGCAGTGCTGGTCTCCCACTTTCACCATGAGCTGGACCAGGCCCTACGCACAGCCTTCAGCCCTGAGCTTCAGGAAGACAAAGAGAGTGAGCTGGCTCTCAAGCCTGCCAACAAAGCTCTGGATTCTGCCTTTCTGGGGGGTGTGGGCCTGGACGATGTGCTGGAGTCCTTCTTTGACTTTGGGAGAAATGTGTTGGAGGAGTTTGGGGCCGTAATCACACAAGCATTCAGTGACATTCATGATGCTGTGGAGAAGACAGCGAAGGAGGAAGGTGCTTGAACCTGATACATTTGGGATAGATCAGTCAACCAAAATTCTGTCATTTACACGCACACAAGTTTATAGAAAAAACAGAACATTAATGTCCATTGGTGTGAAGTGTGAACAGGCCTTAAAGGGATACTTCACCTCTGGAAAGATTAATGTGTATTTAAAATGGGTCATTTATGTAGAAGAAATGTGAAATTATTTTTGAATTTGGAAATTTCTAGACTGAGAAAAGACAAAATGTATTTTTGGCTTATATGGATGAAAGACAACAACTCCCAGAATGCACCTGCTTCGCTGCCCTAGGAGGCTACGCCTACCGGTAACAGGCCACAGTAGTTAAACAACAAGTCTAGGCTACTAGTGAGTCTCCGTGATGAGTCTGCCCAGAGATCGCCCAAAATGTCCGGGATTCGGCTTTTGCTTTCTACAGTCACCATTCATTATGTTTACTTTTGCGAGCAGGTCGAGACTGAGGGCCGTGGGAGAGTGGCACGAGGCCGTGGCGTGATTACTGGTGAGCGAAACCTGTGAGACGCACCGGTCTCGTATCTCTCACGGAGGAGCGGGAATTTTCTTTGCAATGTTAAAACGCACATCCACCGATCACTTGTTTAGCGTTCATGTAAACACTACATTCAGATTCACCAATCGGAATGAATTCAGTTAGATTGAAACAAAAGGTGTGCATGTAAACAATGAATGGCGACTGCAGAAAGCAAAAGCTGAATCCCGGACATTTTGTACGATCTCGACGGCCGGACATGTCCGGGAAAAAGAGGATGGTAACCCCTACTACTCAGCTTTCTCCTACTACTCAGCTTTCTCCACAGAACAAGAGCCTGCTAGCTTAGCTTCCAAAAAAATAAGTCTGACACTATGTGTACTTTCTGTGAGTGAGATCCCACCCTCTATGGGCGGGTTGAGAACATGCAACATGCGGTACAACCCCTACTACTGGCTGTAGTCTTTAGCCTCTGGCCAAAAAATCCTCAGATGACGCAAAATGACGATTTTTGCATCATCAGAGGATTTTTTCCAGACAAAAAATACATAAATCTCTCGTCTCAGGGGGATATGAGGATGGAAAACACGGTAATTCGAAAATACTACAGGTTTTCTACTAAAACAAAGCTTAATTCTAAATCCTGAAGTATCCCGTTAACTCGTCTACATTTGTCTGTATTTACCCCCAGAGAAGAAAGTCTTCCCACAGTTTGTGCAGAACAGGAGACTGTGCAGAGATCTGCGCAGACAGTCCTCAGATTGCTGGCAGCTGCAGAGCAAGTGTGAGGCCTGTCAGGGAACCTTGTTTACTGGTAAGAGCACATGCTCACATCAATTGGTCCAATGCATAGTTCTCCATATATAAATCCATGTAAACTGTGTTCCAGCTCTTTAGAAGTGTGAGGAATAGACCACAGTCTTGTTTAAGACATTATTACCTGATAATCTTACTACTAGATCTGAGTCGATCTGAGAACTATGGCAAACCGTTTTAGCTTTTAATGTTCCCAGCGTTACTTGTCGTAATTGCATTTTTACTTGTAACAAATATGATTAGAGAGCTCTACAAATGAATTATTACAAGTCATGTCTTCATTGACTTACATTTATTTTTAATCACACAACCTCTAAAAATTTTAATGCACAATAACATTGTTTATTATAAGTACGTGCTGCAGTTCCTCTGTGCTATTATTATTATAATAATTGGGGTATGGACAAAACCATCTTTTTCGTTCTAGTTACCGTCTTTGGTGTGAAAGGACCTTAAATGATGACAGATTTAAAATTTTAGCTTGAACTGTCCCATTAACCCTTACCAGTCATATTGATCATGTCAAATGCTTATTGAGTGCCAGAATGCCCAAATATAAGAGAGCTGCACATCGAGTTGGATGAGGTCTCTCAGCTGTTGGAGGCGTCGAAGCAGCAGTATGAGGAGGTGCTGGGAATCGTGCAACGTCATACTGACGACACCATCAGCTGGCTCAGCAACATGGCCTCCGACTTTGGTTGGGTGACTGAGCTCACCAATAACACCACCACTCCTGAGAGCATCTTCAGCATTGCCACGGTGAGACACTAACAAAAAAGTAGCATGGTACTGCCATTGATTTTTAGGCATAGTAACATGGTAATACTATGGTATTTTGGACATGTAGCACAATGGTAATTATTCAGTAGATGAGAAAAAGTGAAATAAACACAGTAGTGGTAGATTTACCCAAGAAAATAGGTAAAAAAAAATCAGACACTAAATCTGTTGACCCCAAACAACAAGGTGGTGGCACAGACGGAGGAGAGCAGCAACACTCCAGCAGCTGTCACTACAGTGGAAGTGAATATTCTAAACTCCCCCACTCTCACCCTGACTGTTCCTGCGGGTCTCAGGCTGCAGGATCCCGCCTTCATCCAGTATGTGGCACAGGAGGCTCTGGGCTTGTACAAGCAGATGGCCAGGTCAGACACTTTACAATTAAACAATGTCAGAATACTTCTCACTCATCAGCAGCACACATTTCACAGAGACCGGTTAATATCTCATAAAGAGAATACTCTTCAGTTCAAGTCACATAAATCAGTTCTCAACCAGGGGGTGACAGGATGACTTAAAAGTATTTCAAATTTTTGAATGAATTAATAATTAACCCTTTAAAGTCTACTGTATCATATTTGATACATGAATTGCTCAGTCCTCTGAATTGTCAACATGATCCAAACTTTGCTGAAAAATCTGCACTCTGATTGATCGTTCATAGTTTTTTAGCAAGTAAAAAAATAAAACACCTTTTGACGGATGTTTATTTGTTTTGTCAATCATCATACTGTATTGCATTATATGTTTGCCTCACAAAATTAAAATAGCTTTAATCATAAAACTAAGCATTTAAATATCATCTTAGTAAGACATATTATTGGGAAACAGAGTGACAACTGATATTTATATTACAAGCTATTAGAATGTTATCTAGATAAATAACATCTGCACCAAATTGTATTTTTTGCTGTTTGAGCTCCTGAATAAAATGAAGGTGTGGAATCCCTAAATTCTCACTATATCATACTATATCACTCAAGTATGATACATACAATATATGCAAACTTTGCTTTTTTTGATTTTCTTTTATATATTGTTATACATGTTCTAAATGTTCAATAAACTGTTCCATTTTAAACAATTTGATTTTTTTTAATAAGGAACCCCTTGAATAATTATTGTTTTAATGAAGAACAGTTTTCAGAGGACCTTCAAGTAAAAAAGTATGGCATAAATGATTTTGGTGCTTAATGCTCACATATGACTCGGCTCTAACAATGTTTTTTTTTTTTTTTAGGCATGAGGATGTGTAATCAAACTAGAAGTCATCCATTTTCATCAAAGCACTAACCAGGGTACACTGCTAAAGAGTAGACCACTATATATTGTGTTTTTACTTGTATTTTATGCATTGGGCTTAATTTAAAACAAAAAGTTATTGCAAGTATTGTCATTTATTTATGGTGTGCTGTGACAGGTTCTAAATAGCCGCAATTGAATCTGGTCTTGTGTTAATTGATTTAAACATCAGTATGTCTGAAAAGTACTTATAACATATTTATATTTAAATATATCACTGTGTGATTGTAAACAGGCATTACTGAATAATCACTGCTTAAAATAATCATTTACTTTTAGTGCAAAACCATTTGCCTAGTTACTTGCCTCAATAGGCCTGTGTGTGTTCACTTTAAAATACTATAAACGTTTAATTCAATTATCGGGAATGTTTCTATGCAATCCTTCTTCTAGTATTATGATGTACTACAAAAGTCATACATGATTACCTTTTTTCCTCTCACGTAGAAAAGGGCTTCCATGTTTCCGTTCAGTCCCAGTTCAAAATGATCCATCTAAAAATGTTCAACTGATAAAACAATTTCACAAATGTCTCAACAAAAACACAAATCATGATTTGCAAGTAACCCACATACACTTAAAATCATTACGTAAAACTTTATTTTTTACTGTACAAATTCTTCAGATTAGTAATCGTAACCATTTTCACAACAACGTCATTAAAACTCTGCAGCACAGACCATCACCTCATATCAGAGTACTTTCTCTTTTTTGACACAAAGAACAAAAATCTTTTGCTCAAACTTGCCTGTAGCCCTTGTAAAACAGGAGGTGATGATGGGAAAGATGTTTAGGTGATGTCCAGGATAAAGACAGGACACAAAAAAGTCCCTAGGACAAAGGGCTCACGTACAGGAAGGACAAAAGCAAGGCCACTCTCTCTACATATATGAAAAGCTACACGACAAAGGGGAGAAGAAATCAACAAGTTAAACCTCCAAAAGATATCCGTCCGATTCATCTCAAGTGCATTCAATTCCTTGTCATGGATGAAATGAACCCGTTACAGAAAATACATGACCAAACTCGAAAATTAAGACTAAATCTGTAATAGTGGGGCAAAAGCTGATGTCTATTTTACCCTCTCCATTAGACTTGTACCATTTTTCATTTCTGTGATTTCAACAAACTTTGGTTGGTAAATGGTCTTAATCTGTAGTACCTGAATATTTCACAGTGATCCATGCCTAAACAGGAAATGCAACGACTCCACCAGCAGCAAACATGGTACATTGTGGTGAACGAGTTAAAAAAGGGTTTAAGCAATTCTGATCAAGAAACTTGGGAAAGAGTCAAAAACAAACGGATCTGTTTGAAATCATTTTTTGAGCAAATTCACATTCGTATGTCAGAATGAAGAAACCATGGCTCTCTTGAAATATACTGAAATATTTGTGTATGAAATAAACTGTGGAAGATCTATAAATCTCTCTGGTTCATTTATTGGAGTGTACATGAGAGAACAATGAATTTGTACCAAGAGGTTGGCAACACTACAAATGTGTTGGCACGAAAAACACAAACCTGGCAGTGTCGATGCTGATGCGTGTAAAAAAGAAACTCAGGCATTGCTGTTGTGATATTAAGACTTTCCAGGTCTCAACAGCAGCGTGAGGAATGATGTTTGGACTGCTCAGGTCTAGTGTTTTGTTAATAAAACGTTTCTCTCCTAAAATACGGTTGAATAATTCAAGACAAAAATAAGATTTATAATGATGACTTTTTGCTTGAAAATTAGCAGCTGGCTGAAATGGCGATTGGTCATCAGAAAGGTTTTTGTGAAGGCTTTTCAATATGAATCATCTCCCAGGATATGAATTCAAGCTCTCATAAAGATTGAAACTGAAATTAAGAGACCTACTAAAAAAAATAAAAATCATGATTTGCTATAAAAGTGTTTTAGTGAAAAATCTGCCCCTGTAATCAATCGTTCGCAAACTTAAGCTCTCATACATTCAGAATGGCTAATGCCCTCACGTGTCTTTCTCTCTCTCTCTCTCTCTAACTTCCACAGTCCCGTCCCAGCAATTAGGTTCAACCGATTCAACCACAGTTATTGGTCACTTTTAATAAACTACTCAAACTACTAAAAAACTAAATAAAAGGGAAAAAGACAAATGAACAACGTTAAAATAAGAAAGACTGATTTTACAATAGGATTTAGTGTTCAGGTGAAAAGAATACAGACAAATAGATAAAAAAATAAAGAAAAAAGCTGATTTTGTGCAACTGTGAACCAGCCATCAGCACGAAGCTCATCGGTTTTTTTTTTTTTTCACAACTCCCTCTGTTTGCAATGCAGGGTATCAGCCCAGCAGAGTTCTGGGAGCATGACGTGGTCCTGTTTCAAACCCCCTCATACACACGTCGCCCTCATCAACTCCACCACACACACATCCTCAGGCAAAGCACAGCCTGGCGACAAACGTCATGCTGTGAAAGATGTGTTTATAGAGTTTTTACACTTGATTCTTGAGTGGGAAAAGAAACAAAAACAACCACAAATCTCTGTAAGGACAAGTGTGCAGGGGAGCTGTTGGGAGGAAGTGCCACAATGGGTTTGAGAACCGTCCTGGTGGCTTATTAGCACGTGGTGGTGAGTCTCTGGGTCCCGTAGAGGGTCTCTACAGGTTGTCTCCGGGCTGGTACTGTGGCTCAGTGGCGGTAAAGTAGTCCTCCAGGAAGGACTGGATGTACTCGAAGGTGGGCCGCTCATCTGGCTCTTTCTTCCAACAGAGCCGCATCATTTCGTGTAGCGACTCCGGGCAGCCCTGAGGACACGGCATCCTGTAGCCCCGCTCCACCTGCTCCAACACCTCTCGGTTCACCATGCCTGAAAAACAGTTGATACAGAGTCAGTTTGTCCAACCGCCCACTCTTCAGCATCCAGACTGCCTCAGACAGGATATGAGGAGTGTGTAATTACTGCAGACACTTCGCTTGGAACACAGAGGAAAGAGGGGACAGACAGTCTGGTGCTACGTAAGGGGAAAGGATGTGTAAAGCAGTAGATTTGCCTGTTTTCAAGAACTCCCTCACGGGAAAGACACTTTTCGTGGGCCGCATATCTAGATTCTTTATGTATGCGAGAAACACTGAGTGACCATTTTCATTTACACATGCTTACATAATGACACACACAACAATAAGGCTTACGCATGCTAACTCAAATCAATAAATCTTATATCAGGTGGAAAGTTAAAAAGCTGCTGGATTTTCCTGAAATGCTTAAGACTATTAAGGTTGATGTATTTCAAACTTTCTCCATTACTTCAGCATTTACACTACTAAACATTTGGAATCACTATGAAATTGTTATTAATCAAACGGATTAACTGAATCAAAATACTTATTTACCAAGGAAGGATTAAACGTCAAAAACTACAATAAATACATTCCATTTCAAATGCCATATTTTCCAAACTCTGTCGTGAAAAAGAAATACGAATCCTCCACTTGAATACATTATTGGTCAAAAGTTTTTTATTTTTATTTATTTATACTTTTATTCAGCAAGGATGCATTAAATTGATCAAAAGTTACGGTAAATACATTTATAGTGTTACAAAAGAGTTCTATTTCAAATAAATGCTGTTCTTTTGAACTTTCTATGCATCAAAGAATCCTGAAAAAATGTATCATGGTTTCCACAAAAATATTAAGCAGCACAACAGTTTTCCACATTGATAATAATGATAAATGTTTCGTGAGCACCAAATCAGCAAATTAGAATGATTTCTGAAGGATCATGTGACACTGAAGACTGGAGTAATTCTGCTGTCTCATTACTGGAATAAATTACATTTTAAAAACTTAAAAACAGCCCAGCATCATCTCAGTCTTCTCCTCACCGTTACAAATGAAAGTGGTGTTTAGAGTGCAGCGTTCAATGAAGCTGCCAGCTGAGACTGATATACTCATCTCTCAAAAACAGTAATATGTGGAATAGCCTTCGGAGAAATTCAGCCTTTTTTAAACCAAAATTCTGAACTGCAGTTTTCACACTTACAAATTCAGCAGCACAACTAGTCTTATAATAAGAAATGTTCTCCAAGTATCAAAATAGTGCATTAGAATGATTCCGTAAGAAATTTCTATTAACGCGCATGTTTTTAGCAGACTGGAGTAATGGCTGCTGAAAGTGGAACTTTGCAAATCACATGTAAAATCTGATTTTGAAATCCAAAACCTGAGATTAATTAGGTTTTTCAGCAGCCCTATGAATAATCATAAATAAAAATAATATTAACGTCATTTTTAATAATTAGAAAGCCGCATTGGTGAACAGAATTATCTATTTCTTTCAAAAACAAAACTGTGATTCTAAACAATACTGATAGCGTAAGGATTATTTACTGATATTTTATAAAATGTACTCAATTACTGGGGTTCAAAACTACAAACTTTTGGCAACCAGCCCAGATCTTTAACCACAAAGCCAAACTTCCCCGCACTTGAACAAGGTTGTCGCATTAATCCAGCCATATCTAGTGCTCTGCATGGAAGCAGATGTCCATCAATAATGGACCGACTCTAATAAGTGTACGACTGAATGATTGATGAAAGTCTAACTGGGTTTGTGATGTGCAGCATCAGAGAGATGCTTTAGGTAAGCACTACAAATGACAGACTAGGCCGTGTGAGGGACAAGTGTAGAGAGGGAAGAGACAGATGGTGTTAAAAAAGAACTGGTGCCCAGTCAGTGTTTCATGCCCGCCTCAGCCAGATGGCTCCTTCAGAGAAGTAATAACACACCCAGCAGTGCCTCTCTCCTCCAGTAGGGGGCACAGTGGAATCTACACCTCTCAGTTTGGAGTTCCACCAACCCTGCATCAACAACACACCTGCACATTTGGTGTAAACCTGAAGACCATGATTAGCTGGTTCAGGTGTGTCTGGTGCTGTATGATACTAAAGGGATAGTTCACCCAAAAAAAAAAAAAGGAAACCAGTGAGGTTTCTGTGCCTTCAGTGAGGTTTCTGTACCTTTACCTTTATTAAAAGTAAAGGTAACCGAAAGTAAAAGGCAACCAAAACCCCAAAAGGTCATATAGGCATCATAATCCAAGTGGTTTAATCCAAGTCTTGTGAAAATAAAATCCATTTATATGATAAACAGATATATAAACAATTTTTTTTATTCACATGTAAACATGCACAGAGCACATCACATATGGTAAACATGGAAGATTAACAAAAGTCTTATGGGTTTGGAACGACATGAGTGGAAGTAAATGACAATTAAAATTTTGGGGTAAACTAGCCCCTAAAATATGCATACAAGTTTACCTCAAACCAAATTAAAGTGCAATTATGATACAATGAGTGAGAGGAAAAATATATTTTTACTGCAGAATCAAATGTAATATTCCTCACCTGGATATGGCACTCTGCCCTTGGTCACCAGCTCCGTCAGCAGGATACCGAAGGACCAGACGTCAGATTTGATGGTGAATCGGCCATACAGTGCTGCCTCCGGTGCAGTCCACTTAATGGGAAACTTGGCTCCTAGAGGAACAATGACACACAATCTCTAAATTACTGCAGTAGAGTCAATGGCTATTACTAAAAGCAAATGTCAGCATTTTAAAACATCCCGTTGACTTCTACACAACTCAATTCAATGGATAATATGAAATGTAGTTGTTTTACCATGTCATTGATAGTTAAAGTAGTGAAGGGAATGTGAGAATCTGTTATAAAAAAATCTTCCCATACACCGATCACGAAGGATCACTAGTGAAACAGCTACAAAAACAAATGCATGTCATTTTCTCTACTGCCCAGAGACCTTTGCGCTTTCAAGACTCCCTGCAGGGAAAAATCATCATCAATTTATGCAGGTAATGGCAAGCCAACTTGTTCTTCACAATCACTGTGCATTCTGGGAGATAATGGATTCAGATAGTAATTGAGGTAATTCTGCATGATTAGATGCTGTTTGCCTTAACTTCCAGCACAATGGCTTTGTTGCCAGTAGCAGCATTGTTCCAGACTAAAGATTGTGAGATACATATTTCACCACGCATATTTTGTGTAAAGGTCTGATTTTGTGGATAAAAAAAAGCCGAGCTTGCTTTCATTTTCAAAATCAAGCTTTGGGTTTATAATAATGCTGAAGGCAATAATAGGTTGAGTTACAGATGAACAAAATGTTTGATTCAAGTCATTTGTGCTTAACACACACACACACAAAAAAGTAATTAAATTGCAATACAATTAAAAATATATATCCCGTGATGTCCATTCAGGCTTTGCAAATAGAATTTGCACAGGGGTAGAATACTAATAATAGTGTTTAAATTATTTTTGATCCACTTTCTTCATCCACTATTCATTGACAACCCAGCAGAATATTATTATAGAAATATAATATAATTTTGTATAATTTTATAACATTATGCACTGCTCACATTACACACTACTGCACCGGAAAAAGAGACCTACATTCATATAAAATTCCCTTAGTCGGATGGCAATACGTGATTTGAATTTCAAGTGTATAATAATCGTGATTATTTCAAATATATCCGCAATCAGATAAATCATGAACAGGAAATTATGTAATTATCGCTTCAGGCCGAATTATAGAAAGTGTTAATATTGCATTTCCATCCACATACCTTGTCTAGCAGTGTATTCATTGTCTTCAATCAGTCTAGCCAGGCCAAAGTCGGCGATCTTGCAGACCAGATTGTCTCCCACCAGGATGTTAGCAGCCCTCAGGTCTCTGTGGATGTAGTTCATCCTCTCGATGAAGGCCATGCCATCTGCAATCTGGACAAGACAACAGGAAATCAAGCCTCCAGAAACGCTTCTAAAAACCAAACCTGCGAGATCCAGTCATGGAAATCCTATTTTAGGAGCGTCAGAATGCTGCATTTATGGGTTCAGATAAGGGGGCACACATGTTTGAAGTGTCGGAGCTTAAAAATCTACATTTTAAACGATGTTCAGATGTGAAAACAGCAGCTCCAAATAGCTGTGTGTGGGAGAAATCTACAAACAGGTTGCTGAACACAAGCTTAAAAGAAGAAAACAGAAAACAGGACGAAATATTCTTGAGGGAATTTAACAAACAACCTCAAACTGAAAATCTGTCCAAATGGTTCATAAGCGCCGTCTCACAAGCTGAGATGTGAGAGGGAGACTGAAGCCTCAGTCAAGCAATGCGACAGTGATGGGAGCTCAAGGAGGCAAGAGAGTGAGTGAACGTGAGCGAGAAACAGCAAGCTTTTTTAAGCGAACAGAGCTGAATTGAGTGGACACATTAAAGTGAAGTGGCCCCTCAGGAGTGGCGGTTAAGTGCTCCAGGCATTAGGCGGGAAATGAGGATCATAGTGCCTGGGAGAGACACACAGGCAGCTGGATGTCATATCAGATATTAAATAAATATGACAGCCAGATGGAGGCTGAAACTGAAACCCTGCCGCTCTGGGAGGTTCACTGTGACATGCTTCGACTAATGAATGGGCAGCTATGTGCTGCTAAATGAGGAAGAGGCTGGTTAACAGTGGATCGGGTTGGGTTTCTCTCTCACCTGGGCAGCCATGTCTACTAGCTGGGGCAGCTTGAGATACTTGCCCTCACCCTCCTTCAAGAAGTCCAGCAAACTCCCTGAGAGAGAGGGGCAAAGAATCAAGTTTTCATTCAAAATTTGAACAACAGGATATCAACCATATAATTGATAGAATATGACAATTTATATAACATGAAATAATGTTTATATTATCATATTTCTATATAATATATTTTACATTTAATATTTATCACGTATATCATATCAATATTTATGATGTAAAAAAAATAAAAATTTTCTTTTACATTGCAACCATCTCAACACCAAATTATAAAACGGGTCTTACGACTTTAAATTATGTAAATAATATAATGAATATAATGAAAAAAAATAAAATATTAACAAGTATATACACACATATGTATATATATATATATAAATAAAATGTTTTATACTTTGAATAATTATGTTGTAACGCAAGATAAGATATGGTTGTAACGTAACAAATAAGACCAATAAAACTAGTTACAAAATTGAATTCATTAAATGGTTAATGAATATAGGTCAAGATGCTTCAAAATAAACAGGAAGTGAAGAACAAGAATGCAAGCTACCTTTGCCCATATACTCAGTGACTATGTAAATTGGCTCCTCGGACACAACGGCATAAAGGGGCACCAGCTTGTCATGCCGAAGCTTCTTCATGATCTGGGCTTCCTGCAGGAAAGCTTCAGGAGACATGGTGCCCGGCTTCAGAGTCTTTATAGCTACTTTTGTCGTGCCATTCCAAGTACCTAGAAGAAGAAAAAAAGAATGAACAAAATGAGAGAGCAAAAGAAAGCAAATCAAAACAAAATTACACACAAAACGTTGTTTTTGTAGAGCACCAACCCTGTGTAATCCAGTTATTAATCCAGAAGGGTTAATTCTTTGATTTTACAATAAAATGTAGATACAAAATATAACATGAAACCAAAACAAATAAAGCCTAAATATTTGTCTATTTAATAAGAAATCATCAGTGGAGAAAAGTATGAAAACCTCAAAATGTGGGAACACTGAAATATTTTAATACTAAAAGCAAGATTTATACACAAGTCCATGGAATTCCTTAAAGAGGTCATCGGATATCCATTTTCCACAAGTTTGTATGCTACTTTAGGGTCTTCATGTAAAGTATGTAACATACTTTGGTTACAATTCCTCAATGGTTGTGTAAAACAACACCTTTTTACCTCCTCAAAAACAGCTCTGTTCACAGCGACCCGTTTTGGTGCATGTCTCTTTAAATGATAATGAGCAATTGCTCACCCCACTCCTCTCTTCTGTGGGGCGTGTTGACACAAGACACATAAAGCGCTGCCTTGGCAGACAGTATACAAATATGACATCATATTGCTCAGAAAATCCAAACGGCTTGATTATTGAGAGTGTTTAGGCTTTTTGAGGATTAAAAAAAAAGGATTTTTTTCATTGTAAGGTGGTTGTGTCCACACACTGCAAATACACTTTTATATGCAAACACCATATAAAAGTGAATTTTGCATCTGATGACGCTAAGAAATCTTCCAAAACGGGTGAAGTATGCACATTTGGCAGGACGGACCAAACCGCTTAAACCGGCTATGGCAGATTGCCAGTTCATGACAAAACAGTAATGTGGAGCCTTTTAGGCATGTTGAAACAAACATACTCAGACAATAAGCAGAATTTCTGACATAGTTTTCTATGATGTGACATGTTGGAGCTTGCAACATCCCACGAAAGACACAAGTTCTTAATAATCCACTTTCACACCTCCCTCTAGTACATAAACACTTAGTACATAAATGCTGTGGTGCATTTATAAAACAACAGACGTACATGACATTCACAGTAGAGGAGAGTGGGGTGAAGTGTGCCAGGTGCTTTGGGGAATGAGTTTGAGCTCTCTGCATTGTATGTGTATTTGTCTTACCCATCCAGACCTCTCCGAAGCAGCCCTGACCCAGCTTGAGCTCCAGGCGCAGTGACTCTCGTGGGATTTCCCATGCGTCTTTAGCCAGACCCTGAGTCTGGGGCTTCACCGTCGGACACACTGTGGTCAGTCGGTAGCACAACCCATCTGCATGCTCTACACACACACAAGAGTGATGTCAGAGAGAACACAACGGTCATAAACCCTAAGTAGATGAGACTAGTTTTCCTTGAACTAGAATTACACCTGTGAGTGTGACGCCCATATCCACTCCCTAATAAAAAAAAAAGGGATTTCAATAGAGTTTAGATCAGTACATTATGACCTGTGATCAAAACTGGAACTCAAACATCATTTAAAAACAAATAACACAGTGAGTGAGAGAAGTGCTGAGCAAAATGAATAGATGCCGTTCTGAATTACACCAGGAGTGTGATATTTTTCAAATAATAGGGGACCATTAAGAGTAAGACTGCAAAATGACCTAGGTGAGGGCCAAGAGACATTCATCATTTATCCAGCCATAAAGCCAATTAATCACTGTCTTTCAACAAAATGATTAAAACCTTTACAAAGCGAGTCTCACAGAGAGAGC
This sequence comes from Semotilus atromaculatus, assembly GCA_031834385.1. Lineage (NCBI taxonomy): Eukaryota > Metazoa > Chordata > Actinopteri > Cypriniformes > Leuciscidae > Semotilus > Semotilus atromaculatus. The sequence goes on along the minus strand of JAULUF010000044.1, from coordinate 29,207,479 downwards.
CAGACAAGGACTGATGGCCTTTCATTAAGCCTTGACATTCTTCAGATAAGATGAATCTGAACAGAAAATTTGTTTCTTTCACAGGTCCTCAGGTCTGTGACAGGTTGTATGAAACGCCTGATAGAAAACAAATAAATCCACTGCTCAAGTGGGAATTTAAACATTAAACATAGACATCAATGGCGAGTTAGTCCTTCATAACAGCATCCCCTCTTCTGGCAAGATTTTCTACAACATTTTGGACCTTTGCTATGGGGACTTACTTTTATTTAGAGTTAGTATTTACACTACAGTTCAAAAATGTGGGGGCAGTAAGATCATTCCAAAACAACTGTATACTTTCATTCAGCAAGGATGCATTAAATTGATCAAAATACTTTTTATATCATTTAAATGCTGTTCTTGTGAACGTTCTATCAATCAAAGAATCCTGAAAATATGTATCACAGTTTCCACATAAATATTAAGCAATAAAAATGTAACTGAACAAAATGTGTTCAATCAAAATTATATCTTTAAAACAACAAAAACAGTGCTGGGCTTGTGGAGGCTTGTTCCAGAGTCAGACCAAACACAGTAGACCATTTCTAAATGGACCCCTTCTTTATACATGGTGCATTGTTAGGCTGGAACAGAATAGTACACCCTGCTCTACTGTAAATGTTTGTTTAAGGAGATTGTATGGCCGTATGATTAATTTTATGGACCTGGTAGCAATGAGTGTAGCTGAAAAGTCAAACCCTTAGATTAGAAGAGTGGCCACATACTTTATGTAATTTATATCAAGTAATCCTGCTTTGAGAGCTTAACCACTGAGGTAAACATAACACTGGTTTGATGGCTTGACAAAAACACAATAAGGAGAATCTGATGGTTTTGCTTTGTGGGGACTGACGTCAGCTACAACAACAGCGCTGTGGCTGGATACTCGCGTCTCATAAGATCAAAGAAGTGTCGATGTCAAAAGCCCTCTCAGAGGTTCTCCTGTGAAAACTAAGCCAAGATTAACTGACAGTCTGGGTGAACGGGGGACACGTTTCTCACAGCAGACGTCAGGCACCTGTTAGCTTCTGTACTCCACACAAAGTTTCTGGCCATGTCAAGTTTTGCTCAAAAACCCTTAAAGGAGATGTATGTAAGAAATTTATTTCAATTAATCATAAAATGGCCCTGATATGTCACTAGACATTAAGAAATCATGTTCATTTCAAATACTTATATCACTGACAACAGTTGTCCAGGATATTGTCATTTAAAAAGTGAAGTTGTAGCCCTCAACTGATGTTGATGTCGTCATGTTGTGTTTTGGTCTGATGCTCCACCCTATCAACCGATCTACCAATCACGAAGTCAGTAGTGTTGCGGCATCCGGGTTGCCAGCTCTGCTCTAGTTACCACAGCTGCAGCTACAAACGTGTCGGATAAAAAAAATGTTGGATCCTGCAGCCTAGGGCTGCACGATTCTTGCTAAAATGTGAATCACGATTTTTCTCCATGGGAATTGAGATCACGATTCCCTTACACGATTCTCATTTTTTCAACCAAAATGTATTGCACTCAATAAAAAAAAAATATAAAAAAAACTTGTTTGAGTCATAGACTACAGGGCAGGCTCTGTACTACATTTAACAATTATTAAACACTATATTAAATTTAAATAACAAAATATTTGTGCTAAAAAGTGCACAACAACATAATTTTAACAGACACTATACAACTATAAAACAATGAAGTGCAAAAGAAAGTGCAAAACAACATTGTCAAAATGCAGAGTTGCGAATTTACAAACAACTGTTAATTTAACAAAGCATAGGCTACTGCGCATGGTTTGCCATGACTGAATGAGCGCAAAGTGCGCTCCCTTAATAATCCCTAAAAAGCTGACATCATCGCGATCTCAAACATCTCTTTTATTATCAATGAAGCTGATTGCACAATGAATATTTCATAATATCTACACTTTGTTAGTTATAATCAGAGGATTTGCCAGCATGTAGAATTCAGCACTGAACAGAAGTCCGTTTTGAGCGGTGAGGGGAGTCAATCTTAAATGCTTCTGATTGGACGTTGTGTTTAAGAAATCAACACATATGTCTGACTGTGATTTGCTACATCGCTCAACGCTGCAAACATGTTCCAAATAGAAACTCTGGCCTGTAAATCGTTTCAATTTTGTTTTTAGTTGTTCTTTTTTGCAACAGATTTATTAGTTTTTATATGTTTTATTCATTGATATTCATATTTTGAGTCCCGCGAATCGTTTTATTCTCCCACAGCCCTCACGCACAGAGTGAGTGCATTACCGCCCTTGCTCGCCCATCAAATCTAGTCCCGCGCCGCACGTCTCTAGATCAAGGCCTGAGGATGGCGGCGGAATATATCGGCCCAAGTTTCGCCTCGGGCAGAGAATCTAAGCTCTAATTAAACAGGACAGAGTGAGTAACACGGCGGATATCGCTCATTCATTTTTTTGACGACGTAACATTAGTTAAGGCGGCAGGCGTGTGTTGTTTAGGCGTGTGTTACTTACAAAGTGCTGCGGGTAACCCTGCACGAAGTGAATCGCCATCATTAAGAAATGAGATCGCATTTATGTTTGAATCGAGATCGTGATTTTTTTTCGATTAATCGTGCAGCCCTACTGCAGCCTATCTGGCAACCTCGAGTCAGGGGGGAGGGGGAGGGGATACACCGCTCTACAGTAATTTGAAAGTGATTGCAGTTCCAGTTTTGGCCACAATCTTACATAAGGCTCCTTTAAGGTCCATTTGTACCGGAAGATGATACAATAAACAATCTTGTTTCTTTAGGTTTTTCTAGACTAGTTTAGTTTTTCTAGTTTGGGGTCAGTAAGATTTTATTTTAAAGAAATGCATTATGCTGTTCTTTTGAACTTTCTAGTAATCAAAGAATCCCCAAAAAATGTATCATGCTTTCCACAAAAATATTAAGCAGCACAAATATCATCATTGATAATAATAATAATACATTTTTCTTGAGCACAAAATCAGCATATTAGAATGATTTCTGGAGGATCATGTGACACTGAAAACAGGAGTAATAATGATGAAAATATAGCTTTGCTGTAGGAATACATTATAACAAAATAACTAATTTAATATATTTAAAAATAAATATATTAAATTAGTTATTTTTAGTTAACTTAGTTTTTAGTTAAAAAAGTTATTGCTTTTACAAATAATTGCAGCCTTGGTGAGCATAAGAGGCTTCTTACAAAAACATAAAAAAAATATTACCAACTTAAACTTTTGAATGGTAGTGTATACATCATATAACTTTAGTAGGACTCAAAACTTGACCCAAGTGAATGTGCTAACCTGTGTAATGCTTCACCAGTTTCTGTAGAGTGTCAAACTGAGCTCTTGTGGTGATGTAATAGCCTCCACTGTCAAGCTTTCGGATTTTGTAGTGTTTCACGTTGTCTCCCTTCATCTCATCCCAGTCCCGTATTGAGAGAGAGTAAGCCCCTGCCACGATGAGAGGAAGAAATAGATTACAATATTTGGTTTGGTTTTGAGTACCAGTGCTGTACATGTCTTAAGATAGATAGCAATTCCCTTACCTTTAGTGGTCTCACTTTCTCGGACCAAAAACGTGCCCCGCTGATTTCCAGGAACCAGTAGCAGTCGCTCAGCATCTTTACGACCCATTTTTCCAAAGTACCATCTGTGAGATGGAAATAAATTAAAATAAATCACTTGACCAGCCCTATTAATGTGGAGTTTGGAATGCTCTGGAACATATAAAAGGCAGTCTGATGAAAACTAAACTAGTAAACAAAGTCTGATGAAGAATGTGCTTTTCTCTGAAAAGAAAAACTGACTTAAGTTAATTCAATTGGTCTGAATCTGTCCTGAATTAATTTGTCAGTGTCCAGGTAACTGAACAAAAAAAAAAAAAAAAAACCTTTACAATCACTAAAATAAATTGGGACCAGTAAGATGTTTTCATGTTTTTGCAAGAAGTCTCTTATGTTCACCAAGACTGCATTTATTTGAATGCAAACCATGATATATATTTTTACGATTTTTTGGACGAAAATAAACGTCAAAAGAACAGCATTTATGCTAAATAGAAATCTTTTGTGACATTATAAAAGTCATTACTGTGACTTGATAAATTTAATGCATCCTTGATGAATAAAAATTAATTTCTAAAAAATATATAGATATATTACTGACCCCAAACATGAAAGGAGTTCAAAGTAGTAATCTTGATAACTGTTGATTTATATCTTGATGATTTGTTATATAGTAAAAAAATAATAATAATAAAAAAAGGCATAATTCAACACTACTTTTTTTAATGAAAAATGCAGAATGCCATTTAATCATGTTGTTCACTGATTTGAAATTTTTATGAACAAATAAACTTAATATACAATAAAGCTAAAAAGACCTCTGTGAAGATTTTTTAGAAACAAATCACTGAATCACAATTGATTCACTGAAATAGATGGTTTGAACCAATTTTCAGAAATGAACTGAACTTAAATCAGAGAAAATATATATTTTTTAAATCTTTAATGAATGAACATGATCATGATTAAATATTGTCAACATTTACATTTAACATTTAAAGGGTATTTTAAAGTCAAAAACTGACTTAAAAAAACTAAAATAATACGTTAACGCATTTGCAAAGTGAAAAATGGCAAAGAATGAAAGCAAAGCCTGTACAGAGAAGTACAACAGAAAACCCCCCCAAATGAAATAATATGGGTGAAGAAGGGAGTAACACTGAAAGAGAGTCAGACGTAAAGTTTGTAACTCAAAAAGAGAGTCTTTTGTCTTGCAGTCATGTGTTTGTTGGTGTGTTTGTCAGCACCAGGGCTCTGGGCGTACGTGTGACCGGCCATCACGCTCTCTTAATTACGGCATGAAGGGATGAGATGATTGGATAAGCACAGGAGGAGAGGAGTTACTTACTCTTCTGCCTGAATGGAGTCTGCAGGGGCCACGTAATTACTGGGAATGTAGCCCTTCTGCCCTGTGTTGATGGAGCGAGCCTCCCACCAGTCGCCCTCTCTATGGGCCAAAGCAAAAGACACAACCGAGTTATCATGCTCATGTCCTTCACCACAAACAGAACCGATTCAACAGTAAATATGCAGGGAAATGAAGGAATATGAAGCATATGATTAAAAATGTCAGGGTCGTTACAGAAGAAAAAAAATTTAATTAGCAGTGAGCATTTATGAACACTAAACCTGGCTAGTGGTTGAACAGATGGCCCATTATGGAAATACATGTTTTTATGACTATCTTTGACATTCATTGATATAACGCAATCCCAAGCCCCTTATCTTTACCATCACAACTAAATGGCCAACCCTAACCTAACTTTAACCCTAAAACCAAATGTTAACCCTTAAAGAGCCCTTTAAAGGGGTGTCAGACGTGAGGACCTGCCAACAAAGGTCTGCCAACTAATTTTGCCCTTACTCCAATGGGCTAAAACTCAAACAGGTCACAAAGATAACTGTATAAGTATACAAACAAAAGTTAGAAACTTTCCATGGGAATTAATGGGAATAAACTTGAAATTTGCAAAATTGCAGGTTAGCCTACAACAGGGATATTAAATGTAGTGTTAAGAAAGCATCTTGCAGCATAATCTTGGTTAAAACAACCAGATTGCATTGCAAATTCAGTTTCTACCCCGCACATTCACATGCACACAGCAAACTACTTACTGCAGGGCTATTGAGGCCACACCCCTGAATCGGCTTTAATTTGACACTTTTTTGAGGGGAGGATCATGGGGAATAAGTTTATTTTATACAACATTCATGCTTTTTTGTTGTTCAATGAAAGAATTGATTTATTTATTAGAGTTGAACTTTCATTGAAGTCAAAAATGTATTTTTTTTATTTTATTAGATTCCATGCATGTCTGCTTACGACCAAACAAAATGTTTACATTTATGTTTGTATATGACACAGTTTGGATAAATTACCCAAAATTTCCAAATAATTCCCTTTAATTCCCATTAAGTTTCCAACTTGGAATATTTCCAAAATTCCCCAGCTTAATTTACCATGGAAATGTTCTGCCCCTTTGCAACCCTAGTTGGTATGAATGAATGCATTATGTATGCATACTTCATCTTTACTGCAGCACGACATGCTCAAGCCATGTCACACCAGAGTGGACGTGAGCGTATGAGCAGAGGAAAGGAACTCACGTGTTGTTGATGATCTGAAATCTATCGCCTTTCTTGAAGGAGAGGTCATCTGATGTCCTGGCTTCATAATCATATAAGGCCACAAAGAATGTTACTCCACCTGCAAGAAAAATCAATGTAGGTTGAATGCTTAAAGGTTGTGTAAAGATGCAAATTTTTACACAACACAGGCTCAGACAATACAATAATAGTACGCTAATGGCTAGTTAGCTGCCAAGTAACTTAATTTTTTACATTTGAAATTACAGCATCAGATGCTATTTCAGCCACATAATAGAGTTTAGTTAAACATTTATAGACACGTTAAATGAGGCGTTCATTGATTTTTGTTCCCGGCTTGGTCATCTCTACAGACAGTTATCATTAGCCGGCTCACTCTTTGTCTTGGCTACATAAACAATGGGAGTTTCACAAGCATGGTTTATGGATGGCCTAGTTGGACGCAAAGAAGAAAGACGGCAGAGCTGAGATTTAAGTGTGAGGGAGGACAAAAGGAATGGGTTGGAACCGTTGGATTAAACCTAAATGGGCCCCGAGAACAGATTATCTATTAGTGAAGAACAGAGGGCTAACCAGCTGATTACATCCGCTATGCCACACATTCACACACACAGATCTGCCAAGTCAAGACGTCTAACGGGTATGACGTGTGCATGGGTGCTGTCGATTTTTCTGTTTGGCTATTAAATTGGATCAGATCAAACAACCAACAGACAAAGTGTCGATGATGAGTAATTAGGGTTGTCTTGTCACAAAAGCAAAATTGCATTAGTTGATACCGCTACCAGCTAAATTTCTTTGATACAACTGTCATACACAGCAAAAACTATAAAAATAATAATATATGAATTAATGTGTTTTGTAATTGCAATCCTTCTTGTAATTGCACTTTAACTCGGTATACTGAATTATGTATGTATATATATATATATATATAAAATATTTAGCATATATAGTATAATAGTTATTACTTTTTTTTTAGAGTAAACACCCAATAATGGGCTAAACAAAGAAATAATCAGAACAAGCACTTTTTCATTTATTTTGTCAATCTTGTTTATAATAATGAACAATATACTAGATAAGATAAGAGAGTTATAATAAAATGTAAAAAAAAAAAAAATTGGTTGGATGTAAACAGCAAAGACTAATGAAAAGATCAGATATTTTGACACAAATTTAGTTTATATTAATATACTGCAGGACAGGCATCTAGACCAAGTAGTGAACATCCACATGCTGGTTAACCTGGTTGATGTTGAGGTTTTAGAAGGAATCATCTCACTCACTCAGCACAGAATACTTGGTACCACAGGTACTGTAGAAAGACTGGTTGCATTTATTTTAGTATTGACATCTGACATCCCTAGATTATAACAGCACTATGTGAACAGTTTCAAAGATGCCAAAAATAATATATTGTATGTGGGTGAGCTGGGTACACTGTCTTCTGCCCGCCCACTGACACTGACAAGCTCTTAAAAACTCTCCAGATTTTCCCTGGAGACGATTTCCATCAGAGCACACTGGATTTAACAGTAATGCAAAGACTATCAGATCAAATGCTGCCTGTAAAAGCAGATCCGTGATCAGTGCTTTCCCTGTGACAAGACATGATGTGATAATTACACTATTTATAGCCCAACTGAATAAAAACTGTGCCGTTTACAGAGGACACACAAAGACCTAATTCTTTCAGTTTTCTGCTGTAGACACATATCGCATTTATACCCAGCCTCTTAGAGTCAGGGAGAGCAAAACTTGGTATCAAGAGATCTCTTCACGGCACTGCCTTAAACATAACAAAGAAATGATCACTGAACAAAGAGGAATAAATCACATTAGTTCCCCTCTCCTTTTTATTTAAGCCTACTACAAATGCAGTTTGTACACTGGATATATTGTTTTAGTGGTCTCATTTACATAACATCTGGCTTCCATGAACTCTGATTTCATAAAAAGTGCTTCCATACACAAACAGAACACCAAACACAACCTTTATCCTCATGGTGACCCTGAGCTTTTGAATGAGCTATGGCACTTTAGATGGCATATTTAATGTGAGAAATTAATAAAAAGGAGTCTCTGAGGGATATATAAATATTGAAATAGTTAATTTTGCATTCAGGTTATATAAACAAATATATCTTTTAATTAATTTCAAAGATGTAATTATTTAAAAGCAGTTCAAATGCTGCTCATTTGAGCACAATTATATTAATGCAGACTGTTACTGCCTATTTATCTTTACATTTTCATAATGTTAAATACACTGACTTACTGCTATATAAGCACCAGAAAGATTGTACAAATGATCTTCAGTTAGCATACACAGACTATTTCATGTCAGTTTCTGCCTTATAAATTCAAGATTTGTTCCTTATTTGGTTCCATTATAATCCATTACATTTAAGATCAAATCAATCGTTTGTTCATTTTATAAATGAGACCCCTGGAATGAAGAAATGTCAAACCCTGTGATCCATGAGGCCAGACCTGGTATCAGACATCGGATATGGTTTCTTAGGAATTCTTGTTTCCTTAGACAAAGCTACTTCACAGAGGTTCAGGCAGAGCTCTTATCGCTCATCCACTCACCTGTGACGGCACCAGGGAAGGGGCTGCTTACAGCAACAGTGGAGAAGGAAGAGGAGGCTCCACCGAAGGGTGTGATGACAGAGGAGGAGCCACCGAATGGGGTGAGCCCAGTTGTGCGGCTGTTGTAGTTGTTGGTGGGGCCCTTCAGGGCAGGTGACTGGCCCATCTGGGTGGGGTCTGGTCCGTAGAGACCCATGTGAGACCCAGGGGTGGGATTGGTGGGATCTGGTCGGTACTTCTGTGTAGGACCCTTGTCCTCTTTACTCTTGACACAGCCCATAGTCAAGCCTGTGGAAAGAGGAGATCATATTTGCCAGCTCTCATGGCATTTTTGGAATGCAATCTTGACCTATCATAGCAACTGCAACCACTTATTGCTGCAATCAAAATAATGTAAAACATGTCTTATCTGACTGTTGATTCCCTGAGAAAAGCTCTCTGATTTGGTAACTGCACACATGAAAAAGGTTTGGGGTCGGTATTTTTGATTTTAATGTTTTTTATGTCTCTTATGTTCACCAAGGCTGCAATTATTTGATCCCGTAAAAACAGTGAAATTGCCATGGCAATTTAAAATAATACTTTTTTCCCCCCCATTTTAATAAATGTTAAAATGTAATTTATTCCAGTGATGGCAAAGCTGAACTTGAAGCATCATTACCCCAGTCTTCAGTGTCACAGCATTTATTTGAAATAGAATTTTTTTTAACATTACAAAATGTCTTTACTGACACTTTGGAACAATTTAATGTGATGAATAAAAGTATAAATATCTTTAAAAACATATCTGATTCCAAACTTTTAATCAAATGTGTACATTTATAACACCATACATTGTTATTACCTTGGCATTAAATTGCTGAAAAACTAGATGTGGTGGTGTTTCTAATACAACGGTCGAGGGAGTGACAGTAAATTGGACAACTTTCTCCGACTGTTGTAATTAATCTTTTTTTTTTTTACCTGGAACATTTTTCAAAATATCTTCTTATGTCTTCATACAGGTTTGGAAAGACGAGTAAATTATCTCAGAATTTAACTATCCTTTTATGTTTTACCCATAACTCAAAGAATGAGCAGACGCACCACAACAAATGTTAAGGTTGTTAACATGACACACAAATCAAAGTGGATGAAATGCAGAATGAAAGTGGGCATAAAAAGATGACAAACATGGAAAATGTTTTCACAATGAAGGAACCCCAAATCAGAACTCAGCACGAGCATCTGCTTCCTGTTACTTGCCAAATCAAAACTGCTTTCAACAGACTTGCCGTCATTCCACAGCAATGCACATGCCAGAGTTAATCACAGAAGCGTCTTTTGAGCAGAGCTGGGTCACCAATCCATGTCCCTAACAACCCACACAAACGTGTCAGGGCGTGTTGACTGCTCCGTGTGGTCAATGTGATAGGAGGGCTTTACCCTCAGAGGCAGAGCTAGAGAGAGAGATGACAGTATAATCTCCAGACGTCCCGTCCCTGCATGCGTTTCTGCCAGGCCTCTTTGTCTGGGATGCACTAGGCACGGAGCAGGCACACATGTGCTGGGGAATGAGGAATGCGAGTGTGGCCTTTAAGGAACAGGTGGCCTTGAGAAGAGGGTTACAAGACACAACAGGGCCACCACACATGGAACACAGATAGCTGTAAAACTACATCGCAAAAAAAGACGTATAACGCCCACCCACTGCCATGAAGCGATTTATTATGTATTTTGATTTGCTGAATTCAGATATGACATTTAAAATGCTCCTCTTATGGTTTTTCGAAAATTCCCTTTCATGCAGTGTGTAATATAGCTGTTTGTGAATGCAAACGTTCTGCAAAGTTGTAAAGTCAAAAGTGCGCGATAAATAAAGAAATAAAATATAAATATTGTCTCCCAAAAGAAAGAATCGACTCTGAACCGCCTAAACGAGTCACTTGTAATTCGAATCCCGCTGTGAGACATTTCTACGTCACTGGAAAATACATCTGCATAATGCCCGCCTATTTTGTACGTTGTCCGCCCACGGACAAGCTTGACTGGCCCTCAAACGTCATTTTACTGACGACTGCTTCTCAAATCTTGGAGTTCAACGCGGGATTCGCAAAACGCTTGCTCTTGAAAGACGGGTCATTACCCAGTTTATTTGGACCAGCTTGCTCCCCAGAATCACAACCAGTAAGTATGAATCAATATTAATGTATATATTTTCTACTGGGTGTTCAAAATACATAGTTTTGTGTTTTATATTGTGTAAGTTTCCGGCTAACTCACATTAGTACTGTCTTACTGAAATAGTTCTGCTAAGCAGCTTTGGGCAACTATTACCTAAAACTGTGTCTATTAATGCAGATTGTCTGTCGATCTTATTACTTTGAGAAAAGATAAAGGATTGAGCATGATTTGTTTTACAAACATTTATGTTACATCGTTCATTCACGTTAGTGCTGTGCTAACATATGCACTGATATTGATACAGTTCCTGCATGTGCACCACAATAACTTTGAAATATACACATCGGTTTGTTGATGGACATACACTTGTTAATGCTGATGGTGAGGAATTAGTTGCAACATCTCATAATGTACCTCAAAATGAGTAATATATTGCTTAGAAACATCCTGTTCAAATCGTCCTTGCGATGGAAGTTCAGGTTGAATAACTTCTTCCAGAATAATAAGTTCTTCCAATGTTTCATCATCAGACTCGCTCTCTGATTGATATGGTAAAATCAACATAATCGTCGTTACTTTACATTTACTTTTTTTTTTTTACATTTATTCATTTAGCTGACGCTTTTATCCAAAGCGACTTACAATTGCTATACATGTCAGAGGTCGCACGCCTCTGGAGCAACTAGGGGTTAAGTGTCTTGCTCAGGGACACATTGGTGTCTCACAGTGGATTCGAACCCGGGTCTCTCACACCACAGGCATGTGTCTTATCCACTGCGCCATCACCACCCCTACAACTGTGGTGATGTTACTGCCTGAACTCCCTACGTTACTGCCTGAACTCCTGAGCTGAAATTCAGATATGGTAATGGTCGTCTAGCTTCTGACAAGTACTGAAGGCGGTAGACCAATCACAACAGACTGAACCATCTGGCCAATCAGAGCAGTCAAATATGTTATTAGTCATTTCTGGTTTATATTGCGATCCCTTCGCTTTATTACTCACTTGTACCTTTATCTTTTTTTCAGATTTTCAAATAGTTTTTTTTTTGTTGCTTCAAATCAAAGTTTGTAATGCTTATTTACCTCATAGCTGGCAGGTTTGGTTCATGGCTTATAACTCACAAATTAAGACTTTTTAAAAAGAATGCGAAAAATACTTCCACAGAGAAGGTAATTGGAAATGTGAGAGGCACTCTATAGAAGGGAGTTTTGAAAAGGGAAAAATTCAAGCAAACCGATGTGATAAAGAGTGGTTGAGCATGAGTGGTAAGCTTGAAGTGGTTAGCTTGAAGTGGGCTGAACATGTCCTGACACGTGAACTGTATCTGCTCCTCTTGACCTGTGAGGAAACCGCTAGAAAGGTGTCACCTCCTCCTCAGGACAGGATAAGCCAATGATGGGTGCTTGTAAACAAGACAGAATGGGCTTTAGTCAATCCCAGCTCTGAGAAGCGGCAGACATGAAGCAACTGAAGAAAGATCTGACCTCTGATGGCGTCTTCTTCTAATACCCATAATGCAATTTCAAAGGCTAGGCCTAAGGGGACCTCAGCATCCCTTCAATGGAGAGAAAATTTATACATACCCCTTATGTAGGAGTGGGTGATATGACCAATATCTTGTATCACGATATGAGTAATTTCGATAATGATATATATCCCGATTAGGGATGTGCACAAGTACTCGGATGTAACAGCGATGATCAATCATGAAAATTATGATTACCGTGATTTCCCGATTAGTTATTGCTGCATTTTAGGTGGTACCTGAAGTCCTACTGGTTAGCGTTAGAGCGGACAGCGGTCCAGAAAAGGCGAAATAAAATGATACTGGATTTGAAAGCATGCAGTGATGCCTGAAATCACTTTAATCAGTATTTTGTTGTTTGATTAACAATGACATAGACAGCAGAAAATATATTGGCTACCGTCACTTTAAGACCAAATGCACTGATCTAATATACATGCGCTCTAACTCATTATTTCTCAACTGTTTTTATTCACTTAAGACATAAATAACTGTTTAAGAGGATAATTGCAAAGATGGGAATATTGACACATAAGTATGTATACGAGTATGTGTGTGTATATTCGCTCAAGCCCTGAACTCAGTTCTGTACTCATGCTCTATGAGCAGCAGCTTCATGTGCGAGCGTCTCTCAAACAGGACGAATATAACGAAACGAGTTCTCTTTCACTGAAATTTGTGCTTCAACGGTTTAAAATCACTTGTTTTTAAAAAAGCAATGCTTGAAAATGCATTGTGACGGCGCAGCATGGCAACGTCACATGAGCGTGTACTAATCAGAGTCCAAACTCTCTACCTGTTGACAAATTTCTACCGGTTAATGGTGTCTACCGGTATATCGCCCACCCCCACCCTGACAGATGAGATTCAATCAATTCAACCTCTGCTAGAATCTTCAAGTTTAAAAATTATTTACACCTGATCTACAAGTGAGCATGAGTCATCATGACTCATGATGCTAATAAAACAACACTCCCATAATTGCAAGTGTTACATCACGTAGTGATGCACTGCACACTGATTTGTTGATCATGATGGGAGTGATTTCGTTTTGTAGCATCACTGTCACTCGCAGTGTGGACAGTATAGAATGACAATGCTGTTTGGACTCAGACTAAAGACCGCACCAAGCATGAGCACAATCTGAGCTTTTTAAGAGAACTGCTTGGTGCTCCGTGTGTGACAAGCACACAGAACTGATGGGGCTGAGAGCAGGATTGTCACGAGACCAAAACTTCAGTAGTCTGAATAATCTCAATACTGGCAATACAGGGTTGCCAACTCTCACGCATCTGGCGTGACAGTCACGCATTCAGCCTCAATCTCACGCTCTCACGCTCGACAAAGAAATCTCACGCTAAATGAGACATTCTTCTGTGCTGTATTTTTTTTTTCCTCATGTGCGCTAATTTCCGAATTACTAAACAAGTTCAGGCTCACTGATTGGACCACTGCTGTGTCTAATGCCTTTCTCTGATTGTCGATTCGCTGGAAACATTTGTCGTCGATCGTTCAGTGACGTCCGTGACCGTAATTTACCCTTTTCACACGCGCTCACGGCACATCTTTCTCAAGCAGAGAAAAATCGCGAGTCAAAGAGGACACTGTCAAGAGGACACTGACACCGACAGACAGAGAAAGTTATAGGCTACTTTTGATATGGAACAAATTCTCTGCTCTCATATTCTGTCAATATTTTTACGAGATTCAAACAATAAATACAGTTTTTGGTGCTTTTAAATGTGACAGACCGCACAGTAGCGCTTCAGCTCAAACGGCACGTGATACAGTACAACTTTTTTTTTCATCATCTCCCCGGGCAGGCATAGACAGAAAGTTGTTCGCAGATGTGAAGGTTATTGGCAAACAATGAGAGGTCTGTGCCTATAGAGGGTTGAAAGAGCATTAACAGTGTACACACAGTGATATGATGGGCCCTACTTTCCTTGCTCGGATGAACTCTGCACTGTATATCCACACATGTACATCTTCACAAACATTGCTTGACTGAGTGGTGCAAGCTGGGTCACACATTCCAAACCAAGTCACTACAACTTGCTCAGAAATCAGGGTTGGAGCTTGAAACAACTACTAGTCTAGTATTTATGAGAAAGCTAGGAGGTCAAAGAATATCTTATCACCCTTTAGTCATTTCCTCTTCGTCCCGAACACTAGCCCAGATTGGAAGCTTAGGCTCGTTATGAGCTTTAAGGGCCATTTGGTGCTCTGTTTAGGCTAACCGTGACAGTGCATAAGACCCGGATTCAACCCCAGCGCGAGGGTGTGTGGGGCTCCTCATTTCAAATCCCCTGATCTGAGTCCTGAAGGTATTTAATCCCACTAGATGCACTGTCTAATCTTCAAGAGGACAGTGTGACCCCGATGGCACTGACATAGATGCTGATCACACCAAACACACAAGATCACTGATGCATGAGGACATCGCAAAATAATTCATAAAATAATGGCAGCACAAGGCAAAATAGATTCCCTGTAAGAAACATCAGAAACATGTGATCAAGCATGTCTACTTAGCTGCTCCAATTCTAAAATCCGCACTTTCAAATCCAAATCTGATTCAGTGTGAGCATAAATCTGATTCAAATCTGATTAAGATCTGCCCAATAAAAAGCATGCACAGACAGACCGATAGATATAACATTACAATGACCCAGGTAAGGCTCCCTTCACCTGATAGTTTCACCTATGAAACTTCTTAAACCACAATGACATCACATCTTGTAATAATACATTGTTGTCTGTGTCAGTGAAAAGAAGCAGTGCTTCAGGGTTTATCCTTTATAGTTATCCATTACAAAGACCTTTTAACTGAGTCAAAGTGGTCAGGCAAAGGGTCATAAATCTCATTGGGCATGCCCAGTTGTTATAGGTCAACATCTGTTAGGCCGTGTAAATCAACCCAAACTGGTTAGAAGGTTGGCCGCTTGAGGTCTACGAACTGAACAGCTGAACAACCGAACAAGTGGCCAAGATATATTAAAGGAATATCAGATGACCCTCATGATTACTGCAATATAAATAGCTGCTGAAACATGTGACAAGTTGATCTGATCGATAAACTACAACAGAACATAATGAACTCTTCCAGGCTAATGGGAATCGGAATCAAACTGAATCAAATTCAATGAGGTTGGATTACACAAGGTCCCTGAAGCGTACGGTCATATACCATATGATCCTATACTGGGCCTGTCAAGGGTGGGGGCAAATGTACACTAGCGTTCTGATAGTTTGACCAATTTTGGACCAAAATGAAAGTAAAGGCATTTATGATGTTAGTTTTTCCAGTCTTACAATGTTAAAAAAGATTTCCATTTCAAATAAATGCTGTTGTTTTCAACTTTCTTTTTAATCAAAGAATCCTAAAAGAAATGTATCACGATTTTCACAAAAATATTAAGCAGCATAACTGTTTTCAACATTGATAATATGAAATGTTTCTTGAGCACCAAATCAGCATTTTAGAATGATTTATAAAGGACAATGTGACACTGAAGACTGTACTGCTGAAAATGCAGCTTTTCTATCACAGGAATAATTTACATTTCGAAAGAAAAGAAAATATAAAAAAATATTTTAAATTGTAATAACATTTCACAATATGAATGGTTTTATAAATGTAGCCTTGGTGAGTATAAGAGACTTCTTTCAAAAACATTTTAAAAATGACCCCAAACTAAATAGTATTGAACAACAGCAAATTCAAATGAAACGGCTCAAATCTACCTACAGGACTACCACCACAGTCAACTCATTCATGCATTTCACTCTTTGTAATCATGTAATGACGGGACCACTCTGCCCTGAGGAAATCATATTACACACCAATCATTTGACCCACATTCTAATCAAATACTCAGTGATGTGAACTCTCTAATTATGAGACATCTCATTATCCTCTCAGTGCTGATAAGAGCCTTGAAATGTACTTCGTTAGAAAGCTGACACGGTCATGGTTCCTCAATCATCATGGCAGCGGTTGGTGATGGTCAGACACATTTCCACACAGGCCTGATGAAACAGTAAGAGCACCAGAATGCAACATGACATGAAACACAGGGCCTCATGCCAGCACTAGTCAGATCAAATGGATTAAGGGCAACAAATCAACATCTCTGTAGAGATTCATGCCTGTTGTTTGAATGTATGCGTACTTCGATGCCTGCACTGGTACGTGTCCCTGATTTTGATCACTAGCTAAATTGTGTTAACACTGACTAGGATTTAGGTATTGTATCACCTCACCTGAAGCATGAGTACTACTAAAGGTGACACTTTCTCCATCTAAACTACACAATGAACTGGGTTGAAAGGATAGTTCACTCAAAAGTGGAACACAACAGATGATATTTTAAAGAAAGTTTCTTGTAACTGTTTTTGTTCATACAATCAATTTCAATAGACCTTATTCACAGCAGCGCCATCTTTGGCCTGTGAGGGATACACATCTCTTCAGTAGGTTGCACTGTTTTTGGATTGTTCTGCTAACGAAACACTGCAAAATTATCTATTGATAAAATTTCATTAGACAAAACAAACTCCAGACAACATGAGATATAAGTGATCTAGGAGGTTTATACAGTTTTTTATAGCCGATGCCATTGAAAACACAGTAGGGATGGGACGATTACCGGTTTCACAATAAACCACGATAAAATGTACTGACAGTTAGTATTATCATTTAAAATTGAATTATCATTAAAACCGTGTTTGATTATCACGATTTTAATAACTCGCTATAAATCCTGCCCATAATCTGACGCAGGCGCAGTGGCGCACTGCACAAAGGTTTTTTTTTTTTTTTTTGAGAGAAGGAATGGTGGAAGGCAGTGAGCGTGCTCGGGAGATTTTTCAGCCTTTTAAGAGGACCAAATCTGAGGTGTGGTCATATTTTGGCTTTTACAAAAGTCTTGAGGGAAACTTAATCGAGGATGGTCACCCTGTCTGCAGAACATGCACAAAAGAAGTCGCTGCAATAGAAACACTTCAAATCTGCCGATCGTGTTGTATAGTGAACCCAAGGCAAGTTAACTTTGACCTCAATACCAAAATTACGTCTGGGAAATAATTGGGCACAAAAAGTTATTTTGAGTTGAAATACTTTATCTCACTCACTTGAAATAAACGTGAAGCTTCCTCGAAGAAAATTTAGCAGCAAGTGGATTTGAGTCAAAGACGAACAAACACGTTCAAACAAGACGATTAAGAGTGACATTTTAGAGATAATAATATATATTTATTGATTTTTTTTTTACCACATAATTACGGGGACATATTGAATTGAGATGAATGTTTTAAAAACACCGTACAAAACTCATCCAGACAAGATCAAAACAATATTATCAAACTCTGTAAACAATAAATCCTCTCTGATTTCATTTTCAATACAATCAAAAACAGAGACGCAAGAGTCAATATGGCAAGTTGTATTTGAATGAGATGAAAGAGCGCGTGATACATGGATGCACTGTGTTATAATGCATTGCTATTGACGACGGTCATTATAAGGAAGGAAATGCCACAGAATAGAATCTTGCTTAAAAAGTGCATAGAGCTGGATGCTTGTTTTATTTGTTGTTTGTTGATTTTCTAATATAAAACTTTTTGAAATGTTTTCAGTGTGAGCATAAGTTATTTTTTAACACTTTCATCTCGATTTAACAAAACCGTGATAATATTGATTATCACGATAACTTTGGTCACTATAATCGTGATACTAAATTTTCAAACCGTCCCATCCCTAAAACACAGTAAAGCCCCCTTCACACAGCACGTTGATCCCGGGAAATTGCCGTAAAATTGCTAGAGTGCCTTCTGTGTGAACGCAAGGGACCTAGTAACATTGCCGAGATCAGTCCCCGAACACACCCTGTGTGAAGAAAAGCCAGGACCAATGCCGTAAGGGGTGTGTCGTAGTGATGACGTACGTGACATCGCACGGGCCTTTCTACAACCTATGCAACAGCATATGGGGAACGAGCCACTCGGAAAACCCAGTGAACTGACATCTGACAGGTGTTATCACATCCTGACGTCACGTGCATTTACGGGATCTTTACGGGATGTGTGTGAACGGCTGAACGCACGAAAATCACTGGCAGCGTAAATGAACCAAAATCAAACGATCCCGGGACACATTATCCGTGTATTTTCCGGAATCACTGTGTGAAAGGGGCTTAAGTCTACTCCTCACAGCCTCGCTTTCCTACCGGTCATGGTGCTGCTCTGAATAAGGTCTATGGGGTCCAAAACAACATTGGACCCCAATTGACTTTCATTGTATGGACAAAAAAAAACTAAAAACATTTTATGGGGTTGAAAAGAATTAAAGTCAGGTTAATTATGCCAATTTTCATTTGTGCATGATCTATCCATTTAACAAACACATTACCTTTATCATTATAATCAAGCCAAGAAGGAAATGGGGAAGAAGTTTTCAGATTTTTGGCAGCAGGCAGGCAGGTGGGTTGATCTGAATGGGATCCAATCTCTTACCTCATTGCTTTTTCAATGCAGGCCATCTCAGCACTGATGTTACATAACCAACTATGCAAGTCTGATCTTGTACAGTTCTGTTGTATTCCATGCCCATGACAAGCACAAACAACACAGGTTTGAATTTAAAAGTTATACCTATACTTTCTTTATTAAGATGGCACACAGTCAGCAAGTTCTAACCTATTAAATAACAATTCTGTGGATGTCCTGGAAGAAAGTTTTTATACTGCCATCATGAAGGACCTATACTTCTTTGCTGACCATGTCACCGCTGACATTCTTGATCCAATCCCAAGCTATCTGTGAATCTCAGCTCTAATCCTCATCCTAAACTTGCACGTTCTGGATTTCAGTGAAAACGCTGTGTTAGTAAATCTAGAGCTTGGCTGAGCTGGCTGCTGAACATTAAGTGTAACACTGTAGTTGCTCTGGCACACTCACAGCACTGCGGATGCAGAATGGCCTAATCACCATGGCATTCTGCTGCTGCTGCTGCCAATCAGAGCCAAGCATGAGGGGGACAAACTTCCTTCCGAGTCCATTCATACCACAAAAGCCACCTGCTGTGCCTGTCAAAGGCTGGAGCAAGGGGTGAGGGAGGACAGAAGAAGATGGACATGAGGGGTGTATAGACCCATAATCACCAGTGTCATCACTTTTATACCTTCAGCACCCACAATCATGAATATTCATAAGCACATCTTTAGTATAGGCAAAGATTTAATCCATGTATTCGTACTTTTGGCCTGTTCATAATAACATTTGCGCACTGCATTAGTGAACGGTAGTACAGAAGGGCCTTCAGAAAGACATCACTGTTATTATGCACACAGTCATGAGGCTAAAATCCCTTAACTGATTAGATATACATGGTCTCCCCAATGGTTTATGGTTCCTCAATGCTCTTCAGCTTTAGGGCACACAGCTCAAACAGCAAAATGTTATTTGAAAAAGTATTGTTAATTTAGGATGTTTCTTTTTTCAAAAACATTGATGCATTATTAATAACTAGCACTTTTATTTGACCAATTTTTTTCATCAACAATATAGTTTAATTATAATCATTTCATTATTGTCTGTGTGAAGGATATTCCAATTTATTTACCCATGGCACAAACAATTTGATTATTTATATGCAGTTAATGTAGTCCAGTGACTTTAGTAAGGTTTAGTTTTGTTATTTTTTGTGTGTATATATATATATATATATATATATATATATATATATATATATATATATATATATATATATATAGTTCCTAACCTCTGAATTATATCAACTCAACACACAAAGGGGTCATAACCTGCAAGAGCCAGTTGTAGTAACATGTATACAAAAGACAGGATCAAAAGGAAACACATCAGAGAGCTGAAGATGTGAAGATGGCATCCTGCCCTTCACTCAGAATCAAGTCAGCATAAGCCAGTGGGGCAGAGGTTGTGTTCATAGAAGGATTACTGGAGGAGGATTATTCTGGCGCTTGCGCACGCATGGACTAGGCTTTGTTATGACATTCTTTCATTAATTATTCAACGTAAACAACCAAAAAATATATCAATTGCCCGGATGTTGTGAGTATAAATTGGAGTGGATGATAATATCGAAGAACAGACTGGGAAAGAAGTCTATTGTTAAGATTTCACTCCTGATCACGAGTTCCTCTCAAACGTCATTCAAAGCTGAAATTGTATTAACTCAATCGCAGAAGGTTACATAGTTTACTGGCGGAGAATGAAAAGTTACAATGTATCAAAGCGAGTCGTTCACACCACACACATTGGTCCAAAGTATGAATCGCCCCATGTTCCCTGTGGCGTCTCGGTAAACTACAGGCCTGCATTGTGGACATTTGTCCACAAAGTCCTCAAACAAATAGAAATGCGCGTGTAGACCAGTTTTAAAGTACAGGCTTTCCCAAGAACGCTCGATTAATCGCAAAAGAGACGTGTAGCCTACTGCGTTTTCTACTGTTCAGGTGGGAACTTTAAGGAGCCACGTTTCACGTTTCTCGATCTGTGTCGAAGCCGAACGAGGTAGTCGGACGGTTTCGAAACTTCTTTCAAGAAATACAACTAGTTTCGGGACAAGAAAGCGTCTGCTGCAGAGATTTGTGTTCAGGTTGGGAGAAAACGCGGAACTAAGCGTCCACTGTGTTTCCAAGCACTACCACACTCGTTTCACACTATATCAAAGGCGAGAGGAGAGTAGGCCATTTGACTAGATTTTCACAAAAGGAACCGAAACTGATTTCTTACCTTTGCCGAATTGGTTCTACTTTCTTGAGGTTACATACGCCTTCCGACCGCTTTGTCCCCAGTAAATGTTTCGATGTTGCACTCAGAGTGGTATTGTTGCATTCAACTTGAAAATCACAGTCTGTCCCATTCCTTTGCCATGTAACACCTCACGAGACGTGATAAATAAATGATGTGCCCAATAGAGGGAAAATCCGTGATAGATATTATTAATCCAGTCACGTTACTTGGTTTTGTTCTTGTGTTGCAGTAAAAGGAAAAGAGTAGGGTAACAGTGACCAGTCCTGGCAAACAAAAACCTTTAAACCGGAACCGGTAGAGATTGTGTGGCTATGCTACATGACAAAAGACAGCTCTAGGAATAGTGGATGGACTCCCGCAGATGTTCCCCCTCCCTCCGCTCTGAATTGGTTTAACTTGCAGCAGTGCATCCCACAATATGGCCGCCACAGGGAATGGTGAACGGAAAGAAATCAGTTTCTCAGTTGACAAGTCGACGATAGACCATGAGCCGGTGATTTTTGAAGCATTATACTACCGTAGTTCGCCTTTGTATGATGCCAACATAAGTAATAACACTAGCCGGCTCTTGCGTTAAGTGTTTTAGATCAGTCTTATGGCGCCCCCTGCATGTGGGCTTAAATCAATGCACCTTTCTAGCATTCGTTTACGTTTAGTAGTGAGCCTACTAGGCTCACTACTAAACGTAAACGAATGCTAGAAAGCAGCATTCATTCCATAACTATTGGGCACATTCAATTATTATGTTTTTTTTTTTTTTAAGCATTTGAAGCACAAATTATTTTTCTTTTGTTGTAAAGCCATAAAATTTAACTCGAAAAGCATGAAAAGTAGCTTTTTCAACACATCAAATATCTGTATCCAACTGCAGCTCCCATTTGTTTTTGTTTTTTTAATAATTTATTTCTTTATCCTTGAGTGCCTTGGTTTCATGTTTTTAGACGAATAAAACTATCCCCCATGATCCAAAGAGCACTGGGAAAAGATGATTTATACACCAGCAGCACTCTTTACATTTTTGTTTTTTGCTTTCCTAAACTATGTGTGCAGTGTGACAGGGTGCATTATCCTGCTGAAAGAGGCCACTTCCACCAGGGAACACCACTGTCATAAAGGGGTACCTGGTCTGCAACAATGTTTAGGTAGGTGGAATGTATCAAATTCACGTCCAAGGCCGGACTCAGGGTTTCCCAGCAGAAGCATCACACTCCCTCTACCGGCTTGTTGTCATCACACGGTGTATCCTGGTGCCATCACTTTCCCAGGTAAATATCGCACACGTTCACAAGTACACGTGATGTAAAAGAAAACGGGAATCATCGGACCAGTTGACCTTCCTCCACTTCTGCTCTAAAGTCCAGTTCCGACGCTTGCCTGACCATTGTAGTCTCTTTAGTTTTGACAGGGGACAGGGTTTATCAAAGGAACTCTGATTGGTCTGCAGCTACACAGGACCATACGGTGCACTGTGTTGTTGTGACATATCCCTCCGATAACATCATTAAAATTTTGTGTGACTTGTGCAACAGTAGACCTTCTATTTGGCTCGGACCAGACTGAAAAACCTTCAGTGTCCTTGTGCATCAATGAACCTTGGGCACCCAAGACCCTGTCACTGTTTTGTGGTTTGGCCCTCTTTGGACCATTGTTGGTAAATTCACTGCTGAACAGGAGCAATCCACAAGCCTTGCTGTTTCAGAGATACTCTGACCCAGTTGCCTTGCCATAACAATTTGGCCCTTGTCGAAGTTCCTGCTCACTTCTCCTGCATCCAACATGTTGATTACAAGAATTGATTGTTTGCTTACCATTTAATCTACTCAGATTTTAATATGTGGCCTTGTTAAGAGATGAACAATGATATTCACTTCTCCTGTGAATGGTCACAATGTTGGTCATAATGTCGGGTTGGCTATATAAAACAAATAGGGGATACCCCCAAGTCACGATTCGATACATATCACAATACTAAACTCACGATACGATATTATTGCGATACTCCAAGACATTTGGTGAAAGGTTAACAAAAAAATCACTGTTGATTAAATTTGGTATTACATTGGTTGTGGAAATGAATAGGCTTGGACTTGATGCTGGTATCCCAATGCACAGGACAGTGGTGACACCAGAATAAAAATGTTCATGATTCTGAAGCTGAGAACAGAATTATTTTAGACGAATATGCTTGCACTCTTTCACTGACTAGATATATTTAAAATAATGTAAAAGCCACTTTTTAATGGTAACATAAGACATTTGGCATGATCAGGGCCCACAAATATTCCCCCATTGCATTGTTATACACTATATTCAACATTATATATAGTAGGTTAATGTAGTACTGACACTAAAACTTTTTTTCACTCACATTAATTTTCATTTTGGGTGAACTATACACAATAGATGTCACTATCCACAATACATATTGCTGCATTTTTTAATTGTGATATATTGTGACACTATTGTCACAACCCTAATAACGAATCTTATTATGTGTGTGTGTTTGTTTGTTTATTTATTTATTTAATTTGAGATTGAGAACTGTATTTACAAAATTAATAGAAATGTGTTCCTATGCTCATGGAGATAACTGTAGATCATGAAAAATGTAGTTTTACCATATATATTTATATTTTGTCCATTGACAATACAAATTACATGATGAAAATTTTAGGTAATATAATTTGACTACTTTTAGATCTTCTTGTAAATCTAATAATTAATTAAATATTTCAAATGTTTTTATATAAAACGTATAACATTTCCGAAATCATTGTCCTTGTAGGGACATGTTTTGGTCCCTATGACCAAAAAAAAAAATCATTGTCGGTGTAAAGTCCCCAAAGTGAGTTTTATGCGTACATATGCGTCATAGAGAGTTCATGTTCTTCCATAGGGAAACCATAAATCACCAGTTGGAAATTTAAATTACCACAATGTGCTGAGACACAGGTGACGAATATGTGACGAAACAGCGACTTCCTCCCTCTGTAATTACGGACATCAATACTTGCACTCAACTTGACCGTAATATCATTGGTTACATCAGGGGACCCAGAGGAAGCAACTTAATAGCTTTACTGTAAATAATTTATTCTGTTGACACACACTGTCAGTAATAGCACGTGTTCCAGTATCTTTCATTTACTTAATTTACAGTAGTTAGTGTGTTACCTTGCTTTTTACTGCAAGCAGAGGAACAATTGCACTCAAATGTTGTAATTTTGGATAGCTAAATGCAGGGGAAAGAAAAGTTATAACGCTATTCATAATGTTGCGAATCATGGGGGTATGCCTAACGTTTAAAGCTTCAACCAAGGTCCCTTTAACCCAAACGAAGCAATAGTTCCTATAGGCTTAGGGGTAAGGCCTAGCTACTATTTTTGTATTATTTTGCAAATAGGTCTATGTAGCCTATAAACATTTAATCGACGTTTCAGTAACCATAACTTTCAACAACATTCGAAACATTATAATCACAAACCAGCTAGATTTAAATCCTCGGGGATCACGCACAGAAGTTGTGTGGTAACAATAGCAGCAGCCTATGTTCCTGAGTAGGCTACTTCGAGAAAACATAGCCACTGTCATTATTTATCTCTTTATTTCAGCGTGTTTACATAGTACTTTATTATAGCTTAGTCTATTCACATTTAAAGTAAAGACAACCACAGGTGATCGTGCATCTCTGAAACCAACTTTTGCTTATTTTTCATAGGCTATGTAGTTTCAAATCCGAAACACATGGGGGTAGTGTTGAGGTAAAAACCGACTAGAGATGATAGGGAACCAAGGCGTGGATTCATTGTTCAACCAAATCACGCTCCGTGTATAGTTTCGTCATACGACGTCAGAGTTCACTAATCGTAAGCATGAATTAACTCATACCAAATCCATCGGTGGTACACGACTCTGGACTTCGTCATCTGTGTGCGGACAGGCCAGTAAATACACAAGGGATCCAGTTTGCTCTTATAGCATCGTAACAAAATCACGTATTCTGCTTGACTAAATAACTTTTTTGCTTTTGTGTGCCTGAAATAAAGAAAACTATATAGGCCATAAGTGGAACATATAGGCCTAAAAGCCTATTATTCAGAAATTTCAAAAGGCCATGACGCATGTGAGATAAAAATAGCCTAGCTAGATAATAATATAGATATAGATAATAATAGTCTTTAATAATTGTGTTTCTTAAAAAAAACATAGAGTGACACATTTCATGTGGTAGAATGATAAATATAGCGCTAGTTTAAAAAAAGTGTGCGCTATTTTCATTCATGAAGACATTTCAGAACCACATTGGTGGACAGCGCTCAGCCCGTGACCCTGTGACAAATGTGGCGTTTTTGAACATGGCTCTTTTTGATATCGTGTCCACCCTCTATTGTCTCATCCCGACAGTGCGTAAGTAAGTGTCTGTTTAGTGACTGATGTGGTTTGGGACCTCGAGACAACCCACGGACTGGGGATCCTAATTGGCAGTCACATTGTCATGTCAAGTTGAAAAAAAGTTGCAAATTGTCCTTTCTCCAGAAATTACATTTAGAGGAAAGTTTCATTTGAGGTGTATGTGGTGTGACTCGTTCATCGACGAGGAAGGAACTGTACTATTATATCCCGGGAGGAAGGGTTGATGACGTCTGTGGCATACTTAATGTGACTTATTGAAAAAAAGCAAGACTCCCTATTCATGGATAAAAATCCGAGGTAATCGGAGCACAGAAGAAAAAGTTTTGTAAAAGGATATGTAGACAAACGAGTGCTGCTGATTTCATCGAGGTTTTGTTTGCCAAAGTGATTTTGTGTGGTATATTGGTTATTGTATAAAAGTACAGGGGCTGAACCGACGAGCACATAAGCAAAGGACGGTGGCGCTTCAGGGAAGAGGTGCTGTGAGGAAGATCTCTATCTCTCTCACACAACCACAGCCGCACCCGAGTCGCATCCAACAGCATTTCTATCTACCTACTCTGCAATAGGTAGGTTAAAACCCGACCAAGGCGTTTTTACTCGGTTTAAACCAAGGAATTAGGATACGAAGACGCTCAGGCAACTGGATTTTCCTTTTCTAAAGATTATCTACCGGTTTTATTGTTTGCCTCATCGGGAGAAGGATTCTGTTGCGCGTGCATGGCATTCTTTAAACTTTTCAAATAATCTTACGAGTAAGACAAGTAAAGAGTCGCACCTGTTTTGCCTTTCTGGATTTTTATAGGCTTTCTTAACAACAGTTATTTGCGTATTAGGCTACTTCTATCGAATAGAATAAAACCCATAGGGGTACATTTTTTTGTAAATTCTCCTGGACCGTATCTTGGCTATACTCTATACGTGTTTGATATTTTTAAGTTATTTATTTAACTTTCTTGTGTCTTTACAGCATGGCCAGATCTAGTAAAGCGACTTTAGCGTTGCTCATCTACGGAATCATGATGCACTACAGCGCCTTCTGCACGCCTATTGGGATGACTTTTCCTAAGATGAGGTATGTATGCTTTTCTGCTCAACATTTAAAGATTTTCTTTCACGTTGAAAAGGACAATATTCTGCGACGAGCTTTATTTTACATTCTAAACACTCCAGAAATTAATGGCACGGTGTCAAGGCGCAACAGTGGATAAGGATTTTATATTATTATTATTATTTAAAAAAAAAAAAAAAATGCTACTAAATTTTATAGAGTGAACAAATATGGGCTTTGTTGTATTATTCTGTAGACTTCAAACAGTAACAGCCCAACGAGATTTCCCCCGGAGAGTTTACGCATGCAGGGATACAGTGCAAGCGCTTAGATCTGCTTGCAAATGTGGGAGGGCGTTCGGATCGCTAAGAAAATTCTCCATTGGGACAGGCAGATGCAGTGTAGCTTGTATGAAAATGAGAAACCAATGAATGTAACGGGTGGCCCGTAAGATGACGGTACAGTGGCGTCACTGTACAAACCGAAGAAGAAGAAAAAACACGAATGAGAATGTTCAGTGCGGGACCTTTTGTTGTGTGAATTTACTCATGATTATTACAATGTCAGGTGTAGGCTATTACGTTTATCACCTAGTAGCCTACCTTCACACGTCACCATTAAATCTAATTTTTGGCTAATTATACCAAACATACCAAACGTTATCATATTTTATGCTTTTTTTTAAAAAAACTGCGAAGGGACACCTCCAAATATTATTATTCTCTCATTTACGTAGGCTATATGAAGATAACACAATTATAAGACGGTTTGTATGACCACGTCATTAAACTAATTATTTAAAATCAATTCGATCCATAAACCTTGAGTAGCCTATGTCGCATTGTATCATTTCACAATTATATAAAAAAAAAAAAAAAATCTTAAAACAACTGGCTATAGCCTAAATTCTGGTTGAATTAATTTAGCAGTTTATTTGGGCTTTATTTAAAACACAGTTTTTATGGACATCATTTTACTCCAGTGTATTAAATTGTGATTTATTAAATGCATCAATCTTTTTTTTTGTTCCAGACTAGATAACGATGTATTTGACGAAGACGGAAACTCGTTAAGCGATCTGGCTTTTGGCAATGATCAAATTTCTATACGAAGTCCTCCATCTCTCACGGATGACCTATACACGCTATACTATCCTCCAGAGAAAAGGTACATAATTTCACATCACTTCCCTGTGTGTCATATCATATGAGAATCGATGTCATTATGTTTAGTTTATGTTGTTCCGCTATGTCTGTTCCTTATGTTTCCCAGCTTTTTTCCTTTGCTTTTTTCTGTTATTGTTGCTGTTGATATTTGCATTAAGTGACTATTTTAGATAGATAGATAGATAGATAGATAGATAGATAGATAGATAGAAAGATAGATAAAGCGACAGAGAGACGGATCGATTGACAGATTTACTATAGGGAATCGAAAGTAACACTATCACGCGTTTAGCCGAGAGAAGAATACAACTAAATCAGGCTGATTACTTTGCAACAAACGTGTTCTGTGGTTTTTAATCACTGATATTATGTGTTTGGCGTTTTATCTCAGAACGGAAAGGCATGCAGATGGATTATTAGATAGAGCCTTGAGGGACATCCTGGTTCAGTTATCAGCACGAAAATATCTGCATTCTCTGATGGCAGTTCGCGTAGGGTAAGGGCATTTTTAAGCGTTTACCTGCCGTCATTTTTGTTTTCCCTCTTCATTTCAGTGGAGATGATTTCTCGTCGTCCTGTCTTGACTTTTTGTCTTTATTTTTCCCGACTACTTGTGTCTTTGTTTGTGGGCTCGCATGGGCGTGGAATTTCATGGGGAACTATTCGTAGATGAACCACGATAAATTAGCCTTAAAGTTATTTTTAATTGTTTGTGCTCACACGAACATGTTGTATATTGTCAGAGAAAAAAATGTCGAGAGCCAATGCGTCAGAATACATAATTTCCAACATGCATAATTTATGAGGATTGTCTGCTCTTATTTCGATTTCTAATAAAATTCGTTGTAATGTTAACGAAAAAAATGCTCACGATAATTTTTTTCTTGAACAATAGAATTAATATATGTTTGGATCATCAAGAGCGTTTAAGCTGCCTACTGAAACCTGTTCACACATTTCCTGTGCCAGCCGGTAGCCTAATAATAGTTCATATATTTGCAGCGGAGGAAGCAGCGAGGAAGACGAATCGGAACCATTATCAAAAAGGCATTCGGATGGGATCTTCACCGACATTTACAGTCGCTACCGAAAACAGATGGCCGTCAAGAAGTATTTAGCAGCCGTCCTGGGAAGAAGGTACAGACAGAGAGTTAAAAACAAAGGACGTCGATTTGCTTATTTGTAGCGCTGTCAAAACTGCCCCCAACTGCCCTTCCATGTGTACATTCAGTCCTAAGATCTAAGTCATTCTGATAATAACTGATTAATCAGTGGATCGCGCCTGTGTTCTTTAAACATGTATTTATGTATGAAGTAAAGCCATTAAAATGAATATTTTACTAATAACATTGTTTTTCTTTTTGTACAAAAGCACTTGAAACGCACAGTTATACTTTGTGGACCAACAGTTTAGTTTCATGTATATAGCTATATATGTTGAAAACAAAAACCATCAGGAGAAAAAAAAAAAAAAGATGAAAAAAAATGTGCACCTTGAACGTTATGGCCTGATATCTTTTCAAATTCATCATCATATGCAGAAAATAAATAGATTTTAAAAAGACAATCAAAGTTCTGAATGTTATACTTATTTTTGTAATCTGCTAAAAGAATAGAGTCTTATTTTATCCAAAGTCTGCCCAGGGATGTATCGGACGTACTCTGTAAAGTACAGGGCTGTTTCAACTGTTGTGACCCCCCAAAAAAGGAGGAGTGGGAGAGGGATATAGTAGCTGGCATGATTCCCTCTTTCTTCTCCAGATGGAATGTGATTGTCCTGCCTGTGTTTGTGATTGGAGCCAGTAACCAGTATGCCTGACTGGAAAAAAATGACACTGGACTAACTGTAGTATTGATATACATGTTTTTTTTTAGGTGTTTTTTCTTTCTGTTGTTTCTTTTTTTCTTCATCAACTCTATGCATGGTATACTTATAATGTAGGCTATACATGCATGTCCTTTGTTTCCCATCCATTTCAATGTTTCCATGCTCATTGTATTGGTCCCTCCATCAGAAATGACACTTAGATCCGCCTCTGTGGAAGCAGGAGTCTTTTTGTATCGAGAGAATTGATCAAGCCCTAACATTCTAATGCTTGCTTCATCAAGCTCCAAAAACTTTTTGTGGAATTGGCGTGACGGTCTCTCTCTCAGTTCTTTGCATGTCTTCAATGCCTTTGTGGAAGGCTTTTGCGTCATTTCTGACCAAAATTTGTCCGTATGCCTTATTGTAATGCAGAAGCTGTGAATGTTTTAGTATGTGCCCTCTGCAGTTAGGCTAAACCAATATAATGACATAATGATCTTTTGATGCCACCACAATTTTGAAACTAAATGTGCTATGAAGAAATTAATGGTGGATGGTCCCCTAACATCCATGACTTGATAGTGAAACTTTCTTAATTGGCGCGATTGCTTTTTAACTCTGCTGAGATAGGATGAAGTATGCTTAATGGTTTCATTCATCACCTCATTGTAGATCTAGAAAAAAATCAATTGTGTTAATGCTTATCTGTAATTGGTGCTGATGACTGAGGGAATGTGAGGCTGAGAGAATAGGGAGGCCAACAAAAGTGAAGGAGGAGGTCCTTGTGAACTTCAACATGACCATTGTCAAATTCATTATCCTTATTGCCAGATAGTGCTTTTGCATGTTGAGGATAGCCTTTTTCTTGTATAGATGAGGCACACTACACCGATCGCCCTTAGGGAAGGACACACTGCAAAATCATCTATTTGTTGTCTTTTTTTTATCATATATTTTGTTTAAGCCTGTATTGAATTCAGTATATTTCTCCTGATATGGAAATCAGGTCTTATTCATCCACTAATTCAATATGTAAACCATTGTCCCAGGCATGAAATCAATCTTTCTTCAATTTGGCATTGTCCCCCAGGCTTTATGTGAGTATGGATGCGGCTCTGATAGTGTTATGTGAGGAGCGTGTGTGTTTGCGTGTAGGAAGGGCGGGAGGTGGGTGGGAGAGTGAATGCGTGCGTGAACATAATTATGTTATGAAAGATGATATGGGTTTTGGCTTAGGTGCCTTGTGACAACTTACGATAAAAAATCGCCACTTATCGCGGATGGCAATTTTTAGTGGCCCTACAATGCTGCAAACTATTAGGTTCCATTTCACAAAGTCCATCTTTACTGTTCCTCCCCTTTTCTTTTCGAAACTTGGTTTCAAACCTAATTCTTTAATTAGAGCTGAAAAGCATGGCCAGCATATATTGTGATCAAATCTATTACTGAAGTGGTGTACATGGTAAAAGTATTAATTGTCTGGATTGTTTAAGCTGATGATTGTGTGTAAATGTGGCAAGCACGTGTTTCTGTTTAGCTCTACTAGTTGTAGCTCAAGGTCCATGAAGCCTATAGCTATAGGTTTTGTGTTGTTTCTTGTTGCATAGCTTGAGGGTTTTTTGACAACGATTGGAAAACCTGACAGAACACAGGCCACAGCGCAGCCTGTTGTGTACATTTCTGAAAGTGCCGAAAGCCTTAATGTGAACGTTTTATCTATACCTGAAACATTATATATGTGACAAGTGAATATTAGCAAGTGACATCATCCTATATTAACACATATAGCTCCTTAGGGGGTGGTATTTTTAAATGTTAAAAAGTGTTGTAAGATTTGTATGAATAAATTTTTGTAAACAACACAATTTCTAATCCATGTCTAATCTTTGGAACGTTCCACTGTAGCCCGTGTAAACACACAGTTTGTGTGTTTCTCCATAAGGCTACTTTTATCCACACAACACGAGGAAGGCTCACGCTGTGACACTAATGATAGACTAAAACCCACTGCTGTTCAAGATGTGTAATCGGTATAATTCAGATCTCATATACCACTGTGGGTGAGCTGAGTGGTTGTGACAGCTTTAATTTATACTCACAACAATCAGAACATTAACATCAAGTCAGTGATCCTGGGTGGCTAGGTCAAGAGTGACCCTCAACTATCCACCCACTTCAACACTGACAGCGAGACACATATGCACACCAATGTATGTGAAGATTTGTGCTCACACTGTAAGCAAATAAATGAACACCTACATTAATATGAACAACACTACAGTGGTGGCGGAAGATTAGACAAATTCTGTGTTGTCCATTAATAAAGGTGAATCAAGATGCCTAAGATACTATCAATTTGCTCATGATGTGTTTCTGGATGTCTTAGTCACATACAAAGGTAAGTCAAAAGTCCCATTGTTTGGGACTATAAAATCTCAAATGAAACCAACATAATGTCACAATTCAGTCACGTTTTCAATCTCACTTTTCAAGCTGACTTCAGTTATAAGCAAAACAAAAAATGAAACTAAATTTCACAAGCACTATAAAGAGGACGGGAACATTATTAGATGACAATTTTTACTTCGAAAAAGTAGTGCATTGGACTAACAACGTCAAAGAACATGGGTTTCGATTCCCAAGGATAGCTTGAACTGATAAAATGTACACTTGCAAATAATTTTGCATGACCTTCTTTGCCAAATGCGTAAATTAAAATGCAAGTTTGGTGTACTGCACCTTCAACATAAGCTGATACTCTGGAAGAAAAGCATGTTTTTAGTGTGTTGAAAGTATGGTCAGAGTGGGCAAAGTGTCACTTCTTGTTTATTTCATGTCCAATGCACTGGCACTGGTTATATGGCCATTGAAACTCCTCCCTAAAGGGAGCCTGGAGACAAATGGAATCGTTTCTAATCCAGCTAGATGATGATGGAAGCACTACTTACCCCACCAAACGACATAAAAGGAAGTCACAAGAACTATTTTAACGATGCATTATGTATTAAAAATACAAGCCTAAAGGAGCTGCACAATAAATCTGAACACATTCCAGTCGGTGGAACAAACAACACTCAAGAAAACACAAGTCTTCCCGGGGACGTTTCTGCATTCAACAGTGAGTTTTCCATGATCCCTCTCAAGCTACCGTGTATAAAAATAGATGTCCCTGCACAATAGTGTTGTCCTGGTACACATTCTCTCTGACTGAGAGACAAAGGCTGGGAAGGGAACTCGACCCACGGGACCGGGGCTGAGGGTGTGGCTCCAGATCCATTAGTGTGATCTGATCCGGTGGTCCATGCAGAAGGCGGATCCTTGCTCCTATAGTCAGCTAACTAAATCAGAGAAAGTGTTGCTGAGCAACAGGCCACAAAGGACAGTATATTTGTAGGTGAGGATGCATATAGGATGCATGAGGATGCAGTTTTTAAAAGGGGTGAAAAGAGGGCTGCAAATATGAGGGAATATATATTTTTAAATAAAAAGTTAAAACTTATTGTTATTCAGCAAAGGACACATTCAATTGATCAAAAGTGACAGTAAATTCTGTTTCAATATATAGTATTTGTATTTCAAATAAATGCTGTTCCTTTGAACTTTCTATTCATCAAATACTTGTATTATGGTTTCTGCAAAATATGAAGCAGCACAACTGTTTTTAACATTAATAATAAGAAATGTTACTCGACAACAAATCAGCATATTTGAATGATTTCTTAAAAGGTTAGTTCACCCAAAAAAATTTAATTCTGTTAGTTTTTATTCACAAACATTTATCAACGTTGTGGTAAACGGAAGCTCAAGCATGTTCGCTTGACGTGTGATAACCAATGAGGTTTGTTCTTGTGTTACACAGCACAAGCTTCCACAAGAACCAATGAGGTTTGTTCTTGCTCGTCGAGCAGTTACAGGTGAGCTTCTGTTTATATTTAAATGTGAATAAAGGCCTAAATTAAATCATATAAAGCGATCGAGTCTCTTCAGAAAATGTAGGCTAAGCCGCGCAATTCATATGTATTAGTTTTACGATCTCTTTATGAACTTTTTGAGTCAAAGAGGCAGTTGTGTGGACTGTCAATGGAGGGACAGAAATCTCTCATATTTCCTTAAAAATATCTTTATTTGTGATCCGAAGATGACGAAAGTCTTACGGGTTTGAAACGACATGAGGGTGAGTAATTAATGACAGAATTTATTAAACCCTAACCCTAATCAACATACCCTTTAAGGATCATGTGACACTGAAAACTGGAGTAATAGCTGCTGAAAACTCAGCTTTGCCATCACAGGAATAAATTTCATGTTTTAAATTATATTAAAATAGTATTATATTTTAAAATGTAATAATATTTCACAATAGTACTTTTTGTTTTTTAATCAAATAAGCATGAGACTTCAAAAACATAAAACAAACCTTTAAATAGTGTATATTGTGTTAATCTCACAAATCTTTCAGTTTCATAAATAGTATATTATCCAGGTAACATTTTAAATACAATACAATAAAATACAATATTTTTAAAGTTACTTATACAATGAAAATATAAAACCCCAAATATCTGATATTGAAAGCACTTAATATTTTTCTTTAAACAGTATAAACGAGTTGTATACATATAGCTATATAGCTTTCTTTATATTCTGGGAAGGTATCCCTTGCAAGTGGATCATCACTCGGTCATAAAAAAGTCTGAAAACCCCTGCCATAGACAACAATCTAAAACCAATCAATAAAATCCATAATGCTTGAGGTAAAACCAAAGAGCTATTCAAAATCTGTTTGTCGCACAAAATCATATGTAAACATCACATTTATTGTTTCATGGTTCAGCTTTCACTCCTCCAAGAATAGCCTATGTACACCAAGCTGTTTGTATAAGGGCTTCGAAGGAAGCAACAGAACCCTCCTTCCTTCAATTAAAGCTGTGAAAACAGCAGCCAGGCAGGAATCATGCAGGGAGCCTCCATCTTAGCCATGTACTTGTTCCCCGCTACACCCCTTAACACCATACCCCCTTGCCACACTGAGGACACTGGGTAGAAGGGTGTGAAGAGGGGGGTTTTCCAAAAGGGTGACTTCATTTAGATCAGAACCCTCCCCCAGCTCACAGTAGTTCTTTCTATTGTGTGCCCCCCCATGAAATGTGACTTATATGCATACAAGTGTGTGTGTGTGTGTACCTGAGCACGCTCCCTTAGGGAGTAATTTGCAGTCGCACAACAATATGTCAAAGGTAAATCTGTGGCTTTGGTGATTGGGGAGGTGGTGGGCTGTTGCTTGAGACAACTTTATTTTTATAGGACTTTATTTCAAGCACTGATAAAGTGTTGTCAGTGCCGCTGAGTACTGATAGAGATTTCCTGATTCAATTCTGATTCTAATTCACTTGGGCATTTTTTTATCTGATATAATGTCCATTTTACTTTTATGAAAAACTTTCTTTCTCAGCTCATGCTGTAAAATATCAGGGAACCTCCTAACTTGGAACATAATATTATTATGTGTGAATTCAAAAATAGTTAACAACAGGGCCTAAACTAAGTAAACTACTATAAATAAAAAGTATACTTTAAATTGCATTTATTGTTGACTTGTAATACAAATGATCATTATAACAAAATTAAGTTATTATAAAATAATAAAGTCCAAGAGTATAGAAAAGCCATGAATACGTGTATAAATCAAAATATTTCATGCACAATGTATATTTATTTAGTTTAGATGCTTTTTTCAATGCATTTATTAAATTTAACATTGACAGTAATGATAACTTTATGTTAATTCAGTATATGATGGACTCAGTTATTCCGTGGAAATGAATCAAACTGATTCAAACTGTAACTTCATGAGTTTGTGAGTCAATGATTCACAAAAAGAACCAGTTTTTAAGAGTAATTGTTCCTGTCCTGAATCAAATGACTGAATGCACCGTATGTTTTTTATTCTTTTAATTTCTATGACTCATAAGAGTCATTTTCATGAATCGAACTACACTGGTTGCACTATTTGCTTTTGATTTATTAATAAGAAGTGTTTTAAAAGAATAATTTGTCTGTAAATCAGAGTCCAACCGGTATTACTCTAAGTTATTGCGTCCAGCCTGCGAGGTCAACTCAATAGAAAGATGGGCATTCTTGCCATTAATTCATACGCAGACATTTATCTCTTCTCTTTCATTACAGACAGTCAACTTTGACAAAATATGACTTCTTTTGGTGCGATAATGTTGGTATGGCAGTAGGAAGGAGCCGTAGTTAAAAAGAAGTACAGGAAAGCACGGGGTAAAAGCTTGCTCTTGTGATTTTAGGAATGGATATCGGATTCACAATTCATCGCAAAATCGATATCTTACCCAGCTTCACCCCACTTTTTGAGGGTCAGACAGTGGACACTACGACAGAGACACCCTTGCAAGTCACTCAGTGAAACATTACCTCAAGATAATACAGCCATCACCCCACTACTATGAATCATTCAGTGGTGTCCACTAAAAGGCCAAGAGGCCGGTCTTCCTCCACCCCAGCCTGGAGCGAACCAGCTCAGTGTTCCAAAAGCCCCTCTCAGTGAGCCAATGCTGCTGTCAAAACTGCCAAAAAGCACAAAGCAGGCTATGACACACTGTTTTCCTCAAGGGGATCGGGGGCACTTACACAGAAGAGAGAGCACTGAGACGTAACTCACACTGACACTGACTGGTGATCATCCCTAAATGCAATGTTTATCTTGAAATGGAAGCACTTAGCCTGGATTTCACTCCTTTTTATCAATCAGTACATTATGTTCATTACGTGTAAATGGTGTGCTGTGGTACTTGTGTCTGTGATGTATAGGGCCAGAGCGCCGCTTATGTGTATTTGTTGATGATACCAAGAAATTCAGTGTTGCTAAGCCACGGGAGTTTGACGGATACTGTGCAAGAATCAAACAGAGAGGAACAGGGGAAAACTAAAGCCTGTGGGGAAGAACCAAAGACGTCAAAACAGTGAGTGGCAGGAGCTCCCAGTTTACCTGAAACAACAGACTGAGTTTAACAGTGTGTGGGTCCAATGTTTGGAGAGCACAGATGAATCATACTTTTTAGATTAAAAAAGTATTAACTTGTTATCTGACGCTGTTCAAAACGAACTCCGTGTCTGCAAAGTTCCAGAAGCAGGGAAAATAAAAGATGGAGTGTGAGGTGCTGTCCGTGGTGTTGAACTGTTGTCACTAGTTTACTAGAGCTGAAGTGAGGCCAGGGGGTCAAGTTTTTCCTGCTTAGCATGACCACATTTGCCCCTACTGGAAGATGTTGGAATCACGCCATCTGGCAGCAACATCTTCCCTATTGACAGCCATTCAAACCTATTTGAGCATTCTGATTTTCTTTTTACAGCAATCAACATTTAAACCATAAACATATTTTATACTTAATTATATACTACCATTTAAAGTAAAAAACAGTAAAAACAGCAATGTTGTTAAATATTGTTACAATTTAAAATAATGGTTTTCCATTTTAATATATTTTTAAATATAATTTATTCCTGATGGTAAAGCTGAATTTTCAGCAGCCATTACTTCAGTGTCACATGATCATTCAGAAATCATTCTAATATGCTGATTTGGTGCTCAAGAAACATTTCTCGTTATTATCAATGTTGAAAACAGTTGTGCTGCTTAATATTTGTGTTCTAATGCATCTGTAAAATAAAGCCTTCTCGGAGAGCAATGTTTCCACTTGCTGTTGTCTATGTATATGCCAACTTTCCCATCATGCAGCTCCCAGG
Source organism: Semotilus atromaculatus (assembly GCA_031834385.1). NCBI lineage: Eukaryota > Metazoa > Chordata > Actinopteri > Cypriniformes > Leuciscidae > Semotilus > Semotilus atromaculatus. Next base: position 29,169,978 of record JAULUF010000044.1, on the reverse strand, counting down.
ACATTAAATCCTCTGGTGCTAAAGAAACTACCATTAATGACAAACAGTCTGTATCTGAAACTTATTGCTCTAGGAGATGAAATGGTGTAGTTCGTCTTTCGTTTTTTTTTGTTTGTTTTTTTTGATACCACCCCAACCAATATAAACTGAGCGTTACTGCCATCTTCCTGCAGAAAAGCTTCTTTTTAACAGTGATAAAGGTAGGCTGCTCCGTGGGTGGGTTGCCAAAAAACGAGACATCCAAAGACAGTGGGCTTATGGAGTTTCAGGAGGCTTGGAGATGTGTCGGCAACATTACTGTCTGCATCTGGATTTTGAAGAGAGGTAAGGTACTTGGCACATCCCCCACAAAAAGGGATTGGGAAGAGACTCCGCATTCCTTCAGGGAAGCAGTGACTTCTTTCCATGTGGAGCATCTGTCCTCAATTTCTCTTATGAGTGAAATAAACCAAACTCACATTTCTTGGCCACCCACCCACTCATCTCATCACATCTTATTTTGTGCAGCACGATGTGGATTTTGTGTGTAGGAAATTGTGATAATGAATGAAAGTCTAAATCGACACACTGCAAATAAACTCGACCTATCATTATTCATTATTTTCTCATTTACAGGAGAATAGGAAGAGAAGGCACATCTCTGCTTGTCAAGCATAACTGTCAGCAGTGTTCAGGGCAAAGGTCAAGGTTAACCAATTACTACTAGAATTAAATGAGAGAGTAAAATTCAGTCTTGTTGTGATGAAATGTTTATTGCACACACAATCAAGTTTCATGCATTTTACAGATCACATACACATGATATTATCCTTCCTGAACCAGGATTATTACAGTTAACTCAAACTATTAAAAACATTTTTGTTGATTGAAATAAAGCTGAAATGAAATAAAAATAGAAATATTAGTTGAAAAACATAAACTAAACTAAAATTATAAACGTTGCCTTGGCAATAAACTGAATTAAGTGTAAGCTGAAGCATGACTAAGTGGAAATAAAAACTAAAACTAATAAAATGACAAAAGCACATTAAGAAATATAAAAAAATTTGAAAGAAAATATTAACATATGAACTAAAATATAAAAGTAATAGCTAATTCAAAATATTACTGTCCTGAACAGGCTACTTGATAATGATAAATGATAAATAAATAAGGAAAATACGCCCATCAGCCATACCCTGTCAGACGAACAGATGCTATTTAACTACAGGAAGCTAAGCAGCTAAGTCTTTTCTTTTACAAATGAGCTAAAAAAGGATGCTAGACAGAGTGAGAATTAGACGTAGAAGAGGCAATGCACCATAAGGTTCCTCATTCACACCTGTGAAAGACAGACCATATTCCCCAAGGAGTCCAGATCCAAGCAGCCCAACAGCAGGACGTTTCTGCATGTGCTATGATGTGGCTTCTGTCATCTCTCTTCTACTCCCTCTCTGTTCTCTGTTGTCTCTCCTTCCTTCTGCAGCCATTTACCTGAATCTCCAGTGCTGAATTCCATACCATTACTCCCCTCACGTGTGTGGGGAAAACAAGAATGGTGCACCAAAGCAACTTGCTCCACGTGGGGTCAGCTTGTGGGTTTGCAGAGCCCTAGGCAAAATCACAGAAATGGGCCTCATTGCTGTCAAAACAATGAAATATCCATAGATGCACTGCAGTATGATGATTAATTAATTTCTTTTTAAGAAAAACTGCACAGTGTAAAAAGAGAAAATATATCCAGATTGCTCCAGTAATGTCAAATAATATTTTTTAAATGTTTATTCAATGGAATTGATGTTTAAAAATCCCCAAAACAAACAAAAACAGCAGTTGAGACAGAGAAAGAGAAGTATACAATTGAATCTTAAAATTAAGGATTAAAGATGCAGTAAGCAATTTCTGAGAAACACTGTTGATATTTGATGGATTTAGGACATATAGGTCAGTATAGCAATACTTTATAATCGACACGGAACTTAATAGGTAACCAGTGTGGAGATGATAAAATTGGGGTTAGTATTGAGATGCAGCCTTGGTCAGAAGCTAGAAGTCACTTGAAATCTTAACAAGCACAGTTTCCGTGATATGATGGGGCCTGAATCATAGCATATATATATATGGATCGAATTATGGTTTCTTAATGAGAGGCATGACCCAGAGATAGAGACAAGTTAATAATATTGACAAGAGGCTCTTCTGCTACAGGTAACAACTCAGTAATTTAGTGGGTATTGGACCTAATTAACATGTTGTTGGTATAGATGCAATGATAAGTTTATTTAATTCTTCCTGTCCTATAGTTGTAAGGCACTGCAATTGTTTTTGAGGGGCAAAGATTGAGGCTGAATCATAAAATACTGTTAAAGGTTGTACATCTACAATTGTATTCCTGATGCTTTCGATTTCTCAGTGAAGCAATTAATATATTCATTACTACTAAACTATGAATATTCAGTTCAGGTGATGTTTGTTTGTTTGTTAGTTAATCTAGCCACTGTACTTAAAAACCGTGGGTTGTTTTCTATGAGTTTGCGGAGATTCTCGGCCCTGGCAGCTTTTAGAGCCTTTTTATAGCGGGACATAATGTCTATCCATGCGATTCTAAAGACCTCTAAATGAGTTTGTTTCCATTTACACTCTAGGTTATGACTTTCTCTCTAGAGAGCGCATGTACTGTTGTACCATGGTGCAGTACTTTTCTTTCAAATCTTTTTCAATCTGATGTGTGCAACAGTTTCTAATGTACTAGAGAAGATGTAGTACTGCAAGTCATTTTATCAAGTTCATTTGTGTGTTTGGGTACACTGAGAAGCTGAGACAGATCAGGCAGTTTATTTGTGGATCTATCCTTAGTGGTTGGGAAAATGGTTCTACCTGGTTGATAACATGGAATCACCCAAGCCTGAATCATTTATTCCCTCATCACCGCTGGTCCAGTCCAGCAAAACGACAAAAAGTCAAAAGTCAAAAAAGTCTCATCGCCCTCTATTGAAATTGTGTCGCTGGTTCCCATCAGTCCCTCGTCTTCTCCCCTATCGCTGTGCTATGGATGAGCCTCTTAGCCTACGGTCATCAGCTTTGTCTGAGCCAGTGGATCCCCCGGCTTCGGCCCCAGCCGCTGGTCCCGTCACTCCACCTCGGTCAGTCGACTCTTCGGCTCCGCCCTGGCTCCTCTCTTCCTCAGCTCCACCAGAGACTGTCGTCCTTATGGCTTCACCAGGTTTCCTCGTCCCTCTGGCTTCACCTCGGTCAGCCATCACCCTGCCTGCACCCCGGACTTACGTGCCCTCTGCTACGCTCTGTCTCTCCACCCCTCCGGCTCCGACTTGGTCCTCGGTCGCACCGGCTCCGCATCAATCCTCTGGCACTCTGGTTTTGCCTCGGGCGCTTGTTGTTAAGGCTCTGCCTAGGTCTCCATTGCCTTCTGATTCTCTGTGTCTCATCAGCTCACCGTCTTCGCCCAGGGCTCCACTTCCAACGACATCATCTCTGTTGGTCGTCCCCCGGATGTCGCCCGTCAAGTCACCATCATGGATCCTCCCCCCATCGACTCCGCCGTGGGCAATCGTCCAAACTGAACTCTGGGTTACCACCTGGCTTCTCCCATCATCTCTCCTCCATGGCTGCTAACTCTATCATCAAGGTCTCTCCTTCCTGCATGTGTGCCTTCATCCAGCCCACCCTTGATTCATCTACTATGTCGCAAAGGCGTAGTGAGTCTACTACGCACCTTCGGGGAGGGGACGTACTTTCATGGTTCTGTTATTTTTGGACTTTTAGTTTGTTAATCTTCAGTCACATGTTTCCTATGTTCTAGTTTCCCGCTACTCTTTAGTTACTACGGTTACAGATTATGATTAGTCATTAAGTTCAGAGGTGTCCTCATTAATTTACCTTGTTAGTCTTAGTATTGAAATTCTTGTGTTTGGTTGTCCAGTCTCGTCAATAAAACGTCAATGCTACCCTGAGTTTACATGTCTACCCTGTTAGGATTTATGTTTGGACATTATTAAAGACGTTTTTGAATCTTCATATTCCTCGTGGTGTTTGTTCTACCACACAGGTGTGACACATGGTTAGGTCCAGCTCATCCATTGATTATAATGGCGCCAATCTAGTAGTTTACAGTACTGAGTATTAAATGTTTTCACATTGTTTGTGATCTATGCATTTTTATGGACCATTTGCAACATATGAGACCACCTATTCGCCCAGCTCTGACTCAAAGTAGGCTATCTTGCTAGAGGAACTTCACAATAACTTTGTCTCAACTAAAGGAACAAAGTGTGGATCATTTGATGGAAACTGACAGCATCTCCCGCAGAGCCAAATGTTCCTTTAAGCTATGCTTTCAGCTGTGTCCATCATAACTTACAGGCATTTGCTAATCAACACTGACAGTCATGAATGATGTCTAAACATACATCATTTCAATTTTGATAACACTTTTTTTAAGGTGACATAGTTACACGTTACTACATGTACTTACTATAGTAATAACAGTAAATTATTCATAATTACAGGTAACTAACCCTAAACCAAATACTAACCCTAAACCAAATACTAACCCTAAACATATAACTATACACTGTAAAAAATTATTCCGTAAAAAAACAGATAATGTACTGGCAGAAAATTACAGACAGTTCCTTCAACTCTAAAACGGAAAATTCTGTATATTAACAGTACATTTTCTGTACTATTCACGGATAATCCTTATACAGAAATTTCAATTTTCATATAATTTTTATGGCATATCTTTTGGTAGCAAATAATTCAAGAACGATATTTATAAATTGAACATGGTTTATTTTTGTAAACATTTTCATGTAAACTACTATATATAGTAAGTACATGTAGTTAATAAATATATCTCAGTACTTATTTGAGTAAGTAAAATGTAAAGTGTAACCTTTATTGTTTAAAATGTTTATATATTTAATTATCATAATGCCTGGACAATAATTTAAATTAAATTAATAATACTGTAATACATTTTTAATTATAGAATTTATAAATTATGTATATTATAAATATAATGTGTTATTATTTATACTATTACTCAGGTATTATGATGATTAAATATAATTAATATTTAAATAAATACAGTTTTAATCATTGAGATGTTAAATAGGAAAATGGCTTTATGCTATGTTTTCTTTATTGTATAATTATTTTTACTTTTACCCAGTGTGCTTATACTGTATGTCAACTAGCCACTTATAAATGACCCCAACATCCTATAATCTATGAGGATCTACACAAAGCCGCTCTCCGTTTTCAAAATAAAGATCCAAAGGTTCTCTTTGGATGACTTTGAAGGAGTTAATACATTGGCAGACAGGGTTAAATAATTTGAACCACAAAGACAAATGCTCCTGGTTTAAAGCAGGGGAAGAAATATTGATCTCTTGCTCATAAACACCCTTTGTCAGCAAAGTACTATTTTAATACACACTGTGCCATAGAGTTCAAACAAGACATGAAGAACCCTCATTTCAGTCCTGTTATTGAATCAGAAGAGTTTGTTCCTCTTTTTGGCTCGGATACACAACCCTACACAGAAGCTATTTATGTTTGATTTATACATGAATGCATGAAATCCAAATTAAGTAAGCGCTGAGCACGCGTCCAGTCCCAAATATGGAGATGATTGTCATGTTGCATGGGAGGTTGTTTCATATGAGACGTAATAGCCCAGTCCTCAGGGACAGCCTCCACAGCAGACCTCCTCTCACGTGTGACGGATCACCTATACACCGACACGGAGATGTTTCTTAATGACCAACGTTCTTCTCTCAAGTCAGCACAGGAAGTGATAAACTCAAAGTCACATTAAGAATGAATACATAATTGCTTTTAGGCAAAAAGTGTTACTGATGTTCCTAGAGGCTTCATAATACTTTACATTTACTTTAAAGGGATAAAAAAAAAAAAAGATTTTTGTGTCATGTTCGTGTTCTTTCACTCCTGTATGACTGACGTTTTTGAAAATCTGTAAATTTTTTGTCCACTCAATGAAATTCAATGAGGTCCAATCTTTTGAATGCGCTCAAAACAATCTTCAAAATACATTATTTTGTGTTCCAGTGAAGAAAGTAAGTCATACTTGAAACAACATATGACAGATTTTTCATTTCTAGGTGAACCATTTTTAGGTGAGCTGTTTGTATGAATGTGTACAATCTCATTTGTACGTTTTCATACCTTAGTGCTTAAGCATGGTTATAGGTGGGAACGGACCTTCATGTTTCCTTTTTTCTGAAAATTAAAAAAAAAAATGTACAACTCACATTTTACAAAATCATATGAAATTGCCACCTCTTAGCAGTTAAGTTTTTCAGGTTGCCTTATATTGTAATCATTTTGATCAAAAGCTGTAATCACAAGCCTAACGTGTTCATTATGTCTGCTTTATTGAAAACATGATGTTTACTAACCACATAACCAATAGAATACTTACTCACTGCATTTTCTGTGAAGCTGCTTTGAAACAATAAGTATTGTGGAAGTACTATACAAATAAACTTGAATTTGAAACTATCCTTTCAAAATAACAGTAGACTGGATGTGGATGTCCGACTGTTTTTGAAAAGACTTATTATGCAAACCAAACATCTTAAGACATCAATGCATAATTTGATATGCTGTAAATGTTTTGAACGACCTAGAAAACACAATGGAAATAATGCCTCCAGAAGTATGAAAAACAGAAATCCATGGCCGATGATTTCAAACAATGTGTTTTTGGTACTTACATGTTAGGGGCCCAGAACATCCACATATAAATGAGGGGTCAATCCCTCCCTAAAAGTTAATTAAATCAGGCTTTCATGTTCACACCTGGGGCCTGTGGCAGTCAGAATCTGGCATGGGGTCACATGATCACACCCACTTGCTCATGCATACATAGGAAGTCCCCCCTCATATGTTAGGACGCCATCCTTTGTTGTGTCAGAGAGCAGATGCGGCCCCTCAGTAAATCTAATAGAGACGTGGTCCAGAGCTGGGGGCTGGGTGTGTATGTGTGTATAGGGGTGGTTCCGGCTGTCACCACGCTTGTCTCGAGAGGTGCGTGTACTCTCTGCTCCCCTTATTAGTGGGCTCCATGTGTCACTGGTGTCAGTGGTTAATCCCACTCCCCCCAGGGAATCCCACCCTCCTAAAACCAGTCGCCCCACTTCGACAGATGGGACCTTCTTCTGCATACTAATGACGGACGGATTCCAAAGGCGTGATTTTTCCATAGTTCTGGCTGTAGAGAATGATGGAGAAGAGTGATAATGCAAAATTGCATTTGTATAAATATTGTATGTATATATATATATATACACATACACACACACACACACACACACACACACACACACACACACACACACACACACACACACACACACACATTTTCACAGACTAATGATTTTGATTAAAGCATTAATAGCTATAATAGTATTTTAAAGGTAAATCATTGAAATTTTATCAATTTGTTTTACACTGTTTATATAACTATAACATATGTATATATACAGTAGTGGCCAAAAGTGATGTCCGACCTAATAAAATTGTCTTCGCACTATATTCAAACTTTTTATTAAATATTTATTAACTATATGCATGTTGTAAATTTGTAAAAAGTGGTCATAGCCAGCTTACACATTATTCCCAGCCCATAATTCAATATATCACTATGTGGCAAGTATTAGCAATATTATTATATGTTATTTTGTGGGTTTTAGAGAAAATAGCTGGAAGGAGCTGTCCTCTGCAACTAGGGAGGATATTTTTAAAATGGCTAAATCTGGTCAGTCAGCTTTGGATTTTGCCCATGTGATGGATGTGAATGGTCACAATGTCCACATAATTATTTGAAATCACCATGAGAGCACTACCATGTACAATTTAAAGTGCTGTGGATGGTCAAGGAAGACTAGTGAGCATTTTTGACAGGAGAATGAAAATCACCTGAATGTTGGACCACTCCAATCTCCAATTTCATCTTGAATTGTAAACTTAAGACTCTAAGAGGCTGGATTGAGAGGTTGTTTACCAGTAAATAAACCATTTATTAGTTTTATCTACTGAAAATAAAAACACCCCGCATTTTCCAAATAACATAAGGATTTGGAGTACAGAAGATTAAAGTCGTGTTCTGCCGTCTGACAAGTCAAAAAATGACAACCTATTGGATGGTGTCAGGTATTGTTTTTTTTTTTTTTTTTATACCAAATGCATGCGTGGTGCCATTGAGCATGGAAGGGGAAACATAATGGTATTGGGGATGAATGTCTGCAGCTGGTGTTGGAAGGATCTACAAAATGTCTGCCACTTTTTCCGACATAACTATCCCAAAAAGTGTTTATCCCACTGTGTTTATACTCAGTATTTTGAAGTCTTCAAGTGACCTTCTCAGTCCTCTGACCCAAAATCCATTAAAAGATATATATATTTTTTTGGAAATTATAAACCTGAATTGTGTCATTCAGGTCTTCCAATGAAGCACAAATTTAGGAAAACCTTAAGGAGGGTTGGAGAGAAGTTGACATATATATGCACAAAGTTTAGTGAATCAATGCCCAGGATAATGGCTGTTGTAATCAAAAACAAGGGAGAACCAACAAAATATTAATAACGGATTACACTGTAGTCAATGTATGCTTTATTTCCTGTGAGCTTTTTATTCATATGCCTTTTTTTTGCACAATACAATAAAACCCAAGTTTAATTATTTGCTAGAGTTAGCCTTTTTGACAATTCATTTAGTCATTCTAATACCTTAACCAAGTTTAGTGTATTTTTCTTCCCAATATAACATGATACTCACAAAATTATGATTGTTTAATAGAACATGAAGTGTCATTAAAAGCAAATATTGTGTAAATATGATATATATATATATATATATATATACACAATATTTATAAAAATAAAATATATATATTTTAGTTAGGTGAATTCCTGTAATATCCATAAATGTAATTCTACAATAGGGCTAAGGCTTTATTATTTTTATTGGCTATAGAACATCTGCCAAATTAACAAATAATGAACATCAAAACAATGTGATAAACATTTATGCTCGTACGTGATGTTCCTTTTCTCCTATAAGCCAACATGGGAACGTAAAACTTTTCATATGATCATATGAACACACAAGCAATAAAAAGTTTTTTCTTTACTTTATCTCCTCTTTATATAGAAGGATGAAGTGTCTTCAGTGCTCAAGAGCATGAAGTGAGTTCTAATTATAGGGAGAAGTCTTTAGATATCCCACACACTGCCTACATAACAAACATACCCAGGCCTGAGTCTAAAAACTGACACAGAGGAAACTGGTATCAAAGGGAATTCACTTTACTTCAGAAATACGGAGTTAAATGTGCTGGCATCTGCAGTTACTGTAAGCAAATTATACTTTTATGTAGGAATGGTTGGGTGCCTTAAAATAAATTGGAAGATATATTCTTAAATGACCAGAGTAATGCTCTAGATGTAGGCAGAACAATTATTTACAGCAATGAATGACTCATTTAAAACAAAGTTTTTTCAATGACTGACTTACTCTCAGTCCTAAGTATGTTGTTATATCATTGTCCTTGCATGGCGTGTGACAAAAAAATGTAGACAATTTAAAATCCTGTCAGGAAAGATTTGTGAACAACCATATGCAGTTTTGTCAGATATAATCTCACACAGATATGTTCGAATTACTGACTGTATGAGCTATTCTTTTTTTTGAGACGGTCAAAAAGATTCCTTAAACATCATGTAGAGCCATTACTAAGTTCACAACATAATCCCTTACTAAAGTCTTTTTTTTTTTTTTGCTTCAAATCAAAGTTTTTACTATTGTGATTCACCTAATAGCTTTTGGTTTGGTTCATGGCTTAGCTCTTTAATGAAAACTTTAAAATCTCTATGGGAAAAATACTTCAGAAATCTTTTAAAGAGCCCCTATCATTGATTTTTGAAAATGACTGTTCGTGTAGTGTGTAATAAAGCTCTAAGTGAATGAAAACATCCTGCAAAGTTTTATATCTGAAAGTGCACCATATATAAAGTTATTGTCTTTCAAAAGTGAGAGTCGACTCTGAGTCTATGAAATGAATTGTTTTTGAAATGAGTCATTAGCCGTTTCATAGTGACGTAGATACGAAACATTAGCATATTGGCCGCGCCCAGTTATTGCGCGCGCATCAGCATCATGTCGAGAAGACGGCGCTGTGCATGATGTGAAGGTAAAGCCAGTTATTTTTCAATCCCCAAGGATGAGCATGTGAAAAATCAGTGGATAAAATTCATCTTTACCAAGATATCACAGCAGTATAATCCTCAACTATTTCTGTGTTGCCTTTATTTTATAGTATAGACGACTGCTTCTCAAATCTCGGAAGTTCAATGCAGGATTCACAAACCGCTTGCTCTTGAAAGATGGTGTTTAAAATACTTAGTTTTGAGTTTTATATTGTGTAGGTCTCCTGCTAACTCTCATTATCACTGTCTAACTGAAATGCTTCTGCTGATCAGCTGTGGGCCACTACTATCGAGTCGTCCTTGCGATGGAGGTTGAATAACTAGTTCTTCTAATATTTCATCACCAGACTCGCGCTCGCATTAATATGGTAAAATCGACGTCATTATTCGTTACTGTGTTTAGTTTACGGTGTAGGAAGCCTCAGGACACGCAGAGCTGTCGGTGTTATGCAATGGGCGTTTTTGTTCTCGATGCGCTCAGGCTGGAGACGCGCTGTACACGGGTAGGCCAATCACAACAGACTGAGCTGTCTGGCCAATCAGAGCAGATAAACTCGCGGAAAGGAGAGATTTTAGAGAGATTGATTCATTTGACGAGCTGTTTGAGGATCATGGAAAATGTGATGATGTGCAAATGTATATTGTGAGGAAATTAAACAGTTTTTTTTACATTTGATGCATGTAAACATGTTGTAGGAGACTCTACAACAACATTAGGAAACTCTTTAAAATACCATGATAGGGGCACTTTAAAAGTTGAAAGCACCCCAAATTACAATAAAACTAGAAAAAAACAACATAGTTTACATAAATCATTGTAGTCTATATTCTATAAAACATCTCTTCACCACAGAATATAGAAACAACTGTTGCTAAAAGCTCAAGTAAGAAACCATGCCTCTGTACAAGTGGTTTTATAGACCAATTCTGTAATTTTACAACTAAAAAAAGTAATTTGGCTGCAAAATATTTAACATTGTCAAATACAAAAGGGATAGTGCGTTGGAATTGCCCTCATCATAAAGATTTTGACTTTACTTAATTTCGTTTCGTTGTTGTTATTTATTTTCAGTAGCAAGGTAGCTACCTACTTATGTGTGGAAACAATCTTCTCATTAGTAAGATCATCAACTGGCAGATGATGAAAGCAATATTGAGAGCGGCCACAGATCTCTCCGCATCACTTTCATTAACGCCGAATATTTGCAGAAATGCACAACAATTTCTCCAGTCTCTGAGGGGTCGAATGGCAAAAAAGGACATTTGTATCCATGAATATTACATTTTTTTTCTTCTGTTCCTATGTAAATAATTGATCAGGATGCACTTAGGAAGGCAGCATCTCAGAGGCACTTTACCAACATGTGTCCTTCAAATCCACAAAGGTTCCTTCTCCTGAAGTAGGAGAAATTACAACCCCTCTCTACGCCCCCTCAACCCCAACAAACAACACAAAGATGTTTGATCTCCGATACAATCACCATCATTGTCAAGGGAACTTTTGAAGCTCCTGGACGAGGTCTTGTGTGTGAAGCTTTCACGTAAGGTCATTTTGAAACTGCATGAGGTTCATGTTTGCAGCATACCTCTCCTCATTTACCGCTACTGAGGAATTCCCCCCAGCGTGATCTGAGAGGGGCTCTGACTGCACGCTCAACAGATGGCGTGAGGTAGCGTTGCTAAGCGACTGGTCATCACTGATCCCACAGCTCGCTATGGAGAAATCTCTCCTGCATTATGAACTTATTCACAATAATAACACTTTTCATTTGAAAAATCACTCTGTGACTGGTGCATTGGAAGACTAATACGCAGAGGCAATTTAAGTAATTAATTTAGGAGGTCTAGCCCAATTAGATGAGTAAAGACGCGCAAGAATCAGAAACTTTAGTTGACTTTGATGCACTTTATCCATGGTCGAAGCGGTCAGCCCACATTATTTAAGCTTAATTTTAAAATAATCGTGTTTAACAGCGGAATTACTGGTAAAAAAACTACATTAGCCATGATGCTGTACAGAAAATTACACCAATCAGAGAGTTAAAAAAAAGCAACACGTGCCTAAAAATCTTGTTAGCTGACTGCCCACTCTCACGAAACACTGCGAATGACGTAATCGAGTCGAACTCTCTACGCTCTCAAAATAGCCTACTTAAATGTTTGTGTGTGTATATATACACAATATAATGCTTTGTTTTATATATACACTCACCGGCCACTTTATTAGGTACACCTGTCCAACTGCTCCTTAACACTTAATTTCTAAGCAGCCAATCACATGGCGGCAACTCAGTGCATTTAGGCATGTAGACATGGTCAAGACAATCTCCTGCAGTTCAAACCGAGCACCAGTATGGGGAAGAAAGGTGATTTGAGTGACTTTGAACGTGGCATGATTGTTGGTGCCAGAAGGGCTGGTCTGAGTATTTCAGAAACTGCTAATCTACTGGGATTTTCACGCACAACCATCTCTAGGGTTTACAGAGAATGGTCCGAAAAAGAAAAAACATCCAGTGAGCGGCAGTTCTGTGGGCGGAAATGCCTTGTTGATGCCAGAGGTCAGAGGAGAATGGCCAGACTGGTTCGAGCTGATAGAAGGGCAACAGTGACTCAAATAACCACCCGTTACAACCAAGGTGGGCAGAAGAGCATCTCTGAACGCACAGTACGTCGAACTTTGAGGCAGATGGGCTACAGCAGCAGAAGACCACACCGGGTGCCACTCCTTTCAGCTAAGAACAGGAAACTGAGGCTACAATTTGCACAAACTCATCGAAATTGGACAATAGAAGATTGGAAAAACGTTGCCTGGTCTGATGAGTCTCGATTTCTGCTGCGACATTCGGATGGTAGGGTCAGAATTTGGCGTCTACAACATGAAAGCATGGATCCATCCTGCCTTGTATCAACGGTTCAGGCTGGTGGTGGTGGTGTCAGGGTGTGGGGAATATTTTCTTGGCACTCTTTGGGCCCCTTGGTACCAATTGAGCATCGTTGCAACGCCACAGCCTACCTGAGTATTGTTGCTGACCATGTCCATCGCTTTATGACCACAATGTACCCAACTTCTGATGGCTACTTTCAGCAGGATAATGCACCATGTCATAAAGCTGGAATCATCTCAGACTGGTTTCTTGAACATGACAATGAGTTCGCTGTACTCAAATGGCCTCCACAGTCACCAGATCTCAATCCAATAGAGCATCTTTGGGATGTGGTGGAACGGGAGATTCGCATCATGGATGTGCAGCCGACAAATCTGCGGCAACTGTGTGATACCATCATGTCAATATGGACCAAACTCCCTGAGGAATGCTTCCAGCACCTTGTTGAATCTATGCCACGAAGAATTGAGGCAGTTCTGAAGGCAAAAGGGGGTCCAACCCGTTACTAGCATGGGGTACCTAATAAAGTGGCCGGTGAGTGTATATATATATATATATATATGCTAGTCGCAGTGCTTCATAGTGGGATTGTAGTTCTTTCCCTCACTTAAATAAGTACACAGTCTTGTTGTCAGTTATGTTCAGTTAGTTTGTTTTCATGGACTTTCAGTATGTTTTCATTAGTCACGTGTTCCTTTGTTTGATTTTCCCACCAGTCATCAGCTGTCATGGACACTCATCTAATCATCACACCTGTTCGTAATCTCATTTAATTATTTCTGTGTCTTTGGTTGTCGGCCGATGTATGTGTGTTTACCCCGTGTTTCACACACGCACTGTTGAACCTTCCGTCTGTTTCGGTGTTTGTTGTAAAATTAAAATCCCTTCGTATTGGATCCTGTCTACCCTCGTCTTAATCTTATTCGTCTTTTGACACTAAGCCTACCTTTGTCTTTTTGTTTGATTTTTGAAAAACTTTTTTTGCTTTAAAGGTACAATATGCAAAAAAAAATGTGCCGCTAGGGGTCGCTAACCTCTTACAATAACAAAGCCGTAGGTTTATGACGCAGTGACGAGCTGAATGATGGGACTTGCTGTCAAGCTGATGGATCTAATAATGTTTATGGATGAGTGAAAACATTAATGTTTTTTAACATTACAGTGGTATGAAGCAGGTCGCGATTGTTAATAAGAGACATATATCACACGTGAGTCCCGCGGATATAAAGGAATGAAGACGTTTCATTCTACCTAATACACTTAAGTGCTGAATTACTACTCAAAGGTCAGTTTATTTGACGAATTAAACTTGAGGGAACGCAGCGCTGTTCCACTTAACGTTAACTATTACACTATACTAAACAGCATTATGATGTTATTCTATGTGTTAGTTCGTTTGCTATATGAAACTAGCAGTAACGTTAAGCTAGATCAACATTAGAATAACATACTGATCGTATTCTAACATTTCATCATGTTGAGCTATATAACATTGATTTGTTTTATGCACATTTGCTCACCTGTCTAATAAAGTATGTGCAAGAGCGGTGTCGCTGTCAAGTCGTGACTCGTGAAGCTCTGTCGAGTCCAAGTTAGTCGCGGACATGGAGCTCTCTTCATCTCGAAAGATGTTGATCTTCGTTTTATTCCTCTTTTTGTCTCAAAGTCTGCTTGCCATGGTCCATAATTGTCTGTCGCCATGGTTACTATGGCAGTACGAGCGGAAACCATAGACGGTGGAAACCGAGGGTAACGCGAATATGACGCCATTGACTGGCGACTCCCAGCTCCCCCCTGCTCACACGCCCTGTTTCCTTGGTTAAAATCGCAATTTTCTCACGATTTAAAAATAGTTGGAAACATTTGGAATATTGTAAGTTATCAACTTAACAAAATATATAACACTGGCCTTGTGATTTTGGGGTATTTTAATGCAAAAATGTTACATATTGTACCTTTAAATGAATTTTTTTAGTGTTGTGATTCACCTCATAGCTTGGCTTGGGACATAGCTTATTAACTCTTTAACAAAGACTATTTTAAAATGTAAATAAAAAAAAATTAATAAAAAAATTTTATATACAAAAAAAAAACAGCCACTGAAAATGTGGGCGGGCACTGTTGCACTCTGTACTGTAGATCTTATGTAGCCCCGCACATTTTCAGCACTGCACTTGTGGGGTGCATCCTTGCTTCCTTTCCTCACATCTTAGCTCCACCCCCATAGGGTGTGTCGTTCATGACTCTTCGGGAAGTGTCCTCACTCCTCATTCCTTGTGGTGCAATTAGAGAATTGAGATGTCATTCAAGATGGCTGAGTTCGATCTGTTTCAAGGTCACGGACTGGAGGATGGAGGAACGAGGAAATGAGGAAGCATCAATTGGAGTTTTGAGAAGCAGCCGTTATGTTCTGTCTTCCGGCCTGTGTTTCTAAAATATGAAGTAAGATCTTGCAGATTTATAAATTGAGCCACTCGTTTTAAAATCTTCCCGGTTTACTGACATTTCTTGAAACATCTGCTTCAAACATTACAATGCTCATGATAAATTTCGTTAACTCTCCAATAGGTAAATCCCCTTCACCAGCTAAAAACTCTTCGACAGCGATGCCAATACAGAGCTACCGCAAAAACGGAAGTTCAAACACAAAATATTAAAGGCGGCTGCACACTCGTTTTTCTGGAGCATAAGGTCTATAAAGCATATATATTTATTAACTATAGAGCATCTGCTAAATTAATAAAAAAACACAATGTAATAAACATTTTGTGCTCCTCATTATGTTCCATTCCTACTATAAGCCACATGAGAAAGTAAATCTTTTCATATTGTCATCATATGGTCAATTAAGATTACACACCTCACTAAACAAACACTCACAATGCACATCCACACAGATTCTGCTGATTTATGTTTAATATTTGTTGAACTTTGTTGAAAGATTTCATGTGCACATAACAAAGCGTTTCAAAGTCAGAACAGATCTAAATCTGAGCACAGGAGACAAACAAACACAACTCAAAGCAGTGTACTACACTAGAGCAGAGGAAGCGTACACCGATCCAATGTCTTTATTTGATTAGACACTGTGAGAAACACTCCCACCAGGATGTTTATAAATGGGCAAAGGAAAAAGAAATAGTGAAGACAATGTTCAGTGTATTAATGTCTAGAAGGGGTGTGAGATTCTTTTATCTAAAAATAAGTTTTATAAGCTCTCCTCATCGCTGTCCTCACTTCCCATTTTCTGGAAATGCGGTGGACAGATGATTCACTCCAAAGCGGAGGAGGTATATAGATGTTAACAGAACAAATCCAGACAGACACATCTTATTCAAACAAACACTCATAACACAAAGACAGACCATTTTATCCATTTAAAAACAAACTGATACTACTTTAATACATTTGCAGTGCACTGAGAGATTAACTTCAAGTGAGTGTTGGATGAAAACAAAGGTAATAAATGTAAAAATAGGGGAAATGAGCTTGAACAATTAAAAATATAATATCCATACCAATAAAAAACAAATCTAATATCAGGAAAGAACTGATTTGATATACTGTGTGTAACGAACTGCTCCAAGACACAAAGGTTGAGGTGGTTGGCAAAAAGGGGAATCCAAAAAACCAAGAACACGGGAAGAAAAGAGAGAATGCTCGGAATTGCAGTATAGACACTAAACAAGACTTTGCAGAGAATCAATGAGAAAACCAGGCTTATATGGGGTGAGCTAAACAAGGTAATGAGACACAGGTGAATTGGATGATGGTCTGGGCAAAGGATTATGGGGAATAGAGTCTGTAGTGATTGTCCAGGTTGGAGTGCCCTCTAATGGTAATCCCGGGCACTCAGGTGATTGTTACACTGTGCATGCATAAAATGAATTTAAAGGGTAACTAAACCCCTGGTCAGAGCCTGACTCCACCCACTGGCAATATTTGAAAAATGCTGGAAAAGTGGGCACAGCCCAGCAGAGATAGAGGGGACGATTTTTCAGCCTTTTAAGAGGACCAAATCTGAGGTGTGGTCATATTTGGGCCTTTTCTCTAAAGTCATTAGGGAAACTTAATCGAGGATGGTCACCCTGTCTGCAGAATATGCACAAAAAAGTCGCTGCAATTCACTTCAAATCTGCCGAGTCGTCTTGTGTGACCATCACCCACTGTTGTATAGCGAACCCAAGGCAAGTTAACTTTGACCTCAATACCAAAACTACGTCTGGGAAATAATTGGGCACAAAATGTTGTTTTGAGTTGAAATATTTTATCTCACTCATTTGAAATAAACGTGAAGCTTCCGCGAAGAAAAGTTTGGAGTAATGTTTTAAATCTTACCGGTTTATAAATCCATTTTGTACAGCGTACAAAACAATCGTCCAGACAAGATGATAACAACAATATTATCAAACTCTGTAAACAATAAATTAACTCTGATTTCATTTTCAATACAATCAAAAACGGAGATGCAAGACGGCAAGTTGTATTTGAATGAAACGAGAGAGCGCGTCCGTTGTGATAAGGATTTGCGCTGTGTTATAATGCGTTGCTATTGACGACGGTCTGAAGGAAATGCCACAGAATAGAATCTGAATAGTGATATGAAATTTTCATACCGTCATATCCCTAGGCTATAAATAACTGTATAAATGCTATGCTAACTATATGCTAATATATGTTTTCCTGATTGTTTTCAATACTCGTAATTTCAACTCTTGAATCGCTACAATAGTATGGAACCAGATGCTTTTATACCAGGGGCTGCCAAGGGCGTGGTGAGCTTGCACCAAGGGCGTGACAGAGTGACGTCACAGAGTACCCCTACTTCAGGAGCTTTCCTTTTAACCTGAAGAGGACGTTTTTACACCATATATTTGAAAATTAAAACACACCCAAATGTCAAAAAATTTACTCAAATCAATGAACAGCATTCATGAAGCTCCATTCTTACAGATCATTAACTAGTGTTTAGTTACCCTTTAAATAAATAATAATATTGCTATAAAACACAATTGTTTGCAGAAAGAGACATAATGTATTATATACCATGCTATATAGTTAACAGTTACCTGTGCGTTTTTGCTAATAAGCTGCATATGTCTTTACTGTAATGGCAGGATTTATCTATATATATTCAATAAAATAGTCATATTACTATAAGTATATCTGTATCTGAAGTAAACAGACTTTATGAGCTCTTGTGCCTGCAAGCAAAGGAGAAAGTGCTTTGTTGTTGCGAAATGACTTTACACACCACTTAACTGCATGAAACGTCAAGCACACGTATGTCAGGGACTCCCATTGGGGACATCAAACAAGGTAACACGCTAGCGACCCTATGACACATTCAATTCCCAGATAAACAACAATGACAGTGACAAATAATCCCTAACCCCTTTAAATATAAAATACGTTTATCTATGGGGTTATCAGAAGATAAATAAATAAGTAGATGAAAGGAGGGCTCAAGTCACAGATTCTCCTCAGATGTGAATGTCGAGGTGCTCGTGGGGACATGTTCAGACGGGGGACGAGTTAACTTGAAAGGCATTGCGTTTCTGAAAGACAGTATAATTTTTTTTTTCTTTTGTTTTATGTCTGTTGCTGTAATCTAATCAAACCACAATGAGAGGCAAAGAGAGATTGGCTGGCGGCAGGCTTGGCTATACATTGCAGTGAGGTTACACTGTAAAAATATTTGATCAGGTAACCTAAAATGTGCTTCATGTGGCAACATAAAATAACTGGTTTGATTTTTATTCAAACCCCTTAATTTGACCAAATCCATTATTTAAGGGTCAGATCAGGTAAAAATATCAACAAAAAAACAACAACAAAAAAAGCATTTTAATTTCGACATATTAGAACATACATACATAGGATTAGAGAGAGACAGACATTATAACTTATGTACAGACATACACAGACTTTAATAACACATTTTTGTAATGATTTTGACAACAGAAATCTAAATTTCTTGTGTGGAATATTTAGTACATGTCTGCAGATATTTTTGTTGCATTAAACATGAACAATTCTTGACTAAATATCATCTTGACCCATTAGTGATGTCCAAATAAAGTTCCAGTGATCGTATGCACACATTTGTTATTACAAATAATATTGATACACAATGATGAAGTGACGTTTCACTCAGGTACCGCATACAGAAGACAAAAGGATAGGAAGTATCATCAGCAAAACTTGAAATGGCTCAGCCAATTAATGCAGAGCAAGTACTGAACGCAAGAAAATATTAGTGTCACTGTCAGGTGATGGATCTGGTGAAGAAGCTGTCAGCGATCAAAATATTGATTTTGAAAAGGTTGAAAATGATAGTTTTTAAGAATATGTTTGAGATTGCAAATATGAGCCAGATGCTGAATGTTTTGGGAAATAAGCTCTGACAAGGATTCTCAAACTGAACCCTTCCAAGCTACAAAAGGTAACAAAATATGCTTTATTTTATTCTTCTGTAATTGTTACTCTAATATCAGGAGAAGTTTATATTATCGCGGCAGGTAGAGATCCATCCGTGTTAGATATAGGTCCGGGTCGCTAAACACCCAAATATGTAATAATGATTGGCAAAACATTCATGCATTTAAGGTTAAAATTACTCTTGTTGTTGTAACCAGTAAAGTTGACTTCATCCTTTATAACGCTTGTGGCTTGAATAAAACAAGTTCATTTAAATGTTTCTACATGATGCACATTTTCCAGCTACCTGACAAAACTTATTTTACAGTGTAGGCTGTTTTTAAATTTGTATGAATGTCGAAATGTGTGAAGAAAACATTAACTCGGGAAGCAGTTATATAACATTTAGAGGCATACTGATTCTTTATGTTGATAACAGGAAGCTTGTTAACTGCTTTGTATAACAGTGATGGAAAATAGGATTGCTGGACGTCTGGGGGAAACATAGGAAATTAGCTTGGCCATTACCTGATCAGTCTAAATGTCTGAGTACAGATGTGTGGGTGGATGTGCTAAGTCCCGGATTCTTATTAGTGGGATTTCCATCGAGGGTCAATACGGCTTGAGCTTAGCAGCGTCCTGCTGCAGTCCCACACACTGTCCTGTTCTGACATGTAGTCTAATCACCAAGCCTCCAACTCACTGCATGCCTAATCACTTTGGGGGTGGCCGGGGAACGGGGATGAACAGCTCCGGCTTTAAAGCCGAAGCAACCTTCTACACTTTCTTTCTTTATCTTTTCTCTTCTTTTGCAGTTTCTTATTCCCCCTCCCTTTATCTCAATGTAATGTGTAAGCATTTATGTTTACGTGTATTTAGCAGATCCAGCAGAACTTACAAATGAGGAACATCATAAGCAATTAACAAGATTATAAGAGCCAACAATATTTGCAGTACCAAAAGGCCAAGAAAAAAAACACAAAAAAACTGAAAACTAAAAAAATAGACAACAAGAGGTAGGGTACAGGGCTAAAGGCACACATTTAAAATGTGATTTTCACTACTCCCATAGTGTATGAGTGCAGAAAAAAATATATTGAACATTGATGGAGCAACAGATTTTGTATGAAAATAAATCATAAAAGTGGTTTGCTTGTTTAATAATCTTATAAATTTATGAGGTGTCAAGGCCTTTTATCCTACACACAAGGTAAAAGGCTCACCATCATGGGGCAAAAGGCACAAGGTATTTACACAAAAAAGTCAAAGGCAACAGTTTGCACAGTCATTTTTTAAACAAAGTAAATGTTTTTGACTTTGAGTCTACTAAAAATGTCAAACTGCATTGAGTTAAAACCCTGTCATTGTAGCAATTACCCATTTAATGGGTGGGTTTACCCAGAAATAAATAAAAAAAATGAAAAAAGAAAATTATGTCATTTACTTATTATCTTTATGTTATTCCAATACTGTGAGACTTTTTTTCTTATTTTAAGTAGATATTTTGTGAAATGCCTTAATGGTTTTTGCCTATCAAGTACAATGAGAGTCAATAGTCACCAAACCTTTAAACATAAAAGGCTCCGTATGTTTATAACAACATGAGGGAGAGTAAATAATGACAGGATTACCATTTTTGGGTGAATTATCCCTTTAACAGGTTAAATAACTCTAAGATATTTAAGTAAATGGGTTTAAACCATTAAATATCACATACTATCTCATGTTTTCTATTGGAAACATACAGAGAATGTTCAAAAAGTATTGCTGTCTTATGCTATCAACATCACATGAACATATATCTTGCTACACAGACTTCAAAACACGACAAAGGTAACCATCACCTAACTATTCATTTAAAGAAGAACAAACTCTACATCACAAACCTGACATCACAAGAAGACCACAAGCTACTAAACATGACAACAAAATCAACTAGCACGCACTCAACCATATTCATTATTCATTACTCACGGCACCCTGGGAAGAGTGTGAAAGGGACTGAATGATATTTCCACTAAAGGCCTGTGTGAACTAAAATGCATTTACATGCTGTCCTTGTTGGTTCAAGGAAAAGAAACATAAGTATGCTGTAAAAGAAAATCAAGATGCATTACTTGTGTTCCTGAAAGTTTTTGTTAAAACTACAATAGCAGCATTATTTACTTTATATAAGATCCATTGATCTGATTTTTTGCAGTGCAGGATACGTGTTGATGCTGAAATCACACAATGCCTGATACTGATGTGCAGTTTCATTTAACCCACCAGATTTCTGTCTCACAGTCAAAAAAGGACTAGAGCAGTTATTAAAAACCACAAAGAAAAGGCTCACATAATAAATTACTAAACATTAAAGGTGACCAAACATATTGCATTACTATAATATGTCACCCACAATTTTGATTGAAGTCAGCAATCTTGGCATGAAATGAAAATTCACCCTATTTTCTAAATGCATGCGACTGATATTATTGTGAACAATTCATGTTTACTTTTTTTTTTTTAAATTGAAATAAAAATGTCATAACTAGATCATCTATTTGCACAACAGACTTGCTCTTGACATCATTGACAATAGAATGAGACAAATGTCTTCAATTCACCATAAAAGTAGGGGCAGATGCAGGTAAAAATAGATATAAAAAAAAACAAATGGCATTTTAATTTCAACATAGTAAAACGTACATACATTGGATTAGAGTTGGAAAAAAGTATACTTTATTGTATTTGAAATATATTTCCTTTTTCAAAAGTACATTGCAAATATAAAACATTTTTTTTACTATCTTTAAATATCTTAAAAGTATATTCGCATCATGCTTTTACCTATTTTCCCAATTCAACTTTCAACACACTTAAAAATAATTGTACTTTAGTATGTTTTCTAAAAAAGATATACTTGAAGTGAAAATTCTGTTTTTTTTTTAAGGTGTATTTATTTGCACTTAAAGGTAGGGTAAGCAGGATTTAAAAAAATAAATAAAAAAAATTCCCAAATTTGTTTAAACTGTCTTTATATACCAATACATAATTAAAATGTAAGTACTCTGAAAAAGAAAGTATAAAAATCGAGTGTCTGTAGTCCTCTCAGGGCTGCAATAAACACAGCTACTTATTCCATTCACACTGCAATTCACTGTAGTGACATCATGTCAGAATCACATGTAATAAAATACCTAACTTCATCATTATGAATATAAACAACTAACATGGCTGTTCTCACTATCAAGCCAGCATAAATATATTGAGTTTGATTCGGTAACGAGCTAGTAACATAAGGCAAACTCAAAGCTAAAAATAGGTTGATACATGTTTTTCCCGTTACCATCAGTTACACTATGATGAAGGGGAATTTCATGTAAGATTCATAACATATACGGTGTTTTGCATGTAAGAGCTTCCACGATGAAAGCACTGTTGGCGTCACTTTTCAGACCCTTGATGTCCCTCAGTTGTCCACCGCTGGAAAGCCCTGATATTGCTTGCTTTATCCAAAGACCTTTTGGGCATGGCCTTTTCAAATACGTCTCAAATACGTTAAAATTTTCAAATATGTCTTCCTTTTTTTGCCTTCGCTGACTGTATACGCAGGTACTGGGAATTTTTACTGCTAAATTCTCGGCCATAATTGTGATTCTTCTTCCTAGTGTCCGTGCTTCTTCCACTCCTCAAGTCAAACGGGTGCGCGCGTATGGGCAGCTCCTGTAGCTGCAAGGGGTGGTAGCCATGGTAGCGAGGGAGAGTGACAGTCGCCCAGCCAATCATTTCATTCGTCCCGAATGGAAATAAGTAGCTGTGTTTATTGCAGCCCTGAGAGGACTACAGACTCTCGATTTTTAAACTTTCTTTTTCAGAGTACTTACATTCTAATTATGTGTTGGTATATAGACAGTTTAAACAAATTTGGGGGTAAAATTTAAAAAAAATTCTGCCAACCCTACTTTTAATATAACTTACAAATATATTTTAGGTATATGTTTAACTGTGTGCTGAAAATGATCATTGTAACAATGCATTAAAAGTATACAATATATACTATAGTATATAATGTATTTTGAAAGTATAGCTAAGTAATATTTGTTTATGTGCATTTGTTATTGAAGACAAAGTGTGCAATTTGTAGTATTTGGAATTAGCCAAAGGTATTACTGAGCAAATACTTTTTACTCATACAAGCAATATACCATATGTCTATGGTATATTATTATTATTACTACAATATTATTAATGTTATAATATATTTTTTGAAGACACTCGTAATGAATTTTTAATGTACTTGTAACAAATAAAGTACACTTTTTAATATCAGTAATTAGCATGTAATTCTGATTACATGTAATTCTGCATATCTGCATATTTTTAAAGTATACTAAGAATACATGAAGATGTTCCAATTTAGTACACAAAAGTACAGTTATTTCAGTAATTCAAATTAAAAGGTGAAACTAATATTTTTAGTATATATAACTATACATTTGCATTATTATTCTTTTCAGAGGGCCGACATTTCTATATTAAAAATATTCCAGTTTTCTGAGATTTTGAATTTGGGGTTTTCATAAGCTGTAAACCATAATCATCAAAATGATAACTTTTGCACGACATTCAAATTTTTCGAGTTTCACCTGTACATTAGTATTGATTTCTGTTTCCAGGTAAGCTAAAAACTAGCTTCAATACAGTACTAACATTTGTGTTTTAAGACAAAAATATATTTAAATATGACTGAATCAACCTGACACACCAACAAGCATTTAAGGTTCAGATCAGGTAGAAGCCACTCATTCAGGCAACAACTGCAGGTTTCCACTTTTAACACTGCAGATCATGAAAGATTAATGCATGAATCTTTGCATATTAAAATTTGAGAGGGAGAGGTTTGTTTAAAATATCAGCCCACAGGAAAACTTCCTGAACATGCCAACATCGCCATCACAAACCTAAAGTGACCAGAGTTACACTGACACAGAGTATGAAATTTTAATCTCAACGTTTATGTTGGCAATAAATATGCACTTACTGTTCCCCAAACACTTCACTCTATTTAGCGGTAATTTGTATCATTTACACCACACAATACACATAATAAAGTTGATGATACCTCGGTTTTCTCAAAGTGCAAGTATATGTCTTATCACTGAATTGTTAGTCGATAATGACGACTTAGAATATAGCATGGCATTCAATTCTAAACATTAAAGGTCCAATATGTAAGAATTTTGTAGTAAAATATCCCAAAATCACTTGCACAGTGTGATATATTTCCTGCAGTTGTGTACTTACAATATTCCAAAAGTCTCCAAAGATTTTTTATTTCAGAGAAATTCCAATTTTAAATAAGTGGCCGTCCCGGAAAAAATTGTTGCCTGTCAATGACGCAATATCCGCGCTATCCTCGGTTTCCGATCGTACGTTCTGCATAGCCATGACGTAACCATGGCGACAGACGTGAACAACTGCATAGTGCGTAACGTTTATCGGCACATGATAACAAACATTGTTCAGCTCCACGTCCGCGACTAACTTGGATTTGACGGAGCTCCACGTCCGCGACTAACTTGGATTTGACGGAGCTCCACGTCCGCGACCAACTTGGATTTGACAGAGCTCCACGACCGCGACTAACTTGGATTTGACGGAGCTCCACGTCCGCGACTAACTTGGATTTGACGGAGCTCCACGTCCGCGACCAACTTGGATTTGACAGAGCTCCACGACCGCGACGAAAAATAAAGAAATCAAGTGATCGTTATATTGCTCTATGTACTTAATGCTTTTTATAACTTGTGTTTTGACCGAGATTATGGCAGTGCAATTAAATACAATCGTGTTGTTAATTAGCCATTACTTGTAAATTAGTTCAAATTTACTTTGAGTATGATTGGTTTGAACACGTAAAACAACACGGCAAATCGTTTGACAAATAGCTGTAACAGGATAATAACATTTTGCGTTCCTTGCAGTTAATTCATTATGATGACATAAAATATTGCGATTAGACGTACAGGTAATACAAAAACGAATAAATTACCTCATCCGTGATCATGATTCATTCATTTCATAACATCTCTGGATGGTGAAAACGACATCTCCCATCGTTCAACTCTCCCTCATAGCGTCATCAAGCTTCGCCTTTGTTATTGTTGGAAACTGCGCCCTCTTGTGGCCAAAAAAGTTACATATTGGACCTTTAAGGACTGAAAAATCCTTTTTTTGGTATTGTTCAACCTTGCACCATTATCTTTATACCATCAATTAAGGCCATGGGTTTTCTTACAGCCCCTTTTTGTTCTTACAACATTTCTCTGACATTTCTCTGGTGAATGCATGCGTCTTTACATGGCCATTGTGCCCTGTCTCCAGCAGGGGATCTCTCACAGTGATTGTCCATTGAAACTAGCTCTCTCACCACCAGGGAAGAAATCTCCCCGCTGCTCTTTGGATTCCATCATATATGCTCACAGTGGTCATCACAGCCTTCACTGTCTAACATCTTATAGCTGACCTATTGATGCATGGGGAGACACTCTGTGCCTCTTGATAATCTTTAACAAAGTCTTTACAAAGGCCATGCTTTCATTTTAAAAGTCCAAGTCAGAATACAGGAAAAAAAAGGAAGCGGGGGGGGGGATTAATATGGTTTTCTCACTTTAAGGCATGTGTCACACTTTACAGTGAGGCATGATCTTTTATATGATAATATAAAGAAATAAACAATACTGGAACTAACGACCACTCATCGTTTGGAAAAATAAATAAAAATGTTTGTTGGGCTTGAAGGGCTGAAAAAAAGCACTTTCTATTCAAGTCTGACTAAATTCAGATGATTACAATGGTTTATAGACTTGTGTATTTCGGGGTTTGAGGGTTGGACACTATGTATTAATTATCATTTGGATTAGAATTAATCCTCATTTAAATTAAATTTCAAGATAAGCAAGTCCTTAATAATTATCAATGGTGCCCTTCCACTTAGTAATCCATTGTAATGGAAATGTGGCTGACATCAATAAATAGTTATATTTTGAAACCAATAACTGATACATTGGCCAATAATACATATTATACATCTATTTTGTGCAACGGATAAAACAATTTAATTAAAATTGTATTATTTTTAAAATATATTTTTAGGTGCAACTGCCGAAAGCAACATTTTACATCCCACAATCATTTAACAAATTTAAATGTAAAAAAAACAAATAAAGTCCCCCTGTGGTGAAAATCAAGTGTTTAAAGGTGCCCTAGAATGTGAAATTGAATTTATTTTGTCATAGTTAAATAACAAGAGTTCAGTACATGGACATGACATACAGTGAGTCTCAAACACCATTGTTTTCTCCTTCTTACTTAAATCTCGTTTATGAAAAACACCCCTAAAAAACAGGCGAATCTCCACATAACACCGACTGTGACGCAACAGTCGGGATCATTAATATGTACGACTCCAAAAATGTGCATATGCCAGCCCATGTTCAATGACAGGCGGAACTGCGCAGCAAAGCATGGCAGTTTTTCAGTGTTTGGATGTACAAATGAACACAAAAGTATTTAGTTCCTTCATCCGAGCCTCTGAAGAAACAATGGGTTAATTTTATTTTCTCTGGAAATTTCCAAACATTTCACCGACGAGACTGTTTCCTCAACTTGGGCCAATACAGAGCTGGCCTCGATGAACGTCTGAAAATATATCGATCGAGCTACCAAGCAACACTTTCTGATGTGTAATAGGTTCAAGTTCAGACAGGTAATCTTTCTCTCAAAATCGTTCAATACTGTATTTACATCATCGTGTTTGCATTGGTGAAAGCATTAGAGAGAGTGCAGAAACTGCATTGCAATGATAAGATCTTTATTCTCGCGATCAACACACTGACTACGTTTACATGCAGCCAATTTTCGGGTTATGGTCGGGTTAAGGTCACTATTCGTGTTTCTGAAACATTAGGAATAACCCGTTTACAGGGTTCTCAAGTCTCACGCATTGGCCGTGAGACACACGCAATTCAACCAGTTCACACGCTCACACGCCACACCATGTATTTCTCACGCTGAAAAGGCAATGCCAACCAAGTTGTCCTGGAAGCTTTATATAACGTTGTATACGAGGCGCAAAGTGAAGGTTCCTGCAGCCAGCGCGTCCGTATCTCGGCCTGATTGCGTTCGTTACTAGGAAACATAGATGCGCGAACACACGGAAGTTGACGAAACATTCTCGGCCACCGCGTCATTGCGCGAACACACGCACACACATTCTCGGCCACCGTACGTTCGTTACTAGGTAACCAACAATATCGCGCGAACACACGTCGTGATCATAGGTCGTTATGGAGAAGGTAAGTTGGAAAGAAAGCTGGTCTAACATTTTTAGGCTAGAACATTTAATATATAGCCCATCGTATACATTATTATTGATGCAGTCAAAAACTCTACAACTACTTTGCAACCAGGCCAGAATATTTGGCTAAGGAAAATGTTAGTGGCTATGGGAAGGAATGAAGATGTATTTCTAAATTTTATTTTAAATATTATACTGTATTAATAGTCTTTCTAGTTACATTAAGGCTACATGTATTAAAGCAGAGTGCTCTGGGTAATATTTTATATCCTGTCAAAACATACATTAATCATTGCCATTGCATTTGTATTTTTCAAAGATGTCAGGGAAAAATGCAAAAATATTTGTTTTTCCAAACTGTTTGGAGCAATTTGTTGTATTTTTGTAATTTTGAAATATAACATTAAAGAGTATATTTGATGTGATGAATTGCTCTGTCATTTATCAGATTTAGCAATTGTTATAATTTCAATTTGTGCTGGTTAATTATGAACAATAGGTAAAATTGGGGGGTGGGGATGGGCGGGGCTCCACTGGGGCTCGTCCCCTAACTGCATGTGATCTCACTCCAAGCTTTTGATTAAACTTGAGAACCCTGCGTTTACATGCGTGAGCAGAGAGAGTTTCTCCTGTATACATGGAATTGCAATATCCCGATGTAAACAGCGACGCACGGTTAGCGTCTGGACGTACGGACAACCTTAAGACGCAGTATGCGTCATTTCCGATTCTTCTTCCTGTAACCAAAGACGACAACAGCAGCACGCGGATAATGAATAGTTCGGGGCAGATAGCGATCGCCCTTGTTTGCGCTTTGATGCTGGTAAAGTTACTGACCTCGCTCCAAACGTATGCTGTGCTGCGTCTCGCCATGTTTACTTCCGGTATTCTGCACGCGGGTTTTTGTATGCACTGAGAAGTTCCTCTACTCAAAAGACCAAGGCCGTTTCTCAATATGCGTTCTTTTCTGTACTTGTGTTCTTGTGGACTTGTGAAACGTCATCAGTCGCTGCCCAAGTACTGTCTCAATTCAAAGTTCACATTTAGCCAAGTCCAGTTCAAATCCCCGGATGTGTTCTTGATCCGCCCCTTTTACCGAGGATGCATGGAGAGGTGACTTGTGCGGACTTGAGACAGCCATGTATCCCAGAATGCATCTCGCACCAACCAGCAAGCGTCAATACCAGAGGAGAAAACCCGCGTAATATTAAAATACTGCTGTTATTGTGTCATAAAATGCAATTTTAAGAGTGTTTCAGGCGAGAATGTAGTTGTTTAAAGCTCAAATCTGTGGTTTGTTTATAAAGATAGCGCCTGTTTGAAAAATGTATCTGACGCTTTCGGAGCTGTAAGATCCAGGCGAGCACCGGGTGTTCAGCGCTCATTAACCCCGACTGGAACAGCTTTTCCTCGGCTAGTGCTTCTGGCGTGTGCCGCTGGCTCTGGTGTCTCTAGTCTAGTGGATAAACATGACGGATATTCGTCTTGTGTCGATCTTTAGTCTCACTCATTAATCTATATTTGTTCCATGGCAAATCGTTTTGGCTGAGGGCAAAGTGAAGTTTCATAACTTTATATATTTAGGCTATAACTTTAACTTTGTAGCCTAATTTGTTTAATTTCTCATTGTAAGTTAGCTTCTTATACATCTTATACATGATATTATTGATCAGTAAAACTGACATTTAACAAAAAGAGACAGGTTTGTGCGATTTTATTTTATATAGCCTACTAGATATATTTTTTATATTTATTAACATTCTCTTCACTAGCCTATATGTAAAATAAAATGACACAACCCCGTCTCTCTTTGACAAATGTCAATAAAAATCAAGAATGTTTCATATTTTTTTAAATGAAATAAAAAAAGTGTGTGTTTTAATATTTCATGTTGTTATAAATATGCAGTGAAGATAATTAATGTACGTTGCCTGAACCACAATTGTGTGGCCATTTAGGCTAATACGTTTAAGATTTTTTTATTTTTTTTTATGAAAAGAGGCAGAGTGGTGTTTTATAAAATATTTCGTTTTATTGTTGATGAAAAGAGGCAGAGTTGTAGCATATTTCGTTTGATTGTTGCCTAAAATATACATAAAGAGATAACCGGAGTAGCCAGAGCGTGCTGAGTGACGTGACAAGAACGCCGCTGTTCCATTTGCAGAATTACCGGACTTGCGTCCTCGCGTCCTCTGGAGTTCGTTCTCCCGAGTCGAACTTGGCAAGTCCGAACTACCAAGGACGCAAGTCCGAAGTTTGCGTACTTGGTATTGAGAAACGGCCCAAGATTCCTTGCGAATAGAACATGCGCAGTGGGGACAATCACTATGGGGATATCCCGATACGCGTTTACATGACCAAAAATTCGGGTTAGAAAAGGGGTACCCCAGGTATAATATCCCGGTTTTTAAAATCCAGGATATGAGCATATTCGGGTTTTTGCCGGTGTTTACATGGCCGTTCGCGACCGGGTTATTGCTAATATCCCGGTTTTGAACGGGTTATTGGCTGCATGTAAACGCAGTCATTGTCATCTGTTTGCTCAATGCTCACGGCAATATTTTATGTGATGGGAATAGATCTAAATACTTTAAAAACATCTCACGATTCGTTAATCTCGATAGCTGTAATAGTAAAAACGTATAATATCTGTAGTAAAAGTATTCGAGAGAGTTTCACATGTAATACGTAGCTATTTCATATGCAAGCATGTCAGCCAATCACAGCAGAGGCCGGTTACACACAGCAGACACGCCCCTTGAAACAGAGCGTTCACATCAGCTAAAATCAGGCTAGGAAAAATGCCTTTTATTTCTAAATTATGACTATTTTTGATCTAAAAAACATACTAACATTATAAGGGCAACCCAGAAAACATTATACAATAAAAATAAAAACCATTCTAGGGCACCTTTAATGTTGATTATGTCTATGTGGTGATTTTAATGTGCTTTAAGACAAACCATGTGCAAATTCATAAGTCAGCACCATTGCTGAGTATTTTCTCCTTAAAACTGCAGTGAACCAAAGACAGTCTCAAAAACGTAGTTTGAAATCGCTGGTGTTTCTGACGTCACAAACGTAACCAATCACGTCTACGTGTGATTGTCATTGAGTGGATCTCTGAGCTGGTGCGAGTGAGTGGAGGCGGGGCTAATTTGCATATTCATAAAACCGCATATACTAAATGAGGCAACGGTGTAGAGTTACATTCAAGCTATTTTAAGGCATGACAAATTAATTATATTATTTAATATATTATATTCACAGTCTTTCTCTTGTAGAAAAGCAAATAACTCAAGAGTATTGTTAATATTTTCGCAGCTGCTCACCTGCTCCAGAAAGTCACATGCGTCCGCATCTTTGTGTGAGTGTGTGTGTGTAACTTATTTAATCGTAATAATTATTTTCTGTGTTGCTGCAGATCTGTAAGAGACAGCAGACACGCTACCAGTGTGAAAATAAAAGTTGTAAGGGTGTTGCCCTTATACACTGCTTGCATGTGTGGTGTGAAAGAGGGCTAAGACAATACAAAAATAATACAGAAGTATTGGGAATTTGATTTGAGATTTATGAGATTGCTTAAAGCAATATAATATGGAATAGAGCAACCCACAAGAATCAAGATCTTTATCAGTCTCACAAAGACATACTCAACCTCATTTATCAAGCAAGATTAACTGTCAGCTTGGATAAAATTCAAGGTGCTTAAATTTTGTGGTGCTCAGAATTCAAAGCATCACAGACAAAATAATATATCCGATGCATTTCTTACAGCAAAAATTATGATTTGATTTAGAAAATGACAATAGAAGCTGCTGACCAGACTTATGATGTGCTTATTTGCGGTGTTGAAAAATATGAATGAAATATTCATTCAAACATTACAAATGAAACTCTACTATTCAAATATTCTAATATATTCAATCATATATATCTTTAGTATATAATATTCCACAGTATTCTATCAAAGCTTAGCACTTAACATTTTTTATACCACACACAGTATGGTGGATAATTATCTATCATTGACTTGTCTGATAAAAGGTCAGGGAAATAAAATAATATGATAAAGTGTGAAAAATGTTTTTTTGTTTTTTCATCACAATTATGATCCCTAATGAAAAAGCATCACTTGAGGTCTATCCACAGTGAAAATCCACAGAGCCAGTCATCTCCAAACTCAAAACTGATGAAAAAAAGTACCTTCGAGTCTCAAGCTAGTTGCTCTCCTCATTAAAATGAGATTTTCCTTTATTTTTATCTGACTACAAAACACTGCCAGCTTCACTACATTCACAACTTTTAATCAAAACAACTAGCTAACTTATTTGAACCTTAAGAACTATAATTGCAACTTGCTTATCATATAATGTTGCATCAAAGCTTTGAATTGATAATTTCTCACATGCTTTTCAACCCCCAGTTAGAATGTGTTAATTATCGGGGAACACAAAAGATACAGTGTAAATATGCTTGGATAGCACTTTATTAACGTAATCGTGGTGAACCACAGTGCTCCTGCACTCACACGAAGAGTCCAAAAGTTTTCTATGAAGATATCATACTGGGATCAGTTAATTCACACTTTGAATATGCAGAGTAGAGAAATTAAGGCAGGCTGGAAATTTGTATTATTATTTTGCTCGCCATATCAAAGCTGCTTCTGGATGATGGCCTCTTTCATTTCTGATGATGAATCTTCGTCTTGAGGACCAAAAATGGAAAAATTACATCTACTGATTTTTCCCACCTATTTTTTTTTCACCCCAAATTCAGTCCCAGTATTTGTCACTGGATATTAGTTATACACATTTTAAACTTCTCTGATCATTATCCTGCACAGCTACTCAGATTTATTAAAACACTTTTTTTGGTCCGTCTTTCACTTGAAATTACTCTTTAATTATTGATTTAGACCACTGAACACAGCACTTGACATCCTATAAATCGGATTCTAAATTGTTCTGTGACTGATGTGCACAGAAAGGATCAATGGATTAATTTCTATGAGAAGGGTGTTCTTGTGGGCCGAAGACGTGCCTGCACATGCAAAGAGCAGGATTATGACATTTGAGCCAGGGGATCTCACGTCTGACGGGTGTAGGAAAGCTGGCCTAAAGGGCTGAGTTGATGACAAATGGTAAGGTATGAGGCAGAGCGCTCTCCCTCAACAGCTCAATCACGATGAATAAACACACCACCACACACCCCTGTCTCTAGAACTCTCTATCTTAATAGTTGTCTAACAAGACTGCGACTACATGAGTGTGTAAGTGTTGTTCATTTGCTTTAGAAGAGTTAAAAAAAAAAAAAGTGTAAAAATTTCATTTCAAAATATGACTTTCTAGAACAAATGTGGTGTGTGAGTGTAGTTCATTCACATACAGTCCAGTGTTTAAAAAAATAAAAAATAATTAAAGGTAGGGTAGGCAATTTTTGGAGCAGCTAGCAATAATAAGCTTTGAAAGCATGATATCCCACCCTCCATAACGTCTCCAAAACCCTGCCTTCTTCAAAACACATGAACACGCACAGCAGAGTTTGCGAAGCATTACGAGACGAGAGACGGCATTAAATTACATCATGGCTCAAAGCACATAACATTACAATAATACTGAACATAAACAACTTAAAGAGGTCTAACTTCTACCACCTTACTGCTGCAGATTCATTTTGGGGTTGACATTGTTGACAGAAAGTAATAAATTCGAGCCACAAACTGCTCAGAGTATAACGTCACAGGTTTCCATCTCTTTCAAATTACAGTAGTTATGGCGTAAATGCAGCATAAGCTTGTTGTTTTGGTTTAGGAGGAAATGTAAAGGATGGCTGCTGTTTCGGTTGCAGTGATCGGTGACTGACCGATCTAACTCTAACTCTGAGTAGCATGAAACGCGCTGATGACATGTGATGTCAACACGAGCAGGGTGTGCAGAGGTTTGAAAATACATAGGTGACAGGCAGGTAGGACATCGTACAACTGCATTTGGACCGATATACATAGGCTATATATAAATTCATTTAGACCACTTAACTCAGTGCTATCAGGATGTGAAGAGACTGTCAACCAGCACAACAAAAAATGTTTCTGGACAAAATTGCCAACCTTGCCTTTAACCTCATGCTGTTGTTCCAAACTCATGACTTTCTTTTGTCACAGTCATGTTATGTTTTATAGTGTTTTTGTTCATGTTCCTGTGTTTCCTTTCAGTTTAGTTCCTAGCTCCAGTTACTAAGTTCTCTCTGTTTGTTACCTAGGTTACTGATTAATCCCACTTGTATATAGTTTAGTTGTAGTTTAGTGTGTGAGTACTGATTTGTTCAATCCTCTGTTCATTCTTGTCATGATTTCGTGTGGATTGTTACAACTCTGTCATGATTTCGTGTGGAATGTTACGTTTTCTTTTAGTTTTAAAGTATTAATCTTTGATTATCTGCGTCATGCATCTCTTGTCTACCACCATACACATGACAGAAGAAAAGGACTGTTACTCACAAAATGGCCAGTCATTGGAGGAGTTCCAGGAACAATGCTACAAGGCCTGCTGGGACAATGAGACTTTGAAACAGCTCTTCTGGACCGGGATGGATGACATCATTGGACAGATGCTGCTGTTGAGGGAGGATCCTTTTCATCAAGTTCATCGATTATGCCTTTTGGGTGTGCAGATCTTCCCTGTCAGTGGGAGTCATTCAATACAATGTCACCATCGGACACATTGTCCGAGCAGAGTGTCCCGGCAACACAGAGAGATCTTCAAATATGAGCCTAAAGACAAATGAGCCCGAGCCACTGCCTGCCGTGGACCACGAGCTTGAGCCCCCTTCCTCCCTGGAGACAGAGCTAGTCACAGTGTCCATCCCGGAGCCAAAGCGATTGCCTCATTTGTCCTGAGGCTGGAGCCAATCGCCAGGTCCACTGAAGAGTTCACCGTAGAGCCAGTAAAGGAGCGCTGTCTTATCAATATCACTGTTCTAACCCCTGAGCCATCCTCACTCCCTCCAGTGTCACCCCATTCTGCCAGTCCCTTGTCCTCACCTCGGTCCCTCAAGCCAGTGGCATCACAAAGGACTTTCAGGCCTATGATGTCACTTAGGACCATTGCCCTCAAAATTTTGCAGGGGTCTCCATGGACAATTGCTCCGCCTCTGTCGGGCAGCCCAAAGGTTCCACCAAAGATCCCCGTCAGGGCTACACCTTGACTCCACCCTCCTTTATCTCCACCATGGCATTCTCCGTAGCAAGCTCTTCCGGTTCATTCCCCGTAGCCAGTTCCTCACCCACCTCCAAGACCCCATTACTCCACTCTGGTACTCTCGATAACAGTGCAAGGACGTGCCTCGAACTGAGGACTAATATCATGGTCATGTTACGTTTCAATGTTTTTGTTCATGTTGCGGCGTTTCCTTTCAGTTTAGTTCCCATTACCACAGTTACTAATTTCTCCCTGTTTTTTACCTAGGTTACTGATTAATCCCACCTGTCTCAAGTTTAGTTCTCTGTGTATAAGTACTCCGTTTTCTTCAATCCTCTGTAGTTTCTCGTCGTGATTTTGTGTGGTATGTGTTACTTTCCCTTTTGAATGTTCTCCGTTATTATAAATAAAGTATTTACCTTGGATTACCTGCATCATGCATCCCATCTACCACCTACACGTGACATCTTACTTCACTATAACACCAAAGGTTAATAATATAGTATAAGGAACGAACAAAACCATTTTTTTAAATAAAACTTATGGTCAAATTTCTTTACTTTGACATGAATAAAAAAAAAACATAAGTATGCAAGAAAGTTTCTTGCTTGCATTCACCATGTTCGAATAATGGATATACATTTCTTTGCTACACTGCAGCAGCTTTAAATGTAAGTAATATTTCCCCCCCTGCAAGAAGAAAATTAATCAAAGTTACCCTTGATCTTCAAAACAAAGCAAGATTTGTTCAGTGGCACAGCAAGCTGTTGGGAGTTCATTTATATGAAAGCAGCTGAAAAGTGTAGGGAATTGGGAATTGCAGAAGTGTCACATTTTTCTAACGTTTATCACCAAGCATGGATTGTAGCTGCCACAGAATATGTAGAGAGTATATATTTGCAAGAAATAATGTCACTTCAATGGATTTACATATCAGAGCATGGGGCCCACTTGCTACAATTCCCTGAAGTTTAAAGATGCCCTGAGATAGAAATCAAGATTTTTGTGTTGTTTATATGGTATTTTTAATATGTTTTAAGACAAACCATGTGCAAATTCATGTCAACACCGTATTTTCTCCTTTAAACTGCAGTGAAAAAAGACTGCGGGGTTTGAAATCGCCGGTGTTTCTGGCATTACAAACTACGTTGTAACTAATCACGTCAACATACAGGCGGGCTTTAGCATATCATTAACTAAGCTGCGAAGCAGGGGAGTCTCAAGAGAAGCCAGGTTATCCCTGTATATTTTTCTGTTGATATGAAAGATTGTGTACATTTAGCAATATAGCGATATAGTATATTGCTATATTTAGCAATATAGTTATGAAGAATTATATGCTTTTCTCCACTGATGTTCTAAGTTGTTCAAAGCGTTTGTAATAAGGATGTGGATTTTAGAAGGCAGCTGTCTGACTCTGAAATGGCAAATGGGAACATGGTTTGTGTAACATTAGCAACACATTATTAGCTGTTTGCTAATGTAGTTGAGCCAAAGGCTAATCATATGAATCACTGTTATGTGTCTGATGTTATAGAGAGCGATAGATAAAGTCCATTATCATTCTGATACATCAACTTGTAGACGACCCTGTATGAGTGAGTGGAGGTGGGGCTCATTTGCATATGTGAAGGGGTGGATTCTGGAATATATATATATATATAATGAGTGATAATCAATGTATTAATCAATATTTTTCCTTCTAAATATCACATGAGTTGAATGACTTCTCTAGGCCTATGAGATGTTACTTTGTAATAGAAGTTATCAGTGTGATCACTGAAATGTTCTTTTCATGTATTCTCTAATGTCTGTATTTGATATCTGAGAGGTGATTGGCGACCTGGAAGGTCACAACGTGCCTGAATTCAGGCTCCGAGTGTCAGCCGCATAATCGATGGAGATATGCTACTGCCTATCTGTCTATGTGTCGAAAATGTTTATCTATTTCTTAGCCAATCAGAATAATTCATACTGAAGCAAGGACGTAGCCTAGACCTTGGTGAAGTAACTAATTATGAAGGAACTAACAGTAAGAGGGCCGGCCTACGGACTCCGTGTGAGTCTTGAAGCTGACTTCTGCCTGATGAAACTGCAAAATCTTCAGTAAAAAAATGTCTTTCATTTATAATAAATTCTGACTCTTGTCTTAAATTTACTGCACTTCTGACTCCAGGTCTTAATTAATCATATCTGGTCCTTGGGTCTTTAACTGTAAATCCCCTAACAATGGATCCATGTATACTAAATGAAGCAAGGGTGTAGAGTTGCATTCAAGCTTTTTTAAGGCAGGAATATTTTAAATATGTCACTCTGGTGATCAAATGTGAGTTTTAAGGATACAATTATTGACCACAGGGGAACTTAAAAATCATTCTTAACTTAAGATGTTTGACTGGCTACAGGTCCTCGGCAATTTAAATTAGACATACATAACCTCCAGCACACGGCATTTCACTATGACAATTATTTATTTATAAAACCCATGGCAAAAATCTGAAACCATGTGGGAAAAATTAAGTACACCCTGACTGCATTAAAAAGAATTAAGAGGGTCATTAGAATTCAGGGGCTGATAATGAAAAGCACTTAATTACTTGATCATCAGGAAGTGTGACCACCTCCTCAAAAGCAAATGAAGAGCGTTCAGAGGCAGTTGCCTTTGTCTTTACTAATATGAACAGAAGGACATTTCTCAAAAATGAAAAAATACCAGACCAGTTTCGGTTCACAAAGGTGAAAAAAATATTTAAATGTCTGGAATAATGTTCGTCAAGCAGACAAGTCCATTGTGAAAATGTGTGGTTATTATGCAAAACACCATGTTTGGCAAGAACGTACCGTGTATAGCCACAAACACTTCATACCAGCCGTCAAGTGATGGAGGCGTTATGATCTGAACTTGTTTTACAGCCACAGGACTTGAGCACTTTGCAGTCATTGAATAGAACACAAACTCTTCTTGACAGTTAAGTATTCTAGAGCCAATGTGAGGCCATCTGTTCATCAGGTGGGCTAAAGTCAGGCTGAAACTCAATCATATTCAGTAACAAGACTATTACCTAAAAATTCACCTGAAAATCTGCTGTGCAGAAACCTTGTATGTCGAAAATTGTCCCAAAAAGATATTGTGGCTTTATATATGGTCAGACACTTGCATGTGTAATTATATTATTAACATTTTACCAAAATCAAGCTCAAACGTAACCAGCGGATGTCAGACACACATGTTTTGTCCATCATTACAATGGCCGCATCTGAGGCAGTAAGTGCATTAAATTATGTTGTTCATCAACTTACAGGTTATAAAGTTTATTGTAGCTATGTGGGCACTCAGTGTTTTTCTTTCATTTGGCCAAAATCTTATGTTATAAAATATGAGGTGCTATGCACTGGCTATTTAAGACAGTATTAGATATGACTCAACAATCAATGCTAGACCAAGACACTCTTCTCTGCTCCTCAAATACATAAAACATTAGCTTTTATATTTATATAATGTTTCTTAAGTAAAGGTTTCTGCCCAACAGTGAGAAGAAAAAAAGAAAAAAAAACCTTTAAACAAGCTTTTCCTGTGGTTTGAACACCTGCCTCAGTTGTTATGTTATATCCAGAATACAGTGAAGTCCGGTTTGGGAATAAAGCACAAAGTGACAATTGGAAAAGAGTTCAGGCCATGCAATAATTAGCAACTTTCTTCGACCCCTACTGCCGCAATCAGATATATTGACAAGTGCCCTGGCTTATGTACCTGATCCTTCACCTTTTACTTCAGCAGAGATTGAATCTGTGTTGCACAATTTACCCGATAACACAGCTAGCAGAATGGATGAAGTGACTTATGATACGCTCAAAGCCAGACAGCGTTCAAAATCTAAAATCAATGTTTAATGGGTGACTGATTCTTGCAAGGGGTCTCTCATTTATTGAAAACTCAAGAAAGAGGAGCTTTCAATCTGAAGCATTTCTTTGTTATCAAAAATTTATAAAATGCTTGTGAAGTGCTTTCTTGCAGGTATTCTCTCACCCAATCAGACAGCTTACATCAAACGCGGAGAATGAATGAGCATGTCACAACATCAAGTCTGTGACTGATTCAAGCACGAGTATCTTTTCATCTCTAAAAATTGCATTTTTAAATTCATCTTCAAGTACTTCATCTTCAAGGTGGTACTACAGCTACCACCACTCACTATTAATATCTCAATCAAATCAAATCACTTTATTGTTACTCAATCTATACAAGAGCAATCTTGACCAATCTTTGGAGTGTCTCACGCTATTTTTAGAGTTAAAGCTTCACCAAACTCATTCTATTGTCTATATTCCAATCTATATAGCTACTTTTAAAGCTTATGTATCTTATGTAAACACCCCAGGTCAGGTGAACCCAAACCCAGACAAATCATACAATATTTCCTTAAGACTAACTACATTTTGAAAATGTGTATTTTGCATATTCTTAATGTCAATGGAGTGCAGTAAATCTTGTGTTGACTCTCAAAGTACTGTACGTACACTACTGTTCAAAAGTTTGCGCTCAGTCTTTTTTTTTTTAAACAATTGCATTAATTTGATAAAAAACTAAAGTAGTCATTTACTGTATACTGTTAAAAAAATATTTTTCTCTCAAATAAATGCTGTTTTTCAAACTTTGCTCACCATCCGTAAAAAAGACTACCACATTTTCCATAATTCACTAAGCAGCACAAACATTTTCAGCTAATAATAAGAAGAAAGGTTTCTTGAGCACCAAGTCAGCATATTACAATGCTTTTTTTAAGGTTCATGTAATACTGAAAAGGAATGGCTGCTGAAAACGTAGCTGCACATTAAACTGTAACAATATTGACTTTTTTTACTTTTAAAAAATCTTCTAAAAACATAAAAAAATATTACTGACTCCAAACTTTCAAAAGGTTGTGAACATTAGTAACCAAAACTGTGGAAAGATTAAACAGCTTAAATTGTTGATACAGACTTTATAATACTTATAAGTACAGTTTGTATTTAGAAGAATATCTGACTGGATCTATCATTAATACATTTAGTTCATTATAAATGGTCATGGTGAAAATACAAAGGAATGACATTAATGAAGACTAATTAATGAGGCTAATTATCTTAAAAACCTTTTCATCACAAGAGACCTTAAAATCCATATCGATACTTCACTTGAAAATGTCAAATGAATCAGTCAGGGCTGACGTAAATTCTTTTGGAAATGTGTTACTCAGAACAATTCTTCTGAAAAGGTGGCAGTCACAACATGTTTCTTGATGCTCATAGTCAACAGCATGAACTTTTGAAACAACATGACATTACAACAGAGCTTCACTAATTCTGCCCGAACATTGTGGGTAGAGTAAGAATACAACTGGTCTGGACTGGCCTGATGTGAAACTAGACTTGATTAAATGATAAGCTGGGCATGTGTCTCTTAAATTATATATTGAGAGTAAAAGACTATCCCCCGCTTTCACAGACAAGGCTTAAGCCTATATATAGTCCCAAGAATAAAATGCATGTTTGAGCTGGTTTAACTGAAAGCACCTTGCACTGACATATTGACACATATAAAATATGTCAATGCTATTGTTTTGTCTCAAGATGCACATTAATGTTTTTTTTCTAAGCCATGTTTATTTAAGATACTTAAATATCCGAACTAAGGCCTAATCCTGGCTTAATCTAAGCTGTGAAACTAGACCTGTATGTTTCATGCAAGACTGGGATATATGCACAGTGATGAAAACACTGCGAGATCAATGTTTATAAAAGGATTACTGAAGGCAATTTTTAAGCTTTTTAAAAAAAGTTTTAAAAAACAATAAGTTAACATTGAGTAATTTATTTTATAGACACAATTGTCAGAGATCAACCAGGTTCCACCCCCACACAATCACAGAGATCACTATCACCTGAGTATTAATCACCACACACCTGCATGTCATCAGATCCTCATCACAACCTGTATTAAAACACTCGTCACCCACAGTCACATTGTCTGGTCTCGTTCGTAGATGTTCAGACTCACTCCTTATCTACCTACCTGCTTTCCAGCACTAGGATTATCCTTACCTGTTCTCTCCAACGTAACGTTACTCGCCAAGATCTCCAGCGATCTCTCCACTCATCTCCTCAAGCTCCAGCGATCTCTCCTCAAGTTCCAGTTACTTCTCCTCCATCACCGTGACCACCCTTCATCTCCTGTAAGGACAGTATATCAGTGTTTTCATCCAGTTTCTACAGTGATTTCGTTGTTGTTGACTTACCATCTGCCATATCAATAAACCTTTATCTATTCACCTATTCTCTCTGGAGTCTGTTCCGTAACAATGATAGTGGTAGTTAGTCTATTTTTAATTATTTCCAAAATAATAAACTTTCGCAAATTTCTGAGCAACATAATAGTGGTATTTTGTTCCTGAAAGAATCTGTGTTTTTGAGCAAATCACTTGAATGCTTCAATGACTCCCTCAACAAGTTTTGTTTGTGAAGGAGTGAGTGTTTTGAATAAAGCGGATGAAAGAATGAATTGCTCTTTCATAAAGACTCGTCTCCACCTAGCGTAACAATGTAACTTTCAGAAAGAGTCACTGAAAATTTCTACCACTTATTCAGACTGACTATATAGTGGCCAAAAGTATGTCCGGTCAAGGAAAATTGACATCTTCACCCTTTTAAAAAAATATTTTACTACTGTATAAGTACAAATGAAGTTAAATCTATAGTAAAAGTAATAAACAGCACAGATCAATACTGATTTTAAGGGTAAGCGCAGTTGTTGTGAGGTAACCACAGCAACAGAAGATTTTGTTGCTATGGTTACCACAACTTCTCAATCTTTTTTTGCATGCATTTTGAGATCAAACTTTTGTGGTTACTGAAATGCTATTTGAAAATATTGTTGACATTAGTTATGAAAGATTAACACTCAATATCTGAATCTGACATTGTGTCTGGAACTGGTAGGCTATTTATTAATATGCAAGTTCAGTTAAAAATCATCTTTTTATGCCCTACTGTGGTTTGGTGTCTGGGCACACAATCAGTTTCCATTTTTATTGACATATTGCAGAAACAGTGAGTTCCTCTATAACAGAAACATCCAAACTATAGCCTAGAAAATGTAATGCTCAAAATAGTACAGTATGTGAATCATGAGTAGGTGTATTTCAATGCATGTATATCTATAGGTCCATCACAAAATGTCTAACCGCCACTGGCTGCATCTGCTTTTACTTCACTGTTCCCAAGCCGTCCATAAATATGCATCCCAAAGTAGACTATAACTATATACCAATACCACATGATGCAATTTAAAGAGCATGAACTATACCGATAAAGTCCTGGCAACATAACAAGTGTCATGGCAATTAGTTCATTGTAAATGATCATGGTGAGAATGGAATGATATTAATGAAGACTAATTAATGAGGCTAATTATCTTAAAAACCTTGTCACTGTAAGAGACCTTAGAATCCCTGTCGATACTTCCCTTGAAAATGTCAAATGAATCAGTCAGGGCTGACGTAAATTCTTTTGGAAATGTGTTAGTCAAAACAATTCTTCTGAAAAGGTGGCAGTCACAACTTGTTTCTTGAAGCTCAGTCAAAATAAAAGTGATGACCTAGATCCTTGTCCAAAGTGATCAGTTAAAACCCTACCACTACTCCCATTCTTTATAATGACCCAGATATGTTCTGATTCCTATTTTAACTTCCATGCAAAAAATGTTTTGTCATTTAATTGATAATACAAAATAATAAGAAATCCAATAATTAGAACACAACAACTTTCCAGTTTCCAGTTGCTTTGGTAAACAGAGTAGAGATCAAAAAGTGATGTCCGGCCTAGGAAAATGTACATCTTCACCCTTAAAATACTATAAATAATTTGTTAAAGATTTTGTAAGCATATTGCGTAGTTGTGTTTTGAGTCAATTGTTTTATTTGTGATAACACAATAAAACATGCCAAATAACATAATTTTTGGCCAGGCTGTCATACACAGAAATTAATAACATATGCAAAAACAAGAGAGAACCAAAGAAAAATTGATACCTGATTATGTATGCTTTTTTAAATATATATATTTATATATAACACTCAAATCCAGTGTTTTGAAGAAAATGACTAAAACATCTGATGTAATTGAAGGAAATCGGTTCAGTTGAACAATCCTTTTCAATTAACAGATTCATTTGAATCATCTCCCTATTGTGTTACTGGAACTCCCATTGCTGGTAGTTTGGCAAGCTATAGTTTCAAAGTAAATTTCCAAACACTACTCAAAAGCATATTTTCGAATTTGCTTATGCAAACTCTTCTAGTTTGTAACTTTGGAAATTCAAAACTTTAACTAACAATAAGGTTAATATATATAAAGAACAACGTCAAGCCAGGAACCTTGGAGTTCACAGAACACATTGCAAGAACTGCCAGGTCCAGATTTGCCTTATATAACATTAGGAGGATCAGGCCCTTCAGAGCATGCTACACAACTCCAACCGCTTGTATTATCCAGACTGGACAATTGTAATGCTCTCTTGCCAGGTCTTCCAGCTTGCACGGTCAAACCTCTGCAACTGATCCAGAATGCTGCAGCTAGAGCGGTTTCGAGTCGAAGAGAGCACACGTCACTCCTCTCCT
Source organism: Semotilus atromaculatus (assembly GCA_031834385.1). Taxonomy (NCBI): domain Eukaryota; kingdom Metazoa; phylum Chordata; class Actinopteri; order Cypriniformes; family Leuciscidae; genus Semotilus; species Semotilus atromaculatus. Next base: position 29,126,246 of record JAULUF010000044.1, on the reverse strand, counting down.
CACAAAATTGCACCGGTTGCCAGTTGCCACTTGCATCAAATTCAAGGCACTGATGTTTGCCTAAAGAACAACCACTGGCTCTGCCCACTACCACATCCACCAAACGTGGTAGTACATGAGGGTCTAGCTTCCAGAGGATCCCAACTTTAGGAAATTTGCTGAAGTTCACAACCAAACAGCTTGTGTGGTATATTTCAGCTCCAAAATATTATGATATTTTCATGCTGCTTTTGCAACCTTTTTGAAGCTTGGGAGCCTCAGGCCTTATTCACTGAAAACTGCAGCAAAGAAATTCCTTCCTTCCTTCCTTTCCAAAATTCACCTTTGTGTTCAACAGAAGAAATAAAGTCATACAGGTTTGGAACAACATTAGAGTAAATACAAATTTTGGGTGGTGAACTATCCCTTTAAAAGGTAGCAAAAATGATCTGGGCTGCGTTTCTTAAAAGCATCTCACACCTAAGATCATAGAACAATTGTCATCAATGGTTTCTACCATCAACTTTTCTCACAATGCTTTTGAAAAACCCAGCCCTGTTTGATTTTAAGGATACAAATAACATGCACATAATGAAGGATGAAGTTTGCATTACTCCATCTTCACTAATGAATGCTCATTTACAGTCAGAACACAAACAAAAAAATGAGCAGATCTGGTATTACTAAAAATAAATGGGCCAAACGTCAAGACAAAGCAAGATTTGTCTTTTTCCTACAGCTTGCTGTCAGACAGTAAATAAGGATGTCTGCATCATTTGGAGAAGCATAGTGAGCACCCATATATCTATCACCGGCAGGCTGTTTGTTACAACAGTGAGGCAAAACAAATCAGTTCCTAGAAGACCAATTTGCATTGTGTTAGTCAAAACATCTATAACCTGTCCAATTTTGTCTATAAAATTAGCCGTTTCAATTAAAGGTCGTAAATTGTTGCACAAGTCAATGTTTCATTAAGGTGGCTGACCGTGCTGAAGTATGAAGGATCTTTTGAGCCCCTTGACACATGCATTGATTTTTGATGGTCCCTGTGTCTGATGCTATCATGCTCATTCCTTAAGTCTTGAGCAGAATCCCAAGATGCCTTTTGATATGACACATTACATTATAAATGATCAGAACTTAGGTTATTCAAAAAATCCCTATACCATATATTACATTATGAGCTTAAGTAGTTTGTAACCAGTGATTCAAACAGTGATTTTTTCACTGCAGTTTAATATTACATTTACTCACCCTCAAGTTGTTTCAAACCTGTATGAATTTCTTTCTTCTGCTGAACACAAAGGAAGATAAAAATACTATGGAAGTAAATGGGGTCCATCAACTGTTTGGTTCCGACATTCTTCAAAATATCTTCATACAGGTTAGAAACAACTTGAGGGTGAGTAAATGACAGAACTATTCCTTTAATACAGCCAATTTAATTTGTGACTGGATTCCGTGATTCCATCCACGTTTTCTGCATCCAAAATCATAGGGCTCTATATGGCATTTGCCATGTTAAAGATAGTTAGTTGTGTGGGTTATTGTTGTGCTAGGAGTGGAATGGTTCACAAAATCCCTGGCTTGGTTTGTATCACAGGTCACGGTTTTTGGTTAGATTTGGATACATTGTTAATGTTTTTTTATCCTTTTGAACACTTTAGAAATACCATACATCAGCATAAAATATATAGCCTTATAATCTACCATTTACAGTATTTAAGGTATTCTCAAAGTCACGTAATAAAATAAAAAAACAGCAAGAGGGGAAACGTTAATTTCAACAGGCTTTTCATTTATTTCTAAAAAGGTTTATAACTGTTGGCCTTAAATTGTAGCTGAGAACAAAAACACTTATTGTCATATTTAAAGAATAGGCTTTATTGTCACTGTCAGTGTTGCGGTGAACAGAAAGTATGCTAATCTCAGATAGGCTACTGCTTTATTTAATGTTAATAGCGCCTATGTGAGTTTGCATATCATTTTGTGTCTTTATAGCCGTGGGCCTACTGAAAGCAACAATTCACCTCAGATCTTCTAAATAAATAATAGTGAACAAGAATGTTCAAACTGTTAACTCACTGTTAACAAACTAGTGTATTCTATGACAACGATTGTTTCAGTAACTCAGTATGTATTTATGTATTATTGTACAAAAAGATAAATAAATATGAATTCATTACTAACAAATACAACAACAATAAGAGTTGAATATATATATATATATATATATATAAGTAGCAAATTAAAAACACAGAATGGTATAATTTTTCATAAATGATTTGTACGACAGGACCATTTTTAATGAACGAGACTGAAACAGCAAACGTTCATCAGTAACACAGGGGGAACTAAATGGTCTACAAATTTGATTTATAAAAAAGATCAACACTTTGATTGGCTTTATAAAGTCACCTGCAGTAATGTATGCACTTGATTGTGGATGTGAGCCTAATCCAATAGGACAGCTAGTCGTTTAATATTTAATGAACAAGATGGCAGCAGACACTGAATAAATTAAAGCCTTTAATCATCTAGACCATTGATGACATGGTCAACACGGAAAATGAGATTTCAAGGTCCCCCTAGCCACACACTTCAACTGATTCCCCATTTGTTACACATTGCAGATGGAAGCGATGGAACACAAAACAACCAGAAAATAGCCAATACCACAAACGAGACTCAACCGTACCCTATCGCTAAATAAACAAAGCCAAAGCTCAAAATGGCTAAATAAGATCCATCTTGCAGACAGAAAGGTTAACTTAATAGACAATTCAGGCCATTAGCTTTGGATTACATCATAGCTATAGCAAGCAATAAATGGTATGGGTGCCGGTAACTGGATCCTGGAAGGGTAGCCTGGTGTACTTAGCTGAACGTGAGGTTTATTCCTTGTAGCATTTGGGTTGTGACATATACTGTGATTTTGAACAAGAGTCCTTACCTACAACAAGCAATTCCTTTTCCCCCCTCTCAGCCTCGATGTTCACCTCTGTGTTTATTGGTCCGTTAAATAATTCATCACCGTAGCTCTCAGAACGTGTGGGAGTGTATCTGCGCGTGGGGCATATTGCACTTGATCGGAATCACGAATCCCCGAGGACACAGTCTTGTTTGGAATTTCAAGGGGACGTTCATTAGACCAAAACAAGACATTTCCTGCCAACTCAAGCCCTGCATACAAAGTGTGAGTTAAGCTTGATGAAGTCAGAAGAACGATCCCTATAGCTAAGGGCTTGGGTTTAGTACACTACATGTGCCAGGAATAATCTGCACGGGTCTGAGACTCAATGAATGAATTTTATGATTCAACCAGGGTACCTGAGCCGACACTACGCGGACCAAATGTCAGTCACTCCTCGGCAGATCCAACTTGCTCAGGGCTATTGACACAGAAACTCACTCATTTGAGATTTGAGCTTAAATTCCTCAAACATAAAAAACAAAACCAGCTATAATCAAAGAACTGGACTGACTGTTCACTAAAAGACTTTTCACTAAAAGACCAATTTACTTAAATGGATAGTTCTAAATGAGAACTCAAAAGAAGATATGAGATATCGCAGTGTTTGTTACAAAACAAACACTTTTGTATGTTGTCCATACAAAAAAATACAAAAAAATAATGCTCACCAAACCTGTTTGTTTACCAACATTCTTCTAAATATTTTCTTTTATGTTCCATAGAAGAAAGAAAGTCATTGAAGTTGGTGAACAAGATAATGACAACATTTTCATTTTTGGGTGACTAATTAATGTTCAAATTAACATAGTCAGCCAAGCAATATTATTTTATAATGTCTTATTCTTACATTACAATTGCATTTAAATGTAGTTTTAAATCCATCTAGCGATTCTAATCCAAAAATACATACGAAATTAAGAAATGTGACATGAGAGATACATGTTGTGTCTAACACCTAATATCATATCACATCTCATAAAATATGCATTAACTAATGAGACCCAAAACTAATAAAGGAAGAACATTTCCAAAAAGCATAAAATAAAAATCACCAAACTAATTTCTTTCACATTTCTCTGTTACGGGATATTAACTGTGAAAATTTCCTTCCGGAAAGAGAATGAAGATGATATTTGTTTTTATTGTCATTGCCTCTGAAAATATTGATTCGTCTTCCTTTAATAATGCATGTTAAACCGCTAGTCAAAGTCGATGAACTTGATTTGTTTGGTCTAACCATATAAATCATTAAAGAAATGTATGCATATGACAAAGCAATACGTTCATTACAATGGAGGGGATAGTAATACAAATAAATGTATTTGCTGCTGAACTTGGGGTGCAGCTGCAGAGTATATATATTTATATATATATTCTGCAAATGGCCTTTAAATAATTCATTATCAGTGCTATTTGGGGGCAAAATGCACCCTCTTGTATTATGCATGATGAGTCTATACAGCATCTGAAGTCCCAGGACATTCGTGAAATGACAGCGCCATTCCAGCCGACAGCTCACCAGACCAGACCATCTTGGGTCTGTGTCACATGCATGTCACACCGCCCAGCCACCCTTCTGGTAACTGGATGCCAATTAGGGTCCTGAAAACCACAACATAATCTCTGAGAATCAATAGTTGTTGTGTTTAGTTGTTCAATCAATATGTAAAACAGGATTTTGCCTCAACAAAGAGTAATCCCCTATTTTTACACATCAAATTCTGTTCACTGACTCATATAGCAACTCTTTCTTCTGACATGACTCAAGAAAGTTGCCTCTCGTCTTTCACCTTACTCTTTTCAGGACATGAATGACATCGCTATCTATCTGCCTAACACTTGGTATCAGCAGCTGCAATCAATCATTAACTCAGATTGCTGCTTTAAAAAGTTTTTAAAAAATCTTAAGTTATATACAAAAGAAACTTATAATTAACTAAAATAAAGTGAGATCTCAACATATCACAGCCCCCCTTTCTTAGATCAGGTGGTCGTATATTCTGCCACTTTGTGTTTTCTGTACAGGATTAGATTGCTTTTAAAATTCGGTGTGTAAATTAATTTCAGTCAAATGAGTATTTAATGTTTTTGAAATAATTCTCACCCAGGCCGCATTTATTTGATCAAAAATATAGTAAAACAGTAATATTAAGAAGCGTTATTACAAATTTAAAAATAACTTTAAAAAATATATATATTTTAAAATGTAATTTATTCATGTGATGGAATAACACAACATTATCCTTCATAAATCATTCATTATGCTGATTTGATGATCAAGAAACCTTTCTTATTTATCAATGTTGGAAACAGTTGTGCAGCTTAATATTTCTTCGATTAACAGAAATGTGAATAGAACAGCATTAATTTGAAGCAAATGTATTAACTTCTTAAAAAAAAAATCTTACTGACCCCAAAGATTTGAATTATAGTGTCGAAATATATATATACACTGAACAACTAGTGATAGTATGGCGGTGTAAATCCTTTTAATGAAAACTCTTTTTGTGCATTAAAGGCATAGTTTGTAAGTTTCGCCACTAGAGGTCACTTTTTCAAAACAATAACAAAGGTGTAGCTTGATGGTGCCTTGAATGAGCGTGAAATAATGGAAGTTCATGGTCATCGTCGTCTTCACCTCGACAGCCGATGAAAAGCGATCCGTCTGGCTAATGCATTCAAGTTTTATTAATGTTACTGTGGTATGAAGGGCGGGGCCGAGAGCCTGGGAAATTTTACGTTGCTGTTTTTATTATGCCTATAATATATAGTTGCTGCTCCTTTCATTTTGTTTATGCCTATACAATTGAAGTTACAATTGAAATTACATTTAACGTTAGCCTCTTTCTTCCCTGAAATGGAACTTTTTTTACATAAATTTTTTTCCCCAAGTGCTGTAGTACTACTCATACAGGTCTACTACACAGACATATTTGATGAATTAATATTGGGGGGTAACGCTGCATTGTTTTCATCATCCGAGGACTTTTCGTCAACTGTTTTTCGAACTATGTATTCAGACATACTCCTCTGTTAGCGTACTGTTTATCACATATAGTAGGAAGTATTCGATTTCGGACGCAGCGATAATATATTAAAGCTTCTTTGGTGTTTCCATGGTTTCAATGAAAATCAGCGGATATGAAGTCATAGACAGGCAACGCAATGACACGGGATGTTACACTGGTTAAAATAGCTGATTTCTCTGGATTTTGGCTACACATTGTTGGGATAATGAAAGTACACAAATTAACAAAATATATGACATTGGTTTAGTGTTTCTTGGATATTTTAATCTAAAAATCTTACATATTGTGACTTTAATAAGAAAGAAAATTGAATGTTCTTATTTTTATAATTAAATGTAAATCTTTCACATATTCTCCAATGATTCAACTTACCCCTTGACAAGACACAGATTACCCCAAACGTGCAACAAATCATTTCACTGGGCCACTATACATTCTTTCTTCTAAATTCAATTGATGACACATATTTCTCCTTGCCTAGAGTTCAATATGTAAAAACTGGCAAAGCTTACCCTACTCTCCACTCTATTATTTGGTGCATTAATGCTGCTTCCCTTGCATGTATCCAACTCTAACATCCGCGAAGCATAATCAGCTGTATTCAATCATCATCAGAATCAATTAAAAAAGTCTGCCGTAAAGACAGATTGCTTTTTAAAATGTGTTTCTAGCTGTAGGCTACTATTTTAATAAACAGGATCAATACTGAGTGACAGAGGAATGTGGTGGAGGTTGCACCCTAGAAGAACGGTGTATTTGTGTTCCTGTCAAGTTTTGGTCTTGTCATGTTTCCATCTCTGTCATGTGATTCCCTGTTTGTCATGTGATCCTGCCATGTGTCTTGTCTGTCTTGGGTTCTTTATAACTTGCCTCCAGAGGAATCACTTTACAGTTCCAGGCCTCTGCGCTACATGCGTCAGCTCCACTGTGTGGAATCCCAGCTCGTCGAACATTCGGGGCCCTTCAGGGTCTCTTGTTTTCCTCACAACTTTGAGTGCAGCTGTGCTCTGCCATGATCATAGTGTTAGGCATATACACTCACTCTCTCTCTCTCTCTCGTAATTTGTATCCACTCTTAAGTTCTATGTAAAAGAAAATGAGTCATTGGTTTGTACAATGCAACGTAAATGCAGAAAGTAAAGCTTCTTCAGAATTAAAATCCCACTTTAACCAAATCAAACAAGAATGCCATTGAGCAACCCATGTGACAAGTTGCTATTGCAGATGGCTCCTGTCGACTACTTAGACATAGTGAGAAGAGGAATCAAAAGTGTGTGTTCTGCGTCTCTCACCGAAGGTGTTAAGGGATCACAGAGCCATTGACACTTTGTACTGACACCAGAAAAAGATAGCTGTGGAGGGAGAAAAGAGCTCAGAGCCAAAAGCACACAATGTAATTTTAATGAATGCAAGAAAATACACACCAAAACCGAAATAGCTCTTTTAACCACAAGAGTTTTGTGCTGAGTGAACATCAGGTGTTTGAATATACAATATCAAGGGAATTTCACACATAAAATCTGTGTTGAGAGCTTTCAACAACATTATCCATTCTCAATTTTAAGTTATTCATCCTTGGCAGTACTTCAGGAAATTATTCATTTAATATATTCCTAATGGCTCACTTAAAGGTTGTGTCTATCTGATGGCTCTTAGGAAAAAATGTTCTCTCTCTCTGAATAAATAGTGAATAGTTTTTTTTTTCTAAATAAATTGTCCATCATCTAATATCTGCCTTCACAGTGCTTAATTAAACATAATCCCAGTGGTCCCCTAAATTTGCCTTCCATCCGGTAACTCGCATTCCAGTTTTCATAAAGATGCTCTTTGTATTCATGTTGGTTTTGAAAAAAACAGTTGGGTAATTCTTACGTTTATTTACTGTACCTTACGCCTTGAATGCATGTGAGTGTACAAAATGAAATAATTATTTTCACAAATATTTTTAAATATATATTTCAAGGTAAATGTTTTTTTTCTTTTACAAATATCATGAAATATTAATTAATAAATTTCATTGTTTTTAGAAGGTCATACCACATGACATGTTACAATCTGAGCTAATCTTTCCTTGTCCTAAAAAGATATTATCTATAAAAGACTTATTGACCTTGACATAGTCATGAGCATATGCAGGGGTCCTCTCTATGATATAATTTTCCGTTTTATGTTTTTTCTTTCGGTATGTGACAAAAGATTTTCAGATAATAATAATTGGTGAAAGTTTAGTTTTTCTAAAAAATAATAGGAAAACATTACACCGAACTAGCCTACTCAATAAGGTTGTTTTTTTTCAAGAATTGTATTTCTTCATTACGATATTAGGGCAGTTGTTCTAAATAAATGAATCAAATAAAAATAAAAATGAACATTACGTCATTAACGTTTTAGGGCACGTCCAAACTGAACGATACACATTCCATCTCACACGACAGCTCTCGGGCTGGCTGTCTACAGGAGATCATTCCCTCTGTAATGACAATGAAGTCAAAAGGCCGCATTAACGGATAATGGCCACTGCACCCACAGTCGCTGATAATATCAGTCCTTTGATGGTAGGGTTACGCAGAGATGAGAGACGAATGGAACGGCAGCTCTAAAAAATGTATGAGTGCATGTAGAAGATGAAGCACTTTCTAAAGAAAGCTTTTCCAAGTAAAATATGACACCTGCCCCTGTTGTCATCCCTAAAGACCGTGAAATATTACCGTTTCCAGATGCATCACACCCCACGGACGCTTGCTTTGGTGCCCAGAGACGATCTGTCTATAGCCATGGCAGAGTTTAGCCACTCAAATGAGTGGTATGGCCTCAAAGTGTATATTCTTGACAGGTTTGACATAACATACAGCGGCAATAAAGGTCACTAACACATAGTGTTGTATTGATTTTGTCTAATGTCACACAGCTACAATGTCTGTATCATTCCGAGCTCGCTTTATGGGATCAATTTAATGCACAAAATTCTCCAACTGACGGCAAGACGCAAATATCAAAAGACGACCAATTTTGTAGGCGAAGGAACAAAAAGCATCCGTATCAATAACTCTGGTCCTCTCTGGTCACTGCCACAGCTTCATAACGTCACGTCTGGCTCTGATCCACCTCTCACCTCATGACTAATCTAACGGGAATCCTTCTCTGAGAGTTTACATGTGACATTTTACATCAGAGAAAACCGAACACCCCCCACCCCAACTTCTCTCTCTCTCTCTCCCTCTCCTTCTCTCTCGTTCCCACGCTAAAATCACGACTCGCAAAATTTGGAGTAAAGCTAGAGTCAAGAAGAGAACCTGATTTGTTTTTGAAATGAAAAAAGGTGCAGGATGTTCTAACACCAAGTTCAAACAAACCTGTTGCATTCATGAATATAAAAGAAACATCCACTAATGCTTTCATCCATTATTTACTGATGAAACTGCTACAATCACACATAAATAAATCTCAAGGGATAAAATTTAACCAAGTTTAGATACATGTGCCCTTTTCTACTCCACCAGAGACATTATGAAGGGAAAAGGCGATCTTACTTGTAAGAGTCAAAATTAGTTATGCAAAAGAGATTCCGTAAAGTTATGAGAATGAGAAATTGACACTTTAAAATCGATTTTTAATGCATGTTATAGACATTACTGGTTTTTTTTACCTTGTAATTTTTTAACCTTGTAATTTTTATTAAAATATCACGACTCAAATAAAATGACAGACTTCTCTCTGGTGACGTATGTAGGACTTCTCCAAACATAAATCCCTCTTCTTCACATTTCCCTGCAAGCTCGCATTCAGAATCGACAAGAGCACATGGCACACAGAAATCACATGATAGCCATGTGCTCACAACCAACAAGACCATAACATAAACACAAGACCAGGCATGTCACAGCTCTGTCACAAAACCAAGAATAACCAGAACTGTAGTGACAGAACCGTGACCTCCCCTCTAAAGGGACGCCACCTGGCGTTTCTAAAGAGAGACATAAAACGAGACAGGAACACCAGACAGACACAAACCAAAACACCACAACAGACACGTCAGATGAAACCAAACACAGATATCAAAAGTGGGGGAGCAAACAGGGAGCCCCCAAAAAAAAATACATTTTCGCAAAAGTCCAAAAACTTGACCAGGGAGGGACGGGAGGGTTAAGCCAAGGACCCTCAGGCTTTTTTTAGGAGTCCTGGCAAGGATCAAGGTGGACCAGGCTGTGCACGGTGGCCAAGATGGAGCAGGCAGACCATCGGACAGCCAGGACAAAGCAGACAGTCAATCGGGTGGCCGGGACGAAGCAAACAGTCCATCGGGCGGCCAGGACGAAACAGGCAGTCCATCGGGCGGCCAGGACGGAGACGACCCCTCGGGCGGCCACGGCGGAGACGACCCCTCGGGCGAACAGGCTCCGGATCAGCGACAGACACCAGAACAGACACAGCCACAAAAACAGAAACAAACACAGGGACAGAAACAAACATTGGTTCAGGAACAGGCAACGGCTCAGGAACAGACACCGGCTCGGGCTCGGGCTCAGGAACCGGCACCGGCTCTGGCTCAGGAACAGACACCAGCTCCGGCTCGGGCTCAGGAACAGACACCGGCTCGGGAACAGACACCGGCTCGGGCTCAGGAACAGACACCGGCTCGGGCTCCGGCTCAGGAACAGACACCGGCTCCGGCTCAGGAACAGACATTGGCTCGGGAACAGACACCGACTCTGGCTCAGGAACAACGGCGGGCACGACAGGTCCGAAAGGCACCTCCAGGATTCTGGCCAGACGCTCGAAGTAGTCCGATAACGTTCCAGAGGCCCCGAGAATGGGTCTCAGAAACACTGGCTCCAGCTCAGGAACAACCTCTGGCTCCGGCTCAGGAACCATCTCAGACCAAGCAGATGGGACGTAAATAGTCTCTAATTCCGCAAACGTGACCTGAACCATCTCAGATTCCGCAGAAGTGACGTGAACGGTCTCAGATACCGCAGAAGTGACGTGAACAGTCTCTGGATGCGTAAAAGTGACATGAACTGTCTCTGGATGCGTAGAAGTGACATGAAAGGTCTCCCTGGCCATAGCCGGGACTTCGGGCACCATAGGACACGAGATCTCAGGAACCACTGGACCCGATGACCGGACAGCTCTCTTCCTACTCCGGCTCCGACCGCGCGGCGGTACAGCCGTCTCGTCGGTCACCACTGGTGTCAGGACAGAGAGCGTAGACCGCTCTCTACCAGCCGGTGTTGAGTCCTCCGGGCTCAGGACCACTGGTTCTGGGATCAATCCAGGTTGAAGCGGGGAATGGCGTCGAGATTCCTCTCGACTATCTCCTCTCTTCCGACCTCCACGGGTTCCAGAGAATCTGGCGAGGCGTGTCCCCTCAAAATTCTCTCTGCCAGATGGCCAGGTCTCCCTGGTGTTAGTAGAACGGGGTTTTGGGAAGCTGTCAACAGTATACCCTATTCCTCCAACTTGACCTCTGGCAGCCCTCATCTCTGCAGATAATGTCATTGGAGGCCCAGATCCTCCTCTCCTCTCCTCCTGGGTAGTAGGGGAAGGAATACGAACCCCCCTACTGCTGGAACCAGACATCATGGCTTCCAGTCTCTCCCTCCGCTGAGTTCTCAAATGGCTTGTTCGTTCTGTCACGGGTGGGTTGCGGAGAATGGAGCGAGGACTCAAGTGCAGAGGTGAAATAGTGTTTAATTAAGTAAAACATAAATCAAATAAACCAAACAAAGGAAATCCAGGTTGATGAACTAATTGCTAGAACCACGACCCAAAATCCCAAGTAACATTAACAACGAACGAGCACAGGACAGCAAACACAGGGAGACTAAATAGGAAGGCAAACAAGGAGGGAAACGAGGGAAAGCAGGTGGGACAAATTAACCAATAACGAGGTAACAAGATGGGAGGGGCTAGACAATCGACAAGAGCACATGGCACACAGAAATCACATGATAGCCATGTGCTCACAACCAACAAGACCATAACATAAACACAAGACCAGGCATGTCACAGCTCTGTCACAAAACCAAGAATAACCAGAACTGTAGAGACAGAACCGTGACAATCAGTGAACACCCCAGACTAGTGTTGCACGGTGCACCGATACTTCAAAAGTATCGCGATACTCGGAAATGAAAAACTTCACGATTCCTAAATTTATTAGTATCGATACTTCTAAGAATGACCGCGTTCCAGATTTCTAAGAGAGTATTTCATGTTGGTGTGTGCAACGCACGCTTCCAGTGCCTCCCTATGGACGTCTGTGTTTTTTCTCCTCATGCGCGTGTGACAGGGCGCATGAACTGAACGAGCAGAGAGAGAGAAAGCCCCGGTCGCGCGCGCGCACTCTCTCTGCGGAGCCAGGCGAAAGTATAAACAAGGCTTCACCGTCTCAAAACTAAGCACTTGTCTTGCTCTCTCTCTTGCGCATAATCAAAATAAATCGACACGATGGTAAGGTCGGGAGATTAAAGTTTCATGTGGAGCATTCGGTTTTTTTTTCTCCTGAATTACCGCTGGGTATGAAATGGAAACTGGCAGTGATGAAATGTTTTCTGTGATGACACAAATCTTGTGGGATGTCCTAACCGCCGGGATAACAACGCGCACACGTCTGATAATGACACGTCCAATTCGCGAACTAATGACTCCTTTGAACCGATTCGTTTTAATGAATGGTTAAAACAACTGATCTTTCCAACACTGAACTCACGATACATCTGAATCGGGGTGTATAACTAATAATCGGTAACACTTTGTAATAAGGTTTCATTTATTACATAAATTACATAAAAAGTAAGCTACAGTTTGCTTACTCAAGTGTAAGTTGTTTTAAAACAACTACAATCAGGAATTGATAAGAGAATCGTTAAAGAATCGGATCGATAAGCAGAATCATCAGTGGCATTGATATGGATAAAATCTTATCAATTCCCGGTAACTCTTATGTTTCTTATGATAACTGAGATAATGCTGCTAAATTTATCATTTTTTTCCTTGAATGTCATTGGTCTAATTTATTTTTATATTTCATATTTTGTTCAAATGGTTAATATATTTGCTGTTCATAATGTTCATTTATTAGTCTGTTATATGATTAGAATGGTTTCCCAGTTTTAAAATAAAGCACAGTGCGTGATATTTGAGAGTGTTTCTCCCTTTTCAGGAAAAGTATCGAAAAAGTATCGAAATCGCAATTCTTGACTTGGTATCGGTATCGAAACAATAATTTTGGTATCGTGACAACACTACCCCAGACCACTCGGTGAGTAGGGCTGTCAAAATTGCTCAAAAATGACGTTCGAATATTCCCTCTAAAAAAACCACATATATTCGAACTATTCGAATATCTGGTTGCGCATTTTGTCAATGACGCGCATTACGTCAATAACAGGACAAATTAATACAAAGAGACACAACAACTTGTATAGGTAGTTTATTTAAGTTTAAACATATTTGACAACGTATTAACTTACACAAAAACAAGTAAATCAACTAATGGCCAAGACCGCAGACCTTACTCTCGCTCGCAGGCACGCTTTCTCTCGCCCTCTCGCGCTCTCTCTCGCTCGCTCTCTCTCTCTCGCCCTCATGCTCTCTGCGCTTAACGGTTTAAATGAACAACAATACACAAATGTTGAGTGCTGATCAAGAGTTTTGTGCAAGCAATTTAAGGTCGCGACTCTTGTCCTAAATATAGCAGGCTTCATTCAGTGATTGAAACAAATATTATTAACATTAATTGAAGTTTTACAGTATATAGAACCGACATTGAACTCTCCGAGCAGCTCGTGCTATGGTAAACTGCTGCTACTATGGCTATTTCGGGGACGTCTGGCCACGCCCCCTTGGCGGGCTCTGTATGATGTAATGCTAGCTCATTGGCGCACACGTTGGAGGCGCCCGCGCCATTGGATGTGCAGTTGCCGCAGCACAGCCAATGAGTGAGCCAGACACTCACTGTGCTATCTGTGCAGCTGGAAAATGCGTTTTACATTTAAAGCTTCAGAATTTTGCCACTAGCAAAGCTGACAGCCACGCCTCTGCTACCGCGGGCATGTTTTTCCACATGATTCGAATATTAATTTTCACCTTCGAATTTCTGTTTTTTAAAACTATTCGAATATATATTCGAATTTAGAATATTCGTTGACAGCCCTATCGGTGAGTGAGCAAAATAAAGAATAATTTTACGAATAAAGAGCAAAACTTTTGAATTTCCAAACATTAGAAAGAAATACAATAATATCAAAGCAGTGAGACTGGATCCGGTTTGAAAACAATGTTTGAGTTTCTGTTATTATGTTATGGTCACCCAGAACACCCTATCAATTACATACTCTAGCAACACCCCAGCAACTGCATAGCAAGAGCCTATAGCAACCACCTAGAATATTCTAGGTACCACCTAGCAACACTGTAGCAAACACCCAGAACATCTATCTATTCTGGCCTAACTGACCAAACTATTTAGTCCATTAGCTCAACGTCTTTTACAGTATACAACATAAATAAGTTTACAGATGCAGATACAGTAAAATATATTTCCCTACTGTAAAGGGATCTTGCAATAGATGAAAAGCACTAGAAAAGAAAAGTTAAAATACCAAATAATTGTATATGAACTTGGTATGCTCCAATATATTATAAGGTCAATTACTGTACAGTAAAAAAAAAAAAAAAAAAAAAAAAGTATATTCAGCATCCTCGGCACCTTTGGCCAAATATCATTACAGTATACAGCTATATCAGTTTTTTGGTATTCTGACACAAGACTATCCCTATTCCTTAGGCAGTCATTTATCAGTTCTGCAAAGATACAGTACACAAAAAAGGCTACAAATAAAGTTGATAATGACAAGTTTGAGGAAGTACCACATGTTTACTGTACATAGAATAGTGAAATTCCCCTAATCTAAAGTACTGGTAAAGTTTTTAAGTACTGGTACTGTGTACTGTAATTATACCGTACTGTAACATTTACTCTGTAGATGACTGAGTCAGTTATAATGTTTTAGCAATCAAGAAAAACTGCAATAAGATTAGATTCTTACCCAACTCTGTTCTGTGATTGGGATCTTCTTACTGATTTCATGCTATTGTTTCGTCGCATGGCAAAAAGGCCTATATGATGAAAGTGGAGCGCAGGGTCGGAAAATCAGCTCTCCAAACAATTACGGAATGAATCTCAGACATATACGGACAGGATTAAATTTCTCAGAGGACTTCTGAGTTAGCCAAGAAGCATTAATTTTTCGGTTCACGAACAAATGGAAAAGAAATTAGTATAAGTGAACTTGGTTAATAAGAGTCATTTGTTAAAGGTCCCCTGACATGAAATTTTCACTTTCTGAGGTTTTTTAACATTAATATTAGTTCCCCTAGCCTGTATTTGGTCCCCTCGTGTCTAGAAATTTCAGTCGGTGTAAACCGAGTTTTGGCTATCTTTCTCTGCCTGTGAGAAAATGAGATCTCAGACGGGCTGATCTTGAATCTCCCCTATATGACGTCATATAGGGGAAAGTTACCTCCCCCTTCTCTGCTTTGCCCGCCCATGAGAAAACGAGCTAGGAAGTACGAACGCGCGCGTGCGATTTTAGTTTATCCTCGAGAGATGTCATGGCGTATGACCGATCGAAGCACAACAGTTGAATAGAGAGATATAATGGCTTGCAAACGAGCGAAGCATGGCAGTTGATCAGTGTTCGGATGTACAAATGAACACAAAAGTATTTTTTAGTTCCTTCATCCGAGCCTCTGAAGAAACAATGGGTTAATTTTACTTTCTCTGGAAATGCGCCAACACAACTTCCCAAAGTTTTGGATGGTCCAAACATTTCACAGACGACTGTTTCGTTTCCTCAACTTGGGCCAATACAGAGCTGGCCTCGATGAACGAAAATAAATCGATCGAGCTACCAAGCAACAATTCAAGTTCAAGTTCAGACAGGTAACTTAATCTTTCTCTCAAAATCGTTCAATCGAGTTTATCTGGACAATTCGTTATGAAATCAATGACGCACGTGACTGCACTTATTGTATACATCATCGTGTTTGCATTGGTGAAAGCATTAGAGAGAGTGCAGAAACTGCGTTGTCTCGCGATCAACAGACTGTCATCTGTTTGCTCAATGCTCATCACAGCAACATTTTACGTGATGGGAATAGATCTAAATACTTTAAAAACTTCTCACGATTCGTTCATCTCGATAGCTGTATTAGTAAAAACGTATAATAGCTGTAGTAAAAGTATTCGAGAGAGTTTCACATGTAATACGTAGCTATTTCATATGCACGCATGTCAGCCAATCACAGCGGAGGCCGGTTACACACAGCAGACACGCCCCTCGAAACAGTGCGTTTGGGCTCAGGGCTAAAATCAGGCTAGGAAAAATGCCTTTTATTTCTAAATTATGACTATTTTTGATCTAAAAAACATACTAACATTATAAGGGCAACCCAGGAAACATTATAAAATAATAAAATAACCCCATGTAAGGGGACCTTTAATGCTGACTACACTGGGCATGCTGCATGCGCAAGTTTATTGACGTGTTTTCTTTCAATTATTTTGCTTTTTTATGTCATCACATTGAAGCAATGCTGCTGAAAAACATTACTTAAAATACTGCTTACAATTATATTTTAGTCTGTGATAATTCTGGGGAGGCAAAGCTTTTTCTTAGGGTGTCAGTTGCCACCCCGGTAGATCCACCCCTGCATCCATGTTTTCCCTTTTTTCCCTGAAAAAAATCTGACATTTCAAAAATCAATAAAGCAAGCTCTTGTTTATATTTGAAATCATCCATGTAGTTCAGACAGACAGTCCAGACAGAATCATACAATGCACAAATCACTCCTCATGTTAACACAAGCCGGATGATAAAGCTGTCGAACAGATTGAAATTATTCTGAGCCAAGCAATGAGGACCACAGTCAGAGCCGACAAACTGCTCACCTCATGCTGAGCAAGTACAGCAACCTGGGGCTGTAGAGAAATTCAGAAAGCAACATATTGACTCGTTTTATTCCCCAGTTAATTTTCATCTTGCCATTAGAACACACATTAAATGTTATAGCAATTTATGGCAATATTTGTAAAGTCAAAAAACTGTTACAATCCCCCAGAATTACATTGAATGAACAGTTTGTGCAAATCAAGTAGCACAAACCAAATGAAGAGATGACACCAATCCTTTCTGAAAACAGCTTGATATCAACTAGAAGGATCTGGGGTGTAGAAAACAGCGCAGGTGCCACCATATGACCATTATCTTCGGGCAAAGGGGCTATAAATGTGCTTTAGACAAAATGACTCCATTAATCTTTTTTTTTTTTTTTTTTTTTCTGTGGGAGGTCTTGACAAGTGTAGCCATGAAACCTGTTGAAGACAGTACATTTGCCCTTGGAGAGTGTCTTTGTTTCTGGTAGCAATAACCTGTTTCCACGGAAACCGTGCAACACAAAGCAGGATGATGGAGCAGGATTGGTGTGACGGTTATTATTCCGGTGAAACATTCCAGAGCACACACATTCATCAAAGTATTACACCTTTGCATGGCTGTAATGCCGAGGCTTATTAGACTCGTCTAATATACTGTGCTAGATAGCTGTTCAAAATTAGGATCGAGAGATACAATATTGAAAACACTCGTCAAGTGTCATATTGCAATATCTTCGGTTAGACCTCTTCCTTGTCACTTTATAATGCACTGGAGTGAATCCGAACCAGGATATGTAACAAAAAAACAGACTCACTGAATCACTGATTATGTTAGTTTTTGCCATTTTCTGCTATATTTATGTTTTCAAACTTTTAATGCAAAGGACCCATATATGAGGTTCCACTTCCTAAAGTATAAAGACAGCTATGTTCATGTACACAGAACCTACAGTACTATCTGAGAAAAATATTGCACCAAAGCAACAATAATTTCAAAACTCATAAATAATTTATATATATAGTTTTGAAAATCATTGTATTGTATCATCGTATATATATATATAGTCATTGTTCTAAAGCCAAAGCAATTATTAAAATATTATCTATATGTTATTATATATATCTACGGCAAATATTTTTGTATTCAATTGTATTATTGTTTCCAGTAATAATGTAAAAAGTAACAAGAAATTAAATAAAAAATAACAACGAGAATACATTTGAATATTTTTTATCTGCAGAATTAAACTGTAACAATATCAGATTTTATATGTTAAAAAATATTATGTTAATTAATATAAGTATCATGTTAACTTTGGCAAAAAAAAAAAAAAAAAAAAAAAAAAAAAAAAAAAAAAAAAAACAAGCTTAAATTTGCACAGACCCCCCTAATGGCACTCATGAGGGCATCAACAACCTGGTTTGAAAATCTCTGTTCTGGCAGAATGATAACACTTTTTTTAATAAGTAAAATAATATTTTAACTGACAACTGTTTCTAAAGGTAATAAAGCACTAAAGGCTCTGCTTTTTTTTTTAAATATATGCATCATTATAACTCCACAATCAGTAATATGTGTACATTCAAACTAAAGTACATGTATTTGTACATGTATAATGTTTGTGCAATAAATAACTCGCAAATTAGGATTCACAAATTGTAGAATTATGGTGCAATTCATTTATGAACAGATGGACAAGTTGCCCGGAAACTCTCTCCTCCACCTCCTCCTCCTCCTCCTCCTCCCATTTTTTTTTTTATCTTGAGAGTAATTAAAAGACAGACAATAATGTTTCTCTTCATGATGGTCCAGACTGTTCACCTTGCAGTACAGGCCTGCTGTCACTGTGGAGCAGAGGGAGATGACTGTGTAACTGGGGTATTGTGACTCACTTTTCTGAAGCTTGGAGCCAGAGCTCAGGGCCATTGGCAGCATTGTGCCAGTGAAAGAAGTCATTGAAATATACAGAGAATCTGCGTGCATCTGCCTGACTTGGCAGGAAGGCTGTTTGTCTGAAAGGCACGCACGTACCAAAGTCGTTCCCATGGCTGATCCTGCACATACGCTAATAATGGATATTAGTCCCACTTCTCTGAGGTGAAATTTGATGTGCTAATACCCGTTATTGCAAACATTGGACACCAAACACTGTTAAGTGAGTTAAGTGGAGTTAAGTTGCAAAACAAAATATCCCACAAAAGAATACATTTTAATAAGCAGTGGCGGTTCTACATTGAATTACACCCTGAGCGAGACCCCCTTTGAGCACGAATCACGAATACGAAAATATGCATATGAAAATTTCAGACTTTTATTTATGACTTATTAAACTATACTTTGTCACGAAATAGAGTTTTTAAAAGTGAAAGTGGCCATGAGCTACTTATGTAACACAATACTTAAATCTCTTAAATAAGATCTCATAATTCCCATTTTAACAACTATCCAAACTGTTTTAGACCTAAAATAGCTTTTGTAGGCCTATGTCACCCTTAAAGGAGCAGTATGTAAGAAATTTATTTCAATTAATCATAAATTTTCCCTGATATGTTCATTTCAAATACTTATATCACTGACAACAGTAGTCCGGCCAGGATATTGTCATTTATAAAGTGAAGTTGCAGCCCTCAACTGATGTTGATGTTGTCATGTTGTGTTTTGGTCTGATGCTCCACCCTCCACCGATCTACCAATCACGAAGTCTGTAGTGTTGCAGCATTCGGGTTGCCAGCTCTGCTCTAGTTACCACAGCTGCAGCTAATAACGTGTCGTAATCGGATCCTGCAGCATATCTGGCAACCTTGAGTCAGTAATTTGAAAGTGATTGCAGTACAAGTTTTGGCCACAATCTTACATACTGCTCCTTTAAATGTCAGAAAAGAAAAGAATCAGAGATTTGTAAATTGAAAAATGTACTTTGAATATTATAGGCTACTGTAAAAACACATAATTAGTTGATTTTAGTTGATCAAAACTAGAGATGAAATGGTATGAAAATTTCATTCGATGAATATAGTGACCAAAATAATCACGGTTATCACAGAATCTTGTTCAAAAAGTAGGCCTGCCCTACTAATACATTACTGCCCATACTAATACAAAAAGATAAATTACTGACATTTACAATGCACATTAGCTTATCTTTTATTATTAATAGTAAAACTCGGTCCGATTTTCCCATGGCGTCCGTTGCTATGCAACCATGCACTGCGCTCTTGACAACGACAAAGAAGTTTCTTAGTAGCTAATGGATTTCCACCACAGAAAAACGCTTGCTGTAGCTCTGCTAGAAGATTTATTTACGGAGAAGAGAAAAACACCCACGTGTTTGGGTGCACCCCCATACTGAAAAGTATCGCTGCCCTTGGAGAAAATGAGCACGTCGCTTCAATTATGAGCGCACTTCCCGTGTGCCAACATTCGAAATAACGAACTCGAGCGCGCAAAGGACGCGATATGTGAATGGACCCTTGGTGAGCTACCTCTAATCAGGAGACCCTCATAGCTTCTGTGCACGGCACCTTCTCAGCAAGCAGGGAGCCATTACCAATAAATAACTGTTGTAGCCCATCCGCCTCAAGGTTGTGCGTGTTGTGGCTTCACAAATGCTTTGCTGCATACCTCGGTTGTAACGAGTGGTTATTTCAGTCAAAGTTGCTCTTCTATCAGCTTGAATCAGTCGGCCCATTCTCCTCTGACCTCTAGCATCAACAAGGCATTTTTGCCCACAGGACTGCCGCATACTGGATGTTTTTACCTTTTCACACCATTCTTTGTAAACCCTAGAAATGGTTGTGCGTGAAAATCCCAGTAACTGAGCAGATTGTGAAATACTCAGACTGGCCCGTCTGGCACCAACAACCATGCCACGCTCAAAATTGCTTAAATCACCTTTCTTTCCCATTCTGACATTCAGTTTGGAGTTCAGGAGATTGTCTGGACCAGGACCACACCCCTAAATGCATTGAAGCAACTACCATGTGATTGGTTGATTAGATAATTGCATTAATGAGAAATTGAACAGGTGTTCCTAATAATCCTTTAGGTAAATGTGTGTGTGTATTATATATATATATATATATATATATATATATATATATATATATATATATATATATATATATATATATATATATATATATATATATATATATATATTTATATTTAAATATATATTCATATTCTCAAGAGCATTTTAAGTGTTTTCGGCTAATAAATTGAATTCTGATACTCTAGTGACTTCCGTGTTTTAGTTTAGACTTCTAGTTTCCCCATCTACATAAAATTATGTAAATGTATTCTAAATATATTCTCTGCTTCCGCCACATTTTTATTAAATCTTGCAGACAAATAAGTATTTTTACTACGCCTTCTAGTTGTGTTTTTCACTCTCCTTCTTTCTCATTTTCATTTCACCGTTGGTCATGAATTTTACACTCAATTGTAACTGACCTTGTCCGTGTTTGTGCTTTGGGACACAGAAGGCATGAATAAAGCCAAGGTGAACTTTCCTCTCTGAAGAATAGTTTTTTTTTTTTTTTTACTGTTCTTTGGTTCTTTCATGTCTGAGTGCTTCTCATTGTGCTGAAGTCATGTTGATGGTTAAATAAGGCTTTGTTCCACTTTCAAATCTGCAGGAGGGGAGAATCTTCCTTGTTTGGCATTCTCTGACGTTATATGCAAGCCTCAACATTTTGTCTCTCTGCAATTCAACTCTTTTCTACTCTGAGATCATTTGATATTCTGTTGCAATATGTATGACTACAACATGGATGGTGTGGGACTGAAACAGCTGGCCCATTACAACCAACAACATACATGCATCTACACATAAACACAAATTTATGTCCAGCCCATCCCTCGATAATTGCAGTATATTCACATTTTCCAATAGAATGCATTGCTTCAGTTTCATTGCAGTTTCAACCTCATCTGGTATGCAAAACATCCATCAAACATTTGCAAAATATTATAAGCCAACAATAATGACTGCATCATGACTTCTAGACACAAAGCATGTCCATGAAGAGCAGGAGGACTACAGCATGACAAATGTTGAGTGTGATGAGAATTCTCACAGTGGTGTCCAGTTTGGCACAGGCCATTCTGGCTGACCTTGTCAGGATGTCAGTGACTAATGTCTGATCTCATCGCAAGCCCAGAGTAATCTGGCACAGCCCTGGTGGATCTCCATAAAGCAGTAGTGTCATCACAGGTTTCCAGTGAACACCAGGCATAGCCTGGTGTCATAAAGGCCAATGTGATGTCCAGATAAACTGTCCTCCAACCCAGTAGTTTGCAATTACCACACAAAACAAAAACAACAAATATCACTGACAAATGTGACATTTAAGACAGCAAATGAAAAAGGTAATTTGGTATGAATAATTTAGGTGTCAATTTAACTGTTATATTGTCTGTTCATTCATTTGGCAACATGAAGTCTAGCCTGTCCTTTTCCCCTGTACAGAATGCACCAAAATGCATCACAGACCCAGGGCAGTCCTTACTGTACGTTCACACCGCCGCCGACTTGAGCGTCAAAGAAGCTCTGGCCGCTCTGTCAAGGACGCTTGTCAAAAAGCACGGGGAAGCTCGTTGACGCTTTGGACGCTCTGACGTAGCAGGCAGAAGAGAAGTGTCACAACATGAAATGTAATAAACAGAAAAAATAAGCAATACATTGAAGAAACCTTTTACAGCATTTTTATATCCGATTTGGTCGGGGGAAAAAGAATAATTAGCTATTATTATTATTTGCATTAGTGCAATTGGTCAAATCGTGTTACCGTGAGCAAATGAATTGCATTCCCGCTTAAAACGAGCGTTCGTAAATATTTAAAATACAAGTTGCGCTCATTCTCAAATGTGTATCACTGGATCATTATGGATAATCGTTGTGAAGTTGTTGTGTTTGGTGCTGCTTTATTGTATGCGGACAAGACGTCGGACTCGGAGATTTTGGGTTCGTTCATGACACCCTCCAGGACCGTTATCAATTCGGAGAGTATCACCGGCTGCCGGCTGGTGCAGCAGCTGCGGCTAATGTTTTAATCGGAAGTAATGTTTTGGTAGGAACGAAAATTTACATCGTATGTTTCTCCGGAATCAGCCAGCGCGAAGCACGTCTATATTCCGATTGGTTGCTGCGTTTTGCCGCTGCTTGCCGCTGAACCGCGTCATAGCTCATTACCATAAAGTTGAGCTACTTTCAACTTTCTGATTGACGCTCAAGACGCTCAAAACGCCCAAAACGCGACGCCGAGGGATTTGACGCTCCTTGCAGCGGAGAGAAGCCAGCTTCCATTGAAAATGAATGACTTCCGGCCGCTTTGGAAGCTCAAGTCGGCGGCGGTGTGAACGTACAGTTAGGGTGGTGTAACCTTGAGGGGACCCCACGGCAAACAGACCAAGGGGGACCCCCCCGGGATGCGATCACAAACGAAATGAAGGGGACCATTTTATTAACAATGGAGCATTTAAAAGATATTTGATATTTGAGCTGCTAATCCCACTCCTACCTCTAAACCTACCCATTAACATTTCTTCAAAGTATGTACAGTTATAAAGAAAAACATAGGACAGAAAAGTAATCACAATCATTTTTGTATTGCAAAAATGTCAAAAAGCAGTACCAAAAGAAGTCCAAATGATGATGTGTTGCAGTCGAAGTCCTCTCTGGCGGTATATCATTTTGTATGAGGTACATGTCGCAATCTGTGACGAAGCAGGCGAGAGCCAATGAGCGTTTGATATATCTGCCGTAAAATGTGTTGTAAAGCTTTTTTAGGCTGCAATATGTTACATAATAAAGACAGCTGTTACTACAGTGATATTTAACCCATTCGTAATATTTCTGAGGAAATAATCAAGCTTTTGTCAGTTTAGTAATGCTTTTACACTTTTTACTTTCCTTTTAATGTTTGATGGTTGAAGGCGAGTAGAATGTCATCTCAGTGTAACCAGTTCTTTCTTATTATTGCATTCATAGAGGAGCTTCTCACTCATTTTTTACAGTTTAATGGAAGTTACTCCCATAATTCACGCAAAGCGTCATAGAGCGTAGGAAAAAGGTGGATAACGAGTGCGGGATTTGACATTTAAGGTCTCTGCTGAGATCAAGACTGCTGAATAATGGCTTGAATTTAGATCTGTTCCCCACAATCGTATGGATTATATATATATATATATATATTACTATTATTAGAATTTTTTTATTTTTTTTTACGAGTTCACACTTAAAAAAAATCAGACAGTAAAAGTAGTATTTGGCGTGTCGTCCGTGATATATATAGTATGTCTTTATGTATATGTATTTGGATGTGTTTGGACCGTTTCCATCTTCTAACTCACTGTGAAATGCAGGTGTTTTCAAACCTGTCCTGGAGGACCCGCAACACTGCATTTTGTTTGTCTCCCTCATCTAACACACCTGATTAAACTCGTCAGCTCATTAACAAAGACAGCAAGACCTGAAGTGGGTGTGTCAGAGGAGGGAGGCATACAAAATGTGCCGTGCTGGAGGTGCTACAGGACAGGTTTGAGAACCCTTGTAAGGTATAATGGGATGACTCAGGCAGTGAGGTAACTGTCCATAGTACTGACAGTCTCTGGAATCACACCTTTTCCCTGCTCAAGAAGACTTGGCACAGAACTGTTACGATGCGAAGACAGACACAGAAGAACTGTGATGAGCATTGTGACCGAACCAGCCCACTGATACTCCGACCGATTCCCCCGTGCCGGGCTAAGACTCCCGCTGCCGCCCCGGCCCCACTGGTTTACAGAAATCAAAGCACCCAGCCCATCCTGTTTCATGCACCAGTAATTAACTATCAAACCCTACCGCATACCCCTCCTTTAAACCAACAATTCAGGATGAAAGAGCTGTGACACTTTGAAACCTGAATGCTTTGTTGGTAAACATTTCAAACTAATTAACAGCATATTTAATTAAAAAAGTACATGTGAAGCATTTGAGCTTCTGTTTTTTTTTTATTGCAATGCTCCAGCAGAGAAGGTTGATTAAAATCCTGCTTGCCTAACATTTACCAAAAGTCACCGTGTACATATTTATGGTGTTATAGCAACATACAAATGAGGTCTGTGCATCTGATAGAGTTACGATATCATTGCTATTCTGCATGGGTGCATGTACCAGTGTCTCAGTGGCTCGCTCGACGTGTCCTGCCTTCTGACCCGAGCATGGAGCAGCATTCATTTACACAATCTAATGAGGCAAGACCTGTAGTTGTAGGCAGGAATTCTGTTTACACTCACATTCATGCCATATTTCCAGCTCCAGAGTACTGATGAGTGCACACGGCTGAATCAGGCCACAAATATCCAGATACCCCACGCACAGCCCAGGCCAATAAATCACACTCAGTCCCTTACATCTAGAAAGAAGTCGAGAGGCCTGGGAGGAAGCAAGTCAGACTGGCTTGCAGCAGACATTTTTCACAATCTGGCCTGTCACCAAGCTGAGCGCCTTAAAGCAAGATTAATTCGAGGAGGACAAGCCGTCTGACTTTAGTGGCATCAGTCATGATAGGGCAGGGAGGGAGCAAAAATCTCTGACAGACATGCAATTTGTTTTCGGATGAAAGGGATCCGCTAGACGCTATTGGACAACTTGATATCTTCATAAAATGTTAGTTGAACTCTCGCAATATCCTGCTGAAAATTACTATATTCCAGTTTCAAAACCAGTATGTAGTTTGGTATGTTGTTTTTCTGTGTGTGTGTGTTTGTGTGTGTGTGTGTGTGTGTGTGTGGGTGGATGGGTGGGTGGGGGGTTCATTTGCTGTCTTATTGACCGATTTTTTACTTGACATGATTTAAAAGATCACTGTTATGTTAAAATAATTTTGCCACTAAGCACACAAGTGAACATTTATGGTGAATGAAACACTCTCTAAAAGTAGATTGTGCTCTATTTTAAACATACAGTATAAGATGGGAAAAAAAATTACTGCAAAATCAAAAACACAAACAACTGTGGCTCCTTTTCTATAACTTCTTATAAGCAATGCAAAATAAATAATGTACATTTTTAATTTCATTAGCCATTTATCAGTAATTAGGTCACAGCATGAAAATAATTATCAGTTTATACCGTATCGACCACATCCCTAATATGCATACACCAGCATTTAAACGTTCATTCATGACTTTCAATTTTATGACTTCAGTTGTACATACGTTTACATTAAGCCAGTAAAACACCTGATCATATTTTTCCAAATTTAGCAACAAGTACAATACAACCCCCAAATCTGTTTATAAGAACTTTTTAGATCGATTAAAAACAGCCGCTGATGTTAAATGACTCATACGGCCGTGTGTAAGACATCTCAGCTGAGAGAGACTGCATTTCAGATTGATCTTTCACCCTGTGTGTGCAGTCAGTGAAAACTAATGTATAAAACATTCTGCTTGCACCAGAGTTAAATAAATAATAGATTCCTTTTCAGTGGAACACAAGCAAGACAAAGAAATAACAGTGTGGGGAAAATGCTGAGAGGTCTGTGAAAGGTCAGTGGTTGCGACTGGCCCCAGCCTCCATTGAGATCCTTCGCAAGCTGAAGGCTGCTCAAGGCATACTAAACAAACCTGAGACCCATGCAGTGAGGCTTATTTGCCTTACGACAAACATAGGGATTGGGTCACAGTGAGATCGAAGTGTGGTTCTACATGGAACTGACCTTGTAATACAAAGCAAGTAATGTAGTCCCAAAATATATATCAAAAGACAGATTTTTAAAAAGGAAAAAAATTATTTATCATACAACAAAAATATTTGGCTAAACTGGATTACTGGGCTAAATAGTGGGCACTGGAATTGGGTTTGCTTTAAACATTAAACTAAACTCAACTTAAATACTTTGTGTTGTGTAAATTGAATGGAAAAACAGTTCAATTAGATGCAACTTGAATCGCTTGCAGTTAGCAACTAGCTACTGTAGTAGTAGATCCAGTAGATGTAGTTACAGCAATGCCACTTTAACACTATTTAAAAAAATATTCCTGTAGTTTCAAAGCAAATAGATTAAGTACACCTTTGTTTTATACATTTAAATGGATTGCAAAGCAATGAGGCAGTGAGGCAAAACGTAGCCAATAATTGTTGCATATTATGCACATTTTAATTAAGGAAATTAATTGCTAAAGCTGTGTAAATCCGTTCTTGAGTGTGTATAAAGTAAGCTTTGTAAAATCATTGCACGTTTCAGCCTCACTGATCTTGTCAGTCGATGAGTCATCTACAGGAAACCCATGCATTTAATACAATCCAACCAGAAAGAGCCAATAAAACATTGAAATAAGCAGTGTCACCTCTCTTCTGAGAGGCCAAATCACAAGACTGAATGAATCACAATGGATTTCAATTTTCAGAAAATAAATTCAGCTTTCTCAGCTGCCTCTTGTTAATTCCTGATAGCTCTGGAAGAATTTTAAACATTTCCCCCCTTCTTTGAAAGCACTAAATCAGGACTATACAACTTTGTAAAGCTCAGGGGCCACAAACATGATCCCTTTTTGCACACACATACTTTTTATAGTCATTATTTTGAGCTAAAGTGGCAAGTAGTGTGGTATGCATAATGAGCAAACTTTTATATTACAGTATGATTCATTTTATATTATGGTAACAGAATAAATCCTATAAAGGTTCATGTTTCTGGAAATTAAACCTAAACATATTTCATATATACTATTGGTTTAAACGTTTCAAAAGATTATTATTATTTTTTTTTTTTTTAAAGGTGCTCACCAAGGCTGCATTTGATGAAATCAAAAATACTGTGAAATAATGTTACAATTTAAAAAACAACTTATTACTGTGATACCAAAGCTGAATTTTCAGCATCCATTTCTCCAGTTTTCAATGTCACATGATCCTTCAGAAATCATTCTAATATGCTGATTTGACACTAAAGAAGCTTTATTATTATTATATTATATTATTATTATATCCATGTAAAAAACAGTTGTCCGGCTTAATATGTTTGTGAAAACAATTTGTGATGAATAGTTTAAACCCCAAACTGCTGAACTTGTTTTGTATTACATAACCTACCAATTTTCATATTTAAGACGGCAGTGAATGAAATACTATTAAATGTAAGGTACTTAATTTTTGCTCCTATTTTTTATTTGATTATATTTCAATTGAAATCAACTCTGACACAAAAATTATGATTCAAAATTAATAAATGTCTGCCATCCATGCAAAAACAGAATCGGTTTTTGGATCAGTTTTCATGCAATCTTCTTGCTCCAATTTTCAGCTTTGCTTGACTGGCATTACCTAATACACAGCATCTACACTGGACACAAGTGGACCATTACACTGCATAAAAAAAAAAAAAGTACCTTGAGGAAAACTATTGTCACATTTTAACTCAGAAATAGACTTATTAAATTTTCACCTGGGAAGTATTTCACAGCTAGTTGAAAAAGTTCCACAATAGGACATGCTAAATGTCCACAATCCCTTCAGTACGCCATTTTTAAAGTGAAGTCAAATGTCAGGGTTCCTAATTAGGCCCCAGGATCCTTCTATTGTGCTAATTGGTGGAAAGACAGCTGACATCTGATCCAGTTCAGCAGGGCAGTGGTACCAGGGCTGTGGGGGTCTCAACAGTCATAAGCAGCCTTATCTCTAACAGTAGAGGGTCTCATTTAGCTTATGAACCAGCATGCATCGATGCCTAATGAGCGAGGAGATACAGAAGAGCGAACTGTGACAGCAGCAACAAACAATTCACCAATAAGATCATCAAACTATTAGAGAGATGATCTTATTGTCTGGATATCTGACGGCAATAAGACCAATTAAGATGATGGCGGATGATCAATTAATTTGTGGTTAGATAGGATGGCTGAAACCGAACGCATCTTGAGGGTGCAATATAAATGTGTCAAGAGTCAGAAGCATGTCTGGGGTGCAACAGCGGGCGGGTTTTAACATTTCATCCAACATACTGCCTTTGCTTCCTCTAAATAATTTGGCAACAAAATGGGATGTTTATTTTGTTTTCGTTAACAAGAGTGCGCTCTCCCCATTCGCAGCATGCATTACAGAGCAGCCATGAGTTTCAGTCTGACACCCCTGCCAATTATGTTTGTTGGATGACTTCAATATCATCGTTTTATTAGAGGGATGTAATTTGTGCTATAGATTTACAGTCAACGTAATAGAAGTCCTGCCTTCCAGGTCTGTTCTGTGCTATAAAACAAGGCAGCTGTATAAATCTTACTTAGTACATTAGGCTGATTTGGGTGAGTGTCAGGACTAAGGTAAATTCTTTCTTTTTTTTTTCTTTTTTTTCTTGTGCTAATTTATTTTGATCTGGATTTGCTTGGTTTTGCTGCAAGGCGGTAATCAGAAAATTAGTCACATAAGTAGCCTGCCTGTTTTGTCTCCTTACCTCCTAAATCTCCTCATGAATGCTGCATTCAGATGTCTCGAATAAGGAAAGGATCTCTGGAAATATTTCACAGTGGTTACTTTCATTTTCCACACACTTTCTGTGCCTTAAAAGGCGTCCCACTCTGACAAGCCCTCAAAAGTGAAACTGTCCCCTTTATTGGTGAGTCACACTTTCCGGAAACACATGGCCCATGCTGGCAATTAGCTCTCCAAATAACAGATCTAAATGACAGACACTAATACAGAGACACATTTCAGACTGGGAAGAGGTTTATTCCGTGCGTGCTGTAAAATCTTCTGGCACCTGCGCTTTTATTGGCGTTAAGCTATCCGTATGCGATCAGCAGCCTTGCTTTAAAGGGTATTCAAGTTTCCAGAGTGAAGAAAAGTCAATATTGATCCAGAGTCTGTGTGCATTTTGTTGGGCAGATGCTAATTCGCAGGTCCTCTCTCCTCTGTTGAGGTCAGGAAGAACTGCTGGTCTTAGAATAGCGCGGAGGATCGAGCTCGAAATGCACACAGCCTATTTTAGTGCTTGGCGTGAAGCCGGTAAAATAGCATGGGGGTTTTAACAGACGAAGCTATAATCAATGCTGCTGTTTTTCCAGAGGACTTTGCATGTCTGTGTCGGGATAGAAGAGTAGAATAATTACAGTTTTGTATTAGATAATCCTGAACAGCAGGATGTGGGCCATGAGGCTGATGTGTAAAGAATGTGCACACAGAGTGACGTTGTCACTAAAATATTGTTCACATCTGTCTCAGACATATGGCTAAAGAAAATATCTGCCTTCACATTTGCTTTCGTCAATAAGATGCATTCATACTTGCGGTGAACATGGAAAGGGAACAGTTGTGTTTACGATTAATTAAACAGTATAAAGGAAAAATAATAATAGAGTATTCAAAGGATATACACATACTGTCTGAGAGCTAAATCTGTATAAAAAAAAAATTTAAATAAAAAAAATTGGAAAATGAAATTAAATGTAAGATACTGTATGTCGCCATTTAGCCAAGTAAACATTTGTGTATTTGTGAGTGTGGAAGTATGTGTGACATCCTCATCACAGTTTGGAGGACTCTCTGAAAAGTATCTCCAATCTCTGGATATGATCACGTTTGAATGGTGCAAAAATAGTCTGTCCCTATCATATTTATACTAAAAATATATCCGTACAGTTACGTTCTACTATTATATATAATATTATATATATATATATATATATATATATATATATATATATATATATATATATATATATATATATATACACACTCACCGGCCACTTTATTAGGTACCCCATGCTAGTAACGGGTTGGACCCCCTTTTGCCTTCAGAACTGCCTCAATTCTTCGTGGCATAGATTCAACAAGGTGCTGGAAGCATTCCTCAGGGAGTTTGGTCCATATTGACATGATGGCATCACACAGTTGCCGCAGATTTGTCGGCTGCACATCCATGATGCGAATCTCCCGTTCCACCACATCCCAAAGATGCTCTATTGGATTGAGATCTGGTGACTGTGGAGGCCATTTGAGTACAGCGAACTCATTGTCATGTTCAAGAAACCAGTCTGAGATGATTCCAGCTTTATGACATGGCGCATTATCCTGCTGAAAGTAGCCATCAGAAGTTGGGTACATTGTGGTCATAAAGGGATGGACATGGTCAGCAACAATACTCAGGTAGGCTGTGGCGTTGCAACAATGCTCAATTGGTACCAAGGGGCCCAAAGAGTGCCAAGAAAATATTCCCCACACCATGACACCACCACCACCAGCCTGAACCGTTGATACAAGGCAGGATGGATCCATGCTTTCATGTTGTAGACGCCAAATTCTGACCCTACCATCCGAATGTCGCAGCAGAAATCGAGACTTATCAGACCAGGCAACGTTTTTCCAATCTTCTATTGTCCAATTTCGATGAGCTTGTGCAAATTGTAGCCTCAGTTTCCTGTTCTTAGCTGAAAGGAGTGGCACCCGGTGTGGTCTTCTGCTGCTGTAGCCCATCTGCCTCAAAGTTCGACGTACTGTGCGTTCAGAGATGCTCTTCTGCCCACCTTGGTTGTAACGGGTGGTTATTTGAGTCACTGTTGCCCTTCTATCAGCTCGAACCAGTCTGGCCATTCTCCTCTGACCTCTGGCATCAACAAGGCATTTCCGTCCACAGAACTGCCATTCACTGGATGTTTTTTCTTTTTCGGACCATTCTCTGTAAACCCTAGAGATGGTTGTGCGTGAAAATCCCAGTAGATTAGCAGTTTCTGAAATACTCAGACCAGCCCTTCTGGCACCAACAATCATGCCACGTTCAAAG
This sequence comes from Semotilus atromaculatus, assembly GCA_031834385.1. Taxonomy (NCBI): domain Eukaryota; kingdom Metazoa; phylum Chordata; class Actinopteri; order Cypriniformes; family Leuciscidae; genus Semotilus; species Semotilus atromaculatus. The sequence continues at coordinate 29,094,559 of JAULUF010000044.1, read as the reverse complement.
TCACTCAAATCACCTTTCTTCCCCATACTGATGCTCGGTTTGAACTGCAGGAGATTGTCTTGACCATGTCTACATGCCTAAATGCACTGAGTTGCCGCCATGTGATTGGCTGCTTAGAAATTAAGTGTTAAGGAGCAGTTGGACAGGTGTACCTAATAAAGTGGCCGGTGAGTGTATATATATATATATATATATCACTCTCACTAAAATAGGATTCAACGTAACAATATGTATCAGAAAATCTTATTAGGCATATTTAAAACAGGAATCATTTGATGACAAATAAAATTATATGAAAAGACTATTTAAGGATTACATCAAATACTAATTAATTGTAATTTGTAAATCTTGTAAAGTCAGATAAATAATATTCCTGAGTAAATGGCAGAAGCAGATGTTGAACAATTTAAAAGCATTTTATTATACTGCTCTGATGCTCCCTGCCATGTTTGCTTAGCTTGTCACTTTGTTTCTGACTTGCTCGGCCCCAAACATTACTCCTTGCAGCTATATTTATGAATACTTTTTATTTTGTTTAACAAAAATTACACTATCAGGAAGAGTATTTTGGGTCGAGAATTCCCTCAATGGTCTCTTTTGTGACAATTTCTGACATACCGTTGTCACGATCCCAGTACTGTCATGTGTTTTGTAGGACTTTTAAAGTATATTCTTATTTCCCCATTATTTCTGTGTTCAGTTCCTGTTTTGCCTTGTACCTTGGCCGTTTTATCAATATGCGTTCTTGTCTGTACTTGTGTTCTTGTGGACTTGTGAAATGTCATCAGTCACTGCCCAAGTACTGTTCCAATTCAATGTTCACATCTAGCCAAGTCCAGTTCAAATCCCCGGATGTGTTCTTGACACAGCCAGGTATCCCAGAATGCATCTCGCACCAACCAGCAAGCGTCAATAGCAAAGTAGAAAATCTGCGTAATATCAAAATACTACTGTTATTGTGTCACAAAATGTAATTTTAAGAGTGTTTCAGGCGAGAATGTAGTTTTTAAAGCTCAATATGTGGTTTATTTATAAAGACAGCGCCTATTTCAAAAAAAATTATCTGACCGTTTTGGAGTTGTGAGATCCAGGTGATCACCGGGTGTTCAACGCTCATTGACCCCGACTGGAACAGCTTTTCCTCGGCTTGTCCTTTGCCGCTGGCTCTGATGTCTCTAGTGCTTTAACATGAGATATAATTCGACTTGTGTATAAGTCAGTCTTGGGCTTCATTAATCTATAGTTTGTTCCATGGCAAGTCGTTTTGGATTCTTTGCTTTATTTCTCATTGTATAGCTTCTTATACCTTTTAGGCTACTTATACTTTTATACAGAATATTATTGATCATTAAAACAATGAATGACATTTAACAAACATAAACATAAATGACATTTAACAAAAAGAGACAGGGTTGTGTAATTTTATTTTATATATTTTAAAATATATAGAATCTTTTTATATTTATTTTATTATAGGCTACATTCTCTTCACTGTATGTACAGGTATAATAAAATAAAATGACAACCCTGTCTCTGTATATTTAATGTCAGTTTTAATGATCAATAATGTTTCATATTTTTAAAATGAAAACAAAAAGAAGCAGGGTTGTGTTTTATATTTCATGTTGTTATAAATATATGCATTGAAGATAATCAATGTCCGCGTTGCCTGAACCACATTTGTGTGGCCATTAATATATTCAAGATTTTTTTTAAAGGAAAAGTGGCAGAGTGGTGTTTTATACCATATTTCATTTTATTCTTGCCTAAAATATACATAAGAGATAACCGTAGTAGCGTTAGCTTGCTGCGATCAAGAACACCGCTGTTCCATTTGCAGAATAACCGGACTTGCGTCCTCTCGTCCTCAGGAGTTCGTTCTCCTGAGTAGAACTTGCCAAATCCAAACTACCAAGGATGCAAGTCCGAAGTTTGCGTACTTGGTATTGAGAAACGGCCCTTGTTTGTCACCATAGTTACCCTCATTAGTTCCCATGAAATCAATCACCAACACCTGTTCCTTGTCAGCCCCTTGTTAACAAGGTCGTTACTGCTGTTTGTGTATTAGTGTCGCTGTTCTCCCAGCCTTCTCTTTGTATATTTTACCTTTTGTTCCTGGATTATTTCACGTTTATGTTTGTCTAGTAAAACTTGTGCTTGCATCTGGATTCTCTCTCTGCTTTGTCCCTGCTTACACATTACAACGAGGGGGAACTCCCTGTTCAGAAATATTGGTAGCCTAAACTGTTATTCTGACAATTGCAATCCTGAATTAATTTCTCTTTCCCTTGCTAAAGGCCCATTCACACCAAGTATGATAACTATAATGATAATGATAAATGTAGTTAATGTTTATTTATTTATTTTCCTCAGCTGATGAACGATAAAAGCATTGCCAGCCAATCAGAATCCATTCCACTTTAAAGAGCTCCAGCATTTAAAGTGGCAGATAACAAAACTGTAGCAAACTCTTAGAATGAACAGTTATCGTTCATTGGTAATAAGAAAATGTTGCATTCTTGAGCCCCAAATCATCATAAGAATGATTTCTGAAGGATGTGATACTGAAGTAGTTGCTGCTGAAATATTTCACAGTATTACTGTATTAATGATGATCAAATAAATGCAGCCTTGGTGAGCATAAGAAGCTTCTTTCAAAGGTCTTTTGAATGGTAATCTACACTCACCTAAAGGATTATTAGGGACACCTGTTCAATTTCTCATTAATGCAATTATCTAATCAACCAATCACATGGCAGTTGCTTCAATGCATTTAGGGGTGTGGTCCTGGTCAAGACAATCTCCTGAACTCCCAAACTGAATGTCAGGATGGGAAAGAAAGGTGATTTAAGCAATTTTGAGCGTGGCATGATTGTTGGTGTCAGATGGGCCGGTCTGAGTATTTCACAATCTGCTCAGTTACTGGGATTTTCACGCACAACCATTTCTAGGGTTTACAAAGAATGGTGTGAAAAGGTAAAAACATCCAGTATGCGGCAGTCCTGTGGGCGAAAATGCCTGGTTGATGCTAGAGGTCAGAGGAGAATGGGCCGACTGATTCAAGCTGATAGAAGAGCAACTTTGACTGAAATAACCACTCGTTACAACCGAGGTATGCAGCAAAGCATTTGTGAAGCCACAACACGCACAACCTTGAGGCGGATGGGCTACAACAGCAGAAGACCCCACCGGGCACCACTCATCTCCCCTACAAATAGGAAAAAGAGGCTACAATTTGCAAGAGCTCACCAAAATTGGACAGTTGAAGACTGGAAAAATGTTGCCTGGTCTGATGAGTCTCGATTTCTGTTGAGACATTCAGATGGTAGAGTCAGAATTTGGCGTAAACAGAATGAGAACATGGATCCATCATGCCTTGTTACCACTGTGCAGGCTGGTGGTGGTGGTGTAATGGTCTGGGGGATGTTTTCTTGGCACACTTTAGGCCCCTTAGTGCCAATTGACCCTTCGCAAAGACCCGCCCCCTTACTGTCGCTATGTCCGACAAGCTACGCCACTCTCACACACACACCATGTTATCACGCAGTGAAAAATACCAATGCATTCTCATCCTTTGGCGTCATATAGGTGACGCCATATGACATTTCGTCGAAATCTTACGCACATGGGATCCTTTAGCGTCAATATAACACGCACTGTTATGGGTAGGTTTAGGTCTGGGGTAGGGTTAGGGTTATGACGCCTTGGGATCTGCGTCTCATATTGACGCTAAAGGATGCTATGTGCGTCGGATTTAGACGAGCGTCACCTGTATGACGCCTTGGGTTCTGCGTCTCATATTGACGCTAAAGGATGCTATGTGCGTAAGATTTCGACGAAATGTCACAAGCGTCACATGTATGAAGCCTTGGGATGAGAACGGGCTGAAAATACATTGCGGAGCAGAGAGGAGACTGACAACACGCCAACAGACAGGTCAGACCAGGTTACTTTTCAGTTACTATTGATATTAAACATATTAAACAAAGTCTCACCTTTCAAATTTGATAATTTTTTAAAAGAAATTTAAACAATAAATACCGTTTTGTGGCTGTTTAATGTGTCGTGACAGATCGCTGTAGAGCATCAGTTAAAGCTGCTCGTGATCCGATCATCTCTTCCTTCTAGTTCATTTATAGCATCAAATTAACATTAATGAACATACGGAATGTTGTTTTAGCCGCGGAAAGGTGTCATTACACTTCGTTTTTCAAGTTCAAATCCTCCCATGTTAATCTAATATCTCTCCTGACTGCTTTGTCGGACAAAATGGCGGATGGCAAAGTATGATTGGTCCCATCACCTGTCAATCAAGCTCTCTGCGAAGGGTCAATTGGGCATTGTTTAAATGCCACGGCCTACCCGAGCATTGTTTCTGACCATGTCCATCCCTTTATGGCCACCATGTACCCATCCTCTGATGGCTACTTCCAGCAGGATAATGCACCATGTCACAAAGCTCGAATCATTTCAAAAATGGTTTCTTGTAAAATGACAATGAGTTCACTGTACTAAAATGGCCCCCACGGTCACCAGATCTCAACCCAATAGAGCATCTTTGGGATGTGGTGGAACGGGAGCTTCGTGCCCTGGATGTGCATCCCACAAATCTCCATCAACTGCAAGATGCTATCCTATCAATATGGGCCAACATTTCTAAAGAATGCTTTCAGCACCTTGTTGAATCAATGCCACGTAGAATTAAGGCAGTTCTGAAGGCGAAAGGGGGTCAAACACAGTATTAGTATTAGGTGAGTGTATAGGGTGTGCATGTGAATCTGCATTCATATCTAACACTTTGAGGTCTGGTTTCACAGACAGGGCTTAGATTAAGCCAAGATTAGGCCTAAATTCAATTGGGACATTTAAGTAGCTTTTATAAACATGCCTTAGAAATAAAACATTACTGCTGTGCATCTTGAGACAAAACAATGACATATTTTAAGATATGCCAGTGCAAGTTACTTTCAGTTAAAACATCTCAAACATGCATTTTAGTCTGGGACTAGGCTTAAGGCTTGTCTGTGAAATCGGGGGTGCGCATTTGAGTGGAGCCTCTCTTGTACAAGTGTCTCTACCAAAGGCCATGTTGAGCGATTAGGCCTGTTGTTAAAGTGTGTTGTGGTCTCTGTGCTGCACCCTCAGAGGACAGAGATGGATGTAATACAAATTTCCCTGTCCTGGTGAGATTTTATCCCTACATCTTTTGACAGAAGAGGAGGAAGTGACTAGAAAGAAGTCAAGAAAGAGAGAGTGGGAATTTAATAGTTGTGTGAACGAATACGCACTCCGTGCTTCGCGTTATGAATGGGGCAGAGGAGCTTTATAAGTATTCATGGGCTGTGATGGAGGAGGGAGAGATTTGTAACGGAGTGAGAAACTCCGATGAAGGGCAGAGAACAATTTGAGATACATTAGCCACACCTCCTACACCGCATTTCCTCCCTTGTTTCAAGTGATTGATAGCGCACCTCAGCAGCCTTTCCTAATAGATAGCTCGGCTCTTCATGAGGGGAACAGCATATGTCTCATTTTACGCAGGAGAATAGAAAGGCTATAAATGGCTTGGCCAAAAGCAAGCAAGCAAAATCTGCAATGACGAGCCTTCCTGTCTGCAAAACATTTTTTTTTAAAAAGCACTTGCAGACTTTTTTAAAGCTGACTTTCATCGCAGCACATAATCATAACCACCAAATCAGCAGAGACCTTCTGGAAACTGTGCTTAAAATGTTGCTTACCTTGTGCAGACTGCTGAATATTCGTCTTTTAACACTTTTGAACAGTTCAGACCTGGACTTTGATCCATGCTTTTGAGTAAAAAAAACTTCAAGGGCGCAGTCACTGCTCTGCGCAGTCTGTTGCATGCTGGGAGGGCTTGTGGTGTATGTCATCCTATCAGTATTCCACATCAAACAGTAAACACTAGTGTCTTCTCATTAGTAGCTTCTAAGTAATGATCCCTTTAATGATTAGGTATGCAGAGATGTTAAAGTGTTAGGGCTGAATGTCACAAATATGTTTTGTAGTCCACGCTGTGCAGTCTCTCTGCCTAAAGCTGCTTTTCTTTATTTGGTAAGTACGGATATCATTTTATTTATTTATTTATTAAGTACAAAAATGGCAATTTATACATAAAATTACTTGAATACACATTTTCTATGATCAGCATATGATTTTTTTTTTCACATCTATTTTTATTTAATTTTTTTTAGTTAAATTGGTTCAACTTCTGATAAATTAAAACGAAATCAAATTTGGTCATACATGTCAGAAATCATATCATCACAATGAAACAAACAGAATATAAATAAAAGAACAACATTTCTTTAAAAGAAACCTGTCTGGCATAATATTTGATTATTTTTTCCTCAAAGGAACATTTTCACTATGCTTCAATATTTTGCAGAAACTTTTTGTTTGAAACAAACAAACAAAACAAACATTATATCAGAGTAGAACCCTGCAGACCCTTATAACTGTGTGTCAATGACTTGGTCAATAAATCTCTTTAAATAATAATTTGCCCTTTTTATGACAAGGCAAGATTGTAAAATGTCATGCAGTGTGACTTAGTTATTTGGTCACAGCATTTGTCAAATAAATAACTTTTTACTTTGAAAAGTGTAATTTAAATACTTTTTTTGTACAAATATGAATAACAATCAGCCTTTAAATCACTGCATTTCAGCTTCTTTATGAAAACACCGATATTTATATAAAAAAAATTATATATATTATTTATATATAAATAAACCGGGACTCGATTAAAAAAATTAATCTAATTAATTAGAGGCTTTGTGATTAATTAATCGAAATTAATCGCATTTTAATCGCAGAAATATTTGACCTGAGAACAGTGTGAAGTAATTTTTTTCACATGGATTTTTAGTATACTACCATTGAATAATGACTGAATACATAAGCTTAAGCAACAAAATATTGTTTATTTTTGTTCAACCAAGTCCAGCAGACCAGTGCAATTTTTGCCATTAAATGTAGCAATAGCATATTTAGAAATATAGTAGGCCTACATTTTAGAAATTCAGGTAGCCTATAGGTAGGAAGACCTTCAGGAAACTGTTTTTTTAAGTTAAAAAAGGTTTCCAGGGTGACGCGTCAAGCTTATTGGCACGTGATTCACCACAGCCAAAATAGCGCTGTATGACAGATGTAGCGCTTTTATTTATAAATATTAAAAAACTTGCTTACCATGTCATCAACTTTTTTCTTTTCCGATTCTCAAATATGTTTAAGTGAGTTTTGTTTTGTTGTTTAAAAAATCTTTATAAATTATCTTGATCTGTAACGTGAGATGGGCGCCGTGTTTGTGCCGCAGTTCAGAGATTCCTGTCTGTTGGATTTATTACAGCGCGTGAATTCATCAGTTTCTCCCGAAATACATGAAAGTAAGTGGCCAGTGAACGGGGAGTAGAATAGAGTTGACTTATAGTTATTTACACTAACGTTATGTGTCTGATATGAATAAAAACCGTCGGCAAATATATTTTCCTGGGTTGTTATTGCTGCTTCCATAGACACCATTGTGTATTTTACAAACTATAAATGTGTTGTTTTGCTATAAATTATATTTAAATGTCTAAAACCTAAAATAAACATTATGTGTGGTTAAAAACACTGAACAGTTGTGATCGCCTGACAAGCGCTGAGCGTGTCCGTCTTTGGCTCAGCCAGCCACAGCGCGAATCTCGCAGTTATGTCACTTCACTGTACATTCGCTCCTTAGTGGTCAGCTGCTGCAGAGCGGGCCGAAATCACAATTGCTGATGAGATATAGGAAAATATCTAGTGGAAAATGAGAGCTATTCATCCAGTGATCAACGTTCCGCGGTGCAAAAATAAGCGATTAAAATCAGTTATCGCGTTAATTAACGTGTTAAAGTCTGTAATTAATTAATCTTAATTAACGCGTTAAAGTCCCGGCCCTAATATATATATACACAATGAAGAAAATAAGTATTTGAACACCCTACTATTTTGCAAGTTCTCCCACTTAGAAATCATGGAGGGGTCTGAAATTGTCATTGTAGGTGCATGTCCACTGTGAGAGACATAATCTAAAAAAACTATTTATTTGTAAGATACAGCTGCAAATAAGTATTTGAACACCTGTCTATCAGCTAGAATTCTGACCCTCAAAGACCTGTTAGTCTGCCTTTAAAATGTCCACCTCCACTCCATTTATTATCCTAAATTAGATGCACCTGTTTGAGGTTGTTAGCTGCATAAAGACCCCTGTCCACCCCATACAAGTAAGAATCCAACTACTAACATGGCCAAGACCAAAGAGCTGTCCAAAGACACTAGAGACAAAATTGTACACCTCCACAAGGCTGGAAAGGGCTACGGGAAAATTGCCAAGCAGCTTGGTGAAAAAAGGTCCACTGTTGGAGCAATCATTAGAAAATGGAAGAAGCTAAACATGACTGTCAATCTCCCTCGGACTGGGGCTCCATGCAAGATCTCACCTCGTGGGGTCTCAATGATCCTAAGAAAGGTGAGAAATCAGCCCAGAACTACATGGGAGGAGCTGGTCAATGACCTGAAAAGAGCTGGGACCACCGTTTCCAAGGTTACTGTTGGTAATACACTAAGACGTCATGGTTTGAAATCATGCATGGCACGGAAGGTTCCCCTGCTTAAACCAGCATGTCTCAAGGCCTGTCTTAAGTTTGCCAATGATCATTTGGATGATCCAGAGGAGTCATGGGAGAAAGTCATGTGGTCAGATGAGACCAAAATAGAACTTTTTGGTCATAATTCCACTAACCGTGTTTGGAGGAAGAAGAATGATGAGTACCATCCCAAGAACACCATCCCTACTGTGAAGCATGGGGGTGGTAGCATCATGCTTTGGGGGTGTTTTTCTGCACATGGGACAGGGCGACTGCACTGTATTAAGGAGAGGATGACCGGGGCCATGTATTGCGAGATTTTGGGGAACAACCTCCTTCCCTCAGTTAGAGCATTGAAGATGGGTCGAGGCTGGGTCTTCCAACATGACAATGACCCGAAGCACACAGCCAGGATAACCAAGGAGTGGCTCTGTAAGAAGCATATCAAGGTTCTGGCGTGGCCTAGCCAGTCTCCAGACCTAAACCCAATAGAGAATCTTTGGAGGGAGCTCAAACTCCGTGTTTCTCAGCGACAGCCCAGAAACCTGACTGATCTAGAGAAGATCTGTGTGGAGGAGTGGGCCAAAATCCCTCCTGCAGTGTGTGCAAACCTGGTGAAAAACTACAGGAAACGTTTGACCTCTGTAATTGCAAACAAAGGCTACTGTACCAAATATTAACATTGATTTTCTCAGGTGTTCAAATACTTATTTGCAGCTGTATCTTACAAATAAATAGTTAAATAATCATACATTGTGATTTCTGGACATGCACCTACGATGACAATTTCAGACCCCTCCATGATTTCTAAGTGGGAGAACTTGCAAAATAGCAGGGTGTTCAAATACTTATTATCTTCACTGTATATATATATATATATATATATATATATATATATATATATATATATATATATATATATATATATATATATATTATTTTTTATATGTATAAATTCCTGTCCGTTCATTCCAGCTTCAATCCAAAGTGAAGGAGGATCAAATGAACCACAAGGCCCTACCCTATGCACTCATAGGGATACATTTTTATGAAGTACACACTCCAGTGCATTTGGACACATCAAACGCATTACATCACTTGTACTGTACGAGCACAGCCTCCAAGCAAGCACACTAACAAAGCTATGATGGATCGATCAGACTTTTCACCAAGAAGTTGCCTGTTGACTAGATGGCTTTTATGTGCAGACATAGAAAGACTGCATTAAATAGAGCTCTAAGGGAGTAAAAACCTTGAATTTAAATGCAAAAATTCTAAAGAAAGCAACCCGAATGTCAATCATTGTTACAGGGAATATATTCTGTATGCAAAGGATATCCTTCCTAAAAGAAGAGAACACAAAGTTCCTTCTTGATTTCAATACAAGACCCTGCTAAACACTCTGTACATGCTACACAAACAAACACGCACGCACACACACACACACACAAGTAATTTATGGGTGTGACTACCACATTGTACAACCGTATTTATTTATAAAAAAAATTATAGTTGTGATAATTGCATTTATATAATATCTGCATCTCCAATCACTGCTTTTACTTTTGTCCAAAACAGCTCCACTAAACAGGTTAAATTGTTGGTGTCCTTGCAATGTTTGTCACAACATCTACTGTCATTTTTCGGAAGTGTATACTGTATTCCATATCATTCCCTGAATGATAATTTAGGGGATTCACTCTCTGATTTAAAAAGGAAAAGGCTTAGGCTCAATCGACAATTTTTGCGGCATAATGTTGAGTAACACGGAAATAACTGACTCGCCCCTTCTTAAGGAAATCAAAAATGTAGTTTACTTTGAGGCATTTATAATTAATGGGGCCGATTTTTGGAGGTTTTAACCCCTGTGGTAAAAAGAGTTTTTAATGTTAAATATGTCTATGTGATGTTTTTAATATGATTTAATAGACAAACTCTTTGCAAACTCATAAGTCAACACCATTGCGGAGTATTTTCTCCTTAAAACAGCAGTGAACTAAGTTTGATAACAGTCAATCAAAAGGGTAATCATATTAAATACATTTAATATGTGTCCGACATTGTAGAGAGCACATATGTAAAACGCATTACTATTCATAAAGGCAATCCCTATAATTCACTCTCAATTCTTCTTCTGAATTAGTTTTTGATTCAAACATATATGTTAACTCATATATAATTCATATATGGCTGAATTAAAACAGTATTTCCACTTGCAATCGTGCAGCGTTTACTACAGTAAAGTTGAGCGAGTGGATCAAGTATTCTGAGCTGTTGTGAGTGAGTGGAGGCGGGGCTAATTTGCATATCCATATACTAAATGCAGCAAGGGTTTAGAGTTAAATTCAAGCTATTTTAAGGCATGAAGATTTTTTTTTCACAGGAAAAAAAACATTTAAATGTCATTTTGGTGATCAAAGTTGAGTTTTAAGGGATACAATTATTGACAACAGGGGGACTTTAAAAAGTAGAAATGTGATGCTTATTTTATTAAATCACATGAATTCTTCTGTTAACTTTTTTTAATCATCACTCTTACATTTATTTTATGGTTTATGGTGTTAAATTGTTATTTTTTTAATTATCACTCTTACATTTATTTTATGGTTTATGGTGTTAAATTGTTATTTTTTTAATTATCACTCTTACATTTATTTTATGGTTTATGGTGTTAAATTGTTAATGTTAACAAGTGCAACTTGTGGCTACTGTATATAATTGAAATGGTGGGTATTTTATAGTTTTCAAATTGGCCCCATTCACTTAACTTAAACGCATTTCTATATCCCAGAATCTTATGTTAAAAAAAAAAAAAATTCAATTTCTTTTGTCGACTGAAGGTGATGATACACGGGTAAACTTTTTGAGCAATGTTGCTGGGCAATATTGCCATCAGCGTGCAACCAGGTGAGACACAGGGCCCGCGACTGATCTAAAGTACCCAGATATAAATGTTTTGGCCATTCTCAATGGCAAAGTGCCCAGCAACGTTGCTCAAAAAGTTGCCCCATGTATCATCACCTTAAATTTAACTTGTTTTTTGAAGATGCTGTTTTCACTCCTAAAACTTGTCAGTGAGCACCTGACTTAAGGGATCAGAAAGAGCCATATAAAAACAAAATTAAACTTGAAGTCCTGTACACTGAAACTTTGAATATCAAGAGGAAAGTTTGTAGATTTAGAATTTGAATTATCTTATTAGAAAGAAAGTGTTATCTCAGCATGAAAACACCAAAACCATTGATAATTAATTAAAGACACTGTTGCCTAATGTTAACAAACATCTTAGAACACATAAAAAATCCTCTAATGGTAAAATCGTCTCTCTCATTCGTTTTTCCATCATTTGTTCTCTCCACCCATTCCTGTGATGTCAAACACAGTGAGTCATTCACAGCTTCACAGACAGCGTATTTAAAATGAATAGCTTTTGACACCATCTTTTTTTTTTAGCCAAAAGGAAGCAAAGAGAAGACAACTCAAGTTTAACACCGTATGCACTCAAAAAAATGAACTAGGAAGGTTGTGCACTTTACATAATATATTTATATTTAGTTTACTTATAATAATTGTGTTTTTTGACTTTAAATGTTTTTTTCTATTAAGGTCAACGCAATTATGTCTCAACTTAACAGTACAAAATCTTAATGTGTTGCCTGAACACAAACCATTTATGTTAAGTAAAAAATTCTTACATCCAGAGGGTGGCAGTGTAGTGCGAGCCAACTGCCATTTTGCCCGAACTTAATTTGATTGTGTTCAATCTGCTTAAATATGTAACATTTAAGTTTACTTAATCCATTTGTGTTGGGTTTACATGATTGATTTGTGTTGCATTAACTGAAACTGGGTGGTGCTTGTTAGTTCCCAGCATGCTTTGCATATGGTTGAATTAACAGAGAATAAATGTTAAAATGAAGTGTTATTTTATGTTTTTTTGAGAAAATGAGAAAAGGGGAAGACTTGATAGTGTGCAATTGTGTTTAATGTTCAATTACATTGCAATTATTGAACCATTTAAATTACAGTGGGTTACCATTGTGGAGAAGAGTGGAGCATTTGGTTAGGCTGAAGACTAATTCAGAAATTCTGACAACAAGTGCTTTGGCTGATGAATCTTTATAAATAAAGATGCAATAAAGTGCTATTGGTAGATAATAGTTGGCTATAGTCTAGAAATTGATTAGTGTGACTCTAAAATAAATTATATTTAATTGAATTAACGAATGCATTTGAATACCTGAATCATATCAGGGAGCCTTTTTAAATTCACTGACACTATTAAATTAGGCTGTGCCCAATCATAGTAAATAAGTTGAATCAACCTTAATGAATTAAGTTGACCCAACGTAAGTACATTAAATTGGAATAACAGAATTGCATAATGCTGAAATTAAGCAAGTTAATCATGTGGAAATCCTTTCCATGATTTTTTTATGTTCATTCAAAGAGTTATTTTTTTGAGTGTGTATTAGCATGATAAAAATGAACACATGAAACACAAACTACTCAACTAAAGCAGATGCAGACAACAAGTGATGCACAAATATATCTAAATAACCTTTGAAATACATTGCTGTTTCATAACATAGGCTAAACAACAGATGCATTTTCTAATCACTCAGACAAATAAATTAACAGTTTGTATACCGTAAAACTTCAAATAATAGCCGAGTCCCAAATAGGCTGCGTTTACACTTGGCATTAACATGCGATCACCGTTATCGGATCATTAGCCAATCAGGACACGGTGCGTTTACATTTGTTCATATTAAGTAGCCTCTGTATCTGGATAACCGATCGGATTTCTGTTTTTGCATAATATTTAAATTAGGTCAGTAGCCAAATTAAGAGTAAAGATGATACAAATTAAGCAATGTCCCAATGTACTTTCCTATGCAATCTCCAGTCTTTTTCAAGTTTTTTGAATGAAGGAATATTTCAGAGCTGATCATACAAAAATAACTGGGTTGATCATGTTAAACAAGTCACATCATCGACCATCGGGGTTTAAGGTTAGCCTATAGCGTGCAATGGCTATATTAACAGAAATGGGAGATGAATAAACATGCTGAAACAACAAAAACATTCAACATTTAAAACATTAAAAAATAAAAAGTGTATTCCCATTATTCCTCTGGCAAAGCAGCGCACGCTCTTCATTAAGATCTCATGACTCACAGCTGTGATTGTACAGGCGATCGCTCGTTCAGATAATGTTGCACAATTAAAATAAAAAAATTAAAAAAAGACACACAGTGTTTTAAATATTGACGTTAATTTGTAAGGTTCAAATGTGTTTAATTTATTGTCTAAACTGCGTCTGGTCATTATTTTCTGACAGCACGTGGGGAGACTGGGCGGGGATTTAAATGACGTGCACCTGTGAATGCAGACACGACGGCTGGATTGCGTTTACATTACACTGAGATCCGATCACAATGCGTCCTCGACTACCTCTGAACCAGGACACGCTGATCGGATAACATTCCGATCAGAAACGCGTTTACACTTGTCTTTTCAATGTGAATGTGGACAATATCCAGATACAGGTCGCATGTTAATGCCAAGTGTAAACGCAGCCATAGACGCCTGTCTCTTTTACACGCCTGGTGTGGCGACAGGTTTGGGTAAATAAAGGCCGGTCTCAAATAGAGGCTGGGTCTGTTTTTTAGTTTTGGGTTGTATTTAATCTTCTAAAACCCGTCGGAATGTCCGCTTTTTGGCGGCCGTCAAAATCTATTTTTGAACCTTGAGTGATGTAGAATAGAATGACTGCTGCGCTTGACCCGGCGCAAACGAGAGAGCGCGCCCTGGCCGCGCGCGCGCACTCTCACGTCTTCAAACTACACGAGCTGTCTTGCTCTCTCTCCCTCGCGCATATTAATCAAAATCTATAGACACTATAGTAAAAGCTCGGAAGACCGCAGTTTCACGTGGAGCATTTGGAGATTTTTAGAGATTAGAGACTCTAGGAACAACATCTCAATGAACAACATCTCAACACTAAATTATAAAGGCCTGTCTCATATAGACGCCTGTCTCAAATACAAGCCGGTGCAGTTCGACGATTTGGGAAAATAAAAGCCCGGGCTATTATTTGAAGTTTTACGGTAATCTGAATTTTAGAATGATTGTCATTTATTTGACAGATGTGTGGGGCTTCAGCACAACCAGCTACATCGAGGGAAAGTTTTAAAGTCAGCATGCAGAGTCATGTCTTTATCAGACTGACCATGAAAATCCTAAAGACCAGCATCTGTTGCAGTCTGTCAGCCAATAACAGGTATTCAGATCTCAACCATTGAGCACACACTGTGAATGCCATCTGTAGAGACTCAGCCTTGGACAATATGCAGCCTTGATGGGTGTTGCAACTCATCCGTAGAATAATTTCTCCAAAAATGAAGACACAGAAACAGCTTAGATAAAAATGTAACCTTTTGAAACAATTTTATTTATTTTGCAGTCGTCTGAAAAGCAAATACTTACATTCACTTTCAGAATCAGCTCTCAAACCTTTACCTTACTCTGAGACCAAAGGATGAAAAGGAATTTCAACTACTTTAATTGCCTTGAGGACTAAACTCAAAAGACCCAAAACATGTTAAGTAAACACGTTGAGTACCCTGTTCATATTTTCTTCTCTAACTTGATCTATTTGTGAGTAAAACAGGACATTTGATGTAAAAAAAAAAGAGGATTTTTTTTTAAAAGAAATTAATACTTTTACACAACATTGATGATAATGAAAAATGCTATATTATAATGCATACTAGAATGATTGTAAGACACTGAAAACTGGAGTAATGCCTGCTGAAAAATTCGCCATAACAGGAATAAATGACACTTTAAATAAAAAACAACTGTTTTTAATATAATTGAATTTAGTTTGTACAATCAGAATTTTACAATGATTGCCATTTATTTGACATACTGTATGTGTGGAATTTCAGCATCCATCAAGGGACAATATTTCTGTTATAGATGTTTTTGATCAAATAAATGAATTTGGGGAGCATAAAAGACTTCTTTCAAACACATTAAAAACTTTGTAATTATAGTGTATACACTTTCTATATATGCAAAATCTTTAAAGTTATGCTAAAAGATTAGGACATGAGAGGAACACAAGGTCCAGAGTCGTTTCCTACTTTTTAGGGAAAATTAAAAGTATCTGTCATTGAGTTTAGACCTTGTTTAGTCAGCCTCTAAGCTCTGGAATCATTTCATCAAAATTTAGCCAACCCTTCCCACACAATCACGCAAATAGATAACCCAACCATCACTAGATCTATTAAGCTCAACCACCATTTTCCTCATTGCTTTAATAAGTAATAGCACAGTTCCTTCTCAACACATACATCATGAAACAGCTGTAATTTCCCACAGTATGAAAAGCTCTGTCTTAATGTTTTAATTTAACTGGGGAATGTGGTATAAAACAAGTTATTAATTCAGTTTTGCAACCCTTGACAGGTCTATAATATCCGTAGAAAGCCACAGTACACGTTAGCACTCCCATTCATCCCATTGGCAGTTGCTCAGTTGCCAGACTTGCCACTGGAGCCACATACTCAGAGAATAACATCATGACAAAACTGCAAACTATACTGTAAATCCTTTTCATGTTTTTAAGAGACCACAACAAAAAGTTGGTCATTGGTAAAAAATCTATTACACTATACATCTTGATCTGTTATTGGATTTAAGACTAAAGACTACTCCTTCGTCTTTGTGAGTGTTCAACACAGCAACCATAACAATGTGTTACAGTATCATTTTCATTAATTGAAACAAAGCTGAAATAAAATAAAATATAAATATGAATATTAGATAAAAACTTCAAATTAAATGTACACTATGTAACTTTTTTGTTGTTTAAAATGAACACAATTTTAATAATGAGTCAATACACCATCAATTCTTCTTCCAAAACAGGTTGTCGTCTTACTCTGGTTCACTATGGTAAGCCTAGTATAAGTGTTTATATTTTAGACCTAGCGGAACGGTTTTCATGGGAAATTGCGTAAAATACATTCAAGTGGTTGTCTCGTCAAATCCGTAAATAAATCAATCTGTAAAAAGTTGCTCCGGCTACTTTGACGTGTATGGAGTGGGAATGGCATAGATTTGTTGTCACAATGAGCGAGAAAGTGAAAGCTGCTAGCAGAAAGAGAACGCGACAGAACTCGTAATAAAACGACAATCAACACTGGCTTGGCTTTTTAGAGATGGTGAGAACTGAGGGATTTGTTGAAAGATGCTGTTTTTATTACTCAACAGGTAAGGTATTTTATTGAACATAAATTGCCATATGTAGCTCTCTAACGAAGGGTCTTTTCATGGTGGTTGTTGTTAGTGCTGTATATCTATTTTCAAGGAAGTACCATGTCTATTATTGGGTGTAGCAACAGTAACAGAATTGATTCTGAAATTCTCAGAACCGATCTAGAATCATTGGTGAGAGAATTGCAATGCATCAGATTTTTTTCTCCCACTCCTAATATACACAATTCACATACATGGTCAAACCAAAATGTATTCAGACAATCTCAACATTTCTCACATTATCACAGTTTATTTGCTATGGTTTCAAAAAATGGTGATTAAAATATGATGAACTCAGAGTTATCAAATCAGATATTTCACTGGTTTTGGGCCATCCTTCTGTTAGTCTGTCTCAAAAATGAATAAGGTTGAATAGCTGTCAGTTGTCAGCTGTTAAATTTAAGTACACAAATAGATAATACCAATTTAGGTCAACAAATTACCAAGGAATGCTTAATTTTGTTCAGTATGTGGTATAAAAAGGTTGCATTAGCAATTAAAGGAAAAAAATAACACTTAAGCAAACCATGGTCAGGTCAAAGTGTTTTTACTGGTAAATTTTTTTTACTGGTAGTCTACTGTATGAAGAATTTTTGGGTATTGTGTCACCGTTTACTTTATTTTGCTATCCTCACTTACATAAATTAACTATAGTGTCCTGCACCCACTAAAAATATAAATTATATCAAGTGTCTGAATATTTTTTGGTTTGACTGTATAGGCTACATAAAGTGTGTGTGTTCACGTTTTTCTATCCCGATGTGGACTTCAACCTGAATGAACTCTGACTCATGGGGACTCGTGTCAACGTAGTAGGGGAACCTAAATTGAGGTCCACATGGGGAAACAAGCTTATAAATAATACAAAATGAGTATTTTTTGAAAATGTAAAAATTTAGAAAGTTTTGTGTGATGGGTAGGTTTAGGAGTAGGGTTAGTGTAAGGGGATAGTCATATACAGT
Source organism: Semotilus atromaculatus (assembly GCA_031834385.1). Taxonomy (NCBI): domain Eukaryota; kingdom Metazoa; phylum Chordata; class Actinopteri; order Cypriniformes; family Leuciscidae; genus Semotilus; species Semotilus atromaculatus. Next base: position 29,076,633 of record JAULUF010000044.1, on the reverse strand, counting down.
TAGTGTAAGGGGAGTTTGTACAGTTTAAAAACCATTAAGTCTATGGAGAATCCCCACAGATAGTGGGGGTGAATCAGACGTGTGTGTGTGTCACACACAGAATACATAACTTTTAAATGGCTGACAATAGAGAAAAATGCTTTTTGAAATCAAATGTTGTTAGTAACATGATTAAATGGGGTTAGCAGGGCGGTTAACTGGACCATGCTAACCACATTAGTAAACTTTCTGGAGAAGAGAGAACCTTAGGAATGCTCTAGCCTAAAAGATGGTCATCCTTGGCAAAAGGTTCAGCTTTTGCTATTAAAAAAATTCCTTCAAAGTCTGAGACGAGGAACATCCGGCTAAGATTCCAATAGTGCTGAAAATAAAATGGAAAAGCACCAGAAGGATGACTCACACTCACTGACTGACCCCTCCTGAGCTCTTTGCTTTGCGGTGTTATATTAGCCCAGCGCTTCGAGTCAGCGCATTCTCTCAGCTCAATTTGTCTCCTGTTTCATTCTGAACTGCCTGCTGTTTTATTTGTGCTCCACCAATGCTTTGTCACAAAACAGACAGTGGTTTAAAAATAAAAATTCATGGGGAGGTGAAGGAAGTTGTGAAGTGATATGAAAAGTAGGACTGGTGAAAGATAGGGTTCTCGCTCCCAGGCATCTGAAACGATCTTCCAGAAAATGTTCCGGAAATTATCTGATATATTGAACATACAGGGACTCCCGGCAGTCAAGAGTATATTTTTATAATCTCATATCAATTCTAAAAGAGGCCATTTCATATTCAATGTGATGACTAATGATGACTATTAGTTACTTTTATTCATATTAGTGTCTCAAATTGAAAATGAATGGGGATCGTGTTCAAAGGCAGAATATAGAAGTATTTCATGCCTTTTAAATAAAGATCTCAAGGGGAAGAGTTGGATGTAATTAACTGTTCTAGGAGTGTAACTAGATACATATAGCCTAACTTCAAAAGGCAAGCACAGCTCTAGAAGTAGAAATGTATTACTCGAAGACACAAGGTCAAACAACATGCAAACTAAGTGTAGAGTTAAAAAAATTGGGAATTGCACAAGATTTCCAGCTTTGGCAATCTTTGGTCGCTTAGTTTGACATGCTCACAAATGGCTAAATAATTTCCTGTGCAGTGAATCTTTGTCCGAAACATGTATATGAACACCAATGTGTCTGCATGCAAAAACAAATTGACTAGTCTGATTTAGGTTTGCTGCGGTAGTCTGTTACATGGTGTTCGACCGTACACAATTACATTACTTGCCCACAACAGCACCGTCATCTTTGTCGTTTTGCTTTTTTATAGAAACAAGAACCATTCAGTTGGACAATGGACGCTACAATAAAAACTGTTGATAGCGGCTCCCTGATGTACATACTGCGCTCCCTTGCAAGGCAGTTATTTTCAGTGAATCAAAAGTATAGAGTATAGCATGACCAGTGTAGCTCAATTACTGAAAACTGTTGATTCAATCATCAGAAACAAATTATTCTTATTACCACAAATACCTGAGCATGTTCTTTATAGTGTATCAAAAGCATATAAATGTAGGACAACCAGAGTAAGCTGATTCTTGAAACAAATGACACTTATGAGCTGTTGCTTTTTAGTGAATCAAAAACATACAGCACAGCGTAAACAGACTGATTCTCTATATAAATACCTCCTGTCAGCCAGTTCTTTTAAGTGAATCAAAAATAAACACGGCCATTGTAGCCTAATGCCCAAAACAAATTACTTTTATGAGCTGGTTCTTTTGAGTGAATCATAAAAATAGCTTGACCAGGGTAGCCTAATTCCAGGTTTGATTCATTCTTTAAATTATATGGAAGTAATACTGGGCAGAGTTTAAGGCTGAGTAGGCAAAGAATGTGTAATGAAAATGGACCTTACAACTGAAAAATACTCAAATAACCTGCTACTTAAAACGAATTGAAATGCTTCTGAATCGAAACAAAACAGGAAATCTGTATCAATACCCTTCCCTAACCAGGACCAAGAGTTTTTTATAACAATAACATTTGCCCTCACATTTCATATAGTCTCATACCTATAGGCCAAAAATTATGGCCTGGTTTGACAGGTGATAGACAGGTGGCACAAACCCTAACAGAAGCCATGTTAAAGATCACAGCAATGTGCTCAGGACTTCCTGTTCGTTTCCATTACAGGTGAGGAAATAAATGTGTGAAAATCTAGTGGGAAGTGTGACTCCAACTGTCTTCTGTTCTGGATCTCAGATGCCATCCAGTCCTGCTGTGACACTAAAGTCACACCACTTATCTCCCCTCTGCCACTTTGGCACTGGTGGGATGGTCCTGCAGTGTTAATGCTCCATCACAGCCTCCTAGTTGTCATTCAGTACCACTACTGTACCGTGTCACTCTCCGCACTGCTACCGAAGTACATTAACATGGAGCAAATGCTAATTTTCAGACGATTTTCTTGTTGAATGATCAAGGCGATCTGTTTTAATTGAATGACACACAGCAGGAAGAGAATAATAAAGGAACAGGAAAGAAGTGACATCCGAGTCTTGTCCATTGAATAATGAATGCAAAGCTGTCACGGCAACCTCCAATAATAATGGAAAAACTGTTGCTTTAACAACACTGAACAAGTTATAACTTGCACAAGGATTACTGATATATCTCCCTGCCGAAATAGCCCTGGTGGGTGCTTCCGGAGCTCTGAGAGAGATCGTAAATGGGATCTCATTTGGAGGGCAAGGTGGGCGACCACAGCGAGGCTGTCACTGGAACTGCAACAACAACAACTAACAAAGAAATACTGTGAATAGTTTAGGTGCAAGACTACAGGGGTCTAAGCTATTATGGTGATAAAATGAAATACTTTTAAGTGCTTAGATCTTCAGCCGTCCAACTAATAAGGGCATTCTTTGCCCTTAGTTCAAACCTCTGTGGAGGTGGGAGCAAGGAAGTCCCATTTATGCATGAACCATTATGCCAGCTGCTGACTGGCCCATACGTTACACAACTTTCTGGCTTTGATGTCACAGAGTTTCTATTAAAGATTTAGTCGTTTCCCCTCTAGCACTACACACAGGATCCTGAAGCTGAACCATCTCCTTAAGGTTCACTCTGAATAACAAATCTGCCTGGCAGGGATTCATGTTTTATGTTATGATTTAAAAATTCAAAAATGAGGTGGCATATTGCGGTGTATAAGAGATGGCTTTTCTTTTCTATCACCCTTGTCAATTTTAAGTTTGATAAATATTTTACACATCCATGATTGAATTATTTTTCGCATTGGAAGATAATAGAGCTGCACGATATGTCGAAATTATTGAAATAACGAAAAATGTACATATCGCAATATCTTAAAATAACTGAATGATTTTGATACTTCAAAAGATTACGAAAAAGTCTAAGTTTCTGGTCGACGCAGACAGCAGAGAAAAGACTAGACACCTGACTGTTACACATGTGACATGCTTAATGTTATTGGGCGAAGTAGAGCCTACTCATGCACACAAGAAGCCACCTTTCGGACAGCGCGTAATCCCGATTTCAGTTCTATTCTGCAGCTTAAACTGCCAAATACACAAAAAATGACAAAATGACAAATGACAAAAAAGTCAGTTATGTCTTAAAGGGTTAGTACACCCAAAAATGAAAATTATCCCATAATTTAGTGTATATGACTTTCTTCTTTCAGCCAAACACAATCAGAGTTATATAAAAAAAATTATCCTTTATGATGGGAGTGAAATGGTACCCTAGATTTTGAATCCCCCCAAAAAAACACATCCATCCATCCATCATAAAAGTTATCCATAGGACTCCAGGGGGTTAATAAAGGCCTTCTGAAGTGAAGTGAAGTGAAGCGAAGCGATATGGATCAATAAATCAATCAAAAGATGTTCGATACATATGTTTTTCCACACACCTATATTTCGACACTCTCCACATCTTCACACAATGTCCATGCATTACCGGCGCCACGCTTTCACGTTTAAACTCAACCGGGTTCTACAATAAGGACTGCCCACGGCCAGTGTGAAAGACGGCACTGTCACTGTCCCAATCGGGGCAGTGCTGAATCATCACAAAACTTTATAATTTGCTTGCATTTTAAGCCTGGCTAATTTAAGCATTCGAGTGCAAAAAGTCGCAAGAGAGAAATGATTTTGGTTCTCGAGCACTGTAAAAAATATTTTAGCAATTTAGTTATTTCAACTTATTTTTTTGTGTAGAGATAACTAGATTGTCCAGACAACAAGAAATTTTACGTTTTTCTTGTCCTCAACTTATCGAAATAAGTTAGCTAAACAAAAAAAAAAACATGCAAAAAGATAACTAAAAATAATGAGTTAAGTTTTTTACAGTGAGTGCTATGTGAGAAGTTTTCTGTTCCATTTAAAAAAATAATAAATTATTGTCCGAGGTAAAAAGTATTTTTACAAATATTACACAACCCAAGCACACAGGAAAAACATGCTTGTGGCAAACTTTCTACAAAAATATTTTACATTGCATCTAGCATGCCTCGTGACACTTTCAAAGTGAAACCTCAAGAAGCACTAAAAGCATGTTCAGTTAGATGAATGTGAATTTGGAATGTGAATTTTTTTTATGTTGGTTGTTATAGGCCAGTGTTGCACTAAAAAAAATGTTGAGTGAAAATCATGTTGAAAAAAATAATAAAAAAAATCACCTACACTAAACCTAACCAATGATAAAAAAAAAAAATATCAAACATGAGATAAAAACATTTTCTAAAGCAACCATGCAATATTTTAGCTTGCTTCGACAAGTTTTAGAGCTCTTTTATCGTGACTTGTGTTTCACAGGACTTGTACACGAGTGTGCCGCATCACAAGTGAAATGTAACAGGTGAGCTACCAAACAAGTTTAGCTACCACATCAGAAAAGCCATACGGAGCTGGCTATGTGATGCAAATATCAAAATGTAGTAGTTTACAAATCATGCACTATAGTAAAAGTGTTTTGCTGTCATATCATATCATCATGTCATATTGTGCAAGGAACCGTATGATAATAAGTCTAATAATCTGCCTCTGTAATCATAATGTGTGAACTGGAATAAAAGTTGTAGTTTTACTGCCACTAGTATTCATTTTGTAGTTTTACTGCCACTAGTGTTCACTTGAGTTAGAAACTGCAATGTATTTTATGTGCAGGTCTGTTTTGGGAGTTTTGCATAAATAAAATAATTTTTTTTGTGAGGTTGCACCACATTATATATTTCCAACTTAACTTTGTACTATTTTGTATAATTCCAATAGTAGAAGAATTGCAATATGTATATTGTCATTTGATAGGCCTAATTTGTGCATGTCAAATTAACATCAAATTAATGTCTAAACCCACAACAGACAATAAATATACACACTCCAATATACTGAAGACAAAAACAATGTAAGGACTGGGCGAAGGTGAATCTGAATAACTAAATACCCCCATGCTAAAATCCCAAAGCCTTTAGCCCCAAAAGGCCTGGAACTTGGAAAAACACACACACACACACACACACACACACTCTCTCCCACACACACACCAAGAACGGGGTGTTCTGTTACAAGACTGAGCTTTATTACCCCTTGGAATGTCCCAGAGAGTGTGATTCCTCCTTATTCTTGCTGAGAAGAATAAACGAACCCTGGTTTAAACCTATATATTCTATGTACATATATATATATATATATAACCATGTGATACATGCATCCAATGTTCCATCTCATGATTTTTCCTTTATGTTGTTTGGTCTGTGTGGCCTTGTAAACTCTAATGGGTTAATGTTTGAGACATGACTTGCATACTATGAGAAACAGAAATCACTGTGTAGCATGTTTAGTCTCGATAAACTCCAATCCTCGTTCCCCATTTGTTGATTTACATTACATCTCGCTAACTTTGTGACACAGGGGTGTTATAAGAAATCTTGAGGGTTCTCTCTCTTAAACACCCAATGAACTGACATATTCAAATGTCCTGCGAGATTCACCAGAACACTTCATGACTGTGGCTCGAGCTTCAAGCAGACCTTATCAAACTAACCCCCTCCTTGCTGCAGAGAAAGGAATGCCATGCGGTCAAAGAGTCCCCTCTGTCCACGCTACACACACCCATAAGGACTTTGCTGGAATTTCCAGTCAAAAAAGACATTTAACAATACATATTTGATATGTTTTATGTGTGTTTGATGGCCTACGTCCGATTGCAAGATCTGGGAATGTTTGTAGTTAAAAGGAACCACAAATGCCTATATTACGTATATTTGAGACGCAAACCTGAATTCCTCTCATTGTTACATGTCGTGTTTGAGGTCATTTGAAAACTCTTTGTCTGACGCAGCCAGATATATGTATTGGGTTACCGTAAAAAGTATGATTGCCTATATAACATCTCTCCTGTTATGTTTAAGAATCTGTGAAAAGGAAAGGCAGGTTCTGCCTCTGTCGTAATTTATGTAGATAAAGCTGTCAAACCAAACAAAGACAACTTTCCCGCTCAAGATTTCCTGAACAATGATTGGACAATCCGCTTCAGAGGAGGCGGAAACATCAGGTCTTCAAAAGGACTGGCCCTCTCCTCACCCCTCCTCTTGCCTCTCACCCCCGGCATCAGGATGTGATTTCTTAGTGATCTCCTCCGGAGATCTTTCATCTTTTTCTTTCTTTGTTTAATTCTAAGTTCTTTTAAGTATCCTATCGAGTTCATTTTCCCCGACGAGGAATGAATTTAGTCTGAATTGTTTCTTTGGTAAATTTACCTCAAAGACCTTCAAACATGCGTTTGAAAGTCCGCGCTCTGAACCACCAACAAACCACATGGACCACCACGCGCAACCGTTCAACGAACGAGCAGGCGCGCGCCCCAAGGACACACACACACGCACGCCTTCTCCTCAGCAGACTAAGAGACAGTGCAAGTATTTTATTTCTCATCCAGATTTATCATGCTGTACGGTTGTTGCCTCAAAAGGGGCGATTTTGTGATTCCTTGTTGTCAGGTCTGAGGTTCCGTTGTCCAGGTGAACTTTGCCAAACGGTTGACCCTTACGGATCTCCGTTTCTCTCACTCTCTCTCTCTCTCTCTCCCTCTCTCTCTCTCTCTTGTCTTACTATCTCACTCTCGCCAGAATGTGATTTCTTCGGGAGATCCCTTTGGGAATCTCTTTCTTTTGTTTTGCTTCTAGTTTAGTAAGATCTTCGGGTCTTTATAAAACTCCCTCGTGCATAACTGCACCTTGCTAAAAATTCTCTCTCTGTCTCTATGCATTTCTCGTTCATCGATGCCTTATTGTGTTTTGTCGTTTATTATGTTTGTAACGTTTGTGTGTTTCATTGTTTATTATGTTTGTAAATACATATATCCCATGTAATTTTAGTAAATGCATAGGCTAGTTATTTCTTATTAAATTTCATGATACTCATTTGATGGATTGACTGTCTGCTCATACTTCGGGTCCCTGAAATGCCTATCCAAAAGCTACGAGCTTTACAAATTAAAGATACTTTAAAGAGTATGGGTTTATAGGGCGGGAAGACTAATTCTTGTGGCCACAGAATTGATTTTCCTAAACTCTATAAATTAATTGAGCTAATTAATGTTACCTATTTGTAAAACGTGATCTGTGTAGCTAATCGCAATCAACTTGCGGTTGGCTGCCATACGCATGCAAGCATGCAGTCTTGTATGCAGGTAAAGTAACGTATCATCCCTTATCGGGAGATGTATTAACATGTAAGACTGATCTGATACAAACCTGTATGAATAATTATTAATTATTAATTATGAATTATGATATGCAAATTCCCCGTAATCAGATCCACCCCTGAGTCGTTACATAACATTGGTGGAGGAAAATGCTATGGGCACATTTCAAACTTGTTTTACGAGCATTCCAGTCAATCTGTGTATGAGTATTGTTATTTAATATTTATGCGCGCGGATGTTGAAATTGTAAGACAAGCCGCAGACGCGCGCACCTCGAAGAGTGAGTGAACTCACTGCCTGACTGACTAAAGGCACAAGCCGTCTCAGTTCAGCACAACTAAAAAGAAACTGCGGTTTCATTGTATTAAAATTTGTCCTACAAAAGATGAAGAAGCCTCTTTTGAATTATGACACTTTTAATGTTAAACTCCCCTGGCGGAACGAGATTCTTCGGCCACGGTGAAGACAAGATTTAGTGAAACGATGCTCTTTCACTATTCTTAAACAGGCCTGATATTAATTATAATCGTTAGATTATCGATAACTCCTGGTTAAAACATTGACGTAGCTACTCAATCGTAAAACCTAACGCATATTTGATCATAAGTGCTATTTGATAATATGTTATGGGAGTCGAAAAAACAGACGAATAATCCCTGTTTTATTCACGCACAGCGCAGCGAAGCAATCCTGCCAAACGTGTTTGTTAGAATATAGCACAGAAACAATCCAAAACCTAAAAACATTTTAATCATAAGTGCTATTTGATAAATGTTATTTGGATCCGAAAAACAGACGTATAATTCCTGTGTCCATATTTATGTGTGTAGCGAAAGAAATCCCGCCACACGTTGTCTTTGTGTGTTTATATGCAGTAAACTGGCACAAACAAACCCTCCGAGGTTTAAAATTTATAAGCAAACACATGTGAATCATGGTAATAATTGTTTTATGTGGGAATCGAAAAACAGATGCCTAATTCCTGTTGCCCTATTTGTGTGTAGCGAAAGAAATCCTGCCACACGTTGTTTGTGTGTGTTTATATGCAGTAAACTGGCACAAAACCCGCCGAGGTTTAAAATTTATAATTGTGATTTTTGCAGAAAATTAACGTATGGAACCGTTTTAAAACTGAATTACATACTAAAACAGAGGTTGTAATTCCGCTGACAAAACACGAGAGGGCAACCTACATGTGTTGCGGTGTCCAAATCATACCAGCCTCTGACGTCATTCAGCGTGAACGCAATTACGCCACCCTGTGGACGTTTTGTAGATCGTCATTCTCAACTACCTCTTTTCTGTTTTTTTTGTTCTTTTTCACTTTCCCTGCGATTATGAATTCTGAATCGTCTAACTTTCAATACATATTCCAGTTAAAGCCTTGCTTGTGCTGGCATTTGTTTGACGTTAGACAATTCTCCTGCTGACTGTTTTATGCTTACTTTGAGTTTGTTTCAAACTAGATTTGAATTAAGAAATTTAAAGTTAAGTTTCAGTTTAGTCATTGATATCCACTTAGAGGGAAAACGCCCCTTGTGGCAGACATGCTAAAGTCAGCTTATTCTTTTACTCCTTTCATTCTGTGAATTGGTCTATTTCCATCTTTTTTTTTTTTTAATTTATTTATTTTGTTATCACTGATAACATTACAGCAATCATGAGTCGCATGAGATATAGTTCTGATCTTTGATTTCCTTACACTTATTTAAATTGAATTTAAACCAGTTTGAATTGAAATTTGAATTAAGTGCTTATCCAACCAAACAGGTTAACCACTGGAGAAAGTACGCCCCCCCTTGTGGCACAAACCAGCCACTACAGCCTGTCTTCTCCAGGGTTTCATCCTACTTTATTACTTTGATTGTTAATTTTTTATTAATAATGAAAGTAATAATAAATAAAATAAAAATAAAAATTATTTTAAATTTATTTTTGAAGAATTTTTTTTTTAAAGTTGATTTGACAATTACATTGTCATAAATTCCTTTTATTTTTATTTTTATCAGTGTTTAGTGAAGCCTCTTGCCTTGGTATCTCTGCATGCATAATTACTCAATTTGGTTTAAACAAGGAAACCTTAATTCACCTTAAGTTTCATCTGTTTCTCCTCTTCTGTGTTTATGGTGTAGAAATCCCTAGCGCGCGGTGGTGAGTTGACAGTCACATCTACTTGGCTTCCAGCTGCGGATTGTCTGACCAGCGTTGAATGACACAGGCCATGCGTGAGTCGCGGACTCCTCTGTCTCTATACACGGGCAGCACACAATTTGGCACTCCAAAGGTCGCAATTGTTTGAGAGGGCGCCCGTGGTACGGAGTGTGGAGCCCGGCGACTCTGCGACCAAGTGTTCGGAAACGCTGGAAAGACCAATCACGTGCTGATTCCAACCGGAGTGATTTCAGTTCCAACCTGGGCAGACTAAAAATGAGGTAATAATAAAAAAATAAAAAACATCTACTTAGTATAGGCCCCAGAATATTACATATATCCCCGGCCATTTAAGGGGTGTGGCCCACCTTCCCTTCTCCAAGCCACACACCCCCTTTCCTAGGTTTGCCGCCGACAGCCGGCTTAGACGACCTTACTCTCTTTAACACTCCCTTGTGTCATTATTTGCTCCATCTTCATTAGACCTATTCAATTTTATTTTACTCTAATCTTTTCTATCTTGCTATTTCTCTGTTCTGTTGTGATTTGTTCCTTTCAGTTCACCCAGAGACAGAACCTACGAGAGACACCAAGGAAAGCTAGATAACAGAACGACGACCAAGCAGCTGGCGTCATCACATGACCCCATAAGGCTACTGCCTGCCAAATTCTTTATTTAGATCCACGCAAAATTGACCCACCTAATCATCTAACTGTCTGCATCAGTTAGCCAAATTACGGCTCACATAGCCGCATAGTATTATAGCTCGTTAAACGTAGAAAGAACTTGCACTGGTCTTTTCGTGTGTGTTGTGTTCCTTTCGCCCACAGGGAAGCCAGTCACCAGTGACTCAGAGCCTCGAGCCAAGAGCAGCTGGACGCAGACGTGGACCAGCTTGACGGCGCACAAACTAAGCCTAAGCACCCACGACAAGGCCGGGCCAGACACGTCCAAAACCTCGCTTGCCAGCTCATCGCACAAGCACGTCTCCGTGAAAGGAGCCGCCTCGCCCTGGAGCACGAAGTTGCAACGCTAAGGATGCAAGCCGAGGACGACAACGACCCCGAGCTACAGAAGGAAGTGGAAAGACTTCAAACTGCCCTGCCTGATCTTCATCGGCACACAGACCGAAGAGAGCATTCAGAGAAAAGAACCAGAGAGGAACTCAATGAGAAACTCCGACAAAAGTGAAGCCTTTTGCAAAGAGCAGAGACTGAACTTAAAGAGACTCGAAAGCACGGCCTGCGAAAGAAACTCGCAAGCGGCCCATGCTACCATCCACAAGATCGTACAGCAGAGAGACGATCTCAAAGACTAACTTGACACTCTTCACACAGAGTGAAACACTCTTATAGACTGCAGAATGACCGGGAAGGGGAAACACACACCACAAAGTTTCCCTGACCAGCTGGTCCGCACCTGTCAGTCTACAACCCAGAGCTAAAAAGGTGGGGTGAAAGCCCACTGTTCAAAACATCACCAGCCAGCCCACAAGAACCCCCGTCAGCAGCGAGGGGAGAAGGGCCTTTCCAGGAGAGCCCCTGCTACTTACAACGGCAGGGCTCCCAAAAGACTTAACAAGCTGGCGAGAAACCTCCCTACGTTCACTCCGAACCCTGCAGGAGGCCACAATGTCACAATGTCACAATGCCCTGCAGGAGGCCTACCTACAAGACATTGACTTTCACTTAAAAACTGTTACCAACGTCACCGCGTGGGACAGATTATCCGAAATCTGCACCCCACAGTGAGTCATCACCTAGGCTCCTGGCCTGCCCACATAGCATGACTACTCAACAGCTATGAGAAGCTTACAACAAGTAAAAGACTGTATCCGAAAAGACTTTGACAACCCCCACGATATACTCGGTCTCTGAACACTGTTCAAAACATCACCAGCCGAGACCCTGGAGTCGCTGAAAAGCTTCTGCACACAGACTTTCCTGACATCCTATGCCTGAGCGTACGACCTACAACAGGCACACAGAGCAAACTGTCACAAAGTGACAGCAGCACAGCCTGAGCGAGGAAGCACAGTTTCCCACAGCTGGGTCCAAAACCCCAAAAGACCAAAAGGGGGGTGGGCCCAGAAACTCTACCTACCCATCACTCTAGACAATGAGGTGAGCCTTGAAACCCTGGTAGACACCGGCTCAGACTTCACTTTAATGTCAGCCCAACTCGTTGAAAGACTCAGTGCTAAAGCTAAGAGCGAAGATCTCACACCCCGAAGAACTCCTAAAAACCCCACTGACTTTGAACTGTAAACCAGAAGACACTGCACGAACACAGTGCAAGACTCTGCTAAAAGGGTCCCTGATCAGCATAGGACATAGAACTTTTAAAAAGTAGATGAAAAGTTGTGCTCAAAAAGACGCAAGACTCTGCAGTAGAAAAATTTGAACTTTACTGATTTAAAGAAAATCTTGAATGGCTCACCTGTAAGCCTCACCTGCCAACAGGCTATACACGACCCCTTTGAAACAAACAGTTTCTAGATACTTCTTGAAAAATGCACTGCTGTACATTAGTTTCCATGTAGGAGAACCACCACAGTTTTAAACTACTGTTAACCTACGAGATGCTTTTGATCGTTGCGATCCAACCAGAACACAACGTGCAATACACATCTTTGATCGCTGGCCTGTCTAAATGCAGATAAAACGATAGCTGGAATTGACATCTCTACTCTAAGTAAAATAGCCTTAGATTTCCAACTAAAAGTAAAAGTAGCATGTTCAGCAGTAAAAGCGTAAGTCTGTTTGACGAAGAAACCTCATCTCAGCAGCTTGTAAACTGTACCGATATCTATTATGCTTTGATTAAAAGGAAATCCAAATGGTAGTATGACTAAACCTGTGTCTAACAAAGAAAGCTCAGGACAGAGTTATATCTAGGTAGACCTGGGTGTCTACAAATGTAAAGGCCTTACAAATTATTGTTAGATTGATGTAATTCACCTAAATATTTTTTTTTTGCTGCATCTACAAGCAGAGAGCTACCTAGCGATCAAAACTGTTACTCGCTGAGAAGTCAGCATTCGTGCACGAGAGGGACGTAACCATATATGCTTAGACAAGCTTTGACTTACAGCAAATCTATTTCCTTACTCTGTAAACAAATAGAATAAGCTACGTAAAATAAAGAGAAGAGTTCCATGAGTAAAATTAGCTAATGCCAAAACACATCTGCATTTTACTTAATGTAACACTGAGTCCTAGAAAGACTTAAAATATAGGTGCATCCTGTTAACCCGTTTAAACATGCATAATCCATGAAAAATGTACAGACATTCTTTAAGGACTGTTGAATTGTCTGACATGCTCTGGTTCCCATGACAACGACTTGTCACAGGAAGTGCTAACTTGTGATGTCACTTTGTAAACAAACCAGCCTAGGTGCCTAAGCTAACCTAGCATCCCTCCAGCTTACGCTAAGCTAAACTCACATGGCATCCAGCTAGCTTGCGCTACGCTAAGCTAACCTAGCATCCTTTCAGCTTACGCTGAGCTAAACTAACATAGCATCCAGCTAGCTTACGCTACGCTAACCTAGCATCCATCCAGCTTAGGCTAAGCTACATAATAACTTCTACAGTTAGCAGCTAGCATAATTTACTTGAGCCCTTAATCACCACTTGTGTTCACACAATGCAAAGTATTCTAGAATACTTTCTTTAACACCGGTTAGGGTTTCTAATTATTCACTTTCCGTGTTTACACTTCTTTGCAGCTTAAGTTCACCTTCACTAGTGAAGGCATCGTCCTTGCTAACCGTCGAAGGCTAACTTTGCAGATACCCTGTTAATTAAACTTACGTTTAACTAAATGTAAACTGTGTAGCTAGAGAATAATTCATATAGCAATAGGAATTTTCATCGACAGGTGACTAAACCGATCATTCCCGGTGTTTGATCACTTTATTCCCTTTTGCTTTAAATTTTGTTTTTCTCTTGTTACTTCTTTCATTTCTTTAACTTTCATAATAACAGCAGTCAGCTGTTCCCTTGGCTAATCAGTCATCTATATGATTTAATTTAATTTCCTCTCTTGTTCAAATGTGGTTCCATTTCCCATAGGGCCCAGAAAGGAAACAGAGACACCCTTATTTGTTATTTTGGCTTAGTTTCAACCAGTGCACTCATTTTCGTGACCCTGCAGCACAAGTAATTTCAACAACTTACTAGGGCACAACTATAATCCTAAGGATTGATAATAAGCAAAATTCAAATGAGAAAGCTGTCCGTTTCCCTCTTATCCTTCACTTCGTCAAGCCGTAGTGACCCCCCCCCCCCCCAGTTAAGTCCAGAGAAATAATTAAGTCATAAGAACCATCTTACGTCATTTATTTTATCTCGGCTATGCCCTTTCCAGGGAATAATCTTGGAACCACATAACTCTTAGCCTCCTAACAATCACAGCTAAGATAAGGATACAAGACACACGTCACTAGCTAGCTAAACAAGAGACACTTAGCTTTAGGCTACATATCTTGCGAACCCATTAAGCAGTAGTTCTGTACTTTTAGGGCCATGCATTAGTCACTCACCACAAGTGTGCCAAAATGTCACAGAGCCCCTGCTTAGCCTGACCTCAACAGCCCAGAGCAGAACCCCTCTGCTGAACAGTGCTGAACGAAAACAGTGCTGCCATGTCCGAGACAGCCAAGAGTCTGAAGTTGCTTAAAGAGCTTCTTCACAAAAGACTTTACAAAGACAACAAGAGGGACGAACACGACATCCTATGCCTCCTGCAACAGGCACACAGAACACTGCTCGTCAACAACAGACCACAGAGCTAACACAGCTAACACAGCTGACAACTTCCCACGACTGGGACCAAAATCCCAAAAGACCAAGAAATGCTACTTTGTCTGTCTCCGCAAAGAACTACACAAGACCGGCCCTAACCGCCCGTCGATCACCACACCAGCCCCGACGCCAAGACTCCTCGGGCACATGATCAAACAGGGTATGGCCCGGAAACTCTTTTAAAGACTCTGAGAGACAAAATCGAACTCTTACATCTCAAACATGCGAGCTGACTGTGCAGTCATACAGCCAGAACGACATCCGGCTCAAACAGGTAGCTCACATTCACCTGACAATTGGTTCTTTTAGTCTGAAACACCCTGGGTACATCTCACAAATGGACACGTACCCCTTTCTGATTGGCAAAGATCTGCTAGAGCGCTTTGAGCCTTTACTAGATTTCAAACACCTGACAGTCTGGGCCCAAGTTCAAGAACCCCTCCCCCCCCCCCCCCTCCAGTCACACAGGTTACCAAAGCCAGACTGGCCGGTCATAGAGGTAACGAGAACTACAACAAAGCCAGACTCTAAGGTCACAGAGTTCATAGAACTCCAGCAGCCATCCAAGGGTACACAGCCTCAACACCAAGTCAAGGTTCAAGTTCGCTACCATGCACCTTCCAGCTCGCCAAAGACCATAACAACTTCATGAACATTGGGAGTCACCACCACTTTTAGAACCCTCCAACCACCCTAGCACGCTGTCTAGACCCACCGACAACCGGTGCCCCAAACACCCGCTATGCACCTGGCACATGCTGCGTGCACAAGACAACATTCAGCGTTCTGCATCTGATGCCATCACTGCGCCACAGCTTGTGGTGCCACAGTGCAAAAGGGGGGTCATGCGAATATATGCTCATGACGCAGCACCAGAGACACTTGCAAGACACCGAAGCAAGTGGCATACCGGCATCCTCAAAGCGAAGTCCCAGCCAACCAAGGACGACACTCGCCAAAAAGTTTTTTTTTCTCCCTTTCTCTCTTTCTCTCTCTTTCACTTTTACCAGGATGCTGCTGTGCTTCGCCATCCTGTACCTCCAGCCAACCAGAGAGCAGCCGCAATCGGACAGCACCAAATCCGGCATCAGTCATCGTCCTAAAGGAACAACCGGGACTCCTCATCACCAATGGCCGGACCCAAACTCAGAAAGTGTACGTGCCACCTGATCCTCGCAACGTCTACAGAGCACACTACCCCTGCGCAACGACACAATACAGCTGGGTAGGTGTCCGATGGACAGAGGACTCCCTCACTCACGCTGAGGCTGATGTTGAACACATGCTCAACCAACTTGAGAAAATGACTGTCACGCTAGCGGAGCCAGGTGGCCACAACCGCCGCTCCCAACGGTTTCTACGAGCTTTGCTCGGAGCCGCCACGGCCGTCGGAACTATGTTTAACATTTGTATGCCCAGTGTGAATGCAGTAAACCTAGCCACCGTGAGGCGGCATGTAACCGAAATTCAGGTTGAGATTCCACAGATAAAAGAGCAACTCACGACACAGAGTGCATCCCTGCAGACCATCGACAAGACACTAAAGGGAATTGTGGTAACTTTCAACACTCACAGCGTTCTGCCGACCCCAACAGTGAACTCCATGAAAAAGCTGTTACTGTCTCCCAGAATGACGGTGCTCAAACTCAGCTGGTAACAGCCCTGAGGACAAACCCGCTGCGGGGAGTGAACCCCTCCATCGACAGCCTCGCCATGGGTAGAATTCCACCGCACCTGATACCCTTAGGCCTCATGCAAACCGTGGTGGTGTCCGCCATCACCACGCCAACTGACTCTTTACAAATACACCTTGCCTACTCTCTGGGTAGTGCCATCCCACTCTGCGTTGACCACAAGCAGAGAAAAGGGGGGGCTTTCTCTTGAACTTGCCCATCCTAGAGTCAAGCCGAAGCTCAAGAACATTGTCAATGTCAGATTTTGAAAAGCAACACTCACTTCAAGATATGCACGCTGGACGTGGATGCCTCACACGACAGCGACACAAAGCTGCCCCAGCTCCGAATCCGCACATGTGCACATTGACCAAAGACGTTCAGTATCTCTGCCCCTAACAAACCTTTCCTCAGAGACAACACTGACGGAATCTGCGGGCTGCAGATCAGCGGCACACGCTGCCCTGCTAAAGCCAAGCCTCGCACTCAGGTCATCGAGACCCACGCAGAGATTGTAGGTGAAAGGGGGACTCCTTAACACTCCTGTGCGCACAGCTGCACTCACTGACGACCAAAATGACACTGACACCTGTGTCACCTTGCTCGACCAGAGCATGCAATCCAAGCATCAAAGGTGCCATCCTTCACCTCGACGACCTGGCATCGTATCCTCTTCCAAGCGAAGAGCACCAATCAGAACTGACCTTGTTCCCATCGACATAGCCCTCCAAGCTGTGTCTCAACTGCCCGCCTTAACTGCCTCACCTGTTGTCCAATCCTGGACTGCAGCTGATCCTGCGCTGGGTACCTCTACGGTAATCAACCACACCCTGACACTTGACTTTCAATCAGGAGGCTCAACGAGATGCGAAAATCTACAGCCAAGCTCACGGGACCCTCAGGAAGAGGGTACCACGCCGGAGGCTGCGTCAAACTTAATCAAGCTGAGCCCTCAGCCTCGGCTCGAGAGCACCTGCTACCCTATCATCATGATTCACCTGTCATCCGTCCACTTTGATGGTTGTTGTCCGATTAAGTTCACACAGGGACTTCATCGGACAAAAAGGGGGATATTGTAAGGACTGGGCGAAGGTGAATCTGAATAACTAAATACCCCCATGCTAAAATCCCAAAGCCTTTAGCCCCAAAAGGCCTGGAACTTGGAAAAACACACACACACACACACACACACACACTCTCTCCCACACACACACCAAGAACGGGGTGTTCTGTTACAAGACTGAGCTTTATTACCCCTTGGAATGTCCCAGAGAGTGTGATTCCTCCTTATTCTTGCTGAGAAGAATAAACGAACCCTGGTTTAAACCTATATATTCTATGTACATATATATATATATATATAACCATGTGATACATGCATCCAATGTTCCATCTCATGATTTTTCCTTTATGTTGTTTGGTCTGTGTGGCCTTGTAAACTCTAATGGGTTAATGTTTGAGACATGACTTGCATACTATGAGAAACAGAAATCACTGTGTAGCATGTTTAGTCTCGATAAACTCCAATCCTCGTTCCCCATTTGTTGATTTACATTACATCTCGCTAACTTTGTGACACAGGGGTGTTATAAGAAATCTTGAGGGTTCTCTCTCTTAAACACCCAATGAACTGACATATTCAAATGTCCTGCGAGATTCACCAGAACACTTCATGACTGTGGCTCGAGCTTCAAGCAGACCTTATCAAACTAACCCCCTCCTTGCTGCAGAGAAAGGAATGCCATGCGGTCAAAGAGTCCCCTCTGTCCACGCTACACACACCCATAAGGACTTTGCTGGAATTTCCAGTCAAAAAAGACATTTAACAATACATATTTGATATGTTTTATGTGTGTTTGATGGCCTACGTCCGATTGCAAGATCTGGGAATGTTTGTAGTTAAAAGGAACCACAAATGCCTATATTACGTATATTTGAGACGCAAACCTGAATTCCTCTCATTGTTACATGTCGTGTTTGAGGTCATTTGAAAACTCTTTGTCTGACGCAGCCAGATATATGTATTGGGTTACCGTAAAAAGTATGATTGCCTATATAACATCTCTCCTGTTATGTTTAAGAATCTGTGAAAAGGAAAGGCAGGTTCTGCCTCTGTCGTAATTTATGTAGATAAAGCTGTCAAACCAAACAAAGACAACTTTCCCGCTCAAGATTTCCTGAACAATGATTGGACAATCCGCTTCAGAGGAGGCGGAAACATCAGGTCTTCAAAAGGACTGGCCCTCTCCTCACCCCTCCTCTTGCCTCTCACCCCCGGCATCAGGATGTGATTTCTTAGTGATCTCCTCCGGAGATCTTTCATCTTTTTCTTTCTTTGTTTAATTCTAAGTTCTTTTAAGTATCCTATCGAGTTCATTTTCCCCGACGAGGAATGAATTTAGTCTGAATTGTTTCTTTGGTAAATTTACCTCAAAGACCTTCAAACATGCGTTTGAAAGTCCGCGCTCTGAACCACCAACAAACCACATGGACCACCACGCGCAACCGTTCAACGAACGAGCAGGCGCGCGCCCCAAGGACACACACACACGCACGCCTTCTCCTCAGCAGACTAAGAGACAGTGCAAGTATTTTATTTCTCATCCAGATTTATCATGCTGTACGGTTGTTGCCTCAAAAGGGGCGATTTTGTGATTCCTTGTTGTCAGGTCTGAGGTTCCGTTGTCCAGGTGAACTTTGCCAAACGGTTGACCCTTACGGATCTCCGTTTCTCTCACTCTCTCTCTCTCTCTCTCCCTCTCTCTCTCTCTCTTGTCTTACTATCTCACTCTCGCCAGAATGTGATTTCTTCGGGAGATCCCTTTGGGAATCTCTTTCTTTTGTTTTGCTTCTAGTTTAGTAAGATCTTCGGGTCTTTATAAAACTCCCTCGTGCATAACTGCACCTTGCTAAAAATTCTCTCTCTGTCTCTATGCATTTCTCGTTCATCGATGCCTTATTGTGTTTTGTCGTTTATTATGTTTGTAACGTTTGTGTGTTTCATTGTTTATTATGTTTGTAAATACATATATCCCATGTAATTTTAGTAAATGCATAGGCTAGTTATTTCTTATTAAATTTCATGATACTCATTTGATGGATTGACTGTCTGCTCATACTTCGGGTCCCTGAAATGCCTATCCAAAAGCTACGAGCTTTACAAATTAAAGATACTTTAAAGAGTATGGGTTTATAGGGCGGGAAGACTAATTCTTGTGGCCACAGAATTGATTTTCCTAAACTCTATAAATTAATTGAGCTAATTAATGTTACCTATTTGTAAAACGTGATCTGTGTAGCTAATCGCAATCAACTTGCGGTTGGCTGCCATACGCATGCAAGCATGCAGTCTTGTATGCAGGTAAAGTAACGTATCATCCCTTATCGGGAGATGTATTAACATGTAAGACTGATCTGATACAAACCTGTATGAATAATTATTAATTATTAATTATGAATTATGATATGCAAATTCCCCGTAATCAGATCCACCCCTGAGTCGTTACAACAAAATGAGTAGATTTTAAATGCAAAGATATGTGGTCAGGTCTAGAAATAACTCATTAGTAAGTTCTTAGCATTTATTCCTAACACGGAAATTATGGATCTGGAGAGAAAGAGTACAGATGTCATGGAAACAAATCCGCATGAACCGATCAAATGGCAGAGACGTATCTGCAGAAGGCCATTGAGACAATTCCACATGAGCTACCTGATACCATGGAAACAAATCCACATAAAGCTTGCTAATGCCGTGCAAAAAAATCCACAAAGTCAAGGGGAAATAGAAACAGATCCAGTGAAACACTTCAAAATGCCAAAAAAAACAACTTACTTAATATACAGCCACAGGTCCCTGTTGTATAAAAGAAAACATTTAACAGATACACTGATCAATACACAATATCACAGTAAAGTGCTATAAATCTGAAGGCTTCAACCTTACATATTCATAAAAAATAAAAAAGTGGAATTGTGTAGACATGCTGAGCTAATTATCTTCTTGTGTCCTAATGGGTATGTTAAATAGGTTTTCCTTAGACAAGCTAATTAGTTGAGCTAAAGTCACAGTGTCTGATGTGAAACAGGGTAAAAATACCTTTTCAAGAGTTAGCAAGCAGGTAAAGTGTTAAACCATCCACAAAACACACATGAAAGAGTGTATTCTCTACCTCTCAATCCATGACAGGATAAACATATTGCTCAATCTGGTCACCACCACTGGAGCCACTTTCTCTTCCATTAACAAGAGAACAGCCGGTTCCATTGACCCAACACCCACTGAGGCTTTCAATGTTGCTTATATTTTTAGTTGTACAATGGCCAAAGAGCACAAGGAGATGTACTTTGCATATGCCAAGTAAGATTTTAATTGAATCGGTGCCCCCCCATGACCCCGTCTATGATCACAGTCTCCTCAAGATTAAATGTATTAATGAGGGCTCCATGTCACATTATTTGGGGGGGGGTGGGGGGAACTATCTTGATTAACCCAGAATTATCATTGGGAATACTTTTAAGCACAGGCTAAATAGTGTAATACATTTCTGATTCTCAAAATTCCAGACACCAACTCAGAGGGAGGAATAAAAAGTGTACTTGGATATTTTTAGATGCAGTATCTGAACTTTATTGATTTTCGCAGAATCAATTTTAAGACATCTCCAGGTCAGTAATATATAATAGGATATTGTAACGGTTCATGGTGCATCATCGGCTTCTCCCTGTTGTCTGTGTTTGTCCTGTCATTTTCTGCAGCTTGTGACCTAGGCTACCAGAGCTGATTCTGTGCAGCTGCGCACAGATCACAAGCTGATTTCCCACACCTATCGCTTGTTCCATTTTCCTTTATATTCTCTGCTATGTCTGCCCCTGTTTTTCAGTAGATTGTTTAAAGGTGCCCTAGAATGGTTTTTATTTTTTTTGTATAATGTTTTTTGGGTTGCCCTTATAATGTTAGTATGTTTTTTAGATCAAAAATAGTTATAATTTAGAAATAAAAGGCATTTTTCCTAGCCTGATTTTAGCCATGAGCCCAAACGCTCTGTTTCAAGGGGCGTGTCTGCTGCGTGTAACCGGCGTCTGCTGTGATTGGCTGACATGCTTGCATATGAAATAGCTACGTATTACATGTGAAACTCTCTCGAATGCTTTTACTACAGATATTATACGTTTTTACCATTACAGCTATCGAGATGAACGAATCGTGAGATGTTTTTAAAGTATTTAGATCTATTCCCATCACATAAAATATTGCCGTGATGAGCATTGAGCAAACAGATGACTGTGTTGATCGCGAGAATAAAGATCTTATCATTGCAACGCAGTTTCTGCACTCTCTCTAATGCTTTCACCAATGCAAACACGATGATGTAAATACAGTATTGAACGATTTTGAGAGAAAGATTACCTGTCTGAACTTGAACAATTACACATCAGAAAGTGTTGCTTGGTAGCTCGATCGATATATTTTCAGACTCATCGAGGCCAGCTCTGTATTGGCCCAAGTTGAGGAAACAGTCTCGTCGGTGAAATGTTTGGAAATTTCCAGAGAAAATAAAATTAACCCATTGTTTCTTCAGAGGCTTGGATGAAGGAACACTGAACAACTGCCATGCTTCGGCTGCGCAGTTCCGCCTGTCATTGAACATGGGCTGGCATATGCAGATTTTTGGAGGCCTACATATTAATGATCCCAACTGTTGCGTCACAGTCGGTATTATGTGGAGATTCGCCTATTTTTCAGGGGTGTTTTTGAAAAACGAGATTTCAGTAAGAAGGAGAAAACAATGGTGTTTGAGACTCACTGTATGTCATGTCCATGTACTGAACTCTTGTTATTTAACTATGCCAAAATAAATTCAATTTCACATTCTAGGGCACCTTTAAGGTTTTCTCTCATGTGGATCTGTACTGCTTGTGTTTCATGTCTTACCTTGTTCACCACTGTGCCCAGGATGCTTAGATGAGGAGTAAAGGCAGATCGTTTCCTGACTGTTCTTGCTCTCGTCTCGCTACCCGTCCAAGGTGAGTGCTGCTTCAGGGGTGGTCTTCTCAGCCTGTGTGTCCAATGAGCATTACGGACAGCTCTGGAGTTCCCTCACTTCACCTCACCATTTGAGCACTTGTGTCACTAACCTTGGAGGTTGTGTTTCCCAAGGTTCTAATAAACTCTGTTCACGTGTTTGAGTCCTCTGTTCAGGTCCCCTAATATAATCTACTGACCAATCATGGACTCAGCGGAGGAAGCAGATATTCGCCGCATCCTCGTCCAGCAAGGCGTCCTGCTGGGACGGCAGCAAGAGGAGATTGCCACCTTGCACCATGCTTTTACGGAGCTGTCTGTCCAGCTAATCCAGCTCACAGAACAGCTCGAACAGTTCCAGATCAGCAATCCGGCAGCCCCGACAGTACCACCTCTGGATGAACCTGAAGTGGCCGTTCCCCATCATGCAGAACTCGGAGCTCTGCAAGGTTTTCGACTGCTCTGCTCTGGGGACGGAGGCAGCGCAGGCTTTATCGTTGTTAAAAAAGGGCGGACAGTCTGTTTCTGAATAGTCTATCGAGTTCCGAACGTTCGCTGCGTCATGCGGATGGAATGCTAAGGTGCAGTGGGATCATGTCCTTCATGGGCTGGCCGACTACATCAAAGACGAGATTTACTTGCTCGAATTACCCCCCAGCATCGACGGATTAGTCGACCTCGCCATCCGCGTTGACAACTGGCATTGACAACACGACTCCGTTCCCGGCATTGGAGGGTCATGTCCTCTCACAAGCTCTTCTCCAACTCGACATCTGGAGCAGAGGGTAACGCACCTTCTCAGCGTCTCGTCTTGCCTGAGGAACCATAGACTGTAAAAAATATGGACAAAGCGTCTATGACGTCACGAGTAGACTTTCTGAAGAACGTATTTGAGGCCGTTTATGGGGGGTATGGGCGGCGCCATCTTGAAAAATCGTACGATATTTCAATACAAATGTTCAGAAAGGATACAGAGGTGGTATGATGTGTTGTGTCAGATCATGGCAGAGACGTCAAATTTCAGGAATTCCACTCGGTGTCATACATTTTATATCTAAATACGATCTAAACTAACGAGTTAGAAAAAAATTCACCCCCCCTCACAGTTGTCAGGCACTCGGAACCTATCGAAAAATACAATAATAGTCCATGGGACCAACCTGTAAAAACATGAATTTATGCTGTGAAAACGGACATTTTAACATGAGGGTCTATGGACATTTGCTCCCTTTTGGGACCTGCCCCCATCGGATTTTCGATGTATTGCAGTTTTTCGCACTTCCGGATAGACTTAATTTTTCAGATTAGAATGTTGCCGCTTGGGAGGAACCCTTGCAGATCGGAAGATCCAGGCTGACGGTCACTGAGCCATCGTCTAGTCAACCATTGACTCCAGCAGCTGCTTGAGAATCCCCTATTCGTCAAGGTGGAGATGTGCGAGTTTCACGCACGGCCAGTTCAGTTCCTGGGATTTGTTCTCTCACTTGAAGGAATCCAAATGGATCCCGCCAAGGTAAAGGCAGTTGCAAATTGGCCCAAACCCAGATAGTCGTAGAACGGTCCAGTGATTTCTGGGGTTCGCCAATTTTTACAGGCGATTCATTCAAGGTTTTGGTCAGGTCGCCCTTCCGCCCAGGTCGCCTGACTGATCGCTGCAGGCTTAGGCTGCGTTTACAACCTTAAAGAAACGCTTTGTTTCGGCTCCCATCCTTGCTACTCCCTATCCGTCTCGTCAGTTCGTTGTGGACCAGGATGCATTTGAGGTGGGAGTGAGGGCAATTTTATCTCAGTACATCCTTGCGCATTTTTTCTCATCGTTTAACCCCTTCAGAATGTAATTAAGACATTGGGAATAGGGAGTTACTGGCTGTTAAGTTGATAAGAGGGCACTGGCTTGAGGGTGCGGAGGTCCCTTTTATCGTTTGGACCGATCATAAGAACTTAGAGTACATCCGTACCGCTAAACGGCTAAATTCTCGACAGGCTCGCTGGGCACTATTTTTTGGTCATTTTAACTTTAACATCTTCTATTGCACAGGAGCCAAGAATGGTAAGCCCGACGCATTTTCTCGGATCTTTGAGGCTGAAGCTAAACCCACCCTCCCGGTGACCATTCTGCCTCCCGATCGGGTGGTCACCGATTGATCACCTAGGGAGTTGACTCCGGAGTCCACAATGCGCTGCGCAACGTCACAGTTCCCGCGGGGTGCCCTGAGAGCCTGTTGTTTGTGCCGGAATTGGTCCGAACTAGCGTCCTATAGTGAGGTCACTCATCCGTACTAGTTTGCCACCAAAGAGCGACTTGCACGTGCAGTTTTATCAAGCAACGGTTTTGGTGGCCGCCCATGGCGCAGGACGCTCGTCAGTTTGTGTCGGCCAGTCCAGCTTTGTGCTACGGGCAAAGGCTCCAGACCATTGTTCCTTCCGCGCATGCATTCATTTAGAGATGCCTCCGTATGTGGAGGATTGCCAGAGAAGTCCTCACTCGGACTGGTGACAGGAACAAGGCGCCACCATACTAAGCCCCCACTTTACGTGTGTGGTCAGAAGGTTTGGTTGTCTTCCCAAGACAATACCCTCAAACATTCCTCATGTAAACTGGGACCTAAATTTATTGGACCATTTTCTATCACAAAAGTGCTCAGTCCGGTGTCGGTTCGACTCAAATTAACCCCCCAGTTTAAGAATATCCACCCGGTTTTTCATGTCTCCAAGATCAAGCCCATCATTCGCTCACCCCTTCAGCCCCAAACCTCTGCCCCTCCACCTCCTAGATTCATCGAAGGGTCACCGGCTTATACGGTACGGCGGCTCCTATGGTAAGCTCATCAATATCTGGTAGACTGGGAGGGTTATTGTCTGGAGGAGAGATGCTGGGTTCCCAAAATTGGGAGTAAGACTAAGATTTTGTAGCCTTTGTCAAAACCGCGAGAAACAGCCTTTTGATCAAAATGGGCATTCATTTTTGCCTGGGTAGACGATAATGCAATACGAAGCCAGATCACAAACTTTACGCAACCGCTCACAATAGGAGCTCACATAATCCAGCACATTAGTCGAAGTGGATTCCCTAGACATCCACTTTTCTTTCAAAAGCTTAAGCGGATCTCGGACAGTGTGCCCAAAAACCAAGTCTGCCGGACTGAAACTCAAAGACTCTTGTGTGGTTTCACGTATAGCAAATAACAATAATGTTAAGCCTTTACCATGAAATCTTTCCAAAGCGCCTTGCGACTCTGGATGATAGGCGCTAGCCACACAATGATTTATATTCAGTTGAGTCAAAACTTGTTTAAACACCCTGGACATAAAATTAGATCCTTGATCGGTCTGTATGACTTTTGGTAATCCAAAAGTAGAATTTTTTTTTATCAGAGATAGCAAAACAACCTTAGTACTCAGAGAACGTAATGGTACAGCCTCTGGGAAGTGAGTAGCTGTACACATCATCCTGAGTAAATATTTGTGTCCAGTTTTCTTTGTCGGCAACGGACCAACGCAATCTAGTATGAGGTGTTCAAACGGTTCTCCCACAATGGGTATAGGACACAGAGGAGTAGGAGGAATCGTCTGGTTTGGCTTACCAACGAGCTGACAGACATGACAGGATTTACAATATTTCGCTACATCCAATTTCAAACCAGGCCAGAAAAAATTTCTTAAAATGCATTTATACGTCTTCGTAATGCCCAAATGGCCCGAAACATAATGGTCATGAGCCAAATCCGAGTTTACAGGTACCACGATTTGATAAACTGAATTGCATTCTAATTCCCAAACAATCGATGACCACTTACGACCACATTATAATCAGTCAACAGCATAATGTAATCATATTTTAAACATTTAATTTTAGACACAAACTTTCTAAAATCCTTGTCTACATTTCAATCGACAATGAAAATATTTCCAAACAAAGTCAAATAATCAATTGCTGCATCTGCGAGCTAGTAGTGGCAGTCCTCAATGATTTAGTGTTTTGATCGAATTGGTTGAAAGAATGGTTCAATCATAAGGAGAGTTGCCACCTACTGGTGTTGTGTATCAATGTTACGTGCAGAAAGAGTCGCCAGAAAATCACCACTACTAATGCAAAGCCAATCTGGAAATGCGCAAAACACAGATACGCTGTGATTAAAACTGTGAAAATACCTACTGCTGGGGGACCATGCAAGCACTCTCGGACCATCATTCAACCAATCAAATTTGAGGACCAGAACTAATTGTAGTATAATATTCATTAATAAAAATGTTAAATGGAACTTTACTAATCTGCTATTTTCATGTAAAGGGGTCCCTGTTTTAGCTGTGAGTATAGGGTCAGAAAATATTTATAACCTCTGGTTTAAAGCAAAGAAAGCCTGTAGTATTTATGCACATCTAGCAAGAAGGAATGTTAATAGTAGGCTAAATGTGAAGTTGATAACTTGCTGCTCTTATTATTTATGGCACCGTTCATATTGCTTATTGGATTGAAGAACTGTCACAGACAGCTAATCCAATATTGAAATGTCAGCTGCTTGATATAATCTATGTACTGCTATGTTTCTATGCAGAATTATGCATTTATGAGAAAAATGTTTTCCAACACGTCCAGACATGATTGGTTGAAATGTATTTACACCTTATGTTCATCAAATCGTGCCAGTTCATTTATGTCACATTCGCCAAGTGTGAACTCCCCCTCTAGATCTGAACAAACACCGAGCCAAACACTCTCCTGCTCTTGAGTAAAAATGCAGACAGTGAGTCGATGTCTAGATCACAGACAAGCAACAATCCCTCAGCATATTACATTGCTTTAAGTCATCAGTGATTTGCCTAGCTGTGAATACAAAACAAGGCACATTGTCTCTAAGGAAAACTGAATGATGAAGTTTATTGGTAGCTTATTAAATGCCAGACCATCAAATCTTTTCCAGATCAGCAGTGCTATTCATTTCAAAGTCAATTTTCGAAATTCACAATGCATTTCCAAGTGAAACAGGACATTTAATAATAAATAAAGTAGTGTGGGAATTGATGGAATGGTGAATAGTGGGCATGATATACCAGAAATTAAGCCTGATCAAAGGAAAGTTTGCTCAAACAATGCTTAAAGAACAATACTTCTTATGCAAAATTCACTTTTATAAGGTGTTTATAAGGTAACACCAATGTCTACAGTGTATGAGAACAAACAGCCTATAATGGTAAAAATCCACTCACTCATTTTTTTATAATTTCCATAAATCAAGAGCAGTCTTTTCAAACTGGCCGACTCAGATTCCCCCCTACAATGAATGATGTCATCGTAGGGAGAAGCCACGCCCTCCGCAGTGATGATCTGCCCTATTAGCATAGACACAGGCTGCGTCCCGATTCGCCTACTTATACTACGACCTAAAAGTATGTACTCTTTTTGTGAAGAAAAAGTACATACTTTTGAGTGTGTAGCAAAAGAGTAGGCAAGCTTTGGGACATACTACTTCGTCATCTTTAACGGACAGCTCTGTCGCGCGCGTCCTGTCACCGTAAACTGCCCTGTCAATCATCTTGTCACAGTTAAAATCCTCCATTCAATCTAATTTAATTTCCTACCGTTTCGGAGAGAAATGTAGTGGCACGTTGATCTGCAGTCGTGGGTCATTAATGCGGAGACTCTCCTCATGTCATGTGTTTGCAATTTGAATGTAATGATGCATTTAAAAGTTAATGGCTAAATGTATCTTTACAAAAGTTCACAATGCTGCTGCAGATGCAATATAATGTAGACAACATTGAATAAATACATTTTCGTCAGGTTAGATACTGATAATTAATCACTCAAACCCCTTTATCTAAACCTCTCTACATAACCGCCGAACTCGCACGTCCTCCATGTCTGTAGTTTTTTAACACTTTTCCCTCGTGTTTGTAGTTCTAATCGAATCCTCGTCCAACGCGTGATGGGTTGTGGGCAATATCAGCCGTTAGAGTGCGCATCGATCTGCACTTCGGATTCTGACCGGAAAAAGTAGACCATCCGGGTATCTTTGGAACACTCATTTCAACATACTACGATTTGGGACGTACTAATTCTATTTTCGAATACTATTTAGGACGGATAGTATGCGAATTGGGACGCAGCAACAGTCTGCCATTTCTGTATCCTCACTATAGCAGCTGGAATTGTACAACAGTGACTAGGTTACATGTTAGCAATAACCCGGTCTCGCACGGCCATGTAAACACAGGCAAAAACCCGAATATGCTCATATCGGTTTTTAAAAACCTGAATATTATCCCTGGGGTACCCTTTCTAACCCAAATATTTGGTCATGTAAACGCGGTCATGTAAATCAAAAGGAACAGTGATTTGTGTTCTGCGAATCTGCGCATGTTCTATTCGCAAGGAATCTTGGTCTTTTGAGTAGAGGAACTTCCGTCTTAAGGTTATCCGTACGTCCAGACGCTAACCGTGCGTCGCTGTTTAAATTGGGATATTGCCAATTGATTACAAATTCCATGTATACAGGAGTAACTCTCTCTGCTCACGCATGTAAACGGGTTATTCCGAATGTTTCAGAAACCCGAATAGTGACCTTAACACGACCATAACCCGAATATTGACAGCTTGTAAACGTAGTCACTGACATACATGTATACATGGAATTTGTAATCAATTGGCAATATCCCGATGTAAACGGCGACGCACGGTTAGCAACTGGACGTACGGACTGGACGCAATATGCGTCAGTTCCGATTCTTCTTCCTGTATCCAAAGACAACAACAACAGCAGCAGCACGCAGATAATGGATAGTTCGGGGCAGATAGCGATCGCCTTTGAAATAGATCGAAATTAATTTCCTCCTCGCTCCAAAAGTATGGAGCTGTGCTGCTGCGTATCGCCATGTTTACCTCTACTTCTTGTTTACTTCCAGTATACTGCACGTGGGTTTTTGTATGCAAAAGACCAAGATTCCTTGCGAATAGAACATGCGCAGAACACAAATCACTGTTCCTTTTGATGGGGATATGCCGATACGCGTTTACATGACCAAATATTCGGGTTAGAAAAGGGGTACCCCAGGTATAATATTCGGGTTTTTAAAAAACGGTATATGAGCATATTCGGGTTTTTGCCGGTGTTTACATGGCCGTGCATGACCGAGTTATTGCTAATATTCCGGTTTTAAACGGGTTATTGGCTGCATGTAAACGTAGTCACTGTCTGCCAGCACAAAAGAGGCATTACAAGTGATGTGCATTGGTACATCCCAAAACACAAGAGTCTCCACAGACTCTCCCACCATCTGAGTCACTGAAGACATTGTGGTAAAATTTAATTTTCAAAGGAAATGTCACGAAAAAAAAAACCACAAAATCTTATATGTTTGCACCAATCATTCTGAGAGTTTAAAATTTCATTCGGTATTCAGAAACAATTACTGTGCATAGCTGCAAGGGACCATAGTCGGTTCGTTAAATGTTACATGCGTTCTGAAGAAATTACACAGTTAAACAAACAAGCTCCAGTCCAGGATGGTCAATCATGCATTTGGGAGTCTGCTCAAGCTGTCGCATTATTGCAATACAGTATGTAACACAAATGCAATAGGATAAAAAGCAAGATGACAACATGAGTTATAAGTAAGGGATAGTATCCAGGAGGACCCCGACGCAAAGCGGATTATCCCGCTTATTACACGGCTACTAGCCACGTAAGTAAATAATTAGACAAAATATTGATCTGAGTCTAAATATTTTATTAGCTCTTTAAATGTAGGCTAAAGCTTCCGCGGAGAGAGCAGTGTTGCTGCCAGGGCAAGTTCAAACTAGACGGACATTTAAGAAATACGGTTTCAAACCACTTATTAAACAGAATTTAGCCACATAAATAATTATGGGGATAAGAAATATTGATTTCAAATTAAACTGTTGTAAAATCGTACCAGTTTTTTATCCTATAATCCAACATTGTACAAAACAATAGTCCCAAAATGGCAGCAGCTGCGTATGAAACAGAAAGAGTCCACGATACTGGATGGCATAATTAAATAACTGTACACAAAATATTGATTAGACTGAGTTTTAATATTTTATTTGCTCACCAAAAGCAAAACTTCCACGAAGAAAAATGTTCCTAGCAAGAGAATAGCGCTGCTGACTTCAGTAACCCGGATGAGCCTGCGTTATCTGTTTTGAGCGGTTGTTATCTGGGAATAACACATTGGCATGCTATAAAAAATTATCTTTGGGTGTTTTGAGCTAAAACTTCACATGTACACTCATAGACTTATTTTACATCTTGAATCCCCATTAGATAGCTATTCGGCTACTTAACATTAATCAATAGCCTGCATATCCAAAGTGAAGTCAATGGAAAGGGAAAGATATTTTGTGTTCTTATTAGAGCTACTAAAATATTGTGATCACAATACAAACACCCATGCAATCTCATTCCTAAAAGACAACGGTTGCCCGTGTCTATTAAAACTTTGACAAAATCACGGCAGAGCAATCAGCTCTGCTTCGGCGCTGCCGCTGACCCAGAGAGAGCAGTTGTCATGTATTTAACCACACAGTATCATTATTTCTGATACAAATATTCATTTTAATCACAGAAGATCTGGGATAAAAGTTTATAGTTTGGATATGAATACTGGTGTCTACGAACATGGACAATGGAGTCAATCACCTTTTGAAAGTAACATGGCACTTCAAATAATGATTGTATCTTACATCATTACGCCACCACGTGGCGACAAGTGACTGTTATAAAATGTATTTGTTATTGAATCATTCAAGAGATTTGTTCAAAAACGCTGATTCATCCAGTATTGAAACAATGGAGTATTTATGAGTGAGTCATTGAATCAATCATTCAAACCAATTTTCTAAATAATTCACTCAGATTAATTAAAATTCAGTTGTCTGTTCAGAATCGTGGGAGAATTGTGATCTCGGTTTTAACCAGGATCATGCAGATCTATTATTTATTAAAGATAACAAAATCTATTTCTTTGGAATAACAACATAGGCCGATAAATAATTTGCAATCAGAACATAATTGTGCACTTAGAAAGTAAAAGGGGTACATTTTGATTTCATAGTTTTGTAAAACAAACAATATAACTTTGCCATATTACTCTTAACGTATCTGTGTCATCATGACTTATATGACGTAGAATTAAGAGTCAGCTATGACGATAGTGCCGATTTGGTGGCACTGTACATCTAACAAAGATTCCTCCTCTCTGCGACAATAGAAATCACAACCTGAGAGCTTTACTGTAAGTCAATGAAAAGCAACATCTTCATCGCTGAAGTTATATCAGTGTCTGAAATATGAAACATCAGTTATCCACTTCAACAAATCACAAAAGACAGGGTCTGGAATGAACTGAATAACCTTGACAGAGCCGAGCGTCATGCTCATGTTTTGTTTTCACCTAGACAAAGAAATGCAGCACTTTTAATAACGTCTAAGGGCCAATACGTTTGAAAGAGACGAAATTCAATTAGTGCAAGCCACATCTCCACCTCCTCTGACAGGAACTTGGTTGTTAGGCAACACCAAGGACATTCCATTCTCTCAGCCAGCAGTTACTTCCAAACGATTCAGCAAATAAAATAATAAAGTGTCTGTGAGGTGGTAGCAGCCAGTCTCCCCCCAGACAAAAGAAGAGCCATTCAGACGCTGCATGACTTCTCTTGCTGTGCAGCCTTACTTCTACCTAAGAAGTCCACAAAGTCTTTCAAAGTGTAGTCTTTCAGAGAGAAATTGATTCTGTCAATCAAACAGCCAAGAGTGAAAAAACTCAATTATTGTTAGAAAAAAATAAATAATAATTTCAAACAAATGCTGTTCTATTAAAAAAACAAAAATCACGGTTTCCACAAAAATATTAAGCAAAACGACTGTTTTCAATATAGATAATAATAATAAATGTGTCTTGAGCATCAAATCAGCAAATTAAAATGATTTTTTAAGTATCATGTGACGCTGAAGACTGGATTAATGATGCTGAAAATACAGCTTTGCACAGGTATAAATACATTTTATAATATATTAAAATGAAAAATGATAATTTCCTTACTGTTTTTCTTTATTTTTTGATCAAATAGGCTAAATGCAGCCTTGTTGAACATAAGGGACTTCTTTCAAAAACATTAGGAGAATCTAACCGGACCCAAACATTTTAATCATTGTATGTGTGGGTATACAGTCCTGTTCAGAATTATTGGCGGCTGTGAAAATGTGCATTGTTTATCCTTTTGATTTTTCATTCACAAAAATTCACAAAAATGTATACAATATAACAGTAAGTTGAGTCTTGGGGTCAGAAAGCCTTAAAAAAAGGGTTTCAAGAAAATAAATCATGTGCTCTAATCCACAGACAATTATATTCAGCCAAACACTACTGGAACATCATATGGCACCAGGTTCTATGGTCAGAATCAGATGAAACCCCCCAAAAAATAAGCTTTTTGTTTTGTGATTCAGCAGTATATTTAACTGTGGCAGCAAACCCATTCTGGGTTTGCTGCCACGGTTAAATACACTGCTGAATCTTTAATGTTGTAGGCCTAAGGTCCTGAACATTTTGTTCAGATACATGGCACCATGGATTCTATCAAATACCAACAGATAAAATCAAAATCAAAACCTGACCGCCTCTGCTAAAGATCTTTTAGTGGGCCGTGATTGGATCTTCCATCAGGACAACGACCCAAAACAAATATGGCCATCCCAGTCCCCTGACCTAAACCCTATAGAAAATTAGTATGGTGAACTGACGAGTGCTCCAACATGGACCTGGGAATTTGAAGGCTCTGGAGAGATTCTATCATGGCAGGCAGCATTCAGTTTTTCAGCAATTTGAGCTAGTAGCTAGCTACTGTACCGAGTAGTAGATCTTCTGTGTGATCGGACCAGACGGGCTTAGCCTTTGCTGCCCACATGCATCAATGAGTCTTGGGACCCCATGACCCTGACGCTGGTTAAACAATTGTCCTTCCTTGCACCACTTTTGTTAGGTACTAACCACTGCAGTGCATAATGGGAACACCCCACAATACCCAGTTGTCTAGCATCACTATTTGGCCTAACACATGAAATTCAAGAACTGACTGTTCACTTGCTGCCTAATATACGACAAGCACCATTGTAATAATGTAATCAATAATATTCACTTCACCTCTTAGTGGTTTTAATGTTGTGGCTGATCAGTGCATACATGTACTTCTTATTTTCTTTTCTTTTTTCTAGCCGTGAAACATATCCTGAAATGCAGTATGCAAATCGTGTCATGCTAATCTCTTTTGCATTTAAAGGGCACCAGGATTTAACTTTAATTTCCTGCCAGTTCCACGTGTTGATGATGGACTGTCTGTTCTAGCATAACCAAGAATTAATAATCACCATACAGTGTTGTGACTGTTAAGGCCGGGTATGTTATTCTTATTAATTATGCTAATGTGTGACAAGCCTCCTTTCTAATTACTTCACTGTTGGAGGAGTGGGTCTATGCAGTGAGTCAGGGGATAAGGAGGCTGGGCTGTGGGTGGGTAGACAAAGAGATCGCTTTGATCATGCAATTTTAGCCATCTTCACTGCTCATGGACACATGCACAAGATTTTAAATAGCTGAAAAATATGTTGGTAAATCTAAAGCTGTCAATTAAATAAAACTGTGCAAAATGCTAATTAATGACATGATACTGTATGTGGATTAATGACAGTATTTGTATGTGGTAACAGCTGGGTTGTGATGAGCCACAAAAACATGAAAATGGAACTGCTCTGGTTGGAAAATGTATAGGCTTATAAGACAATAAAGAGATAGGGAAAAAAGGAAGACGGTGAATGGAATCAGCACATTACACTGGCCAGGGTGGTATTCCAGAAAGAAAAGGTTAACTCTCGGTTGATTAAACCAATCTTGCTTACCTGAGGTATGCAGGTTCCTAAACCACGGTCTGGATTAAGTTCAGTCAACCCGGAGTTTACTGTGACCACACAAAGACATTCTCAACAGAGCGCCGAATTCAGGAGTCACCACGAAAAAGGACACAAAGGCTGCGTTTAAGTTATCTTAATCAAAGATTAAGGCAATCATTTGAAGGCAAGCCTGCAACCTTAGCGGAAAAAAGCATAACGCCTGCTAACGCTGCAGTACGCAGTGAAGGAGACAAGTGTTTTTTATCAATGGAGCTAAATTAATGACAACCTATCAGCTAATCTTCAATATGTTTGCTCCTAGGCATTCATTTTGGATTGATCTATTTTTAGTTTACACCGAAAAAATTAAGTCATAAGAGAATTCACGGACATTTGCGCGACAGGTATGATACAGTTTACACTACAGCACTTCTCATTCATTTCTAAGGTATCTGCAAACAGTGATTGACTGACTGTCGCATAATTGTGAACAAAATGTATGGATGTCTACTCACTTCTCTCAGCAGTGTGTCTGTGTATATAGGCAGTAAGTCCCTACTTGCTCTGCAGCAGCGTAGCAGATCTAGTCAACCAAGACCAAATACAGGTGAAACTCGAAAAATTAGAATATCGTGCAAAAGTTATAATTTTGATGATTATGGCTTACAGCTTATGAAGACCCCAAATTCAAAATCTCAGAAAATTGGAATATTACATTAAAAAAAAAGATTTTAAATACAGAAATGTCGGCCCTCTGAAAAGTATAATCATACACTCACCGGCCACTTTATTAGGTACCCCATTCTAGTAACGGGTTGGACCCCCTTTTGCCTTCAGAACTGCCTCAATTCTTCGTGGCATAGATTCAACAAGGTGCTGGAAGCATTCCTCAGGAAGTTTGGTCCATATTGACATGATGGCATCACACAGTTGCTGCAGATTTGTCGGCTGCACATCCATGATGCGAATCTCCCGTTCCACCACATCCCAAAGATGCTCTATTGGATTGAGATCTGGTGACTGTGGAGGCCATTTGAGTACAGCGAACTCATTGTCATGTTCAAGAAACCAGTCTGAGATGATTCCAGCTTTATGACATGGCGCATTATCCTGCTGAAAGTAGCCATCAGAAGTTGGGTACATTGTGGTCATAAAGGGATGGACATGGTCAGCAACAATACTCAGGTAGGCTGTGGCGTTGCAACGATGCTCAATTGGTACCGAGGGGCCCAAAGAGTGCCAAGAAAATATTCCCCACACCATGACACCACCACCACCAGCCTGAACCGTTGATACAAGGCAGGATGGATCCATGCTTTCATGTTGTAGACGCCAAATTCTGACCCTACCATCCGAATGTCGCAGCAGAAATCGAGACTCATCAGACCAGGCAACGTTTTTCCAATCTTCTATTGTCCAATTTCGATGAGCTTGTGCAAATTGTAGCCTCAGTTTCCTGTTCTTAGCTGAAAGGAGTGGCACCCGGTGTGGTCTTCTGCTGCTGTAGCCCATCTGCCTCAAAGTTCGACGTACTGTGCGTTCAGAGATGCTCTTCTGCCCACCTTGGTTGTAACGGGTGGTTATTTGAGTAACTGTTGCCCTTCTATCAGCTCGAACCAGTCTGGCCATTCTCCTCTGACCTCTGGCATCAACAAGGCATTTCCGCCCACAGAACTGCCGCTCACTGGATGTTTTTTCTTTTTCGGACCATTCTCTGTAAACCCTAGAGATGGTTGTGCGTGAAAATCCCAGTAGATTAGCAGTTTCTGAAATACTCAGACCAGCCCTTCTGGCACCAACAATCATGCCACGTTCAAAGTCACTCAAATCACCTTTCTTCCCCATACTGATGCTCGGTTTGAACTGCAGGAGATTGTCTTGACCATGTCTACATGCCTAAATGCACTGAGTTGCCGCCATGTGATTGGCTGCTTAGAAATTAAGTGTTAAGGAGCAGTTGGACAGGTGTACCTAATAAAGTGGCCGGTGAGTGTATGTATATAGTTATACTAAATATATTGGTTTCAACTTGTAATTTGAATTACTGACATACATGAACTTTTGCACGATATTCAAATTTTTCGAGTTTCACCTGTATGTAAACACGGCCATTTTAATTAACTTGGCAAAAATCAAGTGTAGCGTCAGTTCAGGTAGATCATGTTAGTCAAGCTCGCATCAGCTGACTCAGCTGATCCACATCTACCTCTAGGAATAGGACGCCTATCACCGTGTACATGAGCTCCTTTAGTATTATCAGCAGCTATCACGATTCTCAGGAGCTCATTACCCTCCTCCATCCCCAGCTCCTCCTTTCATCAGGCAGGATTTGTCATTCTGATTCCCCTTGAATCAGAATTGAATAAATTCTCAAATTATGTTGTACTTTAAAATCTTGAATTAAATATATTTGCATACATTCATGTTGGTTCTGTTCTGTTTACCCCAAGGGGGGTTATTGCTGCTCTCCCTGCTCTTATCCATGCTAGCCTGCATGGATGCGCAGGGAGTTCTCGCCCAGAACGGAACCATACCACCAATTCAAACTGTATGCTAATTGTCAATCGCTTTTGACGATAGTGGTCCTGACAGAAATAATTCAATAGATGTCTTGATTGAAATATTCCCAATTATCTATTTTATTTTAAAAAACCATTCCCTTCTGGTGGAGTGGTAGCCCTAGACTATAACAGATAACACAGCCCTGTCACTATATCCTGCATGCATCATCCTGTCATATGTCTGCTTGTCAATCTGGTTATGTTCATGCATGTCGGTCTTATTTTACCACTCATGTTACCAAAAAATTAATAAGCCTGGCAGATGGACAAATAACCCACTCACTGGAGAACGGCACATATCAGACAACCTCAACAAGCGAGATTACTGGATTGTTATAAAATACCCTTCACTTAAAAAAAACAATTAATTTTCCAACATGAAAACAATGCACATCTGTGTAAAAAAAAAAGAAAAAAAGTGTGAAGTGTTACAAAAGGGTGTGCCCAAATTACAATTATGAGAAATAACTCAAATTTTTACAATTGTCCAAACCCTGGATAAACCCATGCAAATGTGAAACTCCCTAGAGCCTAAATAAATAACTATGCTGCTTAAATTCTCAGCATTGGGAGGAACTGGTCATAAATAATGTATTAAATATACAGTTAAATGGAGATGATATTAAATTAATTAGACTAAAATGACCTGCCACAACTCCTGAATATTCAGTGAGCTGCTTTTCTCTGTTTTACTTGTCCAGCTTCCATGACTTGTATGGCAATACACGCTATACCAATACAGGTATACCTGCCAACACACAGTTAAGATTGACATTTACCTGAAATAAACAGAGTCAAAGACTTTCCTAAAAGGGATGGTTCGGTTCACCCAAAAATTTTTATTCTGTCATTGTTTACTCACCCTAAGTTTTTCCAAACCTGCTAATTGTATTGGATCTGACAACAGCAGCTGCATCACAAAACGCAAGTATGCTCAATTATTTCATAAAGCTTTGTCTGTGTAAATGACAGTCTTATATGGATAATGTTTTTTAAAAAAAAGAATTGTTGTTGTCCAACCTAATTTATAACTTAAAATTTGGTCTAAAATAGACGAATAGGCTATTACATGGCTTTAGAAGAATCAGAATTTGATTGCCAGCTTTTTTTGGAAGTCACATCCTAAAGGCCCCCTATCATGGATTTGTGAAAATGACCATTCATGTAGTGTGTAATATAGCTCTAAGTGAATGAAAACATCCTGCAAAGTTTTAAATCTGAAAGTGCATTGTTTTTCAAACGAGTCATAAGCATAGACAGTATAAGAAGTGGACAGAGCCATCTCATTGGAACTCAGTTGAGACCGTTGAAGCCCATTTTTAGCGATTTTTTAGCACTTCCGTTCCTGACGCGCAGACTCAAACCGACTCAAACTAAGCTTGATGATGTGAGCACCCTGTCTGACAGATGTAAATATTCTAGTAGCTGTGCGTGAAAACTGCCAACGTTGATCTTGCAGAGACGGCGAGCTTGAGCAAAGAGTTCTTTGGCGTGAGTGAGCAGGAGTAAGTAATTTGTATAGTATTTATTTAAAAATGTAACGCCAGTACGCCATATTAAGTTAATGCATTGATTGCCTGCGAGCTTCTCCTCCTGTCTGTACGGTAATTTCTCTACTGTGCGACAGAGCGTCGAGTGGTTATGACGCAATCGTTAGCCTATTTTTACAAAAACTGTTTCTACGGGGCCATAATGTAACATAGAAGGTAATGGAGCCCTTTATACATTGTCGTGTGTCTTTAGAAATAAATAATGGACAAATGGAGTCTTTAAACGCCTCAGATGTAAAGTTATTCGCTGTCAAAGTAACGCCAAAATGAATGGGAGTCAATGGGAATGCTAACGCAAGTGAAGTTCTGCTACAAGATGGCGCCACGCAGCCGGCTTCAACTTCCGGTCGATGGATTACCCCCTTGGTCATAAGCCGTTTCGTCGTGACGTCAAGACGAAACATTGACCCTCCCACTTATTGCGCGCACAGACACCCGGGAAACTTAAACCTCAAACCGGGCAGCTGATCCTGTGGATACTGTGCTCTACAATGTGACGGTAAAGACATTTCAAATTTTTTCCACTGCCCAAGGACGAGCATGTGAAGAATCTGGTTAAAATTAATCCTTACCATGATACTACAGCAGTATAATCATAAACTTTTCGTGTTACCTTTATTTTACTGACAACTGCTTCTCAAATATCGGAGTCAACTAATCAGCTGTGGGCCACTATTACATAAAACTCTGTCTATTAATGCAGATTGTTTTACCAATGTTTATGTTACATCAGTCATTCACGCTAGAGCTCGGCTAATGTATAGGGAATGTGGAGGTACGTCACGCCGTGTTGCATTATGGGACGTGGGCGCCATCTTTACAGGCACGATCTCTGTTTACCTTCGGTAAAATAGTGGGTGTTTGGCTAAAACGAGGTAAAATTAAAGAAGAACGGAAGAAATGGAGTTGTTTAAAGAAAAAGAGAAGGGACCCTACCGGGATAAACTAAATGCCACTACAGAAAAACGTTATTTGGACAAACTATCCGCGATAAACAACGTCGATACATCTGATTTAGTTTTGGTGTTCGAAGCCTATGCTAAGTTGATTACTATTGTACATGAGGTTAAAGCTATTTTACCTGTAAAGCAGCTCTCATAGGTAATGTTAGCTTGCTATTTTTAGCATATGTTAAGTTTTCATAGGTTGTGCAGGAAAAAAAAAGTACGTTACTTTATAATGCCACAAGATGTGGTAACTTGTTAAATACAACTGTGCCTTGTTGTCATTATTTAATGTTAACACGTGTAAAAATTAGGGTATTTGGTAGTTTTTTTTAAATGGTTTGATGTATCTTTGCCTAGTTAATATATGTGTACTTAAAGGGTATTTGTGGATGCAATCAGTACAGAAACGGAGTCACTTAATGTATTTATTAAGCAGATATATAAAAACATGATTCACAAACATTTTTAAAAAGGCATGTAAAAAGATGTACAGAATATCAAAGCAAATTGTTAATTGAAAACAAAATAAATATAATTTGATTCATGCAATGTGTCCTGGCTTTATCATCTGCTAACATGAACCATAAATTCAACATCATTCATCAACTATCTTCCTAACTGTTAGTCATCGAGGACTATACAATACACAACCTCTGGCTTTGTACAACTTTTAACAAACGTAGTATGCAGTGGAGGACAGCAAGTAAAGTTTTTCCTCATGATTGCGGCACCCCACGCGATCCGGCGTCTTCTCGTCAGCTCCTCGACCTGCTTCCCTTGTTGTTATTTCCAAGAAAGAAAGGTGAAAAAACGTATTCCGTTGTTCAGTTTCCTCCCTGAACGATCGTGTGACCTGCTACGGCAGTTGAACTGAACAACCATATCGACGTTTATTAAAATCTCGACAGAAAATCCAAACACAGCCTCCAACACATGCATTTAAATACAGCGGTATAGACCTTATTCACAGCAGCGCCATCTTTGATTTTTAACAGGAATGAAAGCGAGGCTGTGAGGGATAGACATCCATCTCTTCAGTGGGTTGTACTGCTATTAAATGTGTTTGTGGATTGGTCTGCTGACGAAACCATGCAAAAATATGTTTCTGAGAAATTCCAGTAGACCAAAAAATCCAGACAATATGATCTGTTTAAAATTATAAGTGATCTAGGAGCTTTATACAGCTTTTTACAGCGGATCCCATTGAAAACAGTAAGTCTATCCCTCACAGCCTCACTTTCATACCTGTCATGGCGCTGGTCTGAATAAGGTCTATTGGGCGCGATCCTGTAAATATGGCGGCGGAACCCATAATGCAACACAGCGTGACGTCATCTCCACATTCCCTATACATTGCATAGCCATGCACTGTTATTGATACAGTTTCCATGTGTTCACCGCAATATATTAGAAACATAGCCTACTCGGTAAATAAATTAGTACAAGCAGGGTGCGATTTGCCGGGGGGGATGCGTGGGATTTCCCCCTTTCTGGTCAATGTATCCCTGCCTCTGCTTAATTATTTCTATCCCCGGTGGGGATAAATTTATCCCCCCCTCAAAGTGATCAGTGCTAATACACTAGTGGCGAGACGGATCACAAAACTTATCACGGATCCGTGGTTTGATTAAAGTCAATTTTATTAGAAAATGCGATACTTTGGCTGGCTCTGATAAAGATGTCGCAGCCTCTCTTCACCACTTTGCTCAATGTCCCGCCCACGGCGATCTCTGATTGGTTAGACCTCACGAGTAATAGCCTATCAACACTTGCGAGACGGTTGCAGGTCCGCTGGACTGTGGAGCTGTGTGTCGAAAGGGAGGCAGCATATTCAGTATATTACTGATGCGGGAATAAACCGATAAACATCACAATCTGATTATCTGTTTCTATGATGACAAGCAGAGTTAGTGTCCCAGTCACACCACTGAGGTGAGGCTAAAGCGAAGGTTTTTTGATTATTCACTCATGGTGTGTTCACACCGAACGCGAATTTAATTATTTGCGTGAGTAGATTACATACAAAAAATCAATGCAAAGAAGCGAATAGACGCATCATTGACGCGAATTAGGCGACTCGTTTGCCGCGAACGTCTTCCGCGCAAGTTGAAAAATGTGAACTCGAGCGGAAGATTCGCATGACGCTTTGTTCTCTTCATTCTCTTGTTTCTCTTGTTTACGCGCGACTAGAATGTCGCAATTGACTAACACAGATAGTGCATCTCTCTTTTCTATCATTTGACTGTAGCTCAGCATCGCGGTGTAACGTTAACGTTATTACTTTAGCAGCAGCAGTAAAACTGTTTCTACTGTGGTGGTTTAACTTTGCAATCAATCCGTGGTTCAGCAGAGGCTGATATATAGAAGTAACATATAGCCTATTAAACTAAATAAAGCGCTGTAATGTGAACTGTCAGTGCGATAGAACAATAACATCCGAAATGGACCACTATTTATTTATTTTTATATCAACAATAAAAATGTTTCAAAACATCCCCCCCTCTGTTTTTTTCACAAATCGCACCCTGAGTACAAGTAAAATAATCGGTTGATGGACATGCACTTGTTAATGCTGATGGTGAGGAATAGCAACATCTCATAATGTAACGTTAGGTTACCTCAAACTGAGTAGTGAATCACTGAAACGTCCTGTTCGAGTTGTCCTTGCGATGGAGGTTCGGGTTGAATGAATGGTTCTTCTAGTGTTTCATCATCGGACTCGCGCTCGGATTGATATGGTAAAATTGATGTCACTGTTCGTTACTGTGTTAAGTTTACGGTGAAGGAAGCCTCAGGACACGCAGAGCTGTCGGTGTTATGGCAATGGCCGTTTTTGTTTTCGACATGCGCGCGCTGTACACGGTAAAGTAAACCAATCACAACAGACTGAGCTGTCTGGCCAATCAGAGCAGAGTAGCTTACGGAAAAGAGGGATTTAGAGAGATTGATTCATTTGGCGAGTCGTTTGAGAATCATCGAAAATCTAGTGATGTGCAAATATATTATGAGAAAATGAAACGTTTTTTGACGTTTGATGAATGTAAACCTGTTGTAGGAGACTTTAAAACAACATTAGGAAACTTAAAAAAATCCATGATGGGGCACTTTAATGAAACACTTCTTGCACATTTTCAAGAATGAATTTCCGTGATATTTCCATCATGATATTTCAGTCATTTGAGATTATTAGATAAGGATTGTAATAATAATTGAAGAAAAAAAAATTCTACAACAAGTCATTCATATTTGTGAATATGTTTGGCCGATTCATGAAAAAGAACTGACTCCAAAGAATGATTTGCAATTAGACATCTGTCAAGGTTTGAAATAATATGACCTGGAAAACACCATTGACAATGTCCAAAAATGTATCCTTGACCTTTTCACTTTTTAAGATAAAAGAGCGCTATACATAGGCTATAGCCTACTCCAACAACTATCAGAACTCAC
This sequence comes from Semotilus atromaculatus, assembly GCA_031834385.1. Taxonomy (NCBI): domain Eukaryota; kingdom Metazoa; phylum Chordata; class Actinopteri; order Cypriniformes; family Leuciscidae; genus Semotilus; species Semotilus atromaculatus. The sequence goes on along the minus strand of JAULUF010000044.1, from coordinate 29,033,835 downwards.
TTCATCTCAGTCCACAAAGTCATGGCTCGTATAACCTTCAACCATCTGATGTCAGACACATTGCCATCATCCACTGACAAGACCAGAAACTCGAGCCACGCAGTTAATGTTAGTATAAGGGTGATAGATATTGCACAAACACCAATTGAAAAAATGTCACTCATAAACACATGAAAACTAATGATAAATGTAAACCGTGGAAAGATTTTCAAACCTGGTGATGTTCCTGGTTGTGTTTACTCTGTTGAGCAGGGCAGGTGCCGCCTTGTATGTTCTCCGTGTAGGTTTTCAAAACTTCAGTCCGACCAGTTAACGTTAGGCCTAGTTTGTTTTATGACCATGCCTCAATGCTCGAAAAGACCTAGACGGATGATAAACTAAAAACCAATTAGAGTAAAACAACAGATGTATCTCTATTCGATTGATGCAGTTTTCGTCATTCTTTTGATTCAAATCGTTCTAGTGAATCGATCGAAACGGACTGCATAAACTGGACTCGGCTCTAGTCAACAATCGACTCATTGAACAAACAGACCATCATCAGACCACAGACCAACAAATTGGACCATCTTTTTCCAATTATGTCCGATTTCGATATAGCCTACGCCGAGAGACCATTTGGAGAGAACCAAATCTGACGGTTGGTTTGAAAATGAAGTTAATGTAGCCGATTAGAAGAAATGTTATCATGAAAACGTATCATAACAAAGTAGGCTAGGCCTACCAAAAAAGAGTTGACTTAAATTGAGAATAAGAATTACATTTAATAAACTTAGCCAAGAGATGTAAATTTAATCTTAGTGTTTATTGTTACGTAAATTAGGTTATACTTGATATGATTCTAGGCTACTTGATATTTTTAATTTGATGTTTCCTGAATCACCCGCAACAAACCGAATTTTATATATAACATCTTTTATTTATTTTTTTATATTTTTTGTATAAACATACATCGTTAAACAGGTAATGAACAATCTAGCTAACATTCATAATTTATTTATGGCTAAATTGCACGTAGCCTATATGTAACAAGAAAAGTATTTATCATGTAGCTACTTTAAATAACATTACAAGTAATGTGAGAAAGATATCAGTTGTTCATAAATACCAGTAGTGATGTTGTACAATGAGGACGTTGTCACGTCGCCAGGAAATAGTCATCAGTGTCCCAATCATAGACAGTATAAGAAGGGTCCCAATGAGCTAGGGTCCATTGTTTACTGATTATATTATTTTTAAGAGAGCTCAGGCTATGGTAAGGAGAGAAATAAGAATAGCAAAAAGAATGTTCTGGAGGGAATATTGTAATAAAATGGGGGAAGACATTGAAATAAATGATGTTTGGAACATGATTAGAAAGATGGGAGGGATCCAGAGAAATAATAATATTCCAGTTTTAGTAGGAAATGGGAAAATAGCGATAAAAGATAGTGTTAGTGGAAGCATTTGTAAAGGTGCATAGTAATGATAATATTAGATAATATGAAGAAGTATAGGGAACAGAAAGTGAAAGAGAATGAGCATATATGTACATGAAAAGAAGATTACATCAGGAAGTAGGTTAGACTCCAAATTTACTTTATATGAATTAAGGAGAGCACTTGTAGGGGTAAAACATACTTCACCAGGAAAGGATGAAATATGTTATGAGATGATTAAGCAATTGTCAGATGTATCATTGAATATAATTTTAAGACTTTTTAAAAAAAAATTGGGATTTAGGGAATATGCCTGTGAATTGGGAACATGGAGTAATAGTTCCAATCACTAAACCTGGAAAAGACCATTCCCAGCCAGTTAGTTATAGACCTATTGCGTTGACATCTAGTTTATGCAAACTTATCGAACGGATGGTTATGAATAGGTTTACGTATGAAATGGAGAGTAAAAGCATTCTGTCAGCATGTCAAAGCGGATTTAGAAAAGGGAGAAATACGATGGACTCAATTCTGAGTTTGGAGTTTGGAGGCGGAAATTCAAAAAACTCTAATTAATAAAGAAATGTTGTTGGGAGTATTTTTCGATGTTGAAAAGGCTTATGATATGTTGTGGAAAGAAGGGCTATTAATGAAATTGGAAAGTTTGGGAATTGAGGGAAAAATGTATAACTGGATTTCTAGTTTTTTGTTTGCAAGCAAGCAAGCAAATTTTATTTATATAGCACTTTTCCAAACAAATTAATGCAGTTCAAAGTGCTTTACAGGCACAAAAATTAAAAGCAAATACAAAATACAGGTAAAAAAAAAAAAAAAAAAAGTTATGAAGGACTTATTAAAATGATAGAATAAAATAAAATTACGAACATTGTAAAATATTATAAAAAGGCCAGACTAAAGAGATATGTTTTTAGTTTAGACTTAAAACTATTTATATTTTCAGCCCGTCTTACTTCTTCTGGAAGTTTATTCCAGAGACGAGGAGCATAGCGGCTAAAAGCAGCATCACCAAATCTTTTACTTCTACTGTGTGGTATTGTTAAAAGTAAAGAATCCGATGATCTGAGAGTCCTTAGAGGTTTAGAGGTTTGGAATTTAGAGGTCCAAACTTAGAGGTTTGGAAGAACGATTCTCTCAATTGAGAATGGAACTCCCCAGGGAAGTGTGAGCAGCCCTATTCTTTTTAACTTAATGATTAGTGACATATTTAGTAATATTGAGGCTGGAATAGGAAGATCATTGTATGCAGACAACGGGGCATTGTGGAAAAGGGTACGTAATATGTTGTTTGTAGAAAATAAAATGCAAAAAGCAGTGAAGGAGGTGGAGAAATGGGCGAATAGTTGGGGTTTTCTGTGGTAAAGACACAAGTAATTTGTTTTTCAAATAAGAAAAGTAATCCTAAGTTAAATATTAAAATGTATGGTCATCAGCTGGAACAAGTCAAAGTAGTGAGATTTCTGGGTATGTGGATGGATTCTAAATTAAATTTTGGAGTTCATATTCAGAAATTGATAGAAAAGTGTAAAAAAGGAATAAATGTTTTAAGATGCTTGTCAGGTGCTGATTGGGGGGCAAGTTGCCAGTCACTGAAGAGAATTTATTATGCAGTGATCAGGTCAAATATAGACTATGGAAGTATGGTATACAGTTCTGCTAATAAAACTTTACTTAAAAAAATACAAGTAATACAAAATCAGGCTTTGCGAATTTGTTGTGGAGCATTTAAATCTTCTCCGGTAGTATCACTACAAGTTGAATTGGGAGAATTACCGTTGGAACAACGCAGACTTCAATTGAGGATGAGATACTGGTCTGGTGTATGTGGCCATCTGGAAAGTCATCCAGTAAAAATACTGTTGAAGGAATGTTGGGAGTATGAATATAAAGAAATAGCAAGCTTTGGTTGGGTAGTAGGGAAGGAGGCAAACAGCTTGGGATTGAAAGAATATTGAATAGCCCCTTCTGTTCCAATACCAATTCCCCCTTGGATGTATCCCATGCCATTAATTGACTTACAAATACATAAAGAAAGAAATAAACCAATTAGTATAGCAACTGAATTAGTAGTTAAACAGTATGTAAATCGAGAGTACTATTCAGTATTACAGGTATTTACAGATGGGTCAAAGGAACCAGAGTCTGGAAGAACTGCAGCAGCAGTATTCATTCCTACATTTAATATAAAAATTGCAAAAAGAATATCGGATCATGTATCGGTATTTACTACTGAATTATAGCTTATAAGCTATCATATTAGCACTACAGTGGATTGAAGAAGTTCAACCAGCAAGAACTGTGATATGTACGGATTCAATGGCTGCTCTCACTAGTCTTATGAGTGGAAAATCTGAATCTCGGCAAGATTTAATATTTGAAGTTTTGCAAAGTTTATTTAGAGCAAGGCAGTTAGGGGTATTGGTATTTTTCCTCTGGGTGCCAGCACATGTGGGTGTGGATGGTAATGAGGAGGTAGAGCAGTTGGCAAAGAAAGCCTTAAATCATTCACAAATAGAAATTAATGTATCACTAAGTAAATCAGAAATCAAGAGATTAATAGCAATTGAAATTAATAAAAGATGGCAAAAGATATGGAATAGTGACTTTAAAGGAAGACATCTTTACCAAATTCAAGAACAGGTTGGAAATGAGAGGAAAAGGAAGCATGATACAGGAAAATGTGATAATTGCGGGGATTTAGAAACAGTGCAGCATATTTTTTTAGAATGTGTTGCATATGAATGGGAGAGACAAGTTAATTCAAGAGCTACAATGGATGGGAGTTGATACAATTTCAATAAAAATATTGTTAGGAAATGGGTCAAGACAATCAAGAATTCACGAATTAATATTTAAATATCTAAATAAAACAGGAATAATAAATAGAATTTAATTTATGGGTTTTTTTTTTCTCTCATTTCTTCCAAAGCCAAGTATACTCCACACTCCAGATCAGTAGGTAGCGGGAATGCACCATTTATGTTGGTCTGCCAATCCGCCATTAAACACCAGAAGAAGAAGAAGAGCCAGGGTCCTTACCTATGGTCCTTACTGTCCTTGCAGTGTCTGAATTTGTACACGACAGAGGTGGGTAGTAACGAAGTACATTTACTTCGTTACATTTACTTGAGTATTTTTTGGGAAAAATTTTACTTTTAATTGTGGGTACTTTTACTTTAACTCGAGTACATTGCTAATGAAAAAACTGTCCTTTTACTTCGTTACGTTGGGCGACGTTCCTCTCGTTACTTTATTTTAACGCAATACGTGTTGTTAAGCGTAGTTTATTCTAAGCGCGCGCTCTATCTTTTCGCTGGGCTTGAGCGATGCTCAATTCACAAATGAATCACTCTTTTGAGTCGATTCTGTTCAAAGACTTCATCAAACAAGTTGGGCAGATCTGTCTAAATCGGTTCGCGGTTCAGTTCCGTTCAGTTTCCTGCACGCACTGAATTGTCTGGAGCGCTTTCAATTCACACTCCTAAGAGGTCGTAAGAGGAAGATTTAAAGGAGAACTCCGGTCAATTTTAACATTGAGCTAATTTTTTTGTAAATTTGGAGTGCTGTCAGTACAGAGAACAACGACAAAAATCGGCGTTGCCTACACCGTGTTATTTTCTTTTTAAAATTTGCACCCTGTTGACTTCAATGGGGCAAGTTTTAAAGCTGCTTTTAGCCTCTTAAAGCTACACTGTGTGATTTTTACCCCCATCTAGCGGTGAAAAGGTATATGACCATCCAGTGAATATTAGTTTCTGTTCCTCTCAATTCCGATTTCGTTTTAACTCCAATGTAGTCCAAGATTAACATGGCTTCCAGTTCGACCTCCTCGACACGGTGCCATCGAGTGTTAAAACGCGAAAGGCGAAGCTTGATGTCCCTCTTTGGCTAATGTACTTTCAAGATGGAGGGGCAACATGGCGGCCGACATTAGAACCCCTTACCCCGTATGTATTTTCAATGGCATATTATACACTCACGAGAATACTTTATTACTTGAACGAAGTAAATATACATTAATGAGCACATATATTTTTGAAAGAACTAAGTGTTTTTAGCTAAGAATAAACAAAAAAAGTTACACAGTGTAGCTTTAACATCCTTGATATGTCATTATAAGTGCACAGTCATGTGAGTGGTGTTATTAAGAGTGAACACGGTCAATCTGACTGCAGTAGATGTGAAAGATATTAATAAAAATAATGTTAATTCAGCCAGCTCACATACCTGTATTTTCTTCCTGTTTTCGGTCGAAGTCCAAAGTAGTCGATTATCGAGTTGGGAGAATGGGATCTGCCTGGCCGCACGCCCGAACTCGATAATCAACTGCTTTGGACTTTGACCGAAAACAGGAAGATAATACAGGTATGTGAGCTGGCTGAATTAACATTATTTTTATTAATATCTTTCACATCTACTGCAGTCAGATTGACCGTGTTCACTCTTAATAACACCACTCACATGGCTGTGCACTTGTAATGACATATCAAGGATGTTAAGAGGCTAAAAACAGGTTTAAAACTTGCCCCATTGAAGTCAACAGGGTGCAAATTTTAAAAAGAAAATAACACGGTGTAGGCAACGCCGATTTTTGTCGTTGTTCTCTGTACTGACAGCACTCCAAATTTACAAAAAAATTAGCTCAATGTTAAAATTGACCGGAGTTCTCCTTTAAGAACATCAAGAGCGTTGGATGAAGTTGCCGTGGACCTACAGTAGGCCTACAGTCTAGAAAGTAAATCTGCAAATGCATCATATTTTTTGCCAGCGATGAAGATCTTTATTAGTTGAACATCTTCGTATGTTACTTCGTAAGCTGTCTGTGAATGAATGATTACACAGGACGATAAATGCGATTTCATTTCATTCAGGTAATACATTTTACAACCAAACAGATTATTACGCCACGATAGCACTATTGCCTACTACAAAGTAGGACATTACCCTTTTTTGGACATATACATTAATTTATACATTAAATAAGCTATCATTGTCCAGTTTATGAATGTGTGTGTATCCACAGAGTCACTTTATTCCGACATTGTCTAATAATCCAAATGTATATAAGTTACTATACTATTATACAAACCAAAGGACAGGCAATGGTTTTCGGGCTATATATACACTCACCGGCCACTTTATTAGGTACACCTGTCCAACTGCTCCTTAACACTTAATTTCTAAGCAGCCAATCACATGGCGGCAACTCAGTGCATTTAGGCATGTAGACATGGTCAAGACAATCTCCTGCAGTTCAAACCGAGCATCAGTATGGGGAAGAAAGGTGATTTGAGTGACTTTGAACGTGGCATGATTGTTGGTGCCAAAAGGGCTGGTCTGAGTATTTCAGAAACTGCTAATCTACTGGGATTTTCACGCACAACCATCCCTAGGGTTTACAGAGAATGGTCCGAAAAAGAAAAAACATCCAGTGAGCGGCAGTTCTGTGGGCGGAAATGCCTTGTTGATGCCAGAGGTCAGAGGAGAATGGCCAGACTGGTTCGAGCTGATAGAAGGGCAACAGTTACTCAAATAACCACCCGTTACAACCAAGGTGGGCAGAAGAGCATCTCTGAACGCACAGTACGTCGAACTTTGAGGCAGATGGGCTACAGCAGCAGAAGACCACACCGGGTGCCACTCCTTTCAGCTAAGAACAGGAAACTGAGGCTACAATTTGCACAAGCTCATCGAAATTGGACAATAGAAGATTGGAAAAACGTTGCCTTGTCTGATGAGTCTCGATTTCTGCTGCGACATTCGGATGGTAGGGTCAGAATTTGGCGTCTACAACATGAAAGCATGGATCCATCCTGCCTTGTATCAACGGTTCAGGCTGGTGGTGGTGGTGTCATGGTGTGGGGAATATTTTCTTGGCACTCTTTGGGCCCCTTGGTACCAATTGAGCATCGTTGCAACGCCACAGCCTACCTGAGTATTGTTGCTGACCATGTCCATCCCTTTATGACCACAATGTACCCAACTTCTGATGGCTACTTTCAGCAGGATAATGCGCCATGTCATAAAGCTGGAATCATCTCAGACTGGTTTCTTGAACATGACAATGAGTTCGCTGTACTCAAATGGCCTCCACAGTCACCAGATCTCAATCCAATAGAGCATCTTTGGGATGTGGTGGAACGGGAGATTCGCATCATGGATGTGCAGCCGACAAATCTGCGGCAACTGTGTGATGCCATCATGTCAATATGGACCAAACTCCCTGAGGAATGCTTCCAGCACCTTGTTGAATCTATGCCACGAAGAATTGAGGCAGTTCTGAAGGCAGAGATGGTTGTGCGTGAAAATCCCAGTAGATTAGCAGTTTCTGAAATACTCAGACCAGCCCTTCTGGCACCAACAATCATGCCACGTTCAAAGTCACTCAAATCACCTTTCTTCCCCATACTGATGCTCGGTTTGAACTGCAGGAGATTGTCTTGACCATGTCTACATGCCTAAATGCACTGAGTTGCCGCCATGTGATTGGCTGCTTAGAAATTAAGTGTTAAGGAGCAGTTGGACAGGTGTACCTAATAAAGTGGCCGGTGAGTGTATATACACACAGAAATAATGCTTGTCTCTTCTGTTTTTGTTGCAAAGATAGCTTATCTAATTATGATAATAGTCATTTAAATGAAAAAGATCTAAAATATCATGATATATAGGCCTATGCGATCCAAAGTAACTATAACTAACTACTTGAGTAGTTTTTTCATTGGATACTTTTTTACTCTTAGTCAAGTAACTATTAAGATTATTACTTTTACTTTGAGTAAATATTTCTATAAGTACTTGTACTTTTACTTGAGTACAGTTTTTGGATACTCTACCCACCTCTGGTACACGATATACTGATTCACAAGCTCGGGAGCTATGGAGCTTATTGAGACGCACCCATACTCCCCCATAACCCATAAGTAGGTACTTATTTTGAATAAGTATAATTACTTCTTTACCACACAAAAAATCAGTTCTATATGAATCTGTACGAACATACTACATTTGCCATGTTGCCATTATTATGTGACCTACCAGCATCAGTTGCGTTGCTTCACTGCCATTCACAAATCCTCTCCCATGGCCTCATAGGTTAGTAAAGTGTCCATCGACCAGGAAGCCTTACTTCCGAAGAGATTCTGAAGTGCACATACTATGGACAGGAATCTCGCTGTTAGAAGAAGGTCATCCAGGGACTTTTTGCCTGCTCTTTAATAAGTAACTATGAATTCGGACATGCTTCTTTTGTCACATATTGTTTTTCGGCTAGGGAAGTATGTGATTTCGGACGCAAATCCACATTGTAACTATTTTCATTAGCTTTAATATATGTGCCCTAGACATTTCAGCTGAATTTTCAATTATGATAACCTGCAGTAAATACAAAATGTAGCTTTTCTCTGAACACACAAGAATATTATCTGTGAAGAGTTAAATCACAGTAGTTTTTTTCGATCTTTTAGTAGCCTAAGTTATGTGATTTAGTAGCTCATCCCCATACAGCAGATTATGTTGTTGTCATGAAACCCTAATATTTAGATATACAAATATTAAAAAAATATATATTTTGTCAATATTAGCTAAATTGTATTATTGCAATTTCACGTCGTTATTGATGTCAGCTATGCTCAGTCAAAACTTTGCTATCTTCACCACGTGTCAAGCAAAGGTTAAAAGCACCAAAAAAATGGACAGTCCAAACAATTAATTAAACCCTTTCTGTTCACTTTATGAATTAAATACAATTCATTTAGCTTTAAGTGAGGCTTCTTTGAGTGACGGTCTCATGGGAGCTTTTATGCATGTTTTGTATTGACGAAGATCTCAAAGTTCATTTTTGACCCACACATCAAACACCGTCTACTCAAAATAATCAAAAAAATAACTGTAAGAGTTGGCTTTACCTGCTAAGTCTAGCCGTAGGGTCTCATTAATTATCTATAGTCACCAAAACAAGCCTGGCAACAGTACTATTAAAAAATGTGATCCATGATAGAGTTGGATACCCAGAGATGCCCTCCAACCATGCTGATAGATTCCTAGGCCTGTATGTCATTCTCTTGACTGAACCTTGCATTCGAATACATTTCTGTTTTGTTTTTAACTTGCAATTTTAAATGAGCTGAGTTCTTTGAACCTTCAAGTTAAACCAATATTGGGTAGAAAAGTCAAGACTCTTCATGAGTAATTTAGGAATGGGTGATAAAATAGTCATGGAGGAAGCCAGAAGCCATGACAGCCAATCCATGTGGATCTGGTCTTGTGGCAATAGGTCAGAAATCAAAGTCATATAAAGGCCACAGAGGAAGAACCAGAGTGGGTCATCCACATCTCTTACAATGACATATTGAATCCGAAATTGTTTTTGCTTTGATAAATGCCTGATGTTATTTCTCCTCCACTGAATGCAACACCTCAAGGGCTGTTTACTTGGGGATGAGTCATGTGGCTTATGATTTTGAGAGAGTCAGATGAGGGCTTTGTCAACTAGGGAAATTATGCTGCTTCTCCTTTTCCTTTGATTAACATGAATAAATAAGGAAGAAAATAATGCAATATTGGCTTTGGGCTATACTTGAATTAATAATTTGCAGTGATTTATGAGAATCAAAAGCAATCCTATGGTATTTCAAGCGTTCTTGAATAAATAGCACAACAACAAAAAAATCAGCAGAGCAAACGTAATATTGTGTGAATGTCATTCTCTTAAGAACAATTTCAATAAATCGCTTAGGCCCTGTGTATTTTTTCTACCGTTGCAGATCAATGACTGGTAGAAGTGGAAAAAGAGACTCATGAAACAGGATTTCCCTCAGCTTAACGAGAGCACGCCTTCCAATATCGAGCTTTCCACCTGAGCCTGTCTTATTATAATGACTAAAGTGAGTAAACTATTTCATACCATTTGTTTGCTTTGTTAGCCCACCTTCAGCTGTGTGGAGCAACACCAATGGAATCTATTCATCCCCAGGCTCACCTTTCTGTCAAAATTATGTCCATTTCATCCCATGAGTTATTGGATTTCGTACGCTTGGCAGTTTATTAAAGGCAGCAGTGTTGGTCAGGGCACAGACTTAATTGACTCGGTCATAAGTTGACTCATAAGCCTCTCGCTTTTCTCACTCAGTGATCTCCCTCTTGCACCTCTGGGCCTGTCAGTTCCTCTTAACAGGCAGGAGTTTTGGGCTTCTTTTCGTCCATTGTTGATTGGACTGAAAACATCCTACACCAGGTCTCTGATTGAGTGTCTCATTGGAGACCAGAGGTGACACTCTCCTCTTACCGCGCCGTCTAAAACAACCACAGCTCTCTGTTAAAACGAAATAGAAGTGTTTGAACGAGTAGAATATAAAGAGCTGTTTTAAGAACCAGCCAGAGGTGCCGGTCACCGTTAGAGTACCGGTATACAGATACCTTGTTGTATTGGAACACAAATACGTAGTTTAAATATCTTAAAAGTGCTTTCAATTCATTAACTAATTTGTCTGCAATGATTTAGAATTTGTATGTTTTTATCAAACAGGTGTGAAATTGCAAATAAATGTTCACACTGTGGTAAAATGTGGCAGGTGGCAGGGTGGCTTCAAGGTCTCTTCTTCTATCCAATTAAATGTTGCTTAAGTTTAATTGGCAGACATGAAAACATCCCAGTGCCATGCAAGGTGATAATTGAAGCTTCAGCCTAAAAGATCAAGTCAGTTCTAGTTAATATTTCTCAAATTCAAATAAAACTAGAGCACTGGTGCCACTGCAGTGTGTGTGGAGTTGGTTTCTGCATCAGTGGGAGTGGGTTTTCAATTATTAATGCCTTATAATGAATATTTGTCACGTTTGGAATGAACCTCAGGCAACATATGAACTCTTACTTGGCGCTTCACTGAACAGACATTGTTCGCAAAAAGAATATGGATTTACAGGTCTTACATGGTTTTCATAGAATTTTTCATCATGCCGAAATTGTTAAAATCAGACATTGAATCCTAACCTGTCGTTTCCTGAAAACTAGCGACAATCTGCCATAAAGGAATAATATTGTTGTCAATAAAGTTCTGATGGGCTACAAAATAGCTTGTCTAATTGACATTCGACCGCTTGAGTGTTGAGGGGAAGCTCCAATTACAGCAAGGAAACAGACAGTTCTTAGAAACAAAACATTCTTCTCTCAGAGCGTGTTGGTAGAGTAAAGAAAGACAGATTTATGCCTCTTTTCATGTTTCTATATTCCTGGATGAGTATGCATCTGTTACCTGCCTCGTTTTACTTTTGATTTAGAGTGAACTCTAGTGGCATTGCCGTGAAACGTCAGCTCCTTCGTCTGAATCAGCTTGATGTTTTTCATGGGAATTTTGACTCTAAGCTTTCATTCTAGCTTTTGAACACAGTTAGGGGGCTCATTCAAAATGTGCTCATGCTGCTTTAAAAGAATCAACCGTATTTCTGGAATGTAATAATGGATAGATGTGTCTAATGCTATAATTAGAATATCCGTACATATCACACGCACATAGGTTCTACACTGTTTCTGCATCACTATAGTAACATTAATTGCTATTAACTCCGCTGCATTGTGAAATAAATAAAGGTATTTTATTGTGTACTATTAAGGTTTTCATTTCATGATGGAGCACTGAATAATACTGAAGCAGAGATGCTGGGACTATCATGTATCATTTCTTCATAAAGCAAGTTTCAGTGAAGGGGGAAGGGGTTGCTAATGAGCGAAATTCATTTACGAAGCCACAAGGAATAGGGTGAGAGGGGGATCATGCCGTATGAGCACAGCAAGTAAAGCTCTAATAGGTTATTATATTGAGAAATCGTTGTGAGACTGCATCCTAAAAATCTCTGAGTCTTTGGAGTTACAAAATGAGGTTTTATAAGCACCATTTATGATATGAGAACATATATTGTATGTTGTGCCACCAAAGATTTTATAACATATTAGCCTAATATTTTTTTATCTAGAGCTTGCTTGCTAAAAATAAGAAAGTCTTCATCAGATCCGGATTTTAATTTGCAGTCTACCTATATTAATATTACATCACAATGAATTAATTCAAGAATTTGGTTTTAAAAATAACCGCTTCTGTTCCATTAATAACACTAAAAATGTGACGTAAGCAGGGGGTCATCATTTTTTCTATTTTTCAGAATCTGAAAGTGATTACCAGCTAACATTTGGGCTAATGAGAGGTTCCATCTTCGACGGCGTGTACTGACAGCTCTCATCTGACTGACACAGGATGATATCTAAATCAGTAATATTAATATACAGGGGGTGGTTCTGAATAAATCTTCCTCACACACACACACAAACACACACACACACACACATATATATATATATTATATTGCTTGTGTAATCACAAGCATGCAAACCAAGCATGTTGCTGCCAGCGCATCCAATCTCCCCACAGTAAAGCCATTATATTCTATAGACCGCCAGTAAAAAAGAAACACCTAAATGGCAGAGTCTGGGGTGATTGGGGGTTGACTGTAGTGTCAAGTGAACCGTCTGACGAGCTATTAAATGCTTGTTAAATTGTCTATTAACCATTCTTTACAGAATGTCACCAAGGACAATTATGAATAAGATACTACTAAAAAAAAACATCTAGCTCTCTTGGTCTTATACATTTTTTTCCCCTTCTTTATCTGAATTAATTAAGCACAGATGTCTTTTGTGCAAGTACAACAAGCACAAAAGCTTTCCTCAAATCCCTTCACCATGGTGCAGTCTCAAAATAATTAATGCCAAAGCTTAATATTAAAAGCAATAATTAAGCAGCTTGACAATAGATTGCACAAATAATGTGGCTCAAAGCTAATGTTGCTGAACTCTTTGTACCTATTGCATGTCATGAACTGTCCATTGTTCACAGCCACTGCTGATGTACAACAGAAGAGAATCACATTATATATGAAGGCCTTTATGTAAACTCATGAGTCACTTGAACTCAAATCAAAGCTCAAGAGAAACAGAGCCCTTCAGGGTAGCTCAGAACACTCTTATCCCCTGGAGATTTGCCCTAAGAATTTCCTAAACCTCCAAAGCCTTCTTGAGAACTGCTTGGAGCACTGCAGGTAACTTAGTGCCGAGCATATTGTATGTTCTTTGAAAAAGTCTTTACTACTTAGTAAATGATTCACATGTATATGTATGCCTCTCATTTCTGATAAATAAATAGGGAAAAAGCCAAAAAGTGATTTTTAAAAAGTGGATGGAAAGAGTTGATGGGATTGAGAATAAATAATAAATGAACAGCTGACATCATACTCCAGTCCGCCTAGACTATTGCTCTTCTTGATGTAGGAGTGTGATGTCATAAGCACTTTTTATGTGAGCAATGTTTCTATCATCCTAATGTACTATATTTTTGCTTTGTGTACTCTTCTGATGTCAGCCAATTGTAGACAAAGTCTAGCTATCTATCTAGCTATCTATCTAGCTATCTATCAGTCTGTCTGTCTCTAAATTATCAGCTCAAGCAGATGCTATACCAAAAATAATTTTGGACCCCCTTCAATGTAAAACAGTAAACCATATGCTATTTTTTACCCCCTGCAAACTTTGACTTGTGGTTATGCCATCCTGTCCTTCAATACCTCATAGGAAAAAATTATTAATGAGAGGGTCTGGGTCTGCTGAAGTTTTGATATGTTGTCTTCCTCTCGGCCCAGGACCGGCTCTGTCTCAATGTCAAAACCTTCAGCCCTGAAATTTACTTGCCTCCGGCATGCAAAGAAGCAGCGTCAGGGGACAGAGGTGAGAACTGTCATAATCCCAAAGTGGTTCTGACAGTGGCTCAGGAGTTACTGGAAGAGTTGTTATCTGTCATCAATTAATTTCCCATCAGTCAGTCATTCAGTCACCGGTAGCTCATGGGTCCTAAGAGTTCATCGTCAGCCCCACCCATGTCAGTTATTGACGGGGCGGGCAAAACCGCACTTTGGCCCTTAAAGGCATACTTCACCTTTGGAAAGATAAATGTGCATTTAAAATGGGTCCTTTATGTAGAAAATGAATTTGGAGCTTTTTAGACTGAGAAAAGCCAGAAAATGCATTTTTGGCTTATGTGGATGAAAGACAACAACTCCCAGAATCCACTTGCTTCACTCCCCTAGGAGGCCACGCCTACCCGTAACAGAGCGCAGTAGTTAAACAACAAGTCTAGGCTACTATTGAGTCACCGTGATGAGTCAGACCGGGTTTTCGAGATCGCCCAAAAGGATTCGGCTTTTGTGTTTTACAGTCACCATTCATTGTGTTTACTGTGGCGAGCAGGACGAGACTGAGGGCCGTGGGAGAGCGGCGCGAGGCCGGTGGCGTGAGCGGGAATTTTCTTAGCAATGTTAAAGCGAACATCAACCGATCACTTGTTTAGTGTTCATGTAAACACTACATTCAGATTCACCAATCGGAATGAATTCAGTTAGATTGAAACAAAAGGTGTGCATTTAAACAATGAATGGCGACTGCAGAAAGCAAAAGCTGAATCCCGGACATTTTGTACGATCTCGACGGCCGGACATGTATGGGAAAAAGAGGATGGTAACCCCTACTACTCAGCTTTCTCCTACTACTCAGCTTTCTCCACAGAACAAGAGCCTGCTAGCTTAGCTTCCAAAAAAAGAAGTCTGACACTATGTGTACTTTCTGTGAGTGAGATCCCACCCTCTAGGCGGGTTGAGAACATGCAACATGCGGGACAACCCCTACTTAAATCTACATAAATCTCTCGTCTCAGGGGGATATGAGGGTGGATATTACAGGTTTTCTACTAATACAAAGCTTAATGCTAAATCCTGAAGTATCTATTTAAACCCCTCTGAAAGGGAGAGTCACATTGGTCTCATTTGACATGTTATCACTTCCTCCTCATTAATGGTGACTTCCTGATAAAGAGAGTGGTATCTTTCCGCCGTCCGGCTGTGAGTGTAAAGTTTTTTAAAATAGGATACTTTAGCAGAAGTTGTTATTTTAAGGTGTTTTTAAACAATTACCTCTTTATTGGCAAGAAAATTCACATCGATTAAGTTTAATGTTGGTTAAGTAATTATCTTTGACAGGCAATAAAGCAGCAAATTAGATGACTTAACATATTTAGAGAGCTTATCATTTATGCTAGTTGCTATGCTGCTAAATTGTAGAAGAGCAGTTTGTAATAATGTCAATCAGGAAAGCATCAAACCCATTAGGGAAATGTTTCAAAACACTTTCTAGCATCTCTCTGGCTCACTGCAGTCATAAAGTTTCTCACTATCATATATAACAGGCAAGACAAGCAGATGAGTCATCACAGGGAGTGTGCATGGACCATGACGGATTGGCTCTCGCACGCCTGCATTTTTTTTCTCCTGTCTTTCACATGCAATTGTAAAGAGTATGGTTTGGTTTTTAGGGTTCTTTCCCAATCTCACATAGACAGGGTTCGGGAGTAATGAAAATAAATATAAAATATGAGTAAATTAATTTCATTATGATTACAATAATAATCAACCATTAAATGATTTAGCCTTTAGAATTGAATAGAACACTACACAAAAACATTTTCTGATGAATAATATATCCGATAACAGGTTGTTTTATGCACTTTTGAAGTAAGTTTTGATTAAGTGCTCTGTAGAATAGAAATAGTAATAAAATGTCATGTGAACATTTAACTTTAAGCTAAACTGCTATTTGTAGTCCTTACATATACTTGTTACAACACTGCAAAAATCATGTTCCTAATGAATATTTGTGTCTAATTTAACAATTAAAAAATGTAAAAAGCGTCGAAACAAGATAAACATGAATCGCTGCATATATACATTTATAATGTGTGTTCCTGTGTCTTACTGCACTGGACGATTTTTTATTTATTTTTCTCTTGATTTATTCTAAGCATAAACAAGTTAAAAATATACCAGTGCAGTAAGAAGTTTTTTTTTAGTTTTTTTATCACTTTGGCACAGTTTTCGAACACTTATTGATAATATAATATTTATACAGTGTAGTTACCCTCATCTAACAGTCAATTAATGCTCCAAAACCTAGTTATTGTGTCAGAAAATTTGCCAATGCCAACAAATAAAAAGTGGTTTTGTCATTGTGTGAGCCACACTGGCCAAAATGTTGTTGTTTTTTTACCATGGAAATTTTGGGGCCGAACAACTCTTATGTACACATTCTGAAACTCATGCAATTTGCTTAAATCAATAAGAAATTCAAATCTGATGTGAACAAGAAACTAACTGTTCAGAGATCGGAACTTGTTTTGAGAAAAAAAAAAATTTCATTAGAATTGAGCCAAAGCGATTGAGAAACACTGCAATATGGCATTGCAGTTTCTCAAGCAAATTGATATTGTTTTAAGTATATTTTGACATTTTACAGGAAAAACAAGTCAAACAAGGAGGATTAAATTAAAAATATATATTTGTTTAATGCAGGTACAATTTTATTTTAAGTCTAGCAAGAATTAAATATCAGATTGTAAATGTTTTACTTATAGCAAGATATTTGATAGGAAAAAGATGCACAATCCTTCATGAGGATTATTGTATTTTAAAAATGAAAAAACTTCAAAAGCAACACTGCTCAAGATATTTAGGCTTGTTTTCAGAGAGTGTATCTTTAATGTGAGGTTATTTTGTCATACTTTACATACTGGTAGATTTGTTTACTTGTTTCATTTTTTTATACGTAAGTTTTTTTTTTTAAACTGCCTCTGTTAAAGAAACAGTCCAAGGGATTTCAATTTCATTACCTTGAGTTATCGGATGGAATACATTACAAATAACATTTAATAGGTTGTATTCTTTTATATGGTAGACTGTTTTAAAGTAACACGCACATGCAGGTTCGAGGCTCTTGGAAAGGATTAGCTTTGAAATCTACCGCCCCCTTCATTCTCACGGGGTAAAGCGGCTGAAATGAGAGATAGATTCAAAGGAACGTTCCTGCCGGAGAGGTCTATAGGGAAAAGACTGCTGACGGGCTGAGAAACGATATTAAATACATCCCTGTCATTTATTGATCTTGTGCATTGACACTGGCCTCATCAGCCTCCTGAGCTTTAGAGCTGCAGGCCAGTTCTCCTGCACAGCCTCCCACTCTTATCCACACTAATGATTGCTTCGCTCCAGTCCAGACCGGATGATTTGTAAATAAGTACTGTGGACGATCCATTCATTTCGGAATATTCATGGAGCAGTTGATTCCCATGGGAGTGCTAATGATGTCTGTTCTGGTAAGAAAAGGCAAGGTCTGGTAAAAAATAGTAAGTGCCTTTCAAGGATGTGATGATGCTTACAAATCCTTAAAATGCATGCATGAATTAGGTAAATGTAAGATGCAAATGAAGTTGTTTGATGTCTGTAAGTGTGTGTATTAGTAAGAGACAGAAATAGATCTTCTAAATGCTCTTTTAGACAGTACGTCATTAAAGGGATAGTTCTCCCAAAAACTCAATTTCTGTGATCGGTTACTCATCCTCATGTTGTTCCAAACCTGGATGACGTTCTTTCTTGTGCAGAACACAGAAGAAGATATTTGTAGAATGTTATTTGTTCATTCAAGCTTCAAAAAGGACATAAAGGTAGCGTGAAATTAATCCATACAACTCAACTGGTATGTTCCAAGAATGATGAAGCGAGACAATCACTTTATATGCACACATACTACATTAAATATGGCGACACAAACTGAAAACATTAATGTCTAGGAACCAATAAGGTTCGACTTTAGATCTGTTGATCTAGACTGTGTATGTTGAACAACGTCTTTTTTTGGAGATTGAAAGTTTTGGAACTTGTTGACTTTTAATGTACTTTTTACTTTCTTCAAGATTTATTTGTGTTTTGCAGATTAAAGTCAAACAGGTTTGGAACTATATGAGGGTGAGTCAATGATGACAATTTCATTTTTGGGTGAACTATCCCAAATTACAATGTTCAGAAACAAACAGAATGATAAAGAACCTCAAGAAAAGCAGATTATAATTTAAAGTCTATGTGAACCGGAAGTTGACCGACTTCAGAATTGACGTATGTCAGAGTGAAACGTTAATGAGAAAAAAAATAGAGGACAGGGTTTTTTAGAGCATATTTTCAGATTTTGACTAAAGCTTACAAAGACAAATACGTTTATTATGTGTATTTGTACAGATTGATTGTTCACCACAAGATTAGTAATGTGGGCTAACAGAGTAATTAGGGTGTTTTTTTTATTTCATGCTGACTTTAAATATATGTGTTCACCATTGAATTATTTAGACTGAATGTGAAGTTTTCCAAGAGTTCAAACATCTGTTATGAAAATGCTTGTAACAGGTGTAAAATCAGTGATAGGTTTGAACTGAGCCCCCTTCGCATATGTTTTCTCAGACAGTGTCAGGCTTTCTGTGAGGTATTGCATATTTATAGTCAAGGTATATAAATCTCGGTTCAGTGAAACCTGTCTTAAGCTTCAGCTGCTTTTGTACATGCTTCCTTTAAAGTGGTCTGATTATTACCTGTCTTGAAAGCTAAATTCTGCTGAATCTTCGCATTTATTTTAAGGCGTTTCCAAATGTGGCATATCAAAACAGCCTTAGGCAAGTCTGGCAGAAAGACAAAACAGGATTTGAGCTTTCAGCACTCTCTTCAGCGCATGATGCACTGCTTACAATAAGACGATTCTTTCCAATACAAAATCCCATTTTACAGGTTCATTAGATTACAAAGGCTCATTCCCTGTATCTATTTTTGAAATGCCGTTCACTGCTGTCACACAATGATGGTCCAAAACAGTCTTGTGACATTTTTGCCAAATATCAGAATGCAGCTGGATGAGGTTATATGGTGAGACCCAAATAAAGATCTAGCAGAGTGCCATCACCTCTCCTAATGTCATTCTCTGCCCTCCCTAGAAATTAATTAAACTCTAATTCCTTTTGACGTCTTTAGCAATGACGAGGTGGAGACGGGGAATACTTGGGTTCCTGAAATTACTGGAAATGAATTGTCTTTTACACCCAGACTAGAGTCACTGGTGGCGACCTTATAAGCTAAGCCAAAGGGGAGTCATGTCTGCCTTTGTATTCTGCCGCCATCCAAGCCATCCATCAGATTTTAAGGTCACTGTCGATTCTTAGTCATTCTAGTAAAAGACCAAGACACTTGTGTACACAACCCACACACTTTCTCTCTCACACACACAGGCACATATTAGGTTAACATAATGTGCAACCTCACTTGCACACACATATAGTGGGATTCAAAAGTTTGAAACCAATGAAAAAATGCTTTTGTTTTGCACTTTTCAGACTCTTAAACCCTTATTTTATGGATTTAATTTAGATTATATTCCGCATTATTATTTAGATTACATCCACATGTTTGTATGCAAACTTTGAGAATTATTTTAAAATATGCTTGATTGAAACACAAATATTCAAAATGAGCATTAAAAAAACTTGAAGCTGATGCTTTTTTGGTGAGAAGGCATGTTTATAAACTAGAAATAGAAATATTTAAGTTCCTTGCTGTACATCAAAAAGCCATGTGACTTTGCCTCAAGTCACGTAAATGAATAATTTGCTCAGATGATTGGCTAATTTCACACACAAAAGCTATGGCTGCATCTGAAATGGCTACTCTCTTGAGTAGGTACTTATTTTAAAGAAGTAATTTCTTCACGACACAAAAGTACTTTCTATATAGAATGACTGTAAGCTGCATGTACTACATCCACTATGTTATCATTATCTTGTGATCTGCCAGCGTCAGTTGCATCGCTTCAGTGCCATTCACAAATCCTCTCCCGTGGCCTCATGGGATAGTAAAGTGTCCATCGTATGCAAACTTCAGAATCTCAAAGGAAGTAGCTTATCCGGGTACATTTTAATGTACTGGGTACCTACTCTTTTATGAGTAGCCTACTGGGAATTCAGACATACTTCTTCCCATACTGTTTTTCGCCTACTATAGGGAAGTATCCGTGATCTGTAACCATTACAGTCATAAAAATTAGAGCTATTTATGCTTCACAAGGAATAATGGACAATTTTATAATTGTTTCTTTTCTGAAATTAGACATAATTTGCCTTCAAAATGTTAGATCATTTTTCAGATCGTCTGTGTGCTTTAAAGTAATTTTATTTATCATAAGAACATTTCTGTTTCTGTTTGTCATTTCCCAAAAAGTGATGTTTTTGTTTTCTTGAACACATGGGATGGAATTGTTTTAGCATATTCTAGTTATTTTTCATAAATTAAATTGCAATCTTGAATGGAAACATAGCTAATATGGCCTAAGATGTTTGGATCCCATTGTAAATGCACAAATTTCATAGGTATCACATATAAACGTATTCCCCAAAGAACTGCGTAAAAATACAAAATGCTCAAAAACGCGGAGGCAATGCATGTGTTACCGAGTTCTATGATCAAAGTTCTGCGACTATAAAAAGCTGTATATGGGAGCTATTTCTGGGGATGCTTGCTCGGGGACATCTCTACCTATTTAGAGACAGACTGAGATGCTGAGAGGTTCCTTTGGTGAGCATAGAAGCAGAGAGGAGGAGGATAAAGAGGAAGATGCCAGCGAATGCCTTCTGATGAAACCAGAACAAGGGATCCCTCCAAAGAGAACCAATATAATCTCACAGTATGATCTGAAGTCTCACTCCTTACTCACCGCAGCAGCTCCCTGAGAAAGAGGAGAAGAAAATGGCTCTCACATTCACATAACAAGTGACAAGAGGCACAGAGTCCAAACTAAGTATACTGCCAACACCCCCTATAGAGTGTGAGTTGGTTACAAAGAATGTGATATATGTACAGTATATCAGCTTGCTTTGTACATCTGATTTTGCTGTACTTTTTCTTTTTTCAATATCAGCATGAAAATAAAAACAGTGACTTCTTGTAAATGCGACATTGTTTGTCAGAATTTGACTTTATATCTCGTAATTGCATCTTTGTTCCTCATAATTTCATCTTTATATTTCACAATAGATTTTTTTTTGCAATTGAGAGCTTATCAATATGCAATTGCAAATGTATATCTTACAATTGTGACGCTATCTTGCGATGGGACTTTATAGCTCATATTGCTACTTTGTTTCTCATAATTGCAACTATCTCACATTGTGACTTTATATCTCAGAATGAGACATTTCTTATTTAAATCTTAATCTAAATCTATTTATCTCACAATTATTTTTATTTTTTTACTCTGAGGTAAAAAGGCTTCCATAGAAAGTGACATAAACATAGTGACATCATTGATAGACAAGATGAGAAGATTAGAATTGGATTTGATGTTTTTCCATTTCTCAGTGGCTTGACCAAACTAGTCAATAATAACATTGACACATTTAGAGAGTCATCAAATTAATTTCACTAATAAACTGGTGGGAGTGGGAGGGAGCTGATGATTATTAAACAAATACCTAAGCTCATCTTAAAGGAACCGTATGTAAGAAATGTATTTCAATAAATCATAACATGGCCCTGATATGTCACTAGACATTAAGAAATCAAGTTCATTTCAAATACTTATATCACTGACAACAGTAGTCCGGCCAGGATATTGTCATTTAAAAAGTGAAGTTGCAGCCCTCAACTGATGTTGATGTTGTCATGTTGTGTTTTGGTCTGAGCTCCACCCTCCACCGATCTACCAATCACGAAGTCAGTAGTGTTGCAGCATTCGGGTTGCCAGCTCTGCTCTAGTTCCCACAGCTGCAGCTACAAAAGTGTCGGATAAAAAAATGTCTAACGTTACGAATCCAAAAAAACCTCGTTATGATTCTGAAATACTTTGTGACAAAGTCCGAAATAAAACAAGGATTTGTATAGGAGATGCCTTTGAAAGATGGAGACGGCTGAAAACAGCGAAGAATTCGAAGACTATCTGGCAACCTCGAGTCAGGGGGAGGGGGAGGGGGAGGGGGAGGGGATCCACCGCTCTACAGTAATTTGAAAGTGATTACAGTACCAGTTTTGGCCACAATCTTACATACGGTTCCTTTAAGTGTGTGTTTTCTGACAGGCTGAGAACGTGGGCTATTTCTCTGTAATGTGTAATGCTGTGTGAGGGAACTATTAAACAGAGTCGTGTCCAGTTCTAAAGCAGGTAATGGTCAGCACAGCATGTGAGAGTTGCTAGTTCAAAGTGTGAACCCCACTGCTGTCTGTGTGATTGATGGATGACCATTACAACCACAGCCTGTTATCCTCACCGCCTCTGTGAGACACGCCGATTTATACACCCACATGCACATATAAACATTAGACACACAAGCAAACAAAAAGTCATATGTGATATCCACACAGAATTAGATTATTAAACATGATTTAAGGTACAATTACAATTACATGTTTGTGATTTCATGTACTAATTTGGAGGGGACTGTCTCTGTAATCTAAATAAGGTATTTATTGTATGAAGATGTGCTCTGAATACATGACGAAACCCATTGACATAATACTTGAATAACTATATCACATTTAAACATCTTATGTATGCAGATAAAAGGAATTAATTAAGGTGAAGATTGTACTTTACTACTACAGGTGTTGATACTATGGAGGCTGTGCTTGAACCACCAACTGTAGTTTTACTCAGAAAGTTGATCAATTTATGAAGGTGCACCTGGCAGTACAACAATCAAATTAGCTTTGGTTACAGTTTTTGACGAAGGTGAATAAATATTCAGAAGCAATAAAATAACAAGGTGTGTTTGTGAAACAAATTCAGCTGAAAACTGTTGGCCCATCCAAATAGAGCTATAGACAAAAAACAAAAAAAAAGACACACAGACTCCATGAATACTGGTTTGGAAGACAAGTTGCTCTTAATCTTTTACCATTTTATAGGAAGTTTGTTACCTAGTAACACGCTCCCTTTCCTTTTTATATCACTGATTGATTCAGGACTCTCTGCGTTTAAATATGATTTGAATGCAAATGCAGTCTATTTTAAATAAAAGAGTGTGATGCCGAGAGGAGAAGATCAGTGTGATTCTTGTTGTAAGTAAATTATGTTAATGATCGTGCCGTCAAGTGTCTCTAACTGTTGCTTTACTGCTTTAAATAATCGTCTGAGTGGATTTCTTATGTTTTTATGATTGAATTTTTTTTTATTATTATTAATTTAAAGGTTTTAATTAATTAATGTTCGCCATTTGCAGGTTGATTTCCTCCAACAAATGTAAACACTGTCTGAAAAAACATTGATCGGTGTTAGCTAGGGGTGTCCATGGTTAATCGATTAACCGATTAACCGTTAAAAATTGCTTAACCGAGTGAAACAGTTTGCTCGGTTAATTGGCGTCAATGGCGTGCATTGCATTTAGTTGTAAAAAAAAAATTGCACCACCAGAGACCGCCATTTATTTGACTGTTTCTTTGCACAAAGTTTCTAAAAAAAAGTGTGCTATAATATGACTGCATTAAATTCTAGGGCCTTGTTCACAGGCCGCGAACGCAAAAGTCAGTGACCTACTTTAACTGCTCTGTCCTTACCACTGCGTTTTATTTCTATAAATTAATTTCGTTTCAAATGTGGTCCAACCAGTTATTAAAGGTGTTAAAAATAAACTACCCCTTTCTCGTGTGTCTGTATCTCGGGGTTGCGGCGCGCACACCAGGGATGGAAATTAGCACGCGCGCCACCAGCCAGATGCGGGTGATTTTGTTGTTGCGGGTAAACTCTTCAGCCACGGCCACCGTGGTGGGTAAATAAAAATAGCATCATGCGACGTTCGTCTGTTATAGGACAAATTAGTTTGAATAAACGAGCAGACACTGATTAGCTAGACAACTCAGTGAATGTACTTTCCATTAAATAAATCACACACACAGTAAACAAATCCTTAACAAAAAAACTAAACAAAAAACGGCTATTCTGGTGGGTGCGGTGATGCGCTCATGTAAGGGTGGCGCTGCCAATAAAGCTCCTAAAATCTGTCACAAAGAACCGGCAAAAGTTATGAATATGTCAAATATAGCAAGGAGATATTTTAATTATTAATTAATAAACAAGTATTTTCTTTGTCCGTGTCAGTTGCAAAGATGAAGTTGACGATGCTGATCGTGATCTTCGCAGTAGTGAACGCGCCAAATGCACATTTCATACGGATTACAAGCAGAGAGCAGCAGTCTGTGTCTGTTTTCTTTCGTTTTGAATTATTCTGTTAGACATGTCTGTGAGGCGAGTAGGCTACCTTATACTGAGTTTCGGTTAATTTATGAGACGAGCTCCAGTTCACGCGCCGGCGCCTCCGCTTCGTGATTATATATCGTCTGCTATATTTAATTTTTACTTATTAAATCCAGGCAATTGGTTGATGAAACATTGATTAAAATTAAGATACAATTAATACAAAACGAAATTCACTTTAAAGAAAGGTTTTGTGCTTTCTGTTTGATGAAAGTTTTAAAGCATATTTTAGTGCCGCTTTCACAGCGCTCACGTCCACATTGTGTTTTCCTCATAAATGCGAACTGAAATGAATAGGCTATCAGTTCATGGTTTGTGTGTGTAGGCTATAAGAGAGAAAGAGAAAATGCCAGTAGCCTATTTCATTGAGACTTGAGATTAAATAAACTGCTTAAGTATTGTAGATCTTGTAGTAGGCTATTAATTTTCCAACCCGATCTCACTAAATGCGTCTTTATTGCACGCATGTGCATTGTCGTGTAATTTATATACGCTAAATTGAGTTTTTACGTGCATAGGATACGCATTGGTTGGTTAGGGTGAGTTAATTTCCATCCCTGGCGCACACTATGGTTAATAATAATAAGTTTTATTTATTTATTTATTTATTTGGTTAACCGAGTATTAACCGCTAAGGCCCTCGGTTAACGGTTAATGAAAAACTTGAAAACGTGCAGCCCTAGTGTTAGCCAACTATGGTTACAATTTCTGTCGTTATCAGCATAGTTCAATGAGTCTGTGTCCCTGTCCCAAATGGCACACTTCATGTGCACTTTCGGTCTTGTGGACTTACAATGGCTGCCGCGTGCGCGTGTCCGTCAAGTCCGTGAGACCGCAGTGTGTCCCATTTGTCATTTTTAGATCTCAGAAGGGTGCTCGCGAGCTTGATGCGCACTTTTGCCGAGCCCGCGCTGATGCGGACTCCACAGCAGACTTCTTCCCGACATTCAAAGCGGCGTTACGTCGCGTAAGTGCGGACTCAGAGGAAGACCGCGAGTGCTTAGGGTTCCATTTGGGACAGGGCCTATGTTTCCAAAAACCATGGTTCCAACGAACATTCGAAAACAGCATCGCAAATGTGTGTGTGGTTTGGAAGGTGGAACATAGACTGGTTTGGAGCGACAGCTCTCAACCTGTGGTTAGAAGCATGGTTTCATGTTTGCATGACATGTGGACTTATTAAAGGGGTCATGACATGAGAAACCAAATTTGCATTGATCTTTTGGTATTAAAGAGGTCTTTGTACCATTAAAACTTCCTGCAAGTTTCATAGACGTCCTCCCCATTATAAGCAAACAATTTATTTAATCAAGCTCTAAATACAGCTCGTTGTGGATCCATGGTATGAAGTGACGTCACAGTACGAAGTGACGTACCAGTCGTTTGCATATGACCCCCTCAAGCGCAGGACAACTACACCTCATTTCGCATCATCGCATCGTTGTTGCGCGGCTCGCGCCCACAGGTGTTCAGTTGACGTGCAGCAAGTGGGTCTGTACAAGAAGATTGCGATGCCACGTAGATGTGCTGTTCCTGTTTGTGGACAAACAACATGTTTGAATACGCTGACGTCAGGGAAAAATTTATGCAGTTTATTTTTTGTGGACGTCCCAGTCACGGCAGTGTTAATTTAAACGCGTGTTCTCTACATTTCAAGGATGACTATTTTGAGAACAAATTGCAGTATGATGCTGGCTTTGCCAGAAAACCTTTGCTTAAAGATCAGGCCGTGCCCACTATTCTGGGCCCAACAACGATGCCGCAAACTGTAAGTAATGTATTTCATCTTAAAACTACTTTTTATGCATAAGCACTGACGTTAGCCAATCATAACAGTAGGCGTTAACACTGAACTCTTAAAGGGGAAACACCCCCAAAACAGACTGTTTGAATCAGAGGATGAGAAACAGGGTGGGAAAAGGTCATAAATCACTACATTTTAAAATGTTTTTGTCCAAAAAACTATAGTAATTCTATAATTGCACCTAAGGGAACATAATAAAACAAAACCCATGTCATGACCCCTTTAAATCTTTATCTTGAGCAAAATAAGCACTCTGGCATTCAGTATGATCTATAGGCCTATCTTTTATTTCGAATAGCCTATATACAAAGTCGTTTACGTCTTTTAGTTTGTCAAGAGATTCAAAGTACTGTTTTTGCACATGTGCGTACGTGCTCTAGTACGTATGAACCAGAGCCATTAAATAAGCACCTGGAAATAAAGCAAAATAACTGAGAAAAATGAGAATTAGTCCCCAGGTGCCATATCTGTAATTTATAGCAAAGTACATGTCAAGTACTGCTCGCAACCTTCAAAAGCACACCAAAGTATTTATTTATGGTTATTTATTATAGGCACATTAAAAGTAATGGAAAGGAATATAGTGAAATATTATAAGAAATAAAATAGCTAAGAAATTAATATTAATATAATCAAATGTTATGCGTTGTTAATCAGTTTATCCACTGTATTTCTTCTGTCACGAGCTGTAGTTAAAACTGTTGCTCCGCATGCCTCCGGACTTCCAGCTTAATGATCGCTCTAATTAAAGTGAATGTATTTGTGCAGTGTTTTCTAGGCAGCCAGACAAGCATGATGGTGTCAACAGCATCCTACCCGTCTCCTTCACCAGCGACCAGTGATGCATTTAGACAAATATAATGATTGTTGCCGTTGCTTCGCAAATGGGCAAACACATTTGGTTGAAAATGAGAATAAAACAGCGAGCTTTCAATTTCACTTTCTAAAAGATAATGCTGCTGTTTCACAGTATGAATACACAAGTGCTGTAATACCTGGGTGCAGTGAGTATTGATTAAGAATTATGGGCCACTATATTCTCATCTGATAATTGAAATTAATCAGCCATTTACAAACACATGGCAGTTTAAAAATGAACAGTTAGCTCATGCAGACACCTGTTGGGACTGACTAACAGCTTGTTCTTACTCATTGCACTCATCTTGGGAAGAGAGAGGACTGACTTTCTGCCAGTTACCAACACTGGCAGAAAGATAAAAGAAAGTAAGATTGTTACTGATCAGCTGGAAAAAAAATACAATAGATTGATGCCGTTTTAAATGAGAGAGCACTTCATTTAAATGTTCTTTTGAGATAATGCAGGTGACATTAAATGGCATGTGATCTTCCACCTGAAGCATTTTAAAAGCCATTTGGAATTTTGTGGGCGGGAGATGTGCGATTAATGATTATTTTTGGCAGTAATTATAATAATCTGTGTTTCTGTGATAATTGACAGCATGTTGAATTATTTCTTAGAGAAGAAACACATCTTGACCTTTACAGGGAAGCACCTTGAGGCATAGAATTCAGTGAGGCATCTATTATAAAAAAATGAAAAAGAAAATAAATTTATTAAGTGCAATTTTGACACATTTTATCTGGTTTCCAGAAAAATAATGTCCTTTAAATAAATATCTAGCACTTGTCAGAGCAAATATGGAACTTATTAGATATAATTAGTTAACTGTATGAAGTATGGAAATCCTGTTCCCTTTCGTAGTCACTTCGAGTTACGTAGAATTACCACGAAAAGGGGTTTCGCTTAAAAAGCCTATCAACTTCGAGAAATATAAAACGAGCCAATGGCAAAGAAATGCCATGGGTCTTCGGAATTTGCATAGTGTAACTCCGCCCCACCTCGTGGGTATAAAAGGAACGCTGGCAACATGCAGATATGTTTTTGCTTCGGAGCCAAGAGGGCCTCTTCACTCCTGCATCCTATTCTCTGACTATCCTCGAGAATCTTCTAGACGAGCAGCTTCCAGTCAGTGTTGGTGTGATGGCATGTTCCAGCGAGTTTCATATTCCTGCCTGCTGATCTGTGCAGTGGTCTGCAACAGCTTGTGTGATTCTCCCTGGGCGCTTCAGCACTGCTGCAAGCTTTTCTTTCACAAAAAGAGCTTGCACACGGCACGTCTTTTTAAAGATGCTCTGCACATGTATTTCTGAGTGCGATAGCCTGATAGATTCAGCTGATGGGCAAGAAAGCTGTTTGTTGTGTTTGGGCTGCGCTCAGACAGCGTTCGTGTATGCGCCATGTTCCCGAACAAGACCATCGCAGTGTTATGGTCGAGACTCAATGAGCTCAATAGAGCGAGAGTCCCCTCATCCACACCCCGATTTATTCTATCCACGAGAGGGAATACTTTGGCTGGTGGCCAGGGTGACCTGAGGCAGCAGGTGTGGAACACCACTAGGGCTGTAATCAACCAAAGAAAATCTTGGTCGACTGAAGTCCTGAAATTTTCGACTAAAAATTACGTTAGGAAAAAAAACGTTAAATTAATTAGCTGCGCACTGTGCGCAGTACTTGGTAGCCTTGTTGTCCGCCTAAATGAATTATAAATAAACATTAAAAAAAACAAGTAGGCTATTTGCAGTATATTAAATCGTTTTTGACCTAATTATTTTGCACTGAAATGAGTGACACACGAGTCTGTCGGCTTGGACAGCGCTGCATCGCGTGCACTCTGCGCAATATCATAGCCTATGATTTCCGAAAATAGTACTGTTGTCAACTAGTGATAACATCACGAGAACTTTTGAGGAATATGCAACATCATTTAGACAATTGTTTTTGTCATATGTATTATAATAACTGACAGCCGCTCAGTGCAGCTGAACACAGGAGCTCAGCTCGCGGCTGAGAAACGAATAGACTTAACTTTTTTTTAAATGCTGCCACACTGCCGATGTCTTTGTTGACATGGTAGAATAGGACTGACTATAATTTAACCGCTCACAATTAAATAAATAATATTCAGCAAACCTTCTAGTAGCCTACTTTCTCCAATCTGTCTCTTATCTCCGGTGGGTTGGGCTAATCCAAAAGAAGTGAAAACTTCTTGTGGGGGTTTTCTGAAGACAGACTGTTACCTGTGAAACAGGGGTGCTCTGAAAACACCCCCATTAGCAATTAGTGCTTTCCACTTGATGAAATGAACGCAGGCAAAACTAATGAAATGAACACGGCAAAACTGCTGAAATGAACGCGGCAAAAAATGGACCAATCAGAATTTTGGTCGAACCAGAACGTAACGACCAATTAATCGACTAATCGACTGGGACGTTACAGCCCTAAACACCACACCCCTCTCTGACACATTGCAACCCGTGTGGTTTTCGGATGAGTTTGCTGACCACTAGCGTTCAGAGGACGGTGACGGTGACCGCACGCTCCCTGGGACAGGTGATGTCAACATGCGTGGTCAGACATCTCTGGCTTTACCTGGTTGATATGCGCGAGGCTGAGTGAACCCGCTTCCTCAACTCCCCCATATCCCAGCCTGGCCTTTTCGGCGGCGCGGTCGAGAACTCTGCCCAACAGTTCTCGGCCGCCCAGAAGCAGACTGAGGCTATCAAACATTTCTGACCCCGTGGCCAGCTGCTGCCACCCGGCCTCCGGCTCAGACACCTCAGTCCGCTCCTCCCCGCCTCCGGGGAATCCACTATACCGTGGTGGGTGGCAATGCCCCTGTCATGCGTGCGGAGGTCATACTGACGAAGGGTACGATCAAGACCACCCCTCCAGCCGAAATGAAGTCCGGCTTCTACAGCCCCTACTTCATTGTACACAAGAAGAGTGGTGGGTTATTGCCAATCTTGGACCTGCGCATCTTGAAACGTTCCCTTCACACGCTTCCGTTCAAGGTGTGTGTGTGGCCAAACGCATTTTCTAATGAGTGCAGCCACAGGATTGGTTTGCAGCGATCGACCTGAAGGACGCCTACTTCATGTCTCCATTCTTCTTCATCTGTGTCGACACAGACCTTTTCTATGGTTTGCTTTAGAGGGGCGGGCATGCCAGTACGCGGTTCTCCCATTTGGGTTAGCCCTGTCTCCTCGCGTCTTCACGAAGGTCGTCGAGGCAGCCCTTGTTCCGCTACGGCAACACGGGGCTCGCGTCCTGAACTATCTCGACGACTGGCTGATCCTAGCTCACTCTCGAGACCAGGTTTGCGAACACAGGGACCTTGTGCTCAGGCACCTTGCCCGTTTGGGCCTTCGGGTCAACTGGGAGAAGAGCAAACTTTGCCCCATGCAGAGGATCTCTTTTCTCGGTATGGAAATCAACTCGGTTGCCATGTGTGTGCAGCTTACTAGCGAGTATACTTTCAGAGGCTCCTGGGTCATATGGCATCCGCAGCCGCGGAAACGCCGCTCGGTTTGCTTCATATGAGATCACTTCAGCTCTGGCTTCGCGAACGAGTCCTGAGGTGGGCATGGGCAACAAGGCACGTTCCGAGTACCAGTTACTCCGACCTGCCGTCAGACCTTCACCCCGTGGTCGAACCTCACTTTTCACGACTCACGAGCCGGAGTGCCCTTAGATCTAGTTTCCAGGCATGTTGTTGTCTCAACAGATGCCTCCACTATGGGCTGGGGCGCCATGTGCAATGGACATGCTGCCGCAGGCTCCTGGACAGGACCCCAGCGCCTTTGGCATGTCAATTGCCTCGAGTTGCTGGCAGTACGTCTCACTCTGCACCGCTTCCATGCGCTGCTCAAAAACCAGCACGTACTAGTCCAATCAGACAATACCACGACAGTAACATACATCAACCGACAAGGTGATCTACGCTCCCACCGTAACTCGCCCGCCACCTCCTCTTATGAAGTCAAAAGCATCTGAGGTCGCTTCGAGCCATATACATTCCAGGGGTCCTGAATTGTGCAGCCGACAAGCTCTCACAGTTTCAGCCTCTTCCTGGAGAATGGCCACTACATCCCCAGTCGGTTCAGCTGATTTGGGATCAGTTTGGCGACGCACAGATAGATCTGTTTGCCTCCCACGATTCTGTTTTAATCCCTGACCGAGGGCATTAAATAGTGGACGCCATTGCTTTGGCTTACCAGCAGCAAGGTCGACCGTGCCCCCTTGGTGTGAAGGCACACTCCACCCGGAGTGTGGCTTCCTCTTGGGCACTAGCGCATGGTGCCTCGCTAACAGACATCTGCAGAGCTGCAGGCTGGGCGACACCCAACACATTTGCGAGATTCTATAATCTCTGAGTAGAGCCAGTGTCCTCTCGTTTACTCGCTTCAACTAGCCGGTAACAGACCCGCTCAGGTGTCTTTGCTTACTCGCTATTCCACTCCACGGACTGGATATGTGCGATATTCTTCGGGTGAGCTTTGGGTGAGCTTCGAGCTTCAGGTGAGCTTCCCCGCAAGCCCTGAGTTCCTCCAGCACTGTTGACGTCAACACCAGAGTCTATGCCTGCAGCAGCTTTCGCGTCGGCTAGGTGCCTCCGTGTGCATGGTTCCCCTCTGGTGACCCCCACATGTGTATTTCCACTGTAAGCCTCTCTAAGAATGTGTATTTCCCTTGGCAAGCCACCTTGCCACCCCTGGGGTTAAAACATTCCACCCTGCGGGCTGGACACCCCAGTGTTTTTCCATATGCATCCCTCCGGGTCATATGTCTATTTTCAAGTCCACCCCCTTCAGGCTGGCACTGTTTGCATATTTCCACTGAGATATGCTTCCCAGTGTACCTTGGTATTCCTGTGTTAAGTAGGAGTCCTTCGTCTGTGCTAGTCTCACGACAGGGATCTCGGACTTACTCAGTCATTCTACGTAACTCGAAGTGACTACAAAAGGGAACGTCTCGTTACGAATGTAACCCTTGTTCCCTGAGTAGGGAACAGAGATGTTACGTCTCCTTGCCACCTCTGCTGTACCGCTGGAACAGCCTGAGTTCAGTCTCGGCTCCTCAGCGAAGAAACATATCTGCATGTTGCCAGCGTCCTTCCTTTTATACCCATGAGGTGGGGCAGAGTTACGCTATGCAAATTCCGCAGACCCATGGCATTTCTTTGCCATTGGCTCCTTTTTTATTTCTCAAAGTTGATAGGCTTTCTAAGCGAAACCCCATTTCGCCGTCATTCGACGCAATGTCCCCGTTTCCATACTCAGGGAACGAGGGTTACATTCGTAACCGAGACATAATGATCAGAAGGATTATATTAGGGATCAGACATCCTGTGTGAAGAGCTGCTGAATCGTGCAAATGAATTAAAAACAAACCGGCTCAGTACTATTTGACTTGTGCCGTAAGAATGAAGTAAATTGTCACATAATTCCAATCTTTTCCTAGTTTTGCATTGGAAAAGCAAGTATGTACTGATGAGCTGAACAGAAGGATTGAGCTAGCATCAATTTAGTTGTTTTTTGTTTTGTTTAGGTTTTTTTTATGGAAAGACTTTGCAGATTGCATTGTTTTTCATAAATGAGGCTTTGAAGTGTGATGTTGTGTGTAGAGAATCAGGATCAGAGACTTTGCATCATTATATCAGGTGGAGGATAAGCAAGCGCTTTTGTCTCCAGGGCCTGAATTGAGCTGGGCGGGAAGAGAAACAATGCAATTATGATTGATGTCGGGATTCCCCTGCTCTCGAGCAGAAGTGAGCTTTTGATGACCGGCTGAAGCCAGAGGCCTTCCTTCTAGCTGCACCTCAATGTAAATTTCTGTCTGTTTTCTGCTCTGTGCAGCAGCTCAGATGAAATCCTCTCAAAGGAGGAGATCGGATCTAATGAAAGCCATTCCTCTTTGTGATGACTGTTAAAATGTCACCAGCTCATTTTTAGGTATATCATTTATGACAGAGAGAGAGAGAGAGAGAGAGAGAGAGAACCACAGATAGCTACCGGTAAGGAGATATGTTAGGCAGCAAAAACAAACCGGGTTTGTCTGTTTCATTTGGGTTTTTGAGGACTCAAGTTTGCAATGGGTCAGCAAAGGGTGGCAGAAGAGCAGATATTCTCGCAACTACGAGAGATCTTCACACATCTCCCAGAAATGTGTGAATATGTCTGGGAGATATTCACACTTCTCTAGGAAATGTGATTATCTTTGAATGTGACTGCACCGAATCTTATCAAACCACTGACCATCAAAGCCTGTTATTCTCCAGGGTGAGCAGGTACAGCTCTCTTATTATCCTCTGTTGAGAGCGGCATGAGTGGAACATGCCTTGTCATTTATTTCATGAATCCTTGTCGAAGTAATTTAAATAGGATTCTGACCCCGGAAAATTTGCTGTGGGTTTTGAGGCAGGAAAAGGAGAACGGTCTGCACTCGGGCTAATGTACAATATTACTTCAAAACCATATATGCCTGCCATTGTATATTAATTGAAAAACAAAGTAAATCATTGGCCATCAGCAGCATGACTCCTATTGGTGAGAAGGTGATTATTTTTCTGTCCAGCAAACTAATGGAGTTCTGGCATAGTGGTTTTTAACAGCTTGTATAATGACTAAGCATTTGGAAGAGAACATGTGATGATCCATTATTGTTTTTCTCTTCCTGTTTGCAGATCAGATTGAGAAAACACTACGCCAAGACCTGGGTACATCCTGAGTCAGGAGTTTGAAGTCAGCACTTCCTGTTGATTCAAACACGGGACGCACTGCCCACGATGCTATTGGTGCCGACAACCCCCTTCATTTTCTACTTTATACCTTATTTGTGGAAAGTGCCTTGATATTCATTTTGTTTTTATCACTGTAACTTATGATGTTGCAGGATTTGAGTCCTGTGAAGGGTCTTTCATGATCATGACTGGAACATATTTTGTAAATCATTCATAAGGTTAAATGTCACAGGATAGAGTTTTTTTTATTATTATTAAAAATGTGAATGTCAGCATGATCATCTGACTCCACCGGAGAAGAACTTAATTAATCTAATTTGTCTCTGACAACAATTCTACAAAAATCTGTAGTCAAATACTTTACAAGAAAAGTGACACTAATCAATTAATTGGTGAATCTAGACATGCAACTTGTATTTCCTTTTCAATCTGCTGCAGTGTAATGCTGCACTGATTGATTTACATTTCACACCAAGATGTGTTAAAAGTATCAAAACTTGCAGTGTTGTTTGCGTGTCATCCTCCTTTTGTTCTCTTTTCCCATTCCCATTCCCATAAATAGACATTAGAGAAAACAGTTAATGAGTAAAACATATTTATATGATTTATTTGATCGATCGCAATGTCAAGACTGCCATTTCCTTGTCTACTGGGATGACGGCATTAAGAGAGATTACCCTCAAGAAATCTAATTTTAAAATGTTCATGTTTTTTTCTACTCTGAAATATTTAATCTAAAATCGATATCATTCCTGTGAGGTAACATTAATACATTTTTAATGCAGTGGGTGTTGTTTTGGATCATGCTGCCTCTGACTGAAAACACTCATCACAGATTTAACAACACATTCAAAAAAGATTCATGTTAGGCACGTAGTTTTATTTGTATTTCCCAGTTGAATGAAAGATTTACCATAAAAACAAAAATCAAAGCTTAAAGGGAATATTGGAATTGTATATCTATCTTTAATTCTATCGGTCTTTTGTTTTGTCTGTCTATCTAATTTTTATGGCCTATAAAACCTTAGAATTTCAAAACTTTTTAAGTATCTTTAAGCTTTCAGGAAACATTTTGTCAAGCTCAAAATGCAATTATGGATTGCAATTCAATGGAATAATGAATGTTTTTCTGAGCGACTGACCTCTGAGTGACAGAGCACTTCTGGTTAGAACATTTTGAAAACATCACTTCTGCTTTGAAAAAAGTTACGTGAAACTCCACAACTAGTGTCACTTGAAGACATAGATGCATACTCATGAAGCGGATCATGCTTATAGAGCCGGGGAGTTTCGACATGGCCTGCAGTACAAATGGTTAATCAGCTTCTTGACCTGCAGAATGGTGATCTGGTCCCTGCCCTTAACTGGCTCTGGCGCTGGTTTGGGATTTGTCAGGCCTTTTCAAGAGGTCCCAGTGGGCTCTATGGCGCCATTGACCCCAGCTCAGATGCGCTTGATTAAGGCACGGGTCAATGTTTTAATTCAGCCTGAGCCATAGTTGCTATTCTGCCCTTCACACAGAGATCAGGCCCTGGAATAATGAGATTTTCTCCTGCAGGTGATTATATGGAGCAGTCAGCCTGAAAGGCTATGTTCCTCAGGGATGTTCACCCTTCAGGTTTGGACATCAGCATTAACCTGGATGCTAATTTTAGGCATGCTGTTTTTAAGGTGGGCAGCGGGAGCAAACGCAATCATTTCCTTTTCTTCAAATACGTCAGTCTTTCTGTCTGCTTCGGTCTGGTTGATCAGTGAACTTTCCATGGACTTCTCTCATAGACATAATTGATGTTGGTACTCTCTAAAAATGTGTTTAGATGTAAAAACTTTGATGAATAGAATACTTTTTTCTCATCAGTTAAAAACTGATGTTGTGACGTCCTCGTGGAGTATTTGTGGTTGTACTATTTTGGACGGGGAGCAAGAGCTGCTTAAAGTC
Source organism: Semotilus atromaculatus (assembly GCA_031834385.1). NCBI lineage: Eukaryota > Metazoa > Chordata > Actinopteri > Cypriniformes > Leuciscidae > Semotilus > Semotilus atromaculatus. Next base: position 28,997,861 of record JAULUF010000044.1, on the reverse strand, counting down.
TGGCTCAATAAAGATGACGAATATGACAGCACCTCTCAGAGCAGTGTCAGCCAATTCGTCATCCTGTCTGATGACATGATGAACAGCCCCATCCACTCGTCCCATATGACTCTTCACACAGCGCTGCCGAGGCGCATGTCTCGCCCAAACGCTGCCTGCCAGTCACAGCGTTCCCTTTGTCGCAGATCTGTACCTCGGTGCTGCTTGTGACAGTAGGGGTCACATGTGCAGTCAGGCTTATTTTGTTAATACAGCCACTTGACTGACGATGGCAAAACCCTGCGGATGAGAGAAGCGAAGTTTGACGTAATCTGTCCAACACACTTGTCTTAATCTCCAGTTAATATTTCTTTTTATTATACACTTTTTCTTCTTCTTGCACATCTTTTTTTGTCTAATGTGTCAGCCTGAATGAAAATGTCTGACTTGTCTCAGAACAACTGATGTAAAGAGTCCAAACACATTAGGAGCATATAGTTGGCTTCATTACAGCCAGATTCATTACAGCCAGATAATAATTCTTTATTATGCATCTACTGAACAAAATGGTATAAACAAACTCTTACAAACATTTATCAATATTTAAGGGCCAAGCACCGAAGGTGCGGTAGGTGCCTACTGTATCTGTTAGTCTTTGTCGTCATCTTCATCTTTTCCTTCTTCTTCCACCTTGGAAGTCTGTGGCAGCCCATAGAATCGCTTGTGGGAAAGTTATGAAATTTGGCGCACAGATAGAAGACACAGATTTGCACATACAGAAAACAATGATACCAAAAAAATGCCATAGTCGCTCAAAATGTCTGTTTCAATTTCCATGAAAACCTACTTTTTTTTTTCTTTTTTTTTTTAGGTCTATCTCGTTTCCTTGTTACCTTGTTAATGCCCCTGCACAGCCCTTGTGTTTCTCTTATGCTTTGTCAGTTCAGTTGTCTGTGTTTGGTGTTCGTGTAAACGGTTCTGTTCTCTGTGTTCCTTGTGTATTTTATTTTTTATGTGTTTTTTTCATCAATAAACCACATCTTTCCAGCACCAGCGTCATTACACACGCTGGTCCTTAACATTATTTAACACCGTTTATGGACATTATTTTCAAAATAATCTGTAATTTGTACAAATGTAGGGAAATTATATCAAAGTCTCCTCTTATAATAAATTGGTAAAGTGAAATGTGACGAGGCTGGAGATACTCTTGACATTAGATTTGGGAGTGATTTGGGTTCAGATAACGAAAATGCTTTGCTTGTGATGCCTCAAAAGCATGTTTCTTTGAATAACAACCAAGAATTCAAATACACTGGGATACACATTAAGAAATAATCACATTAGCTCAAAGTATATGTTTCATATGGCTCTTTTTCTGTAATTTCCTGATGCCATAAATCATACAGACAATTAAATACAAACACACACACTTGCACACAGTTTTTACAGTGCTGCTAAATAGCCTGAGATGATACAATGGATCAACGGTAAGGCTAGAAGAGCCGAAAAATGAATTACTCTCATAATATGCATCATGTTTGGCAAATGTATTGCTAATGGTTTTCAGTTATGTATTATGAAGGCTTCTTCTAACCAATGAGTGAGGTAAAGCACCTATATTTTCCACCTGAGAGTATTTCCCTGCAATAATAAATGCAATACAAGTATTAATCTTTGATGACTTGTTTACTTGATAAACCAAAAATAATACTTTTTGAGATGAGGTTTGAATATGATGCAGGCTGAAATGGTTTCCATGGTAACGCTTCAGTAGACTAGACGGATGAGAGAGGGAAAGTCATGAGCAGGTGTGGCATGAAGAAGTACATCAATTACTGTTCCGTTCCGATCTTCATCTTCAAACACAGAGAAATAATAATGCAGTGATATATTGGCAATATTCGAGAATGGGCTAATACTGATCAAAATGTGTTGTAAACTGTGAGTAAATCTCAAGGTGGACCTAAAAGAGTTTTCAATAATTAGTCACTGAGGCTTGTCGGATATTAATGTAATATTTATCCATTATTTTGTATTCATATTCACTCAATTATGTATTGAAAACAACTTTAAATGTCTTTGCGAGAAAGTTCACTGTAAAAAATTATTTAGCACAACATTTTTTTTATTTTTTCAAATCAAATTAGATCATTTATGTGGTTCAGATAACATAATATTTTGAGTGTCTGTTGATTGGTTTACTTTAAGTTAAAGCAACTATTTTTTTATTTTTTTTTACAGTGTACACTGCCATATATATGTTACAATGATATTGAATTCAGCCATGATGATGGTTGTTCTTAGTTTTTTGGTGATCACAGGAAATTATCTTTTACTTTAGCAAATTATTTCCTTTTTAAATATTAAGGTGATTTACACTTTAAAAGGAAAGGTGCTTCATAACATCTCATGGCCAGAGAAATGGAAAAGAGAAGTGGATAACATGGAACACAGAAGTTGCCTCCCACGTTTACATGCAATAATGTGAAAGCATGAAACTCAAATAAATCATTCTGCCACAACTGGATTCATGTGATCCACCCCCAGAACCTCATAAAGATCATTGGGAATGTTAATATAGAGCATTTCATATATATATATATAAAAAAAACTTTTTGCTGAAATGCTAATCTATACAAGAAACATTAGCTTGGATAAACATTTCTCTGCTTTGCAAAAAACTACTGTCATTTGCTGCCCTTTAATTGTTTCTTGTATATCCCGCAATATGAGGCAATAAAAGACAAACATTTTATTTGTTTAATGAAGTTTACAAATGTAAAACCTAGCCTAGTGTTTCCACCCATAGGAAATATTCTTTGATTATGGGTTTCAGAGGGAGAAGGAGAACAGCAATAAAAGTAATTTTATCTGAGGCATGAGGGAAAATAAAAAACTCTTAGTGACACGCCTCTCTGTAATTGCTCTTACTGAGACGGCTCATGTTGTTTCATCCTTGGAGAAACATCAGGGAAAATTGCAGCAGGGGAGGAGAAGTGCGGGGTTAAGAGAATAATAGTATGACTGATGGCTCTCAAGAAGTGATTAGCTGATTTTGGTTTTATTTGGTTTTACTGTCCATGACATGCTGGATGGACATTTTGAAGTGAAAATGTTACAAGCTGGTTTTTTATGTATTTAAATAATCTGATAATTTGGCAAAGGAACTGCATTTCTTTGTCTCTCTTTTATCCCCAAAAATACTTTTTTGTAATACGAAACTACGGGAATAAGAGTCATCGTTCAGTTCTTTACAACTCTCATTCTTATTCTTGATCCTATGCATATGCATCTAAATGCCATATTTTAATATTTATGTTCATGAATATGAAGAATCATTGCAAAATGATGAATGATAAGATGCTGTATTTTCAATTACCTACAAAAATGAGAATTTGAGGCATGAGCTTTACAAACAAAGGCATCCTTTTCTGTTTAGAATGAACTACAATCTATCATTCAAAATTGTATAAATATTTGTCTCATCCTTTAGTGACTTAAAAAGGGGGCTATTCAGTGGAAATGGCAACACTCATCTAACAAAGATTTATATCCAGTTGATGAACCGATTTTGCATATCAATGCAGGCATCGGAGATTGAAATCCATTCCGTTTTACAGATAGCTTTTTGATGCCTTTCCATTATGAGGATGTCACTCTAAGGTCGAATGAAAATGCCATCCCAGTCTAAGCCGGGCAGTTTACTGATGGCTCTGAGCCCACTCTAAGATGGTGAAATTTTCCCTTATAGGTTAACCTCAGTCTCCACAATGACAACAGAGAAACAGACCATGCCAGTGTTTTGTAATAGATGCTCCTTTATTGTATGCTGCATTTTAATAAGCAATAAGATTTGCATTTTGGGGGGATGGTTGTGTAAACAGTCCAAATTGAAATTCAGATCTCACTCACTTGCTTAAGAGTTTGCAATGGCTCCTGCAGTGGAATTGACCATGTCAAACTATGTCATCAGCTTTAAAAAATGAAATTATGCATTTTTAAAAATATTTGGATATTTAAAAAACATTACTTGTGGCATAGTCTTTATTACATTTACCTTTTAGGCTAAGTCAGTGAGAGCAGAGAAATATGCCAGCCATGCACATGATGTGCTGTTTTTATCTGGGCAACAGCATGGGAGAAAAAATCCTAGAGTGATTCTTCACCACCTGACTTACAGATGAGAAAAACCCAAGGTCGCTAGTTGAGCCATTTCAATAGTTTTACCTGCGTTTCCCTGGGAACACTTTTTTAGACTTGATCAACCTGTACAATGGTTCTCTCTGCCTAAGCAGCGAGTCCCTGATTGCTTTTGTTGCATGGCAGCACAGTTTTCTTCCCTGAACAAGCCCACATCTCCTGTCTCGTTAAAACACTGGAAACAGGTCTGGCTTACGCAGACACTCACATCAAGAGTGCGATGAGGCTAAGAATCACACCATTTTTTTTTATTTTTATGAAAGTACAGTACTTGTACTGATGTGGGATTAGAATGGAAAAAAAGCAAAAAACAAAATCACTTCACAACATCACTAACAACACAGCTCTAAAAGAAATAAAAGCATTAAACAAACCGACAGTAATCAAAGTGGTCTGTAATCACATGAATAAAGAATAAAGAATGAATAAAGTGACGGCCTTTATGATTAGGTCATTGAATCATTCACCCAATCATAAAGGCCGTCACTTTATTCATTCCTGAAAGAATCAGCGATTTGAACGAATAGTTCAAGTAATAACTAATAGCAACACTCACTTGCTTCCTTCCAGAATCAATCACTGTTGTGAAGGAATCAGTAATTCAAGAATTCAAACTGTGGCTGGATCTTAAAATGCATGTTTCCCTACTATATAGTAGGTGAAAAAAATTATGCAAAAAATGAGTATGTCTGAATTTACAGTATTTATAAAATATTAGGTGAAAAGTACCCAGATGACTAATTACTTCCAGTGAGATTCTGAAGTGCACTGTCCCATGAGGTATACTACTCAGCTCTCATATTGCTTTTCACCTACTATATAGGAAGAAAGTCGGAATATTCGGGCGCAGAGTGTGAGTTACGGTTGTATCGATTTAACTTGCAGAAAGAGTTATTGAAAGATGCCCACCATAATACACACATGCAAATGTATGAACATAGGATGGTTTTGACATACAGTAACAACAGCCCTTTCCCAAATGGAACCCTAAGCCCTCGCAATATTCCTCCAAGTCTACACTTTTGTGACGTAATGCCTCTTTAGCCCTGTCCCAAATGCCACACTTCATGTGCACTTGCGGTCTTGTGGACTTACAATGGCCACCATTCCGTCACGAATGTGTGGACTCGAAGGAAGATCACCGGGACTTAGGGTTCCATTTGGACCTATGACTGTCGGGAAGAAGTCTGCCGCAGGGCTTGCTTCAGTGCAAGTGCAGCAAAAGTGCACATCGAGGGTGCATATCGGCCGTAAAGGGGTCTCTCGCAAGCACCCTTCTGAAACCTAAAATGACAAATGGGACACCCTATGGTTTTGTGGCCCACACATGCGGTGGCCATTGTTAGTTTACAAGACCGCAAGTGCACATTAAGTGCACTTCAGGTCCAATCCTGAACATAATGAACCCTTTTCACAGACTGTGATGACGCGTGTCCACAGTTATCAACATCACAAATATAATAAAGTTTTTCATATTTTAATTTTTTTAAATTGCAATACATATTGAGTTATATTACCTTGCCAATAAATGACAGAAAAACGGCTGAGGGAGTGATGCAATTGTAATTAATCTCTATATATTTTTTTCCATGTTTTGGAATGTCATGGAAACGCTATCAATGATTTTTTTTTTCTTTTAGCATTGGAGTATATGTAAATACAAACAGGGTTCAAAAGAAAATGTCACGATAACCAATTGAACGACGCTGCTGTTTGTTTTACGTGAGTCTTGAGGCATGAGACTAACTCTGACCTGCTGACACACACTCAGCTGTGAACACCGCTGCATGGTCACTTCCTCTGCAGCACGCTCTGCGTTTGCTCTAATTGTGGACTAATGGGCTAAAAAGAACATGACACAGAGATGTCCAGTCCTGGAAATGAGACAGGAAAACGGTCACAGAAGAGGAAACAGACAGTTGGGCCAATCAGCACATAATAAGATAATCAAACTATTGTCTTTTTTCGTGTTATCTGGCATTTCAGAAGACGTGGCCTGACGTAGCACTGCGCTGCTCTGGGATCAGTGATGTGGGAAATGCATTAACCCTGCGCTCTCTGGCCGAGGGAGAGGAACGGTCCCACGGGACAGTGGCACTGGCTTCTGCCAATGTTATTTCCCGGACAGATTGCACACTTATTGCATTTTGACCTGTTTGGCAGCCCGGTATTGATTTTTGAAGCATTACAGCAATATGAGGATGAAAGCGTTTCTCTGAGGGAAGGCTGCAATAAGCTTGTTTGCTACCTCTTCTCACTTCTTCTGGCTCCGTTGTTTTTGTGTGTTTGCCGCTAGTCGATAAAATAAATTCTATAAAAGTCTCAAAAATATTGCCCGGCACGTGGCTTCCTCTTTGGAACTTTAATCAAATAAAGAATGATCTCATTTCCATAACACATTGAATCTCGGCTCCATGTTGTGCAAAGGCTGTAACCTGTTGCTTGCTGAAGGACCAAATCAGTGCGCCTGCCAACCTCCCTGCCTTTCCCATAATCCTTCTTTCATTCAGTGTGTGTAAGGTTGGATGTTAGCCACAGGATGAACAAATGGTGTCTGTCTCCATGGAGCATTAGTTGCTCTTTAGCATGTATTATTGATCTGAGTCTCCTAATAACTGTCTCCACTGTCAGAAACCACATAGTAATGTGGGCAGACAAAGTGCTCAGAAAACATTTCAGACATTACCTTGGCTGTGAAATACACAATAGCAGAAAACATAAAACGTATATTCAGATTTCATTGAAGAACCTAGTAGCCTATATGAAGTTTATATTCATATTGTATGCTTCTTGCATTAGTATATTGACGCTAATGATTCTCATGCTAGCCAGACTCACTTTGTCAAAGATTTAAAGGGATTGATACGAAACGAGGACATTGTGAAGATGGTTTCAGCCTTTTTCAAAATATATTCTGTTGTGTTCCATTTAAGAAAGTAATACAGGTTTGGAACAATAGGGTGAGTGAATTACATAATAGATTTTTTGGGTGACCTTTCCCTGACATTAGACCTCGTGACAACATTTTCTTGCTAAAGCCCACTAATTTGAAAGCCCATCTGATACACATACTCTCATGGCAATTTGTAACTTTTTTAAGGTTTGGCGAATTGGTGGTGAATTCGTTTGAATTTATACTATCTGATTTGTAAATTTTTCTTACAATCTGCTTACACCCCACCGAGGGTTAGATTTATAGGTGGGGTTTGGGTGGACCTTATGCTTAGGTTTTTTCCTAAAAAATGTTTTTGTACAAGTCAAACCATACGAATTTATACAACATCATCAACTCATGAGTTCAGGTTAGTATGATCAGGTGCGCCTCAGGTTATTGCCTCAGGGGAAAAAAGTCACTTGTCCCTCCCCGGGCCCTAACTATCATCAACATCAATTCAGTACACATTCTTTTCACCTGTGAAAAGTGTAATGTTGCACCTGAACTTGCCCGACACCACTTTTATTGCCTGACCAAAATGCATGTCTTCCGAGGCCTTGCAAATGCATCTCACTCAAAGCTTGATTCATCTGCACGCGTTTGCTTAGATATTTGATTAAATAGACAGATGGTGGGGTGGTATTTGAGTATGAAGGATTGCAGCTTCTTTCAAAGACTTCCACTTAATTGAAGCAAAAGAGGAGAGCAAAGTCACGTCATGCCGGCGCTCAAGGTTATCCCTTTATCCAACATCTGAAAGCAGCATAGAAAAGTTGAATTATTTATTTATTTATTTGACACCTGAGTCAAATAATTTTAAAAGATGTTCTAACAGGTCAACTCAGTGCATGCAAGTAATATTATAGTTAATGAATTCAAAGCGTGGAAGATAAAGCTATTTAATTCAACAGGATGCATATAAGGTAACGAATGATTTCAGAAAAAAAAGTGCTAAAGACATGGGGGAGTGACAACTGCGAGTGCTGTGAAAATCCGTGGGAGCTTTAAAACAATGGAGATGAATCAGTGATGGATTTGTCGAGTTCATTGAACTGGAACATTAGGAATATAATGATTTGAATAATCGTTCTCTGCACGTCATTCCCCAACAACTAACCCTCAAGTTTTAGATAAGAACAGATTAATGTTTTATATGTTAGATCCAGGCTGATGTAGACATCAGGAGGACACGAGTAGGACGACATGCTCAGACTAGACTACATCCGATAGGAAGGGATTAATTAAATGTATATCGTGACCCATTTCAGACATGTAGCCTAGGTGGACCAAAAGACTTGAAAAATAACATTACATTAAACAAATGATTCATTATCCTTGAGCAAATGCACTTGGTGCAATTCATTATCTCCGTTCTCTATCATTTAGGCTCAACCTGAAAAAATGCTAGTGCCCTTTGCTTGTCTTGTTCTCGTCAGAAAGTCTTATAAATTTAGCTCATCTGTGCTATTTGTTCAGTTGCTGACAGGGACCTTCCCGCCCCAATGTAATCTCACCTCATTAACATTTTAGGTGACAAGACTGCCATGGCCCTTATCAAAAATTCATGAGTAAGGCTTATGGCCATATTAACATTTTAGAGCCAATAAATTACAATCCTCTATATGTCTGTTTGATCTGTGAGGGAGAGAATGAGAAACTCTTGCTTTGTTAGTTCTCAAATGCAGTGGGTGATACCACAACCAAGTTTCAAACATTATATTTCGGATGGTCTTCAAGTGTTACAATACTTCCCCAAGTAGCACTAGAAAGGTTACCTGGAGTGTCATGCTAATTAGATTAAACTAGGCAGATTTTGTGCTAAAAACGCAACATTTTATCCTAATTAAAGAAGCGAGATGAATCTCGCACTCCACACAGACAGAGCAAAACCCCAAAGAGGAACACGAGGCTGCTTTCTGCCCTTTGTTCGCATGGAGTGAGATGCTATCCATTACCTAGCCATAAACAGCGTGAGAGTCTCCATCTCAGCGCCTCCCGTTGACACCCGCCTGCCTGAGAGGGGGCGTAGTGCTGAGAGGAGGATTTTCACACAAACAACAGAGACTAAAGACAAAGCGACGCAGAACAAAAAAAAAACACATCGAGGTGATGGTGTGGGCACAGACTGGTGCTGCAGAAGTGTGTGAGCTCGGTCGGTCTGTGGGCCAATCTTTGGCGCCGAGTCCTGGCAGGGAAGGAGCAGCCTTGCACGGTGACTCACCTTCTCTGTCAGGACAGCGGCATTATGCTGCGGTGAGTGTGGAGCAGTGATCACACCAAACTCAGCTCACTTTCTTCATCGTGACATATCCTAGACTGCCAGCGGCACGCGGTCCAGAGGTGCTTACACGCTGCCACTATACAGCCTGATCTGACACAAATTGGACTAGTGGGCCTCAAAAAGAGGTGCTTTGTTCAAAGCGCGTGAACACAGGTCACTCACGGAATCCTTTTATAATCTATCATAAGTGTGACATGTCTCAACCCATATTGCCCTGAGATAGTTTCAGTAGGCTATATTTAAGGTTTTTTTTTTGTTTTTTTTTTTTAAGTATAGCCTATTATGAAAAAAGTAAGGTAATTAATAGGCCATGTGCATTTCAGAGTAAACACCCAGAAGTGGCAGAATGAATTAAACTCCTGACCAGTAAATTGTTAAATGCTCCACCTGAGGTTGCTACTTGTATGCCAACTGTTTATACAGCATCTATATTTATTTACTCCAAAGTAAAAGATGAAAAAAGAATGGTAGAGCCTCTGGCAATTTTAGTTGCCTGTGGGCCCAACTGAGCTCAAATGCATAACATATTTGTCATTCTAAAAAATACAGCCATAAGTTATGACTTCATTTAAAATGAAGCATTCACCATTTTTATAAATTCCACAGTGTACAATCCTTACATTTATATATTTTCTCACACACACAAACATATATATCACACAATATATATAAATCAGCTCAAACGAAATATTTTGATAAGAAACAGTCAAAAGTTTTTTTTAAGTATTTGTAGATGTGTTACTATATTTATTTGTGTTCAATTGCATGATGTTAAGTTCATAATCTATGTACATTTTTATAAGGAAAAACTTCTTGTCTCATAGGAGATCTGTATGATGATTGCACATCGCATCTTGAGTCGTTTCCAGCTACGCGATAGATGACATGCGACAAAGCATGATTTCGTAAGCGTAGACGCTTCACGCTGGGCGTTTTTTGTCCTTATGCGTTCAATGTTTCATGGGTGTACACTGCCCTCTGCTGGAGTATGACCACACGAGCGCAGCCAAAACCAACACGAATGCACAAAGCCGCTTGTCATCACGTTGAATAACTGTGATATGCTGTTTTTGTTTAATCCCATTCCCTGTTAATTAGGCTACCATAATTCACTTAGAATAATTAATTGCATCTGCGGTGATTTAATCACGTATGTTTATTGAGTGTTCTTACTATAAGCCTTGGCCAATACACAAAGCCGTGCATTTTTGTCAGGAGTGTGATGCATCAGTCATGAACAATACCAGACAGATTGTTCTGTCTGATTCATTGATGATTATGATGGAAATGATTACTACTTTATGCAACTTCTTGTATGATAACTACTTTATGCAACAGTTTCAGGCTCTGAAGGTAGGTTTAGAGAAATGAGTAGGCCTAAGTATTTTCAACTGCTGTATTTTCACTCATATTTTACATGTTCTTCCAACTAGTTTCTTTGTTTTATTTTTATTTTTAAGTTATTGAGATCAAATTCTATTCTATTTCTATTAAAAGCTATTCCTTTTTACTGAGGCACAACCCCCAGTACAATTTCCATGACAAAAGTGTCTGATGAGGTCGGTTACAGAAGATTTATACTTCTGAAAATAGGCTTTATATTTTATTGAACGTTGTCTTACATTTGAATTATTTAAAAGTTGAAGGATGTCTTTAATGGCAGCTGAAGCGAAGAAATCCTTCGCATCCTCTTCGATCACACGTAGCCTACGCATCGTCCCCGCCCACTCGATGTGGTGGAATCCTCCACTTGCAGTCAATCAAAAGATTATTAATATACTACGTTGTAGCTGAGGAGAGCCTATTTCTTTGATGAGTAGCTAGTAGGCTACGTGATTTTTTATTATTTATTAGAATGAGGACATCTCGTTTTCCAGATCTACTTGGCACCACAGCGGAGGGAGACAATTCCAAGCGCTTTCCCCTTTAAAAACACAAAATAGCTTTCCATTAAATAGTTTCAAGTTAGTCGTAGCCTACATGTTGCCTAACCTGCACATCCAAGCTTAAACACTCCCGATAAATTATTTGTTTTTAAAGCGGTTACGTTCACACTGTTTATTTTAACAGAAATGTAAAGCATGCAAATGAATTGGCCAATTGCCTTACCTAATGCAGCCAATTCCTGTGTTTGGACCAGGTCTGTTTTTTTTTTTTTTTTACACTTTTGTCCCATCTATTGCTATGGTTAACATCACTAGCCTATGTAAATTATTGCAATTTCGAGAGTGAATCCCGCTTTTATATGCGAATCCCGAGACTTTGCAGCATGTGCATGGCCACTGGTCAAGTATAAAAAACAAAAGTTTTATTCAAATTCTGAATAGATACACTGTAAACCATAACGCTCAAAATAATTCATTGGTTTGAGTAGGACAAACTTATTTAGCACTTTATTTTTCTTTCAAGTTCACAGAACTGATATATTTTAAGTAAACTGAACTGTTTCATTGGTTTATTTCTATTTCTATTTACCAGCATGCTTTGCCGATGGCACTCGAAAGGGAGAGTATAAATGCTCAAATTAAGTTTTAATTTTTTTTTTGTTTTTTTTGTGTGCAAGATTAATGTTAAGTGGGAGATTTAGAAGTGATTAACATTTTGTTATGCTAATTTAGAAGTTTTAGGATAGTTACCATCATGGTGACAAGTGGGGCATGCAACTTGAGAGTTTGAAAACACTGGTATTGCTACTCTCAAACAGCACCTGCTACTGTGTAGCATGCCATTATTAACATGTTTACATTTAAGTATTTAAAACAAACTTTATTGTAAAATCTATTAAAGTTTAATGTAATGAAAGTGATCGTATTGAGATTTCATGAAAGTTGTAAGATAAATGTATGAATTAATGTACTCAAACATTTAAAATTAAGAACAATTGAATTGTATTCTGTATGGACTGTATGGCCATAAAATCTGCCAGTTCTACTTAAACTTTGAATTTCTACTTAAAGTTTGAAAAAAACTTTGAAATTGAGACAACTGATTGCTTTAATTTTTTTGAGTTTTGCCAACTTACCATATTCGGATTTACAGAGTAGGTCTGTATAGGCTATAGCCTATAAATAATAATATTTAGCATATCAAATGCACAAAGAGCGCTCCCTTTAAACACTAAAAAGCTGTCACTCATCTTAATCGTAGTCTCACGAAATTCTGTTATAATCAATGAAGCTGTCTGCCTGCACAGCACAATGAATCTCTTATGTGCAGAACTCAGCACTGGACAAAAACTCTGGCTTTGAGCGTTGAGTGGATTCAATCTTAAACAACTCTGATTGGCCATTGCATTTGAGAAATCAACAGTTATGTTTGTGCTTGGCTATTGATCAATGCTGCAAAAACGTGTTGTAAATAGAAACCTTTGACGCTATCCAGAGCGCAAACACAGATAGGCCTGCGTACTGGATCGTTTGCCAAATCGCCAATGCTGATATTATGGAGAAAACTGACCAGCAGTTATGGGCAAGCTTTAATTACCTCTATAAGCAATCAGAAGCAGCAGCAGTCACCGTTTGAGTGAAAATCCCACGCTAGTCTCAAGTCTGTGAAGAGGAAGGAAGCCTTGCCCAGATTCACACACTTTCATCCTATATGCTTGGCTTATAGAGTTGATGGATAACATTATCTTGTTTACTGCTAAAATAATTGCTCATTTGCATCCACTTGTGGCTTAATTTAGTCATCATCAGTGAAAGCTTTTTGAAGTAAAATGATTTTAAATAATCCCCGGATCCCCTAGAAATGTTTAAGTGGGCCTACGGAAACAATTTTTGATTGATGATGATGATCAAACTGCAAAAACACCCCTGATCCTACACTTACATCATGTTTAATCGTATCACACCATATTGATATGTACATCTATCTATCTATCTATCTATCTATCTATATGAAACATCAATTTTGAAGCCAAGACGTTTATTTCTTGCAAGAATATGATCTGATCACAAATAGAAATGGGGTTAAAGTGCAACTCTGTATAAACAAATAGAAGCATTTCTCTTTTTTATTCACTGTTTTTGAGAAGCTTTGCGTTTACACGATCACCAAATAATAGTTTCCTGTAACAGAGATAAAGGCAGATGTTTTCAATTGAGCTCTCAACCCGAGTTCTTTTAAAACACGTGGGGTGTGCAGGGGCGCTATTGTTTTTTGTTTTTTTCCCGATGACTTCCCCTACCCCCATCCACCACCCCCTTCTTCTTTCAGATAGGCGGCGGGCTGAACCCCTGCAGACTAGAGTCCACCTTCAATTTTTCTGACTTCTTCGAACTTTGTCAAACTTAGCAGTAAGTTGAACGCGCTCTCTTTATTCTCTGGTCTCCAGAGCCTGAAACGCTGCTCAACCTTTCTCGCGCTGACACTGTGCAGGTTTTGGACTGTTTTGATTTTAGACAATGAATTGCCAGCCACCCTTCACTAGTGTACAGTTATCAGTTTTATTTATCATAAGCTTTTCTCTCACTCATGGATATCCTTCAAGTCTGTTCCAGGGCACCGCACATTCAGGAGCCGTTCACAGGCACAGAAATAAGTAAGTTGCTCAAGAAATCATACGAATGTTAACATCGGATCTTCAATGACAATGTTTATATTACAATATATGATGTACTCTGTATATCATGGTACACATTATTTAACCCACAGCAGTCTCCTGGAGTGACGTTTATATGCTATTATTTGGTTGTGTTTAATCGCTTAAGCAACAGGCTAAAGTAAGAGGTCAATCGATTTATTGAACATTCCTCTTCTCGGTGTTCATTTCAATGTTTTTTTTTTTTTTTCAGGGTGTTAAAACATTTGCTTTCATTTTGAAAGAAGATCATTTTAAGATCATTTTCACTTTAACGTCTAACACATTTTGGAAATGAAAAAAAATACACGAGTTTGTTTTTTCTCTGCAACAACAAAAATAACCAACTCAAACTATGCTTATTGGTCTCTCTTTTTTATTATCTGTTTCTTTTACAGAAACTGGTGCGCCTTTATTGTCCAAAAGAACGTAAGCTGCACAGTTCAAGGCAGCGTGGAAAGTCACGTTGAACCTGAACGCGCGCAGTGTCCCGAGCATCAGCCTGACTGTGAGCCACAAATGATGTAAGTACTCGAGAGACCGGGAGGGGCATGTGGAAGTATTGATGTTAGGTAGTTCTCATGCTCCATGGACTCAAAGATACTACACCAAATCCATGATTCATGCTAACCCCATAGTTACACATAGCCTACACAGGAGTGGCTATGGACGACCATTTTAATTGTGAGTGTGATTTTTGCTTTTACGACATAAACAAGAAACATAAACAAATAGTTAATATTCAATAACTTCGTTAGCCAGTTTGGTAAAATATTTGCAGCGCAAACACCGAGAAGCGTTCTGTTCTGGGGCAGTGTGAATGGAGCGGAGTAACAGAGATTTCCCCGCCCTCCACATTGCGTAGCTACTGTAATCATTCTGGATTTTCCAGAACACGTTTTTTTCTTCCAGAAAACACATGCTCCGATTTTGGGAGAAACGCTTTCCCACACAACCCACATAGCTACTCTAGTCTGGAATGACGTAAACAAAAGCGGAGTGATACAGTCAGTAAAATGTCTCATTGCTCAATACAAAATATCAGCACTCCTGGAGAAAACTGTTTTTTTTATGACCTTTTTTGTGTGTGTGTTTTATGTTTTGAAAATTCTATGTCAACACCAAGAGTGAGGTCCAAGATGCACAACCTGTTCACAGATTGTTAATATAACAATATATTAACTTTATATTTAACTTTATATAAACAATAGTGCTGCTATAACTTTTTGTTATATATAGCACTGACAAGTGGTCAGTTTTGCTTAATATCTAGGCTAGTAAACATTTAGATTAGAGTACATTAAAGACATTCACTTATTCAATTGAAAGTCCTAGTCTATAATTGTTATGACAGAATTGTGATGCTTTTTTAGAAAATGTTACTCCCAGTATTCACAAACTGAGATTCATTCCTGCTTCACCACTACTGCCACACGAAATAATGCAAACTGTTGTTTGCTTTAAAAGCCCTTTGGGTCAGACAAGTATTTGATTAACTGAATATGTGGAGACTGGGAGGTATTACAGTTTACATGCATTAAACTACACTAAGTTGAAATAATTACAATGGAATTTTGACATATATATAATCAAAGGTATATTTAAGGCAGCTATCTCTTTTAATACAGATTATACTTAAGTGATTAATGTTGATTTCATTCTCTTTAATATAAAAAAATGTAGGTCACATTTGCGGTCATGTAAGGAATGCAAGGCTGTCATATATGGCTTTGTCTGAAAACTCACTTTTGCACTATAGAAACATTTCACCAAGGGCTCTTTTGCTGTCATCTGAAGCGACTGTGATTTTAATTGTTTGGCTCAACTTGCTGTGGCATAAGAACTAGAATGATGGCACTTCTAATTGCAGCATTATCCATCAGAAGTAACAAGATCAACATCATTAAGTGAAGCTGAACAGACTAGGCCAGAAGACTCTTCTTATTAATCCCTCCATCTGCGGAAGTTAATGCTTGCCTTTACCTTTGCTTTTATCCTGTAATGGGGGCAATGCTTCATGGTCCATTAATCACGGTTCAAACAAAGTAATAGCAATAAGCAGCTTAAGCCTTGTAAAAGATGGTTTGATCAAGTCAATTTTTAAAATAAGATTGTGGAGTCAAGTTTTTTTTTAATTGTGTGTTTTTTTTTCCATGTAATTTCATGTCATTCTAATCACGTTTATTTTTTTATTTTTTCAGATACCGTACTCAGTTTCGGCCGACTTACAAGATAGCATACAGGACTGTCACTGAGTTAGAATGGAGGTGCTGCCCGGGATACCAGGGCCCAGACTGCAGAGAAGTAAAAGGCTCTCCAAACAGACAGACAGAATATCCACAATCATACCCACAACACCCACAGCCACAGCATGGACAAACTCGACCTGCACAAAGTACGTTGTTTGAAAAAGTATGGAATTTGGATAATTTGGATGGGACACATTTTGGCCGTGATTGGGCGGGTTTTAAATAGCAATTGGACTGGTTTTGTTACGCTGGTTTTGAACGGATCATCTCTCTTTCACTTTACTTAAGTTACAGCATGAAATAATCATGAAAGAACATCAGAAGGTATGTCGAAAGATACTGTACAACTTACCAAAATCCAGTTCATCAGTGTTCGCTCCAAATAGCGTGTAAACAATTTCACGTAATGCTAACCTCAGAAAATCCATTTAATGACCACAAACTTGTTATTAGTCAGTTAGTCTAACTCTAGAGAGGAGCATTTTGCTAAATATATGCAAGCTATATTGCTTATTCATTGTATTTTTACTTAACCTGTTCTTCAGTATTTAATGTATGTTTGAATAAACCCATTTTTATGATAGTTTTTCAAAAGACAAGTAGAAACATAATTATGCCATTCAAAAGTTATAATTATATTTTTATAAAAAATTTCCTTATGCATAATTTAAATTTAAATTCAAATAGCCTATACAAATTGGTTAATTTTAACCCTTAATATTATTGTAATATAGGCTACCAGCTGGGGTTTCCTGTATAGTTTACAGCATTGGTTGAGGCAATTCTTTTCCTTAAGAAAATTTGTCATGTAGCCTACTGTACCCTATTACATACAAATTGATTTGTTTGTCAAACACGACTGAATTAATTATTTACCATAAGTGAGTCTCTTTTGAACTTCAATAAACAAATGCGTGTGTGCCACTCAAACCAGCAATACTAAAAAAGGGCAAACAATCATCTAAATCAGAATGTACTTAGCTGTTTTGTGATCATGCAACATCAGACCACATTTAAAGGTTTTTGACACTGCCCTTAACCCTGCATTATCGTCGTTCTAATCATCGCTTTTAACCCCAGGTAAAGGAACGTTTCACACTTGTAATTTACTGCTTTTGCAGTGTTATTGCTGTGTTAAACTTGTACAGTGTAAAACGAGAATGTAAAAGCTAGATGCTTAGCAACAGACA
This sequence comes from Semotilus atromaculatus, assembly GCA_031834385.1. Taxonomy (NCBI): domain Eukaryota; kingdom Metazoa; phylum Chordata; class Actinopteri; order Cypriniformes; family Leuciscidae; genus Semotilus; species Semotilus atromaculatus. The sequence continues at coordinate 28,980,445 of JAULUF010000044.1, read as the reverse complement.
ACCAATCGCATACATATTTGCGTGCTTTCACGGAATTCACGGAAACACTGCACATTGTGTATAAACAGTAAATTCAGCGTTTGAGATAAAAATGATCAAATGCTGACAGAACACGTGACAATTTGAGTGAATAGGAGACTGTTTCATTCTTACCTTTATAGTACCAAATATCCATTCAGTATAATCCATAAACTCGATAGTAGGCCTACAGTCGACAATAAGAGGCTGTGCAATCCTAGAACTTTTATGTAAATAGGTCATGTGCTGCGTTCCTCCAATCATTGACACTTAAATAAGCAAATAAGAACGTACATAAGAAATGTATAGCCTTAATTTTTTTTTTATGTAACCACAGGGTCAGAACGTCGAGAAACCGGACAATATGATATCAGACGAGGAGCTGACAAAACACGCATGTTGGAGGAAGAATTGCAGCGTCTCTCTCAGACTGTGCTGGATCTTCAAGCAGCCATGACAGGTATGGCTGAGAACCTGCGGACAGACTTACAGGAGGACACCAGCAAGATGCTCATTACCCTCCTCAATGACAGGACTTCACCTGACAGCGCCAAAACGGGAGGCACGGAGGAGAGTGTGGTGCATCTAGATGGCCACCAGGCCATGAGAGGCCACACTCATGGAGAAAGAGAAATTGAGACGGTGTTGGCCAGGCTCAACGATATGACAGATGCTCTTAAAAGCAAAGATGAAGCTCTTGAGGAACTGAAGGGAACAGTGACAGGGCATGACGGGCAGATCCGAATGCTTATGGATAGTACCTCTCAAGGCCTACCAGTCACAGATGGTGCTGCTCAAGAAATAGACATCCTACAGACTTATATTGATGAGAAATTTGAGAAGCTCAAGAAAGAGATTGTTGTAAACATGGAAGACGAGATGGCTAAGCTGAAAAATACGTGTGATGAAAAGATTCAATCTCTTCAAAAAGCATCTGGAGAAGGAAAGGAAAGCGGCTATTTGAGCATCACAGATCTAGTGCACAACAAGGAAGCTGAGCTTCGAAAGGAGATCCGTGAGCTCAGATTGGATTTGTCCATGTCAGATGGTCTAATGCGCGCAAACCGACAAACAGCCATTGGAAAAGACGATAGTGACTACTATGACTTGCGGAAAGAACTTGTCCGAGTGGCAGAGGCCCACCGTGTCCTGAACGCCAGAGTGGACAACGAGCTAGAGCATCTGTCCTCGCTAAAGATGGAAGACATGCTTAGTTCACGCATTGAGGACCTGGAGGACAGGATGAACGTCACGGAGAGGAACGCAGAGACTTATTGCTTCTATGTGGATGAAAAACTTACCAAGGAAATTATGGATGAAGTAGCTATGCTACGTCAACTTCTGGACCACAAACTCAATGCTACGCAGGATCAGTTCACTTCCATGTTGATCGAGATGAGCAACAACTCCTTCCCAGGGATGTCCAGCGATTCTGATGATGCACTGCAAACTCAGGTTAACGCTAACAGACACCTTATACAGAGGTTGGAGGACAAGTTTAATGCATTTGGGCAGATATGCTCAACTGACTGCAAAACCAACCTACCTACTGATTCCCAAAACCCAGAAGGTCTGGATAGTCTTGTAAAGGTCTTGAGAAATGATCTGAATGTTTTACGTTCTGATTTTGTGAACAGCGGAGCAAAGATTCATGCATTAGAGGATATTATCAGGATGTCACCTGAAAAACAATTCATCAATGCACATATACAGGACACCCACAAAAGACTAAATGCTTTGACTGACAACGTTAATGGCTTGACTGGAGCTATAACGGGATTGGGAGACACAGTTAGCAAATTTAGCCAAGACCTTTACACTTTGAACTCTACTTGTTGCCTGACAGGACAGGTAAGCGGTCCTTCTCTCCATGTTGAAACTGGCAAACCAACCCACAACCAGATCGAGGAGCTAAAAGACAAAGTTGATGCACTGAACGCTCATGTAACCACAGAGATGAGCGTGTGTAAGTTCAACACAGCTGTAGTTTCTGAGAGTGTGTCGGCTGTGGATGACAGGGTGACGGCTCTGGAGAAGATCTGTGGAAGGCTTGACAGTGGAACAAACAATATCCAGGACCTTTCAGGGGAATTGGAGAAGAAGGTGGCACAGATTAACCACACTCTGGGCAGTCATTCAGGAGAGATCACAGCCCTTCAGAACTCCCTTCTGAATTTTCAGAGCCAGCTAGCAGGAATGGCTAAGCAGATCCTTAAGGACCATACAAGTAAAGAACAAGGTAAGCTTTCAGATGTTAAAGGCAAAATGAGAAAGCCAGAGAAACCTGTTTGAAGTTTTTTAGTGTTGGAAAATGGAAACTGAAGGATTTGAAAGTCAGTCTGTATTTGCCTTTCAACTTGAAACTGTCAATTTGTGTGACGTCATCTATTCTATTGGGATTGGGTACCAAATGTGGCATTTCCATTAATCTAGCAGTTTGGAGTCTGTGGCATGCTATGTTTTGCAGTGGAACCTTTCTACATACTGAACCAATAAGGGGATTCATATACAATAACCAGTTTGCCCCAAGCTGTTGAGAGGCAGGGGGCCAGCAAAGGTTTCCTGTGGCCTTTGTATGTGCCTGTAATATGTCAAAACAACAGTTAAGCATGTTGGAATGGATCCTTTTGCTTTTTATTTTCACAAATCATTATGTGATCTTTAACTTGATCAATCACAGTTTTCATTTTTTAACAACATTATGTGCCTTTTGAAAGCATAAAAGATGTATTATTTATTAACTGAATTGCTGAAATGTTTAACTCACTTTACTTTGATCAGTACATTTTAACTGATGCAATATATAAGCTATATATATATATATATGCAACACAGTAAATATACTGTACATAGCTCACAGTATGTTTATATTTAGCATCACAGAAACATTAATCTTTATGAGTGGAGAAGTTGTGTGGTCTTCGAATATCTTTTAGTCATGCCCAGCTTTCTCCACCCATAACATTTAGAACTGGCGAGCGAGTTCAGTTGCAGTCGGATCTGTTACTCATTAAGCTGCAAAGTCAACGTACGGGCCTCAGGAGGTGACGAATTCCCACACCCCTCTGCAGATGTTTAGCTATGAGAAGATGACTGTGATGTCACTAGAGAACATACATTCTCTTAAACTCCCGTTAAAGGGTGATGTGATCATTCCTGATAAGGGTGGAGGTCCGTCTCTTGCAGAAACAAAGGCCATTTTCCCAAGTGCTCTGGCTAAACAGCAGACAGACTGTGTTGATGGGCCCATTGTCAAAGATCTGTATATATTTAAATGTAAGGGCACTTATGCAGTGTTAATACACAATAAATGTGTCCTTTAACTATTAAAAAGCTAAATCCGCTGTGGTCGGAAGACTGTAGTAAAATGCTCTGATAGAGCTTCCTGCACTTTTTATTCAGCGCCGCAGCAACAACGCTACTGAATCTATAGTGCGAAAGAGACCACTGCAACCACTGAGGCTCGATTCTCAAACATATAACTCATATGAGCTGGTTCTTTTTAGCGAATCAAAAGCACAGAGCGCAATCTTAGACTGCCGAGATATTGACTCTTAAGAGTCGGTTCTTTTGAATGAATCAGACACATGCAGCTGAACTGTGATTCTTAAATCTCTTGTTACTGATTGGTTGTTAATTTGACAACATGTAGTTAAAGAAGCACTTTAGTTTTGTCAGTAAAAAAAAAATCACATTGTGTGTTTAGTATTGTGGTGTAACCTAATATATAGCATGCATGTTGTCTCTAAATAGTCTGACAACTCTTTTTGCAAAAAATGTCAATTTAAAACAATACATTTTTCTGTTATTTACATTTATTCATAATGTGGCAATTGAATTCCATTTCTTTATTTCCAAATTGCTTTTCCTTACAAGTTCTAAAAAGATTCAGTAATGGATCTGAAATCGTTAAAAGGAATCCATTGAATCATCCCATCTGTAGTTGTGGGATATGATACAGTTAAAACTTTCAAGTCAGAATGAAACACAATAGCCCTTATCCCTGAATAGCTTCAGCATTACTCAAACTCTTTGGCCGCTGAATGATCATGGCAGAGGGACATTGCACAATACTGGAACGGCCCATCCAGCTGTGTGTCTGTGACAAAGCGACCAAGCTCAGTTTCTTGTAATTTACTCTAATGGCTCTTCATTGATTTTTCATTAGTTTCTTTTTCATGGTTCAGGGCATCAATAAAGCCTGGGAATGTTTTTGAGGGCTGCGTAGAAAACACCCTCAACCCTCAAATGATGATTCATTTTTCTGGCCGCGAATCAGGCGTGTTCAGAAAACTCCTCACTGTTTGCTTTGGAGACAATGACTTAATTTCAGTTCTTGAATACATCTTGGACCTTTCCATGTACTGTGGAAACATTTGTTAGGCAATGATGTTGTTTAGAATTCTCCTCATACCCCCAAAAATGGATATACGAACTTTGAATAGTGTCCCCTTCCTCCCCACACTCCTATCAGCCGTGTCCTCGTTCCTTTCTCTCTCTTCCTGCTGATTAATATCTCTGTGTCAAGAGGATGTCAGGGAAAGTCTTTCCTGCTCTCACTGAATGTGTTTATCCTCTTGTTTTACTTCATGTAACATTGTGTGAAGCCAAAAACAGACTTGTATGTGCCAAACTTGAAGGTGTTCCCATTTGGTCCGAGGTTAAAGTTCCTCTGGGTCTAGAGAAACCAATGTGGAAGTTCTCAGACTGGATCAGGCCAAAAGGTCTGATCATTACAGCAGGGTACAGTTCACAGAGCGTGTTTTTCCATTCCACTGCGCTACTTTTCCATTGTTTTTCAGTGTAAACGCACTAGACAGACTTGTTTGAGCATTGCGCTCACGTTCCATGTCTTTTACAGCGTCTTGTGCTTGACACGGCATTCTAAAAACGTGGCGCTCAAGTGAAAAGAAGTTCAACTTTTATAAAACGCATCTTGCGTTTTTTTTCCCGTTCCACTGCTGATTAATATCAGCCAAAACGCATTCTGTATGAACCGGCCCTTAGTTGTTTCACTTTGTGTGTTTGTGTTCATGTATCCATGCACAAAATCACCACGCCCAGAGGAGCTTTTTTCCTTCCAAACCCAAAACTGTCATCAGAAAGACCATTCAGATCTTCCATTCATCATCTAAATATGTTTTTAAAGAAGGCTCTCCACATCACAGGGTGGTGAATCCTTAATTTCAGTTGAGTGCTTTTGACTCATTAAACCCACAGCTATGAGTCCCTGCATCCAGTATTTAAAATCAGCATCTCCATGATTTACACTGAAGCATGTGTTTGTCTTGCTGCCGTGAGGCATTATGCGTGTGATGAGTCTGTTATTTGCTCAGACTGCCAAACAGCCTTCTGGGAAACCCACAGATAGATGCATATTATCCCTTGGGAGATTTAATTTATGTGGGTGGGAATGTGTTTGTGTGAAATCCGATATTTGGGCACTGACGCATGATTTTAGCTGTGTCCATTTTGCCAGTATGAGTTGATTAGGTTTGAAGTGAACCCATGGGACTCAAGCTCCGCCCCTCTTTTGAATCACTTCCTACTACAGCCAATAGAATCCGGAGTCCAAATAGACCCTAATGTCAGGAATGACGCATTACACTTCTCGATTTAGACAGAAGCATTTGGTAGGACAAAAAAGTGTTTTTCTCACATCACTGTAGAAAAGCTTGTAACCCACTGACAGTGAAAGGGGATTAAATAAATAAATGCAAGGTTTTGGAAAAGAGCGAGAGAAGTGCAAGATCTTGAGGGCTGGAGGTGTAAGCTAAAAAAAAAAAGAAAAAGATTTTCTCCCTCATTAGACTCCAAGCTGACAGCACTGCATAACCAAAAGCCTTTATAACCAAAGTGTGAAGTTCAAAAACACTTGAATTGAACATTTAAAGCTCTCTGTGGTGTTTTATTTACAATCATTGGCAAAAGTACTTTGGCTGAAATATTAGTAAAATCAAAGGTTAACAGCTTCTACAATACGTGTTCAACGCCATTAAAATGCTTTATAGATGCTTTTAAAAAGAGAGCTGGCATTCCTATAACCTTAGGCTAATAAACGGACAGTTAACTCAGAAATGAAAATTCTGTCATAATTTACCCAGCCTCATGTATTCCCAAACTGTATGACTTTTTTTCTATGGAACACCAAAGAAGATAAAAAAAAATTTCACGTTTTTTCTCTCTCTCCAAACAATGGAAGTCAGTAGTGACCAAAACTATTTACCACCATTCTTCAAAATATTTTATTTTGTGTTCCACAGAAGAAAGTAAGTCATACAGGTTTAAAAACATGGCGGTGAGTAAATAACAGAATTTTCATTTTTGGGTGAAATCTCCCTTTAATAGATTAATTGATATCAAAAACAATGCAATTCACATTCAAAATGGCATTCACATATATAGTACAATGACTTACACAGCTTCTATAATGATGTTTCAAATGACACAAATGAAAAAATATATTGATATTTTAGGGGGGTATAAATTAAAAATGTAACAGTCGTACATCTGTCCAGTGTCCATAATGAAGAAAAAACATGTTAACCTCATTAACACACACACGGACACGCAAACACAACACAATACAATACAAACACATTTTTTGTGTTCTTGCAACTGTCTTAAAAGAAATTCAAAACGTTTTTTTCCCATATCGTTGACAATTTCTTTCAAAAATCGAATTTATTCTAAGAAAAAATATACTTTAAATTGTAATCAAATTCCAAAGTTGTACAGACCCTTAATGGGTAGTGTATGTTATTGACCTGTTTATTTAATGGCCAATTGGGTCTATTATCCTAAATCTCGATTTGATTTTTTCTCACAGGACTGCCTGTCCGACAAGCGAGACCTGCATCTGTCCCGGACACTAGAGCTCCAACACAACCCATGAGACCTTATGTTCCTCATATCCACATACCTTTGATCATACCCCATAGAACAGTGCCAGTCCCCACCGGCCGACCCCATGTGCGCCAGCCATACGTCCCACACCAACCCTACTTCCTTCAGCCACCCGGCAACCCCAGGCATCCCGTTCAACCCCACCAACCTGTGGTGGTCACGGGGCAAGCTGGCCCACCTGGGTATGTGCGTAGAGTCACGGTCAGACGGGATCAGAGCTCAGAGGACTCAAAAACACCTGTGAAAGGATTTGCTGGTGCTCCAGGTATGAAGTAGAATTAATAATGGAAATGTTTGGAAGCTCATGCTTGAAGCATCACAAAATTAGGTCGTTTTCCCCCCTCTTCCCATAGGTTATGCTCCTGTCAATCCTGTCTCATATGATACCAAACAACCTCATTCATCAGGTATATTTCTTCTTTCTTTTCAGTGTTTGCTTCATAACATTTTAGGTGAAAAAATTGCTACAATTTACATAATCATGAGTATTAATTCTCATTACAGTTGCCCATGTCCCGTGGAGTGCTGCATATCAAAGACCCATTGCTACTCCAGGTAACAAGTTATAATACAATAAAATAATGTTTGAAATATTCCAGCTATTTACAAATACGTTCATCCAAAAGTTGCAAGCAAAAATGGGATAACTTTATTAGGAACTGCATCATAACACATGGGGAAATGGAACTGATAGTCAGATGGAAGTGATGTGCATGATTCAAATCAGACATATTTTACCATCAAGAAAACTCTTAAAGGGGTCATATAATGCCATTTTTGTACAAGTTAATATGAATCTTTAGGGTCTAAATGAAAACTCTGTAATATACTTTTATTAAAAATTCTCATTAGTATTTTAAGAAAACACTTATTTTACCTGCTCAAAAACAGCTCTGTTTTCAGCACGCCGTTTAAGTGCATATGCCTTTAAATGATAATGAGCTCCGCTGACTCCGCCCCTCTGTTCTGTGGGCGCTTTGACACAACGCACGTGGAGTGTTGACTTGACAACAGTTGAGGGTTTATTATGGCAGCGGGATTCTCTCTGAGGACACATCTGTGCAACCGTATCAGTTTGAACCGGAGTCGGAACCGAAACATGATGACGGCCCCGAAGAAGTGCGACAATTAAGGCTCGAACAGGACGTTTCTGAATGGTTGGTTAACAATGTAACTTTGATCTATTTTTGTACTGGCAGGGTAACGTTAGAGTTGTGAGATACAATCGCTATGTGTTTAACGTTACTAATGTAAGTTATAGGTTAGTTCGTTGACAGATTTATGTTGAAAAACTTTTTTTTGTTGTTGTAAATGTAGGCTTGTCAGTGATGCGTGACGTTATCTCAGTGTTAGGTACAACTATCGTGACTGAAACTGACATGAGGTCATGTCAGTAATGATTCTAGCAGTAGTTGAAAGCAGGGGCGTAGCCAGTAATGGGCCAGGGCGGCACTGGCCCGCCCACATTACTCACTGGCCACATTACTCAAGTTTGATAAAATATATATTTTTTATTATTAAAATGTATTCAAGAAAATATATTAATATAAACCTGATTTATTGGTGACTGGTGTGTGTTTAATTTGTTTTCCGAATAAAATGGAACTGTTGAGGCAAGTTGTAGAAAGCCTCCCTCCGGAACGTTATTGGTTGCTATGGTTGCCAGGGGTTCCGACAGGAAAACTCTCTGAGCGGCGCCGGCGGGCTCTTGCTAGCTAGATGCTTTTTTGCCAATTTATTAATATCATCATAATAATGGCTAAACCAATTTCTTTAATGTGCTATTTGAAAAAAGCAAGAGTTAAGGAAGAAGACACGCCACTGCCTTCATCTACCGAGTCCACCCATCCCAGTTCTTCAAACTCTTAACCTACAAGAAGGCTACAATCTATATTTTGAAAAGCGCTATATAAATATACTAGACTTGACGAACCACCTTCACAACCCAATTTGAAGGTATTTCCCTGCACTATCAAGAATGGAAAATCAAGGAGCTTCTCAGCAAAGTGGTATGGACAATTTTCTTGGTTGGATGGAGTAGCCTACATTGTAATTAAGGACGCGATTTTCTGTAAAATGTGCAGACATTTTCCCTGTGGAGTCACTGCTGACTAGCCTGAATAAAATAGACAGGTTATTGTCTATACTGGTTTGTCCAGCCTTTATTGAGCTCTGTTGGTTAAACATGATGCTTTGCCGAATATTGCAAACTAAAGGTGTAACTGTTTTTGCAGTTTGACTATTAATTTGTCTACCCTCTAAGGTTTAGTTATTATTTAAGTAATTTTTTTTCTAGGAAAAACTATAACTTAGGCCCACTCACTTTATCACTGGCCCGCCCAAAATAAAATTTCTGCCTACGCCACTGGTTGAAAGATACCTAAGAATTTGTTGTATGTTTATGTTTAGTGCAGTACGAAAATGTTTTATGTTTTAAGAAAACTTTTAAGTACATCTATAGTATTGTAACTGCATTGATATTCCTGTTACGTTAACTGTAACACCTGCGTACACAGTTTTTAATAACACAATAACTAGGCTATAACGCGTTTTTCATTATAAACGTGGGATTATGAATTATATTGAGAACGTCGTAACGTTACATAGAATACATGCCGTAATGCACCCTGAGTGTAAACATTAGCCACAATCATCGTGAAGCGTGCAAGCGATTTGCAAAGATTAATATATAGGTTAATAAAACGTTACACTCACTTCTTCTGGAGGTCCAACAGACAGGAACACGAATAGTTGGTACCGATTCCTTTTTCAGTAGCAGCTTCTTAGCAAAACCTGATTTATATTGACCCTCGCCTCGTTTAAAAAGCAGTCTGGTGAGAAATGATTTGCGCAAACATGAGCGCATTGACGTTGCTCGTCGGGAATATTCCCTTCATAAACAAGTCAGCCACTGCGTCTTCAGCGGTTTGGATTTAGGAACATTAAAATGACTGCTGTGTTCCTTATAACACCCAAGAACAGAACACCATAATCGCTTAGGCGCCATTCTGCTCCAGTGTATCAACAATGACGAACTATGATTGACATCTCACTCACGAGCGAGGGCGGGTCTGTGTTGAAACGCTGCTGTCAATCAACAATCGTGGGAGGGGCGTGCGAGCTTGTGACGTCACAAGCTCGAACGGCTCGATTTGAGGCAGGGGAAAACATATAAGGAGATTAAAACAAAACCACTGGATGGATTTTTATCATTATATGATGGCTGTGTACAGACACTGCCAACACACATTTCAGTACAATCAACTTGTAAAAGTGCATGTACCATTATATGACCCCTTTAAATCCTTCTAACGACTTTACTTAGATACGTTTTTCATAGCATAGACCGTAATAAATTGATTTATGCTTTGTGTATTTTATTTATGCTTAAAACACAATGAATTTATCAGTTAGGTAAGTAAAAAAAAAAGTAAGTCAAAGGCAGTGTTGTTGTTGATAACTAAAAATGTTAACAATTGTTTTGTTAATTGAAATGTATCTGAAATAAAATATAAACAAAACAAACTGAAATAAAGTAAGCTGAAGTTCTAATGACTATATCTGAAATCTAGTGAAATGAAAGCTAAATATTCAGAAATATAATAAAATCACAAAATGAAAATAAAAAAGTACAATATCACATTCAAAATAATAAATACTTTAATAGTATAAAAAAATAATAAAAATAATTTGTTGGTTTCATGGCCAGTGAAAAATGTCTCTGACTCACCATTGGCAGGTATGTCAAAATTAATTTTGGACTCTGCTTGTAAAGATCAAAATGTATTTGTCAAGATCAGAATGTCTATCCCGAAACATCTCACTAACATGTGATGTCTCTTCTTCCCAATAGTGTCACAGCAGAACTCCTTGACGGACCCATTTTCTTTCTCTGCTGGCCTTACACGGCAAACTTTCTCTGGGGACTTTGGTATCATCCGCTTTAATAGGGTGCTAGTCAATGATGGAGGACACTATAACCCTCAGACAGGTAAACAGAAACCCTCAAACTCTGAGATAAACGTGTTCAGATAAAAGTTGAGTGTTTCCCTTGATAGTTTTTATCAACCCCCCCACCCCCCGTAGGGATCTTCACGGCTCCCATCGACGGCCGTTATTTGGTGACTGCCGTTCTAACAGCTCCGCAGGGCGAGCATGCAGAAGCTGTGCTCTCGGTGTCCAATCGCAGCGTGCAGAAGTTGGACACAGCGGGTTACTGGAGTGGCCACCCACGGCTGACCCCAGATCAGTGCGCGTGTGGGGGGTCTGCGTCCTTCAGCCTCATCCTCCCTCTCCGGCAAGGTGACACCGTGGCATTGGTCCGCACCGCCGGGAAGCTAGCGATCTCTGAATCTAGAGAGATCCTCTCCACCTTCAGTGCTATATTCCTCTACTCCCCGCAAGCAAAGAGATAACCCCGTCACTGAGAGGGTTACTAATGTGACTTTTAACACAAATTGAACCATTCAGAATGCTGCCTCATGTGTAAAGGTGTAGTCTCATTAGCAAAATTTCGACAACATTTTCAAGGAGGCGAATTGGCATGACCAACAACGTATTTGCAAAACCTGCATGGGGAACAAGTCAAATTCCCAATCACATGAATTACTATTGAAATGACTGGATTTGGCCTGCGAAAAAGTTGTTGGAAAACTGTAAATGTGACCGCACCTTAAGACTTGGCAATAGTTTGGTTTTGGTTATTTATCAGAAACACAAGATTGAGTTGTGTTACTTAGAGTTTTAAAGGTGGAGTGTGTTTGAGGTTTTAAAATATTAATCAGAAATGCACCAAGTTTGTTGCCAAAGAAACTGAGTATACCATTAGCTCCAAGTAGTAATCCGTATATTTGCAACAATCTATATAGTTTCTTGAAAAAAAAACTAAAATTGTGATCTTAAAAAAATATCTATAAATGTAAAAGCAGGTTTATATATTTTTTCAACATTAAATTAACAAATGCATACTTTTTTTAATCCGTTTAAAAATGGGTCAACAGTTCAGTTTGAATATCACTTTTACAGCAAATATTTTTATCTATAAAAAATTAAAATAGAATACCAAGATTGAAGGGTTTGTGCATGTTATTTTCAGGGTATGGGACACGTTTTTTTTTTTTAAACGATGGGTGAGAATTTAATTTTAATTTTTTTAACTGCAAAATTCACATTTGGGTGTGGAAAATGAAGTCTTTAGCAAGAAGCAGCCTACATTATTTCATTTAAATAATCTGTAAAATGAATTCATTGAACAAATTAATTTCCTCCACAAACTGGGCTATTGAGCTAAGTATAAAATGTACACTTAAAAACACCCAGAAGACATCAGGCTTGCAGGCAGCGCTCTGCGTATGGCACAGCTGTGCTTCAGGCGACCCGAGCTCGAGTCTCGGTTTGAGGTCATTTGCCTGTTCCCCTCTCGCTCTTAATTGCTTCATGTCTCATCTACACTATTCTACTAATTAAAGGTTAACAAAATATTGAAAAAATAATTCTTAAAAGGAACACTTCACTTTTTTTGGAAATAGGCTCATTTTCCAAACTCCCCTAGAGTTAAACAGTTCAGTTTTACGTTTTTTTTTATCCATTCATCCGATCTCCAGGTCTGGCGGTAGCACTTTTAGCATAGCTTAGCATAGATCATTGAATCTGATTAGACCGTTAGCATCTCTTTCAAAAATATTACCAAATAATTTTTTTATATTTTCCTATTTAAAACTTTAGTAGTTACATCTTAGTGACTCTTTTGTAGTTACATCGTGTACTAAGACAGATGGAAAATGAAAAGTTGTGATTTTCTAGGACAACTATAATCTCATTCCTGCGTAATAATCAAGAAACTTTGCTGCTGTACCATGGGTGTAATGATCTATGCTAAGCTATGCTAAAAGTGCTACCGCCAGACCCGGAGATCGGCTGAATGGATTAAAAAATGTTAACACTCAACTGTTTAACTCTAGGGGAGTTGGAAAATGAGCCTATTTCCAAAAAAAGTGGAGTGTTCCTTTAAGCAGAGCAAATTAACAATCCATTCATTGTGACAAATTATATTAGTACGATTTCTCAGCACTATAAATATAGTCAACACAGCTGTATTAAATACATCTTTAATAGATTCATAAACATTGTCCAAACCATAGTTTTTGTAAATTTATAGTTCAATTATCCATTTAAAGGTATTTATGCTGGTCAAACGCAATGTGAACCTATGGAGTTAAACCATGAAACACACCATCCCACTCGAGTACACAGCAAGAAATAAAAGCAAGTAAAACAAAAGGCATCAAAGATCAAGAGGAATGACAAAACACATTCAGCACTTATAACAGCATTTTCATCAATGAATAGAGGCTTTTTTTGTTAACATTTTTTTTTTACCATCAATTTTAGTTTCATACAAGATGAGTGTGTTCATCTCACACAAGAGGTATTACTTTCATAGAAAGAATGGGATTCCTTTGTTAACAATAAACATTTCACTTCCAAACATCATAACTGCGGACGAGAAGCGCAACACACACATATTAAATCACAAGTCAACTGAACCATGAAATGCCCCAATTTTTCCCTAAACAATGATTTGACTTAAATAAACACATAAAGAAATGATTTTACTGTGCTCTAATTCTGTACATCTATTTTAACATCCAGCACACAGTGCTCTAAAACTTACCCTTATGAGATTCTAAAGCAACTTGACCAAACCCCACATGTAGGGGACAAGAGCTTAGAGACCAGCTAGTGGAAAAAAGGGAACATTAGTCAATGGCGATCAAGTAGAAAGATCTAATCACTTTTTTTTTGCTTCACTTGCACATCAGCTTCAATATTTTCCAATAAAAAACACTCAAGATCGTCCATTAGCGAAAACCCTTCAGACTGTCTACCCCAACAGAAAGCATCAATGCATTTGTAAAACATAAACTGTCCTATTTATATTCCAAATGAAGCATGCAAAGGCCTGGTTAGTGGAAAATAAAAATAAAATGTTACAAGACCATTTGATACCACTAATCTCTCACTACTCTCTCACGGGCTGCAGCCTATTTCAAGGTAGTACATACCTTCATTTTGAAAGCAAATATATACTACACTCTTCATAACTTAATACAGATCTCTTGCTGAGGTTTACATAAAATCCTCGCATTGTGCACAAAAGGCTGCTAAAAAGCTTTGAACGTTATTGCAATTCCGTCGTGAGTTAAGTGCATGACGATCTGATGTTTTTCCTCTCTTGGTTGCGGCTGAAAAAGTGCGATCGGTAAGGCGTTCTGCAGCAACCAGACGATGAAAATGTCAACAGTTGGCAAATAACAAGAAAGCCCAATTACAATGAACTCCTCGGTGTACTTTTCATACAAATCCAGTCGACTATACGAGGCTGAACGCGCTAAATCTGCTGAACTGTAAATGATGAGCTGTGTCCTCACGTGGCATGGCTCATTCTGTATTCCAGTATCTACGAGATTCAGAGCTCATTTCGCACCATCTGGCAATACATATTCACACTGTCATACCGTCACCACATCTTAGAGGCAGTGCATGTTAATTAGTTAGTTCTAACTAAAGCCTTTGTATATAAATAATCTATGCTCTATAAATGCAAATTAGTGGTTGTAAAGAATATCTTTGTTCATTACTTTCAATTGTAAGCATATTTTTATGCCACCTTTAACCTTACACATACCCAAACAAACAGCTGCGCAGTGCGCTCTCATTCCACTGGCCAAGAGGCCACTGATCGTCTTTCAAATACTGTAAACATTAGCCCATTAGCAATAAATTCCTTCAGATCTGAAGCAGCCTAACTTATAGCAGCTAATCAAAATGATACAGATTAGAAATAATTGTTATGGAGCAGCACCAGGTGTTTTAGTTTGTGGAAGTTCTGCCTACATCTCATTAATGTGACTCTGGGGTGTGTTTTGATGTTTTCTCTCTTTTTTGTAGAGTTCATGTTTCCCAGGTGGAATACAGAGGCCACTTTATTTGTCTTTAATTAGATGGGAGATGTTGCAGGGTACCATTTAATGGCAGGGATGACCGTGGCCATGTAATAGATGGGCCTTCAGGCATGGTCTATAAATTCAGGTCCTCCGGACGGATCTCAGGAATAGGCTGACGCCAGAAACAGAAGGTACTGAATTCTGGGAAACTGAAAGCTGAACTTTGTTCTTTACTCAGCAAGGGAAAGACGTGATCCACCAGCTCACTCAATCTACTGTACCTACACACAAACAGAGATAGCGTTAGACAGCTTAACAAACAAAAGCACCCTTTGACTCTCAAGAAGATCTTGAGCAAAGTTTAAGAATCAGCTCTCAACCTTCGTATCAGCATAATCTTTGACAGCTGAAGGTGACTTCCGAGTTACTTTTATGTAACTCTGCAGATCAATGTGCGCACTTACGAGGACTTGTTGCCCTTGGTTTGCTCTTGTATGAGCTCTCCTTTGGGGTTAACCGTAAAGATTCTGCAGAGTGGCACTCCAACCTCCTTGTAGGCAAAGACGTCCTGAAATAGACAGTCAGAAGATCAGAGTCCAGTTGTCAACTCAGGACAATATCTGCTGTTCTTTCCACCAAGTCCACAAACAAAAATATATCCTTCTATGCTAGTTTCTGACATTTTATGATGAAACCGATGCATTCGTGCCTGAATAAACATCCAATGTCTTACTCCACCCAAACATTAGAATTTATTCAGCTGGCCAGTCTGTAGCAGCTGGTCATGAGCGTATAGCCTGAAGGGACAGCGCTTCTAAGTTCTAAACCTCACACATAAATCTTTATGCGGACCTTTGACTCTGCTGCTGAGGTCAGCATGCATTGAAAAGAAAGTTAACTGCAGTCCAACTTACATTTGTTCGGTTTCCAAATGCAGCATAAAAGGGATGTTTGTTGAGCAGGAAAAGGTTCTTGATGTCAGTAAGGCATTCAATTTTGAAGATTTCTGGCTTCTTCTCAATCACCTCCCTTTGAGACAAAGAAAACATTTGGAATAAATTAAATCAACTACTTGGTACTTGTATATGAATTATGCTTCATTGTTTTTATTATTATTATTAATTCTGCTTATTAAAGGGATAGTTCACCCAAAAAGGAAAATTCTGTCATTTACTCATCTTCATGTACAGACTACATGACATGTACTCATCTACATGTTTGACTTTTTTCTGCGGAACACAAATAGATAGATATCTTGTTGTCTATCTATTAAAAGATATTTTAAAGTGCCCCTATCATGGTATTTTAAAGTTTCCTAATGTTGTTGTAGAGTCTCCTACAACATGTTTACACGCATCAAATGTAAAAAAAACTGTTTAATTTCCTCACAATATACATTTGCACATCATCACATTTCCCATGAATCTCAAACGGCTCGTCAAATGAATCAATCTCTCTAAATCCCTCCTTTCCGCGAGTTTATCTGCTCTGATTGGCCAGACAGCTCAGTCTGTTGTGATTGGCCTACCCGTGTACAGCGCGTCTCCAGAGCCTGAGCGCGTCGAGAACAAAAACGCCCATTGCATAACACCGACAGCTCTGCGTGTCCTGAGGCTTCCTACACCGTAAACTAAACACAGTAACGAACAATGACGTCGATTTTACCATATTAATGCGAGCGCGAGTCCGGTGATGAAATATTAGAAGAACTAGTTATTCAACCTCCATCGCAAGGACGACTCGATAGTAGTGGCCCACAGCTGATCAGCAGAAGTATTTCAGTTAGACAGTGATAATGAGAGTTAGCAGGAGTCCTACACAATATAAAACTCAAAACTAAGTATTTTGAACACCATCTTTCACGAGCAAGCGGTTTGTGAATCCTGCATTGAACTCCCGAGATTTGAGAAGAAGTCGTCTATACTATAAAATAAAGGCAACACAGAAATAGTTTAGGATTATACTGCTGTGATATCTTGGTAAAGATGAATTTTATCCACTGATTCTTCACATGCTCATCCTTGGGGATTGAAAAATAACTGGCTTTACCTTCACATCATGCACAGCGCCGTCTTCTCGACATGATGCTGTCCAGTTCAGGAATAAGCTCCGGTTTGAGGTTTAAGTTTCCCTGCGAGTGCGCGCGCAATAACTGGGCGCGGCCAATATGCTAATGTTTCGTAGCTACGTCACTATGAAACGACTAATGACTCGTTTCAAAACCAATTCATTTCATAGACTCAAGAGTCGACTCTCACTTTTGAAAGACAATAACTTTATATACGGTGCACTTTCAGATATAAAACTTTGCAGGATGTTTTCATTCACTTAGAGCTTTATTACACACTACACGAACAGTCATTTTCAAAAATCCATGATAGGGGCCCTTTAAAGAATGTTGGTAAACCAAACAGTTTTGGTTACCACTGACTTTCACTGTATGGACAAAAAACACTGAGGCATTTATCAAAATATCTTTCTGTTATATATTTCTGTTCCATAGAAGAAAGTCATACCAGTTTGGAACGAAATGTGGTTGACCTATCACTTGAAAACTATGAAGTTTGTATAATACCTGTGAAATGCTGAGAAGAGGCTGCTAGGAGAGAGCATGAGGGGTCCACGGGGCAGGATAATGCCTCCGTCGTTTACCCACTGCAGATAACCTCGTGTCATGTCTGCCATGCCAATTGCTCTTGCTGAGCAATACAGGAATTTATATCCATTCCTGGAAAACACAAGCACCCTTTTATCAAAACTAGTGTTTCAAGACTCTTAGTCGAGCTTGTTTGTCCCCTTTTAAAACAGGTCTTCGAGGAGTGCATTTTCATGGGGTTGAGGATTAAGAATGCAAACTCACTCAGCCACGGAGTGGTAGAGTTTAGCAATGCCCTGGTGCGTCCAGTCCTTCCCAAACTGAGGCAAAATCTGCCCGAACACATCTGATCTGAAAGCACATAAACATAGGGGTGAATATGGCATGTAATAGCAAACGAAAGGAGCAAAATCCTCTGGCGCATATTTGTTCTACTTAGAAGGAAGTCCAAGTCTCATTCAACTGGGTTCCTAAATATAGCTTCTGACATTCTTTTTATTCTTAGAACTAATAGACTTGCGAAGAAGAGAGATTTTTTTCTCAGCTTGGGCAAAACTCTGTGTCATCTACTAATGAGAATCCTCTCCCCACTTTAGCGTTTTATCTCAGACTCTTTCTGAGTGGCATTATGAAAGAGCAAGATTTAAATTGGCTCATTACGGTGACATCCTCCTCCTAGTCCAACCCTGGTCTGGGCGCATCGCACAGTCAGCCGCCCTGCTTCACAGCCTCACAGTGATGTGTCAGGCAAGCAGGTCAGAGAAATAATAAGCGGCAGTCAATCTGCCCGTTTGATGTTTGCCACCCACCAGCCACTGAGGGCACGAGTCTGGAGGCGGAGAGCATTCGTTTGCATATATGCGTTTATATTACAGCCGGCTTTGCAGTAATTAAAAACCAAAGATGGCGGACCGGTATCACACTAATACTGGAGCTGTGAACTCCATCAAACAGCCAGTAAAACTCAGGGAGACATTGTCCGTTAAATGGCACATTGTCTCCTTCATTGTAAGCGTTAGTGGAGTGGGTTGCGATGCAAGATCATTATTAGCGGTTCATTATTTGCCACATACCCAGTACTTGTTTTTGAGCTTGGCCTTGATCTATAAACCTCTCTTGGTTCTGGCAGTAAAAAACCTGGCAGTAAATGAGTCCTTCTGCAGTAACTAATGGAAATGTTTATGCACACCTCAGCCTTTCCCCCCATTCATGACTACAGTAAACTATAAAAATGAAGAACAAAGGTGGATTTTCAACAAACAACCCAGCAAATGTTTTTCATTAATGTGATGAATGTCTGTGGAATACATACTTGGTTATGGTTCCATCAATATCTGAGATGATAACTTTGTCATCCCAGTTCCAAAGATAGATGGTGCCTTCACAGCGGCACGTGCCCTGGTACTGTGTTGTGATGCTAAATGTCACATCGTTGGGCCCTTCCTTCAGTTTCAAACTAGCCTGTAAGTCAATACCACTTGATCAATGCATCTCTTTAACACCACATAGCATCTTTTCTATCTGTATTACCACAATTGCAATAAATTATGGGTTTAGAATTGTGACATTATCTGTATAGTTAACTAATTGATACATAATCCTCTGTATCACACACTTGACTGCTGAATCCTGCAAAATATATAAATAAACATGTGCTTTAATAATTGAAACAAGATTTAAGAGTCAAGATTTGAGTCCTGAGACTTAACTTTGCACTGCAATCAGTTGATCTACACTAAAAAGTCTTCATAAATTTATAAACTCATAAATTTATGAAAAGACATAGGCTAAGCTTTATTTAATGAAGTAGATTTTCTATTGCATAACTGCTTTTCAAGCTGCCAACAGGGGGCGGTCTAGTGCAAATCAACGTCATGGCACTACTCTTTCAGAATGAGTCACAGAGCTTTTACATAAATTCCTGAAGGAAGCTTAAGGGGCAGCTTTAATCAGCTGACTTACAGAAAGCAGTTGCACTACAGGCAACAGAACTCTGGATCTTTCAGTCAAAACCACTTGAGCAAGTGTTGAAGATGCTTATGTAAATAATAGTCACTTTGTAGAGTGACTGTTTTAGCATAGAGTATGTCTACAGAACTAAATATTTCCGTCTCCTAACAAAAATGTAGACTCACAATCTGGTCGGAGGAGAGGCGCAGGGACTTGCGATAGGAGTGAGTGGATGTGTGGCCATGTGGTTCAGAATGGACCTTGCGCTCCATTGACGATGCGGCAGCGCTCACCTCCTTCCCCTCCTCATCACTGGATGAGTCCCTGGTGTCCACTCTGCACTCAGAGCAAACAGGGAATCAGTGAACTAAATTTGCAACTCATCCATTCCTAATTTAGATTAAAAGAGCACCACAGAGAATGAGTCAAAACAGAAAGTAGGCTGGATCGTCCTGATTCACTTTTTGTGCATTAAGGGGTGGGAAACTAGTCAACAATCAATCAGACGAAGGGTCAAAGATAAAACTGATACTTTTATCTTTTACTTGTTTTTGTACAACTAAGCCAGTTAACATAGCTAGTCTATTATCTTCGGCTATATTCAGGGACAACAACCAGTTTCATTATCACAGACTCACTTGCGGGCATGACTTTCCATTGACAAAGAGGAGCTGCCATCCTCCATTTGGGACTGCTTCATTTCCAGCTTTCCAGTGCTTTCTGACTGTATAACAATACAAAAAAAGCATTAGTACATCAAATCACACTGCCACACATTTAAAAACTGCAATAACAAATCTGTGTAAACATGTCACCATTTGCTTTTGTTATGAAATGTTGTGACTGACTACATGACCATTTCATCCTCATGCCTCCAGGTTATTACTAATAGTCTGATGAGCTGCCTGGCCTAATTCTAGGCTGTAAAATTCCACACCACAAAGTGGTGCTAATTGCAGAAGTGCCAGATGAGGGCAGCGAAGGAGCTTGATGTATGATGCCTGAATGACAGCAGAAGCTCTAGAGAGAAGATCTCAGAGGCAGCACAAATTATCTTCTTTACAACAAAGACGTGCACTTGTCCTTTAGTTAAGGCAATTAAGTGAATGTTGATGTAATCAGATCTGCTGACAGAAGTCTAAAGACTAGTGCTGGAATGCAGTGTGATTAAAAGACCGATAACTGCTTAAAGGTTTTGTTCCTACTCCCTGATAATAACTTAATAAAAAACTTGTTTAAATGGTATACATATCTAAAGGTCACAACGCTCTGGTCTTACCAGTTTAATAGTGCTGTCTGCTCTCTTTCTCCAGAACCACCAACGGCCCGATTTCTTTGGCATCCTCTCTTTCACCCAAGCTTCCTCTGTAGCCTGAACATATAATTGACAACAGCTATTTGACCAACCAGAGTACATCACACACAGCACTGCAAAATAAAACTTTTGAAGGGTTTCTGAAGTAAAAATATACTATTAGGAAGAACAAAATACCTTAGGTAAATTCTTCTGAAATGCTTGCAAACTCAAGATCAAAGGGGCAGCCAATGTCCAATTATAATACCTAAAAAAAAACAAAAAAGGCAATTTACTTACTAATGTAGGCATTACACAATATATATTCCATACCATATACAAAACCAACCTGTTTCCCATTTTAACAACTAAATTTGGATTGTCTATGATTGCTGGATTCTCTGCAAATTCATGGTATGTGATGATATGCTCCATGAATTTTTCTAGAAACAAGCAGAAAGAGACATTTAAATCACTTGAATTATTTTCATTTGCAAATCTCTTTGAATAAAAAGCATGTTCTAAACCCATTAACTATTATAATGAACTAAATTAACCACATCCACTGTTTCCACAGCTACAGCTGTGATTTCCGCACCATGAATGAACACACCAGAAAGATTCAGATACCTTTCGGAATCTCTCCGTTCTCACTGAGTCCTCCACACAGAGACAGAGTGACATCAGGCAGATCACTGGCAGAGTCAGATAGACACTCAGTGCCACTGTCGGCCGCAGCACTGCCCACAGACTGTGGGGAATGAGAGCCTGAGTGCATCCCAGAATCCATCCAGTGCTTGGAGCCGGAGTCTGAATCACTGTGAATACACATAACATATCAAGGTCACCTGACACCTGATAAACTTGTTATGAACTACTCCAAGTACCGTAATCTAATCTTAAAAGCAATATACTGTAGGTCAGATGTGTGATTCGCTTTCTACCTCTTAGGGAAGTAGCGAGCAGCAACATCAGGCTCCAGAACATTCAGGTCATCCAGGTAGATGTCCTCTGGGCCCTGGTGCTGACTTCTTTTTGGGACGCCTGAACAAATTTGCAGTCAGCATTTTAGATTTAAATCAGTAATCAGAACAGCAAGCTCTTAAGTGCTAAAACAAGCCCTCTGAACTGAGGAGGCATTATCTTGATAGAGCTACATTAGATTGATTTAGGAACACAGTTTTTATTTGTACAACACATTGAATTAGGCTTGTTAAACATGAATCAGCCACAACTTTATTTCAACTTTATCTACTCCCACTATCAAATGAAGATAACAGTCACTGGTAAAATCAGTTTATGGGCAGAATTCCCTTGAAAGTATGAAAGGGAGTGGTGCTTAACAGGCCCACCTTTCTTCTTGGAGGGAGAGTCAGTCTTGGGGCCAACATCTCCCATGTCTGCACCAATATGAGCAGCAGAGGCAGCAATGGGAGCAGTGGGAGCAGCAGGGAGGATGGATGAAGGAGTGGAGGTCAACATTCCACTAGGTACCATCTCCAATTCCAACTCCGTGGGAGTTTTGGGGGTCACAGGGATGCGGGGTTCAGGCTTGACTATGGTACAGCCAGGAGCCCCTAAGGCCCGTTCTCTTTCATCCGTCTCCATGGCCTCTGAGCTGAGGATGACTCTGAAGTGAGTGTTCTCTGAAGGCGTTATGGTCACAGTCTTCGGCAGCTCCATCTTCTCTTTCTTAGAAACCTAGGAATCACATTTTTCAGAGTGGCGATGAGCAGAGATTTATTTATGACCTGTTACCTCAAAATTATAGCATAAAACAGAAAATATTTTTGCATTCTATATTCGCCTATTACTTTGCCTAGGCAGAATTTGCAGATTTTTAAAAATGATTTTCTTTCAAAATTAGGGGATGTATTTTCCAGCAGAATGGATTTAAATATGATCAAATGTGTTATTTATCAACCAAACAAACACACAAACAAACAAACACATCTAGCACATTATAAAGAATAGCCATTCAGATTCTATGGAAATTTGCAGTACTTTTCATGTGAATGATATAAATATAAATAACATGAAATTCAAAGAAAAGAAGTTTGAGACATGTAATTTACCCTGGTAGATTCTGGAAACTCTCCCCATGTCCACTGCATGTGTGACTCCATTTTGAGCAGGCTCTCTGAGGGTCGAACGACCAGTTCAGAGTCACTCTTTGGAGAAAAGGCCTCTGACATAGCATGACTGCTCAAAATATAATAACAAACAGCAAATCACATAAACTGGAAAAAACAAAAGGGATAGTGAAAAGAAAAAAAGAAAAAGAAAACCAAAAGGAGAAACAAAGTCTAAAAACATATTTTAGGCAGTCCTCCAATGTTATAAAGATCAACATATTTTGAGGTGTGTGCGATATAACAAACCTGTTTGATGGAGACCAGTCTCCGTCAGAGTAAGGGTAGTTATCTAAAGAATGACGAACTGTTGGTATCCTGGGTTCAACTTCTCGAACTGTATTGATTGAAGATGATCTGAAAGAAAGATTTTCTTTAAATCACAGATGTCCACAACATCAGATATCAGTAGGTCTGGTGCATCTGTGATTTGGTTACCTGGTGTTGGTAGCAGCGTCCTCATCAGAACTCAGTTCCATCTCAAATATGTCATCTGTTGAAGGGGTAGAGCTGATGACGGCAGGTGGGGTCAACTCCTCTCGCCGTGGGTCACCTTTATGCTTCTTCCTCCGTTTCTTCTTCTTCTTGGCCCCCACTGTGCTGGCAACAGGGGGATCAGGAGGGTCCTCGGGGTCCAGTGGATCGTCATCCAGGTTCTGACTTGGCCTGTGATCGCTTCCGATCCAAAACAGGTGACTCTCAGTGGGGATGGGGGAAGTGGCCAGGTGAGCTGGTACAATTTCCTAGAAATAAAATAAAGACACCATTAAAGAATGGCAGATAAACAGTCTTTGCAATGCAAATGTTTTTCAAAACAAAATGCCATTTTCATACTAAAATATGAAGATGTTCAGTGCAGTGATTAGTATGAGAGACAGCACAAGTGAACTAGGGGACTTACATTCTGCTCCTCAGTTTCCTGCACAAAGAAGGCTTCTCCATTATCTCCCAGCTTCATGTGAAGATCCACAGGCTCCCCGTTGATCTCTATGTCAATCTGTAGGAAGTGCAGAGGATTCTTTTAAAACAGTCTTAATATGGAAGCCATCAAAAGATGTAGCCTCAAACTTTCAATAAGTTACAACTTATAACTTAAGACCTGTGCTTTTCTAATTGTCAGACACCATGATTCTAAATCAGATGTCTGACCTTTGCAATGTTCATTTATATTTTTATTTAAAAAAATTATGTACGGCATGTGTTTTAGATGACCTTAAAAAGCCAATATCCGTTGACATTTACACTGTGATTCCATTCTCAACTCATGACTTTTCACTCTCCCACAAGTGCACAACCAAACTTGGACAACAGAAGGTTTACTCTCGTGTCTACCCATGCCGTTTTAATCGTTTGCTCACAGGAGACACAATACCCCTGGAGGAGGATCTTGCCAGTAGCCACCAAACACAATTAGTGAATATGCACCGCTCTGAGCCAACTGACCTGCAAAGATGATCACATCACACACCTGATACTGCGACCCAGCACAACGGCAGCCTGACATCGAGCTGTTTGAGTCTCAGATGACATCCAGAGAAACATTATCCTTCAGGAAATACAATTTATTCCTGTGTCCTGTTTTTTTCTGTTTTCTCAAAATTGTTTCTTCGGGCACCTCTCATACCAACTTGTTTTGTCTATTTGGAGGCATCTGAGCCTCAGTATCAGGGTTGCTGGGGGTTTTATGTACCCAGCAACCCTGTTGGGTGTAGAGTAATGGGGCAAAATATTAATGTCAGTATAAATTATGACCCTGAGTAAATCTCAAACAGTGAGCTCTCTTACTTGTGTGCTTATGGACAACACAATCTGGATTTAATTTCACAGCATAGTGAGAAGAGAGGGACAAATGTTGCTGTGACTCTTAATTTACTGTTTTGTATCAGCAATATAGTTTATTTAGTTAAACAACACAGATCTATTTCATAATGGTGGTAAGAGATCGAGGTCAGCTGTCTTTTATCTGCACTGTGGGCGAATGTGCTACACCACAGTCGCTGACAGAAACTCCAGTGAGAAACCGGGATTAAAAATGGCAAAACTGAGCTTGAAATACCTTTCAAAGGAAGAGAATCTCTCCAATCACAGAGGCAACCTTGACAAAACTCTCACTCCTCTGCTGCCATTTCCTATCTCTTTTTAGTCATAGAAACCTGTTGCCATAGCGACCACTTCTTTCTAAAACCTCTTCACACATCCTGTAGATAGTGAGAAATGTTCCATCCCCCATCTACTGCTGTTGCTCATGCACACTGTTAAATGTTTTATGCTAAACACTAACACATTCTGTCTGTGCACTATAGATTATTGGAAACATAAGAATGGCTTCAATATGACCAGAATGCTTTCAAATATGTTATTTATTGCCTACAATCTTGTTACTACTGGAGATAAACACTTAGAATAGAATGCACAAATGAAAAATTATCACTGATTAAGTCTACACCCCATTTCCTCAACAACTACACCCTTTCAGTGTTTAAATGAGAACAACTGTACACACTGCTTCCGCTCTCACAAGACAATAAATAAATCATGATTTTCCATTCAAGCATTGATTTAGCCTGTTCTGTTAACACTCACAGAGCCTATAACACATGGAAAACTGTCTGTTTATATGCAGTACCCTCTGCAGGAATCGTGTCATGAACATGCCAGCACAGAAACATGTTTATAGAGCTGGTACAAAGACAGTATTTTCAAATGAGCCATCATCACAGACAGGCACAGATGAAGGCATATTTGAAGATATCAGAATCATGAAGACTTTGGCAATTAATACTGAACTTCCTTGATTGTAAGAGTGTTTGCTCTAAAATCCGGTCATTTTAGTGCAAGACAATAGTGAGTAATACTATCATAATATAGATTCCAGGCTGGAAAGCAGAACAGCAGATATTGTCCAAAGAGTTTCCAGAAACTCAGTTACTTAAGAAAAATACTATATGCTTTGGACTTGTTTGATGACCCTACAAATATTTTATTTATTTTTTAAAACATCCTGCAGTACTCACCACTTTCTCTTTGGAGCGCAGCACACCCAGTTTGCCGAAGCGCACATGGAAAGGGGAGCACTGATAGGTTCCGTCCTTCTGGCGGACCACCACTACATCGATGCAGCCTGAGAGCGTGGCCTGGTTAATGCCCTTATACAGCTCCTTCATGGTCACCAGCACCTGACCTGCCAACTGCCCCACGTAATTCATGGTGCCTGCCTAAAAAAAAAAAAAAAAAAAAGAGGAACAGAAAGCAAAACAAATTTATCCACACTTTCTTTTTGTAAATCTTTCCCAATACTGTATTTGTACAAGGCAAATGTGCCATAATAACCCATTTACTCATGTTAAAAGTCTCAGTTCCCTTTGGCTGCCTGCCTTTTTAAAACTGTTATCAGCAGACCTCCAGACGGCTTAATGCTGTTTCATGAGTGGTCTTCTGAATGTGCTCCAACACCACGGTCAAAAAGGTGAACATAGAGAACAAACTTAACACAAACAACTGTGTCATAAGGATACAGGATGAGCTAAGAAAATTTTGTTTTTCTGATATACTTTGAATGTAAATATCAATGTACATTTCCATTGAATTGCTGCTGGCATAATTCCAGTACCTATTTAACGAATGATTTATTTGTAAATAAAACTATTTTAAATTATTTAAAAAAAAAAAGATGTCTAAATTTAAGGTTAATGCCTAGGGTACGAGGCGACATGCTAAATTAATTCCCAGTAGATTGTGTTAGTGAAGTTCACAGAAACACTATTTCTGGAATGTATTATTATGCTAATGACGATGAGTGATTCTGATTTAACAACATGGCTCATTTTAGTTGTTATGAGGTCTAACGATGTGAAAATAGGCTAGTTTTTTATTTTTTTATTTTTTTAAACATCAGATCAAGAAAATCACAAGATTATACTATCACAGCTTGTATAAATACCTGGGGGGTTGGTGAAAGGCAAATAACTAAAGTAGAGCATTCTCTCTAACCATAGGGGCAGCCAGAAAGGTCTTAACAGACTTTGCACCCATGGCTAACCTACTTTTTCTTTGGCACAACAGTCACTATTAACATGAACCATATAAAGCAGGTTTCTGCACACATGCAGTTGCCTTTAAGGTGAGAAAGAAAAAGGATGTGCAAAGAGCTGAGCACAGCATAAGAGTAAATAACACTTGGCCTAATAGGAAGTGCACTTAAAGTAAAATGTATAAAATGCTGCACATTACTGTAAAAAAATTTCAGTACATAGAATATGCTTTCAAACGGTAGACTAATATTTCAGAGTATGCTCAAAACAGTACCTGATGTGTTGTGTTGTGTTGTGTAGAGGTAAAATTGACCATACGGGGCAGAAAATAAGTTACTAATAATAAGTACTAAATAGACAATTTTTTTATTTATCTTTATGAAATACTGGTCATACGTTTGGTGTCTGTAAGATATTTTTATGTTTTTATGTCTGCTCACCATAATTTATACCAATAATAATAACATTTGATCCAAAAACACAATAAAAATAGTAATATTTTAAAATATTATTACAATTTAAAATTAACTATTTTCATACATTTTAATTTTTAATTGATTCCTGTGATGGAAAAGCTGAATTTTAGCATTACTCCAGCCTTCAGTGTCACATAATCCTTGAAAAATCATATTAAAAAAATGCTGATTTTGTGCTCAAGAAATATTTCCAATTATTATTATTATTATCAATGTAAACAGTTATGCTGCTTAATATTTTTGTGGAAATAGTCACATATTTTCAATATTCTAATGAATAGAAAGTACAATTTATTTAAAAAATATTTTTTTCTGTAGTATTGTAAATGTATTTACTTTTAATTAATATAATGTATCCTTACTGAATAAAAGTATTAATATCTTTAAAAACAATAATCTTATTGACCCCAAATATTTAAATGGTAGTGAAAACATTTGTTGAAAAGGGACATTGATTGACAAAAAATTTGATTCTGCAAAACTGAACAATTAACCAGTCTCACAATGTATTTGCAGGGTAATTTATAGAGGACACTGTGAGCATGGGTCATAGCTGTGACACTCATATCAGCTATCTCCACATATCTAAATATCTGATTCTCAGAAAACTTCTTAAATCAACTGAACAGAACAGAACAACAAACATACGACACCCATGGTCAAGTTGAGTATTTAAGACGTACTGTGAAAAGTTAGGTGGAAAACTTCTGTCACTTAAAACTTTAAATTGCTCCAACACAAATTGTTCAAACAACTATTAAAATATAATTATGTAATACAAATATCTTTTTATAACTATACTTTTTGAATAATTTCATATCCTAAACATAACAAGCCCTGAAGCTCATAATGTAAACCCGGAAGTTTTTGAAGGCTGTGAATGTTTTAGAATTAAAGGGTGAAATAAAAGCAAATAAAAGGCTGAAAGACTAAGAACACAATTCAGTTCATTCAATAATTTTATTGTCAAAAACTGTAACTACTCTAGCGGCATAATTTGTCAAATCCAATCGGATGCAATTTTCAGTCACTGGCAAATAGCATTACGCTAAAAAACAAACATAAATCTTAGACTAAATATTAAAAACTCCACTTATTCCAAAAGATTTGAAAATATCTTTTTTTTTCTCCGATTTTAACTTCAAAACTTAGACAGAAATATCAGATAAAAATATAGGTGTGTCAATCTGTTTTTGCATAAACTGTTTACTTAAAAAAAAAAAAAAAAAACATTTTAGGGCAATTACGTGACCTAAAACACTGTCATGTCATTAGGCATAATAATCAGTGCATGATAAATGCGTACATGAATGCGCTCAATGTGCAGTCATTTTTGGTAATAATTGCTGATCAGATAATTAAAGCTTAGCTGGAGTCTTTACTCCACACCCAGCCAGTTATAAATGATATGTCTCATTTGCATTTCTCACTCACCCATGATGCCCTAAGCGATGGGGACTCATCTTGCTCACTGTTGTCCTCAGTGCAGCTGCCAGAGAGTTCTGGTTTTGCCCTAGGATGAAGTCTTTTCATCACCGTTTACCTAAAGAGTTTCCTCCCTTCCCAAGAATCCATTTACCTCTGTCACCATTAACACTATGTCAGGTGGCCCCACCTACCTGGTTTGAATGACTGAACTTCTGGGATCTTCTCATAAACAAACTACCGTAACCTTTCTGACAGTCCATACACTTGAATAACAGAAGCTGTATTTTAGGTTTCGTCAAATCACGTCATATTAGAGAAGGCCTGAGAAATCAACCAATTAGGTACAAGAACCTATTCTCTCTAGCCAATGAGGTAAGAGTAACGTGTCAGCAGTTCTGCAACAGATAAGACTTGTTTCCGGTGAGGAGGCCGGTGGGACTGACCACTGATAAGGGCCTTGAAAAAGGGAGCTGGAGGAAAACAGTAGTTGTATTGCACCCGTCTGTGGAATCACATGAGGAAAACGTCCTCCATGCTGATTCTGACAAACATTCGACTTACTTTAGTTAATGATTCAACTCAGAATATCTTCTATGGCGGCATGGGAGCTCACAGAGAGACAATAATGAAACTGATCTCATTCCAATTTTGAGTCTAAACTAGGACTCCACTGATATTAAAATTCAGCTCGATACTTTTCATGTTATTATGGCTAGCAATTAATTAAATGGAAAATATTATAAATATATACATTTTGTCAAAAGTAAATAAACAAACAAACAAAAAAATAAAATCCATAGTTTTATATGCTACAACCAAACTTATTAATCAGAACATTAAAACGTACAGTATCAAGATGGATCTACTTAAAATAAAGTCATTCATTATTAATAGAGAACAGACCTCTGGGTGCTAGTCTTTAAAAATCTCTGGTTAGAGAATAGTTATAAGTTTGTATATAACACAACGGGTTTCTGCAAGTGGAGTTGAGTAAACATACAATATTAGGTATAAATGATTATGTTGAAAATAATAACTATTTGTAGCCTTAAGATTAACACAGAATGTAATAAACAAGATTTACAATACTGCATCAAAACTAAAAGGCATGATGAATAATTCGTGTATATATATATATTAAAAAAAAATCTATATAGTCTTACACTACACATCCATGAGAAATGCAAAAACAATTTCTTTAATTAAAAAATAAACGTTTATTACACATATTATAGTAAGATTTCAGCTGAGTAAACAAGTAATTAAAATCTAAAAACCAATAATCGACCAATCGCCAATGTGATGCAAATATATCTTACATCCTGAATCTCTATTGATTTACAATTTAGTCAAATAAAGCACTCTAACCTAAGATGTCCAAAGGTTTTTAAGTTCACCTGCTCTGTTTAACTGACAAACAATACCTAGACTGGATGCAAATTGGTCTGTGTACCTGTGGTCTCCAGGAACGCCTCTAATTACAGAGGGCACGTGTATTTGTTAGGTACATGTTATCAGTCCTGCTGTTCATTAGGGATATATCAGGTGTAGTACGAAATGTCTGTTATTTGCCATGACAGGCCAAGTAAGAAAAGGCTGTTGACTTTTAAGGATGCAGTTCTATTGCACAGTCATATCTGGCTGTACACAAAAACACAATAACAGTTCTTCTTTAGCTAGAATCTCTGTTATTATGAGGCAAAGTGATCTCCACAATAAACAAGCAAACAAAAACTTGAAGGCTATTGGGTGGGGATATCAAAATTATTACTGTGCTGCTGACACAAGTTAAGACGTGACCAGGGAAAAACAGTTAAAAAGTAATTTAACAAAATCACAATAATTTTATACTGCCCCTGTGACTTTGAGCAGCACACTTCAGCCCATTCAACTGGTTTTAATGGTCAAATGATGTAGGAGTCATTTTGGATGGAGCATTTACTAAATGGCACCTAACTTTTAAATTCAACCACCTGCTTTGCTTTGCATTTTTAGTGCTTTGCTGTGTCATGAGATGTGGAGCCCGCCATGGAGTCGTTCTTGCATAACATAACAAAGGTGATTCAGTTCAAGTTCAGTTACAAAGGGCAATCAAGTCAGCTGAAATATACGGTCTTATGCATTTTTTCTGGCTGTAAAAGAGGTATAAAGCCAATATAATGTCATAATATACACTACACAATTCAGTTCCTCAAATGTTTACACACCCTTGAGGTTTCAGGTTTCATTTTCAATTCTTTGACATTCAGTAGTAAACAACCTGACTTGGTATCAAGCATATGGTGCCAAGGTATCAGGCATATGAGAACAGCAAAGTCATACTAAGATATTGTCAATGGTTATACTACATAACTCTTAGCTATAGCCTAAAGAGTAACCTAATATGGAAGCAGAGAAATGTTAACATGGTGTCCTGCATTTAAAGTCTCACTAATACTTAGTTATAATCAAAGGTGCTTTTGCTCGTAGTTGTAAACAAGTTCAGGCAAGTTTGCCTGTTCAGCTGTTTTTATCAGACCTAATGCTCACTAATACTACAGTATGAGCCTGTCATTGGTTAACAGTCCTCATTGTTTGTAGCAGTTATTACAGCAAAACTGTTTTGTAATCGTTCTTATTGAGAAGTCTAAAATCGCATTCACTTAACTTACACGATTAATGCTCTGTGTGCAAAATTCCATTTGGCCAATGCAATGACATAATGCTGTTGTTCAGTGAAATTGTCGTATTTTGCATACAATTCAGCATGTAAGTGGCATTTTATCTCAAAATGTATCCAATTCTAAATAAACTATATATATATATATATATATATATATATATATGTGTGTGTGTGTGTGTGTGTGTGTGTGTATATAACAAATAAAATAAAGACATGTCTTGTTTGGTTTTAACGAGATATTCGGTTACAGAGAATGTTTCTGTTACAGCTTCAGAATTCTGGTTAGCTCGACTAGCCAACGGGCTAAACTGACATCTACATCTCTATACAGTCAAATTACAACATGTTTATGCCATTAAAATACATGTTATATGATGTTTATATGATATATTTGACCAAAATGGTTAATTCAGAAAAGGTCTCGTGTAATGTGTCTACCTTTCAGTTGCTGTTGTTGTTTCGAAATTGGACGCTATGTCGCCGTCTGCTTGTCCGCTGCTCTCGCGCCGACGTTATTCATTCATTTCTGAACGAGCACGGCTGACGGCACCGAATATTTACACCTCTCAGCGCCGACCGGATCCCTCCTGTTTTTCTCGTGTATCATAACAGTGGGCAGTTGTTCTGAGGGTCACATCAATGGTACGACCACCGCGAACCGGTCAGGCAGCGGCTCACACAGCGGCGGCGGGTGGCCATGACGTGAAGTGACGCGCTCAGGCACTTCAAAAAGAGGCCTCTCACGTGACTCGCCAAAGCAGAATTCCCCCGTGCGCAGTCTAGAACTCACGAGATAACCACCACAACCACTTCCTTTTATAAGTTTGTTTGTGATTGTTTTGTTCAGCTACTATTAAGCAAACAACCGGTTTAATTTACGAATGCTGACTGACATGTGCTCATATTCATGCACTTGAAGCATCTAGGGCAGTTCCAGGGCACAGGTTGGGCAGGTTTTCTAGTCAAATACATTTTCTGCATTGCAACGGGTTCATTTTATTGCATAGCACTGACTATTGGTTTTATGATTAAGATCTTCGTCAGCAGAAATGAGCACAAAACAACAAAAGCTTCTTAACAATAGCTGTGCCAATGATATCTGAAAGACAACACAGATTAAACTACCTTGCAACAGTGCCAACTTAATTTACTAGGTTTATGTTTACATGTAAAGCCACAATATACATTAAGCAAGATTAAGCAGACAAATAACAAATCAAATAACCAAAAAATTATTATTTATCCAGATTTTTTTGAGAGAAAGAAATTGCTAAAATTACATTGGTTTGGCAACCTTTTGCCAACTTTAACATTCTGTGTACTTTTAAATGTACAATTTTTAGGCCATTTTTAATATGATAGACTGTCAAAAAAAGAAAAATTCACACAGGAAACTACACCGATTTTAATTAAAATGAGATGACAGTTGAGATACACACTAATTTTGCACTACATTCCAGTTTATGCTTAGAAATAAAGCAACACCCAAAGCTTTTTAATTCAAAACGTATTTTAAATGTTCATGTTTTTTTTATTACCTGCAGCAGGTGCATTCCAATTATTTAAAGCAATGCGATGTATATATCTTCAGTTGCTAAATGGGCTTTGAATTGTTTACCCAGGATTAATAAATGGCCGCATTTTATAAGGTTTATACATTAGAAATTCAGACTGCATATATTTGGTACTACAATTTGAGGTTAATACCTCAATATGTAAATTTTTCCACATGATTTAATAGATTAGCCTAGGTAAACAATTAATATGGTACACGTTTGGCATTGGCACCACAATTTGGGGTTGACACTTCTGAAGCAGGGCTTCATAACCCTGCTAACCTCCTTACAAATGTGAAACATTGCTTAACCCAGTAGAGAAGAGTTAACCTTTAGGTAAAAAAAAAGATGTTAACTCAGGGTTAAGCATAGTGTGAAAAACCAAGAAGTAAATCCAGGCATAACTGGCCCACATAATTTGGCCAAATTCCTTCCTTTTTTGTTTCCCACAAACAAGTGTATTTCAAGTAAAACCATATATTGCACTGTGGGTGTGCATGCTTTGAATTAAAATGCTTTGGAAGGTATACTGGTCATTTGCTGTAACCCTCTCTCCCTCTGTGTGTCTTTACTACTTCTTCTCCACTTCATCATCTGGCATGTAGACACTGACAGTAAACGCTCCTGCCTCTGTGCCGTACTTGTTCTTCACCAGCAGGGCATATTTCCCAGAGTCGGTTGTGGAAACAGCAGAGATGGTGATGCTGGCAAACTTGCCATGCTCAAACTTCAGTGTGTAGTGCTCATCACACACCAGCGGTTTTTCGTTCTTCATCCAGCTGACCTCGGGAACAGGATCACCCCACACGTTGCCAGTGAGGTTGAGGGACTGAAAAGGGCGAGGAGGGATAAAATGTTAAGCCACATTATCAATAAACTCATTAAGAATTGTGATGCACATGATTGATTGTATTACCTTGCCCTCCTGAATGGTGACTACATCAGGCAGGCCGCCTACCACACGGGCACGGTCTATAGATGCACAAATAATTTAATAAACTGCAGATTCAAGAACTTTTTTTAAAAGTTTTGTTTTCATGATGAAGTAAATCGATATCTGTTCTCTCTAAAGAAATGAACTGCATTCCTAGCTGTCTGAAATATTTCTTTAGGTTCTTCAGTTCATTGCGCCTATTAAACAGAATAATAATTCTGCAAGTGAAATGTGAGATTGGATTGCTTTGGTATCTGTAAACAAAGACAATCACTTACTTCTCTCTGCTATGGCCGCCGCCCTGAGGAAGGAAAGGGAGATAAACACACAGTTATTTAGGTCTATAAATAGTGTCAGTGACAGCAAAGGTAATACATGCTTCTCACACTTTTCAATATCAGGAAATGCTTCACTGCAAGCCTACAATAGCGCACTCATGGGTGGTCTATTTTAGTATTGTTGTGACAGTTTATGCAAGAAGGTCTTGACCATGGGAAAAGAGAAAGAACACATCCTTGTCACATTAATAGAATATGATGTATATTCTTGTCACATTAATAGAATATGAATATATGTTTAGTTTAAACTTACTTCAGTCTCTTAAATTCTTCAAATGCTTCCTCCCATACTATAAAGTGGAACGACAGGGAAAAATAATATAAAAGGCAGTACCAGGTATGTAAATAATAATAAATAAATAAAAATAATAATAAAAAATTATACATATACACATATATATATATATATATATATATATATATATATATATATAAACTTAAAAATTATAATAAAAATAAATATAATAAATTGCAGTTAACTTAAAAGTAAGTTGGCTACCCTAGTGAAAAAAAAAACTGTACCAAAATGTATTTAAAATACATTATTTCATACTAGGTATACTACAAATCCATTAACATATTTACTGACATTTCGTTAGAGAATTACTGATATAAATATTATAATTAAACTTTATTTGGAGCACTTATTGCACATTTCTTAATATTAAGTCTTTATTACGAGGATTAACCCCTTGAGATGAAGCATCTCGTTTTCGAGGGGGTCCTCCAATACATAAAAAAAAAAAGAACAAAAAAAGAACAAAAACAGCAGAGCAAATATCACGGTCAAAGACAGCACAACAAAACACAACAACACACACACACACACACACACACACACCAGCTCACAATGCTCAACCCCACCCCACCCAACACGAACCCCATAGATAACATGACAGAAAAACAACCACATGACTAGCATTGCACAAGGTCAAGGACTAAAATTAATACCAAAAAAAAACAAAAAAAACATTAAGGATGAAAATAACAATAATAATAAATAAATGAATAAAAATGAGGACATAAAAATTAGAAATAGTAAACACATGACCAATGAAGCACATGGTCAAACATACAAACTAGAAGCAAAGACAAATATTCCGAAGATATTCCCAGAGAGCCCTTCGAAACGCTGTAAGTGAAGTTAAAGAACGAATAAAAAGAGGAAGATTATTCCAATCATATGGAGCCTTAAAACAAAATGCATATTTCCCTACTTGTCTTTTAACTCTAGGAACAACAAATCAATCAATGTTATATAGCTCAACATGATGAAATGTTAGAATATGATCAGTATGTTATTCTAATGTTGATCTATTAACTTTACTGCTAGTTTCATATAGCAAACGAACTAACACATAGAATAACATCATAATGCTGTTTAGTATAGAGTAATAGTTAACGTTAAGTGGAACAGCGCTGCGTTCCCTCACAAGTTTAATTCGTCAAATAAACTGACCTTTGAGTAGTAATTCAGCACTTAAGTGTTTTAGGTAGAATGAAACGTCTTCATTCCTTTATATCCGCGGGACTCGCGTGTGATATATGTCTCTTATTAACAATCGCGACCTGCTTCATACCACTGTAATGTTAAAAAACATTAATGTTTTCACTCATCCATAAACATTATTAGATCCATCAGCTTGACAGCAAGTCCCATCATTCAGCTCGTCACTGCGTCATAAACCTATGCCTTTGTTATTGTAAGAGGTTAGCGACCCCTAGCGCCGAAAAAAAATCGCATATTGTACCTTTAAGTACATAGATATGTAAATGTATTTGTAGTATACTTAGCATAAAATAAATGTATTTCAAAGACATTTAAATTTTTCACTAGGGCCTCTAATGAATGCAGAAGGACTGCAAGGCCCTGTGTGTTGGAACACCTGAGCTCTTACCTTGTCCTGACAGGTCAAGAACTCTCTTGACACTGCCTTGGCCATCGAAGATATCAATGGCATATTTGCCCTTATCCTTCTCGGTGGGCTCGTTAATTTTGAGCCACAGCTGTTCTCCGGTGACTCCACACTGCACTCTGTCTGAGTGGGAGATCTTTGATTCTCTGGTACCAGTTAGAAACAAAGGGGAAAACATACAAGGTCATTGGCCATAGTTTCATGTGGTGATATGGTACAGTGAGCAAACAAATTGACAAAACTTTGGACTGGTTTTTGGAAGAAATTATGTTCTTTTAAGTTTAATGTGACACTGAAGTCACATTAAAAAAGCCCACAGACACTGGTAGATAGAGAAGGCGGGCAGTAAGCCTACTTGTGAAGCCAGCCAACACGGAGATCTTCAATATAGTGCACAACAAATGAGTAGATAATGATTCCATGTTCAGTGCTCGTAATCTTGAGCTCAGTAGAAGAGTTGGCTACAAGAACAGAGAAATAAATGCATGAAAATTACATGCATTCATTGATTCAATCCAAGTGCTTGAGAGCACATTCGTAAAGGAGAATCATGTTACTGTACATTTAATAACACTGAGTGGTGTTAGATTGATGACAGAACACTTACCAATAACTCTAAACACTTCGTTCAGCACTGCTTGATAACCTGTTGAGAAAAAAATCAGATGACAGATCACATTTAAATAGCCTATCGACCAACAATATACATTTACTGATTATGACAAACAAGATGCAAAGAATAAACAATGATATATTAAATTTGATATATTTTCTAAGTGGGGTTCTCAGAAGCGGAAGTTGTCAGTTGGGTAAACTTATATAGTGGTGAATGGGAGATGACAGCAAATATAATTTTTGTATTTCCATTTGCTCTAATAGCGGAAGACAAAATCAGTTACAGACCTTCCATGACTTTCCAAAAGAGAAAAACTATAGAGAGATTGTTTATGTTGGTCAGAAGAAAGAATGATGTCAAATTTGCCATCCCTCCCTCAGCCATTGTATTAGAATCACCCTCATATCAGTGTTAATATATATATATATATATATATACGTATATAGCCCATTTTGTTGCAGTGCTGAACTAATGAAATTCTGTTGTGTGTCTGTGCAGAATTTCTTTGAATTGCAAATGAGTGAATTCCAGTTCCTGTCATTCCAATTCAAATTCCAATTTAACAACCTGTATGATGTGGCCAGTTCGATGCAAATTCCATCTCATGGACTGAAAGGGAGCCAATCCTTAGATTCAGAATTTTTATCAACCCTGGTGACAAAGTAGCTCCTACCTGCATCTGTCAGGTTCAGCAAAGTTTTGTCCTTTCCTCTTTCATCCTTCAGTTTAACCTCATACACTCCTGCATCTTTCTTTGAAATCTGTTGGGGAATTGAGGGAGCAGTCAGGCATAGACAATGGATACTAGTTTTATCAATACAAATCAGAAGTTAAACTTAAAACATATTTGAACAACATTTAAATAAACAAAACAGGAAAGACCGAAAAGCCAAGCTTTTCTCCTGCGGAAGATGCTGCAGGCCAACAGAGTAAGAGAGGAAAAGACACCACCATCACAAATAACAACACAGTGACATTGATGGCAACTTATAAATAAACGCTCCAGACTTTTGGCTTGCTTGGACTTGCTTCGGTTTCAGGTTTCTTTTTCCGTTGTGTCTTTTCACTCTTAATAACAAGCTGTGAATTAAACAAACATTGTAGTTAATGCCAGCGCCCCCTACTGGATTGGCAAGGGAGTTTTCCTCTCTCCTGCAGCATGCAAATCCATCCCTCTCTCAGTCCATCTGGACGGGCAACTTATTGGTAGTTGAATTCAGTCAAACTAAGATGGCTTTCAATATTTATAAACCATTAATATTGCAAAATGGAGGTCAGACAGTAATTTCCATTACTTTACAAACCGCCATCCGAATCTGATTGATTTCAGGAACTGCCTTCCCTTTAAACCAAGTAAATGTAAAGAGATTCACAAAAAATAATTAAATTCACAATATATAAAATCAGATTTAAAAATTATTTACAAATGTGTTTTATGTCACAAACACAACTCTGCCTGGCATTAATTTGCGAATTGCTTCCTGTGCATTTATAGATCCCTGCCTGCCGCATTTGTGGATTTTAAGTAGCTGACCAATGAATAATTGGATTCAACCTCGTGATAAACATGCAAGTTTGTGTAATAGGTGAAATTACTGTCACACAACAGCCAACAGTGTTTCCTACTTCTTCAGTGAAGCAGTTTTAATGATGGATATGCGTAGCTCCTAACGATCTATAGAGCATTATAAATAGTATTTAAAACATTAAATACATGTAGTATGAATCCCCTTGTTTGTAGAGAAGACATAGGTGGGTTCTTGTTAAACGTATGGCAGGCTATTGCATTCCAAAGAGATCATATCATGCATTTAAAAGTGAAATGCCCAGCAGACAAGCGATATGCATTTATTTATCGGTTAAAACACACAAATAATATTTCAAATGAATCAGACTTAATAGTTTTTGATTGTATAGGTTACTTACAGCATCCAAAATAAAAGCAAAGATGTATTTTTTTAGCATTGCAAGATTTTTATTTGCATTATCCATTCACAAAACCCCAGTACAGCTGCAGTGATGCTGAGGCTCGGACTGTTAAATCACTGATGGTCATTTGGGCTCCTATTTGGAATTATACATGATATTATGTCCTATATTTTTCATTACGATTATGCTTTTAAAGTCAAAATCAGCCGTTGTGCCATGTCTTACATCATGTCTACCCTGTGTGAGGCTGTATACACTGGACGCATCAAAGCAAATGCAAATCATTTGTGTAGTCCTTCAGAAGTAGAACGGGCATCTGTTTACTGTCGGTGAATCATCATGTCGCACTGCGCTGCGTCGCGTCCAGTGTAGACAGTATTATTATTTAATATAATTGATACTATTTGCTGTCACGCCGCTTGTGTCTGGTGTTGAGAGGGTGTTACTGATCATGATGCTCGGGATCTGTGAATGATCATAATTTGTGTATAATCCTGAGTTTATCCTGATTCATTGAGTTTATAAAGCCTTAAACTCTAATAATCTTTTGGAAACGGGTTTTTTAACCACACAAACAGCACTTCAGCTCAGTTTGCTTTCAGGGGTGCAAAATGAATCTGTTTGTGACAATATAATTTCATTTATAAAAAATAAAATAAAAATTGCAAATCTCATTTTATTTATTTGTGAATTGTATTGATTTTTGTGAAACCTTTTACATTTATTTGTGGATATTAATCTATTTATTTGGAATAGTGCAACAATTCTATCCCCAACATATGCCATTTCATTTCATTTACTTAGCTATTTTACTTCCATAATATGCCATTTAAATTTAAAATTTAAATGAAAGATATTTGAAAGGTTGCAATGAGTAAAAAGTAGCCGAACACAGAAGTAAGGCGGAGTAAGTTATTAAATTTGGATAAAAGATTACAAAACTAAATTTCTGGAAAAAGTATGGATATATAATGCATGAATTAGACCAGGACCATGTATTCAGAAAGTAAATACGATACATTTTAATTTCATGTTGATTTTAAACAATAGCTATTACCGGTACTTTTCATGAAGGGTTTTGACATGTAATAAGTCTAGGAAGAGAACAAATATTCTCCAGTACTATGCAAATATCTCATCATTATGAATTTGTGTGTCAGAGAGAAGAGTGTTTTTTAGCGTAGCAAAGTCTGTAGCATATGTACTATATAATACTGCATCTAGCAAAAATGCATTCATCATAAAAATCATATGAATGCTGGAATCCCAGCTCAAAAACAGCCCCATAATAGTCTGACCTTGCCAATGTCAAAGGTCAACACTTCATCAGATTTTCCGATCTTCTTAGCATCCTCATCATCCTCTTCAATCTCAATTCCATCCTTAAACCAGGCAATCTCAGTGGCAGGTTTGATGTTTCCAACCTGTATCATGAGAAAGATGGGAAAAGGGGGATATTAACAAGTATCTTTTCAACCCGAAGCACTGACATGTGCCTACCTTTAAATCCTAGAGCCTTACCTTGCATTTCAGATGCACATCACATTCTGGGGTGACCTCGAAACTAAGATACTCAACGAAGTGAGGACCTGTGTGTGGGAGAATATTCTTAGACATCTCTTCAAAAATTAAAATGTGATTTAATACAAAAAAGACAGTGTAAGCACAGCGTACCTTGCCTTCTGACCCACTCTGCTCTCTCAAACTCAGATTTCTTCTGAAGCTCAGCAAACTCTGTAAAACAGCATTATGAAAAGAAATGATCAAAGCATGCAGAATACAGCTTATTTTGAGTGTTGAATACTGTTTAGAGGCCATTCATAAGCATTTCCCAGAGCTAGAACACAACACATTTGCTGTCACCCCACCTGTCTAGTTCATATGTATTTGGAGCTGTAAATGGTACTCTTCTGCCCCCTAAAGGACATACTCAAAAAAAGCTCTATAATGTTGGTGTTATAGTGAGATTGGTTCATGCTAGGATTGC
Source organism: Semotilus atromaculatus (assembly GCA_031834385.1). Lineage (NCBI taxonomy): Eukaryota > Metazoa > Chordata > Actinopteri > Cypriniformes > Leuciscidae > Semotilus > Semotilus atromaculatus. The sequence goes on along the minus strand of JAULUF010000044.1, from coordinate 28,939,730 downwards.
AGCAAAATTGTATTTGATCAGGTAATGACCACACATATATGGTGGGGACAAAATATGGGATTCAAAATCTAATTAATTAATTATTTTCATTTAAAATTAAAACAGAGAAAAGTAATGATGTGAAATGAATGAAAAATGTAAACAAATATGTTTGTATGAATCTATTTTTCACTTAAGTTGTTATATAATAAAATATTTATTATAATTATTATTAGTAGTTATAATAGTAGTAGTTATGATTTAGAAATTACGATTTATGACATGGAAGCATTTGGTCTCAGACATTGTACAATTATGCTATAGGCAAAAAAGAATGAAAATAAAGACATGGCCCCACCTTCTCCAATAAGCACTAAGCTGGTGCGACCAGTTGCTTTGCCATCAACAAGGTTGAATGTGAAGGTTCCTTCATCAGTAACCTCCAGTGAGTCCATGAACATCTCAACGATGCCAGTGGTCTTGTTAAAGTTCATTGTGTACTTCTGTAGAGTTTGACAAACAAAATAAACAAAACATGATCATGTATGCTGTACTGTTTGATAAATAATGTCTGTAAAGTCCATTTGAGCTAAAATGTTCTGATATCTCGTACCTTTCCTTCATGGACGATATTATCATTGAAGACATACTCCACTTGGCAGTTAGAAGTGAACTTGGCAACTTCGGCCCAGAAGCGCACACGGCCCTTCTCCTGCAGCTCAATGGCCATTTCACTTTTGAAGGGAATTACTGAAGAAATTTGCTCACAATTAACTTATAACAATCTACTGAGTGGTAAATGCATATTAAGTAAGCATACTGTAATATACACAGTATGTTATATACAATATACACACGATAATATATACACAAGATATATATAATACAAAACCTAAAGTTGGTCTACTACTAGGTAAACCACTTACTGGGGAACTGGTGGTCACGGCTGATGTCCAACAAGCGCTTAAGTCCTACAAAAAGTAAACAACATTTCATATAATCAAGCTTATGTTATGTGCTTTTCTTACTGGACCCTAAAAGAAAATCACTGAAGTGAATTATTTGTTGTGTGGAATCATTTGTTTATTGTTTATGGAATAGAAATCTGCAGCTGCTGTACACTCCAGCTGACGCTGAGAAGCAGTGATCTCCTTATGTTCCCTTCTTAAGCATGAGCACTCAAAGAAATATAATGGGATGGAATATCACCAGCTGCGATTGTGTATTAAGGAAAGTGACTCACCTTCCTCAGTGAGCGTGTAGCTGGCAGAGACACCGTCAGTGTTGGTCACCACACAGGAGTAAATGCCCAAGTCATCCAAAGACGGGTCATTAAAGATGGCTCTGGACCTACATAAAGGAAAATTAATGGATCTGTCAAAAATAATGCATAAAGAAATTACTCGCCGTTATATAGTTAACACTAATATTCTGTATATAATTAATATAATATAATATAATATATCATATAAATATAAGGTTAAAGCTTCAGTAATATCTATCTGTTGGATTCGGATTGTCAGAGAAACCTGAATGGGGAATTTGTTGTTTTTTATTTTTCAAAGTACATTATTTCAACACCCAAACATAAAAACAGTCCATCTCAACAAAACATGATAAGTTAATAAAACTTTGCATGACTATATTAGACAGTTCAGAAGTCGACATACTTGCCCCCAGCAGTCTGAATGGTAAGACGAGACGTGTCAGTGAAGGCCTCGTAGTTTTTAGACCACACAAACTGGGAGTCTTCTTTAAGATCGGAGCACTCAAAGATCAGAGAGATCACACCATCATCATCCACATCCACCACAATCTCATTGGTGCCTGTGTAACCATGTGCAAAGAAATTAGAAGTGCAGGTGGAGAGAGATAGATGTTTTCCTCTATGACACAGCTGTATCCATGTCCTTGAATAAAAACTCACCAGGGCGGGTCTCAGCCAAAATTGCATCAGTTGGCTTTGATGGTCCTCCAACACCTGCCAGATTCTTAGCATGGACGCGCAGCCTGTATGAAACACCCTCTTGGAGACCAGATAACTTTTTTAAACAGAGAAAACTATTATGAGTGAAAAGCCCTCTGACATTTTGTTCTTTCTGTTCTTTTGTATAATAACTAAATGTCTTGACACAAAAAAATAAAGACGCATAACAAAAACATCATTAAAAATAAAAGTCAGTTCCAAGAAACTGTCTAGCAATTACGCCATGAGAACAGCTCTGTCGCCACAAAAATGAGCAGCACAAAACAAAATGTCTAAAGTTTGAGAAACAACAGTTCCTTTAAGAAATATCTCATTTAATACCTGCATGTAAGTATGTTTTGTGGATCTCTCTTGGAAACATCTCCATTTGCCATTCTCTTCCTTATAGTCCACATAATATCCAGTCACAGGACTGCGGCCATTGAATGTTGGCGGTTCCCACAGAAGCACCATGGAGTCTTTACGCACCTCCTGGACACGGAGACCACGAGGAGGGCCTGGGTTTGTTGAAAAGTAAAATGCACACAAAGAAACACCTTTCATACTGTACATCACTTCAGGTAAAATGGACAAATAAACCTTATGTAATTACTGTGTTGAGTAAATTTAGGGTGCATCTCAATCAATTGCCTAGCTTCCTAGGTCATGTACTAGTATATCGTGTACATGAATTCAGGCACTGGTAAGGACAACATATTAACATTTGTCCCCACATTTGTCTGCCATCCTAAATACTTAATAGGAAGCTCATGAAATAGGAAGCTCATTAATGAAATCTGCAAAATGATTTCTTAAGATTGCATTTAAAAAGTATTTTTAATATTATTTGTTTCAAATCAGAAATAAAAATACTGCACTCTACATTAAGGCTTTCTACAGCAGTGGTTCTCAACCAGGGGACTCAGCAAACTTCCAAGGGGGCCTCAAGATGGTTTAAAAAAAGATTTCAAATAAGAAAAACACAAGCATTAAAAAATAAACTATAACAAAAAATCAAGATATGGCTTATTTTGATTCACGCCCACAACAACTGTTTGTTTTTCTTTGAAGAAATAGTGTTCTCAATGTCTTAAACTGGATGTATGATTTTACATAGTTTGATTTCTAAACCTGTAAAAATAACTCATGTAATTTTCATTTTCTAAACAATTTTTTTTCTATTTTATCAGCTCCTTACCCAGTAAATCGTGAACAGCTGATAGAGTCATGGGGCCTTTAATATTGTTGTGGATAATAGGAGGCATTGAGAGTAAAAAAAAAAAAAAAAAGAGAACCACTGTGCTAGAGTAAGCCAATTTACACTCCTATAGCTCATATAACATTTTCCCCAATAATTTTTCTACGAATGGTCTGTCTTTTCCCCATTATAATCTCTCGCATTTATTGATTTAAACAAGAACGTATGTCTATTAAAGTGTCTAATATAAATTCTGACTGGTTTACCTGGAACAGCAATAGTCCATTCCTTGCACTCCAGGGTGACAGTGGGAATGGAGGATTCACTAATACCAGCTTGATTGATTGCACGCACCTGGAACTGGTAGAATTTGTTTTCCTTCAGGTCTGTCACCTAAGTCAAAGAGACAGTAGGAGACAAAGAGGAAAAACAGTTATTCACTAGACCATCGGTGTTGGTCTTCAATCTTCAGCATCATAAGCACTGTCATCCTAAATGTTAATTTCATCATATTTTAGAAGCAAAAATGACAAATGTGTTGTTTTCCAAATGTGTTTTCATTTCTTAAATCCAACACTGATACCATGACCTACCTTATAAGATGTGCCAGTGACTGCCTGGAGGTTGAGTTCATGCCACTTGCTTGTGACTCCATCCTTCACTGTTCTGTAGTCCAGGTAGTAACCTCTGATGTCTGCTCCACCAGTATTAGCAGGAGCTTGCCAGCCCAGCACCATGTAGTCACGGACCCTCTCCAGAAGGGTTACACCGGTGGGAGGGCTCGGGACGGCTATAGAATGATTAGACTTAGTTTAGCCCAACAACCCATTCACAGTTTTACATCAGTTACCCCAACAAAGAACTAATGCACATTCTCTTCCCGAAAGAGCACAAGATCTGTTGTGTATCTTCATTGCAGGACATCAGCACTTCAAAGTCTGATGACATTTGAAGTTTAGCTGTTGTGTGCTCTTAAAACAAAACCATGTTACTTCATACACACATTCTGCATTTCTACTTTCTTTGAACAATGCCGTCAAAATAAAAACTTCACAACATTTTCATTCACAACATTCAATTACAGACAAACATCGCTTGTGATCTTCACAAAATCAGTTAGTCTATAAGCATGCCGCTCTCGTTATGAACATTTTTTAGAGTTAGATTTAGAGTTTACATATTGCATTAATAAAATGAAGCCTTTTTCACATTCTCAGTATCCAACTGTAATGTGAAAAAATAGCATTTTCTTAATTGTAATGCAAAAATAAATACGTAAAATAAGTAACTTACAGAAATCAACTTTATTCCCTTAACTATTTAACAAAAATATAATTTATTTCATAGATATATTACTATGTGTCCATTTTCATTACTGTAATACAGTAAAATACAGTTTTCACATTGTAAAACAGTGTTCACATTACACTAATGACAAATTGGGCAAAACATGTGCTAAATAATATAAAAGTGCACATTATAAAAATAATAAATTGTATTTTTTTGTATTTTTAAATTTATGATCGAGGATATTCTTTGAGATTCCCCCGCCTGTCAGTTACACATAATGATATACACATTTTTCAAAGTCCGAACAGGTTTATACTTACTGTGCTAAGGACGTAAGATGACCTTCACTCAACTTGTTCTACCACCCAACTTGCTCATGCATGGGTTTGCATCACACACCCTGCAGTTATTCACGAAACATACAGCACAGACACACCTGCATGACAACACACAAGGCACACTGTCCGATTTTCAGTCAACATGAGATACATTCTGGGAAAGTTAACGAAATACCCCTATAGTCTCTTTCACTTGACTGCTTTGTTAATCTTAGTACCTGGATGTTTGTGTCACGCAGGATACACTCAGGTAATACTCCTTAAAGGAGTATTGATAGCAGGGCAGGGCATTCAGAGGCAGGACTTGCTTTAATATGATTTTCATGCAGCATGCATTGCAGGCTTAGTTTTGTGGTTTTTTAGATAGGCAATAATAATATGCAAAGTATGAGTAGCACAGCCATTATATATAATGGTGACTTCAGGATAGCATTGAAGGCTAAGCAAGAATATATTCCACAGAGTGAATCTGGAGGATGATTTTGTATGGGACAAGGACAGTACGGTGCTAAGTGCTGGCACAAATCAGGAAAAGAATGAATCACAGAATTTCTTTCTTTTTTTAAAGTGTTTCTTTCCCAAAGCTACAACAATAAAAAACATGATATGCATTATACTGAATGCATTTTAATATAAAACATTACATACATGACATTTTTTTATCATTTAAAAAACTTTTGTTATTATCAAAATTATTATTATTATTATTATTAGTAGTAGTAGTAGTAATAATATTAATTAATATAGTGTTTTTGTTTAATTTAAACCAAAGCTAAAGTTTAGCTAAATATTTAATTGTGCCTCAGAGATAAATTAAAATGCGAAACAAAACAATTTGAGTGGCTTTTCAATGTTAACATCAAAACTAAGTTTCTAAATGATTTGCCATGCAACTTTGTACCGTGCTCAGTCTCTATGTCCACCAAGGGGTACTTGGCCTGTTACTGGCACCAGAAATACTCACCAATGCTCGCTTGCACAATGCAGGCCTCAGATTCTGCGGTGCTTCCACTGTATCCTGCAGCATTCACAGCCTTCACCCTAAACACGCATTTGTCCTCAGTGTTCAGCCCATGGCACACAAACCTGCACACCAGAAGAAATTGATAAGTTTCAAAACAATAGCTTGGTATAAATATCTACATAAGATGTTTCATTGTCATTTATTTGAAAAACCTCTCTAATTTGAATAACAATGCACATTTATCGTAGTTTTCTATCTCAGAGCTCCTAGTCAGCCCCTGGTTGGTATACCTAGTGCCTTTGACTGGCTTGTTGTTGCAAGGAACCCACACACCGCTGCCATTGACGCTGACCTCAATGTAATAGCCCACCAGATTCTTAACTTCCTTAGATGCCCCCCAGCACACAACCACAGAAGTGTCAGTGTTTCTGATGGGAACAACAGGCCCTGGGACAGAGGGCAGGTCTAAAAACAAACAAAACAAGAGAACAGTGTTCATCCAATTTTAAGGCATGTCATACTCACACTCATATTTACAGGATCATAGCAATCATAGAAAAAACATTTTTTGTTTTCATATGCAAACCATTCAAAAGCGTGGGATCGGTAAAAATCTATGTTTTTGAAAGAAGTCTCTTAAAAATTCAGTAAAAACAGCAATATTGTGAAATATTATTACAATTCTAAATAAGTTTTCTATTTTTATATATTTTAAAATGTAATTCCTGTGACGGCAAAGATGATTCTTCAGAAATCATTCTAATGCTGATTTAGTGCTCAAGAAACATTTCTTATATTATCAGTGTTGAAAACAGTTGGGCTGCTTAATATTTTTGTGGAAACCATAATATTTTTTTCCAGGATTATTTGATATTCAAAATAATAGCATTCATTTGAAATAGAAATCTAAATGTCTTTGTCACTTTTGATCAATTGAATGTGTCCTTACTAAATAAAAGTATTAATTAATTATTACGGACTGCAATCTTTTGAATAGTTCTTTCCTGAACTGATACTACTAGTACCATCCAAAATTCATTGCCATGGGTTGTTTCTGAAGGATTAGAAAGTGTATAATATACAAGTGTACAATCTTTGAGGCACTTCTCTCACAGAAGTACTGAAAAATACTATATCATGCAATCTAGAACATGTGTCACTAACCCATTTTCTTTTTTCGTGTCAAGTGCTAATACTCACCCAATCTGTCTCCCACAGTAGTCGCCCCAGTTTCCTCCGACGGCTCTGCAACTCCAGCAGAGTTGCAGCTGCGGACACGGAAGGTGTAGGATTTACCCTCAGCAAGGTCAAACAGGGCAAAACGGGGGGACTTCACTGGCATCCCAGTGTTTACCCTCTGCCATGTATCTGTACCCACCAAACACTGGGAATAGAATAGATGTTAGTCTCAAATGTGATAAACATACAAGGGGAAATCAAATACTTTAAAGTGTTTACATTCTGCCTAACCTTTTCCACATAATACATGACACCCTCGTGTCCTCTCTGGATTGGTGGTTTCCAGCTCAGGACCACGTAACTCTTAGTCGCCTCAGTGACAGCCAGGTCGGTAGGAGGACCAGGGACCACACCCACTGAAAGAGACAAGAGAAATAATAAGAAAATAGTTTTAATATTACTAATTTTCTCTATTTTTACATTTAGATGAACTTTGATGTCATCTAAACCTCACTTGAAATTAATCTTTAAAAACACACATTTATTAACACTGTTAAATGTAACAAATCTGTACATTATATTTCTGTGATGCTAAAATTCACTTGTAGCATTTAATACAATTGATTTTAGTTTGCAGTATTTCGTTTTTTTCACTACTGTTCAAAATGAATGGTTATTAAGATTTTTTTTTTTAATTAATTAATAATTTTATTTAGCAAAGGCACATTTAATTTATCACAAATTACATTTAGATAAATATTTAGATTTATAACATTACAAAACGTGTTCTTTTTAACTTTCTATTCATCCAAAAATTCTGAAAAGTATCATGGTTCACACAAAAATATTAAACAGCAATAAGAATATGTTTCTTGAGCATCAAATCAGCATTTTAGAACGATTTCTGAAGGATCATGCGACACTGAAGAAGATAATGATGCTGAAAATTCAACTTTGCCATCACAGGAATACATTACATTTCAGAACATATTAAAATGGAAACAGTTATTTTAAATTGTGATAATATTTCACAATATTACTGTTTTTTACTAAATCTGACCAACCCCCAAACTTTTGAACAGTAGTTTAGACTAATTGTGTGTGTAATATTTCACCCGTGGGATCTTCCTCCGTGAATTTGATCATTCCCGTCCATGGAGCCGAAGGGCCAGCTGTGAAAAAAATAATACTCATAAAGAAAAACTGACTGTCTTTGTTCTTCAGTTTTTATTCTTTGCCATTCAGTCTTTATTCTTTTACATATATCCTTCACCTCTAAGACGGGCCCGGTCTGATGGGTCCATGGCAACTATGATGTCAGAGGCCCGGGACGGACGGCTCACACCAGCATTGTTGAAGGCCCGCACCCTAAAGGTGTATGAGCGGCCCTCAGTAAGCCCAGTGACAGGAAAACGGGCGTACTTCACCGGAGTGTCATTACACTGGGTCCAATGATGAGTGCCAACCTCCAACCTGAAAAGAAATATTTAAATAAGGAGCACTGACATGGGCTTTGTGATCCCAATGCTGATGGCATTTGACTCACCTGTCAATGAAGTAGCCCATAATGGAACTGCTGCCTTCCACTGCAGGCTGCTTCCAGGTAACAACCACATAGTCTTTATTAACATCATGACAATGCACATCAAGAGGAGCAACAGGAACCCCCTCCTCCTCCACATCAGCATCTGAAACACATATCAGCTTGATTAGCGCCCTGCTGTCATATCTAATTATGGCAAAGTAAGATACATGTCAGCGCCTCCGCTCTGTGAACACAGCTAGCTAATTTCAGCTCTCTCTTAACTTAGGAAGTATTTTAATGATTTATCATATATAAGCCTCAAAAAGATACTTCCTAAAAACATTTGTATAATACTTCTGGAAAAAATGCATCCCATTTTTGAGCCAATGACAAGCCTAAAATCCACTGAAGAGGATATAATTAGATTTTTATTCATAAATAAATATATTAAAAAATGTTTTTTAAAAAAGTTTTTTTTTTTTTTTTATGTTACAGGGCCCAAACTTTTGAACGATAGTGTAACTTGTTCTTCACACTGGCTGTCTTTAGTGCCGTCGACCAAAGATAGAAGCAACATTCCCAGAGAGAAACCGAACACTGTAGCAACTCCTTAAAGATACAGTGCACACAACCGACAAAAAGACATTGCTGTTCATAGTGAAATGAGACAACTTAAGATTACTCAGCACAAATGTGCAGATTGGACTCACCTCTGACAAACACATAGGCAGAGTGGGTGTCAAAGCCTGACTTGGTGTTGACACGCAGGGTGTAGAGACCCTCATCTTCTTTGTTCAGATGCACAAGGGTCAAAGTGGCTCGCTCACCACTCCAGTGCATGTGCACCCACTTAGAAGGTGACAAGACGACACCTGATTAAGAAAAGGGATCATTACAGACTGTAAACTGCTCTTTAATTAATGGGTACTGCAAATAAATAACACAGCAGATGAAAGTGATTAGGAGATGGTGACTTATGCTTCAGTAAATTTGCAAGTAGCTTTTTAAGATGCACAATAACTACATGGTGCAATACGTTCATACCTACCATTTCTGTACCACACTATATCTGGCTGGTAGCGCTTCACAGTGGGGTAGACAATGACTGTACAGCCCAAACTCATGGTTTCTCCCTCACGGCCAAAAGAAACGTCAAACTTGTCAATGATAGCAGTGTTGAAGGTCACACCATATTCAGGGCTGTAACCATCTGAGCAGAATATGAATAGAAACAACTAAAAGGTCAAAAAATTATATTTTTATACATTCAAAAAAAGATATTATAACAATTTATTGTAAAGGCCAAAACATGATATTTGTACTCATATAAAGGTTGATGTACTTTATATGAGTCCAACTGCAAAAATAATAAAAGATAATAAAGTTGTATGGGAAACTTACGGGGCCTTTCAATCACCTCTTCTCCTTCTTTGAATCCTTTAAAATGAAAGTGCAAATCAACTTTATAACTATAAACGTAGTGCTTTTAAATGAAACTACATAACTGAATGCTGCATTGCAAACACAACCATCTTTTCCCCTATAAATATTTAAATTGACCTTGCACACAAATGTTACATCTAACAGTATTAAATAATAAAGATCCAGTCAAGACATTTCATAGCATTAGCCTGTGCAGAGGCAGTGAAAAGACGCTCTAGAATAACACAAGGCATACTGAGGTGCTGTAAGGGTCTTAAAATAGAATGTCAAGAGGACAGCAGGTGTAAACCAGACCAGAGTGAGTTACACACTAGTACACACTGCACGGTTTCTTCATTTAGTATAATAATGTAGACAAAACAAATGCACTGCAGAATGACCCCTTGATTATGACCTTTATTAACTAAAAATATACATCATTACATTATTTCTCAAATAATTCAGGTCAATGAATAATATCGACTTATTATATGAAGCCAAGATCTGAGCAGCCGATCCACACCAGTATGACTTTGAACACATGTAAAAAATGAATAGAAAATGTGAAAAATGTTTTAAGATTTGAAATGCATTAAAAAAGTACTCACTTTTAATAATGACAGAAGCAAACGCAGAACTTTCTCCCTTCACGTTGAGTGCAGAGATCCCGTACTCAGCAGTGTCGCTAAAATTACAGCTGCAACCCACAAGAATAATTATGATAACATTTCAACAATTTAACAAAATCAAAAAAAATTGCAGTTTGTAACAGCCGTGCCCGTATTGTTTATCTTTTTTCATTCCTTTGATATTACTAATAAATGAAATCATCCCACACATTAAGTGTAATATAATAAAGAATCCCAAAAAACTTCAACAAATAAATAAAAACTTTCTTTACTTCTTAATTTCCAGAGAATGCATGTTGTATTGGCTCTCTGTGAAGTATTTCCCAGGGTGAGCCTTAGCATCGATTAAAACATTGTTTTTGTACCTGAAAAGCAGAATTAGATGGAGGGAAACAGAACAGGGTTAAATTAAACATTGGTTTAATGACTAATGATCATATCTATCCAGAAGTGTTTCTGACCAGGCCACGCGGGGTTTGGGCCATCCAGCCACAGTGCAGTGCAGCGTCAAACTCTTCCCCTCCCACACGGTCTGGCCACGTGGTTTCACAATGAACTCTGGGGGGTGAGTCAAACTGTCTGGATTCATCTTCTTTTGGAATTCTGCTTTCTCGTGAATCTTGAGTAAAAAATTAATAAATATATATATATTAATTAAGACCCTGGGATAAAACAATCATACAAATACTGACACTGTTGAAATAGTTCTATCAGAAAAATCAGTATGAATAACCTCTGTTACAATAATGCTCAAAATGTAGTTCTGAAATACAAAAAGTTGCACTAACCTTTTTTAACATTTAAAGGCACAATGTTTTACACAAGCATCTTGTTAAACATATAAGGTCAAACCTTTTTGCTCAGAGTCAGGCGTTCAGCAGACTCTCTCATACTGGTCTCTCTGGTCTTCTTCACAGTTTTCATCTTGAAGTCGGTCTCCCTGGAGAACAGGTTCCTCATGACGACATATCCCACACCCTCTTCCTTCACCTCCTCCTGAGTCTCCATCAGATCCTGGGTGGCCAAATGACTAATCCAGAGGATTAAGTTAATGAGCACAGTCTGGCCTAAAATTGACTATTACTGTTTGACAAATGAGTTCCATAGATGCAACTGTTCTAGAGGTACAGTTTTTATTTAGACAGCAAAGGAACCTGGGAACAACTCATGACTTAACTTGTGTTCCACCAGAAAAAAAAAAATGTTTTGATGACATAAAAATAGATAGATGACAGAATTTTCAGTCAGAGTTGATATAGTTAACTGAAACCCAAACTAAACCATAAAAACATTTTTTTATACTTGAAATAAAATAAGTTGCCAAGATAACATTTCTTTTTTTCATTAAGTGTAACTTGACGTAACTAAAACTGAAATAAAATAATTTAAAAGTATATAGACAAATAAAAAATAAAAACATTACAAAAACTTGAACTAAAATTACATATAAAAACAAAAACGTCCCGGGTTACGTATGTAACCCTAGTTCCCTGAAGGAACGAGACGCTGCGTGAAAACGCTGCGGGAACGCTTCTAGCGTTGTGCGTCTTGAAGCATAGTATGGAATCAGCCAACGGCGAGACGGAACGTCACGAGTGACGTCATCGACCAGGAAACTATAAAGCACACCCATGAACACAATGGCGACAGCTTCTGGAAAAGTCTGAAGCAAGTCGATCAAGGGAATGCTGGGAGTATGGCAACGACACGCAGCGTCTCGTTCCTTCAGGGAACTAGGGTTACATACGTAACCCGGGACGTTCCCTATCAGGAACATCGAGCTGCGTGAAAACGCTGCGGGAACGCTAATACCCACGTCGCCATAAGAGCAAGTGACCGACTGTGTGAATCACGGATTAAATTCAGCCGAAAGCACCTGCGCCCCAGGGGTGGAGCTAAGGTCTAGGTCATAAAACCTGACGAAAGTATGCGGTGAGGACCAGCCTGCCGCATCACACACATCATGAAGAGAAACTCCTGACAATAAGGCTTTGGAAGCCACCATACTCCTGGTAGAGTGAGCTTGGACAGTCAAAGGTGAAGGCTGACCAGCCGACTCATAAGCAAGTGAGATGGCCTCGACCACCCACTTGCTCATCCTCTGCTTAGACACTGGAGACCCCTTCTTAGGTGGGGTCAACAAACAAACAACTGTTCTGAATTTCCTCCACAGGGCAGCTCTGTGGACATAAGTATCTAGAGCCCGGACAGGGCAGAGCAGATTAAGTTTTTCCTGATCTGACGATGTAAAAGGAGGAGGACAGAAGGCCTGCAGAACTATAGGTCTGGCCACATTGGTAGGGACCTTAGGGACATAACCTGGCCTGGGGTGGAGAAAAGCCTTCACCATCCCAGGCGCAAATTCCAAACACGAAGGAGCAACCGAGAGAGCCTGAATATCTCTGATTCTCTTAAGAGAAGAAATTGCAAGAAGAAAAATAGTCTTTAAAGTAACAAACTTTTCAGAAACTTCTTCAATAGGCTCAAAAGGAGCTAGGGAAAGACCTTCTAGAACGATGGCCAAGTCCCACGCTGGCACCCTCGTGCGGACTACAGGCCTCAGCCTCAAAGTACCACGGAGGAAACGAGTTATAAACGGGTGTCTCCCCAAAGAGACTCCACTGAAAGGGACATGGTAAGCAGCAAGTGCCGCCACATACACCTTTAGTGTGGAGGGGGATAACCCTGAGGAGAAACGCTCCTGCAGGAACTCCAGCACTGCACCCACTGGGCAGTTAACTGGGTCCAACAGGTGTTCTCCACACCAAGAAGTGAAGAGCCTCCACTTCAAGGCGTATAACTTCCTCGTGGAAGGAGCTCTGGAGTGAAGGATGGTCTCAACAACCTCGGTTGAGAGACCAGCACCTACGAGCTGGGCCCCCTCAGAGGCCAAGCCCATAGCTTCCACAACTCTGGGTGGGGGTGATAAATCAACCCGCTCGCCTGAGAGAGAAGGTCCCTCCTGATCGGAATCTCCAGAGGAGAACCGTCTAGGAGAGATATAAGGTCCGCAAACCAAACTCGGGCCGGCCAGTACGGGGCTACCAATAGTAGACTGACCCCGTCCCGGCGAACCCTCTCCAGAACTCCTGGGAGCAGAGCAATCGGGGGAAAGGCGTACAGACGTGACCTCGGCCACGGCTGTACCATAGAGTCCAACCCCGCGGGGCTGGATGACTGAGAGAGAACCACAGTGGACAGTGTGATGTCTCCCTGGACGCAAATAGGTCTACCTCGGCACGACCGCACTGCATCTGAAGGAGCTCCACCACCTCGGGTGGAGTCTCCATTCCCCGGGCCTCGGCCCCTGCCTCGACAGGATGTCCGCTCCCTGATTTAAATACCCCGGGAGATAAATCGCCCTCAAAGAGAGGAGCTTCCCCTGGGACCATAGAAGGATCTGGCGAGCCAGATTGTATAACGGGCGAGAGCGCAGACCCCCCTGATGGTTTATGTAAGAGACCACCGATGTGTTGTCGGACCAGACAAGAACATGATGACCTCTGAGGTCTGGTAGGAAGTGTTTCAGAGCCTGAAACACTGCCAACATCTCTAGACAATTTATATGCCATAATCGATGATAGTCCTGCCACAGACCCTGGGCTGGGTGACCACTCATGATCACCCCCCAGCCTGTGAGGGAAGCATCTGTCGTTAGCGTTACACGATGACAAAGAGCTCCCAGCACAGGTCCCTGGGACAGAAACCAAGGATCCCTCCAAATGACCAGAGCACGGAGGCAACGCCATGTAACTTTGATCATGCGGAGGGGGTTTCCCCTCAGGGAGAACCCCTTGGTTCTGAGCCACCACTGTAATAGTCTCGTGTACAGCAGGCTGCAAGGTATAACCTTAGACGCTGCTGCCATGAGACCCAGCAATCTCTGGAACTGCTTTACAGTGAGCAACTGGCCTAGCTTCACTTGTTTTGTGGCTGACCCCAGAAAGAGGTTCTCTGAGATGGAGATAACACACTCTTCTTGGCATTCAGCCTCAACCCCAATTTCTTGAAGTGCGCGAGGACGACATCTCGATGCCGAGCCGCCACTTCGTGAACGTGCGGGGAGATAAAGCTAGACCGAACGGAAGAACATAATATTGGTACGCTTCGCCCCCGAAAGCGAACCTCAGGACTTCCTGTGTTGCGAAAGGATGGAGATATGGAAATACGCGTCCTTCAGATCTATCGTGACAGACCAGTCCTCGGATCTGATTTGTGACACGATCTGCTTCAGAGTGAGCCTCTTGAACCACAGCTTGCTACTGAGCGACTTAACGGGCGCAGATCTAAAATTGGACGCAACCCCACCATCCTTCTTTGGAACGATGAAATATCGGCTGTAATAACCAGACTCCTTGCTGGGAGGAGGAACCCGTTCTATAGCCTCCTTCTGAAGGAGCGTTTTCACCTCTTGTCCCATTACCAGAGCCTGCTCGGGGCCCACCACTGTGGGCAGGACCCCGCTGAATCGAGGAGGACGAGACCTAATATCATAACCTTTCTCTATCGAATGCAGGACCCACTGAGATACTTTTGGACACTCCGCCAGAAAATCTACAAAGGGTACCAGCCTCTCGAGACTGGCCTCTGGAATATTCTGAGCAGCAAACACAGCGCCCTGTAACGGCGCACCGGCAGGAAACAACTGGTTTGACTGCTCTAAACCCCTCCTCAGAGGGGGCGAGCGTCCCTCGGGAAGCGCTCGCTGGGCCCGTCTACGCCCCGACACGAAGGCGGGGTTGGCAGAAGGGACCCCTGAGGGTACCGGGAGAAAATGGGCACCGTCTGATGCGGTGAACACCTTTCTCTCACGGTAGGGACCACCCTCAGCATCCTGACGCCAGTGGCGTCAGGACTTCTTAGACGAAGCCTTCTTGGCCATAATGACTGTCCTCAGATCAGTCTTATGGCCAGAAGACCTCGGTTGAGAGTGTCACGCCTGGTCCCACTGCAGGGGGAGCACAAGACGCGACACTCTGTAGAGGGGGCGAGCGTCCCTCGGGAAGCGCTCGCTGGGCCCGTCTACGCCCCGACGCGAAGGCGGGGTTGGCAGAAGGGACCCCTGAGGGCACCGTGAGAGAATGGGCACCGTCAGATGCAGTGAACACCTTTCTCTCACGGTGGGGACCACCCTCAGCATCCTGACACCGGTGGCGTCAGAACTACTTTCTTTTTTTTTTTTCTTTTTTTTTGATGAAGCCACTTGGCTATAATGACTGTCCTCAGATCAGTTTAACCCCCGAAAACTTCATCTGAGAGTGTCGCGTCTGGTTCCACTATTTTGCAGGGGGAGCACAAGACGCGACGCTCTGATTTTATTGCGCCCATGCGGGGAGCTTATCGACAGCCAGGACTGACCCGCCCATCAGTCCCTGTCTTTAAATGCCGGTGCCTAAAAGACGAATTCGTTTCAGCGGAGAGATGGCAGTAGGCGTCTCTCCAGTTTTTCTAGGCATCGCCTCATAACCGTAAATAAGCCTCAGCAATATAAAAATATTTTTGTAGAGATCTGAGGGCTAAAAATACAGTATGAAATCGTTTTCTTCCAGGACTTCGACACCTCGGTGTGGAGATCCGGAAAAATGGCAGGCACCGTCGTGGAGATTGCACTCGGGAAGGCAAACATAGTTTATACTATATTTTTATATAAAAAACTCCTGCCAAACTGCTGACCACTCAATGTTTAATTTTTCTACAGCATGAGTAAGCACCTCCATAAGCTCCTCATTTATTTCTGTTCAGGGGAATATATCATATATCATATATATCATAATCCCCTTATTTTATAGTTTATATAATATTATTATTATTATATTTTTAATACCAACAACATTCAGCTCCTCAGAACTGGATAGTTGCAATATTAATGCCACAGCCTGGGCAGAAGAAACCGCAGAGCGTGCTTCCAACCCTAAACTGAGGCACTGAATCTAACAGTTAAAGGCTGAGATAGGGCGAGGCCCGTCTCAAACCCCGCTGTCAGATTCACCCGCGATCCCCACGACACGCGCCGCCGCTCTGCCTCGACAGAAACGGGACCCGAGCCGCGGGGAGCGCGAGCCGAACCACTCTCCTCAAAGAGTGATCGGCGGGAGCAGAGCGTTCTTATTGGAAAACGCTCGCAATGCTCACAATCAGCCCCCTCGAGAGCTGACCGGGCATGCTGTACTCCCAAACAAACAACACACAGATCGCAGGGTTGCCAACTCTCACGCATCTGGCGTGACAGTCACGCATTCAGCCTCAATCTCACGCTCTCACGCTCGACAAAGAAATCTCACGCTAAATGAGACATTCTTCTGTGCTGTATTTTTTTTTCCTCATGTGCGCTAATTTCCGAATTACTAAACAAGTTCAGGCTCACTGATTGGACCACTGCTGTCTCTAATGCCTTTCTCTGATTGTCGATTCGCTGGGAACATTTGTCGTCGATCGTTCAGTGACGTCCGTGACCGTAATTTACCCTTTTCACACGCGCTCACGGCACATCTTTCTCAAGCAGAGAAAAATTGCTAGTCAAAGAGGACACTGACACCGACAGACAAGACAGAGAAAGTTATAGGCTACTTTTGATATGGAACAAATTCTCTGCTCTCATATTCTGTCAATATTTTTACGAGATTCAAACAATAAATACAGTTTTTGGTGCTTTTAAATGTAACAGACCGCTGTAGCGCTTCAGCTCAAACGGCACGCGATACAGTACAACTTTTTATTTTCATCATCCCCCCCTCCCCCTCCCCCTCCCCCTCCCCCTTCCCCCTCCCCCTCCCCCTTCCCCTTCAACAAATCTCACTCCAAGCAAAACTCAAAAGTTGGCAACCCTGAGATCGTGTGAATCCCCACCCGTGAAATAACGAGTACAGGGGGGAACACACACTTTCTGTAATGCTGCTCGCTTAGATATGTGAATACATATATATAGCCTTTTTTTTTTTTTTTTTAAGTGAAAAACTCCTGCCTAGCAATCACTAAAGACAGACAAAAACACTGGGACAGATTCACACACAAATCGCTTGCTGAAGACAACAGAAGCTGTCGCCATTGTGTTCATGGGTGTGCTTTATAGTTTCCTGGTCGATGACGTCACTCGTGACGTTCCGTCTCGCCGTTGGCTGATTCCATACTATGCTTCAAGACGCACAACGCTAGAAGCGTTCCCGCAGCGTTTTCACGCAGCTCGATGTTCCTGATAGGGAACTAATAAAATCTATAATAGGATAGGATCTATAACATAATAAGTAACAGTCATGGTCAAAATTGATGGCACCCCTGGTAAATATGATCAAAACTGGCTGTAAAAAAATAAATCTGCATCTGGAATCACATTATGAAATAAATGTTTTTCTCCAAAACATGTTGGCCACAATTATTGGCACCCTTTTATTAAATACTTTTTGCAATCTCCTTTTGACAAGATACCAGCTCTGAGTCTTCTCCTATAATGCCTAATGAGTTTGGAGAACACCTGACCTGAGATCAGAGACCATTCCTCCATACAGAATCTCTCCAGATCCTTCAGATTCCCAGATCCATGTTTGTGCTTCTCCTCTTCAGTTCAGCCACTCATCAGGTCAGGGAACTGGGACGGTCATGGCAGAAGCTTCATTTTGTGCTCCGTAACACATTTTTGTGTTGATTTTGATGTTTGTTTTGGATCATTGTCCTAATGGAAGATCCAACCACGGCCCATTATAAGATTTCTAGCAGAAGGCGTCAGGTTTAGATTTTTTATCTGATGATATTTGATAGAATCCACGATGCCATGTATCTGAACAAGAAGTCCAGGACCTCGAGCAGAAAAATATGCCCACAACATTAAAGATCCAATGGTATATTAAATTGTACACATGGGGTACTTTTTATCCTTGTGCGCACCAAACCCATCTAGTGTGTTTGCTGGCAAAAAGATATTTTTTTAGTTTCATCTGACCACAGATGCCTGTGCCGTTTGAAGTTCCAGTCGTGTCTGACAATTGAATATGCTGGAGTTTGTTTTTGGATGTGCGAGGAGGATTTTTCTTGAAACCCTCCCAAACAACATGTGGTGATGTAGGTTTTTTTTTTTTTTGGCTCTCTGACCCCCAAGACTCAACTAATCTCTGCAATTCTCCATCTGTGATCCTTGAAGAGTCTTTGGCCACTCAAACTCTCCTCGCCGTGCATTAAGTCAATATAGACACACGTCCTCTTCCTGGCAGATTCGTAACATCTTTAGTTGATTGGAACTTCTTAATTATTGCCCTGATGGTCAAAATGGGGATTTTCAATTCTTTAGCTATTTTCTTACAGCCTCTTTCTATTTTGTGATGGTCAACGATATTTTAATGCACATCAGAACTTTATTATTTGGTTTTACTCATTCTGATGAATGATTAAGGGGATTTGGCATTTGTGTTTCCTCATATTTAAACTCCTGTGAAACACGAAGCCATGCCTGGACAATTTCATGTTCCTAGTCACCCTGGTGTGCTAAAAAAGGTAAATATTAATGGGAATATACTTCAGAGATATTTTACTCGTAAAAAATTCTAGGGGTGCCAATAATTGTGGCCAACGTGTTTTGGAGAAAAACATTTATTTCATAATGTGATTTCCCCCCCCACTTTCAATTCTTTTACTTCAATGAAAGGTTAGAATTAAAAAAAAAATTTGAATGAAAGATCAAAAGGATACACAATCCAAATTTATTTTTTACAGCCAGTTTTGATCATATTTACCAGGGGTGCCATCAATTTTGACCATGACTGTACATTTAAATGAACAAATCATAAAGGCATGTCCCCTTTAGTGTGTCAAAATTAATTGATAAGATTATATGACATTCGCAAAGCAAACATTCCACATCAACTACAATAAACAAGTTATTTCAAACTACCTAAGTGAACTATGCAATCACCTGCTTCTGAAGACTGGCACAACGTATCCAATGACCTCGTCTTCTGTGTCCACCGCCAGGCGTGAGCGCTTTTCTTTTTTGGAGAGCGTGCTCAGTTTCTTCTCTGCCTTCTTCCCTGAGATCTTGTGCCTAAACAACAGTTAACATCAGCAATTTAAAAAAACAAACAGTACGATTTTATGGCAAAAAACATCAAAGCCACTACTGAAAGATTTTGTAAATGGATGAAAATACTTTATTCCATTATTCCATCAAAAAATGTCAGTTGTTTATTTTTTGTCAAAGTTTCCTAACGCTAATGGAACAAAATTTTTAATATTTTAAGCAGGGTTAATGGAATAGGATGGAATAGAGTCTGTTGAAAGTCAATCTTAGTGTGTTAGTGTAAAGTAAATATTAGCACAGACAGCCAATAAATTAAGCATTTATAAAAATAAAAAACGTCTGAAATAAGCAGCCCTTTAGAAAAAGCAATTAAACCAATATACACTACAGGTGGCAGAGCACATTTTCTACTCCATAATAGTTATACATGTTACATTGTTCCTCAAAAAAGTTATCTTAACTTTATTTTTTTAATCCCCATTTTTGTTGATTGTTAAAAGAATGATCATGACCAGTTGGAAATAAACATACTTGAAATGTCATGTCAGCAGGAGATAAATCGTATAGGATCATGACACTCATTCATAACTGCCAACAACATTATAGGCTTTGGACTGATTTATAGATAAATCATAGAGCTCTGTCTGTGATCTGAGAGACTTAACCTTTTATCTTTAACACTATTACAAAATAGTTTAGGATTATAGCAGCTTCCAGTCTATCAGAATATTGTTTCATAAGAAATACAATAATACAAAGTGCTGTCATATTTTAGTCTTGAACGACTATAGGCTAAACAATACATTGGTAAATAGGAAGATTATAAGTTGATTAATCAGAAATATTTACATATATTACAACAATTCAGAATTGTTGTCAAGAACATTCGACAAGTTTAAAAAAATTAATTAACCATATTAGAGTAAAGAGTGTTTGGTTTGTCATACTTAAAGGAGCACAAATAACAACTATCAGAAACCGTAATAAATTGTCATAACTGGTAAAAAAAAAAAAGACAATATCAGATTTCAGAGAGCACTATAGTGTTCTGCATCATTTTCTCTGTATTCTGCCTAAAAGGTCACCCAAAAGTGAAAATCCGGTCATTAAATAACTCTACCTCATGTAATTCCAAACCTGTATGGCTTTCTGTCTTCTGTGGAACACAAAAGAAGATATTCTGAAGATTGCTCTGAACTAACCAACATTGACCCCATTGACTTTCATTGTATATACAAATAAATTCAAAACTTTGTCAAAATATATTTTTGTGTTCTACAGAATTAAGTTTTAGAATGACATGAGTGTGAGTAAATGATGACAGAATTTTAATATTTGGATGAACTATCCATTTAAAGCAGCTCAAGCAGCAAAGTGTTGTACAGTTTATGTACAGTTACAGCCCAGCTAAACTACTGTGATTTCAATTTCCAGTGACCATAAATAATCCTTCAGAGACCATTAATAACTTTGGCCCATTCCCACAGAGGCTCAAATTCTTCCTGCCACAGAGTGCAGTCCTCAATGGCACATATGTTCCTCTTTAACAAAAGTCTCTGACCTAAATATTAATGTTCAGAAATATGGGCATGAAGATAGATTTTAAAAAACACGTCAAATTACTTCTGTAGTAGAGAACAACAGCGACAGCACACTCAGCAAACTTACTTCTAAGTGTTAGTCGTAATGTTCGTATAAGATTTAAGCTAGGAGTATGAACCAAACCAAGAGAAGAGATTAATCTCACTAATATTAGTTTGTAATGTTGTGATTCGTGACACTTTGAGAATCAGCCAGTCACTCACAACAGGCTAAACCAATAAGTGAGCTTGAGGCAGCACATCTGTTTGACTGATTATCTACATTCTGATATACACAATATACAAGTAGTTTGAGAGAGTCTGAAAAATCAGCAAGGTGCCACAGGAGTGTGCAGTTGCTGCTGAATGCTTTACAATCAATATTAATTTCCATGGCAAGTTATTCAACAGGTATATGGCTATTAAACACAACTTTTAAAAAACTAAGCTGAAGTGACACTGACTAAGCTTCTACAAAAGCATATATCATCTCTTAACATTGCTTGAAAGGTTTATGTTATAATTAAAAATCAATTTATCTATGGAGAAAAGGACAGATTTTTGCTTCTGGAACTGTTGCACACTATATCATCCATATAAAACCACCAATGATTATTTACTAAAAAAAAAAAACTAAAAAGATGAAACCATGATACATCTCTCCAAATGTCATAGAAAAAGTCTTTCTAGATGATTAGATTTTTTAGAAACTTATGATTGGCTTTAGTTATTGTTTTGATATTGCGATCGCTAAGCACTAATGTAATTTGTGGTCATCACAAAGTGAAGCTGATAACAGATAATGAAAGAAAATGCATTAGTGTACTTAGTTCTTTGTAACATAACATTAGGCTCATAGTTCCTAACACAAAAACAACAAAGATTTTTCTGGAGGTACTGTGCGGATCTGTTTTAAAGCAAACAAACATCATAAGGTTATCTGAAAGGGTTATGGTGTTGTTACTTCATTTGATGCACACATTTTCAAATAAGCAGCGTGTAATGTGTTATAAAAGCACTGGTATCTATCTAAAAAGCAGTGCTTGTGAGGGGGTTGCTCTACAGGGACCATTCTTCAGGGCAGCATGAGCACAGGGACACTGTCCCCTATATGTCCTCTTACCCATGGCCGCCCACATAAGCAGCGTAAGACTGGCGGCTAACAGATGACAGGGAGCTTTGGTGATAGCTGCTCTCATAACGCGTCTCAAGGTCCCGTTGCTGCTGTTCCTTTTGTAGTTTTAAGGATTCTGACATCCTGAGGTGCTTTTTAGATCGTCCCAAGGACACCTTTTTCTCTCTGCTTGCAGTCTCAAGTACAATTCCCAATGAATGTTAATTCAAATGCACATAAAACAACACCTCACTGCAAAGACTTACAATTTTGATAATGAATTTACAGTGTCAGAAAAAAAGTGATGCGTGCAACAGCTTGTCACTGGGGCAGTACCCTTAAAGGGGCATCTTAGTACCTTAGAGTAGTGATACGAACCCTTAAGGTACTAGTATGAACCTTTTAGTAGTAAATAAGGTAAAAAGATGTCCCTTTAAGGGTACTGCCTCAGTGGCAAGCTGTTGTACCGCTAAAGGTACAATTTTTGCAAAAAAAAAAAAAAAAAAACAGAGTAAGTTTGACTATTTGGAAATACTATGGGCCAACACACATATCCAATAGCCTACATTTGACTACATATTTGTTTGCAGTTTCAAAATAGTAACAGAAACATTCTTATTAAAATTATAATGTCATAAATAATGAAAAGGACTTAAATAACTACAATTATTTAACATAGGCTACTATCATATTAATATAAAAATTAAAATAGGCTACACGGAGCAACACAACTCCTAGTATTTAAAGTATAATATCAGACCATAAAATATCAGCAACTAGTTGTGTCTGTTGTGATGGCCACTAATTCATAAATTCACACATAAATTACACACAATTAGATGAGTTAAACTTTACTTCTCTTATTGAGCCAGAGCTAGCCTCTGTGAGAAATATAAAGTCCCTTACCAGGTCAAAGTTACTTTTTCAAAAAGAAGAGGGTGCAAACTCCAAAAAAATTAGAAGCCAGTGAAAATCCAGGCAAACGGGCGGGTATGGGGCAGCCGACAGGACGGGACGGGACTGCGCTGAACAAAAATAATGCTGCCACTCTGCAGATTGTAGCGTACAGGCACGACCTTGTATGGCCACTGGGTCTGTTAAATATAGACCCTGACCAGGCGGCAGGCAGTTTTAGCATGAACTCTGAAAACGCGCGTAATTCAATTTCTAAACACAATTACACAGCAAAGGCAACGTTTAATAAAGAGCTACACGAGGCACGAGCAAGACTGCAGTTGTAGGCCTCGTGCCGAACGTAATCAACACTGTTCAGTAAAACAGAAGCGATTGAGTGTGCGGGTGCGTTTTATAAACATTAAACAATAGGTTAATTTGCGCTGAAGTAAGCCTAACGTTACCCCTTTTAACACATTTTGGTCAGTTGTCGTGTAAATGTTGTCATATTTTTCCAGGCAAACGAAAAATAGTTCTAAAACATTCCAAAGCACTAAGAGTGCAAACAAAGCCTTGAACTGTCCCCATATCTAAACTGCAAGCACGTCTCAGATATAAATGGTAATGATTATTTTAGATAGCCTACGCTTATAAGCAATTTGGAATGCTGTCTTCTTCCCGTTAAAGTGAAAGATATCCGTCATATTAAAATAATAAATATGAGCATTTTGTAATAACACAAGGATTAAATATAAAAAAATATTATATAATATTTTGAGGTTATATCTTTTTTATGTTGTTTAATATTAGATCTATGTAACATATGCTTGTGTAAAAATAAAAAATAAACAGAAGTTTGACGCCTAGACCATGTTAAATGTTTTTTTTTTTTAATAAACTAATTTAATTGAACCAAATCTGACCTATAGCTAATATATGAAAACCAAAATAGCCATAAACACACCCGCTAACGTACTGTAACAATTCACCTTTCATTTTAGAAGTCATTTGGGCATTTTTCCTATTTGATAATTTGAACCCACCCCTTAGGATCACTCATGGGCTATTCCAGTCAGTGATGTAATGATATGTCGACGGGACTTTCCCATTACACTAATCTATAGAGGGGTGCTGTTGTGGTGCTTCAGCGTGGCAGCTGGTGTTTTGGTGTTCTGCCTTTTTTTTACCTGAATAGGTACGTCTAATTTTCTTAATTTACGACACGAGTATCTCCAATATGTTTATGTGTTG
This sequence comes from Semotilus atromaculatus, assembly GCA_031834385.1. NCBI lineage: Eukaryota > Metazoa > Chordata > Actinopteri > Cypriniformes > Leuciscidae > Semotilus > Semotilus atromaculatus. Next base: position 28,915,397 of record JAULUF010000044.1, on the reverse strand, counting down.
AATGTGACATAATTTATATTGCACACGACACGACCCAGACTAACGTTAAATACAAAAAGCCAGCTCCGTTGCTAGGTAAGTTAACGTTAGCTTATTTAGTAATTATGTGTTATGCTGTTTCCTGTCAACATTTCAAGCTTTCTTATTGGCCAGTACTCTTACAAACTCTTACGAACTGAAGTGATGTATGAAAATAACGTTAAACATAAGCTTTATAGAATTTAAGAGCTAAGTTTTTGACAACTTACTAAGTTAACGTTAACGTTACTTAGCCAGTATAGGCTGATCATCTATTAACTTAGTTAGCTAAACAAACTCATAACCACAGTCTTGTATTAGGCCTACACAATAATCCGTTCGTCTTAAAAGTAAGTTTTGTTAAATAAATAAAGTAAAAGTCATTGCTGTGGTTGGCTTCGTTGCTGAATGATTTTTAGTCATTCTTCTTTTTGACTAGCTCCTGTACTCGTATAATCTGTGTTAACTGTTTTTCAATAACAAGCTAACTTAAATATATTTTTTAAATTTCAGTTTTAATAGCACAGAACTGTCAAAATGTCTAGCAAAAGGGCTAAGGGAAAAACCACCAAAAAGCGCCCGCAGCGGGCCACATCAAACGTGTTTGCCATGTTCGACCAATCACAGATCCAGGAATTCAAAGAAGCCTTCAACATGATCGATCAGAACCGCGATGGCTTCATTGATAAAGAGGATCTGCATGACATGTTGGCCTCATTAGGTAAGGACAAAGTAGTTTTCTAACAGCAAAAGTTAAATCTTCTGACCTGAACTCTTAATGACCCCGTTTCCATTCCAATGGACATCACTTTCCCTCACTCTTTTCCCTTTAATGTTTTTCCCTTTAATTTCCCTCGACCTGCAACTATCCCTGGCTCATTACTGTTGCAATGGACACAAAAATTTGAGCATTAACTGAGGTTCATATTTTTCTTGTCATATCTCTACATATTGTCATAGTGTTAAAATACAACACTAAGTTATAATAAAATACAAATATCTCTTTTAATAAACCATAATTATCTGTTTATAATACAGAACAAATCCAAGCAACATACATTGAAAGAGAGAATTTTTTTAAAAACTTTTTTTTAAATTAAAACAACAAAATAATAATGACTTAAATAATAAATAACAAAATATATTATAACAAATTAATTTAAACATAGGGGGTTAATCATTAGAGAGTTTAAAGGTATTCCTTTTTCAGCCGGTTAAAGTTGTCATGTGACGCCAGTAAACACGTCATAAGAGAAGAGCTGTTGTTGCAAAGGGGAGGGGGAGTTATTTTGATTAAAGATTATGAGGGTACATTAAAAAATATATATATATATATATATATATATAATGATAAATAATTTGCCATTTAAAAATTTTTTTTAATAATGATGTCCATGGAAAATAATTTGGTCACACTTTATTTTAGGGTCCACTTCTCACTATTAACTAACTATTAACTATGACTTTTGCCTCTATAAACTCCTAATTACTTCTTATTAATAATTTGTAAGATAGGAATTGGGTAGGATGTCGAATGTGGTCATGCAGAATAAGGCATTAATATGCACTTATAAGTACTAATAAACAGCCAATATCCTAGTAATATGCAAGCTAGTAAGCAACTAGTTAATAGTGAGAATTGAGCTCTGAACTAAAGTGTTACCAATCATAATAAACAATGCAATATTTATTTCGATTTCATCGTAACTAATTCTAAAACTAATTCAAATCATTTTTAAATGCCGCAAAACTTAAAGGAACACTCCGACTTTTTGGGACTTTAGCCTATTCACCTTATCCCCCAGAGTTAGATAAGTCCATACATACCTTTTTCATCTCTGTGCGTGCTATAAGTCTGTTTGACGCACCCACCGCTAGCCTAGCTTAGCACAAAGACTGGATGTAAATGGTTGCAGCTAGCATACCGCTCCCAATAAGTGACAAAATAACGCAAACATTTTCCTATTTACATATTGTGATTTGTATACTCACAGAATGTACAGAAAACAAAGTCACATGAGACACAGACATATTTTAACCGTATAAATACTGGGAACTATATTCTCTGAAGGCGAAGCACTGCTACTTGGGCGGAGTGATAACCGCAGCACCTGAGACACGCCATGGTGAGGAGCAGAGAGTTCGTTCAGAGTGCTGCACTAATCACTCCGCCCAAGTAGTAGTGCTTTGCCTTCAGAGAATATAGTTCCCAGTATTTATACGGTTAAAATATGTCTGTGTCTCATGTGACTTTGTTTTTTTTGTACACTCTGTGACTATACAAATCACACCATGTAAATAGGAAAATGTTTGCGTTATTTTGTCACTTATTTGGATTAGTATGCTAGCTGCAACCATTTACATCCAGTCTTTGTGCTAAGCTAGGCTAGCGGTGGGTGCGTCAAACAGACTTATAGCACGCACGGAGATGAAAAAGGTATGTATGGACTTATCTAACTCTGGGGGATAAGGTGAATAGGCTAAAGTCCCAAAAAGTCGGAGTGTTCCTTTAAAATCTGCATTTAATCCGACACAAACTGGTTTTGACTGACAGGTTATCTCATTGGCAGGTAAGAACCCCACAGATGAATACCTCGAGGCGATGATGAATGAAGCTCCTGGTCCCATTAACTTCACCATGTTCCTCACAATGTTTGGAGAGAAACTTAATGGAACAGACCCTGAGGATGTCATCAAAAACGCCTTTGCTTGTTTTGATGAGGAGGGGACAGGTAAGTAAGGGAAGTAAGTAAGGGATTCACCAAAATAAATAGAATATATTCTGTTTTTGGTATACATTTATTAAATCATTTTCAGCATTGTTAACCAATTTGCCTTATTTGTTCTAGGTTTTATTCAGGAGGACTACCTGAGGGAGCTCTTGACCACAATGGGAGACAGGTTCACAGATGAAGAAGTAGATGAGCTGTTTAGAGAGGCCCCTATTGACAAGAAAGGAAACTTCAACTATGTGGAATTTACACGCATCCTGAAGCACGGCGCTAAAGACAAGGATGATTAGAATGAGGCCGAGCACTACTGAAACGAATGAAAACTACACTGTAACACTACACACGTTTAATTGTCTCCTTTTCCCCACATTCATCCCCACGTGGGCTAGTGAAAAGGGATTTATTCATCAGCAAGATGAGATCATTTGACTGCACTGGACCTTCTCTTAAACAGTCTTTGTAGACTTGTACATAACTATGAATTACATAAAGACATGTAATCTGTAGTAAACCTCAAAGTGAATGCTATGTAAATGTTGAGAAATAAATTCTGGAATTATTCAATGTAGCCTGAAGTTGCTGTATATATACACTTTGTAATAAACAATTTAATGTAAGGTAAGTCATCAAGTTTTCTTTACAGAATGGGGAATGCTTTACAAACAAAAGTCATTTGGAGGTTATCCTAACATTTTTTTTTACAACTAAAAACACATTTTTTGAATTCTGTTAAAAACAAGGTATTGTCATTAATATTATTCTCCTGAGACCCAGGGATAGACATTTTTCCTCTGTAGAGGACATTATATTATAGTAAAAAAAATTTGAGACCATACATGTCACAGTTTTAAGTCTAGATTTCCTGTAAAGAGAAATACCAAATGTTTTTTTTTAGGTTTCACCATGACAACTCCCTCTCCTTGGTCTTTAAAAATAACTGACTGAATGATCAAATTTAGCACTCTTATGGAAATATGATGTATTATTTTGCAATTATTCAAATTTAATTTTCAAATTGTCAGAAATAAACAAATCAGGAAAATGTTATGAGGTTTTAAATCTGAATCTTACATTGAGGACAACAGGACTTACAGCATGTTTATCAGGTATTTTGGGAGACACAACAAGTGAATATGGACATAAATATCAATATTCCTATGAAATGTGAGATCATTGTGTTGCCTCAAGAGCACATTAATAAGCAAATTATATACAATATTTAGATACATTGTATTGATTGGGACTACCTATTAATAGCCATTTTACACATATTGCATAAAGTAAAATGGTATATCAAATCATTGGTATATATTTCATAACAGTTGAGAATCATCTTTAAACAGTTTGGTTAAAAATAGCCTGAAACCTAAAAATTAATTGGTACTTAAAAATAAAATAAAAAAAACATTTGTTTTTGCCTATACATGTCTTATCATGCCATTTTATTTTCTTAATAACTGAGTCCTGGTGTCCTTTACAGAAGTCGTATCTTTTTTAGAACAACAAAAAAATCCATGTTTCATATGCTACAATGTAATGACATTGAAAAAAAAAACTAAATTCACAACAACAAAAAAATCATTGAAACCTAGATTTAGGCTTGTACACAATAAGATAAACTGCCAACGATGGTTACTAAGACAACACAAAATCTGTTTTCAAATGTTTAATTTCTCTCAATAACTTCACAACAACATCGGAGACAGAAATCGATGGAGACAACAACCAGTGGTTTGGAGCACCCTGAGATTTAATCATGATAAAAACAAAATGAGGACTATCGAGCTACAATCCTTTGCTTGCAAAAAACAATTTCACATTTTTATATCCAAATGTTTTACTGTACAATGCTGATTTATTTTATTAATTAGATCATTTAATTGGGTCCTTTAAAAAGACATTTTTCCAGCACCATTTTTTTTCTTTTTTTCTCTTTGACCAAAACAAGATTATGAATCCAACATCCGTCAAACTTAGGCTAGGTAACAAAGTTAAACGAGAGAACGTACCAGATGGTCAAAACTCTTCAGTCCCATCCATAGCCAGAAGTATTTCCAACACTTAGCATGAAAAATATAAACTCATAAGTAATCAAATGCCGCCCGTTCTCCGTATGACAGGTGCATGTGTAGGTCATGGGGTGTAGGAACTGCAGGACCACCTTCAGTGCCAAAGCTCTCAGTGAGGTTCTTCAGTTGCTCACAGAGCAGCACCAGTTAACTACTGATGTCAGGAGTCTTCATTCACGATCACTCTGCTAAGGCTAAGTTTTTTGTCTGAATCTTGGCCAAGTGGTCTGATATTCCAGCTTCAATTTTGTCACACTGAGCTAGGAACCCCTAAGCACAAGAAAAATAAAAGAGAACAATATTTATTAAAGATCTGAAATCAAATAATGGTCATGGGTATGTTACAGTCTTAAGTGGTTAATTAAAATTGAATATCAAAAAAGGCATAATCCTACCTGAACAGTTTTCACAAGTCCCTTTTTCTTCATCCTGCAGTCATTAAAACTCTCAGGCAAGTTCTGTAAAGAATGTTGGAGTTTATCATTAAAAAAGTGCACGAATAAAGTGACTTTACTGAACAACAGTATTTAAATACATTTAATATACTGTCGTTTTATTTTATCTCTAAAATAATCAATTTGCAAAGAAACTAAAGTAGCAGCAGATCTTTTCTTCCTTATTGTGACATTACATCTGAGTGTAACGTGTTTTAACTGAGCAACTTTAAGAAACAGAAAAAAAACAAACAATTACCAGTGCATCTATTTCCTCTAGGATCTTCATGAACTGCTCAGAGGCTATTTTCACTCTGTGGTCCAGTTTGTTAAGAGCCTCAGCTTGCAACTCCTTTGCTAGAAAACCCTGAAAATGATTACATTATGAATTAAATTATGAGAATGACCATATTCCCAAATGACATTCTATATACTATGCATTGTGTAGTCAACTGTCTAGTGTATGAATTTCATAAGGCTATTTTGTCATCCAATATCAGAATCTGTTAGCCCCTCATCGGTATGTAATTAAAGTTATGAGAGTTGTGTGAGTCCAACATTCCACACTTTTTTCGGTTAATTCAGTGCATCGTCCAGATATTTGCACTTTTTCCGAATTTTCAGTGTGAACGCACTACTCACACTATTTATACTATTTATTAAAAAGGCATAGAATAGTGCCATAAATACGTGAATTGGGATGCACCTAAAGACTTTTTTTTTTTTTAAACATGTCACACATACGTTTTTCAGTCCTGTGAGTTCACCATCCACCTTCTCAAGCTTCTTGGCGGTTTGTTCCACTGACTTTTCAATGTCTTTGAGCTTTTTAAGGTCAGCTTCCTCCTCAGGACTGTTCTGTAAAAAGTAAAGCAGCTTGTCAGACTCAGAAATAATTACAGATATATCTTTGTGAATGAATGAACAACACATTACACATCTTACCCTCTTTCCAATCATCATCATTTTACAACCTTGCTTTACTCCAAAGCCGGATAGAGGCTCATCCATCTCCTTCAATGATTTCCCTACAGTCAGAACAACATAAGGTTACAATTCCAGTGATCCAGGTTACTCTTGCAAAAGCAATACACTGTTACTGTTGCAATGGCAGACTAATGATGCTTTTATTTAAAACACTGCATTGTTCTGTTGAGCTCACAAACTTCAACTCTTGACAGTTACTAGTTATACGCAAAACACAGACCATTTACAGTTGAGCAAGTATAAACACAGGAAGCCGAGAAACAGATGTGCCAAAGGCAAAGTATGCTGTATTACCTTTAAATATGACTTTCTGGGATGGTGCTGGTACTCCTGTGGCTTCTGTCAGCGCCTCACACAAATCCTTCAATAGTGGTTCATGTCCATCTTGTGCTGTTAAAGTGATGCTGTGTTTGGTCGTGCCTGAGACAGATCACAGGTTTAATACTCAAAATGATAGAGAGCTAACTGGCACTGTATATGCAAATCCAGCATTAACGGTCACCACTCATCTAACCTTAATCAGATTACAATTGACTTGAAAACTCAAGATATAAATTCATAGCCTCGATATATCACTAATGGTGAAATAAGGCTTAGTGATGGTCGGATCATTTAACGTTACAGGTAACGTTAGCTAGCTTGAAAAGCTAGTGTAAAGCTAACCTAAAAAAATGCGACTACATTTATTTTCGATATACCTTCATGTTTTGAAATATGAAAAGTGGTCAGTTATCTTTACCATAAGCAACTGTCACTGTCAAGGTGTTCTCCGCCATATCGGCACACTGTAAGATAACGCTTCACAACTTTAGAATGTGTATGCAACCGGAAGTGACGCATGTATATCCGTCACGCCCCTTAGAAAACCGGGGATGTGCTTGATATTTGTGTTTTTTTATTTACAAAAATACATTTTGGAATGTAAATAAAAGAAATGCATTACGCAATGATTTATTTAATTAGGAAGATACCATATACGCAAGAAGTGAGCTATTTCAAAGAGAGGGACTTTGGCTCTTTGTAAATCAAATTTATAAATGAATTTATAAATAAATTTAGATTTTACATAAATCCTTTGGAAAAGGGATTTAAAAGCACTGAAATTTATTTAACAGTTTTTTTTAGACTATGTAATACTTTTATTGTTCTTGTGGCATTTAATAGAAAACAATCTGCTCCTCTTCTAAAATTTGTTATTGCCAAATAAACAGACCAGTGGTTCCAAAAAAATGATCAACTGTTTTTCTTTTTAAATACCACCATTTATTGCAACTCTTACAGACTCCAGTGATGCATTTCACATTTTAGATCTTGATGTATTATCATTAATGAACTTTATTATCAAGAAAATCAGGTCATTTTAATAATTCAAAGAACATTCAGACCAGTGGATGCCTTGCTTTACATTGCTGCTCCAGGCAGATTCTTCATTCATGCTACACAGAACTATAGACGTGAAATACTTGATCAGTGTCAACATAATTCTGTCAACATTTCAGCAAGCTTCAGAGTCCAGAGTAAAGCAAGGGCATATACATTAATATTAACTGTAAAAATATTAAAATTAGAAATTGCTATATTATGAAATAATATGGGTTTACATGTTTTAATGTTTGTAGTTTTTTTTATTTATTTTTTAAGTAGCTTGACTTTTGTAACTGTTTGGATCTCATATCATCCAGAATTACTTTTGTTAGGACATGCATTAATATAAAGGTATGCTCAGGAAACAATGGAAATTCTTAGTAGGTGACCCTATATACCAAATGATGGTATATACCAGATTTATTTAAATTTCTAATAACTGGAATCTCATTGGCAATCAGGCTAACATGTTTACATGCCCAAATTCTAATTAAAATTGTGCTTCATGTGAACAAGTTCAACATGTAACAAAAACAGTTAGTTTAATACCAAGTGCTAGACTGGCAATGAATACAACAAAACATGTTCAATACCATTTACCAGCACTAATAACTCCAACGCATGTTAATAAAACACTGATCAGAGAGCAGATTCTTATGTGGCAGGGATCTGTGGAAGACCAAACTCATCGACCAGAACGCCATCCTGAGGGATACAAATACAAAAACAAAAAAATTGAACTGAACAAATCACAAAAATAAATATTCCCAAAAGATAATGAATATGCATATCTTGTCATTGACACTATTATCAATGCAATCTGCACCTTATTGGTTTTAGTGTCACTGGGTATTCCTTCAGGAATGGAGGGTGCAGACGAGGCTTCATCTAAATAAGAGCTGTCATCATCCAGCAGTAACTCATCTCCCAGAGCATCCAGCTCTGCAACAGAGAAAAAAAGTGAAGCTCGAAGCTCCACACACACACACGCACACGCACACGCACGCGCACGCACACGCACACGCACACGCACACGCACACGCACACACACACACACACACACACACACACACACACACACACACACACACACACACAAAACCTGCTTCTAGTTCGTCCTCATCGATGTCTGGTGTGCCATAGCTGCGACTGAGAGCTTCCTGCACCTCGTTGGCCTCTTCCATCATGTCTTCCAGTTGATCCTGCAGGTCCTATCAGTCACAACCATTTGTAATGAAAAAGTGTATATTATTTACCACTGATCATGAATCAAAAACATTACTAAAAAAACAGTGATGTCAAAATGATTAGTGTGCATACTTCAATCTGATCCATCTTCACTTGTTTATATGCTTTCTTCATTTCTTTTGCTCCAATCTTCATAGCCTCCACCTAAAAAAGTATAAAATGTTTGTAGAATCTTACAGTTAAAACATATAAATATGAATGAATAAATTAAAACTAAAAATGTATAAGTGCTTAATTAATACATACACAAGTAAAATAGTATTATTTTATATTCTCAGAATGACATTTTAGAAAGTAAAAAACAATACATTATGAAATTATTTATTTTATTAGGAAAATACAATATACGCAAGAAGAAGTGGGCTCTTTGCAAATCAAATTTCTTGGAATGTATTAATGAATAAATTAAATTATAAATTCAACAGTGCTGGGAATATATGGACAGCAGTAAATAAGTTAATAAGTCTTTACTGTTGTTTTGGTGTCCCTTAACGACTGGATTGTATAGTTGGCTTGTTCCATATTAAATGACTGCTGGGAAAGCTGATCTCTTTGACCCTCATACCTGCATTATACAGTCAAAAACACATTTACACATACTAGATATTGAAATAAACATTTCACACATTGTAAATGATTATTCATCAGGATAAAACTCACATTCTCTTTTGTTTCAGCACTCTCATCGCCTTCTGTTTTATTGTATTCTGTAAAGAGATTGTTCATTTCAAGCTTCCAGAATTATTTATGATTTACAGTGGGATCCAACAATCTGGGACCACTTTGAAAATCTGGTCTAAGGTCTAATTTAATTTCAGGATTTTGAAAATATAGCCTAATGTAAAAAATTATATAGCCAAGGTCAGTAATCAATTTAAATAAAGTATATTTGTGATCTTGTAAACTCCCTGCCATATGACATATGTTTTGAAGCACAAGATGCTCTTTGGATCATTCTCAAACTCTGCTGGAAAACATGATCATTAGGTTTGACACAAACTTGTGGAGTTCATGAAGCTTGAGTCAGGGTTATTATAGTTAACTAAAACTAAAGTAAAAACTAAAACCATAAAAAAATTAATTACTTGAAATAAAATGTAGCCTATATACTAAAATTTCTAAAACTGAAAAAAAATGACAGAAACAACAAAATTACTACAATCTTAACTAAAATTAAGATGGAAAATATTTATAAAAAAACGAATTCAAAATATGAATAAAACTATAATAATATCTCAATAATACTAAATTGGTGCTGCTGCCAGAAGGAGGACAAAAATACTAAGAAATGTTAATATTTAAATTTAAAAATGCATTAGTTGTTATACTGATGATATGCATAATACAAAAATGAATTAAAAATGCACAACAGAGTGTTCTCTGGATCACACTGTAAAGTAGCCTGAATAGAGTGACATTATATCAACTCGAGTTTTAATGCTCACTTTTGAGGGTCCATCCCTCATCTTTTTCATCTGGTCCTTATACTTCATTAGCTCTGCGTCAATTCTCGCTATTTTCTTATCGATCGACTCGACCCTCGTATCCACCTATAACGGGAACACCACACAGACAGCATCCACTGTACATCTATGTCTGACATGCAAACACCAATCAGGGTGCTTCACTGATGTCCTGAGACTGCGAGACCTTCACACAAACACACAATACTTACATTGCCTATGCAGTCAGAAAGGTTGGGTGGAGGCGTCTGTTTGCTCCGACCGAAAATTCGGTTCATTATTTAAACGGGACTTATACTTATTTGCTTTCTATAGGTATTTAAATGCTGACCATCCCAACGGGCTTGTTCCGGTTGGTGGTAGAAGTCACACGACATAATAAAAGTCACGGTTGAGGATAGTAAAGATGTAGTATTTCGATGCTTATGTATTGCGGTGTGTGTGTGTGTGTTTTTTTTCCAACTCCTTCTCATTTTCCCCATGAAATTGTTTTGTCCCACATCTTTTTAACCAACCAATATAGGAAATTTAGGCATACCAACGATAGCTATTTAAATAAATAGATTGTCCACAATAATTGCCGACACTAGATGTTGCAACATGTGTCATATTATATTATTATAAAGTATACTAAATGTTTTAAATATTGCCACTATCGTCTTACCAGTATGATTGATATAATGATATTTAGTAAAAAAAAAAATAATTATGTTTATTGCTATTGTATCTATGACAGTTAACTTTTGAAGAAAAAAAAGAAAGTGCTTTTAATTAGCCAACAGTTATCTATTAATTAATTATTTCTTTCATTCTTTACATAACAGCATAAAAGTACACAACAGACAAACTAACAAAAATTTATTAAAATACAAATTAACACACTAAACTCTCAAAACATATTTGTAATCACACAGCTCACAGATTTAAAGGAAATTAGTTGTAGCCTACATGTTCATTCTAGAGCTCCTCTGACAAAACAGATGTTTCACAATTGCACAGAGCGACCTTGAAGCGCCATGTTTATCCTTTAATGTCTACCATGGCAACGGCAACACCAAGAACTGAGTACTGCGAACTGACTCTGAAAAGTGTTAATGTGCACATAATCTGACAAGCTACTGACAGATCTGTAATAAAAATAAAAAATGCTGTAATTTTCTGTTCTCGATGCCTACCATTTTTTAAAGGTTTGAACTAAGCATGAAGTAGGCTATGAAAATTAGTACCTAAGGACAGTTCACTAAAAATGTCAATTCTGCCATCATTTGTTCATCCTCATGGTCCCCATCAAATATATTGTACAAGGACACTTTGCTATCTCTTTTGATATAGGCCTATCTCTAACCCTCATCATGATGTCATCCTCTAGGACTTATTTTTCATTTAATTTCAATGAAATCATTTAAAATATTTTCACTGCTGTTCTCAATTTACTGACAAACATCAAAGGTGTGAAAAAATAATGCGTCTTGCTGGTTGATTAATATGCTATAAGATTCATAATAAGTTGCCATGGCAATACTGCCTTTGTTACATGGTTCTCTCATCTGGCTTTGTTGTCACATCATTCAACTGTGATGGATGAAAGCTCCATAATTTCAAATATTTATACTAAATTATATTGACATCTGAACACAACATGACTCATCTCAACACTGATTATTACAGTTCAATTTAATGACAATATAATTTTCAAATACAGGTAATATTATACAAACTAGGTACAACTGATTGCAGAGCAAAGCTCATTTCATTTGATTTCAAATGAATTCTTTTTAAAATTGCACATATTAAAACAAGCTGAGAGGGAAACTTTGACATTCAAAATCTGCTGTTATATAGTAGTACAAGCACATTACTAAAAGTACAGTGGAACTTACAGAAGCTTCTCTCACTCTGCACTTCATTGTCCAATTAAGCATCTAAGATGACCAAAAACTTGCAATAATGTAATTTATATTGATTTACGGAAAACCAAAGGCGCAAAGGGCATTGCGTTTTTCAAAACAAGAATTTTGCAATTAATTCCTAATACTGTTGTGGCAATAGAGCACTGACGATGTCATAATATATCTTTTGATGAGTGAATATTCCAATAACAGACTTCTGCCTCCAGTCACATACACACCCAAGGAACAAAACTAAAAGATTAAATTTTTAAGCCATCTTAGGCAGAATGTCTCTGCTCTCTGATAGTATATATATATATATACACACACACACATATATACACATACACTGTATATAGAAATACTTAATTAAAATTAACTGTTACATCAATAATATCAATACAAAACAATGTGTAAGGCACCTGACACACGTTTGAAGTGTTTTGCTTGAGACATTTAACTGACATTCTACCTTATCACATAAATGCTTTTTTATTTTAGTTTAATCATAAGCTGTATTTACATAAACGTTACTCAAAGATTTCCACATTTTCATTGTCAAACATGCAATAGAGATGTACACCCCCCCCCCCCCCCCTTCCCTTATTCATAGAAAGGATAATACACTGTATTAAGCAAGAACAACCTGACTAAGTAGATTCAGTCCTTTAGTTGTTTTAAAGCCCTATGCCCAAAAAAAGAGCTAAAAAATCCTTAGACTCCCAAGGCAACTTAGAAACATAATCCTTTATCCACAATCAATCATAATCCTTTTCATACATAATCCTTCAGTCTAAATCAAATACAGAATATAAAGCACATTTCAGACAGTAAGCAGTTCCGATAACACTAACTGCTATAGACTACATACATTTTTATTTTTCCGTCATTAGAGATAGCCTATATAGTTTCCTGAGTCATAATTATGTGACACTGCTGAATCTGATTATTATACATTGATTTTTTATTGATTTTTTAAATAGAAAACAGGGCTGTTTTACAATCCAAATAAAAAATTAACAGTACAAACGGGTGCAAACATAAAATGTGTTTGTTTGTTGTTTTTGTCTACATATCTGCCCAAGGAAACTATATGTTTGAATTGAAATATAGTAGCTAGTAATATAATATATATCCCAAAGGACATATAACATTAAGCAATGACATTTTAACCATACAACATCTTTGGTTGATGGACATTAAAAAAAAGAAGTGAAAAACAAAGATTTGAATGAGGTGATAGTGTAAAAATTTGAATATGGGTGGACATACGAAACAAGACAAGGATTTGACTAAACGCTCACTTTTTGCAAACTCTAGCAATAGTTATGTTAATACATAAAGGGCACAATCTCTTCCTCAGATGGCGGTGGTGATCTGTGTCAGTCCGAGGTCATTCGAGTCCTCTCGACCATGAAAGGATGACAGCTCCACGGCTAGTCATACGGCTCGACCGTGGCCTCCGTCCCGTTTGGCCTCTGCTGGGCACGTGTGCTCACGAAGAGTGCTTCTGACCCGACTGACGCCGTGCCCGTCCCCCTTGACCCGACCTGGGCAGCAGAAGTCCCTGAAGCACCGTTTGAAGTTCTCATCAAGGAAAGCGTACAGGATGGGGTTGAGACTGCTGTTGGTGTATCCAAGCGCCACACAGAAGAAGTAGGCGGCCATGACCGCTGTGGTCTCCGGCACTCCGTGCGCGAGAGCTTTGACCAAGATGAAGATGTGTATGGGCGTCCAGCACACCACAAACACAGCGACCACAACCAGCACCAGGCGGGTGATGCGCCTCAGGTTGCGGTCTTTTTCCCGCGAGCCCGACAGCAGGCGGACGCTTTTAAGGCGCAGGACCATGAGCGTGTAGCAAACGGTGATGATGAGGAGGGGAGCCACAAAGGCGAAGATGAAGACGCAGATCTTCATCACTGTGTCCCAGTAGATATACGGGTCTGGAAACTGCAGAGCACACTCTGTCGTGCCTGCAGAGGAAATATAAAAACACCGGTTAATTATTAAACAGAAGTGAGGACAAGTTAATCATGCATGCTATAATGAAGCCATGGTGGGAAGGAACAACAAATACATTAGGGTGAAGCAGAGAACTGACAGTCCCATCATTTACTAGAGGACATTTTTGAGGGATTTATTCATGGTCCCACATCAAGAAATATTATAATCTTGACTTTTGAATCTTAAAATCGAAAGGTATTCAGTGCCATGTTTTATGGATGCACCGATATTGAAATTATGACTGTTGAGTTGATCATTATTTTCATGTTTTGGCCAATAACTAATACTTGCCAATGTTAGAATTCTATATACTATTTTGTTTTAATTAATACAAAATAAAGCACTAGAATGTTTCAAAACTGTATTGACTTAAAAAATAAAATTATGTAAATTTAAGCATCACATCATGATTCTGTACAGAATGTAAATATTCATTTTGAGATTCACTAAAGATAACTTTTATCAATGTTATTAAATTCTCAGTATTTTTAACATAAGATTAACAGTAACCAGTGTTAGATGACGAGGGACTTACCCTAAATATACAATATTGACATCTGAAAAAATTCTAATGTTGGCCGATAGCCGATACACTACTTTTTTTTTTCATTTTAAAGTTAAGGGTCAGTAAGATTTTTATTTATTTATATTCTTTTAAAAGAAATTGGTCATTTAATTCGTCAAGAATGCAAGTGATTAAAAGTAAATAATGTTACAAAAGATTTCTATACTTCTGAACTTTCTATTCATCAATTAATCCTGAAAAAAATATGCATCAAAATGTCCACGAAAATGTTAAGCAGCAGTGTTTGTAACATTGATAAAAATAAGAAATGTTTCCAAATCAGCATATTAGAATGATTTCTGCAGAATCATGTGACACAGAAAACTGCTGTTTTTGCCTGGGTGAGCATAAGAGACTTACTGAAAAGTCTTACAGTAGTGTTTATATCATTCATCCCTACCATTGTTTGTCTGCGTGCTCCCAAGGACCATTGCAGGGATCCCAGCAGCCGAGGACAACACCCAGATGAGGATATTGATGATCTTAGCCTTCATCGGAGTCCGGAAGTCCAGGGCCTTGATGGGGTGGCAGACTGCCACATAGCGGTCCACGCTCATCATGGTCAAAGTGAAGATACTAGTGAACATGTTGTAGTAGTCGATGGAGATGAAAACCTTACACACCACCTCACCAAACGGCCAGGAGTTCAGTAGGTAATCTGTGCTCTGGAAGGGCATGGTGGTGGTTACCAAGGCATCGGCAACAGCCAGGTTGAAGATGTAGATGTTGGTGGCGGTTTTCATTTTAGTGTATCTTTCAGGAAAATGTAATTAGCCGGAAAGTGTCAAAATTAATGAAACACAATCCATCAGTGTGATAAATTCATGCATGAGATTGCTTTCAGGTCGTATAGGCTATTATACAAACTGACAGCAAATTTCCAAATGATCCTGAAAATTTGTCTATCAGTGGTTTGCCGGTTGTGTAAAGGCATTATTTATCATTCACAGGTCAAGCTCATCTCATTGTTTCTGATTATATCTGCAGTGGAACAGCTTGTGCTTTGATATATTATTCAACAAGCATGATCTGTGCCGTTTTTATATCAAATGTTGTCTCCAAAATGAGTCTTTACTCAGCTGCATCTGAAATGTCATATATACCACAGCAATGTCTTAGTATGATTTTTATTCGTGTATACAGAATGTGGAGCAGACACAGACCCTGCTCAAAGCAGCATAATGTCAAGGTAATTTTGACTGCATTGTGCCTTTATATGTTACTCCACCGGGGGGAGCAAAACTGCCGAATTCCACTTGTACCCTTAACTAAATGTTTTCCATAAAACAGATATTTCGTCCAACCATCCCATTGGAAACGTTTCAAATGACTGTTTAAAAATAAAGTCTATCAGCAGCTATTAAAATTGTAGATAAATATTCTTCAAAATATATTTAAAGCCCCCCATTTTATAATAAATGAAAGGCAGTACATCTTAGAACAATGGTATTTCTTACCTGATAATGACATACATCACAAGGCAGTTTCCCACTAGTCCGACAACAAACACCACAGAGTACACGGCAGCGATGATCGGAATGATAGGAGACCTAGTTTCCTGCTCGTTCGTCCAGCTTTCATTCAGCGAATAGTTATAAATGTCCGAGACAGCAGACTGCCATGTGAAGTTGGGCAAACACTTCTCGGGGTGAGATAAGGGGCATTTGTCCTCCTTGAAAATCTGCACCACGTTGCTGTCCATCGTCTGTCGGTTTGCAAAATTAGATCAAATGTCGCTGGAAAAGTTCAGTTGCATGATAAAGATTATAAAAAGGGTAAAATAAGAAACATAAATAAAAAAAATAACTGACAGCTTTTTACAACATAATTATTTAGTATGCATTTGTTAAAAATATACACAGTATGTAGGCTATATACTGATAGGCTACTGCTATTGCACTTTACACCTAAAAATGTCTGTTACACAGTTGGCAAAACACTCAAATAGCCTATAACAGTCTTACCTTATTACAAACTGCAAACCGCTAATTTAATTTGAAAATCCCAAGATTTGAAAACAACAATGATGTCTGTGCGCAATGCGTTGATTTCTTTGCTCCTATTCAATTGATGACTGACTGCCACCTTACGAGAGCAGCTGCCTCTGCCGCGCGTCCCGTATGACATCAGATCTCATGTGACGGTCATACACTGCCACAGTCCTTTAACCAGCTGTAGTGTCTCACTGCCACTCTTCGCCTATATCGGCGGAAACAAAGTTGTCTTCAAAATGTCCAAAATGTGTTACGAATCTGAAAGTCTAAGACACTGCTACCGTTGAAGAAGTAGTTTTAGTGTTTTATGAGATGGCGCGCGCCAAACTTCATGTCTGGAGACATTTACGCGCGCTCTGTCGCGTGAGAACTCAACCGACGAGACAGCGGTTTATAATATAGCCTACTTGCAGTAAAGCCACTGAAGTGCTTCAGAGTATGTGGTGGACATTAGCATAGCTTTTATTCAAAGACCCAAAAGAGACATATTAAGATGGGGAAAATCGCATTAGTTTGTCAAAGAAGGATGTGCCTGATTGTGTGGGGCAGTGGGGGCGAGACGTAGCCTAAATACAGGATTAACCAGTGATGGCGTGTGGTCTTCTGAAATGAAGACAGGCAAAGTCCATCTGTCTTGTTTTTATAGCAATATATGTGCCTGTTCCATTTGATGTTTGAATGGTTTCTGGGTTAAATAGATAGGCCTACAAGGAATCAATCAGACTGTGTGTGTGTGTGTGTGTGTGTGTGTGTGTGTGTATGTATATTTATAGGCTATATTAGTCTGCTTTTTTATATGTTTCTAACAACATGCTTTGATTAAAGACAAATTGCATCAAGTCCCCACAAAATGATGTTCGACTATTAGTATAAAAAAAACACCTTATGCTTCTATTCAAATCATCTGATAAGAATTAAGCATCTGATCGTTGCAACTTTAATATGTTTGCATGAGCTCTGCAATTCAGCACTCCAGTCACGTTTATAAGTCTTTGTACAATAGATTGCTTAAAACCAAGCAGCTTTACAGAAAAACAGTGTCAGTGTCTCATTTCATCAGAAGTACAACTTTGTACAACTACCATAAAGCAGCTCTTCAGTAGGCTAGCCTATGTTCATGTTTTTACTTGCCGATTTCTGACCTTGACAGATTGAAAAGGAGAAATGAACCAGAGGAGATTTCCACGTAAAAGAAGCCTCACCACCATACACCCCATGGACCAATGGTAGCCTACTAGAAGGTGTTTTAGTTAGGTTATATGGGTAGGATGAGGTTTAGGACGTTCATTGACCGGCCTAACTCTGCAAAATCAGTATGTGCTGCTGGCGAACTGACATTATGGCCAAAATGAATCTGCAGCAGTCAGGTGGTACATCAGTCACGTGGTACAAGTCCAAGTTTAGACATGTTGAAATTACGAGTTCTACAAGGATGTGAATGCTTTTTACAAGCCATAATCTCGTAATTATGGTAATTCCAACAGTGAATTACCATTAATTACCATTACATTCACCATGTTGTCAATATCATCATGTGACCCACAGCAAAATCTGAGTAACTTCACAACCATTCAAAATTAATACTGAGTTCAGACATACTGTAAAAAATTATTTTCATGATTTATCGCAACATTTTTTCTTTTGTCAAATCAACTTATAGCCCATTTATGTGGTTCAGATAAGATTAATATTTTGAGTTTATGTTGATTAAACCTCTTTTATTGTATTAACTTTTTTTTTTATTTCGATGAACTTGAAAGGCAACCAGGTTAGACTACTTACTTTTTTAAAGTTAAACCAATATTAATATAATAATAAAAACCAACAATAATAATTTTTAAAGTGCATAGTTTTTCCTATAATAGGGAATATGCTTATTTAGATGCAGCCTAGTTGATGATTGATGTGTCATTTATTTGGTAATTAGTCCATCCATTTTCACAAGTTTCAGACACATTTGCAAACCTATGAACATCGTCACTATTCCACAAACAGCGTGATCAGCCAGTTACAGCAACTACCACATGACTTTCACCTGCCTTCAGACCCCACAAAGCACAACATGTCCCTGAGTCAACATCTTTGTTGATCCTGGAACAAAATTTCAATAAACCATTCAGATTTCCGGGACAGGTTTACAGTTTATGTCAAGTTTTGACTTACAAGAAGGATTATCATTTCCCTCTGATTTTAGGGAAACGTTATCATTAGGGTTCGGTGTATCACGGTGATGATCAGAGATGCTGCTTGTTGCTGCTGGACAGAGTCAATTTAGAAAAATGGGTGCTTAGAGTACTTTATCTCATGATATAC
Source organism: Semotilus atromaculatus (assembly GCA_031834385.1). Classification (NCBI taxonomy): domain Eukaryota; kingdom Metazoa; phylum Chordata; class Actinopteri; order Cypriniformes; family Leuciscidae; genus Semotilus; species Semotilus atromaculatus. Next base: position 28,896,313 of record JAULUF010000044.1, on the reverse strand, counting down.
ATTATTATTTTTATTTATTTTGGAAGGAGGACTGCCTCCATTGAACCCTGTGGCAAAAAAAAAAAAAAAAAAAAACTCCAATATGGTGGTCTGATCATGTTACATGATACTACTTTTACATTTTCCAAAATAGGCCATAAAACGCTCAAGTAAGGTTGAAAGGTTGAGAAGAAGCAAGAGACTAATGCAGGCTTACTATGGAGTATCACTTTATTATTCTGTTGCTATTACATATTTGTCCATTCTAGATGGCAAATTTAGAAACAAAAATGGAATGAAGCGAAAAAAGAAAAAGGGCTCAGCGAAACCCAAATGGTGTCTTTTATGAAAGTACGTGTGCTTGTTTTTTTCCTCTAACAACAGCTTTGAAAACAAAATAGGCCTACATGACTGAGGGTCGACCACAGCAAGAGCTCTAATGGCACCCACTATTTACTCTTCAATATTGATTTTACTCATCTAACCATAGTCTTGTCATACCAGTAATGGACACAATAAACATCTAGTTCATCAGCGTGACATTCTGTGAACGCAGATTCTTGTTCGTTTTTTCTAGGCAAAAATAGGAGAACTTCACATGTTGCTAAGAGACACAGGTAGGTGTTATTTGTGTGGTAAGTTTCCTCCCAGTGCTTGTTTTTCATAACCTCAGGTAAAAGGGCTTATAGATAAGTAGCTCCATCAGACATCACAAAATCCCACTGAAGGACACAGCTGTGTGAAGGGGAAAATATTTTAATCAGATATTTTGTTTAGTCCTTGTATTAATGCGGTTTTCTCTCTCTCAGTCTACTACACATTCATAAACCACAACTGAGTGTAAGTTGATTGGTTGTATATTAGTGTCACTATTTTTGTAGCAGTACTTTGCCTACATTAATTATTTATTATTTTGGCAGCTAAAACCTAAGACAACAACTTCAATGGTTAGATGACCTAACACATTTACTTTCCCTCATTTTGTATTAAAACCCAATGCAGTTATTATTTTCTAAAAATTGGTAAAAGGCAGTTTCAGGCGATTGCTGGCTTTAGTCATTAATATATATTTAACCACATTGAATTAATTATTTTTTTGGGACTTGGGAAATAAAATATTAAATAACATGCACAAAGAATCGTAAAAACAAAACAAGAAGCCAAATAAAATAGCAATCAAACAATCAAATACATAACATAAATTATAAAACAAAATGTTTAAAATACAAAACAAATAAACAATAAAAAACAACAACAACAGGTAAACAATTGAACCAAACAACAAAAAACAGAACACCCTCTGGGAAAAAAAGTTGATCTGCATCATTTGATACTAGATCTATAAGATCATCCCATTCATACAAACCATGAATGGTTAAATGCACACATTTGTTCCCCCCGAAGAATCTTCCCATAAATATTTTCCATACAACAGTTTATGGTGACCATTATAGCTGACAATGGCAACTTCTGAAGTCATTTGATACATGGACCATCTTCCCCTGCTTCTCTCATTTCATGATCCGACATCATAACATGTGTTTGAAGATTGAAGAACCAATTGTATACGTTTGAAACGACATGAAGGTGTGTACAAAATGAATGTCCCCATATATGCCATTTAGACAAATTCCCCAACAATAAACAAACACACAATTTTGGTCCGAAGTGAAAATGATAGAGAGTAATGAACTGACCAAAGCCTTTTATTTGTATGTGTCTTTTTAAACTGCTGATGTGTATAATTAAAAAAAAGTATTTACCAACTGATGAATTCAACAAGTTATGTTAGAAATAAATAAAACGGTAAATGTATCTGGGAGCAATTCTATTTCAACGTAAATCAAGTCAAGGACAAGACAAAAAACTCCATCAGAGTCACATGAATCTTTTTTATTATAGTCTTTTAAAATCTCAGCAGTTGAACACACATTGTTGAGGAAGAAACTGAACAATCTGATCCCTTCTAAACAATTAACATACATGTTGTGCTTTACACTAATGAATGATGATTTCCATTACACGAGAGTAGATGTTAAAACTTCATGCTGATTTGTACTCGGCTTTCGCCAAGATAAGCAACACTAAGACGTAGCTTTACAGTAAACTATGCTTCTCCATCCATTTACGCTTCTTTCCATATGAGGGTGTGACTCCCCTTCTGTCCGGCGTTAACGGCTGCAGTGTACTTGGCGCGTCAGCACACACGACGGCTGCAACTACAGTGTGGTCTCCCTAGTGGACCAACACGACAACCGTCTGGATTGAGCCGAGTAGGGGACATCTCTAGGGTCTTCAAGTGGGCACCTTCCGTCCTCAGTGTTTCGTCGACTAGCCCACGACACCTCAAGAGGGCTCGACAGTGACTCTGGCGTCCCAGAGTCACCCCCCTCCGTCCCCCACTCAACTCAGCCCAGCTTACTGACCTCTACATCCCTCCTGCTGCTGAGACCTAACCACAATCTCACTATCTCTCCGCAACCCAACCATACGCGCCAACCCGATTGATTAAGGCTGTCGAGCCCCACTGGTGCGTTAAAGCAGTTACAGTGGCAACGGTTCCGTATGGCATACCACCTAACGCAAAACACAATATCTACCCAACCACCCGTCATTCTATACTATACAACCTATACAAATTGTATAGTATACTATACAACCTATACTATAGAACCTATACAAATAAACCAACAGACTCTTCAAGTTTTTCAAGAATTCTACGAAACCGTAGCGTGGCGGCCTGTACCTTGCCAGCTAGAATCTTTCCGTCTCAACCACAGCCAGTTGCTGCTCCTTTCTGCTGCTTCAGATAAGTTCTTTACTGTGCGACGCAACTCTTGGCCGCTGAATCCGACGTCCCTGAGGAACCGGGTTGTAGAGTGTGCCACAAAACCTCGACAACCCACTTCCACTGGATAAACCTGGACTCTCCATCCTCGCTGTTCTGCTTCAGTGGCCAAATGAGCATACCGCAGTTTCTTTCTCTCATATGCCTCATCTACAGCATCCTCCCATGGCACTGTCAACTCTATCAGTTGAACAATGCGTGCTGATCCAGACCACAAAACAATGTCTGGTCGTAGGTTAGTGGTGGCAATCTCAGGTGGAAAAATAAGCCGTTGATCAAGATCAGCCAGCATCTTCCAGTCCCTAGCAGCTTCCAGTTGTCCTGGCCGAGAATTGGTGTTAACACCTTTTCTTGGTGGTTGCTCGCCTGGGCGGAGGAATGTTGTCTTCTGCGTGTAATGTTTTGCTAGCACATGCGGCAACTTATTGGTCATACTACGCTTGCCTTCCAATGCTAAAGCCAAACATCTCAGTACTTGGTCATGGCGCCAAGTAAACCGACCTTGGCTAAGAGCCACCTTACATCCTGTCAAAATGTGCCTTAATGTGGCAGGTGATGAACACAAAGGACAAGAGGGATCCTCTCCTACCCAGAGGTTTAGGTTCTGCGGTGATGGGAGAACATCATATGTTGACCTAATAAGGAAACTGATCCTACTCTCTTCCATTGACCAAAGGTCTTTCCAGCCCATTTTGCGTTGTTCCACACTCTCCCATCTCATCCACTCTCCCTGCTTGGCCTGGGAAATGGCCTTTATACTCCTCATCCTCTCCTCCTGCTTTCGCACCTCGTTGACTACCAGCTTCCTCCTTTGAGCTGGGCCTGCCTTGTGCCATTTAAGAGGAGCTAACCTGACCCCAAAACCCCCTCTTCCATGCTGTACCTGTCCCACGATATCCCCTATTTGAAGGTCAGCCTTTGCCTCTACTACAGATTTCTTTGCTGACCACTTTCTACCAGTTTTTAACACAGGGGCTGCCTCCCTTACACATTTGTCACGTGACTCTACTAATGTCATTTCCAGTCTGACCTTGGCACACTTAAACTCCTCGGTTAAAGCAGAGACTGGCAGCTGCAATATTCCTTTACTATAAAGTCCCACTCTGCTGAGGCAGCGTGGAACTCCCAACCATTTCCTGATGTATGAACTTATTAACGCTTCCAGCTTATCCACTGTTGTCAAAGAAACCTCGTACACAGTCAGTGGCCACAGCAACCTCGGCAGTAGACCAAACTGAAAGCACCAGAGTTTTAGTTTGCCTGGTAGAGCACAGCTGTTTATGCTCTTCAACCCTTCCACTGCTTGTTGTCTAACTTCTCCCACTCGAACTGTGTCCTTTAGATCTCCATCGTACCATCTCCCAAGACTCTTCACTGGCTTCTCAGAAACTGTTGGTATTGCCTCACCATTAATGAAGAATGTTTTATCTACTACCTTTCCTTTAACTATGGAGATGCTCCTTGATTTAGAGGGCTTAAATTGCATTCGTGCCCATTCAATATTATCTGTTAACTTCCCCAATAACCGATTAGTGCAGGCTACTGTTGTAGTCATGGTTGTCATGTCATCCATGTATGCTCTGATTGGTGGTAGTCGCAACCCAGAAGCCAAGCGCTCTCCTCCTACTACCCATCTTGATGCCCTAATGATTACTTCCATTGCCATGGTAAAAGCCAGTGGAGAAATTGTGCATCCTGCCATTATTCCAACCTCTAAGCATTGCCATGCAGTGCTGAATTTTGGAGTTGAGAAACTAAATTGCAAATCTCCAAAATAGGCTTTCACTAAATTTGTTATTGACATTGGTACTCTGAAAAAATCAAATGCTGCCCAAAGAAGCTCATGTGGCACTGAACCATATGCATTGGCCAAATCCAGGAATGTCACATGGAGCTCCTTCCTCTCCTTTTTAGCTGACTGAATTCGTTGCCAGATAACATTGATGTGTTCTAAGCATCCTGAGAACCCTGGAATGCCCGCTTTTTGAACTGAAGTGTCAATGAAGCCATTCTTTAATAGGTAGGTGGACAATCTCTGGGCAATAATGCTGAAGAAAATCTTACCTTCAACGTTTAATAGTGAAATAGGACGAAACTGACTGATGCTTGTAGCATCTTTTTCTTTAGGTATAAAGACTCCACCTGCTCTGCGCCATGCTCTAGGTACAACCTGTTTTTCCCATGCCACTTTTAACAATTTCCACAGAATTCGCAGAACTCCTGAAGCACTCTTGTACACTCTGTACGGAACTCCATTAGGCCCTGGAGATGATGAAGCCCTTGCCTTTCTCACAGCCTGCTCTACCTCTTTCCACTTAGGTGCACAGACCTCCATTTGGTATTCTGGTGGGTTGATAGGTGGTATGTCTGATGGAATTGACATATGCTCATGCCTTTTTGCATCTGTATGCGTTTCCTCCAAATATCTCTCTAGCTCAACTCTAGATGCTTTTAAAGTGCCATTCTTCTCACTGGTGAATAACTTCTTTACGAATTTGAATGGGTCTTTATAGAAATTAGCCCTCGCACGTTCCTTCTTTTTGTAGCGTTTCCGTAGACGCTCAGCTCTGCGTAATGTTGCCAGCTTATCTTTTATGTCCCTTTGTAAGAGATTGAGTCCCTCCTTCTGACTTTGTTCTGCTCTTTTCCATTGCTTCCTCAACTGTCTCCTTTCTCTAACTAACCCTTCAATTTTCTGCTGCCGTCTAGACATTCCAGGAGCAGTTTGTACTTTTTCCTTCCTTTTTTCCACACCAAACCTCTCACTTCCATATGCGTAAATGATGTCCCCAAATTTATCCAGCTTCTTTTCAACTGTACCAGTTAATCTTTCCAATGCAAAGCATAGATCTGTGTTTACCGTATCCCATGCAGTTTTCTCACAAGCTCTTGGCCATCTAACTCCAGGCCTATGCCCGTTGAGGTTCTTTTCTCTCTTATGCTGGTTGGTCTGACCGGTTTCACAAGTATGAATATGTTCATCACTAACTGTGCAAGCCCTCCTCTCCTCTATGACAGGGGTGCTGATATCCTGCGAGCTGTGGTTTGCTTCCTGTCGCTGGATTTCATTCGACTGACTTGACTGACTTCGTAAGAAGTACTGATCAATGCGAGGCCCTTGTCCCTTCTCCCTCAAGCATTTCATTTTCCCTTGATGAACCTTCAAACCCCTGACCGTTGTCGCCTTGCTCCAGCCACAGACACAAACTTGGAGTTCAATGACTTTACTAACTGCAGATCTTGAACTAGTCTTACTCTCCATACTCATATCCGTTTCCATTCCTAAGTCGTTAACCATGTTGTCCAACATCGAGTCATCTTCCGCCCCCGCTCTCGCAGACTCTAGGGGTATTTTTCTCTTTAATTTCTTAGAAGCCTTGGGCGGGTGTCTCCAGCATCCTGTAAACACGAAGCTGGATACTGCCGACAAGGGTAGCTAACCCTTACCAGCCCCATTGGGGTCTATTTCCTCCTGTCAGCTGTCTCTCCAGGCTGTCACAAGGTCTTTCCCTTGTTGCCAGCAGCACTATTCACCGCAGTCACTGGACGTATCCAGATCTTCATGATTTCCATTACACGAGAGTAGATGTTAAAACTTCATGCTGATTTGTACTCGGCTTTCGCCAAGATAAGCAACACTAAGACGTAGCTTTACAGTAAACTATGCTTCTCCATCCATTTACGCTTCTTTCCATAATTTCTAAAATGTGTGACATCTTTAGCAAGGGTAAAGTGAGAAATAACCTGCTGAAACTGACCAGAAAGAAAAATCATGCAGAGAACAGTTTATCGATGTGTTTTTTTCCCTCTCTTTTGCATTTGAAGAAAAGAGAGTGTGTGAGAGAGGGAGAAAAAGAGAGATGGTGGGATTGTTCTTTCTATTTTTCAGTGCCCTTGAAGAATGAAAGGAGTGTACTGTGTGAAGTCCTCAGTTTGTTTAGAAACAGTTTCCATGGAAACCAAATATTCTGTTTTAAAGGTGCAACAGTTCAGAGTGCATGTGTGCGATTCCATGCCAAACTTCAGACCTCCCAGCCATGAAATGGATTATTTAGGCCCTTACAGATACAAATGAAGTGTTACAATGACAACTCGAGAAAGATGCCTGCAAGGAACTCAGAGATGCAATCCTATATACTCATTCTGCATGCTGTTGTACCAGAGCAAAATAATGAAAACAAACATTATGGGTCCATAACCAAACAGTTGATGGGCCCCATTGACTTCCATAGTATGGAAAAAAAAATATTATGGAAGTCAATGGGGTCCATCAACTGATTGGTTATACAGACATCATTCATCATCGAAAATATCCTCTTTTTTGTTCAGCAGGAGAAAGAAACTCGTACAGGTTTGAAACAACTTGAGGGTGAGTAAATGATGACAGAATTTTCCTTTTTTGGGTGAACTATCCCTTTAACATGATTTGATAAAGGGCATATTGTGTTGTAAATCTTAGTGTCTCTCTAGTGCAAGATTTACTGTTTCCACATAGTATGCCCAGTAATGTTGACGTTCACATCTATAAGTAATGTACTGCTACATAATGACTGCACAGTAGGATTATTTCCGCTTTATAATTTTATATTCACCTTCTAATTTGTTGTTGTTCACAAACACAGTGACCATCAGTCTTTGCTAAAATGGGCGAGCATTCATCATGCACATGAGCCTAAAAAGGAACACAAACTTCAGGCTTTCCATTCCAGCCCATCTGAACATTGTTAAGAGTCTCTCCAAATACAGGTAAGCCACAGATGGCTGAGCTGATGGAGCCTAAGCTTGATCAAAGTCCGTGTCGTGCAAGTAGTACAGGCCTGAAGATCGAGCACTTTTAAACCACCATTGCTGATGGTGCAATACTGGAGGACAAATTTATGGTTGAGCGCTATTCTCTGTGGTTCTGTATTTTATGATATGAACCAGCAATAAATAGCAACCTGACTAACATAGTAAAAGTCAGTTTTAAGAGATTGCTGGCTTTAGACATTAATATTCATTTAACCACATCATTTCATTGATGACTTTTTTTTTAAACAAACAACAATAAAATAAAGCTAATTAAAAATGTTATCCAATAAAAATTAAGCACAAACAATAAAAAAGCTAAATAAAATAAAATGATGAAACAAAAAAGAAAAAAGACAAATATAAAGAAATAAAATAAAATAATAAAAATTAAGCACAAACAATAAAATAAAGCAACAAAAAATTAAGTAAAATAAAACAAAACAAAACGATGAAACAAAAATAAAATAAAAAATCAAGACAAAAAAATTGAAAACAATTATTTAAAAAAAATCTAATTCAAACACAAACTAATAAAGAAAAAAAAAAAGAAAGAAAAAAAACGTCTCCATTGACTTGTCATTTCTGACTGAGAATGAAAAACAAAACAATGTCTAAAAGCTGATATCTGACAAGGTGTTCAGCAAACAGGCTAAAAAACAGTTCCGTTTTTATGAGCTGTCGACTCCAAAAAAACTGACACAAAACTGGATACAGAACTGAAGGCTTATAGCCTACAGTAGGCTATATAAGGGAGTATAAGTAACCAACAGAACCGGGAACATGTGTTTAACTAATCAACAATATGGAAACTAATAATGACAGGCAAACAGGAACAGAACCAAAACCAAAACGCATTCAGTCTATAATGCCATCTAATGGCCTACAGCAGAATACAGCTTTTGGATCCGTGTAAATAGGGAATTGTTTTGAGAATGATGAGCAAAACTCAAAGGAAAAACTTCTCAGTTTTAAGCATATCATTGTCGTATCCTAAAACGCAAAGAAACTAAACCTTAACACTATAAAATGCACTCTGAATTTAACATGTGACCAACATCATGGCGTACCGGAGCTATATCAATCCATTTATAATTTACAAACCATCAATGAATGTCTACCAGTCACCAGTTCTGTGGTGTGTGAGGTGAATCACAAACCTGTAAACTCACCTCTAAAGGAATATCGATATATTTTATCACTATATTTTGGGACTTTTCTGATCTCCATCTTTATCATCATTATTGTAGATATTTTTTAAACAAAGATCATTAACTGACTGTCTACATTAAATAACAAATTCCAGAGAAGTGTGTCCAGTAATTCTGATTTTCATAACAGCACGATTGTAATAAATGAGCGTACTGGCTGATGCCGCAGGGTTAAAGCAGTTTCAGAGCCTGCATGCCATGAAACGGCCCTGATCTCAGCAATCAGAAGCTGAATAAGAACTCCTGTTGTTAGAGAAAGGTTCATTGGACAAGTAAAGCTTCCGGCTGCAAAATGTCAGAGGGATTCAATCGCAGACTGATTGCAACAAAGCGGTATGAATGTGATCCAATATCCAAAGACAGTGCAGCCTAATCTGTGTGATTGTGCAAATTTAGATCGTCCACAGAAACGATGCGCAGAAAGTACTACATTATGTTTAAAAATACACTAGGACATTAGGCTATTTATGAATCCGAATAGTTTGGCATTATGCTGATCTGATGAGACTGAAGCTTGTTGTCTCACTTTGAAAACAACAAAAAGCAATCAAAATTCTTTCTATCAGATTCATCTGCTATCAAGACAACTATGGAGGACCAAACCTGCAGAAATAAAAAATGAATAAATGAATAAATAAATAAATAAACAAATAAATAAATAAATATGCGAATATATGTAAAAAATAAATAAATAAATGACTATTATACTTTTATTTCCTTATATATATAATTATATTTTTTCCCACATTTTTCCATTTATTTATGCATTTATTTTATTTTCAATTTTATTTATTTTCACATTTATGTATACATGTATTTATGTCCACATTTATTTATTTATACATTTATTGCTCTGTATGCTAATGAGGGGGGCGTGTTTTACCTAAGACATAGCAATCGAGCTCAGAGTGGCAGTGCTGAAGCATTGAGGCCACAGCGACACCTTGTGGTGTGACCAACCAATACGCAAGAGGTTTGTGGACGTGACTTTACAGGTCAATTAAAACAGCTTAGGTGGTGGCCCTCTGTCCACTTCACTAACGTTAGTTTGCAAGTTTTGTTAGCTTGTTTTTTAACAATGACTGGAGAAAAATCTGATTTTATCTTAATGTGCAAGGTCACTCACTGTCCAGGACCGCGATTGTTATTTGCAAAATTTAATTTTAACGGACGGAACCAGATTGGCTGACCCGTACACGCTCACTCAATGGATGGACGATCTGACAGAATTAACATTAAAGGATTAGTTCACTTTTAAAAAAACATTTGCTGATAATTTACTCACCCCCATGTAATCCAAGATGTCCATGTCTTTCTTTCTTCAGTCGAAAAGAAATGAAGGTTTTTGGTGAAAACATTTCAAACGGTCAATTTAAAAAATAAATTAAAAAGTTTAAGTTTTATAAGCACAAATGCTCGCCTTGCTCTGTTCTGTGATGCGCGTTCGTGTCTCACGTAATACGCAATTACGTTCAAAAGGTCACGCTCGACTTATGCGGAAGTATCGAGTTTGTGTTTACAATTGTGAGGAAGGAGGACCATAAACACATATTCAAATGTCTTTGTGTCAGGTTATCGTTTAAAATGCCCATTTCGTGTGCGTATCCTGGGTGTTTTAATATTAAAAAGGCTAAAAGAGAATTTTCGTCAGGACAGAAGCGTGACCTTTTCAACATAATTGCGTATTACGTGACGTCACGAACGCGCATCACAGACCCCTGTCGGTGATTGGTTGAAACACTGTTTATTTTGGTTTTGAGTGGTGGTTGTACCCATTTGTTTTTGTGTGCAGATCTCAGAGCCTAGGCTGCCTACAGAGACGCGTTTTTTTTGACAGCCTGGCAGGCTGAGCCTGCTTATGGGACGGGCAGCTAGCGGATCGTTAGGAAAGATTAGATGAATGTGATCATTTATTTTTGGGCCTGAAATCACTGATACAACCTTTAACATAGACAAACGGTGCATAATCTAATTACGTATGTACTAATTTGCATAAATACCCAAACAGATCTAAACATTGGGTATAGCCAGGTGAAAATGTCTTGGTGAATCTTGTTGACACCTTACAGTAAAACACTTAATGTTAAGGTCTGAACGGAACCCATTCAGGCTACCCATGAACATTAATACATGGAGGCAGGAAGAAGTACTTTAGAAACCAAACCAGCCTTTATTAATTTGTATTGCAGAGTTGGGGTTTGGGGCTGAAACAAGACAAAAGGGTAAAATAAAAAGTGGCTGGATCAAAAAATCTAATTACGTACACAATGCACCACTAGAGAATTTCATCTTCATTCTCTTCACAGGCAATCTGCATTGAGTTTGGTTCTTTCTGCCAACCAGTTCGCGGCCACGCCCATATCGTGACGTCACATTTGACTCCGGCGAACATCGCTGATCCTGTATTATCAAAGAACGTATATTTACAAGAAGTGAAAGCCAATAGAACGTTCCATTGCAACACCAGCGCCCAGCAGCAGCGCTGTGCTTCCGCCATTTTGGGGTGAAAGCGACTCGGCAGTCATATATTATACATATATTTAGTCCAGTGCAGAGGTCATTTTTAGGTTGAAATAATTAGGTAAAAAGAAAAAGAAGTTGCTAACCAGGGGTGCGTTTCCCGAAAGCATCGTTAGCCAACTATGGTCGCAAGTTCCGTCGTTATCAGCATTGTTCAACGAGTCAGTGTTTCCTGAAACCATCGTTCCAACGAACAGTCGCAAACAGCATCGCAAAGTTGTGTGGTTTGAACGACAGCTCTCGACCTGTGGTTAGAAGCAGTTTCTATATTGCATGACATTTGGACGTAATAAATCCTTATCTTGAGCAAAATAAGCAAGCTGACATTCAGTACAACCTGTGCCTTTTATTTAGAATACATACAAATGTAATTTACGTATTTTAGTTTGTCAAAAGATTTAAAGTAGGCTACCGTGTTTAAAGACTGCGCATGTGCGAACATGCTCTACTATGTAAGAACGAGCCAAATATTGAGTCTGGTAATAAAGCAAAATAACTGAGAAAAATTAGAAATAGTCCTCAGATGACATGTCTGTAATTTATATTAAAAATCTAGCGTTATTTCGACCTTAAACAGTTTAATTAAAAGAAGTTATTACTCCACCACGTGCGTGCCGTTCACTTTTCATAATCAACATGGGGAAAAAACAAATATGAAACTAAATGCGCTTATTTAATGGCTACAACACGTATACAGTAGGCCTAAAGACTCTCTATTTGTACAAAATTGCTGCACATTCATTTAATTCTGAATTTTGCACGTTGAAAGGCATTTTTTGTGCACAGTAAAACATATCTGCAACATTTATAAAGTTCACGGATAATTGTGCATGCATTTATTAATCATTATGATACTAAAATCAAAATAAAGTAGGTTAAAAAAAATCAGATGAGCAGAATATAAACGCAACGTGTTTAATTAGCTTACACATTAAGCATTTTCCTCCCATAGAAAACCATTATAAGAACACTTGGCTTAATGCAGATAAGAATGTCCCAGCATATGTTGAAATAACGAGATATGTTCAAAAATAAGTTAAATGAAATACATGAATTCAGCAAATAAATATAACTGTAGCCTACTAAAATGTAAATGTTGGACAACAAATATATAACAGCAATAGAATAGCTTTGCAGTAAACTTCTTATATCGTATATTAATGACCGTTAAAGCAAGACTATGTAAACAAAAACACTGTACAAAAGTGGCAATTATCGGAAAACGGACACATGTAATGCATCATGTTCTATAAGATCATCGTGTTTGTAGCATGATCCAGGGGATTAAAACGTACAAAATATATTTCAGGCCTAGTGGAGTTGGTAACTAATAATAGTAGTAAATGTGTAAAGTTGCATAAAATGGAAACACTCAATAAAACAAGAAAAAACTACCTAAAAAAACTGTTATCTGTGCTGTTGTCCATTAACTTCAGTTGGAATCTTCACTCCAAAATGGCGGCCGCGCTACCGAGGCGCCACCTAGTGGCTGTTACCAAAAAAGCATCAGAGTTTCGCCTCTTGTGCTTCTATACTCTTTGGTATTATATAGCTAGGCCCAGGGCCGGATTAAGAATTCAGAGGCCCCTGGGCACAATGTCTTGAAGGACCCCCCTTTTGCAGGCCAAATAGGCTAGTTTTTAATATATAGGACATTTTAATTTGGCATTAATAGTTTTACTGACTTAAAAGGAACTTTGTTGTACTATGCTGGAGTAAAGTTAATAAATGATGGTTCTTTTCCATAGGATTTTGTAAAATGTTGGGTGGACCTCTGTCCCTCTAGGGGGGTTCGGGGGCATGCTCCCCCGCAAGAAAGTTTTGTACATTTTAAGGGTAAATGCATCAATCTGATGCACTTTGAGAGCTTCCACCGGCTTTAACCCATGAACTGTGCACACTGAACAAAGAAAAAGCATTGACTTGTACCTAGAAATTAAAGAGGGCTCAAACATCTTTTTAGTTATGGTATAGAGTCTCAGTCTATATTATCACTGGTGTTTTAGGATGCCAAACAATTATAATAATAATGATTTATATAATTATTCCTATGACGAAAAATCCATATAGCCTATAAATGTAGTGTATAAATGAAAATTAATATTTCAAAAGTATATTTACATTACACTATAGTATAGGACAATTACAATACTTTTGTCCTAATTTCTTCACTTGCAAGAAATAAACACTTGAGCTTTTATTTTGGAGAAAACACCAGATCACCAAGCTGATTGTGTAAGCAAAGAACGCATTTCTCTTTAAATCACGCAGCACAAACAGAATGCCTATTGGCTACTTAAAGTCTTGTGCGGTTTTATAAAGGCACAAAGCAATATCACGGTTTCGATTTTAGTTCGTTGGCAAAATATAACTCTAGAGACCTTTATGTTAGGCTTAGGCTATACATTTTAAATCTCATATGTTTTGGGAAAAGAGTGAGTTCGGCAAAAGGCGGATTCGAACTCAGGTCGAACACGTCAAAAACTCCTCTCCAGCACCTCACGCTCTACAACCTACGCCACTGTAGCTATTTAGTAGCGATCGTCTTTTTGCTGGAAAGAGCGGAACTTAGTGCAAAAATACGCTCCGTTATCGGAAATGTAAAAAAATAATAACAACAAATTTCTTCCCCTCGCTTGGGCCCCAAGTGCGCATGGGCCCCTGGGCCCGTGCCCATAATGCCCATTGGATAATCCGGGCTTGGCTAGGCCTACTATTTAATAAGGTTTTAAAAATGCCTCAGGAAATCAATTTATAGCGGAAATATCACCTCTTTATGGAAAAGTGTTGCTGTCAAAGATATAGGCCTACACTAAAAATGCAGAGCTTGTGTATACGGATCTACAATGCCTGGCATAAAATGTGGTTAATAGTGGATCATTTGACGTGCTTCCGTGTCAAAGTGTCTGTTATCAGCGGACCTGTTCATGTGTGCCCAGATATTTTAGAAATCCCGACCTGCTGATGTTTTACGGCCATGTCCGGAATAAAGAGTATAGGCCTCTGTATGGTAAACCTATATAGCTACATACAGTTAGGGCATATTAAATGACATAAATCGTGATATAAGATTTTGGCCATATTGCCCATCTCTAAGTCATTTATTTCCTGCGTGACCTGTAAAGTCACGTCCACAAACCTCTTGCGTATTGGTTGGTCACACCACAAGGTGTCGCTGTGGCCTCAATGCTTCCGCACTGCCACTCTGAGCTCGATTGCTATGTCTTAGGTAAAACACGCCCCCCTCATTAGCATACAGAGCAATAAATGTATAAATAAATATAAACATAAATACATGTATACATAAATAAATGAGAAATTAAATAAAATTGAAAATAAATAAATGCATAAATAAATAAATGGAAAAAATATAAATGTGGGAAAAAATATAATTATACATAAATAAGGGAATAAAAGTATAAATAGTCATTTATTTATTTATTTTTACATTTATTTGCATATTTATATGTTTATTTATTAATTTTTAATTTCTGCAGGTTTGGTCCTCCATAGACGACAGGGGAAATCACGCTTAAATGCTATCTGAGTTTCTCCTGTTTTAATTGTAACCATGGGAACGGGAAATCTGTGACCCGTGTCAACAAGAGCGCAGATCTGGTCAATATGGCTAGTCGATAATATTCCACCTGTATTACAAAGCCATGTCATCGACTGACAGCCTCATTGAGCGCCTCGGTAAGCCAATGCTTCAGCTTTGCAGCTGGAAGCAAGTATTCAAGAGTGTTGTTGAAACATACGGAGACCGTTTCATAAAGTCTGATTAAATTAGAAGTTTTGTCCTTGTTAGAAAATGTTAAGACCATGATTAGTGCATTTCATGTAACTAAAAGAGGCATTTATAAAAACAGCTCTTGAAAATGCTACATGAAGCTTAAAAAAGACTTCACAAAAGCCATGGGAGAAGAGTTCTCAAAGCGACATGCCTCCGAGAGCCCTTACACAAATTCATCATTGATTATGGCAAAAGGACGTCTGAGTCACACATTACATTAAGCAGCCACTCAAGAGTGGGAAGTGTCATACAAGCATTGGCACGCCATACAGCGCCGCTGAGATGTGTGTTCACTCGAGTCAATTCGGTCTTGACACAAAAGGCTGCATCTAAATAGGTTGGAGGTGTGAAAGAAAAACACAAGTTTCCCAATAAGGTTGAATCAAACATCTGATAATGCCACTAACAACCTTGTTTCACAAGGTTTTGGGGAGCCTAAGATGACCCTTGACACATCTTGCATGAGTTGATAACGCTGTGGATCTGTCAGATAGTCTGGTGGTAATAGGCTTTGAAGGTTATCTCTATCTGGACATCCACAAAGCACACAAAGTATACTGGGCTATTTGCTAACCGATAGTGCTACAACAGCTTGATTTCCATTTGGAAAGAGAGATGAGAGAGAGAGGGCGACTGAACACAAATTACCCAGTGGCTGCATCCGCGCTCGTCTGATGCTCTGACCAGTCGTGTATGGAAAAGGTTCTGCGAGGTTATTTTTTAAAGATGGGATGCACAAGGAATGCTGAAAATTGGCAAATGGGTTTGTTTATGAATGGTGTGATAACCTGATCATAAATGGTGTAAAGAGGCCTGCTGTGACATGAAATGAAATACATGAATCTGATTGAAAATTTTGGAGCCGCTGTCAACATTAAATTTCTGTTTGATATTTTGGGCCATTCACACAGAATGTGTTTCATAAAACATATGGCAGCAAGGAAAAAAAATGAAGTCTAGAGACGTGTTTTTAAAAGTTGACCTTCAACTAGTTGAGCGCATGCAGTGTTTTTAAAAAAAAACACGTTAGCTATTTCTCCATCCAAAATAGCCCATTTAAAGCTGTCCATAACGGTTATGACCATCCATTTTTGAGCAGGTACATAACCAGCCAGTGTTCAAAACTATCTGCTTGCCGTAGCTCGATTCAAAACGGTAAGCTTGTAATAATGTTTTTAATTCCAGTGGCACTGGTGGATTTCCTCAGGAAATGATGTTTTTGTGTCATTATGCCAGCCGTTTTAACACTTAATCATTTAAACCTACTAGTCTCTATATTCATTAGCTACTAGTGCTTATTCTTTAGGTACTAGTGCCTTTTCTATAGATACTAGTGCTTATTCTTTAGGTACTAGTACCTTTTTAAAGATACTAGTACTTATTCATTAGATTCATCAAGTATCTAATGAATAAGTACTAGTATCTTTAAAAGGTACTACCTAAAGAATAAGCACTAGTATCTAATGAATAAGTACTAGTACTTAATGGAATAGATACTAGTATCTAAAAAATAAGTAGTAGCATAAAAAATAGAGACTAGTAATTAAATGTTAAAACGGCTTGCCATACACTGTAAAATCCAACAGTAATTTTAAGTAAAAAATTTTTTAGTAAACTTTACTTAATGTCTTAACTTAATTGTAAAAATCTAGTAATCTGTACTATTCACATACTATGCTTTGTTTACTCAGAAAACCCAAGTAAAGATTAATTGATTGGTTTGAGTGTGGGTTTTGAGGCGGGGAACATCTTAATGGACTTTTCACTCATTTCCTCACTTCTGCAGTTATTTTTCTCTGTTTGCATTCACTAATTTCCCAAAGTCATTTTGAACGTTGAATTGTCAATACAACTGAAAAATTTGAGAGAACATCACATAAGCTGACTTCATAAATTCATGTTGATTTTCCTAAAATATTTTTTTGTCACCATTATGGCGATTAATGTTCCCTTTGGTTGGTCACTTGGAACTTAATTTAAATTATTATTATTCTCTTCCCATTGATGCAGTGATGCAACAAGATATCAATTAATTGATGTCAAAGGCAGAGAAGTAATATACACATATATAAAGTAAATTTTCAAGTACTCTCTACAGTTCTTTTTTAGTGTCTAGAACTCTTGTGTAAGTGAACTATACTAACTAAGCATTTGTAAGTTCAACATACTATTCCTATTTCACTTTACTTGAAGAAAATGTGGAAACCGATTGCACATATTTTTTAAAGTCTCCATAGCTTAAAATGGCAGATTAAAACCATGTTGAGAATAATAGTATTTAAGATGTTTGCAGAACACATTATAACACTGTTAGTTAAATGGAATTACTATTATTTTACTATTAAATCTTAAGTAAGATTAGTAAATAGTATAGAGTATGTTAACTAGAATTGACATTAAACTAACTTGATATTTATTACTTAATTTTCTTGGGAAGAGTTAGCTTTCTTTACTTTACCGATTATTAAATTAACTTCAGTTTTCCCTTTAAGTTTGCTTTGCAAAAATAAGGCAATCGGTTTCCAAGCTTTTTTTAAGTAAAGTGAACTTGTTAGAATTTACAGTGGAATGATTAAGGGAATATGGCCTTTGTGTTTCCTTATATACTCCTGTGAAACAATAAGTAATAGACAATTTCATCTATCTATTCCACCCCCCCACCTCCAATTTTTTACTTCAATGAAAGGTTAGCTTTAGGCATGTTTTGCATTTTTGCAATGACTTGTGTAAAGTGGTTTTGTTTGTAGCTTTTTATGACCATAAAACCTAGTATAAAAATATGAAATCATATTTCAAGATCTGAGGTTTATAGTGTTGTTACAATAAACTTTAGATTCTTTTTATGGAGACATACACTCACCGGCCACTTTATGTACCCCATGCTAGTAACGGGTTGGACCCCCTTTTGCCTTCAGAACTGCCTCAATTCTTCGTGGCATAGATTCAACAAGGTGCTGGAAGCATTCCTCAGGGAGTTTGGTCCATATTGACATGATGGCATCACACAGTTGCCGCAGATTTGTCGGCTGCACATCCATGATGCGAATCTCCCGTTCCACCACATCCCAAAGATGCTCTATTGGATTGAGATCTGGTGACTGTGGAGGCCATTTGAGTACAGCGAACTCATTGTCATGTTCAAGAAACCAGTCTGAGATGATTCCAGCTTTATGACATGGCGCATTATCCTGCTGAAAGTAGCCATCAGAAGTTGGGTACATTGTGGTCATAAAGGGATGGACATGGTCAGCAACAATACTCAGGTAGGCTGTGGCGTTGCAACGATGCTCAATTGGTACCAAGGGGCCCAAAGAGTGCCAAGAAAATATTCCCCACACCATGACACCACCACCACCAGCCTGAACCGTTGATACAAGGCAGGATGGATCCATGCTTTCATGTTGTAGACGCCAAATTCTGACCCTACCATCCGAATGTCGCAGCAGAAATCGAGACTCATCAGACCAGGCAACGTTTTTCCAATCTTCTATTGTCCAATTTCGATGAGCTTGTGCAAATTGTAGCCTCAGTTTCCTGTTCTTAGCTGAAAGGAGTGGCACCCGGTGTGGTCTTCTGCTGCTGTAGCCCATCTGCCTCAAAGTTCGACGTACTGTGCGTTCAGAGATGCTCTTCTGCCCACCTTGGTTGTAACGGGTGGTTATTTGAGTCACTGTTGCCCTTCTATCAGCTCGAACCAGTCTGGCCATTCTCTTCTGACCTCTGGCATCAACAAGGCATTTCCGCCCACAGAACTGCCGCTCACTGGATGTTTTTTCTTTTTCGGACCATTCTCTGTAAACCCTAGAGATGGTTGTGCGTGAAAATCCCAGTAGATTAGCAGTTTCTGAAATACTCAGACCAGCCCTTCTGGCACCAACAATCATGCCACGTTCAAAGTCACTCAAATCACCTTTCTTCCCCATACTGATGCTCGGTTTGAACTGCAGGAGATTGTCTTGACCATGTCTACATGCCTAAATGCACTGAGTTGGCGCCATGTGATAGGCTGCTTAGAAATTAAGTGTTAACGAGCAGTTGGACAGGTGTACCTAATAAAGTGGCCGGTGAGTGTATTTGTAATTTCAAATAGACAAAGCTGCCCTAAAGTTTTATAACAATATTCCCTTGGAGCAAAATATGAGATCTTTTTACCAGCAAAACATTAAATAAAATGATGACCTGAATGTTATATTGGCAATTACACTAAAGGAATGATATGATCCAGGGACCTCTGATATTGAAGGATTACCATATAAATCTGATATTTGAGTGAGACTGCAGCATCACAGAGAATTAAGTGCAAATAACTTTCCCGACAGAAACATATCTGAGAGATAACCAGAAATACTGTGATTCTTTCTTTCTGACACAACCCTTACGGCATTGGTCCGTTCCGGGACTGATCCCGGCAATGTTACTAGGTCCCCATCCCAGCATCGATCCCTGGACGTGTTTGCGTTCACACAGAAGGCACTCTAGAAATTTTACGGAAATTTCCCGGGATCAATGCGCTGTGTGAAGGGGTCTTGTCTGTCTGGTATATAAAGTTGCTTTGAGTGAAATTCAATTCACTGAGGTTTCAAATCTTGAATGAAAAATGAAAAAAACACTTCATTCAGATGCATTTGTCGTAGTAGACTCTTTATTGGAATGCATACTCATTGTTTTACATTTAAGACATAAATAACATTTCATAATACTCAGAACTGTTCCGATCACTTAATGTGATTTTACTTAAGGACGCACAACTTCACACAACAAAGAGGAGCTTAATTTTAAATTTACGGTTTAATACATCAACTAGTTTTTTATTGAACTTGTTGATTACATATAGCACAGATTTACATTCACACCAAGAACACGGGATCAGACACTCTGGCTCACACACAAGCACAAGGGCAGTTCAGCTTCGGGCAGCCACAGCTGGAGTCGACTGCTCGGTGGACTGCAACTGCTTCCCCAGGTACTCCCTGAAAGAAAACACCAAAGACCAATTATGCCAATTCATTTTTTTGAACCGCTATGATTGTGCACCTCTTTGTATTTCTAGATTTTCCTTTATGCGAGTAATTTAACTAGTTTTGAGCTGGCGCTCTAAGCTCAGTGAGACAAAAAGAATATTGTCAAGCACGCTGAAAGAGGTGATTACAAAAGACATGAATGTTTGATCACAGCATTTCCCAATAGCTCCAATCTAACTATATTCCATTCAACCTACCTTCCTGAATAATCTTCATGAGGTTCGATTCCTTCCTCTTTGATTACTGAAAATGTAATTTTACCAAGGTGAGTTAATTCTGAATGACACCTTTGGTTTCTCAACTGTTGGGAAATGCTATCTGTCATTTAAATCCTTTCAAAGTGCCCACCGTCTTGAAGTCTAGCCAAAGCCGTCAAACCTTATTAACAGTTTCTCCTAAACTGACCTTTTTAAAGTGTTTAGCTTTACTTCAAGCCTCAGGTGCTTCCAATAAGATTGCACAGCTTATAGAGAACCATACAATTCAGAAAGGACACAAAATAGATCCCATCTGAATATGGATTCAGTAGCCTATCCAAGAAATCAATATCCGCATGACCTGCTGTATCCACTGAGATACAATCTGTGAACGGTCAAGAAGTTCATCTGCTTGAGTACACATTCTGAAGTTATCAGATGGAACTATGCGAGTCGGATCTTCTTTTCCTTTCTTGGCAAGTTGACTAAGTTAGCAGACACCTGCCATTCATTAATTGTCATTTCTGGCAGCTTGTCCAACAGCTACTGGGTTCGACTTGCCAGACTTCAAGCACATCAGCTGATATTTGCATGGAAACAAGGCAGATGAGCGCCAAGCTATTGTACATCAGCAGAGAGTCAGAATCACATTAGGCTGATTCATTAGGGATCCAGCAAAAGAGATAAAACAGCATAAAACATGAGGATTAATAACAGCCTGACTTCCAATTTGTGTATTAATTGAGCTAATATGTTCATGGCTAGCTTGCAAAACAGGATCTGCATGGCATTAAGGGTTTGTTATGTAGATCGATTATTAGTAACTATAGAGGAGGGTTTCCCAAGCGGGAGTTCATGAGGGAACGGCAGGGGGTTTGTGAGTTGAGGAAAACACACGATAAAAGGGTATCTTTTCCATATTAATCATAGTTTTGCAATGGCAATACGCGATGATTATATTTTAGAAATGGTTTCTATTACTGAGACATAGTATGATATCATATGACAATGATAATATCAGGTACAGATTATGTGCTTTATTTAATGTCAAAAGTGTCTAATGTGAGTTTGAATGCCATACTGAAAGTGACATTGGATAATTTACTGTGAACAAACAAGTGCATTTTATGACAAAGAATATTTCAGTCAAGCAGTGTGTATTTTTAATAATGATGTTATAATGGTTTAACATTTATGAATTTGATTATGTACTTTTCCAAGAGCGCTGCAGAGAGACCCGCCCACACGCTCTTCTGATTGGCTGTGATTTTTTGATTGATTTTGTTCACATCTCATTGTTGCGTTGTGTCTAACTTGGATAGACAAATTGCTTATTGCTGGAATCTTATTGCATCACGTCTGGTTAGGACACGGTGTAATGTGCCGCATGTTTCAGAGTGAAGCACAGCACTGTATTCATTTCAGCAGGATGACTTTTTCACATGTGCATAATCGCCAACATTTTCTAGGATGTACGTTTGTACTAAATGTGTAAACAAGAAGGGTTTATAAACCTGTTGTCAGCTAAACACAGATTAAAGGTATTCCCGCAGTTTCTGCAAAAATAAAAGCCAAACTGTTTTACGTTTGAAACTGAAGAATTTAGAGACATGTTAAACATGTTGTAATGTTTTTTTATTCTAAAGTACAATAGCATTATTTCAATAATATATTTTTGTCTTCATTAATTTTTTTTAAATAGAAATAAAAATGATAATATAAAAACAATAATTGGTTACACTTTATTTTAAGGTAACGTTGTTACATTGTACTTACTCAAATAAGTACTAAGTAATATTAAGTTAACTATGTGTACTTACTAAAGAGTTAGGGTTTGGTTTAGGGTTAGTTACTTGTAAATTATGCATAATTACTCTTATTACTATTGTAAGTACATGTAACTACGTCACCTTAAAATAAAGTGTTACCCAATCATTTATAATTATACAAATTGACTGGGTTACTAACAACAGCGTGAATATAATGTGGACTGAGACACCATCACATCTAAAAAGAGCCCTATACTACAAATAAAAATGAAAACAAATCAAAATCAAACACTAAAAATGTGAAGTCTGCATGTCATGTAATCCTTACCTGACAGTGCATGTTTTGTTAAATTATTGAAATATGAAAATATTTACTGAAATTTCAGGCGGTGCACTTCAAGAAAATATTTTATCCCAGAGGTTTGGCTGACAAAAAAAGCTCAGGAATTCGAGTGGTAGAGAAATTTGCCTGAAATATGATGTACTTGGGAGTTAAATTTATTCTCACTTTAGGCAGCTTACGTTTATAAAATAATTGGAAAAAGGTCAAATGACAGCAGGTTTGCTATGAACTCGAGAGAGAGAAGAGGAACCGGCTCTATATCAGCATGGCTGTGATTAGAACAGCGGCCTTGTGTCAGAGGCAATGACAGCCATGCTGATATAGAGCCGTATTACACAACTACGAGTGTTCAATTGCTTTTAAACAACAGTTTGATGTAGGGCTACACAACATTTTAGCATCGATATTGTGATGTGTGCATCTGCGATGGTCACATCGCAGGATGTGCAATATCAAGTATAGGGATCCTAGTTGATCTGTATGGAGCAGGCACCACAGTTCGAAATGCACGCGATTCTCGGGTTAATTGCAAAGTTGAACCATAATGGAGCGAAAGTTTATCATTTGCACGTTGTAGGTCCTGTCGGTTTAAATATTAAAGCGATTTTAAACCATTTGAGTGCAAGACGTGAAAGAGAACTCAATTCAGAACTCACACGCTGTTTTCTGTGCACACACAGAGCAAAACAGACAGAAGGTGAACACCGAGTTCAATTCTCTTTCGTGTCTATTTGTGCTTGAATGGACACATACATGCAAAAAAATCCCTGTCTCGGTGAGCATCCTCGTAAACACAGGATGGCTTACGTGAACGCAAACAATTAAGAACAATTATTCAACTTCTGTACCTGAATACTCTTAGACTTGTCTGAAAAACAAAGCACTGTATATTTCATTTGTATATTTGTTCTTTTACATTTATCTATACTTTATTATTATATAATAAACTTTTGTTTATGATTTTCTATGCAGATTCACTCCCCAACAAAATCACTCCAATCATTTTACATGATTAATTCTTTCCAAAATGAGGTATTCAAGTCATCTGGTGATGTTTTCTCCAATATCGTGCAGCCCTAGTTCGACAGTACAATGTGTAAATAAATAGGAAACAACAATGGAGTGTCTTTAAACAACCCTCTTTTGTGAGAAACTACTTAGTTCTGTCACAGATTAAAATCTCAAGTTATATCTCGGGTTTAACCACTATCTACATAAGAGCCAGTGGCAAATTCCTGAGAATGTATCTGGCAGAGATAAAGCTGTTCTCAGCGGGTACGTGAGTGCTAAATGGCAAAAATCCAAAAATGTCTAAACAAATTTTCAAATAGCTGCTATGTTTATATATATAAATTGCATATTTGAGATATAAGCAACTACATTCTTGCCTAAATAACCCTTACAACTACATTTATGACACAAATATAGTAGTATTTGTAAGATTATAGTGGGTTCGCTACGCCACCATTGACGCTCGGTGAGAAATGCTACCAGTATAGGTCCGGTGGAAACAAGGGGAGTGATACAAATTGTGAAACGGTTTCCGTGTGATATTTGTAGACCAACCGCTGGAAAAGACTCTCAGCTAATACGATTTGAGAACCATAACTAAGTTTATATGCTACAGATGACCATAAGGTCTATCTGTGGGTCATAAATAAATGAATATTAATGTCAGATTAGTTGTACTGCTTTGTGCTAATTGAAGTAAAGCTTCAAGCTAAAATAAAGATCAGTAGATGACATTCATATATTAAAATGGCCTATGTAAACTTGCATGAAGGTCTTAATTTAAAGGTCAAAATGGACCCTCACTTTATGAATAAAAAAATAAATACCTTATGAATAAAAAAACCAAAAACTTTAGTGCAGTATAAAATGAGTATGCAGAGAAGCACATTAAATCGCAAATGAATCATTACACTGAAATCTATTTTCATTTACCACTAAAAAGCACTACTGATTCATCTCTGAGGTAGGCCTATAATTTTGTAAGTTTTCCCAGGTTTAAATTAGATTTTGTACCTCAGCGTGGTTCCACACTTTTGGACTGAATGGCATCTAACACAACCTACAGAAAAACAGTCCTCCAGAACAAACAGTAAGCAGACAATCACACTGTTGACACTGAAGTAAAGACTCCACTGGGCTCACTTCGAATTCAATGTTCTGCCAAACCAGCAATCGACCCAAACCGCAAGACGTATTTGAGGGGCACGGTGTCAACGTGATGACTTCAAGAGACTCTTAACTTTTTCTTCACTGACTTAAACTGATTCCTTCATTTTTTCAATGTCAAGGTCCAATAACTAACAGTGAGAAAAGTCAAAGGCGAGTTTTCATCCTCATTCATCCCGTATATACAGCGAGACGTCAGACTCATCCTCTGAGTATGGCTTATGAAACGCTTGACTATGTCTGTGACCTTAAATCATTCAACCAGTGGTAAATACGACTATGACCCAAGGTGATCTTGCGTTTGAAGAGCTGTGGCTGATTTTCATAGCAGAAAAAAAGGGATGACTCTGCTGTGGCAACCAGGTATCAACAGCACAGTGAATTTTTCAAAAATGAAGAGCTGATTAACAATCTACCTGCATCCTCAGGTGTCTAAGACTTTAATGACTAAGAGGATTCAAATGAATGCTCTATTACTCTGTGGACTGTTTCTAAAATTACCTCATTAAAGAGTTTCTGAGTTCAAGAAATGGTAATAATAATTTCTCAAGGTATGTCACCATTTTCCCATGATGATAGTTTGTTTTCCCAAAAGTCTCAGAAATAATAATAATTATAATAATAATAATAATAATAACAACAACAACACTATATAAATATTCAGTCCAACAAGCCCTTTCTCGTTGTGTTTTATATCTTTGCTTATTTTTGCAACATTTCTATAAATGTGCCAGTTTAGCTATTACAGCTAAATTTTAACTGTAGTACCTGGGCAGATATCACACAAAAAACATAAGTGTTAACTGCATTAAATAAGTGTTAAAGTGTTAAAAGCATTAAATAAGTGTTAAAAGCATTAAAACATTTTAAACAAGATTTTATCACATAATTGTGTACATTAATGAAATGCATAACTCAAGTTTATTCAAGACAAACATAATCAGAGTATGTCATGATCACACTGTTATTTTTATATAAGGTAACACTAAATGTTTTAAAGTTTTCTTTTTTCTCTCAAGCACCTTTAGAGCCATCATTTTAGAAAAAGTAACGGAGGCTTGAGCCATTGATAGCAGACTAAAGCAGTCATTACTGTTGTTAATAGAGAGAGCGAGAGAGAGAGAGAGAGAGAGAGAGAGTGACTACAAATAACTAAACTGTAAGTTAATCTCCTTCAAGAACACTGCCGTTATTTCTTTGGTAGTGAGAAATGTCATGTAGCTTTTAAGTTGCTAAACTATTTTACAAAAAAAAAATGGCCAGAGCACAAAAAACAACTGGCTGAACAGGATTTACCACGAGTTTTAAAAAGCACGCTAATCAAACATAGTTTTAATGATAATAAAATTTTAAACAATAATCCTAACTGTCTGGACATTTTATCGTGGTTTTTCATGAAACCGGTAATCGTTTCATCCCTACTTCAATGTATGTATCTTTGGATTTCTATGCCATTTTCCCCCATTTACTATATTAATTATTTCTAAATGTTATGACGTACTGTACATAACATAGCAAAGGTGTGATTTTCTTTGGTCTTGTTTTGCAGTTAACTATAGCTTAATATTCTTTCAGCTATTCCTATCATGACTTCATTTCCGAATCAAATTAGGTTTTATAACAGTGAAGCACATCTGAGAGATTTCACACTAAGCTGCATCAGAAAGTGGATGAAGTCCTTAAGTGAGTAAGGACTTCTACAAAACAAACATGAAAAAAAAAAAAAAATGATTGAATACCATTACCATCATCTCAAGACTGTGGAGCCACTGGCTGAATTTCTACACACGCACAGCGGCACACCTCCAGGGGTTCACCCAGATGGTACAGATACAATAAGCTAACACCGTGCAAAGTTGGCCATCTAGAACTGTGCCAACTCAAACATCTTCTCTTCCTGCTGTTGCCATGACACCAAACAGTCTCTTTGGGGTGAGAATGGGAAAAAGCGACAGCACCACAACTCTGAAGGAAAAAATAAACTGTACACACAAGGCAGCTTCTTATTTTAGTTATTTTCTGTATCCAACTCGGAGTAAAAATAAGGCTCTTCACCAAAAACAACAACAGCATAACAAAAACCCTTTAAGTACTTTTATCCCAGAAACCATGAAGACAATGTGTGACGCAATCAATGCCATGGAAACGAGATGTTCCTCTATGAGAACATCATATAAAATCCATGCTAGATGAGAGAAGACATACCTCTTGTATAAATACCACTCGAGAAGATTGCAGCAAATGGAAATGGGATTCGTGAATGCAACTGGATTGCAAAGATGGCTTTTAGGAAGAGGCAGTGAAAGGCCATTCTTGTATGGCACTTCTTAACAGCACCTTGGAAACCACGTTCATCCGAATCTTAACTCAATCACCCGGCTTACATCCCCTGTAATTTCCTCCTCCAATTAAGAATACAAATAAGAGTTGGCCTTCACCTCCCTTCAGATCTTCAAATAACACATGCACTCTGTGTCTCTTCAGCCCAAGTGCCATTTTTAAATAGTTCCCTTGACTCTCGGCTCGTATTTGAGAGACTTGAACCAAGAAGCAACCATTACATTGTTCACGAGAACAATCAAAACTCACTGCTCTGCTTGGTTCTTTCCTCCTTTTTTTGCCGTTGACATGCTAAGCTTCGCGTTAAACCGCAGCAAAATTATGCACAATTAATCCTGCAAATTACATATGAGTCATTTAGCTAATGTCTAATAATTGCCACGATACACTGAGTCAGACTTTGCAGACGGAACGGTTTCAAAGCAAGAAAATGAAAGAGATTGTTATATGTTATATACTGGGTTCACAGTATAAATAATAACGTATACATTTTTCCCGGAGCATCTGCCTCCATAAATGTATTTCTCCTGCAGTAGGGCTGGAGAAAAAGATGAATTATTCGGAGATACTTTATGGAGCGTGTTACTGCATTCTCTCTATGCAGAATGGATCTATACCACTCAGGCAGCATTTAAAGCGACTTGTATTCTGCTCAATTTGACGCTAAACTTTCAATTTGAAGGCTGATTTAAAGCCACTGTAATGAACCGCTGATCGTGAACAATTACTCTTCATGAGACCACTCCAATACACATCTATTGTGTTTCAAACGCACATGCTATATTTTGGGGCCTTTGAGGTTTTTATCATCCCTGTTGAAAGAGTAATCTGAAGCTCATGAGGATGAATGCAGACAAAATAATAAGCTACTCGTGTTAGGTCGTATACCTGAACCTGAGCCTGTGCTTCGCCGGCTTAATTGAACAATTCGCTGCTCTCACAAACACATCGAACATGCATGGAGTTAAACGTTTTTGTCCCCCACTTATTTTGTGCCATGGGTTTTAATCAAAGATCAACTAACGCTGAAAAGACACAATGGATAACTGAATAATTCACTACATTATGTAGTGCTGAGGTGAGAAAAGTACTTCTACTTCGTCAAAGATAAAGCTCATTTCCAGGTCAATATTGGTGCGTCAGGCACAAACAACAAGGTTATTTTGCTTTAAGAATAAATACCAGAAGAATACCATTTCTTTTGGATATGTTAGGTTAAAAAGTGTGTGCAAATATCCTGTAAATAAATAAATAATAGTTGTAATAATAATAAAAATAATAATAATAATCATAAAAAACAGTAATAAATAAATCAAGTTGTTTGTACGAGTTCACTGGAAAGCAAAGCAAATGGTACATAGGTTTTGGATTCATGAATGCATATGAAGATAAACGTACCAGTTATGCACCATGAGCTTCTGGACGGCCAGCAGGGCATTATAGCGGACGAGCTGGTCTTCATGATGCATGTGGTTCATCACTAGTTGTTTACCACCCAGCTGTTCGATCACCCTAAAGGACAGAGAAGCAGAGAGAAGCAGGTCCTGATTATTATGTTCTGCTAGATGGGTAATAACACAGGGCCTCTTTGCCTTTCAATTTAACTCTGGGAATAACAGAGAACAACAGCTGCATTATTTCAGGCAATGGCAATCATTAAAATGAAACGGCATTCAAGACCAACAAACTCACAAAACAAAATCTTTATTTTAAACTTAAGAAAAAAGTTGCCTAATTTGCATAAATGTTGATTTTACATATACATACATATCGATATATATATATATATATATATATATATATATATATATATATATATACACATACAGACACTGGTATAGTACTGGTAGTTTGGAAAAAGTTTTTGAAAGAAGTCTCTTATGCTCATCAAGGCTGCATTTATTTGATAAAAAAATCAGATTTTTAAAAAATATTGTTACAATTTAAAATAATGGTTTTCTATTTTAATATACTTTAAAATATAATTTATTCATATTTCTAAAATACTGGAAGACATTGATTAACTACTGTAATGTAAACAATCAATGACTGTATGTGAAAGTGAAAGTGAAAGTGAAAGTGACACGTGATGGCCAAGTATGGTAACCCATTCTTGGAATTTGACCTCTGCATTTAACCCATCCAAGTAAGTGCACACACACATTAGGAGCAGAGTAGTGAGTAGTGAACACACACACTGCAAACGTGGATACACACACCCGGAGCAGTGTGAGTGGCGCCCGGGGAGCGATTGGGGGTTAGGTGCCTTGCTCAAGGACACCTCAGTCATATTCCTGCCGGTACTGGAATCGAACCAGCAACCTTTGGGTCACCAGTCCAACTCTGTTACCATTAGGCCAAGACTGCCCCCATAATAACCATGTGAATCTATACTTGCCCCAAAACCTAATTTATACCCACTGTTCTATTGTTTGCTCTTTTTTCCCCCTCTTGTTTCTGTTTTCCTTAATGTTGTTATGCTACAGTATACAGCAAAAAATAAATAAATAAATAAATAAATAAGTATATATATATATATATATATATATATATATTTTTTTTTTTTTTTTTGTGACGCAAATGTGAATTTTCATCAGCCATTCCTCCAGTCTTCAGTGTCACATGATCCTTCAGAAATCATTCTAATATGCTGGTTATTTAATACTCAGTTATAATCAATGTTGGAAACAGCGGAGCTCATATTTTATTGGAACCTGTGATACTGTTTTCAGAATTAAATGATGAATAAAACGTTAAAAAGAACAGCATTTATTTAAAATAGAAATCTTTTCTCACAATACAAATCTTTACTATCACTTTTTTTTTAAATCAATTTAACACATCCTTGCTGAATAAAAGTATTCATTTCTTAAATAATAATAATAAATAAAAAAAAACTAACCCCAAACTTTTGAACAGTAGTGTACTATTTAAAATAAATGCTGTTCTTTTTTTAACTTTTTATTTTTCACAAAATTCTGAAAAAAGTATCACAGGTTTTCCAAAAATATATATTTTTTCCAAAAACTGTTTCCAACACTGATGATAAATCAACATAATGCAATGATTTCTGAAGGATCATGTGACACTGAAGACTGGAGTAATGAGGCTGAAAATTCAGCTTTGCATCACAAAAATAAATTGTATTTTAAAGTATAACATATTTCACAATATTACTGTATTTTGGATCAAATAAATGCAGGCTTGACGAGCATAAAACACTTCTTTCAAAAACATTAAAAATACACACACATTTATATGTATATAATATACACACATAATACACGCACGCCTTTGGACACCTAACCATTACACCAACAGGGACTGTAATGATGTTGCATTCTAAATACATATACGTTAATATGGAGTTGATCCCCTCTTTGCAGCTATAACAGCTTTCACTCTTCTGGGAAGGCTTTCCACAAGATTTTGGAGCGTTTGTGTTTATTGATGCCATTTTTGCCCATTCATCCAGTAGAGCATTTTTAGCACTTTTGTTGGACAAGATGGCCTGGCCCGCAAGCTCCATTCCCAAAGGTTTTCTATGGGGTCCAGGTCTTGTGAGATTTCCCTTAACTGGAAGTAAGGGGCCAACCCCAACCCCTGAAAAACAGCCCCATATCATTATCCCTCCTTGACCAAACTTTACAGTTGGCACAATGCAGTCAGGCAGGTAATGTTCTCCAGACTCAGACTCGCCAATCAGACAGCCAAACAGAGAAGCGTGATTCATCAATACACAGAACACATTTCCATTGCTCCAGAGTCCAGTAGCGGAGTGCTTTACACCACTCCATTCGATGCTTGACATTGTGCTTGGTGATGTGAGGTTTGCATGCAGATGCTCGGTCATGGTAACCCATTCCACAAAGCTCCCGCCGCATAGTTTTTGTGCTGATATTAATGCCAGTGGAAGTTTGAAACTCTTCAGCTACGGAATGAACAAATAAAATTGGCGACTTTATGCACCATGGACCTAAGCACTTATATTTCTATGTCTATGGCATCGATAGTGAAGTGGATTTACTTATTGTAGAGTTAATGAATGTCATCATGAGCACTGTAATGTTTAAAGCATATGTCATAACAAATGTCACTAGACCGGGACGATTTTAAAATGAGCGGTTCATTCATAAATCCGTGGAAATACACAATAACACAACGAGCGCAGAGCTCAAAAGGTGCGGGGTTACATAAGATCTATATTTTCATATTTAAAACAAAATCACTGCTTGGAGAACAAAAGATGGAAAGGCAATAACTTGCCACTTATTGCAAATGAGTGCAATTCTTTTAACCAGCAGAAGCTAATTTGTTCTAGAGTGGTCTAATTACAGGGTTAGAACCAGGCCTAATTCAGACCAACGAGTCCCTATAGATTCACTGTGGTTTCTTTGAACGGTGGGGGCGTTCTAAAGAGGAAAGTGAGAGTGTGTGTTCTGAGTGGCCGACCTCAGGGGAAGGAGAGTCTGGATTAGAGAAGGTATTAGCTACTCACAGCAGGGTTGGAAACAAGTGGCGGATCACTCTACTTTTAGAGGGAAACTATATGCAATCTTCTTACTGTAGGTCAAAAATTGATTGGCGGATCATGAATGCTACATGCCGACAATATGGCAAAGCTTGGGCAACATCTTGCAATAGGTTTGCCTGGAAGAGTTAGTATGCTGCTCTCTTTGAAGTGATGCAAGTTTAAATTGACACTGATATCATCACAGGCAAGCGGGCGGAACAGATGGTAATAACTCTAACCTGGGCGATTCTGAGCCCTACAATCATAAAAAGCTGCAGAATATTTGGGTATTGAGAAATAGTAACAAAAAAACAAAACAAAAAAACACAGCAGCAGAGTCAGAGAGATGAAAATGTACAGATGAAGGATGAAGGATGCTTGCTCACCTCTTGCCACGAGGGTAATGTCTCACGTATTCCCCCACATCGTGAGCTGCAACAGCAATAACCTGAGGGTCATCAGACACTTCCAACAACCTGGTCAGTATCCTGGCAGAAAGCACAAACACACAATCATTTCAGGTCCCCAAAAGCAATCAGTAACACCTCCAGGGCAATACTAAACCCACGCTGAGCAAATATATCCCAGGGTACTGTACAGCTGGAGATGTGGTGTCTACATCAGTCCAGGAAAATATTAGGTTCTGTTACTTCAGTAAGATACTAAAATGGGGAAACATGCAACACTGCAAAAAAGTGTTTTCTTAAACAGTATTTCTTTTCCAGAAAATGTATTTAAACATCAACAAGATACATTTAATAGAGAAGAAATAAAATTGTGCATTCTCAGAAAAAAATACAGTGGGCCCAAAAAGCATTTTGCCACTTTTGGACTAAATCGCACTTACACTACAGTTTAAAGGTTTGTGTTTTCTATTTTAAAATGTAATTTATTCCTGCAATTGCAAAGCTGAATTTTTAGCATCATTACTTCTTTAGTGTCACATGATCCTTCAGAAATCATTCCAATATTCTGATTTTCTGTTCAAGAAACATTATCAGTGCTGCTTAATAGTTTATAGTGTAAACCGTGATCAGTGTTTTTTCAGGATTATTTGATGAAAGTTTAAAAAAACAGCATTCATTTTAAATAAAAAAATATTTTATAACATTATAAATGTCTTTACTGTTTTGATCAATAATGTAATAATATATACATTTTATTGCATTACAAAACATAATATCAAAACAAATTCTCAAACCAACTATCCTCACTTTTCTAAGCCAAAACTTTTATTTTTTGCATTAGACATTTTATTCAAATAAATTTCACTTGGTTTATATATAGTGTATATGCAAATCAATTATATTTAAGCAACCAAATACTTTTTGTGGCCATTGCATCTTGAATGTATCTCAAAGTTTCATTGAGGTAAATTATAAAAATTTACAGTATATTTTCGAAAACACGTCTTAATAAACAAATTTGGGCTTCTTAAGAAAATGTTTCGTTTAACGTTGAGATATTTTCAACAAAAATGTTGCTTAAGAAAATGATTTATTTTGCAGCAAGCAAGAGGTTCAAGCTTAATTTCAATCTATTTCTGCTCATAAACAATAGATCAAGCAGGAGACAGGTCTCCACTGCATGAAAACATGAAATTACAACAGTCATGCAGAATGGAAAGAGGTTTCAAGCACTACAAATCATCTGCACACTGAGCAAGATATGGAGGGGGAAAAAGAGATGAAGTGAAGTAAAACACAAATTGCTGGTGGCTGAAATGGAGCCTTTGTGCTGATTGCGGAGAGGCTGGTGATGAGAGGAATGAGATGAGTAGATTAGGATTTAAAAGGAGCTGTCAAAAGGGTCGAGCTGACGCATGATTAAACTACTGAGAGAAGATGAAAATGAGAGTTTCAACTGCCGATTCTCGGCTCTGGTTTCAACTAGTATAACCTTCCCAAAAGAGAGGAGAGGAACACGCACACACCTGTGATTCAGACTGTAAAAACTGCTTGTGTAAAAACAGCACTGTATGTTCAAAACAGTCATTTAACCATTTGCTCGATACTGCAAAAATCATTTCAGTCCCTCTCCGAACACTTGACCCCTGCTAACATCTTTTATTATAAAAGCTGAGAGAACTGAAAGCACTCACTATGACTATTCACACGTGAGTGTAGTATTACTTCACACACAATGTATGTTTTAAAGCAGCCACATTCACATTACAATATTCTTCTTTTTGGCCTTTGCTACTGTTTTAGGAGAGAGACCACTATAAATAATCGGGGGAACAGAGAGATGAAAAGAGAAATCATAATGGGGACACTGTATCTTGAAATGTTTTCTTTGGGTTTCTCAATCAAATGGATTTGTTTTTTTCTTAAACCATAAATCAACACAATTTTGTGAAATTGATGCTATGTAAGTCAATATATAGTTTTGAAAACAAGTCTTATTATTAGACAATTTTGTTCTTCTTAAGTAAATGTTTTGTTTGAAGGATGCAAAGTTGTTTTACATGATGACAAAACAAAAATATATTTTTTGTTATCACCTGCAACATGCACCACAGCCAGTAATAACACTTAAAAGAATGTTAAAAACAAAGAAACTTAATTGGTAAAACAAATATTATAAAATGAATAACTAACTCTAAATTGTGATTGGTTACTTGTTCACAATCTTTGAACAGCCGTTAATTTTATGTATAATTATATTAATTGGATTGAAGGCTGTTGAAAAAAAGTTGAAAAAAATCTCAGCCTACAAAATTCAAACATGTGGTTCTGACAGTCTATGATGTGGTATAGAATGGAGAGCGAGTGAAACGATCATCTCCTTCTCTTTCTTACTAATAGCACATTTGTGTCCCTGGACCACAAAAACAGTCACAAGTTGCAGGGTTATAACAATATATTGTATGGGTCAAAAATATCGATTTTTCTTTTATGCCAAAAATCAATAGGATATTAAGTAAAGATTCCATGAAGATATTTTGTAAATTTGTAAAAAAAAAATATATATATTTTTGTGAGTGAATGCAGCAATTTCACGAACATAAAATGACACCTTTAAAGGCGATATTCTCAATGTTTCGATTTAATGCACCTTCAGATTCCAGATTTTCAAATAGTTGTATCTCAGCCAAAAATTGTCCTATCCTAACAAAAATATTTACCCTTGTGACTGGTTTTGTGGTCCAGGGTCACATTTGAGAATAATGTTACATTTTGAATGTGAAGAGCATCAATATCTACCGATGCATGTCATGCAACAACCCACTGGCCAGCCCTAGCCCAAACAGCAGGTGCTTCTTACTTCAGTAGCTCGTAGTTCTTCTCGTTCAAGCGAACAGCGTTTTCCCTCCAGAACTTCTCAGACTTGTGCACTGGACTCCACTCCAGACGTCCAGACTTCAGCTCAGAGCTGTACTCATCAAAAGAACTGCAGGAGGAAAAATAGAAAGCACTATCAACACGTGAGGAAAAAGAAACATGTTTAAAACATACTGAGAGAGTATGAGGGCTTTACCTCAGATCCTGAACGCTCTCTCCTAATTTTTCCAGGAGGAACTTGATGTCTTCAGTGATGTCCTCATCATCATATTTCTGCTGGTCCAGGTTCTCCAGCTGTTTGAGCACTTTGCACTGGATCATGGCAAGAGCGTATTCCTGACGGGTCTCTCTCTCAGCTGACTTCTCCAACAGGTTCTACAGCAACAGACAACCATCAATCATGTTAATGCTGTTATTGTAGAATATAATTAAGTGGATAATTAAGTACTAAGAACACTGAAAATAATTTAAGCGCCATTTCTTCAGATCTCTAGAACAAAATCAATTAGATTTACATATTTAATTACAAATTCACCTGGTTATGAGTGCAATTATTCAAAAATAGATATTTGTGACTACTTAAATTATAGCAAGCATTTTTATCAGATTTCATTTCAATGTGGATACTGTTACCATGGGCTGTAGTAATAAAGAAGACATAATAAAAATCAAAACAAAAGATGAACGAAGAATTTCAGACAAGCATTCGTTGAATGGTTCTGAAATGAAAAAGACGAAAGATCTGTCCTTGGCTTCTTCAGTCAAATGATTTAGTAAATTCAAGACCATTTCCCAGAAGGAGAAATACTGCACAGCATTGGAATAAATTATCATTTGAATTACAATTATAATTAAAGACTGTTGTACAGTGAGGATTTTAAATATGCACTCAGCAAGATTTTTCCTTTTACTGGAAAGTTTCTTCTTCTTTTAAAATGGTAGAAAAGCTTTGTGCATCTACAATGCACAGTGATGTTTTACCGGCACCCGTTTGACACGGCCCCTTTGAACAACGAAAAAAAGAACTTCAGCATTGAGCAATGTGACTTGAAGAGGAAATGAACTTGTCAAATTACAATAAGAGTGCTTTTATTTCTCAGAATTCATTACTCTTAATGGATATGGTTCATTTAGCAGCTAACATAACATTGACTTCCTTTTTAAAACCCTTTGCTCCTAGCTGTACTAAAATTAGGTGTTGCTCTTTGAAAACTCACCTAAAAGCCTTGAAAACATGCCATTTCTGGCATTACTTTAGTTCTTCTTTAGTTGTTATTTTAGATGCTACCGGTAGTCATCAAGTTAAATTGCTTCGATTAAATTGGGTGAAATGTCAAATCAACTCATGCTGCCACTCTAAGAAAATATCATCAGTTAATGGACAAAAGGATGCGTAAGAAAAAAAAACAGGAAATTAATAAATGAATCATATTTTTCTTTCATGTCTGCTGGCTTAATAACGTTGGTCTGTAGATTTGATGAAAGACTCAAGGTGGTTCATAAGTTTCTTTCCTCTCAAGCAGCCAAGACGAGCTCTCAAACTATTTAAGTATTGATTGCTGATGAAACAGAACCATATGTCATTTTGAATGAACCTGAATCACTGTTACTGAGACACTTCAATTAGAAGGTAAAAACCAAGTAATTATTAGGCATCTCACTGCTTTGCAGCAGCGTTTAATCAGAATTGTGCCATAATACAATAAAGCCAAAATTGAAAAATTAGAATCAGGGAACGCTCAGCTGTCCAGCATGAAGGATGTCATGCTGTTACATGTATGAGAGACAACAAAAATTTAAAAGAGAAGTAAGCAAGCTTGCAAAGGAAGAGTTTATATTAGGAAGCAGTGGCAGAATCTTAATAGAGCGATAGCTGCAGCATTGAATTACAACAGTGATGCATATTAAAGACGTGATGAGCAGCGCTGGCGTTTTAATTTGCAGCAGCCTAACGTTTTGTTTCAATGCAGACTGCTGTAAGGGCAGTCTTGCTGCAAACGTACATTGTTTATGCAGTTCGGACACAGTTATCATCTTTGGCAAAGGTTTCAAACCTCTTCTCATTTTGAGGGAAGACAAATTATAATAAGATGAACAAAAAATGCTAATGTTCTGTTTGAGTTATGTATTACAGTAAGTCAAATCCTTTATCAGATCCTATTCCAGATGCACCTATGACACGCACCTATTCTCTGTCCCAAGAGAGGAAGTATTCTTCATACATTTGTAACACAATTTATGGCCATAAACATGGAATGTTTCAGAAAACTGCAGACTAAAGGATGCTCAGATCAAAGTCCATGTATATCTATACACATCACATGAGCAAAGAATCTAGACTTACCCAAAAATACACACAGGGTCCGGGATGAACTTTTTGGCTCACCTGCCACGGGGACTGGTAGATGAAAAAAATCCACCAGCCAAGCATATTTTTTACCGTCCAAAATAATAAACAGCCTTTTTGTGTCACATATACATTAATTTATATATATACACACATTTTTGTCATTATATTTCTAGTCGATTATTTTCCATTTTTACTTTTATTTACACATATATTACACAATTTACACACATTAAAATACTATTTTTGTGGTGGTGCCTATGAAAATAGTTCTGTGCAAATGAAATGTATTAATTGTATATTTAATCAGATATATGCAATAATAATAATATATTATAATTATCTAAAAAAAAAAAAGTTTTACTCTGCCTATTTTTTTTTTTACTCCATTTACTCTGACTGATCCAATCAGTAACTGAAGGACTGCTATATTTACTTGACCTGTGGAGGGCGCTCTGTTCAGAAGTTGACCACGTCATGTTATTTTTGGAGCTCTGAACAATCTGCCCTGCTGTTTGTGCATTTGTTTGTTTGCGTGTGTGAGCAAGAGTGACCGAGAGACTCTCCGCATTTTATTACATTATTATTTTGGTATGAACATTGACCCGCCAGTGTGGCGGACAGCCTTTGGAGATGTACTCGCCAAACAGAAAATCTACCCTCATTTGGCGCTTGGCGGGTGTTAATTTCGGAGTACACAGTTGAAAAAACACAGAAGAACGAACATATGATTAGCTTCGATCATTAAAAACGAATCATCAGATCAGTATAACAAATTAACAGTGAAGAAGACTTGAGTCATACTGATTTGTACTCAACTGCAAGGTATAAATGTACATGTATCTTTCTCTTGGTTGTTGTGACCAGTGAGCTCCCAGCCGTGAATAAAAATGTATTCCTGCAAAGAGCAACTTGGGAGTCAGCGGGGACTTTTACTTGAGAGGCGACCACAGCGCTTCCGATCATATATCGTAGTATATATACCGATATATATATCGTAGTATTATATTGTGTTATTTTCGGGACAGGAATAATCCCAAAGATGCTGTAGTATTGTATTAGAGCTGTTGTATTATATCATATTGTATTAAATTGGCAATTGTTTGAATTGTCCGTTATTAAAAAGTCAGATTAGGTTGTATTTGTATTGTATTTGTTTTATGAGAATTTCCACGACATTTGGCAACACATAATAAATTACGGTGAACAGGTCAGAAATCTGATCAGCCCAACATACAGCTCTGGTTAACAAGTTGATGGATTGTTAGCATAGTGCTGTCCTACACCTTCCTTTCGGACATTCAGCATCTATGCATACTTAAACACTGCTTTCCCATTCAATAGAAATAAGACATTGATGAATGAGCAGTAAGTGTGGCTTGCTTGCATGAGAGTAAATGAACATGTTAAAAAGAGACATTCAGATGGGGAATTGAAAAATGATAGAGTGAGATAGCTGGATAGAATGTTAGATCGAATGACAGCGAGATAGAGAGAAATCTCTAGGATACTGGAAATCTGGCAAATATATGTTTTAGTAATGACAATTATCTACATAAAAAAATCTTGAGCTCAAACTTGACTTTTCACCACTTTTTGAAGTTACTGTACTCTGCCTTTGTATTGTAAAAAGCGAGAAGTCACACTAAGGCAAATGGCAGTAACTTCCACATTATCAATATTTGGTTACTAATCACCATTTACAAATTCAGGATAGTAACACTTGTATAAAATCTAATGGCATTTATTTTGGATGATTTACAATTGCTTTGTTATATGGAGCAGTTTGGTAGCCTATTCATTGGATAGCTGACTAGCATACAGTATTTTGGCTGCTAGCTAGCTAAATTAAGTAGATTGTGATCTATCTAATGCAACTTTTGTGTTACTTGACCTTGATGTCTGCGTTTCAAAGCCATCTCAACTATCATTTTCCTTCGAGAGCAATGGGCCATCCATAAATGCCATTAGTAAAAACAACCACTCAACTATTTGCTCTACCTACACTTTTAATCAGGTATCGTATGTGTCAGAAGTGCTTCAGTGACAGATGTATGATAGGCTACACCGTAATTTAAATGCAGCAAACTTTAATGGACAGTAAAACAAAGGCAGAATACCATTCCTCAGGCCGCCATAGTAACTCCTAAACAATAGCAGAATACTCTAACTCAATTTGAGCATGCCAAAACAAAGGCAAAGAAAGGTTCCTCGTGTTACTGTGTTCTGCCTTGGTTTATCCTGTGCTTTTGAAAGTTACTGTTAAGACAACACATCATTTTCTCGAAAAAAAAACCCAATGGAATTGACTTAAGATACTTATCTACATGATGAAAGGAGGACTTGAATGTCCCAAAAATATCAATAACTAATTTTCGACCAAAAATTAAATTGCTGCCTTTTGCCTTTGTAGGGCAGGATATATATATATATATATATATATATATATATATATATATATATATATATATATAGAAATATAGATAGAAAGATATAAAGGAAACATACTTTATATACAGATTATAAGCTGACTAAAGAGAAGGAAATTACTACATTATGCTAATTTATAATGTATTCAAATACATTATACATGTATTTCATTTAATTGCATCTGTTCTTTTTGTAGAGAACTCACATTGGTGATGTACCCACCATTCCTATTTAACCAAATCTCTATACTGAGAACAGAGAGACAGAGCTGTGCAGTCGATTACATAATATTGAATTTTGACTGTATAAAAACAAAAATGCTAAACTACAGGCCAATATCCTCAATCTTGAATATTTAAAGTATTGCTTTAGACCTATATATAACAGTGGTGAAGAGTGTACTAATGTGAAACATAAATAATGGCAAATATGCATAGACAGATCCATTGATAGCTGCAAAATGGAAGCCAAGTAATCATAGACAGGCACAGAGAAAGAATACCTGGACAGGACAACTTAATAAGCTCTTGAGCAGGTGAGATGAATGAAGCGCTGCACTCTAATTCAATACTGTCAGCGACATGGACAATGAATTCATTACAGAACTCTAATACCAACAGAGCCCAGCTTTCAGGGTTAATTTGAACATTAAATGTAGCCTGCACCAAGAAACGCCATGTGCGGGAAAATGAAATGCAGAATAAGAGTAACAAGCAGCCTGTTTTTGTGCCTCGACTATGCATTAAACAAATATGCGCCGGCAGAAGTAATAAGCCCGATGGAAGATAAAATGCCTTAGAACTACATTTGGTCTAGCACTATATCCTAATTCAAATAATCAACATGAACAGGAAGGGCAATGTAGGGGGACACGTTTTTTTCCGTTTCTAGTCTCAAAAAAACAATCACTGAATGGGTGATGGCGCGAGAGTGTGGAAGAGATTAAAATGAGCGCTTTTGTCAATCTGCAACCTTAATAAGGTAATAATGGGGTTCTTAGTATATTCACTATGAAAGCTCTGGGTAAATTAAATCCTTTCAGAATAAAAGAGTGAGTGATCCGCTAATGGACTTTGAAGAGGAAACCTTCTGCTGAGCGATGCCCTGAAAAAAGTGAGAAAACAGACACACCCTTCCATCTGAAATGGATTCAGCACATGTACCACTTCATTAACTATTTCTCACAAAAAAAAAAAAACAACAACAAAAAAATTTTTTTATATATATATATATATATATATATATATATATATATATATATATATATATATTTACATTAGACTTAATGAGCTTTCATTAAGCAATTTTAGAGATACATTTATATGGTGCCTTTACTTATTTTCATTCAGCAGATGCTTTGCACAGCGACAGTGCTTAGTAAATGATTGGGGTTAAGTGTCTTTCTCTTAAGTGTCTTTAAAATGAAATGTTGTGGCTCTGAGATATGTCTTACGTTTTGCGAGAGGTCTCGGTTCAAATCTTGCTCTAATGGCCTTTTCCCCCTCCCAAAGACAGCATTGTTCACTAGCAGATATTTAGCGGGGTTGAAAAGTCTGAGATCACATTGAAAATCTGGAATTTAAAATCAAATTTCAACCTGTAAATAAAGGATTTGGTAACACTTTATTTTACAGTGTCCTCGTTACTTATGTTACATGTCCTTACCATAGTATTAACTGTAAATTATGCATAATTACATGCAACTAACCCTCAACCAAATCCTAATCCTACCCTAACCCTATAGTAAGTACATGTAGTTCCTTAATATTACTCAGTATTAAATATATAATTACACTGTAACAATGACACCTTAAAATAAAGTGTAACCAAGGATTTAGATCAATTTAGAAAAAGAAACATTAAAATCTAAAATCAAAAATCTTTTGGGCTATTTATAGGTTTCTAATCAAATAAGCAAATGTGTGTATAATATAACAACATCCATCATAACAAAAAATAATTTGTTATTCTAATAATATAATTGATTAAAAAAATTATTAAATTGCATAAATTAAATTTAGAAATATGCATAATAAATG
Organism: Semotilus atromaculatus; assembly: GCA_031834385.1. Taxonomy (NCBI): domain Eukaryota; kingdom Metazoa; phylum Chordata; class Actinopteri; order Cypriniformes; family Leuciscidae; genus Semotilus; species Semotilus atromaculatus. Next base: position 28,854,713 of record JAULUF010000044.1, on the reverse strand, counting down.
CATTTTAGCTGGTGGCCTCAGATTTTTGGACAGTGGTATGTTTAGATGCACATTATTTTGCAATTTCAATGTAATGGAGAGCAGACGAATGAGTGATGGGAGTAGGAGTGTGTGTCAGAGGATTTAGTGTGAAATGACCTATTAGTTTAATGCATCTGAGTCAGTCGCAGACTTTTTAGGGGGGCTGAAATAAAAGCCCCACTAAATAGGGTCTACAATCACATGATGCTATTTTTAAAAAGCCACAAGGCTGATTTTAAAAAGGAAATTTGATTGCCACTACTGCATTCAGTTGCATTCACAAAGTCAGGAAAGGAGACTGGGTTCCTAACGAGTCCGGTCTAAAGCAGACGGTTTTCATGACACATACCCTGAAAGCAGCCAGGATTATGCGAGTGACCTTCTCTTTGACAGACTCTTGAAGGATGTCGGAGAGCGCCGGTACCACGTTGTAACGCCGCAGCTGTTCACATAGTTGAGGGCTGAATGCCAGGAGCCACACGCAGAAGATCATCTGATACTGCAGCTGGAAGCCACACTTATTGCTCAGCACTGCTGTGATGCTGAAAGATGCACAAACAGAACAGTCGAAGTTAGTAAACAGTGGGGCATCTCACTCCTAATGGTCTGCTGAGAGGATGCTTCACAAAGTTAGTACTGATGGTTTGATGGGGGGGGGGGGGGAGGATGATAGATCACATTTTTGTGATGTATAATGAGACCATTACATGAAAGAAATTTTACTTGAGAGGCAAGAAAAAGAAAATTATCTTCAGAGAAGCCTCATTATCCTTTTTTTCACTCTATCTGTACACTAGCAAACAAAAGATCCTTCATGATCACAGGGCTAAAACCTGCTAGGACAATGAGAGATGCTTTCTTGTTCAACAAGATTTGTTCTTCATAAAAGCGGCACGAGTAGAGCACATAGTTAATTGTGTGCGGTAAGCATCAAAACAAATTAAAAAAAATAAAGAAATTACAGGGTTTGCCCTTCTTTTGACCAATTCATTTACATAACTTTTCCATGAACTTTCAAAACCATCAAAACTACTAGTTACAGATTTCACTCAAATGGAGCAATTCCTAGCCAATGAAATATTTAAATTAATATTTAATTCAATTATCAAAATTTAAATAAAACATTTAATGATATAACATTAAATAAATACAATTATATACATACTACTGTTCAAAAGTTTGAGGCCAATACTTTTATTCTGCAATGATGAAATAAAATTGATGTAAATGACAGTAAAGACATTTATAAAGTTACAAAATATTTTTTTTTGAAATCCTGAATAATAATTATACATTTTAATAATAAATACAGCTAATTAGCATATTAGAATGATTACTGAAGGATCATGTGACACTGAAGACTGGAATAACGGCTCTGACACATTCAGCTTTGCTATAACAGGAATACATTACATTGAAAAAAATATTATAATATTAAACAGGTCTTTTAAATTGTAAAAATATTCCACAAATGACTGTTTTTACTGTATTTTTGATCGAAATCTTTCTGACTGATTTCCAGATTTTCATATCTATGGGAGCTTAATAACTCACATGTATTGTCTACTATGTGGAATATTACAAAAAACAAGACCTGCATATTAGTGTGAAAGTGAGTATTACCAGTTCACTCCGTCAGCCTCCACCCAGGCGAATCTGTATTCGTTCACTCTCAGCATCAGCTGCAGGCAACCAGCGACGCACTGAACGTACTGGGAGCTCTGTGTGGGTCCGAAGGAAAAATACACATACACAACACACACGCACAGATTAGCATGCACACAAAAGGACAACACGATTAGAACACGAAGAAAGGAACAGTTCAGAGAAGCAGGGATATGGATGCATGAAATAACAAGAAATAACTATTCAGGTATTAGCAAAGGAACACAGTCAAACTAGGCTGCATTTCCACAATTTTTCATTCACTTATGCACGTGCAGTACGAATCTGACTTTTTAAAAAAACGCCTTTTTGGGTAACATGCTGGATCAAAGAGACAATCCCACAATGCAGCAGAGAAAAAGCAGCAGCCTTGAAACCTGGACAGAGTGAGTGAATCATAGAAAGATGTTAGAGGAGTATGTGGCTGAGAGGAGAGAAGAGACTCAGTCATTAACTGGGGGAGATGATGCTGTATATCAGCACCCAATGCATAAAAGCAGAGTGGTCCAGAGAATAGAAGAGACAGGGAGGCAGGTCATGTAGAATAGCAAAGTGGAGACATCTAAAGTGCCATGAGAGGAAATTGAATTAAAATGCGTGCCCGCTTGCATTGCGCCAGCAGATTTTGACTTGCGACACATGATGAAAAGAAAAGAAAAAGAAAAAAATTTCTAATGAACTCTAAAAAGTACAAAAAGAAATGAAAGAGGAAGATTGCTATAGTGCAAACCAAGAGCATTCTGGTCCTTTCAAACTATCAATTCTAGTGGTGTCTCAGAGGAAAAAGAAAAGAAAAAAAAGCAGCTGAATATTGGAATTATGACCACAGCCACTGGCAAGAGAGGAAAGAATCTTTGTTTAAAAACAAAACAAAAAAAAAACCTTATTGATGGACAGACAAAAAAGGTGTGTTACAGAGGTGCAGCTGTAGGCAAAAGTGAAAAGATTCACAGTGGATATGAATGGAGAAAAAAGCAGTGGACAAGAAACAGCATGTGCTGTTCTCGAAAAAGCGAGGGGTGAAGATCCCAGCCTCTGAAAGGGGATGAGGCTTGTTCACGCAGCTGCACATCCGCCTCCTTCATCCATGACATACTCACTTCAGTTGGGGAGATGGTCCCTGTTCCAGGTTCAGCACCTGTACCATGTAGTTTCTAACAAAAAAAAAGATAGAAAAAAAAAAAATCTGTGATTTTGGGCCTCTTGTTGGAGAGCTTGAACTTGAGCGGTATGCTCGGACAATGATGGCAGGAATATAGATGACTCCTGCGTGAGTGAAAAGGCTTGTTCGTGACAGGCAATCGTCTTAAATTCTGTGGGAGATCAGCCCTAAATTCATTTCGATCTCAGCAGCACTGCAAAATGAAATGCTTAAGCCTGTTACAAGAGCCAAGTCACAATTTGGATGAAAGACCTGCAACAGGCATCTAAACTGAAAACCAAGACAAGACAAGATTTAACCGGTATGTCTAGTCATTTTTTGGCTTAAAATAGACAACATCCCTGATTCATTGAAAACGTTTATTCACAACTTTCGCAGCTTGGCTACAATGAACCAAATTTATGGAGTGCACTGTGAATGCTAATAAACATGAACTGCTTTGAGAGGTCTTCTCTTTATGATTTTCCACATTCATTAACTCAGAGGGCCCTCAGGCTAAAATATGAAACTGCATGCAAAACGCAACGTCCTATTACCGTAAGGTGATTTGTAGGGGAACTTAATATGAAAGCTGGATTTTAATCACATGATCTATAAGTAGATGCGTTCACCAAAAGCCAACATTCACTATATGAACTCAAAACAACTTGTATGAATGATTGACTTTACAACTAGGCCTAATACCTAATACCTAATACTACAGGATTCTGTAATGCCTTATTCCATAGTTCATTAATTTTAAAAGGCATTTAATTATATGATACTATTCATTCACTATTAATAATATTTAATAAGAACATTATACAGAATTTTTTTCAAATTCATACAAATCGTAACAGTCATGTGTTCTCATTCACTCTTTTCACGTTGGTATCAAATAAAGCCATCAATACAGTACGTTATGTCAAGGATATACACTCTGCTGAGGTGTGTTATCATTGTGCCATTCACTTGAACTCATTTATTTCAAAGCAATTTGATTGTTTTACTAATAAAAAGCAATTGGAAAACATATTGAAAGTGTCAGTAGGAAAAAAGAGGGATGTTTTCAGTGATTAAACCAAAATCATAGCTTTCATTTCTTTCATTAAAAAAATAAAAATAATTATAAATATGTAATTTTTGTTTTAATAAAAATAAGTCTTTGTACTTTAAAGAGTGTAGCCTACCCTACCGTTCAAAAGTTTGGGGTCAGTATATTTGTTTTTTGTTTCTTTTGCAAGAAAAATTTAATAAAAGTGACAGTAAAGAACTTTACATTGTTACAAAAAGGCTTTATTTCAAAGAAATGCTGTTCAGTTGAAATTTCTATTCATCAAAGAATACTTAAAAAAAATTATCACGGTTTCCACATAAATATTCAACGCATCCTCATCCCAAGGCGTCATATTCTGACACTTTGACAAAGCGTCTAAATCCAACGCCCATGGAACCCTTTAGCGTCAATATAACACGCAGAGAGATGGGTAGGTTTAGGTATGGTGTAGGGTTAGGGTTAGACCGCTAGGAGGCGCCTTCTGACCCATATATATCGGCGTCTCATATTGACGCTAAAGGGTGCCATGCGCGTTCGATATAGACGCTTTGGCAAAAGCGTCATTATATTACGCCTTGGGATGAGAACGGGCTGAAATATTAAGCAGCACAACTGTTTTTACCATTGATGATAATAAGAAATGTTTCTTGAGCAGCAAATCAGCATATTAGAATGATTTCTGAAGGATCATGTGACACTGAAGAAATGGTGCTGAAAATTCAGCTTTCCCATCACAGGAATACTTTTAAAATATACTAAAACAGAAAACAGTTCTAGTAGTTTTGATCAAATAAATGCAGCCTTGGTGAGCGGTATATACTTTCAAATCATAAAAAAAAAAAAAAATCGTGCATTAGGCAGTGTATATCAGTAGTGGGGAACTTGTGTTTTCACTGTGGAAACCATAACAAGCCATTGAAATTAGATACATTTTAGCTATGATGGTGGAAATAAAATCCGCCATGGCAAGAAGAGGTGGGGACATGTCCCACCACCTCCCCACAGAAAACGAGATTCTGACATGTTAACGCATGCAGACTTCAAATCTTTAATGCAATCAAAACACTTGTCCTGTTACTGGTACTGTGTGTGAATGGAGGGTCATCTTAAAACATGTGCATACAAATCACATCTTTGCACTTTAATGTAAATGGGTTCCAGTTCAGGCTTGTGAAACAACACAAAAACATGTTTGAAGGTTATCTAAAATAAAATACGATTTAGAACACGCTCAAATGCAAACAACAAACACATACTCTAACTGCTTACAAACTAGGCGCAACATTAAGTTTCCAATAAGAAGCAATTTTTCTGTCCACACAGAATGCTCTCCAAACACTAAACTGTTACGTGACACAATCACAGCCAATCAGAAGATATTTGATGTTTAATGTACAGTTGTGTGTTGAGACAAAACATCCTTCCAAACTGGTTAGGACAAACTCAGATATGGAAATAGGGGTATGACCAAAATCTTATATCACGATTAGGAATGTGCGCAACGACTAATTTCATTAACGTTTAAACGGAAATTTAGCAACTGACTAGTCGATTAGTCTAACCCCCCCAGGAAACTGTTAGTTTAAGTAGTCTATTTGAAATGGATCGCATATACAGACTGTCAAATCCCATACTGAATACCGCTAAAAATAGGTCAGACACATGCTATGTAGCCTTGCATTATGATCATTGTATATTAAAGGACAAGTTTGATATTTTACACTTAAATCCCTGTTTTAAGATCGTTTCTGATTAAATAAAACGGTTAAGATTGAAATTTGGACACATGCTGCTGACCCCAGAATTTTCGGTTTCTGTGGTAGCACCCCCCTTTTTCTGAACAGTCATTGGTGTACGTTAGAAACTCGCATTGATTTCTTTGAAACGACTGGCTCTGGAAACATCAGGTTGGTCGGAATCGAAAGAGGAGGAGGCAAAGATGACATGGATATATATAGATGCCATGACCTGAAAGTATTGATTTATAGAATTTGCGGAAAAGGTCAAGTGTCTGGAATACCGTGATGTCCGGAATACAGTGAGTCTGTTAAAGGAATAAGGACATTTCATTCTACCGAACTACACGCAAGTGCTGAATTAATGTTACTACTCACAGGTCAGTTTAATAGACGAATTAAACTTGTGAGGTAACGCAGCACTGTTTCACTTGGTCTAACGTTACACTATCACACTAAACAGCATTTGAGTGTGTTGAAAGTTATGTTATTCTATGTGTTAGTTTTTCTGTATGAGTCTAGCAGTAAGCTAGATCAACAATAGAATAACATACTGATCATATTCTAACATTTCATCATGTTGAGCTATATAACATTAATTGGTTTTATGTACATTTGCTCACCTGTCTAATAAAGTATGTGCAAGAGCGGTGTCGCCGTCAAGTCGTGACTCGTGAAGCTCGGTCAAGTCCACATCCTCTGTTAGTAACAAACGATATTGATCCTCATTTTAGTTCTCCTTTTTTGTCAATGTTTGAATGAAACAAGAACAGCGTGCCGCTAAACGTTACGCACTACGTAGTTGTCCACGTCTGTCGCCACGGTTACGTCACGGCTATGGCAGTTCGAGCGGAAACCGAGGATGGCGTGGATATTGCGTCATTGACAGGCGACATTTTTTTTTCCGGGACGGCGACTTATTTAAATTGGGAATTTCTCTGAAATCAAACATCTTTGAAGACTTTCGGGATATTGTAAGTACACAACTGCAGAAAATATATCACAGTGTGCAAGGGATTTTTGGATATTTTATTACAAAATTCTTACATATTGTACCTTTAATGACAGATAGCAGCATTTATATTAGGCAGCTGTCACTTAAAAGAGCAAATGACAGATTCAATATACTGATATACCGTTTTCTTTTAATTAAGACATAATTAAGACATAACTGACTGTTTACGACAGACATTTTGACACGCAAGTGTGTGTATTTGAGGATTCAAGCCAAATAAGGCAGCAAAAAAGAACTCGAGCAACTCGAGCGCTTCAGTACTTCTTCATGTGTCAGCGTCTCTCAGAAACAGTCTCTCAGACAGCACGCGCATACAGCGAAATTAGTTCTTTCACTGCCATTGTGCTTCAATGGTTTCAAATCACTTGTTTTTAAACTGCAATGCTTAAAAAACGAATGCAAATGATAAGATTTCATGACATCACTTGAACGTGACTGCAATAGAGATGATAGTCCAAAATCTACCGGTTGACAAATTTCTACCAGTTAATTATGTCTACCAGAATACCACCCAGCCTTACATTGAAAAGAGCTTTTATCTCTTGATAATTTATAATGTCCCTCCTGGTACACTGACAATCTTGGCTTGACACATATATCAAGCATATTCATAGTACCAAAAAAAAGTGTCAGAAAGATAATACAAGATGTTGTTTCACCAATTCTCTCAAGCAAATAACACAAACATAACCTCTAGAATACTATGCTGAACCGGCACATCAGTCTTAATCTTATCTGTGGCTGCCCTGCTGCAGCAGAGCTCACAGCTCAACTCACTCTGAGTCAGGAGGATCCAGGTTCAAATCGTGCTCTACGCACTTCTCGGTTCATTCTTCTTGTTGTGCCCTTTATATAAAGCACTCTGCAGCAGTAGTGGCCTGGCACGGCTGTCTCTGCAGATCTCGACCCCCTAATGTGTACATGCAGGATACGAGGAGTGACACAGTACATACAAATTCACTCGTTCCTGTGCAAGTGCTGCTTGACAAATGGGTGGGCTTCAAAATTCTGAGATCATTAGTGAAAATGCTTGTATTTTGCAATCAGTTTATTATATAATATACTGTAAATAGACCATTTAAATTTTTTTTTTATATTATATAATGAAACATTTTCAGATTTTCTTTAATCAGACTGACTGCCTATTTTCTTTACCAATTCTCCAATGATTTTTTTCCCGGCATGTTGTGACTTCTAGATAAGTATTTTTTACATAATGTAAAAAAAATATATTCGCCAATGAATCATTCAGACAAATTTGTGAACCAGTTAAAACAATTAAGTGAAAACAAATGACTCAATACATCCTCAAATGCTCACAAACTGGACATCACTATGGCTTGAAACTGTTCAAATGAATCCCATGCGTTAACACGTTAATTTTGACAGCCCTAATTATTATATTACAATATTAATATATCATATAATAATACTAATAATGCAAATATTCATGACTTTATCAGGCCTAGAAAGGACGATTTTACAAGTCCTTGATATTTCCAGGTTTTACATTCAACCCAATTTAATAACAAATCTAGATATAGTGCTCAATCCAGTATTTCTTAATTTATTTGACGTTTTAAAAGTGTCTATTTATTTTCAGGTATAAATTAGATTTTGAATCCCAAATATTCAATGCGGTCTCAGACATTTGGCCTTGATACAACAGAAATATTTCATTTGTAAACGTTACTGATGAAGTTAATAAACTAAACAACTGACACAAACAGCCTTCTTCAATATGAAGGCTTTCTTTTTTAAAAACCTAACAAAAAAACTTAAAAGGAAACAGCACATGGCCAGTGCTTTGATGCATCACAAATTATTTTATGTCTCTGCTTGCCTTTCACACTCCAGTGAAAGGAAGATGATTGAAAACAAGAAAGCGATGGCATCTTTTGAAGTTTCATTGTATAGGAAAATTTACATCATAAGGCACAGAGGCAACACTGGTAATGCACAAAGATCCAGATACAGTAGGTTATGTTCAGCGACTGACAGTAGAAGCAGATGTTTTAGATAAGGTGAAGATCTTTTAAAAAAATAGAGAGCTGTCTGTGTAGCAAGACAAGAGCGTTTCTCGTTTGAAAATAAGAACCTTTCAAAAAAAATGAATGAAATATCTTCAAATGTCACGTGAAAAAAATCTTAAAATGAAAATTCTCTCATCATTTCCTCACCCTCATGTCATTCCAATCTTGTATACATTTCGTTCTTCCATCGGACAAAAAAGGAGACATTAAGCTGCAAACTCCATTCAAACTTCATTCACATTCACTGTATGAAAGTGACTGAGGCTCTCAGTCACTAACATTCTGTATAAAATCTCCTTTTTTGTTCCAATGAAGAAAGAAAGTCATACAGGTCTGGAATGACACGAAGGTGAGGAAATGATGACATAATTGTAACACCTTAAACTGGTTGGAGAGAGAAGGTCTGCTGAATTTGGAATGGAATCTCTTTGTTTTCTACCTGAGAGCTGAGCTGGGTCTTAATCCAGTTGAAGTAGTAGTTCAGGTCACTGCCCTCCATCAGGTCACGTCCCCAGGCAGCCAGCTTGGCTATAATCCTCGCAGCCTGGGGGGTGAGAAGAGAAATGTCACATCAGTGCTTGGAAAAATTTATTTCTGTTAAACGTGGCTTTCGTACAGATGCTTGAACATAAGAACATTAAAAAATGCCTTGTTGGGACTTGTGGACTAGTGGTTAGGACACTTGTTTGGGCACAATGAGCAGTGGTCATGAACACAAATAGAGTTTGAATAGAGCTTATAACATTTCCCAATCCTGCTCTCCCCATCATTTCCTGTCCTCTCTCTGCTCTTCTCTGCATTAAGGACAATTAACAGCTCTAATTGTGATAAGTAATGGCGACTGTTGCTCTGTCTAGATCCGTCTGAAACATTCAACCTGAAATTAAACATCCCAAATTAACATTTCAGCCAAATGAAAATGCAACTGGTGCAGAAAATGCTTAAATTATTGGACTTATGAAGTGATTCACCAAGGGCTCTTTCGCTCCCTACATCTGTGTGTGCACTATGGTAATGAATGCATTCAGAGCCATTCTGATGTTTCCAGAAGACATGACATTTACTCTGCTTGCCATGCAAAAGGGGAACTTCAGAGTGTTTCATTAAGAGCTGAGGTGAGGATGGCAAGGGGAATCAATACCATCCGCACGCAGTTCAGCACCCTGCGACCGCCGTCTGCCTGAAGGCTAATTAAACTGTGACGACTTCATGCTGTTCTGCGTGTGAAGTGTGTGTCCTTAAAATGAGAGTATCCTGGGAAATCGTTTTGCTTTTGAGTGAATGTTCAAAACTAAGCATGGTATTCTCTTTGATGAATTATTGATAGACCCATTCTACATATGGGCTCTCAAACAAAAGGTTTAAATGTAATGGCCCTGAATGTGAGTTCTGGATTGATGTACAAGTTGCTTTTAAGAACAAATCACAATGATATTATGTAAAAAGCAGAATACTCTGTGGCAGAACTTGGACAACACCTGAAATTGGTAATAACCTGGTGATTCCTCATTGGTTGAACTATTTAGTAAGTATAGAGAAAAGGGAGGAAAAGCTAACTTCAGTTCAGTAATTGCTTGGGGAAAAGAAATTCAAAGGGAAAAGGATTGTGTGATATTGGTCCACATTCTACAGTGAATTTGTTATGCAAATGCAGCTGAACCATTAGAAAACACCACCTACACATTCCTGAAATTAGTTGTGAAATTTAAGCTCTTGTGCTAGTAGTGGAAATTACTTTTATTTTACAGAAGAAAATATGAGGTCAAAGCAGGTCAAAGGAGCTTATTAAAATACATTAAATTAATTTCACTGCAGTGACAAATAATTTAATTAATATTGTTGCTGCTGTTATTGTTTTTTTTTACCATATTTGTAATAAAGCACTTTCTTCCGTACAAAAGTTGACTCAATTATTAAATACTCTACCTAGAACAGCTGTTTAAAGTTTGGGGTATGAAAATGTGAAATATTGTTACAATTTTAAAACAATTGTTGTTATTTTAATACACACTGCCTGTCAAAAAAAAGTTTAAAAATCCTGTTTGGATTTAAATAGGCAAATGCTTAAGAGTCTATGATTGGATAATTGGTTGGTTTCTATTTGTTTGGCAACAGTTTTTCGAAGTTCTAACCCTAATTGATGGAGTGTGTAGCTTTTAATTTCTTAAACAACACTGTAGGAACATCATGGCCATATTCCAGGATGACAATGTCAAGATTCATCAGGCTCAAATTGTGAAAGAATAATTGGGAGGGAGCATGAAGAATCATTTTCACACATGGAAAATAACATCACAACATTTATTTTCAAGATCTTGTATTGACAATGCAAGCGTCAACTCTGTAAAGTCTACTTCAGCACATCCCGAAGATGAATTTAAGGTCTGGTCTCAGAGGTGCCAATTCATGTGTGAAAATCATTCTTCATGCTCCATCCCAACCATTCTTTCATAATTTGAGCCTGATGAATCTTGACATTGTCATCCTGGAATATGGCCATGATGTGTCTTTCTACATGGCGGTTTAAGAAATGAAAAACTACACACTCCAATCAATTAGGTTTAGAAGAACTGTTGCCAAACATATAAGATGCTAGAAACATAATAATGAAATTGATTAACAGCTGATTAATATTTTTGTGGAGACCGTGAACATTTTTTTTTTCTCAGGATTCTTTGATGAATAGAAAGTTCAAACGAACAGCATATATTAGAAATAGGATTTTTATGTAACATTGTAATGTCTTTACTAGGGTTGTCACTTTTGTGAAAAAATCCTGTTTGATTTTTGACACATAAGTGTTCATTGGATCAATTGTAAAATCGATTTTCCATGTCTAAATAAGTTTTCATTTTCAACACCAAATATAGGCAAATCCACGGACAACTAACAGGCATTAGGACGAGCGTAAAGAGGGCGCTTGAGAAGCGCACAAGTCAGCAATATTTCTGATGATTTATTGGCGTGAAGTTTCGTGCACAATGACAAACAGGAGTGCAACATTCAGGGATTGCAATTAACACCCGCCAAATGCGGGTAAAAATTAACTTTGGTGGGTATCACTATCAAATCACAAGCCAATTTGGCGTGTTTCTAGGTTTACTCACTTTGCTGGGGAAGTTCGTGTAGCCAAAGCTAAGTGGATTTAGCACAGCGTAATACAGCGTATTGCACAGAATCTGTGCATTTTTGGGTTGCTTGAACACACACGTCACTAAGCAAAAAATAACGTTATCGTTAAAATCGACTCCCTATTTTCGTTTTCGAAATTTGTGTTGGTTGGTCCGATCGACTGCAATCGATTTTCAAAAGTAAAGTGACAGCCTTAGTCTTTACTGTAATTTTTGATCAATTCAATGCATTCTTGCTGAATAAAACCATTTCTTTCAACAAGAACAAAAGAAATAAATGCTACTGACCTCAAACTTTTAAACAGTAGTGTATATTATATATATATATATATATATATATATATTTATGTATTTATTGTCTGGTAGCAACTTACCATGTGAACAGTAAAGAGGTCTTGACGGTTCAGCATTGGAAGGAAATATGACCAGGCTGTATTCTTAGTCTTCTTGGCATAATCAAAGAAGATATTCACCCTCTGATGATTTTCCTGCATGGTAGAGCAAAAGACCCATTATTGCAACAAATTAATTAGAAAAGGTGAGTGATTATAGAAAAATTATCCCAGACACATCTTCTAATAGAAGTTGCAAAAATGGACATTAAAAAAGGTAAGTGATGACACACCAGTGCATTTCATCAGTTGAGCTGATGAACTACGTTTATTTTTTTAGTAAAAAAAAAGTTTTTTTAGTCAAATTATTTTAGGTAGTCTGATTATTTTCCATAGTGTACCTCCATTTCACTAGTACTACAGCATGAGCAGTGATGATAGCACGCTAGCACTGCTGTGTCCTTGAAAAATCATGTAAAAGATACTTGACAAAACAGCACATGCAGGGTGAGACAGACTGTTCATTTCTTCCATTTCCCCAGACACATTTATAAAATGAATTGATATTTAAAATGGAAAGATTAGCCTGTTTATCATGGTTTTAAAATTATAACCACTTTGCATATGAATAGAAGATGTCATCATAGAGGCATAGACTAAATGAGTTGTGAGATGACGAGTCACTGTATGAATACAGAAACACTCAGTAGACGGGGGAAAAAGCTGCACGTCTATGGCAAGCCGTTTTAGCTTAAATTGACCCAGCCTTACTCGTCGTAATTGCATTTTTACAAGTAAGAATTGAATTAGAGAGCTCTACAATTCAATTATTACTAGTAGCAATTATAATTAGAGAGCTCTCTAATTCAATTCTTACTAGTAACAATTGCAATTAGAGAGCTCTACAAATATATGACTAGTAAAAATTTGTCTCCATTGACTTCCATTCATTTTTAATTAGAGAGCTCTACAACTGAATTGTTACTAATAAGAATTACAATTAGAGAGCTCTCTAATTCAATTCTTACTAGTAACAATTCAATTGTAGATCTCCGTAATTAAAAATGAATGGAAGTCAATGGAGACATATGACTAGTAAAATTTAATTTGTAGAGCTCTCTAATTGCAATTGTTACTAGTAATAATTGAATTAGAGAGCTCTGTAATTGTAATTCTTACTAGTAATAATTGAATTAGAGAGCTCTCTAATAATAATTGGTACTAGTAAAAATTTAATTAGTGAGCTCTCTAATTTTAATTGCTACTAGTAAGAATTGAATTGTAGAGCTCTCTAATTGTAATTGCTACTAATAAGAATTGATTTGTAGAGCTCTCTAATTGAATTGTTACTAGTAAAAATGCAATTACGATGAGTAAGAATGGGTACAATTTAAGCTAAAACGGCTTGCCATACACGTCAGCTAGAATGTGCGTTCTGCGCCTGCATGTAAATGAGACGATTTTCTATTTCTGCAGATATATTCATTCGTCATTCAAAAAGGGAAACCGACACACTCAACAGGCTGCAAATACACAAATCATAAACAAAGCAGTGCGTGCTTACAGTTTTGAATATAAATCCTGCTAAACACTTTCTTTATTCTACTCCGCTCATGTTAATATTGAAATATTCGCCAAGGAACACTCAGGTAAGATGACGTAACATTAGAACAGTCTTCTATCTGTACCGTTTTGACTTCTTTGCTCGCTGTTTTGCTATTATTCTCGTGCACTGACTCGATCACTAAGCTGAACAGCCAATCAGAGTTCCCTCTTTCACCGACGGCCCGACACCGATTCAACATGTCAAATCGACCGAAACAAAGCCGACGAGGACCAATTTCATCCGACGGTGCGGAACTGAGAAAACTGAGAAAACTTAGTCGGCCGACGCATAAAAACTGCCCGACGGCCGACCAGCTTGGTGTGTCCCGGGCTTTACAGTCCCCCTGTAGTCAATAATTTTATCCCTTAAAACTCATCTTTGATCACCAAAATGACGTACTTAAAAAAAAAAATCCTGTGAAAAAAAAATTTATTCTCCATGCTTTAAAAAAGCTTGAATATAACTACACCCTGCTTCATTTAGTATACGCGGATCCTATAAATATGCACATTAGCCCACCTCCATTCACTCAAACGAGCTCAGAGATCCACACGGCCAACTTACTGAGGTAAACGCTGCACAATGTTATCGCTCTTTACAACGTCGGACACATAAAGACGGACATACACTGTGCGATTTTGAGTCAAATTCTGACTCGTAGGACTCTTTTTTTGGGTCGGGCCGATTTTCAGCTTTGTCGTGCAGTGTACAGGGGGAAACGAGAGGCGATTAACCTCTCCCGACAAGCAATCGGATGGTCGGATGAATTTCTAGCATGCTTCTTGTGACTATATCACACAGTTGAAGCAGAGCTACGAACCGATTGCCCTGAACTCAGTGTTTTTTTTTTCCCAAACTGCGCCTGCGCGAAAACAGAAGTTTAACCATTTCATTAATGCTGAAAGAAAGAAAACAAAAAAGGGAGATCTTTAAGTTCTGTAGATATCAAACTAGCTACAAATTACTGTTGCTTACCTACAGTTCGTGTTGCAAAATGGATAAACCATATATTACCCACGCAGATGATCAGACCGTATAGTGTGAGCACATAAAACGCAAGCTGTGGCTTTACATCGCATGCGATCTACTCGTTCAGTGTGAGTAGGTAACCTTGCTGAAATCGCACAGACATCGCAGTGTATGCCAGTTAATTAACATGATTAGCCTTTTGCTTGACTATTATCAAACAGTTAATAATGTGTAGCTAATGTTAAAGGTGCCCTAGAATGTGAAATTGAATTTATTTTAACATAGTTAAATAACAAGAGTTCAGTACATGGACATGACATACAGTGAGTCTCAAACACCATTGTTTTCTCCTTCTTACTTAAATCTCGTTTTTCAAAAACACCCCTGAAAAATAGGCGAATCTCCACATAACACCGACTGTGAAGCAACAGTCGGGATCATTAATATGTACGACTCCAAAAATTTGCATATGCCAGCCCATGTTCAATGACAGGCGGAACTGCGCAGCAAAGCATGGCAGTTGTTCAGTGTTTGGATGGACAAATGAACACAAAAGTATTTAGTTCCTTCATCCGAGCCTCTGAAGAAACAATGGGTTAATTTTATTTTCTCTGGAAATTTCCAAACATTTCACCGACGAGACCAATACAGAGCTGGCCTCGATGAACGTCTGAAAATATATCGTTCGAGCTACCAAGCAACACTTTCTGATGTGTAATTGTTCAAGTTCAGACAAGTAATCTTTCTCTCAAAATCGTTCAATACTGTTTATGCATCAGTAAGTCAAGCCAGTGACTAAAATATCAACTTCGTTTATTTTAGTAGGATGAAAAAAAAACGTATTTAAATTTTGAATAAATTATATACAGAAAGTGATCAAAAGAACAATCTTTGCACAGCGCAAGTTTATCTGGACACGTCAAACTCGTTATGAATTCAATGACGCATGTTACACTGCACAACGAAGCTCTTACTGTATTTACATCATCGTGTTTGCATTGGTGAAACCATTAGAGAGAGTGCAGAAACTGCGTTGCAATGAAAAGATCTTTATTCTCGCGATCAACACACTGTCATCTGTTTGCTCAATGCTCATCACGGCAACATTTTATGTGATGGGAATAGATCTAAATACTTTAAAAACATCTCACGATTCGTTACTCTCGATGGCTGTAATAGCAAAAACGTATAATATCTGTAGTAAAAGTATTCGAGAGAGTTTCACATGTATACGTAGCTATTTCATATGCAAGCATGTCAGCCAATCACAGCAGAGGCCGGTTACACACAGCAGACACGCCCCTTGAAACAGAGCGTTCACATCAGAGGCTAAAATCAGGCTAGGAAAAATGCCTTTTATTTCTAAATTATGACTATTTTATTTTATGACGATCTAAAAAACATACTAACATTATAAGGGCAACCCAGAAAACATTATACAATAAAAATAAAAACCATTCTAGGGCACATTTAAAATATACAGGGATAACCTGGCTTCTCTCGAGAATCCCTTAATGATATGCTGAAGCCCGCAGGCACGTTGAAGTGATTGGTTACTAGGTAGTTTGTGATGTCAGAAACACCAGCGATTTAGATTTGCAGCAGCCATTAGATCGCTGCAGTTTTAAAGAGAAAATACTCAGCAATGGTGCTGACTTATGAATTTGCACAAGGTTTGTCTTAAAGCATATTAAAAACACCACATAGACATATAAACAACATTAAAAACTTGATTTCCACCACAGGGGGACTTAAACTGACCGATTCGATTTGAACGTTTTACATCTCTGAAATGGTGCATGTTTTTACCTGCAGCGTGTCATCAATCAGGGTCAGGATGTACTGAACTGTTTGCTCCTTCGATATATGAGCCATCAGGTTGAGGAAGGTCTTTGCACACTACAAGAAAATATGTTAGAAGAAAAAGTTAAATATATAGAATTGCATAGAAATACAACCACATGTGATCCTATATGAGTCTAGTCATTTTCACAAAGCTTTAATTTATTTAAAAGGGTATCTAAGGTCTGTGTTCTCAAAACTAACCAAAAATAAAAAATACAAGCAATGATCTAAAGCTCTGTCGTTCTGTTATGCAAAATTAATGTGGTACATTTCTTCTTTTAAGCTAAACAGGTGTGATGGGCAAAACAAATCCAGGAAAAATGTGATATGAACCTGATGTCCTTCTTTTGTCAGAATTGCTTGCTTGTCTTCAGACATGGCAACCTCAAACTTCTTGATAAACTCACAGTCCTCGGCTGAGATCATTTGGCCCCTGAAAAGCATGAAACTCACCAATGACTAAAGGGAGGTAAGCTCAACAAAAGGCAATCTAACAAAATGCATCAATTATTCATATTCGTTCAGCATATTCGATCTCACCTGCTTTTTACATTGTTTTAATCTGTCCAATAGACAGATTAAAACAATATATTCATTCTCAAGAGCCCACATTTCTCTCATATGTGAAGAGTTTGCAGGACTCAATTATAAGGGTGGGCTGATGGTCAGTGCTCATTGATAAAACTGTCACTTGTCCTATTCATCACGTACATGTGTCATTATGTATTCATTTCAGTATAATTTCTGGCTATTACAAATGAAATACTCTTCTAATTAGATCCAATATAAGAACTGTAACTGTTTCCTCTGTTGCTAAAATACATTTTGTTGAGCTCTGCCTTGTTCCTTCAAAAACTATATGAAGCAATAAAATAAGAAAACCATGAAACTGAAAATATTATTCACCCCTATGTTAAATTCCAGGCAGGCAGATTTTTATTTTTAAAGGCCAGTTATTTTATGGATCCAGAAAACTATGCATCCTGATAAAGTTCCCTTGGCCTTTGGAATTACCTAGAGATTGGCATGGGGTACTTCCCATAAGATCATCTCTCAATGCAAATCAAACCAGCTAACTGAAATAAAACCATGCCAATCTCTAGGTTTGGTGAAGGGTGTGTGATGATGTGGGGTCCATGGATCCATAAAATAACTGGCCTTTAAAAATAAAAATCTGCCTGCCTCTATGGGAATTTAACATAGGGGTGTCCTGACTTATGCCCCCTGTATTTTAAGGAAGAACATTTATTTATTTACAATACATTATTCGTTCACAAAGAAAATTGGTGTCCTTAAAGGTTGGATTTATCCTCATTTTGTTTAATTAAGGCATTAAGGTCAATTTCCAAAAGATTATTTTTTTATTCCTCTTTTTAGTCAACTTCAGCATGGGTGTATTCATGCTTATGCTAAGCACTGTATGTCTGAGTGGACTCGTAGCTGTTTTTTCATTGTATCCTGTTATCCCTTTCCATTTCCTTCATTTGGATTCGTTTCCATGGTTTTTCATAGTTAGATTCATTCAATCCACCGGTTTCTCGTTTCCTCCATTTCTGATTTCTGTAACTATTCAGTTGCCTGGTTTATAGCAGAATAAAATAACCATAATACAACACAAAAAGATTTAGGGTTAGTAAGAGTTTGTTAAAAAAGAAATGTTTTTTTAAGAAATAAAGTCTGTATTTGTTTGATAAAAAATACAGTAAAACAGTAATATTGTGAAATATTATTACAATTTAAATAACTGGCAACCCTATATAATGCGAGTAAATCACTTGCATTTGCATATGTGACTAAATTTTCACTACTTGTAAACTATATTCTTTGTTGTATTTTCCGTTATTTTGGAATTATTCAGCCTTTAAGAACTAGCAGAAGCGGAACTAAAGCGCAAGCACTCACATATTACCGTCCCTGTTTTGACTTCAGCAAATCAGTTCGAGCGAACGGAGACAACATGATTTACTTTCATTAACCCAGCTCATCAGAGAAGACCTTAGTGTGTTTTATATGATTGTTATTAGTAGTAGAATTAGTAGTGTTATTATCTTATCAGTATTATTGTTAGTTTTTATTTTTACAGAAACACTGAATGACCAACATCTCAAGCACCACCAGCCCCAAGTTCTGTTAAAATGACAAATATGCATTCATAAATGTATGTGTATTGTATTTTATAATGTAGTTTACTCCAGTGCTGGCAAAGATTATTTCTTGGCAGCCAATATTTCCGTCTTCAGTGTCACATGATTCTTTTGAAAGCATTCTAATAAGCTGATATGGTGCTCAAGTAAGATTTATCATTATCAATGTTGAAAATTGTTTAATTTTTCTTATTTTTAAATTAAGCAATAACGGCTTAATTTTGTGGATGAAATTTGTTTAATGAATAAAGTTCAAAATAACATTTGAAATAGCCTATAGAAATTTAATTTCTTTAACAATTGAATAGCTTTGTCACTTTTCATAAATTTTTAATGCATCAGGTGCTGAATAAAAAATTATAAATTTCTTAATAAGCAGTAAATTAGGAGTTTATTGAGGCAAAAGTCACCATACTAAAGTGTTACTGTAACTTCTACCATTCAAAACCTTTTTTTGAATGGTTCTTATACCATCCTTTTTTAATAGTTAGTAAGGTAGTTCTTGAAGCGTTTGAGTTTAGGTATTGGGTAGGATTAAGGGATGTAGAATAAGGTCATGCAGATTAAGGCATTAATATTAGCTTTAGAAGTACATTCAATATCGTAGTAATTTGCATGCTAATAAGCAACTAGTTAATAGCGACAATTGAATCCTAAAATAAAGTGTTACACCAAAGTTAAAAAAATAAAAAAAAAATAAAAAAAATTAATACAAGAAGGAATTGGCAAGCTCCATCTCATTACACTGGACATAGGGCTGGGCGGTATGACGATATATATCGTTACCACGGTATAAATTATCTATCGTTACTATATTGTGCTATCTCATGTCTATCGCGGTATGTAAATATACAGCACTATTGACACTTCAGAGTGATGAAATACATGAATGAGAATATAAAAAACAGTACGTGCTTGATGGTAAAAAGTTGCATGCGCAATAAGCAGTGAAAAAGAACTCAATGCAGTGCAAGCACTGATGGACACACAAAAAGCGTTAAAAAAAACTTTTGGCTTAGTTGGTGAATAACATTAAGGGAGAACTATGCATATTCGAAATGACAAATCTTAAAACATTCAATCTCAGAAACAGACAGCCCCCCCACCCCACACACACACACACACACAACCCTTGGTTATAACTGTCACATGACAATGACACAGACACAGTTTCCTTAAAGGATCTAGACCTTGTTCCTGTTTTAGAGAAGTATTACACTAAAAACAATTTTAGCAAACATGCAAAGCCCATTTTATTTGTATTAATGAAACCAAGATGTGATCCCAAGTTCTGAAGATACACATATATAGATATAAAAACTAGTGAGCATATTAAATATCAGAGGATTCAAAAGTTTAGATTTGTTAAAACAATCATTCATGAATGAAACAAGTCTGTTTTTACTTTATTGGGGACTCCATAAAGATGGTTTAAAGTCATCACGAAACGGAAGTTGCAAAAGTCTTTTCTTCCCTATTACGATGTATATTCAAGTAAAACGGTCTCTAAAACAAGAAAAACTGTAGGGGGGGAACGGGGAAGTTGATTTTGTCCATCGGGAATTGATTGGATCGGTTTGCTATTGCTGTGATCTAATGTTAGTGACAGGTTTTCCCACCCTTGTGCCAGTAAACATATCAGAGAAGAGATGTCATTGCAAGTGGGAGGGAGAAGTTAAATGACATGAATTTTATAAAAAGTAATGATGAGCAGTGCACAGTTTTAATCCTTTATAATAAATAAATAAATAAAAATAAATAAAAACAGGAACCGTCAAATTTGGTTTGTAATGGTGACTTTAGGCATCATAATACTTTTACAACAGCTCGGTCTCTCGTGACAGTATTCTATGAGGCCAAAACATCTTTCAGATTTCAGAATGAATTGTCTAGGAGAGAAATATAGAAGCAGAAGTGATGTTCAGATGTACTCTGTACTCACTGGAGGTAGGACTGCCAGTTGACCTTGTTTGCTCGGACCTCTGCGGCCTTGGCTGCAATGATGTTGGTAGGAACGGCAGCATCCACTGCCCCTCGGATATCCATCTTGAGCTCTTAGATATTAGGACCCGAAAACTGAAAACAATATCAAATCGTGATGTGCGATCCATGAAAAGGCCACCATGAAAAATACAGCAGCTCGTTCCAGCTAACGTTAGCTCCGCTCGAAAAGAGGTTAGATACGGTAGATAACACGGTAAAAATATGTTCAATAAATATTACATGAGATTACTGGGCAAAAGGGACTGCGTGTTGTGCACATACACTATAAAACTGAATTAGCATCGTAGTAACTTACGGGTCGTGTAACGTTAACAGCTAACGTTAGCTAAGTTGAACGGGTAAAAAGGCGAATTACAACTTTAGTTCAAATGTAAATGAGATTAACTAAATTTGTAGGAGGTCTGGGCACGTCATTTCGAAATAATATGGTCATATTTGTTAACTTAACATGTCTTCTAAACAAAACTACTAACGTTACTGAATGGACTAAGCCACTGACAACTGCTAGTAAGTTACAAGAAAATAGCGGGCTGGAAAGGTAACTTAGCGCCTTGCGTCAATGTTCAATAAGACGTTGCTATACAGTTATCAAGCAATTAATTGTAGACCCGATAAGCAATATTTCTAGTATAAATATTATAAATATATCAGACTTTACGTACCTGCTGCCTTTAGCTGTCAAATTGCTTCGAGACGTCACGGGATCAATGTCACGTGATGCTGTCATGTGAGCGGGCCAACGAATTAACCCTTTAAAGAGTCATTTCAGTGGTAAGGATTTTGACTCGCCTCAAGCACCGTTTGTCAGTCACTCGAATCATTTGTCTCCAGGTTTTTATAAATATATAGCCTAGGTCCCAAAATTGAGTTTGCTAGCAGGGTTCGGGGGAAATCCATCTCCGGAGAAAATTTTGATTTCCCTGATCTGGATTATGAAAATTTTAAGACGTTTGCAGGACAAAAAAATTAAAATAAAAAGATAATAGATAGAGTATAGTCTGAGACAATTTATAGTCAATACCTGCTCTTGCGCTCTCATCTCCATCACCTTCTCTATTTCTTTTTCTCTCATTTACATCCGTGGACCGTGTCAGTGAAGAAAGTAAACATTGGGTCGACTCGACTGATATGTTTTATGTATCATCTTAGACTTGTGAATTTACTAAAGGCTACCAGGAAGGCTAACTAAGTTGATTAAATTCATTCACAATATGTGCCTAGGCTGACCAAATATATCTTTTTTTAATAATACAATTTTCTAACGTTTAACAATTTTTCAACAATTAGCCTATTTTAAATGTGATTTATTTTGTCATGCATTAGAGCTCTATCCTAATATTAATAAGAATAATATGCTAATTCATCTCTTCAGTCAGTAGGCTAGTAGGCTAATAATAGGCTTGTTTGACTGCGCAGACCGACCGGCAGCTGACTCGAAGCAGTTTATGCTGCTTAGAAATTCTGTCCGACTTGAGACAGCTCCGATGCTACATCACTATGACATATGGCATCAAAGTAGCCTAGGCTACTGCGAGAGCAGACGACTGACTCAGCCATTACAAAAATGTCTAAACTGTTATCTATGACACATTAAAAAACAAACACGTCTAGACAAAATGACAGGATGCCGTAACAACTTTACACGTTTGTCTTTTGAAAGAGAACTTACAGATAATTTATTATACCATGTTACATTTTTGAGTGGAAGGAAAAACACGCTGTTTTCTTGCATGTATCTTTAAATGCAAATGAGCTGCTGCTCCCCATCCCACTTTCCAGAAGAGGACGGAGCCTACAGCTCGTGCCTCAGATACTCTGCTAAAAACTAAAACAACGGTTTTGATTATCATCTCCAATGTGGTCATGCTCTGTGACTGCAGTTCTTCATCATGAAAGTTTATTATCTGCATGAAGCCATATCAGTCTAAACTTCTGATGGTTTCCTGAGCACACACATCCGAAGCATTCGTACAGAATGTCAGACGGCGTGAGTATTATGTCTTATAAAGTGTCAAATCCACACAAGGTTATGTCAAACAAAGTTCACATAAACACAGTTGGTTATGTCTGTGAACGTAAACAGCAAGTCCAGAAATCGCATGTGTATATGTGTATTAAGGTGAAAGCAGCGTAATGTACAGTACCTTCATTGGCTCCCTGTACAACAGCGCATCCATTACAAAGTTCTGCTCATCACTTACAAAGCCCTCAATAGCTTGGCACCCCCATATCTCACAGATCTCTTACAGCATTATCATCCCTCCCGACGCCTCCGCTCTGCCAACTTGGGCCTTCTTAAACCCATTACCAAATCAACACACCGAACTTTGGGGGACCGAGCATTCGCCATCGCTGCCCCCACCCTTTGGAACTCACTCCCCATCCACATCAGAAACTCTGACTCACTGACCACCTACAAAAAACTGCTCAAAACCCACCTGTTTCAGCTCGCCTACAATTTATAATAGCAGTCTCATCCTTGTTTGTTTGTTTGTTTCATTTGTAAAGCGTCTTTGAGTTCTTTGGAAAGCGCTATAAGACTTATGTATTATTATTATTATTATTATCACAGTACCTACTACCTATGCTGCTAATATGAAGATGTGTCCCTTTAAATGCAAATGAGCTGCTGCTCCCGGCACAGAGGGCAGACCTTCAAGTGTGTGTGTGTGTGTGTGTGTGTGTGTGTGTGTTAGCAGCTCCGATTATCTCACGCAGACAAGCACTAAAATGTCAGAAACTGTTCTGCCTTTGTTTAAACAGACAAGAGTCAGACAATGATGGAGAAACTCAAGAAGAAGTGACAACATGCAGAATGCAACTGGACATTTCTGAATTATAAATTGATGAATTTATGTTGCTGATGTGGATTTAACTATTGTCAAGTCTTTGATTAGCATATTCTGTCATGATAATCTATAAAATCGCTTGTGTGGGAACTGTTGTAAGATGCCTAGAGTGACATGCTATTGCATTTGTGTTACGTACTGTATTGCATGTGCATCACAGTGCCTCATACTACATACTATGTGCTATACTACAACAACTCTTCCTCTTCTCAACATAGACTGCGTGTTCCCTGGGGCGGGGTTTATGTACATTTTAGGGTTAGTGATGTCACTAACCCAGGAGGAATGTCGTGTAGTCCCTAAAAAACGATTTCTTTAAAAGCAAATATCTTCCTTTGCTTTGAACTTTGAGCGTTGTAACTTTTCAGATGTTGTTTATGCTCAAAAAGCAACATTACACACTAACTAAAGTTAGTAAAGTGAAATCATAATCAACCACCACATTTCTAACTTGAATGCTGTTAAATGCTCAGGCGAGGAGATAAACATGGCGTACAGTGAAGCTCACTCGGGGCGGGGTCTATGCTAATAGCAGAGACTGTCAGCAGTCGTGGGTGGGACCTAGACATTTGTGACATCACAAAAGATACACTGCTTAATGATTTATGGGGATTATAAAAGTTTACCATGTAAAAGTGAATTTTGCTTAATAGGTCCTCTTTAAGGTATGATGACATAATATAGTTCTGTAAATAAATGGACATAGTTTCATTTAATATAGCCTACATGTGCATTTAATACATCCATGTGTTTTTATATCAGTAGTTTCCAACCTTTTTGACTCCAAGGACCCCCCTCCCCCCTTCCCCCTTCCCCACACAGACACAGACACACACACACATACACACACATGCACATATAATGATTTGAATTAACCCTTTACTGCACACATTTTGATGGCACATGATAAAAGTTTTCCCGTTGCCCTAACAACGGTACAGAATCATAGAGAAAATGATCAATAATACAATGCTCAGAGAGCAATACAAAAATCACAAATCTTTTTCAAAAATGTCAAGAAATCATTAAGTAAAAAGGGAAAAACACTTGAAACACATTGATATCAGACCTAGGTTTGTATCATGTGTGTCATGTCATTATGTACTTCATGTAATGAGATTTCACTCTGTGTGAAACTCCAAAAAGCAGTTCTCCGCTCTGCAGTGAAACAGAGGCGAACGTTACACTTTTTGCACATCTCTTTGGCAGTCCTGTGCACCCAGGAACCCTGTATCTTCCCTTCTTGTCACATTATTTGCCAGTGTGAGGTATTGTCCAAGACATCCTTTAAAAGTACCCCTTATCACACAACGTTGCCCTGAGACAACAAAAAGAAAAATGATTAAATTCATAAAATCAGCCAAAAGGCAGATATCTTATCTTGTAATCTTTTCTACACCTTCACACACACACACACACACACACACACACACACACACACTGTGTCACACTCAAAATTTGGATGTACAGGTCATGTCATTTTAAATAAGATTACTAAAGCAAATAATCTTGTCTTCTTCTCACACCATGTGCTCCTGTGACCATTGTGTCAGAAAAGGATGTCCCACCATCAAATGGTGCTTGATAGTGATTCCCACAGCTTATTGGACTGTTCTTTGATACTTTTTTAACCATTCTAATTAGAGCTGTCAAATGATTAATCACGATTAATCGCATCCAAAATAAAAGTTTGTGTTTACATAATAAATGTGTTTGTACTGTGTAAAATCATTTTGTATATATAAGTACACACACGTGCATTTATATATTTAAGAAAAATTTGTTATTTATATAAAATATTTATATTTATAATATAAATTATATATAAATCTATATATAGTATATACATGCAAATATTTCTTAAATATATACAAGCATGTGTATGTATTTATATATATAAAATAATTATACACAGTACACACACATTTATTATGTAAACACAAACTTTTATTTTGGATGTGATTAATCGTGATTAATCATTTGACAGC
This sequence comes from Semotilus atromaculatus, assembly GCA_031834385.1. Taxonomy (NCBI): domain Eukaryota; kingdom Metazoa; phylum Chordata; class Actinopteri; order Cypriniformes; family Leuciscidae; genus Semotilus; species Semotilus atromaculatus. Next base: position 28,829,177 of record JAULUF010000044.1, on the reverse strand, counting down.
CCTAATTCTAATTGGTTACAATCATTTAAAGAAACATGTATCGAGCTTAAGAAAACGGTGCTGTAGAGGGTTAAATAAGTGTAATCAAACAATTTAAATAATTTGACTAAAATTTCAGAATTCCAGAAGTTTTAAGCACTGAACGTTGTTCAGGGATCCCACTATTTTTTATTTTATTTTTATTTTATTTTACTTTATATATCTATATATTTGGACTTTCCAGTCATTCTTGGTTTTCTGGATAAGGATTTTTTAAAATACAATTTCTACCTGATAAATTAGCTTGTCATTACTGTAGAATGTATAGCCAATTATGAAAATATATTAATTAACTTGACTTTTAGTTTAATTTACACACATTTAGTGCATGGAAGTAAATGAAAGAGAGTATTAAAGTCAACCACATTTGACTGGTGAACTCTAAAAATTCATCTATTTTATTCCAAACATTGCTCACACCACACACTCATGCTGTGAATGACACACATCCTGTGTTTAATCTGTCCTAAGCCTTTGAAGTGCACTAAACCACTAGGGGATCAGATGGGACATGTACAAGTGTAATCCCTTTTCTGCCCTGCTTACCAAATGCTGTTCTCATTTGTTGTCTTCTGTTTAAGTGTCTTTTTTTAAGGTACCTGCTGACCAGATATGTGAAACTGCCATGGATCGTGAGAAACCCAATGGCTTTGGATCTTTGTGAACATGGTGTTTCTTTGACAACATGGAAAGGCTTAAGGTGAGGAATGCCATGTAACAGAATCGTCTTGAAGTGGGAGGTCTGGCCCTCTTCTGTGGTACAGAGTGTTCAGCTTTCTCCCTACTTGATGTGGGGGCAGCTACGGCATCTTCTCTTGGCCTGTCGGCACGACGAGGGTTACTTAGCGACAGGAAGTTATGAAAATGAGGACGAGAATGAAAACACGGAGCGCAGATCAAAGGATCCCATATACATTCAGGTACGTCAGATAAGTATAAGAGTCAAATGAAGTTAGTAATTGAAGTTGCTTAATGTGATATAAAGAATTCAGAATTTTGCGGTTTTGGTTTCAATTTATAAATTGTTTGTGTAACAATAGTGACAAATGTAATATTATGTGATGTATCGCTGCCATATTTAAAAGGACACATTATAGGGTTTAAAGGGCCCCTATAATGGATTTTTGAAAATGACCTTTCATGTAGTGTGTAATATAGCTCTGAGTGAATGAAAACATCCTGCAAAGATTTAAATCTGAAAGTGCACCGTATATGAAGTTATTGTCTTCAAAAGTAAGAGTCAACTCTGAGTCAATGAAATTAATTGTTTTTCAAATGAGTCATAAGCCGTTTCGTCGTGAAGTCAAGACGAAACATTAGCCTGCCCACTTATTGCGCGCGCACCAGAGAAACTTAAACCTCAAACCGGCAGCTGATCCTGTGGATACTGGATAGATCATGTCGAGGAGACGCTGTGCTCTACAATGTGACGGTAAAGAATTTTTTTTTCCACTGCCCAAGGACGAGCATGTGAAGAATCTGTGGTTATTTAATTGATCTGTGGAGTAATTGTGTGCACATCCCACCTTCCAGCAGGTGCAGGACAAGAAGGACTAATAAAGTAAAAGGAATTATAATGTCCGCAACACTGCTTTCATGCTCCTATATTTAATTTAAAAAAAGCTTTATTTTACTGACGACTGCTTCTCAAATATCGGAGTCAGCTAATCAGCTGTGGGCCACTATTACATAAAACTCTGTTTATTAATCCAGATTGTCTGTCGTTCTCACTACTTTGAGGAAAGATTTAGCATGGAGCAAGATTTGTTTTACCAATGTTTGTTACATCAGTCATTCACGCTTGGCTAATGTATACATTGCATAGCCATGCACTGTTATTGATACAGTTTCCACGTGTTCACCGCAATATATTAGAAGCATACTCGGTAAATAAATCAGTATAAGTAAAATAATCGGTTGATGGACATGCACTTGTTAATGCTGATGGTGAGGAATAGCAACATCTCATAATGTAGGTTACCTCAAACTGAGTAGTGAATCACTGAAACGTCCTGTTCGAGTCGTCCTGCGATGGAGGTTCGGGTTGAATGAATGGTTCTTCTAGTGTTTCATCATCGGTCTCGCGCTCGGATTGATATGGTAAAATCGACGTTATTGTTCGTTACTGTGTTTAGTTTACGGTGTAGGAAGCCTCAGGACACGCTGAGCTGTCAGTGTTATGGCAATGGGAGTTTTCGACGCTTGCTGTACGCGGTAAACCAATCACAACAGACTGAGCTGTCTGGCCAATCAGAACAGAGTAGCTCACGGAAAGGAGGGATTTAGAGAGATTGATTCATTTGGCAAGTCGTTTGAGAATCATTGAAAATCTGGTGATGTGCAAATGTATATTATGAGAAAATGAAACAGTTTTTTGACGTCTGATGCATGTAAACCTGTTGTAGGAGACTCCAAGGCTCAATCCCAATTCTACCCCTTACCCCTTCACTTTCCCCTTCCCCTGTGTTTTGCGCGTTCTCGTGAAGGTGTAGGGCTGTCTCAATTCTATTTTGGTTGGAGGGGGAGGGCTAGGGGGAAGCCAAGAACAGAAACATTTATATTGTTTATTTTCTTTAGAACATCATCACACAATCCTGTAAATTAGTCCTACCTGTACAGACATTTCCTACTCTGCCTTCTCTTAAAATTTTTTTTTTAAATGATCAAGGTAAAATCTACATAGTTCCCAAGTATTGTTTAGAGTAAAACATGTTTAAGATTACAGAAAAGGATGTCGATTCATTAAATAATAAGCTATTTCCTCACAAAAGTGGTTTATTCAGTGCAGTGAAGCCTCTCCTCCATTGATATCCATTAAAAAACCGGCCACTGCGTACCGACAAAGCTTTAGCGTACCTTTTTGGCTTAAGGTTGCAGGCTTGCCTTCCAGTGGCCATATAATACTTCTATCTTTAGTCCCCTAGTGTGCAAGACAAAGACAACTGTGGCAAAGAATGAAAAACTCCATTTGATGCTGCGTAATGAGGAAAAATACCTTAAGAACCAGTTTTCCTCTGGCATGTGCGCCAGAGAAAAAAAACGTGCAGCCATCTTTAAAATTTTTTCTTTGAACTTCTGTTTTTGCGTAGCTCTGGATGGGATGGCTGTCGAAGAGTAATTACTAATTAACTGGTGAATTGCATTTACTTGAGTTAACGAAAGTTTTCAGGAGCATTATAATGTTATTATAACAAATGTCACTAGACCAGTAAGATTTTGAAATGAGCGGTTCATTCATAAATCCGTAAGATCTTACCTTCATGCTGTGGAAATACAAAGCGGAAGATAGAACAAAATGAGCGCAGTGCTGAAAAATGGCGGGGCAACATAATGTAGACTATACAGTTAAAATATGATGTCAGTAGTTATGCTATATTGATTGAAAAAAAAACAGACTTCCTTGAATGAACAAAAAAGAAAAAAACAGACATCGTTGAATGTGTGCATAACTTGTTTCTGTTGATAGGAACATGGCTCTTCAATCTGTGTCATTTTGCTATAGTATTGCACTAAAGTTATGCTTTTTCTTTTGAAGTGATTGTTTACCAAAAAAATATGAAATAATTTACTCACCTCATGGTGTTCCAAACCTATGAATTTCTTCTTCTTTTTCTTCTTCCTCTGTGGAGCACAAGGATATATATATATATATATATATATATATATATATATATATATATATATATATATATATATATAGGCTTACAAACCAGATTTCAATTGTTTTTGTTCATACAATGATAGTCAGTGAGGTCCAAAACAACATTGGACCCCAGTGACTTTGTCTAGACAAAACAAGTCATACATGTTTGGAATGCAAATAAGTAAATGATGAAATAATTTTCAATTTGATGTGAACTATCCAACGCAGTCTCATGAAAGTGCGTATCAATACCACGAATGTTATTTCTCGTGTCATTTATACGCCAAAAATGGTTTTTGCGTGTAAATGCTACGCACTGAAAACCGCTTGGGTGGGGTTAGGGGGAGGGGGGAAGGGGGTTGCGTGCGTATTACACGCCAAAAACTGCGTATCATATGCACGCGAAAACTGCGTATCATATACACGCAAAAACTATTTTTGGCGTATAAATGGCACGAGAAATAACATTCGTGGTATTGATACGCACTTTCATGAGATCGGGCTCCAACTATCCCTAAATAAATATTATAAGGGATTGGAATAAATACAATTTGCATTTGTTTCTTAGTTTAAGTAAATTTGAGAGTTCAGACACAGCTACACTGCAGATTTGCAAAATCCATTTCTTTTTTAAAAGTGTATTGTGTTTAGGCTTTTGGTGGCAGACTATATAGAACCTAAACAAAAAAGTTCAGGAAATATATATTTTTTTCCTGAATTGGCGGTACTGATTAAATGACCTATTGCACTCATCATTGTGAAACATCTGAGTAAATGTGACAGGTTTTTCTAGACTGAGCCCTACACAGTTGCCCTCTGACATCTTCAGCATGTTGGATGGAAATAGGACAGTCTCTTTTAGTTATTTTAATGATGTCAGAGGAAAAACGACAGTTTCCGATTCGCTATCTTGTTCTCATTTAATGGAACACTTTCTATTAACTTTTAATTTTAAGATTTAAAAGCTCTTTGTTAGATGATTTCATAGACAGTTTGATATAACATACCTGACTTGCCTTAAAACTTACATCTGGTGTATTTTTTAATGAATGTCTTAAATTCACAAGTAACTCTAATGACCTTAGTGGAGATCAATTCAAAAATGGCATGAACCTTAAATCAGCTTCTCCTCTCCTAGAGAGTTCTCGGTTTCTGTTTCCTCTGACCTTTCTGTTTCAAAGGTCAGAAAAAATAGTTCTGGACTGCTATTGGAGAATGTATTTCAGATCAGACCTTTAACTTTTCATAACAATATGTATGGGAGCTAAAGAACTCCTATGCTTTGTCTCTGAATGCTGGTCTAATAAACAGTCAAATGAGAAAATGCCCACATTCTTGATAAATACTTTTGAATAAAATACAATTAATTACATGATATTATATAGTCTTAATTCATAACTCTGAAGAAACCCAGTGGCTGTATGTCACCTGTAGAGAGTTTAACTGCTTTATCTCAATTAAAGGCAGCGTAGGTGATTTGTTGGTACCTACAGTAAGGCCTATGATTGAAAATTCTAGAATTCTAAAATTATTATTTTTTTTATTAAAGGGGTGGTTGATTATGATTTCACTTTTCTAACTTTAGTTATTGTGTAATGTTGCTGTTTGAGCATAAACAACATCTGAAAAGTTACAACGCTCAAAGTTCAAAGCAAGATAAATAGTTTTTTAAGGACTACAACAAACGGCTGGTAGGGACTAGACGACATTCCTCCCAGGTTAGTGACATCACTAACCCTAAAAATTTACATAAACCCCGTCCCCAGGGTTTCCATGTTGAGAAGAGGAAGAGTTGTTGTAGTAGAGCACATTTGTGTGTCTGCTCAAGCCGTCGCATCCGTCTTTTCACATGCAATACAGTAGGCTATGTAACACAAATGCAATAGCATGTCACTCTGTAGGTATCTTACAACAGTTCCCACACGAACAATTTGATAGATTATCATGACAGAATATGCTAATCACAGACTTGACAATAGTTAACTCCACATCAGCAACATAAATTCATCAACTAACCATTCAGAAACGTCCTGTTGCATTCTACATGTTGTCACTTTTTCACTTCATGTTGTCACTTTTCTCCATCATTGTCTGACTCCAGTTTAAACAAAGGCAGAACAGTTTCTGACATTTTAGTCCTTGTCTGCGTGAGGTAATCGGAGCTGCTAACACACACACGCACGCACACACTCTCTCTCACACACACACACACACACACACACACACACACACACACACACACACACACACACAAGTGAAGGGTACTACACACACACACACACACACACACACACGTTTTAAGTGTAATTCCAGATACCTAATGTTTGTTAAAGCATTAAAACTTTTCTTCTGTCATGGATACAGCAGCCTGAGCCAGTGTTTGCATTTTTGGAAGGTGTACAAACTGTAAGATAATGTTCTTGGTGCTTGTTTGGCCTGTCATTTTCTGTTCCTCAGTGTGGTAAGAGGAAGACATTTTTTTTTTTTTAATTCTAAGACTTGGAACATATTTTTCCAACGTTATTTAAAAACAGGTAGTAATTTAAAATCTATAGAGCAAACTAAAATAACATATTTCTTGATGCAAATGATATGCAGCTATAGCAATTAAACACTGTTAATGTTATTTGAAGGAAAGGTAGATCTAAGCGCTCAAACACTACCACCTAGCGTTTGCATTGAGCTGTGCCTCTCCCACTCTCTTTCCCACACAGTGGTCGTATGTCATTATACTCTTCTCTATATATAGCCTACATCTATCTAGCTGCAGTTTGACGTTGCTAAGCATTTCCGATGGATATGAATTAGTTTCATCGCACATCATGCGCTTTAAATACGACATTTCTGATATGAAATGCAGGCTCGTCTTTATGTCTAGCTCAAATTAGTTTTTTCCCAGCACTTCCTCGCACTGCTCCAGCAGATGTCAGTAATGCACTTAAATCCCAAATAAAGGCCCTAGACCAGCAAAGATGGCAATCACGACTGCATGCAATTGCTAATTATGTCAGCAAATTAATACGTCATGTTGTTCGGTTAAAGTCGTAAACGTTTTCATCAGGATCAGCCGATGGTCCTCGAACTTATAACGTAATGAGTTACAATTAGATATGTTAGATTTCGTTGTACGAGGAGTATTTGTGCTTTTGGTTGCCAGAAAATGCGCTTTCAGGACCATGGACAGAGTCATCGGTGCTGCTATCCGCCTCTATTCTGCTGTCAAGATTTGATCCAACCAAATATTTATGTTTTTTAATCTTCATAGGCTATATAAATCAAGAGTGCACACAAGATATTAATTAGGCTATACAATGTTTGAAAATGGACCTCTGGCTTTTTAAACCTAATTGACTTAACATAATTTACTTCTAGGGAACATATTTGTTTTTCTTTGGAGAATTTGGTGAATGCTTATTATTGTGACTACATTCAGATACACTAATTCGATCCAAGAGGTTATTCTATTCACCCCGACCACACATAAGTGAATCTTAGAAAGCCCTGGTTCCTGACGAGAAAGGGAACCTCCGTGTGATGTTACTGTGCTTGGGCGGGGATCTTCCTCTCATTTTCAAGCCCATGGTCCATCATGAACCCTGTCACATATTCTACGTTATTGACATCTCAAGTGAGGCACACAGGGACACAATGGGTCTGCATTTGATGACCAATTATTTAATTTGTGGCAGTGTTAAACCTAGCTATCCATCTGCATTAAACACAACTATATTCAAGCTGGTTTACTTATTATTGACCTAACGTTTGCGACATTGCGTGGGCTATCGTTTTCTTAAACCACATGTGAATGCTTCGCGTTGGTTTTATAATTAATTTTAAAGTAAGTAATCGCATTTAGTCTTCCATGAGTGTAGGAAAATATTTAAATATGTCATATTTCACTGTTACATGTAAGTGCATCATGAATCAGTGACATCCAGAGGATTTACGCTACCTTCGCCACAGCTCGCGAGAGACACGCATGCGCATTGACACAAACAGCCGGTCTTTAAAAAATCCTTATGTCAACGGATGTAATCAAGGCAAAGAATAGCTATCTCTTATCTCTGGGCATACATGGTGAAATTGTAAGTATGGGGATCATAAGTTGTTTTTAAATATACAAGGTGTCTGTGGATAAAACGATGTTTGAGTTTGATTGTTAAAGATGGCATGTCATATTTGACAGAAATGTCTTTTCGATGGTTGTCCTGGGCGATAAAGAGATATTGGAGCTGTGCTTCATGGTGGCACTTTTGCAATGCGAGGATATGCGATGGAAATGCTGTTAGTCCATTACGTTTTTTTTTCTTCTTCTTTTTTTTTGTGTGCTTTTCACAAGAGTAGAATGCGCGGTGTCTTTTTATTTTCCGCGTGTGCCCCATCTTTAAGGATGCGATTCACATTTAAAACTATAATATTCAATGTTTCGTTCATTCTGCTTCGATTAAATGAAGCAGACCATATATCAAAAAAGCCTATCTAATCATCAACGTTGGCCAGTCGTTAAATCAAGGAGATGAAGTAGGCTACTCCGTAAATGTGTATGTCTGAGTGTTTTAAAACCGTGTGTATTATCATTAATCACGGCTCGAGCATTTCTTATGCACCGCGGCTGTGAGATCCGACTGCAGCTAGAAAGCGTGCTGCGCCCCCTCCTCCTACCCCTAAATATTACAACATCTTCCAGCTCAGAATTTGATGCCACAAATTCTTTGGAAATAACACAGCAAGATCTAGTAAGATTAAAACAATAGATCCGTAGTCTCTTGACAATTATAACTCTCATTATGTATTTATAAAGATAACTCAATCCAGAACCCTATACATTTGCTTAAAATAACCTTCACTTGTTATCCATGAACGGCATGGTTTGTTTGAGCCCCAAAGTCATGTTGTTCAAATCAGTACAGACACCAAAGCTTGAAGAAATAGAGAAAACCCACCCACATGGCAACACGTCTAAATTTATTGTGCTGTTTGGCTTAAGCATGTTTGCAGAATGAGAAGCACTGTAACACTGAATGTGATAATTAGCCTATCTTGTGATAATAAGCTATTTCATCAACATGCTTATGATTCAGATATGGAAGAAACTGGAATACATCAGTTATTAGATGTAAGGTTTGAACTTAAAAAAAAAAAAAAAAAAAACATTAGTTACTTTTCCCTCTCGAAAATCTAGAAAGTCTTTGCTAAATTTTGTCGCCACTGGTGCATAATTTCACGTTATGGCCAATGTTTAAGTATGGGAAGTATACATGTATTCAAATCAGCTGCAGAGAGCATTCTGAGATAAGTATGACATAACATGTTAGGTCATGTTAGTGTTTGTGACATGTTAGGACATTTTTATTTCTGGTCAAGTTAAAGCATGTCTGTCTTGTTCACCTAATCTATATGCGCATTTAGCATCCTGCTGTGGTTGCCATTCCATCCTTTTTTTTTTTCAGCATAGTCAGTTAATGGAAACCACTTTCGTGCAGATTTGTTTGACCGGCCTCTGTTTTTTTTCTGCGCAGCCTGTTTAAAAGCATTATTTTCTCCATTGGAAACTACAAAATGTTTAAGTGGACTTCCTCTGATATCTACACCCTAGAATTGCTTGTTGAACCATTAATTCGTCCCGTTGATCTCTGTGGCTGCAGTTGTATTGGCTCCGTCTCAGTTGCATCCTGTTTCCTGCAGCCCATGGGATCAGAGCGGATGGAGATGCGAAAGAGGCAGATGTCGGTGCAGCAGGAGTCGGTGGCGGGCACCACAGCCCCGGCGCAGAACGAGCAGCCCGGCCAGGGGAACCGTGCATCCAACGCCTGCTGCTTCTGTTGGTGCTGTTGCTGCAGCTGCTCCTGGTAGGAGTTTTTTCATAATTTACACTGCTAATGTGAGATCTTATCTAACAAGGTTAGTTTTGGGCCAGGAAATCACCTTATTATAAGACAATAACTGCATCTGACAAAGACTGTTACTTATGTTTACTCCAATAAATGCACCTGGAATATGGCTCAGATATGATTTAAATGCTGCTTTTGCTCATTGTGCATGTATGTAGTATGATGCAATTTTCACTGAGGTGTCAGAGATCCCAAGACATCTGCTTTGCAAATCAGCAGAACTCATGGCGTCCTGGCTGTGAGCTTATAATGAGCACCAGTAAGAGTGCTTAACTGAACATTGAGCAGGTGAAAGCTACTCCAAAGCTTCCTAATGCTGACTGTTTGGTGTCTTGGGATCATGATATGTTTACTACCTTGCAGTCTCACTGTTAGGAATGAAGACAGAGAAGAGAGGAACCGGAGAGCCTCGTATGATTTTAAAACAGAGGAGAATGCAGACTTCGAGGAAAGGTCGGTCTTCCCAGCTTTTCATAGGAAGAGGTTTAGTAAAACTACAAAAGAAATGTAACTTACCCTTTATTTTTATGTTAAAAAACAAAAAATCGGTGATAGCTACAATGTTATGTTAAATGGGTGTGGTTTGATATTTATCTGTAAAAATATTCTGTTAAATATTAAAAAATATAAACCATAAAAAGGCTTTCATAGCTTCATAATCCAAATTGTTTGCCAAGTTGTGTTTTAGATTTTTATTTATATTTAAATGAATTATAGTTCTGTGAGATGCAAGTTCCTTATGAAATTATACCTAAAGTATTCTTTATTTTATTTAAATGAATTACTATAGTTCTTCGAGATTCATACTTTCTGAGAAGTTACACCTAAAACATTATTTGATTTAATTTGAATTAATTACTATAGTTCTGAGATGCAACTTTCAGAGAAATTACACCTAAAATATTCTTTATTTTTATTTAAATGAATGACTACAGTTCAACAAGATGCAACTGTCTGAGAAATTACAACTAAAATATTTGTACTACATGTGTATTTCCTAAGAAAAAAACATCAAGAAGGGAGGGAAAACTGTTACTGAAACGTTTGTTGCCAAAACTGACTAAGACCCCTCTGTTTTTTGGCAGTCCGAAACCGACTGCGGAGGAGATACACTTGTGGGGGCAATCCTTCGACAAACTAATGCAATGCCCCACTGGAAGAAGTGCCTTCCGGCAGTTTCTGCGCACTGAGTTCAGTGAGGAAAACATGCTCTTCTGGTTGGCCTGCGAGGAATTTACAAAGGAAACCAATAAAAGCTTCATCGAGGAGAAGGCGCGGATAATTTATGAAGACTACATTTCTATTCTCTCACCCAAAGAGGTGAGTGAGCGCATCAGCACGTGTAGGAAGAGCCTAATCATTTCCTGTATAATCAGAATGATTCATTTTTTTGTGTGCTTTTTTTCAGGTGAGCCTCGACTCTAGAGTTCGGGAGGTTATAAACAGGAATATGCTGGAGCCAACATCCCACACGTTTGACGACGCCCAGCTCCAGATATACACACTAATGCAAAGAGACTCGTATCCGCGATTCATGAACTCCCAAGTCTACAAAAACATGCTTACGACAGTCTCTGAGCTGTCGGTGGAATCTTAGATCTCTGTGATCCCGGTTAAATGCCCCCTCCCTATCTTTTGTTTGTTAGCTTTCCTTGTGTAGAATATGTTTAAAAGGACCTCAGCGTGGGTCCTCCCAGGGATTTTACTGCTATAGCGATCTGTACCTGAAAAAAGACGCTCAGGTCTCCAGGTCACTGGATTTGAAGAAAAAAAAAAAAAAAAGAAAAAAAAAGTATCAAATTTCCTGAGGGCTCAACACCACAAGTACTGCTACAGATCAGCATAGCAAAAATGCTCCAAAGGATTACCAGTGCGTTTCGATGTTTTTAAGAAAACAGTCTATTTGATTTGGTTTAAAGTTTTTTTTTTATTCTTTCAAGTTCTTTTTTTTGTATCAATATTTGAAGGAAGATGTGATACCAATTGTGGGCTATAGACAGTATATACAGTAGATATATTTATGAATTTGTATTACATTTGTTGTGTTACAATATTTAAAGAAAAGGGAATTATGGGTAACAAGTATTGGCCGTTAATGAAAATGCGTATGAGAATCAAAGCTCAAGTCAAGGCAACACTTCGGCTCTACTCACAGGATACCCTGTTGTACACAGTATTGTTTCAACTACTTTTCTAACTGCTCCCTGTTATAATGACTTGGCATCTCCAATGATAAATCACAATTATCAGAAAAATTATTCATAAATAAAGTGATAATTATTGTAAGGGGGAAATATGGTGAAAATGTACAAATGTCATGGATAAGAAAAAGATAATATCATAATAGATATTAAAAAAATCAGTATTTAAAATCAAATAGCATATCTCAGACAGCTTCATATTATTGTTTGCTCTGCTTTTTGTACTGCTAGAAAATATCAAGAATTTATTTACAGAAATATAGTTTACTCATAAGTGTTTTTGTGTGTCATTACATTCATTTATTCCCATTCTGCGCCCAAAATGAGCAGCTAAGAAATGGTTGGACGTGTCGAGTATTCCTTGCATGTACTCAACTCATTTGTGTAAAGTATCTAAGTATCTAGAGGTAGTGACATTTTTACGAATGACCTCTAATAGAAGAGATTTAACATGCAGGCATTTTACTATAGTATCAAATGTGTTTAGATCTAAACATGAGGCCTGAATGGAAAGGTGCAGGTTTTATTGTTAGGACCCTCATAAGTAGATGACACCAAAGCAGCCAAGTCCAGTAAAACTGTGTGATTCGTTTTCTCTCCAATACAACTGACTAGAATTGGAGCTGCCAAGTTTTTACTTTTAGTTCTATGAATTACTTTGTTGCCTAACTTTCATGTCGCTCAAAGACAAGATCCTCACACGGGGAAGTGCCTTGACATTCAATTTTGTGGCATCTCTTTTTTGGCAATAGTTGATTTAAACTCTTGCCACATACAGTACGTAGACTCTGGGCCTTTGATCAATTCATGAGATGACTTGTCCTGCACGGCGACTTCTGAATTGAACTATTGCACTTCAGTTGACTGTAGTTTTGGAGCAAAAAACACCGTTGGTTTTGTCAAGTGCTGAAGTCGCACATTTAAGGAAGTTGGTCTGTTTGTCGGTTAGTCCGGGACAATTCATTAAGATTGTTGATCTGAGTCCAGATGTACTTTTACCAACATGTATTTCATGGTGGTGCTTCTACTTGTCTTAGTCTAACCTAATATGAAATGTGCAATTGATACGTGCAATTTGAGCTGATGGATTCACCACATAGATCAACCTCAAAAACAATCTAAGCCAATGGTTTGGAGTTATACTGCCTATAAATCTTTCTTTCTTTCTCTCTTTTTTGTTGTTGTTCTGTAAAGTATACGAAAAAGTGTTATTTTCCAATCAGTTTACATAAAGATTATAATACTTTTTTGATTAATAATATGTGAATGTTTACAGTAATCAGATTTGTTTTTTTTTCTGTTTTATTGAATTGAGAAAAATAATGATTTGTGGGCATTTGGAATCTTTAAGATACAATAAAGCACAATAATTTTAAAACGTGTGGTTGTTGTCAAAGCTGCGGAATAGCAGATTGAAGTATATGCCATATATGATTTTGTAGGATCATGGGAACTCAGGTTTGAATCCATGTGGGATCTCTCACTCATAGGCACAGTTCTACACACAAGGATTGGGCCTTAGTTGAGGACATTTAAGTAGCTTAAATAAATGTGCCTGAGAAAAAAAAAAATCCTGGAGTGCATCTTGAGACAAAACAATGGCATTGACATATTTCAAGGTATGTCAGTGCAAGTTGCTTTCAGTTAAAACAGCTCAAACATGCATTTTAGTCTGGGACTAGTTTAAGCCTTGTCCGTGAAACTGACCAATACTGTTCTATAAATAAAGCCAGAAAATTCCACAAATAAAATGTTAACACTTTACAGTAAGGTTTCATTAGTTAGTTAACATGAACTATTATTCTTTGTTCATGTTAATTTCAACATTTACTAATAAAAGTTGAATTTGTTAGTCGATAAACTGTGAACACAACTTCCTTACTTGAGTGAAAGTACAGATTCTGTTCAAATATTACTTGTTACAAGTAAACAAGTATACGTTACAAGTAAAAGTTGTAAAGAACGATTTTTACTTAAGTAAAAGTACAGAAGTAGATGTTTTTAAAAGTACGTAACTTAAGTATCAAAAGTAAAAAGTAAATGTCAATGCATTGTTTTATTATTGCATTGTAGTATGTAACCCTTACCTTATGCCTCTGAATCTATGCCTGTTACCTACCCTCATCAAATATATCTCTAGAACACAGTTCCAGTAGTGGGATTGAATGTGCATGAGATTGAATAAGTGCACTCAATAACATCCACAATGGTTTCGGACACCCAAATGGCTGTTCCCTCAAATAGTGCCCTATTTAAAGTTTTTTGGCTTTTAGTATGAACATGTTAGCCTTACTGTTATCTATAAGCTATAGTGTGCTCCAAAACAATGACAAAATTTGCATTTAGAAGACCAAAACCAACGGTGAAAATGAAAATCGGGTTGACGTCAGAATCTAACAGCAGTCGGGTTCTGATGTCAACCCGACTTTCATTTCCAACCAAAATCCAACAGGACGTCGGATGCTGACGTCAACAGGACGTTGGGTTCTGACGTCAACCCGACTTTTATTTCCAACCAAAATCCTCCTCTGACTTGACGTTACTACCTTCTACTCAAGGACCTTGACAGAAATATAGTGGATCTTTGTCTTTCAGATGTAGTCAAGTTAAAGTACAAATTTTCCAGAAAAAAATAATACTCAAGTAAAGTACAGATACTCAAAAAGTGTACTTAAGTACAGTACTCAAGTAAATGTACTTTGTTACTGTCCACCTCTTGTTTTAACTTGAACAAAGATTAACAAATACAGTAACACATGTATTGCTCATGGTTAGTTCATGTTAGATAACACATTAACACATTTTAACAAATGAAACCTTATTGTAGTGTTACCAATACAATTATACAAACAGGCAGTGCTCTTATTTGTCCAAGACAAAAATATTTGTAAATAATCATTAAACATTTATAGAATATATATACGTACATTAAATAAAGTAAACAGACAATGACATTATTTCAGGCTTTATTTGCCATTTAACGTGTAAATAATGAATCTAAATGTTCAGAATAACCCCAGGGGTTTCTGTTTGGTCTCCATTTACAGTGGAGTGTAACAGTGCTGCCCACTCACTCTCTCTGCTCTGGAGAGGATGCACCTGGGAACCTTACAAAAGAACCTAGAAGCAAGTGTCCTCCCCATTTAGCCATTTCTAAGAGCAAAGTTTGCGTATCCATAAAGAGCATTAATAATGTAAACATCTTTTCCCATCTTCACCCAAAGAATGGGTGAGCTGCTCTCCTTAACATCTTAAATTACTGTAAATGAGCAAAGATGCAGTGGTCTTAGGATGAGATAAACCATCACCTCCTGTTTTCCATATGCACAAAAGGACGTCAAGAACAACCACCAAAGGGTTGTTTGTTATTCAGATGAGACATTGCTAATGCAAGGGGCTTGTTATGACATCAAGGCGACAGTGGGTATTACAGCAAAATCATTTGAGAAGAGAGCGATAGAAATTCACAAAACTGAACGATATCGTCTACCTTCAAATGGCAAGTACTATCCACTTTGTATTGATTGCCGATGTCATAAGTAACATTGCCATGACTGATCAGATATGAAGCTGTTTTTTCTTTACAACACATTATCATTAATTTGTTAATGGTGAATGCAAGACTTTAACCTGCCTGGTTTTATCTTTGAGAAATTGTCCTCAGAAAAAAAAGGAGCAAACATGACCTCTACCAAACTAAATAATTGTTAAACAAATAAATGATAACACTTTATTTTGTGTCCTTATTACACAAGTTTCTACAGTAATAACAATAAATAATGCATAAGTACATGCAACTAACCCTAAACCAAACCCTAATCTTAACCCTAACCCTATAGTAAGTACATGTAGTTAATTATTATTACTCAGTACATAATGTACAATTACACTGTAAAACAGACACCTTGAAATAAAGTGTAACCAAAAAATACTTGGATCCAAAAGCATTAGTTTTATTTACTTTTTTAAAAGTGAAAAATTCTGTTATCATTAAATCTTTTTTTTAAGATTTGTTTTTTATGATAGGACATTTAATTGACAGGAAGCGAAGTTGGAGAGAGAGAGAGGGGGAAAGGTCTACAAGCGCGCTGCCCACGAGGCTGTTGCCGCAAACCTGTTATGATTAAATCTTAAAAGGAAACATAAGGATCTTTACATTAAATGTAACTGCTAAAACCTCAAATTAAAAACACCCAATAAGAACCAATATGGTGACGTTAATCTAAGACTATCCATTTGCTTATAAAATAAAAATTGACAATCGTCTCAGATGTGTAATGTGCTGTCTTATTAAAATGATGTATAAATCACACACGCCATC
Source organism: Semotilus atromaculatus (assembly GCA_031834385.1). Taxonomy (NCBI): domain Eukaryota; kingdom Metazoa; phylum Chordata; class Actinopteri; order Cypriniformes; family Leuciscidae; genus Semotilus; species Semotilus atromaculatus. The sequence goes on along the minus strand of JAULUF010000044.1, from coordinate 28,813,082 downwards.
ATTCTTTAAAACATTTTACTCCTGAAAGTAAAAGCCATGTACACAGTAAAAATTTGTAGATCATGCATATAAATATGTATAATTCAAAGAGTGACAAAGAGACTCAAAAGTATCTTCCAAATAAACAAGGTAAAAAAAAAAAAAAAACAAGAGATTCTTGAGCCGTTACCAAAAGCAAACATACGCTAGACGTATTTTATTTTAAAATGGGTAGGTTTGTCATGGAAAATTAAATAGTTTTGACTAGTTTTCATTAGGGAAAAGCAAAACTATCTAAACATGAATGTTGTCAAAATGTTTATCTACGTATATAAAAAAGTGATGGTAAAAGAAAACAGAAATCCAACAACATTGATCATAGTCCAAAGGCCTACGGCCTAGCTATACGTCAAGTTAAAACACAGGACATGAGTTTGTGGACCATTATAATAAAACAAACAGTTGATGGGATCTATTGTGGCCTTTGTACATCATGTGTGCCATTGAATTGTCATCAACGACACAGAAACGTGGTCCTGGAATTCAGCTACATCTCCAAACAAAGAGAACAACCCCCAACTTCAGCAGAACTGTGGAAATAGATTTAACAGAGACACCGTTAATTAAATACATAATGTTTGTAGGTAATATAAAGTAATCAATGGGCACAGCAATAGAAAACATCAAAAGAAATGCATACCTTCCACCTATTTCCACATTCAGTGCAGAAGACGAATGTTGTCATCGGTTCATCAGCACTTCGAGTTTGAACCTAATAAAAAAGATTTGTGTTTCTAAAACGTATTTATAAAAAGCAACTAAACAGATATTTATAAAACACTGTCTGGTTACCTGGGTGTATGTACACTTCTTCTTTTTGCATTTCCCGCAAGTGAACAGGTCAGTCTGGGTGCCCCCAGAAGTGGCCACCTGGTGGTCCCTGATGGCCTCTTTGGTCAGATTCTTACGCATCTCCTTCAGCTCATCACTTGCCATTTCCTGTTGGATTTAGATTTCCACATGGTCACCTCTGAGAGAACATGCTCCTGTAACTATTATAAAACAGCAAAGTGAATAGACTACAGTGTCACTGTTTACTCACCTCCGCTGTCATTTTTGCTATGCGTTCTGGGCTCACATTCCCACACAGCACGTTCCTTCTCAGGTTGGGGTTCTTTGCATCCTTAAGATTGGAGATTCGGCTTCGTACACGATTCTTGTATTTCATGTCAGTATTTTTAAACTCCGAAAAGATACGTGTAAGTTGGTCAAGGAAATGCAAGTAAATGTAATATAAAATATTATATATATATATATATATATATAAAATATGTGGAGGATTTTTATATATTAATAATCAGACTTTACACATTTCAATAGGAATAATAACTTTTAGGATGAATACTAAAAGGATATATTCCTCAATCTGAGCTCCAAGTTCATCGCAATCAGCGCCAATCGCAATGTGATCATCTGAAACAAAAAAAAAAAGACAAAACACTTCAAATATTTAAAAACAAGAAACCTTTGAACTTTACACAATGCATGTGTGTGTGTGTGTGTGTGTGTGTGCATTATATATATATTTTTTTAGGGGTGTAACGGTACATGTATTCGTGCCGAACCGTAAGAACATCACATGCAGTTGCACAAATACAGTCAGTCAGGGGAGCGCGCACAGTTATGCAACGCTGTTTGCTACCAGTAAAAAGCGCAGAAGAAGAAGAGACGATCGGTATGTTTACATCTCTCAACCAGTGTTTCAACTGCAGAAAGATATCAATAAAACGGTTTGAGAATAATATCTAACGTAGCGTTACATTTACTTCAGGCATTTAGTGTCGACAGCAGGTTAGTTCACTAGAGAAATTAACTCTAGAAAGAGGCATTTTGTATATGCACTATATTAGCATATTTATTACATTTATTTAACCTGTTAGTAAATGTCTTGATTATTCAATGTATATTGAAATAAATCTGTCATGAAAACAAGTTATGAGAGTCACTGTGTAAATGATTATATTTCAAAAATAAATTGGAGTAGGAAACTAACTTTATAATTAGATTCAGAAGTTAATGCAAAACCTGCCTTATGTGCAATTTACAGTACTTTTTTTGTGTTGGTTATTATATCTAAAAATAAATACCAACTGAATTTAATAATTTGGGCTCTGTTGTTAATTTTTAACCTTTAATATTATAGTAATATGTAATTAACTTGGGCTCACATATAGTTTACAGCATTAGCCAAGATAGATTTTTTTTATCCTTAAGAAAATGTATAATTGAATTTATTTAAACACAGAGACACATTTGTTAAAAAAAAATATATATATAATAATTAAATAATTAATTTAAAAAAAGATAAAATAAGCAATTTTGTGTTTAGTTTACTTCCACCTGCTGTACTAAACCCATACCAAATCGTAACTTTAAAACCGAGGTACGTACCGAACCATCATGTTTGTGTACTGTTACACCCCTAATAAATATATAAACACACACACACACACACAGTTGTAATTGGAATTATTTGGAATTTGTGGTTTCCCCAAATTCAACTATCACTTTTAATAACTTCCGAAGTCTGACCCTTTTTCTGTCATAACCTTTGCAAGATCTTTAGCCAGACACCATGACTTATGTGATGGTCACTGTAGAATCTTCCAGGATTAGGTGGAATTCGAGGTATGCTTGGGATCATTGTCCTGTTGGAAGGTCCAATGACGCCCAAGCTTCAGCTTCCTCACTGACAGCACAACGTTTTCTCCTTGGATTTCCTGATACTTTAATGAATCCATCTTGCCTTTCACACGCTCCAGATTTCCAGTGCCAGAGGATGCAAAGCACCACCATGCTTAACTGTAGGCAGAGTGTTCTTTTCAGCATATGCTTAATTCTTCTTCTTCCAGACATAGCACTGATCCATAGGGCCAAATAGTTTAATTTTGTTTCATCTGCCCACAAAACAGAATTCCAAAACTTCTGTGGCTTATTTATAGGATTCTGAGCACTTTTCTTGTGCTTTTGGGTAGTGGTGCATGTCTTGGGGTTCTGGCATGGAAATCGCATGAGTTTAGTACGCGCCTTACAGTGCAAGCTGAAACCTCAGTGCCTGTTGCCACCAAGTCTTGCTGCAGGTCTTCTGCCATCACTCAAGGGTTTTTCTGAACCTGACTTCTCTTTTTCTATCCTGGCCAGGTAGTGTAAACACAGTTCCTTTAACTTTGAACTTGTGAACTATGCTTCCAACGGTGTCTCTAGGTCCAGGAGCATTCTTCGCTATCTTTTTGTATCCTGTTCCTTGTTTGTGAACTTTTTGGACCATTCTTTTTGTCAGATTTCTAACATGACGTGACACTCAACAAACCAAGCCAGTTCAAATATTTCATGTATTTTAGCTCAAGCACACATGGTGCTACTAATGAAGCCCTTGATTAGTTGCATCAGGTGTGTTTGAGACAACACCTGTTTTGCAGATTTGTACTGTTGTGAGGGATATTCAGGTGGTTGAATAATTTTGACTGCGGAAGTCATTACATTACATTTTCAGTTAAATTTGGGAAAACCACTTGAAACATTTGTTGTGTTGAGCCATTTCAATTACTTTTGTTTGATTTGGTCATTGCAAACAGCTGAAAGTCTGTACCATTTTGCCAATAAACCTGATTTGCAATGGGGGTTGAATAATTTCAATTACAACTGTATATATGAAGCATAAGTATACAGACCTCAGATCTAACTGAAATACAATTACTTTACATTTTCTTGTTTAATGTTTTATTCTAAAAAAATCACACACAAACTGAATAATTACTAAATTAATCATTTAAAATAATAAACCAATGATCAATCAATAACTAATAACTATTGAATAACTGTTAATAAACGTATTCCATGTATTCTGCACCATTCATTCAAGTCTAAATGTATGACTTATAAATCAGAAAGATATAAAAATTAGTAACAAGTCTAAATACTCTTGACAAGACACTGTATGCTAACTTTTAGTAAGGATAAAAATGTGTGTGCGTAAGAATTGCCTGCCATGACTTGCCTCCTGTTTGCAAAGCACTTGACAGCATCTCCCTGCACTTGATACGGACTGAGTCAGATGTGCCTGGTGCTCGTGGGAAAGTGGCTATCAATGTGTTGGGTGTAACATCGACAGACTCGCTCTTACTGCTAGAATTACTGCTTGAGCTGAGAGAGAAGAAAAGAAATAAAGAGATAGAGGAAAAATTCATAAAAAGCAAGCTAGAGTTAGAACTATAAAGCCTTATTTAGGGCCAAAGATCAAAAGATTAAGATATGATTATTTAATTTTATGATAATCTCAAGACCATTAATACAATCTTGTAGTTGGTACCTCTCTTCTCTGGGCTCCGGACTGGCTTGAGATGGTGAGACTACTGGTGTTGTGCGTTCCTTCTTTTTCTCCTCAGCATTCTTATCCGCAGCAGGTTCATCTGGATGTCAAAACCACTCTTTAGTCATTTCATAAGTGAAGTGCTACAAATTATCAGAAATCATATATATATCTGGGACATTGTACAAAAGGAAACCTGCAGTTGCTACCACATACAGGCAATTAGTGGTATTACAACAACAAAAACCCATAGTAACTTATATTATTGTTAAATATCAAATGAGAAGTTTGAATTCAACACAATGTACGCTTGCACACTGTTATACATAATATTATACACGCAAGCTGGGGGCTTGTGTGTATAATTTGAGACACATAAGTCACACTGTGTATGTCATTACATTATTTAACAAAATATCAAACCAAGTGTAATTTCTTTTCTTTCTTTTTTAAATAGCAAAAAAATATGTATATATATTTCTGTAAAATTATGTGTTAGGTTGTAAATTAAGACATACAATATTTGGATATTGTCTGGTTGTCAAACATCAGTAGATAATGGTCATAATTTATGTGATGAAATACACTTGTTTATTTACTCACTTGTGTGAACCTCAGCGTAACTTCATACATACTTTCACACATACATTTGCATTAAAATGTCAAATGTTATTCACCGAGCAACTTCTTCCAGGACTTGATCAAGGACTTGGCCAGCGAGGTCACTTCATCGTCTGTACTCTGTTTGCGGATGGCATTGACCGACATCCCGATCCTCGTGGACTGTTTATAAGAAAAGCAGAGGAAATCTCTCGTTATACTTGAGTACTGAAGCGAGAACGGCGTGCAGTAAACAAGGTAAACATACCTGCAGAAGCTCCAGGGTCATGGGTATATTCTTTAGTTCCTTTAGTAAGTCCAGTGCACCAACCTAATAAGAATAAAAATACGACTTACAAAAATGCACTTTATTATTATGCTTTAATAGACAATAAAATGCATGGGAACTTTAATAACACATGCGCATGTTTACGTAGACGTCAACAGTAACGTTAGTCACTCTGTAGCCTAACTTTTGCAAAAAATCCCACTTTTACTCACTTCACTGCCGCGGTCTGCATAAAACCTAGCGTTCAATTAGTTTATAAAAGTATATAATAAAACGAGTCTTTATACAGTTTGTATTCGATATTAAATCAGTTGTATTACTGCCTCCCGCTGACTGACCCCGTGTATTTATCCGCGCTAACAGCGGCTAATGTTGCTAACTTTCCCGCTAAGCGTTGAGTTTCTTAACCAGTAAACTAAACCACTATATACTGCACACACTTGAACATTAACCACTAAATCTATTCACAAGACATTTAACCAGTTTCAGTTTAGATTATGAAATTAGTTATTCTTAATATCCAGCGGTTAGCTTGCTATGCATCAATGTAGCCTCGTCTACAAGGCTGGGAATTCATTCATGACAAAACACCTCACCCCGTTCTTCTTCTGTGCCATTTTATCCATCTTCTTTGCAATCCGGATGATCTCTTCCTCTTCTTTCTTACCCATTATTTATGATTAGTGGCAAATACTAAATTTAAACTAAGTATATATATGTTCAAAACGTAGAACCACATACGAACACACCACTCAACCGGCGGCGAAACCAGCACAGCTCTGGCAGGAAGGCGTTTCTACGAAAAGCCCAGACATTACTAATCAACCCAATGACTACTCATCGACGTAAAGCCCAGGCAACACTAATCGGGAAAACCTAACGCGCATTAAATGCGAAGCGTTCTGAATTATTGAATTGCTTCAAGCTTATTATTTGAGCCACATGGAAGTTACACACAAGTGTCTACGAAGTTATGCACATTGCTTGTTTTAAAACAGTTTTATATCGATTTGTGTTGAAACATGGTGAGATCCCAGCAACCTCTATGTGCAACACTAGAGTGCGCTCGTGCTTGTTTTACAGTGATCAAGCCGCGGACAACATGACAGGAAAACAGGGTTTGATGTCGGATGAGGCGGTAATGTGCTCAGATTCTTCTGCCTTAATTATAATGTCTTAGGTTAGTGAGGATCACTCTGAATGAATTCTTTGTTGCACAGTTCAAAGATAACTTAGTACCACTAAGTTACGTTATTTCTGTCATCACATGTTGGGAATGAGGTGGTTGACACACACACACACACACACACACACACACACACACACTTGGGATATCCAAGTACCCACACACACACACTTGGGATATCCAAGTACCCACAGGGGAAAAAGAGAGGCCGAAATTGTGGGAACTACAGAAAATGTATCGTCTGCGTAGTCTATAGTATCACGGTAGTGAAATATATGCAGGGAATATTTTTGAAAGCTTTAACATGCATGACACTTTTCTTTCTTCTTTTTTTTGTGCAGGGTTGTGGCCTTTTATTGGGGTAGCTGAATATGAGGGCAAGATCGTTTTTCAAAATAGCCTTTTGGCCCGCTAATTGTCGTCATGCTCATTTCGAGCTCAACATGGTGGTGAAATATATTTGCTTAAAAAGCCAGACTTCCATGTTGGACGGTTTGTCGTTGCAACACCATTAACATTAGAAAGGAGAATATAATCAAATGAATAAATAGATGGAAAGTAGCTTGGCCTACGTTCTTCTTGTTCTTTTAAACTTACAATTGATATATCAAGGATTCAAATCTTACAGATAAATCAAATGTACTGTACTTTGCTCTTAATATTACTGATGTAATTTAAAGGCCCACTGAAGTGCCTTGAAACGCTCAGCGTTGTTCAGTGTGTTGACCTGAAACAAGACAGGGCGAGACATATCGAGCAGCTCCTCCCCCTTTTAAAAATAGCCAATAGCATTTCGTTAATATCACAGTTCGACCAGAGCCGTTGAGCTTGTTAAAGCTGCATTTGACATCTTATGACAGTGCACCCTCTAATAGATTCCCCTTTTAGATTTAAAATGAAACTACTAAAGCAAAACAGTGAACATAATCATGCTGAAAATTGTGTAATCTATGTTGGTTCAAGGCACCGGTGTTATCTCTTCTACTTGTCAGTGCTGTTTCTAATGCCGAGTCTGTCTAAACGTTTCTCCTCCTAATCTCCTCCATATCGTTTTAAAATACAGCATTCTGTGTAGATTTCAAATGGGTTTGATATGTTTTGTGGTCTGTGCCGAATCGCGTATATTTGGAACTTCTACTTGCCGAAACAAAATTATCAGCAATAATAGCTCTGTGCTATCATGTCTCTGAACCAGAGCAGACTGTGTGCATGCTGCAGCTGTTCGAGTGACGTTAACTCGAAACCAGACTTAATTCGCCCCAATTTAAAGCATATTTACACCGTCTAAATCATTCCCTATATATCCCCTATATAGTGCACGATGTGCCATTCACCATATAGAAAATAGTAATTGTGTGAACAAGTGATCGATTTTTATCCTCGGTGTCAGCGTAAATTCATATTGTAGGGAGTGGGATGCTTTAGAGAGCATTTGATTTGACAGGAAATCTGATGAGAAGCTGAAGTGCAGAATGATGTCATCAAATCATTTATCCATATTGGCGGAAGTGAGAGACTGTGAGAGAAACGAATATCTTCTAAATGCATATTTTTTCATTGTTTTGGAGCACACTAGCTTATAGATAACCTTGTTAAGGCTAACAAATTCATTCTAAAAGTAAAAAAAAAATTTACTTTTGATTTCATGGGGAATTTACAGTAAATGCGTTTTGTCACTCTTTGACAGTGCTTTTTTGTTACTAAATAAAAAATCCCATGTTTGTCTTACTCAGGGCCCTGCGTGTGTCCAAGCTTCTAATCCTTAGAGATCAAGACAACGTGATTGGCACATCCAGTAAATCACCTACATGAGCAAAAATATCAAAAAATATTATGGCACGTTTAATAATGACAGCAAGAATGTAGGGTAACTTTACTCAAGCAGTTATAGAATAGAGTAAGAGCTTGATCGGTGAGTGAAACCGTTCTGCTCAAATCAAACTGCTTGAATTTTCCCTAGAAACATAGCACGGTTAATCTCCACCCCATGCTGATAAGGAAATCCTATAAAACTATCTGAGACATGACAGGAAGGCATTGAGATTACTAGAGACCACTATCACTGAACAAACATCAGTGTCTCATTATAAAACAAATTACAGTAATAAAAATAAAAGAATGAAGTAGTTCGTCAGGCAAGTCATTGCAAGACTAAATTCACGCTTATTAGGCTTTGGAGTTCATATCCATGTCTGGTGCTGATTGATTAACATGATCCAATATTAACATAATCCCATATGTAACTAGGAGATCTAGTGTTGCCTTGCTGTATATCAATCACAATCACAATATTCCTGCTGTGCTTCCGTAGTCACAGTTATGTTCCCACTGAGAGTCACATGCTTTACCAGCTGAGACTTCCTTTCCCATATATTCAGCTACAGCATAAAACCTCTCTACTTCACCCCACTCTAATCCCTATTAACAGAGCCCTTAAATCTGCTTATATCTCTGCAAGAAATTAGAAACACCTTCAGCCATCTGCTGGATATCACACTCAGCAGAAAAATACTTCAGGTTAAGTGAAAACCTCTAAAAAGCATTACAATTGCAATGATTTATTTCAAGCCTAAATTATAAATTGCGATTTGCTGGTTATACAGACAGAAGAGAGAAAGAAGCAGATATTATATTAACAGTTGAGATCAACCAAAAGGTTTACATGGAGGTTGTTGCAAAACTGAATTACAATGTTTTGTGTGATATCATTCATTATCACACTTGCTGTTATAATGATTATCAATACTTTATCGTTAGACACCTCGTAGGCTAAATATACAGTTAAATTATTTATATTTAGCCTACAATTAAACGACTGAAAATACAGATTATACAAATAACCAGTTTTAAAAAATATTCTTTTCATATTTATTTTAATATATAGAGGCATAAAATGAAGAAGAAAAAAAATCTTGATACTCTCTCTAAAATGCTGTTTAACCATGACCAAAGATTACACAAATCGACCCTGATGCCTGCCGTCCCAAAATAGCCATGAGCGTTGTTCATAATCTCTTCAGTAGATGGACAACAAACTCGCCAACTCAACCCTCCTGAAAATGTGAAATAAGGTAAGATGAGAAACTTCAAATGATTTTTATTATTTAAAATAGTAGCATCAAAAACTAGTTGCACATTCCAGATATTTTTTTATGTTTATAATGGTAAATTAACCTGTCACAGAAAGTGTATGCTAATTATCAAATATTATTCAATTTGGTTTTTGTTTTAAGATACACTGTATGGACTGCTTTATGTAATGGCATTTGCAGGAGATTTAAAGGAGATCTCCATGTTTTGAGCTTTATATATTTGTGTTTTTGAATCATGGTTTACAGAACATGTCTTGTGGCTGTTATGCAATGGTTTACTGCACTGAAAAATATATTTGGAGCATTATTTGTCAGTTGAATGAGGGTTTCTGTGCCACACGGCAAGGCAATCTGTATAAAATTAGGTTTTCAGATAGCATAATGTACATTTTAGGACTAGTGACCCGTTTCAGTATTTCTTCAGTTTCTGGAGTCCCTTTTCAGATCAACAAACATCGTTCAGGTTGTTTTAATGTTTATATAACATTTACGTCATTTAATTTATCTCTATTTAGTTTAAGTTGAGTTCTATAATATATTGGCTTAAGCATTTGTTTGTTGCATTTGACTTCCATTCTTATACCTGGCCATGGAAAGCGACCCTTCCTGGGCAAATTCTTTTAGAGAGGCCATTTCATTGTTGACTGCAAGAAGCCATTTTGTTAATGACTGTAATTAAAAATTTACAACAATACCTAAAAGACGAATGTAGTTGCTGCTGCTAATGAACTACAGACTAATTCTTTTAATGTATTTGTTGTTGTAAGAATTGCCCAATAAGACTCCATTAAAAAGATCATATCACATAATTTAAAGGTTTTGTTTTGTTGTCATCTGCTGAAAGACCCCCAGAGTACACTCATTTACAAAAACCACTTGCTTTATGGGTGACACAAAGTGGATGTGGAAGCTATTTCAGTATGGTAGAATCTAATGAGACCTAATGGGAACAATATTATGGCATGTAATGCAGGATTTATGTTGTTATTATGCACAAAAAATAAAAACCTTGTGATGTTGAAAAAAGTCATATTAAACAGGAAAAAATGTTTTGTTAAATAACTGTTGGTTCTCTCCTTTTTTTTTTTTTTTTAACAGTATCTTTTAATATGAGCACATCACCCATTAACGATGCACCTCATCCTGACGTGTCCCCGGGGAGCATGCAAACATTGGTCTCCAGGCCCCTGCCCCCCCACCCAGACCCCATTACCACTAAGAGGGTATGCTTCTACAAAAGCGGGGACCCTAAGTTCACGGGGCACCGGATGGTCATCAACAGTCGCACTTTTAAAACCTTTGATGCTCTTCTAGATGCCCTCTCCAAGAAAGTGCCTCTGCCATTTGGGGTAAGGACAATCACAACACCAAGGGGAACACATTCTGTTCATACTCTTGATGATGTGCAGGATGGGGGTTCTTATCTGTGCTCAGATCAGAAGAAAGTCAAGCCTTTTAACTTGGATGAGGTCCACAAGAGACATGTCCCTTGGAACACTACCAGAGCTGTCAGTGTGGGACGCAGAGAAATGGTCCGGCAGATAGCAAAGAAAAATGAAGTGACCACAAGGACAGTAAAAATGGCAGAAAACTCTATGGTGGTGCGGACACCAAAAAGACTAACGGTGTATAAAAACAGGGATCCGAGCATGAAGCGAGTAATTGTAGTTCATAGAAGAACAGCACCAAATTTTGAAACGCTTATGGATTATCTTTCTCAAGTGATGCAGTTCCCAGTTGTGAAGCTTTACACAGAAGATGGCAGAAGAGTAAGTATATAGTATACAAATATTTATAGTATGAAAATAGTATTTTTTTCTGGGTAAAATTATCACAGAAGAATGGTACCATAATTAGTATTAAACATTGTCATTTTTTAACATAGCATAAGTAATTGTCTGAACAAAACAAATAATAAAGCGCTCTTTTTAAAGTTTGGGATGGTAAATTAAAAGATTATTTAACTACAAAATAAGATTTTTTTTTGTATTCTGTAAAATTATGTTTTAGAGTTAGTTACATTCCTATCCATAGAAATTAAAGATAATGGTACATATTCCAGAGGTTCTTGGCACATAAAAGAATAAAATAATAATTTGTAAAATAATAATTTAAAAAAGAAAACACACACACACACACACTTCTAACATTAAGGTTTGTCTAAGGAGTTACTGAAAACACAATATTGCTCTATTTGAACTGTAGCCATAAAAATTATATAAATAAAGTTATTTAAAAAAAAAAAAAAAAAAAAATATATATATATATATATATACATATATGATTTTAATGTATTTTGTTAAACTCAATTAAGTTTTAGCTCATATTTCTTAGATCAACAGGAAAAAAAAAACTAAAATAATGTGATATTATACCATTATGTTTTGGTTTGTAAAAAAGATTTTATTACTGTTAAACAACTGTTTTACAATATTTGTCCTGAAATAAATTTTAGATCATTTTGTTTTGTTTCATTTTGCATTATCAAGAATTTGAAACCTATTAGTGAGCTGTCAAACTTATGTCTTAATGTTTGAACTAAAAACATATCGGAAACATATTACGTTTCTTATTTATTTATAGGTTGAAGGACTTCCTGCCCTCATTTTGTGCTCTGGGATTGTTGTGGCAGCTGGTAACGAACCCTTCAGAATAGGAAACTACAATCTCCAAGCTCCCACACAAGTCCAGTCAAGGATATCTGAATCATTGGCTCCAACACAAACTGAGACACTACTACGTAAGCCTAAATTACTCTTTTTCACTATTGATCTATTTAGCTCTTTTCTTTAGTGATAAAACGATTTTGATCTTACATTTTAATTTTCTAGTTTAATTGATTATGTTCTCCCCCCCCCCCAAACCATCTTCTACTTCCATTTGTCCATAATAAGAAGAAAAAAAGATTTCAGCGAGGACTTTTTCAAGATCAAGGAATTTCTCTTTATCTTCTGAGAGGTTCCTTGTAGAGCAGATCAATAAGTCACTACAGGGAAATCTGACAGAGCACAATAGGACAAAGAATGAATCAATGGAGACCGAAGGTAGTCAGCCAGTGGGATCAGATGAGGTGGAGACCTGTGACTGTGTGGAGGAGAGGAATAACCCCATCATGCCTACCGAAGACGACATTGAAAAATCATTCCGGGTCAATGAGGATGGCAGCATGACAGTGGAGATGAAGGTGCATCTTACTATAAAACAAGAGGAAATTATCCACTGGACAACTACACTGAGTCGCACCTCCATTAATAGCCAGCAGAGAGCAGTGTGCAATTCTAAGCCAGAATCAAGTAAAAACTCATTAGATGTAACCAATGACTCAGGCAAAGAGTCAAATGGACCTCACAGCCTAGATTCAAAAGAAATCAATACATTCGCTAACAAATCTGTAGGATTCACCCAGGAAGAAAGAGAAAATTATGGCAGTGATACATCATCTGAGAAGCCTAAGTCCATCTTTAGAAGGCTGCCCACTCCTGGCCCCAGACAACAAAGAAAAGAGGCATCAGTCGAAAACATCAAAACAGTTTCAGAGACTGAAGTTCAGGAGAACTCAGTGGGTGCATACTCATACTTGGAGCGAACTGCACAGGGAGAGCTGACGGAAGGTTACTGTGTGGTCAGTCGCAGCAGTAGCAGCAGCACAAGAACCGTGTCAAAACCCGGGAGGAGTGAATCCGGAAAAGTTAAGCAGAAGAAGTCTCACTCCTCCTTCAGATCCTCAGGCATGGCAGAGGTTCTCCAGATACAAAACAATGGGACAATGGGAATAACAGAGACTGTGGTGCACATATATGAATCACAGGGTATGTGTGACAATTATTATGCAAATACACAGGTGGATGTGGACAACAAGCCGGGATACCACACAAAAGCTTTGCCTCAAAGTAAGCCAGGCTCAACAGACTCAGGACCCCCTTCGTCAAGTAACGATTGTGATGTAGATCTCACTAGACATTCCACAAGCTCCAACTCCCAGGATGGTAGAAAAACGAATATGCTGTCATTGTCATCTGCCTGTTCAACACCTCCAAAAAAGATAAACAACAATCCACCCATCCTCACTAATGATAAAAAACAAACCTTGGTTGGGTGCACAACTGAAATAAATGCAAAGAAAAGTATGCATCCAGTAGCAGCAATGGAACAAGAGTCGGACGATAAAAGCATTGTTGGTAATAAAAATACACCAAAGTCCAAAAAATCTAAGAAAAGTACTTCTTCTGAATCATCTGGGCTTGGGAAAAAAATAAAGGTCAGTGCTCCAGGCTCTTCAAAATCCATCCAAATGACGTCAGACACACTGAGCCACACAGGATCAGAGAAAAAGACTAGCTCAGCGGAAAGTGACAAACGTGAACACAAAGCTGTAAGAGACAAAAATAAGAAGATTAAAACATTAGATAGTTCTCCGAAGAGTAGAAACTTGAATCTTGATACTGGGAATCAAAGATGGTCAGATAAAGAGCTCAAGTTAAAGGATAAAACAATCAAAGGCATCTCCCACAAAGTAAACAAAAATGACAGTGATTCTCAAGGGCCTAAACTAAAGAAGAATAGTTTAGACATTCGATCACCAGCCCATCCAGCTCCACTGATAAAGAGGGTACAGAAACAAAGGTCGGTGAATGGTGTCAGATCAAAATCCTCTAAACAAAAACAGGAGTTGAGTGAAAGTGTGTCATTGCCTGTGCTACAGTCCTCTTCCTCTAGTGTAAATCAATATGTTGAAAACTGGCTGAAAAAAATGGAACCAGAATCTGTGCCCTATGACAGACCAGATGAGACAGACCATCCTGAGATTGTACTAAGGGCAGTATTCCATATAGGGAATGACTCCACTGATGGCTCTGAGATTAAAAGTGACCCTGAAAAAGGTAGTGTAGAGGATGAAGACCCTGCTCTAGATAATGCTGAGGAGAGCCCAATGTCTCACCCACCTGTACAAATAAGGTGTGAGGGAGTGTCAACCGAACCACAAAGGCCAATAGGCTTTTGTAAGTCGATGCCAGTTTTGACAGTACATTTTGAAGAGGAGGGTCTTGTAAGAATGCACAAGTCATCTGAGAACTTGGTTCCCCCAGACCCTTCTGGGACATCACAAAGTACAGAAATCAGTGTTAGGTCAGGAATGAAACCAGTTTTGCAACAGTTGTGCTTATCTGTTCAGTCCATCAAGCGGGTATTGAGTCAGACCCGCTTAACACCTGTGGAAAAGGAAAAGTCCAGTAGCCTCCCAGACTTCTCATCTCAGGTGGCCTCTGCCTTTGGTTCTCCATCCAGAGCTTTTCTGTCCTTCTTGTCACTGATGACTCTGAGAGATGGCCTTTCAGTCCTCTACAAAGATGAATCACAGGCCAGCAACCCCAACATCTGCCCAGAGGCCCTGCAGGTAATGCAGTCCTTGGAAAAAATATCCAATATTAAAGATGAAGTTGAGCTCAAGGCCAGCTTAACCAGTCTTCAAAGTTCAACTTCATCCAAATTAAAACAAAACTGGAGAGATTTCCAAGAGCAAAATGGCTTTGGAGAGAGTCCCCCACTCTCACCAAGACTATCAGAGCAGGAGTTTGCTGTAGAAGTAGACTTAGAAGGAGAAATGGAGGATCAAGACAAACAGAACAATTTTAGTATAGAACAGTTACTGGATGAACTGAACATGCCTGAAGATCTTCACAGAGAGATTTCCTCACTTGTTGAAGGAGACATAACTTATTTTAATCAAACAGACTTAATCAAAGATGCTGATAACACCAGCGAAATCTCAGGTAAAGAAAATAAAAACGACGGTGGCTCCTTGAGTGGTAGTTTAGAGAAAGCTGCTGACATGGAAGAGGAAAAGGACCATGATGACCAAGTCAGTGACACAATCAATGATGACATAACCAATGATCCAAAAAATCCTGAGTCTCAGGAACTACATTTAATTCAACCTCATTCCCCTGACTCAGAAACTATAGAAAAGGACCTTGGTAATGAAGATTCTGGCATAGCAGTACCCAATCAATCACCTGAGGGTAATGGTAGTGATTCAAGTAAAGCGGAGGTTTTAGAAATGTCTGATAACAAACAGATGAATGTAGAGAACATGCAAGAAAGGATAATGTATGAAGACCCAGAATCTGAAAACAAAGATGCTAAAGAAAATTGTTCTCCCACATCAGAACAAAAGATGATCGATGTAGTTGAAGAAGTTTCTGAGCTCTCTGATGACCAAGACAATATTTCTGAAAGTGAGGACAATATAACTCAAGAGAACCCAGAAGACACTGATATTGAGGAGGAGGACATCATCCAGAACATAAAAGAACCTAGTGAACAATCAGATGCTTCAGAACCTGACTACACAGATGCCAAATGCTTATGTTCAGCATCAGAAACTGAGTGTGTGCAAGTTCCAGACAGAGAATTAGCTGAGCTAAATGAGGAAAATCAGTACAGTACAGCTGAGAACTGTGTCAGAGAGCAAGCTGATCATTCTGATTTTGAGGAAACGATTGGTAATGGAGGACTGGAACAAGAAACCAAGTACATCTTATCAGAACATGAGTCCCTTCACTCAGAGCCCTCAGAGATGTCATTGCCTCACCATGATACAAAGGGTGAATGTAGAGATCAAACATTAGAATCATCTAGTCAAGAAGATGGTCAGGTGATGTCTCCAGATGCGGATCAACAAGAAGCTTCTACTCCAGAGGTCTCAGAAGGTGAGGATCCTGATCCACACTACAATAACGGCAGCCCTCAACAAGGTAGTAATGACGATAATAGTATGACCCCTGAAGCTGAATTTGAGAAAACACAAATTGAAGAAGAACATGACATTAATGAGGTGGATAATGAGAGCTCTGAAGTCTGTGAAGAAACCGATCCAGATGCTGAACCAGACTCTTGTACAGTAACAGATCCTGAAGCTGTGGATGAGAATGTGATTGAAAAAAAGTCATGCACAAGTGATTCTGAACCCTACAAAGTTCAGACTTTCGAGAAAGGTAGACCCACCGATAAAAAGAACAGTTCCACTGAAGAGCGCAATTCTGAAGAGGATGAAGAGGACTATAATGGCGGTTTGCTTGATTCTCATAATAATGATGTGAATGGTGTTCAACACTCTATTGCATATACTGATAGTAAAGATTCACTGGAAAGGGAGTCATGCAGCAGTACTAGTAAAAGTGAGCACCAGTTTGAGAAGGAAGAGAGTTTTGGAATGGAACATGGATATAATTATCTAATACATCCAACTGAGATCTCAGAAGAGCTGTTAAACTTAATAAATTCAGCTTTGTTGTCCTCTACCCTGACTGTCACATGTGATTCAAATGGTAACCTCAGAATAGAGCCAGACAAATGCAAAATAAGGGAGATATTCATGGCTTGCCAAAAGACAGATGATCAGTACGGTCAAAAACGTCTCCCGAGCCCTAATACATCAGATCTTTCTGATTACAGGCCTGAGACATCTGACAATGGTGGGTACCAGTCGCAGGAGATTTTTACCGAGAGTGGAGAAGAGGAGGTGGAGAGGTTACGTATCTTTCGAGATATTATAAAACAAAGCACAGAGAAGCCAAAAAGAAAAAAACATGTAAAAGAGAATGGTTTGACAACAAAACATACTCCCAGTACAAGTCTTGCTTCTTTTCAGGATGCTAAAAGTGCAATTCAAGAACCACTTTGCCACAGTAGATCGCCTAGTGATAAAAGTTCACTTAATGTAGAGTCTGTACAGCGCATGGCTTTAAAAGATAATGTGGACTCTGGAGACGGAGTGTTGATTGATAAAGGAAGGTGGCTTCTCAAAGAAAACCACCTCATCCGAAACTCACCTCCTGTGTCCTTGGGAATGTATGGAAATGGAGACACCACATCAGCTGACACAGCTCAAGACAACAGGAGTGAGGATTCACCCTACCTGTATTGTGAGAACCAAGCCTCGCCTCTGGCGGTAATATCCTCTTCAGAGCTGGAGGACATGGCTAAACCCCCTACACCAAAGTGTACATACTTCAATATTTCACATTGCAGTGACTCTGATCCTCTCTTGGATGACAACAATGTCAACAGTGGCAGCAGTGGAGAGGATGCTAGGAGGAACAAGGAACTTAAGGTATCTCCAATGGGTGAGTCTTCTAAAATGTGGGCAAAGAAAAATGGAAGTATGTCTTCATTCGCATCTGTTGAGTTCAAACTGCCTGATGGAAAAGTTTATCCTCAGGAGGGGTCAGGATCTGGTACTAACAGATCTCAGAATCAAGACAGTCAGACAGTACAAGAAGAGGAGTCGCGGGAGGGGATAAGTCTCAGGTGTGGGCACTGCCCAATACTATAGTTCAAAAGGGAAAATGTACCAGATACAAGTGCTTCTGGTATTGTCAGATTTCAGTTATTTATAGAGGTTTATATGCTTAAACTGTTTGAACAGCTCATACAATGTAAAGAACTGCAGTAATAAGACTTTAATTTTCATACTTGGGTGCCTACTGGACATTAAGCTTTCAGTTGTAAACATTTGAGTGTTTTAAATGGTTATGGGCTATTTCAAACATGTCTTTTCATTTCACAGGGGCTATATTGCACAATTGAACTGATTTACTTGAATTTATTGAACTTCCTAAGTGGTATTTGTTGTTGCTTTTCCTAATGTGGGCCTGTATCTTATTTGAATGATAAGATGTAGAAAAGAAAAAAAATCACATTCAGCCGCAAAATATTCTTGATTTTTTTTGTGTTTTTTTTTGTTTCAGAGATGTAGGGACTCTGGCGTACTAATATAATAATAATAATAAGATTAATAATAATTATAAATAAAAAAAACAGGTAATGTGCAAGTTTAAAACTGCATGCAAAATACCATTTTTGAAGGGTGGTCTGCTGAATGTTCCCTCAAGATGTGTTGCCTCACTCTTTGAACCACATTTCAAAGTGGCTTTGAATGAAATCCCTAAATTATATTTAGAAAAGTGATTGCTGTTACTTTAATTAACGTCATGTGGTTAGAATAGGAAGAGTGTGAACAATTCTCAGTTTTCTGTTTTGTTTTTTGCACCAAAATAATAAACTGACGAAACAAATATTTATGTTTGTATAAATTTTTTTTTAATGCAGTATTAATATTGCACAATATCCTGAGAAAGAGCACAATTTGAAAAATCTGATTGTGGATGATAGCAGCTGTCATCATTATCACATTAAATGTGATTATTTTTTATTGTGCTGATAACTCAGAGATCAAATAAAATATACATTAAGCACCTCTACAAAGGATCTATCTTATTAAATGGTATGCAGCATTACATTGATATAGGTCTTATATGTATTTCCTTCAACACAAAAGCTGTTGTTAAATATATATGCAGACATCCTCAACTGATTGACATAGGTTAATTGAAACTTAATGTAGCTGCAAACAGATCAGATTTAACAAATATATATGTATTACAAACAGATCAGATAAACTAGACCACTCACCCAAACACATTAAAAAGAGATAGACAGAATAAAAATATAAGGCAGGACTCATATTGAGGGTTCCTGGATAAGAGGACAAATTAGCTTGGTTCCCACAAAACTGTGTTGTTAAGCAGTGTGGGGTTTCGACACTGGAAAAACAAGGAAAAATCGAACAGCTGACCTTGAAATTAATGTCAGTGTATAGGAAATATTACATGCTTGCCATATAATGTGATTGCCTATATCAGAACCTAGACCATTTTGGCTGCTATCCAAAAGGATTTGATATTATAATACAAATGATGAGATACTTTTTTTTTCTTCTTTTTTTGCAAGAATGGAAAATCATTATTATTCTATTTGGACAAATTTGTTGACATATAACTTTGAAATAAAAACATGCTGAACAATTCATTTTGTTGATGAGTTTTGTGTCATGGCATTTTTTGCTTGGATGTGCATGTTGAAATGAATTGTAATTAATAGCCTAATCATATAAATAATAAAAATTGGTACATCTTGAGGGTATACGGAGTTGTTCAAGGGAAACAAAGAAAATTCCACTCATTGCGCTCCATCCCAGAGAATTCCCAGCATCTTGCAGCTGAGCTCCCAAAGTTTCTCAGCCATTTCATCATCTCTAGCAGCTCTGGTGCATCTTGAAGGTCTGCAGTTGCTTTAGAAAATGAGTAAGGAATAGAGAGGACAAACAAAAAAACAAAAACTCATTTAATTTGGGCACCTGTCAATTTATGTGATGAGGCTTCTGCAACTTTATTACCTGTAGTAACCACCACTTTCCATGTCTAATTCTGGTTGTACTGCGCAGTAGATGGTAGTTTGTGCTCCCTGCACTGGGGTCTTTGTAAAAGGTCTGACAACTTTCCACATGATTAGAAGTCCGAGATTCATGTGTCTTTTAAGTTCTGTTCGCACAATTCCTGGATGGACTGCGTATGCTGTGACACCTGTGTCTGCGGATAAAATTTCATGATAGATCAAAAAGTGCTCCAAAATTTCCCCATTACCCTTTCATTTTCCCATTTATTTAATCTTCCATATTTTTAATGAACACTTACCCTTGAGTTTCTTAGCCAAGGAATGGGTGAAAAGGATGTTGGCCAATTTACTCTGACCATATGCCCTCCTACTGTGGTAATTCCTTTCACTATTGATATCATCAAGTGTTATAGTGCCCCAACTATGAGCCATGGAGGAAAGATTGATGATTCTTGAGGGGGCGGATCTCTTCAGCAGATCAATCAGCAGGAAGGTTAACAGGAAGTGACCTAAGTGACATCAATTATGTCACTTACATTTATATTTACTATACATTTATGCGTTTGCAGCAAGGATTGGAGGTGGCATGCAGCAAAACAGGATTTTAAAGTTGGAACAAGATAGTTAGGATATACAAAGGCACAATATTGTTCAAACATGCATAATAATGTTAAAAGATAACATTAATGAGGTGCACAGAGGTCTGAATGAACAATACACTTTACCCAAGTGGTTGACACCAAACTGCATCTCAAAACCATCTGCTGTTTTAGAGTAGGGACACATCATGATCCCAGCATTGTTAATGAGTATGTGGAGTGCTCTCTCCTCTGAAAACGAGCAAAAAAAGAGGACTTTAATTATCATTTTTTTCTGTAGTCTGTTGTAGGAAGCACACTGGTATTTTTCAAATTTGTTAGATCAAATACACTTAATTAGATTTGAGTGTAACTGTAAAACTCTTACCATTGTTGATTACCTCAGCAAATTCTCTGATTGACTTTGTGTCAGATAAGTTTAGTTTTTTTATCACTATGTTTTGGTTCCCTGAGTCCTCCATGATCTCTTTATGTGCTCTTTCTGCTTTTTCAAGGTCTCTGCAAGCCATTATTATCCTGGCCCCTGTGGAACAACTCCAAAAAAAACCATGACTTTTATCATTGGTGTCCAAAGATACATTTGTGTACTATACATTTAATGTTTTTTAGTTGTTTGGTAACCGCAATAGAGAAGACAAGAATAGGATAAATGTGATACCGCGTTTTGCAAGGTCTCTTGTGGTTTCTTTTCCAATGCCAGTATTTGCTCCAGTGATAATGACTGTTTTGCCATCGAGTCGTGTAATAGATGACCACTGGCCACTGAAAAGTTCTCTGAGTAAAAGCATCGTAAATATAATTTAATGAGCAGTGTACAAATGTGAACTTCCTACAAAAATAATTTATTAACAAGAGATGAAGAACAAATAGTGAATAAGAAAGGGGAATCAAAATAAGTGAACGAGTACATGAATCAATGAAAAAAAAAACCCAGTATATAAACAGTGGCAGATCTAAACTTTCTGGTCTTAATGAGTATGTAAAATAAACAATACACTTTTAAAATATTTCTGAACCAAACCAAAATATGAATTACTGTAGCAGAATAAATAAAACGTTTTGTGATAGCAATTTAGAGTATAGGCTTACATCTTTACTGTTATGCAATTTTAGTTATAACATTTGTACGTTTACTTAAAAAGACAGAAATGATAAACCTACCTCAGAGTGTATATGTTGGACATCTTGCTCAATGCAAAGATGCTCTAAAGACAACATATGACTTCCCTCTGGGGTTGTTCACAGAAACTGCAATGAAAGAGAATGCATTGTTTAGCATGAGCCACATGCAGAACATTGGTTTGGATTAGAAATTGAACAGACTAATCCAAGGCTAATCAGTTTAAATCACTGATCTACTGTTCAGCTTGAATGCATTCCTCACTAGATTCTATTTATGTTGAATTTGAACAAACTAAAATATACATCTAAATGCTCAGTAGTGTGGAGTACACAAAACAATTTAGAAATATGAAATTACAAACAGCTGAGTGGGATTATATTCATTCTCTTGTTGTAAAGGAACATATGCAATAGAAAGGGGACCACACACACGCACATGCACGCTATATCCTTCATTCAAGTTCTATCAAACCATTCAAGCATGTTTTTAAAAAAATCTACTGGCATGCTGTCTGTGAATTTCGACAGACAAACACAACTTGTGCGCACAGAAAGCCTCTCCAGACAGCACGCTGGCCACATTGAGTTCTCTTTCACGCTTGAATGGACAAATACACAAAAGTATGCCAAAATGCCCGCTTTGTCAAGTATCCTTGTAAGCAAATTTTTAACTCAAATAAAGTCTTAAATTACAGTAGCCTAAAGATTTGTGAGGACATAGGATTTGGCCAGCAGCCATATCACCATGTAGCCCACGACTGGTTGCCCACTGAAGCTAAGCAGGTTTGAGCCTGGTTAGTACCTGGATGGGAGACCTTCTGAGAAAACCAATTGCTGCTGGAAGAGGTGTTAGTGAGGCCACTAGGGGGTGCTCACCCTGTGGTCGGTTAGGGTCCTAATGCCCCAGACGTGGACACTATACTGTCAAAGAGCACCGTCCTTTCGGATGAGACGTTAAACCGAGGTCCTGACTCTCTGTGGTCACAAAAAATCCCAGGCATATATAAAACCATATAGTTTTACCCAAACTGAATAATTAAGACGTTTAAATGGGTACATTTTCTATAAATGTTTTTGACATAGCCTACTTCAGTTCTTGTTAAAACACACTATGTTTGAGGGGTTTGAGGGAACCCGTCTGGCCAGGTTTTCTGGGACCCGTGGAGGTCACAGGAGAGGAGGTGCTAGAGGTGAGCCCCGGCACCACTCTCCGCTTCGGTCCCTCCTCGTTGGTCCCTCCTCGCCCATTGACGTTTCTGCCCTGGCAGTCTGCACAGCCTGCTTCACCCTTATTTGCCCGAGGATAAGTTTCCACCCTGGCCGCCCGATGGGTCGTCTGCTTCGCCTTGGCCGCCCGATGGATTGTCTGCTTCACCCTGGCCGCCGGCTAAGCTGTCACCCTCTGTTCCTGTTCCCCTTCATGGACCTGGCCCCCCCATCCCTCCACCGTTCCACCTCCTTCCTGGACTCTTGTTTTGTTTTGTAGTTATGCCTTGGAGCGTCTGGTAGCAGCTCCGTAGAGGGGGGGTTATGTCACAGTGTTGGTTTATGTTCCCTGGTGTCCACTAGAGGTCCTCTTCCCCCATGGTGTCATTAGCATTAGGAACTGCATTCCCCACAATCCTTGTCTGCACTCATGAACTCACTGTTCATTGCACCCATCATGATTGTTAGTTTCTGTGTGTATAAAAACCCTGCCTGTTTAGTGTTTGTTACGGAGTCCTTGTTATTCATTACACCACTTTTGAGGTCTGTGTCCGCTCTGTTCTTGCCTGATTATTGTTTTTGTGTTTTGGATCACTTAGTAGGATTTTGACCCCTGCCTGGACTGTTTATGAGTTACGGATTTCCTTAAATAAATTACTGCATTATTGGATTTTCCATTGTTTCCTTGAGTGTGGATCGTGACACCTATATTAAATAAAATATTCAATGTTTCAAGGAAAAAATCTACTTCTTGTACTTTTAAAAATGTTCCGGTTTAATAGATGAGTGCATTATTGAAAGGTATGGAGAAAAAGAGAGCAGGAAGGCCAGGTTGAGAAAGAAAACACTGCAATGTAGTGAAACTCGCTAACTTCCTCATGTGTCATCGAGATTTGTAAATCTTTAACCTCTACTGCAAATAACGGTCAAGAGGTGTTTCCTGAAGGCTCTGGAGGCTGGCTGTTTGACACTGACAGAAGATTTACACATGACCTGACAAGTTGACATCACATATTCTTCAGCTCTCTTGACACCTACAGTGAATGGATGAACTGCTTCTGTTACATCAAACTGTCTGTCTGCTGAAGTACTATTGATATCCAGATTGATACTAGGGTAAATGGGTAAGTCTCTGCAATCATTTTCTCGATGTACCAAACTCTTTTTCAGTAGAATTATTCAAAATAGTTGTTTCAGAAGAATTTGGCAGAATAATCCTCAAGTTAAAAGTTAAAAACTGAAAAACATGTTAAAACAAAGGTTATTGCAATGTATATTTAGTAGGTCTGTTTTACAAATATAGGTACAGGCTGGCTACCTTGACTAAAATTTGATTTACATTTTTTCATCTTTTTCTCTTTTTTTGTGCTTCCTTTAAATTTTAAAGGTGTTTAGAAGAATTACAAGGGAAGTGTTTTGAAACTTTTGCAAATATTACCGTGTGAAACCGAATGTACATATTACCGAAGTTCAGCTCATTTAAAACACCATAGAAGGACAGATCTTCAAGTCCTTTTTCACCTTGACAGGTATGAAATTAACAGGCTATTGGATGTACCAACATTTAAAAATTGTAGAGGAAAAAAAAGATAAACATTGATAAAAAGAAATGTGATGAATATATCTATTTTTCAGGGCAAAAACCTTTTACCAGGAAAAGAGTTGAAAAAAGTGAGTTTATGTTATATTTCACCCTAAATCTCATAATAATACATTTACTAAGATTCTTTTCTTAGACGCTTTAAAAAAAAAAAATATATATATATATATATATATATGTTTAGCATTGAATTCATTTTTTTACTTTTTGTGAGCAAGTAAATCCAAAAATGTCTCTTTTTCAAAGCAGTGTCAGGCATGATCATAAACAACACCACAAATCACACTGGCCTGCCGAAGGACTTCAGAATTGCTCTTCTGGTCTTGTACACATTCATCTTTCTTTCTGGGACTCTTAATGTTTTATTAATGTCCTGTATGCTACAGTCCCAAAACCGTCTCTCTTTCACCAAAGTGTCTGTGATAAACCTAATAGCAGTGCACTCCATTTTCCTTCTCACAGTGCCCTTTCGCATTTACTATTATGCTTTTGATGAAACCTGGATTCTGGGCATGTATTTCTGCAAAATTGTCAGTCTTATGGTTCATGCCCACATGTATCTTGCATTCATCTTTTATGTCTTTCTTCTTATTGTGCGTTATGTGGAGCAATCTGATCAACACCACAGGCTAGAGTTTCATCGTATCCTTCATGCCACGATTGCCAGTGTAATCGTCTGGTTGGTCATAATTGGCTCTATATTCCCAGCAACTATGGCTAAATACGGAATTGAGCAGAATAATTCCACTCTGTGCTTTCATTTTGGTCAGGCTCTCCAGAAGCCTGCTGTGAAGACGTTAAACTATGTTATTTGCATTCTAGTGATACTGAGTTGGAGTGTGCTGGCATGTTTCCAAGTTTACTTTCTGCTATACGTGAGAAAGAAATTTGGAAAGGCCATGTGTCAACATCAAGAGTTCTGGGCACAATTGAAAAACATTGTATTCCTGTCCATTATGTTTTTTTGTTTTGTGCCCTATCAAGGATTCAGAGTATATTATGTGAGTGAATATGGCAATACTGAAGAAATTAGTCATATAAATGAAATTTTTCTAGCTGTCACTGCTTTCAGCTGCTTTGATATGATTGTTTTTGCTGGGAGAGATATATGCAAACGTATAAATTCAAGGGGATGGTTTTGCGGTTTATAACAACTATGTTTACTTTATTTAGATTCTATATTGTTATTGATTTAGTGAATTTATTTCCATTTTCTTTTATTTGTTTTTGATGCTTTTGTGCCTTATTATAAGCTTAAAACAATTGTCTTGCATGATAGAATGTTTGGAAAATAAACTATACTGTATATGTATCGCATGAAGCAACATGCATGTGTGTTTAGTTTTATATAGATGTTTTTTTTTTCACTTTGAACTGAATCTGGAATAAAACTGTTAAATAGAGTGCAGGTTTGGGTGTGAGTTCCTCATAGTATCTAGTGCTAACCATAAAGTTTACAACAGATCCATCACAGTTTAGCGGAGGCCATGGCTTTAAGGTATCACAAAGACAGCCATTTCAAATAATAAAAGAAATAAAGGAAAAGTTTGGACACCACAGCTTCAGACGTAGCAAAAAAAAAATTAGGCCTATTTTATGTTCTCACCACAGATGACGTTTCGAACAAAATGGCTCTTCATTAGACAATGACTAACCCATTTGGCTCCAAACGTCACCTGTGGTTTTCTATGTTTGGAGTTGTGGTGTGCCAAATGTTCTTTGCTTTTTTAAAAATGTTTTTTCAAATTTTTGCATTTTGCTTGTTAGATGTGCGCACTTTGTGTTGAATCTTTGTAAATGAAATAACACCATTAAGTCAAAGCAATACAGCGCATGACACTGACAGAAGGCTATGTGTGTTGGGAATAGCCAGACCCAGGGTTGATAAAGTTCAACAACTGCGATGTTCATACTCATTTCTACAAAGGATGAAATACTTTTTGTATTTTAGGACCCCCTTGATTTCGATAAAATACTTGCATGAGTGTTCTACATCCTCAATTGACTTTTTAAAACTTTGAAGATAACTACTTTGCAGAACTGCTTTATGACAAAAGTAACCACGTATGTGTTACAGAATAGAGACTCACAACAAGATTGATAGAGGTGAGAAACCACCATAGTTGTGAGCACCAGGGGTGCAGATAAATAAGAATGTCTTTGAGACGTGGTAAATGAAGATACTGGCAGTTCTTTCCATTGCAGGTGGTTGAGGAGATTGTGGATGACGAGGAGGTAGATGGCGGAAACACACACACAATACTGGAAGAGAGGTGAGTAGAGACTGGACGAGGGAAAAGACGATGGAGACCAGGAAGATGATGGAGACTTGGAGAAACAGGATGGAAGACGAAAGAGACGTGGCATACACTTCATAGGAGGTAAGTGCAGACGGTTAGGTGAGTCCTTACTCATGAACGAGACCAGACAAAGTGCCAGAGTGAGGTGTGTGCTTATATGTGTCTGTTATGATTAGCAGATGAAGTAGGTGCGGTTGATTAATAAGGTGATAGCGATCTTTGTGATTGAGTGGTGATGATCCCTGACAGTAATTTAGGATATTAAACACTTCCTCTTCCTCCTCTTACTTTAAATGTGTTCCTTTTATGGTGAACACAAAGACCCCCTTCCTATTGGCTATGATTGTTTCAGACAGACAAGTAGGCTACTTATTATTTACATTAGGCCTACTTATTATAAACTTAGTAAGCCCTACTTTTTAAAAAAAACAAATATATTACACACACTGTCCTGACACCCATAGTTGGTTGGCGACTAAAAATGACATCCCTTCACTGAACACTTGTCGAACCCAGAAGCCACTTCCAGTAAATATGTCTAATTATATATGTTGTCATACCATAAAAACATTATCATGTGGGACCGATCAGCAGCACCCGATATAAACTGCAAAACACAAAGCAGATATGGTCTCTCTTGGCACCCTGGTGGCTAGTGGTCAACAAAAATAAATCTTTATCTTTTCGTAAAAAAGCTTGCAACATAACACAAATTAATGTAAAACAAACCATCACCGAAACTCTTTATTGCTATAGTGATTTTTTAAAGGCATGCAGAAAATATTCGTGCTGCCTTAATTATATCCTGTAACTTTTAAATAGACTCGAAAATTATGTTGGCATTAGTGGAATTGCATTAGCATGGTTTAAATCATACTTATCTGACCGTTATCAGTTTGTAGCTCTTTGATCCCAATCTTTAATTTGAAAGCCACTTTCTAGCATCTGTAAAACCGCATTCTTCCATCTTAAAAATATATCTAAATTATGACATACACTCACCTAAAGGATTATTAGGAACATCATACTAATACTGTGTTTGACCCCCTTTCGCCTTCAGAACTGCCTTAATTCTACGTGGCATTGATTCAACAAGGTGCTGAAAGCGTTCTTTAGAAATGTTGGCCCATATTGATAGGATAGCATCTTGCAGTTGATGGAGATTTGTGGGATGCACATCCAGGGCACGAAGCTCCCGTTCCACCACATCCCAAAGATGTTCTATTGGGTTGAGATCTGGTGACTGTGGGGACCGTTTTAGTACAGTGAACTCATTGTCATGTTCAAGAAACCAATTTGAAATGATTCGAGCTTTGTGACATGGTGCATTATCCTGCTGGAAGTAGCCATCAGAGGATGGGTACATGGTGGCCATAAAGGGATGGACATGGTCAGAAACAATGCTCAGGTACGGCATTTAAACGATGCCCAATTGGCACTAAGGGGCCTAAAGTGTGCCAAGAAAACATCCCCCACACCATAACATCACCACCACCAGCCAGCACAGTGGTAACAAGGCATGATGGATCCATGTTCTCATTCTGTTTACGCCAAATTCTGACTCTACCATCTGAATGTCTCAACAGAAATCGAGACTCATCAGACCAGGCAACATTTTTCCAGTCTTCAACTGTCTAATTTTGGTGAGCTCTTGCAAATTGTAGCCTCTTTTT
The DNA here is from genome assembly GCA_031834385.1 of Semotilus atromaculatus. NCBI lineage: Eukaryota > Metazoa > Chordata > Actinopteri > Cypriniformes > Leuciscidae > Semotilus > Semotilus atromaculatus. Next base: position 28,784,831 of record JAULUF010000044.1, on the reverse strand, counting down.
CCTATTTGTAGTGGAGATGAGTGGTACCCGGTGGGGTCTTCTGCTGTTGTAGACCATCCGCCTCAAGGTTGTGCGTGTTGTGGCTTCATAAAATGCTTTGCTTCATACCTCGGTTGTAACGAGTGGTTATTTCAGTCAAAGTTGCTCTTCTATCAGCTTGAATCAGTCAGCCCATTCTCCTCTGACCTCTAGCATCAACAAGGCATTTTCGCCCACAGGACTGCCGCATACTGGATGTTTTTCCCTTTTCACACCATTCTTTGTAAACCCTAGAAATGGTTGTGCGTAAAAATCCCAGTAACTGAGCAGATTGTGAAATACTCAGACCAGCCCGTCTGGCACCAACAACCATGCCACACTCAAATTTGCTTAAATCACCTTTCTTTCCCATTCTGACATTCAGTTTGGAGTTCAGGAGATTGTCTTGACCAGGACCACACCCCTAAATGCATTGAAGCAACTGCCATGTGATTGGTTGATTAGATAATTGCATTAATGAGAAATTGAACAGGTGTTCCTAATAATCCTTTAGGTGAGTAGATGCTTTCAATGAAAAATGCGGAACAATTAGTTCATGCGTTCATGACATCAAGGCTAGATTCTTGTAATGCTCTTATGGGTGGTTGCCCTGCATGCAAAATAAACAAATTACAGCTGGTCCAAAACGCAGCAGCTAGAGTTCTTACTAGAACCAGGAAGTATGACCATATTAGCCAGGTTCTGTCAACAATGCATTGGCTGCCTATTAAACATCGTATCAATTTTTAAAATATTGCTGATTACTTACAAAGTACTAAATGGTTTACCTCCCCAGTACTTGAGCGAGCTCTTAACGCATTATAGTTCTTCACGTCTATTGCGATCTCCAAACTCTGGCCAGTTGACAATACCTAGAATATCAAAATCGACTGCTGGCGGTAGATCCTTTTCCTATTTAGCACCAAAACTCTGGAACAGTCTTCCTAACATTGTCCGGGAAGCAGACACACCCTGTCAGTTCAAAGCTAGACTAAAAACGCATCTCTTTAACATGGCAAACACTTAGAAAATTGTACATTCCTATTATTCAAATCAGTTAAATGATTATTAGGCTGCATAAATTAGGTCAGCCGGAACCGGGAACACTTCCTATAACACCCAATGTACCCAATGTACTCATTACATCATGAGAAGAATGGCATCTACGCTAATGTTAGTCTTTCTGCTTATTCCGAAGTTTATTGTAATCAGCTGGATCCAGGCCGTATCCAGACCAGATGGAGGACATGCGCCTAGACAAGACCACAATGCTTGATGTAGTCAGCTGGATCCGGGCCATATCCAGACCAGATGGAGGACCTGCACCTAGACACGACCACACCGCATCCTTGAAGCATCGAAGGCCTCATAAACATGACAGCCATCAGCACTGATCCTCAACAAACCTGTCTCCATCCTGGTTTGATGACTCTGATCTTAAACCAGATGGAACTGGATAATATTCTGATTGTTCTGACCTATAATGCTGCCTGAATCATTATACACTGTTCGTTCATTGCCCAGAGGAGAACTGGCCCCCTGACTGAGCCTGGGTTCTCCCAATTTTTTTTCTTTATTCTGCCACCTGATGGAGTTTTGGTTCCTTCCCACTGTCACCTTTTTCCACCTTTGTTGCCACTGGCTTGGCTGGGCCATGTTAAATTTAACATTTAATTTAATATTCAACAATAATATTGATCTGCCTGCATTGACACTATTATACAAGAACTGAACTGAGCTGGATGATTACATCACGGTTTACTCCAGAGCGGCTATATGTATATAAATGAACTAAATTAATAAAGTTTTGTTGAAAATTGAAACATCACAGAACTTACTTAAGCTGGACTGCGACGCTATTTTCTTCTGGAAACAAACTTTTTTGCATTATTTTTGTTATCTCTGTAAAGCTGCTTTGAAACAATCTGTACTGTAAAAAGTGCTATATAAATAAATGTGACTTGACGTATAGTACGGTCCTGAGATCTTGTTGTGACCCTTGTTGTGACCCTTGTGATCAAATAATAATAGATGCTTTTCTGCTTGACAGGTAAAACGTATATGGAGATGTCTATTTGATGTGCGTGTTTACATCTGGAAGATGTATTTTTTAGAGTGTTTGCTCATCTGCAATACATCTACAGGACGTTCCTGTCAGATGTCAAATAGATGTTTAGAAAATGTCTTTAAGATGTTTATTATTAAGAATGTATGTAAAACTGACATCTTAAAGACGTCTATCAGATGTTAGTAAACAGTAGATGCTTTCCAGATGAAGTGATCTTTAATAGACTGCAGATGTATGTGTGCTATCTAACGTCTAGGAGTTGTCACCATGGATATGAAAGCATCTGGCCGTAGAAAAGGAGGTTTTGAGGAAGTTCTAGAAGTAGGACCAGATTTCTCATGGTGGAATACAGGACGGGATGGACTGGCACCCACCCCAAAGAAGTGGAAGTGGAAATCAGAAGTGGAAAATGTTTGTCAAAAACGTACATTTACACACAAACTGACCAGAAACCGCAACTTTCATACGCCATTTATCTTTTTCACAGAATGGAACACATAGGATTGTGGGATATCAAAGGTAACGATGGATACATCTTTGCTGCTGTCTCAGGAGACAGGAAGTGAAGCTAACATTGGATTCAGAATGAAGGTGGAATATTAGATGAAGACGGGATATCACCCTTTTGGTGCTTTCCTACCTTGGAATCCATCCTCCTAAGGCAGCATTTTTTAGTTTTCAGATGCAGCCTCTTGATCTCCTCCACGCTCTCTAATATCCCGCCTTCATTAACTGCAAGTTAATCGATAACGTATTGTGACTGGATGGTAAGTTTGTTCTCCAAAATATACTTTGACCAGATTGGCAACCTTTGGCTATTCTCACGTGACAGAAGACTGCTAGTCTACTCGCTCGCTTTTATATGATCACCTAGCAAGAACATTTTAGGAAAGAAGAAATACGGGATAAAACATGCTTTTTTCATATTAAGTCGGGACACTAAAAATAAAGCTGAAATACGGAACTATCCCGGGAAAACGGGATGTCTGGTCACCCTATCTGGATAACAGCTTACAGAACCCTGTCCAATTAATTTAATGATATGATAATATTCCTGATATTTCTACACTGAATTGATGATATTCTATATTAACAAAAAGCTTTAGTAAATTGTGTATGCAACTATTTAATATATAAAGTTTTCTCTAAAACTTTGCCTACATTGAGCAAGGCCCCCAAAGCTCTAGGAGGGCTGCAATGCACATGACAGTGTAGTTTTTTTCTGAGCTGATGTGCTTCATGGCAAATATTCAACAGTCTATTACCTCATAAAGAATATTCGCCTCTCCTGTTTAAATAAAATCAATTATAGGCAAGGCAAGGCAAGTTTCTTTATAAAGCAAATTTCATACACAATGGCAATTCAAAGTGCACAGAAGGGAATTAAAATAATCACAAAATAAAGGAAAATTAAAACAGTTATAAAAACAATTAAAAGAGATATATGATACAGTTATAAAATGAATAAAAAGAGTAAGATGATACATATAAACTTCTCATCTGGCAAAACACATTGTTTTGCCAGATGAGACATGTATCATATGTATCGGTGTATCATATTTTTCACAACTTCCAGTTTTACTCTGAGATTTTCCCATGGTGATTACACTGTCTGTATTGTTCTTTCGGTACGATGGACCCGATTTTTGCAGAAGGTATAACTAGGCTAATCGTGTCACATTTTATTGCACACTTATTAACCCCCTTAACTGAAATGCCTTAAAGTGTGTTGTAAAACATCTACTTGTATCAATGAACGACAGGATTTTAATGTAAGTATGACATAGGCCTATACTGTTTGTCACAAAGTTTTCAACTCAGTCCTATTGCAGACAACATCACAGTCATCTGCCTCATCCAGGATGGTGACTAGTCTGCATACAGACAAGAGGTTGAGCACCTGGGTGTCTGGTGTAGTCATAACAACCTGGAGCTGAATACGCTCAAAACAGTGCAGACTTTAGGAGGAACATCCCAGCACTCCCCCCACTCAGGTTCCTGGGTACCACCATCTCTCAGGACCTGAAGTGGGACAATCACATTGACTCCATTGTAAAAAATTTTAAAAAGCCCAGCAGAGGTTGCACTTCGTTCGCCAGCTGAGGAAGTTCAACCTGCCACAGCAGCTGTTGACACGGTTCTACTCATCCGTCATTGAGTCGGTCTTGTGTTCTGTCTGGTTGGTTCAGCCAACAAATGCAGAGAGGAATATTGGTGCCCTTCTGCCCACCCTCCAGAACATGTACTCTTCCTTCCAGACATGGTAAAATCATCACAGACTCCACTCACACCGGCCACAACCTATTTGAACTGTTGCCGTCCGGACGGCGCCTCAGATTACAGGCACTACTAGAACATCTAGGCACAGCAGGAACAGTTTCTTCCCACTGGCTATTTCCCTCTTGAACAGGTAAACACCTTCCAAGTGCAATTTGTCTGTGCAGTATCCTTATAAAAAGTCATATTAATTTTACTTATATGAATACAATAGCCTAAAGCTCTTTCTGATTCTGATTAATTCGTGTGGTTCTAGTTTTTAACTTTATATTCTAGCTTAATACTGTAAGTCTAATGGAGATCCATATTATTTTGTGTCATTTTATAACTTTATTGTTGCTGGTTTTGCTAGCTTGTAGTTTGAAATACTTATAAAGTCTAGATTTACTGTAGTTTACCCTCTTTAAATTCTGAGTAGTCTATACTTTTGGATATTTCAGATTATTATTGCTGAAAATATCAGGTAATTAATTACTGCAGATATGTTGACTGGCAGTCACAGATTTTTATTTTTTTTTGCTTGCAGTGGTATTATGAGGTAAGCCTACATGCTAGATTGGATTATGAATATGACTATGATTATGACTGTGTATCCAAACAGAACATTGTATTCAAATGACAAATTATAATGGAGCTAATTGATTAAGGAACTAAGTCTGTGCCTTTTCATCCTCTTCCACTCAATGCCACTGGAGTGAATGAATGCCTGTGTCCACTGCTCCAGAGCGGAAGTACCCCGTCCAGACACGCTGTCTCTCTCTGTGTTGCTTTGGCTGATGGCAGGCAGAAATGGGATTAACAGTCTTTTCATACAGTGGTGCCTCTCACATGACATCATGCTGACATTTTGGTCTGAGCATACAAAGGCAATCTAAACTGATCAAACAGAAAATGTCCTTTATCTGATTGTCCATTATACCTCCATTTACTCCCCATGCCTGAAAAGACAAATTATCATCCAATCATGATTCATGTTATTACAAATAGCCTATGTTAGTTTACATCTAACAAAACATTCTTAAAAACTTCTCTTAAAAAACAAATGTGTGGACATTTACTGCACACAGCATGCCATGTCCACCAACTGCCCAAATTCTCTGAAATTACAGTCTAAAGGATATTGCACAAAACTGAAAAGCACTTCTCAGTCTGGCGAGATCTAATCTGATTGGCTGACAATCTGGATATTTCTCAGGATTTTTCTGTTTTTGTATAAGCGTTCAAAGACTTGAATGAGTCGTATAAAGACATGTTGCCGATTATACCTTTTCTGACACCATCTGTTTGTCGTTCAACGGGAGCATAGATGTCCACACGTGACCACGAGATGTCGCTGTGGGACGCGTCGTCATCACTGCAGCAAGGTGCTTGTATGGGGATGGTCCAGCAGGGAAGAGGAGGAGGAGGAGAGAGAGAGAGAGAGAGAGAGAGAGAGAGAGAGAGAGAGAGAGAGAGAGAGAGAGGGAGAGAGAGAGAGAGAGAGAGAGAGAGCAGGCGCTGCTGCTGCTGTGTCTGTGGCTACCCACCGCAGTTTTCCGGTCTCCTTCTATCCACACGATTTTACTTGGATACCTAGCGGATGCTATCCTTTCCTCAGCATACCAGCATCTCTTCTACATTCTTCAATGCCATTCGTTGGGAATGATTTCCGTTTGAATTGTCGGCATTAATCGGGGAGGGGAAGCGAGAAGAGCGTTGTTCCTCTGGATATTACACGGTAAGCGCAGAAGGGCAATGTCATTCCAGTTGCATTACCAGTTGTCACATTCCCCACCTCCAACCACGATATCCGCCAAGAAAAAGCTCGAAACAGTTGCGAAACCCTCGGTAGGCGTATTAACAGCGCATGTTATGTGTGTTCATTTGCTCGTGGATGTCGCCGAGTTTGTGTTTAGCGGTTTTTATCGCATTTAATGATCGTATTCACAGAGCTGTGAGCGCAGGCTGGGAACTGAAAATGGAATCCATTAGAGCATCATTCTCCATCCAAGACGGATGGGGAGGGGGGAGGCGAGAGCACAGAAAACCTATTACTTCCCTATTGACCTAAATTTCAATGATGTATTTATAAGATTACACTAGTCCACGGATATGACCGCTGCTTCTTTGTGTAGTTTTACAGCATGTTCTCTCAAATCGTTATAAAAACCCAACTGTCAGTGCCTTATGCTTGTAGAACCGTTTTCATTTGTGTCCATTCATTTTGAATTTCTTGATTTACTAGCTCGTGTGGCTTCGTTTTTTCTAGCATTACTGCTGAAAATGTGCATTTTTAACCGTCTAATATTGACAAATCCTTTATAAAACATTGTTTAAATAGATTTTGAGTATGAAAGATGAATAAAGCCTATTAGTTTAGGTGTGCTGATGTGGAAATGGGAGGGCTGTATGTGGCTAGACTGACCGCCTTTCTCTGCACTTGGTTAGGTGAGGCCGTCTTGGAAGAGAATAAACAATAATTCAGCTCATAGAAGCTTTTAGGCCCTCATGTGTTTATTTATTGAATTTTGAATAATGTGCTATCTTTTCCCACACATGGCACATTGTATGTTATGAGTGTTGGTGCTCAATATGGATTTAAGCAGTTGTTAATGGATAGAATTGTGGCATTGATGAATTTTACTCCTAATTTTGTGTGTGTCAAATTCACTATAAAAACCTGGCAAGATCTTTGCTGTAAAAATACTGGGACGTTTCACTCTGGGAATTCTGCAGAATTCTGGGAATCCCCAGGTTTACTGTAACTTTTTATTTGCAGCTATTTTTTTTTTTTTTGCAACAAGCAGTAGGCTACTAGTGGCAAAGTGTAGTTGCAAGGGTTTGATTTACTGATGCCATAAAATTATGTGAATTTTCACACAAGTACTTTTTTGCTGAAAAAATCAAGAGAGATATAATGCAACAGAGAGAGAGAGAGAGAGAGAGAGAGAGAGAGAAATAGAGAGATATTGAAAGAGAGAATATTGATCGTTCAAGGGATCGGACATTCTCAGGTTGATCATAAATTATACATTGCACATGGAATTTTTTTTTTCTGTGCAGAAAGGTTTCAGCACCCCGGCCCTGGTATTCACCATTTTAACGTACTGATGCATAAGAGTATGCTCTCAGGGAGCAACAGTGCATGACTGTGAAATATTGTATGCATACTAGTATTAACCTGTTTGCTATATGGCTGCATGTGATTTAGAATGCAGGAGCTGTGTATGCATTTTGTAGTAGGTCACGTACACTTGAAGACCTCGCTGAGGTATCTTACAGGAGAAACAGACAAGCAGCTGAAAGCAAGCAAATTAGTGCAATATACATTCAAAACACCCATCATCATTTATAATATTTGCAGTTATATGTTTCGTTCAAATGTTCGATACAGATACGAGAAAATGACTTGATTATGACCTGACTTTGCCCATCAATGACCCTGTGATTTCAGGATAATGGACAGGTAATCTATAGCTTAAAATTAGTGCGAAGACATCAAAATGTGCAAAAGCAAAGTGCTGGTATTAATTATTAATTATTAAAATGGTGCACTTTCAGCACATCACATTGTGCTATACCATATAAGTGGTGCTTATAATGGGCAATTTAACAACAATTTGTTATCTTTTGTCATTATCTCAAAACCATCACTTTTAGGTTTTTAGCATTTTTCTGTTCTATTTGATCGTTGTTCACCTATAGAGGTAGTTTTTATGCCTAATTTCATATTCATATACTCTATGAATTAACAGGAATTACTGCAGTTTCTTTAGATTAATTTTGAAGTTGCAGTAACCTTTGCAGTTTTTGTATTCTTGTTTTCTTTGCCACAAATGTTCTTATAAATGCTAAAAAATTTTACCTTTTTTGAGGAACCTTTTTTTGTTTATTAACCTTATTTTTTAAACCGTTTTGTCATAGGGGAACAGAGGAAGACTATATCATGCTCATATATCATTCAGTGTTCTGCTCAGGTGAAAGTTATAGACCTATTGATAAATATCCAGCCACTTATGGACTGACTCAGGCTCCTCTTCTGATAATGACCCCAGAGATAAAGCTGTTGATGACACAGACGCTTGCCATTGTTGTCATCTGAGCTGACACTGGCTGATATGTTATATAGCTGTCATACAGGAGGATATGAGAATGCTGTCATACATTTCTTTTATATAAAAAAAATTTCCCTAAGAAGATCTGCAGAATACTGACTTAAAATTTGATGAATCTTTGATGACTTGTTTTGAGGCTTGAGGTGTACACTTAATTATGCCAATATTATAGAAATTAAACTCAAAAGATGTGCAAGAGAACAGATTAGTTAAGAGTTTGTGTACATATGATGTGTGCATGCATATTATTAGCTTATTTGCCAGTAATTTTTGAAGATTAATATCTCACTGTAAAAAAAATTTAATTAATAAAGTAAGTTACCTCGTTGCCTTAACATTTTGAGTTCATTGAAATAAAAAAATTTAGTTAATACAATGAGTGAAATTGGTTTGATAGAAACTCAAAATATTATGTTATCTGAACCACAATAGTTATCTAAGTTGATTTGACAAAGGATAAAAAGTTGTGATAACAAATCGTGAAATTTGTTTTTACAGTGATAAATCCGCTTTAGTGGGCCACTGTAAAATATGGCAGTCAATATGACAGGATTTTATGAAATTTAGCAGAGATTCCTTACTGTATTAATAATTTTACTGTGAAATCATTGCAGACTAGCACATTTTCCTTTCATAACACAACAAATACTGTACTGCATGCTGGGAATCACACTGTGATCATTTACAGTAGATGATTAAAAATATTTATTACACGGCTCTTTGAAATTCCTGATTGTGAAACAAGCTCTACTATTTTTACATCACACGCCATCTTGCGTCTTGGTTATTTAGTGTAAATGACCTCAGAGGACTTCACTATTCAAATAATATTAATATAGCATTGCCCGTCTTGTGGCTAGGCCTATTGTTTTGTACATTGATTGTAATAGACTAATTTTGATAATATGCAGGTAAGATTATAATTTCCACTCAAATCATTATTTCATGCCCACAAATTTATTTATTCAGTTTGTAGTCGTGTTTTTGTTTATTTCGCAATTATGACCATACAGAATCCTTTAGATATGATTTTGAAATCGAATAGCCGCCCCCCCCCTTGTTAAATTCCTGTGTGCATTAAGTTGTCTTACTGTTATTGTGGGGCCTCATTTCCCAGCATTGCCTTCCACACATTTCAAGTGCTTGAGTGAGCGATCTTCAACTTCATTTAGCCAGTGTACCATAGAAACATCTTCTTATATGCAGATGCCAATGCACTGGGGAGCTGCCTTGCTTATGTACCCACTGTCAATGCTCCAGAAAAGACTTGATAGGAGGGCAGAAAAACATTCTTACCTGACTGCCTGGATTATGCAGACCTGGAGTGAGGAGAGACAAGCTGTGCTCACTGAGCATTTGCACTTATGATTAAGGAATCCACTGACACATGAAATGTGAAATATGAGAGACAGCAGGGCCCTGGGTACCTATTTTTAGATTTGCCAACCAAAATAAATTTTCAAAAGGAAGGTTAGTGTTGTTTTTGCAGATGTCATTATTGTTTTGTTTAAAGGATGGTTTAAAGTTCCCAACCTAAACTGGAATAGCTTGCTTTTTAACTGGAATCATTTGAGATATCTTGGATTTGCTAAATGAGAATTGTGAGATTATTTATGCAATATCTATCTGAATGATCATTTAGTATATTTTTAGAGGTCTGTGGTGTAAGATAACTTGACAGTCAAATAGCCATTGTGTTATTAACTTGCTTTTGCAAAAAGTGTTATACTCTTTATGCGATATGCCATTATACTATGGTATATTATTATTATTTATATATACTTCATGCTTTTGCATAGTGACCATTCAACTGGACAACTGACCACTGGCAACCTTTATTGTTACAGTATATAATAAAATAATATAATTTAAACTTCAATTCAATTACGCATTTATTTGTTAGGCATCCATGTCATCTTCAGCCAACCATTCATTATGCACAGAATACTTGGCAACTGGCCGTTAAATTATTGAAAAATAATAAGCGGAGTTACACCTGGTGTGCATTATTTTTCAATAATTCATGAGCCAATTTTATGCTTATACCATGGTTACCACACCTCAAGACATTGCTCAGATGTTGTAGAGAGAGAGACCTTTCCATAGTATAATGATAATAATTTAGTCGGGAAAACTTGGAAATTGTTTGCCTTTGTTATTGATGTATTTGGTTTCGTGGAATAAAAAGTTAAAAATATCTCGAGCTTGTGTTAACCATTTAACAAAAATCCCATTCAGGATCTGGGTTTTGGGTTCATTTTGCTATAGCCTAATTACTTTTCTTATTATTACAAAAACTTAATATTACTTCTTATCCCCAAATAATTTGTATTTGATCTTATAACCTTTTTTTTTTTTCAGAATACATAATTAAGATGTTGCAGTTGTCACAGACCTGTGATGACAAGCTTTATCATTGATTAGAATAAAAATATTTGGTTTTTGATTTTGACATCTCTCCAAGTAAGATAATTGAAAAATGTTGTATTAGTGAGAGGTTTGGGTCCTGGTATTGTTTGACCAGTAGGGGTCCTCTTAGCCATCATTCAGTGGCCAATTATCGAGGGTCCCAGCATGTCAGTGAAAACAATCTGAAACAAATGCTGAATGTGGTCTTAAATGAGCTTTTCATAAACAAACACAGCAAATGGGCTGACATGACACAGTGACCATTTGCAAGTTCAGGTCTTCATTAGATAAATTTTCTTCATCCTTAAGGAATAACACACTGCTTTGTCTTAGAGACCTCAGTGGGTGTATTACATTTCCACTGTTGCCACTTGTACATAGATAACACTAGTAAACACAGCTTTCAGCAATGTCAACTCTCTCCAGCAGCAAAGTCATTAATCCCATACTAGGTCAGGGCTCTTACTGAGCCAACCGCTTCCACCCAGAGCTACACAGGCATGGCAGCAATGTCCTCGTGCCACGCTTGAAAAATCCATGCCTTATACTGATATCCCATGATGGATTTTCCAGGCAGGCGTACAGCAGAATTGCAAATATATGTCAGTTCCCTGGCATGTCACAAATCATCAGTAGTTTCCTTCATTGAAGTTGAAGGTTGCAGACATATTTGAAAAGTTAATCATACAGTGACATGTAAACATTTTTTTTTTTTTTAATCAGTGAGTTAGAAAAGAACTAAACAGAGAGCTTTTTTCAGTTTTTTTGTTTGTTTTTCAACTAGAGACTGAAAAAGTAAGTAAACAGACACAAAAGGGATAATTGTTTCAATTATAGTTCTTAATGCGCACAGGCTTTACCTTTAATATGCTGGGGAAAGAGTGGAAGAGGTGGCCATTGAAAAAAACAAAATGCACTCAAACATCACCACCAGAGACTATAGAGGAGAAAAGGCCCTAATAAGCAGTGGGGCCTGTTTGATCACAGCAAGTCTCACATAATTACTCTTTATCATCGATGTCATGCTCAGCTGTCCTTTGAGAACATGATCTGAGGAGCATTTTAATTGCCTCACATTTGCGCTGCTTCTCAATGTATCGTTGACATTTTAGACAAGGAGACATGTCTTGGAAAAACTATACAATTCTCCACCAAGACTTTTGCCGATAGTTAATTAGCTCTAGAATGTGCAGTGATATAGTGATGGCATAACCAAGTTTTTGTAGTGGTCACTCTTATTTAAATTTAAATGAATGCGTATCATACATGTATCATACACTTCTAGTCCACTAAAAATGTTTACAGCAAAGACACGGTTAATTAAATATACATATTGCTATATAAAAGACACAGTATCTCCAGTCTCATTTCGGTGCTTTGTGCAGGAGAGCATAACGTCATCTCCCAGTGTGCCAGTCTCACAGAAAAAGAGATTAGTTTCCTTTAAGACCTTATTGAACATTTTAATCTTGCAGTGTGCTCAGAATTTTATTGCTGTTTCATTCCCAACCTTGTCAGTCGTGTGTCAAGACGATAAATAAACAAATATGTCCGCAGTCAGAATACAAAGGACCGATTAATGTCTGTGTGATTAATGAAGCTGTAAAATATTTGTTTTCCCATCCCCCGGCATATAAGTTATATAACTAATGTACTTTGTAATAATTCAAATTTTATTTGAATGATTTCGCATGAGATTTCACATAAATATTTATCTTCCAAATGCTAGTTCTTAATGAACCTCCCTTGTTTTCTTTGTCTCATTAATTTCAGCATCTAATCAAAGCCTGATTTTACACTGAAAATACTGCTGGGTGTGTAAAAGCGTGTGAATGTGAGTGTGACTGTAAACACAATATGTGCCTTTTGTTTGTGCATTTTGATACTTTAGTATCCTACGGGATCACATGACTAATCGTGTACCTGGGATCACAACCGTCATGCCTGCCAATAGCAACATCAGCCGAACGAACACCATCATGTCCTGTGGGTTTAGATAGATCCTTTTTTTCTGGAACATCTGGTGTTTCACTGGGTGATCAGATCTTGGGAGTAAGTCCTTCTGAATCTTGCGGAAAAACAAAACGGGGAACGTCCGAGGGGAGTAAACCGTTGTCAAAAGCATATGGCCAGAGTCTTAATGGGATGTAATGGGGATGAAAATGCAAAGGCAGGGCAGATGTCTTGAATGAGATGTTTAATGCAGAAAACAAGATTAACCGGTTGCAAGATTGCATAGTGTAAAGCATAATTTATGTTACTTCAAATTTGATCAGATGTTTGGTTTCTGCAGTACTGATTTTTGGTTCATTTCTGCTGCTATAATCCCAAAGGACGGAAGATGCAGCAATCCCATTGGGTGCAATCACGAGACTCTTACACCATCACATATGAACCTACACATGCAGCAAACACAAACTCATGCTGAAAGATAGATATGGAGCACAGCATAGACACTATTTGAGATTTTTTTTATTTTATTTTTTTGTTCATGCAGATCCAGTCAAAAATAGCCTAGTTTTTTGCCATCCAAAACCACCTTGAATCATCAGTGCAAAGCATCTTGAGAAGAATTAGTTGCCGGGTGCAGCATCACTGATATGATCCACTGTCTCACGGTTGCCTTCTTGGAGAGAGACTGTCATAATGGATTGATATCTCTATGGTAACGGGAGCCTGTTAGCAGGCACAAGCATGATGTCATAGACAAATTAGGCATTCAGACATGAGCCCCAATAGAGAGATCCTCCTTTGTTGTAGGGCTTTCAGCGATTCTCGGCTGACATTAATTATGAACATTTCACAAATTTGATCAATTTATATCAATTTCCCTTTTTTGGCTATTTGATATCTGCAGCCAATTCAGTAGAAAGGCTTAAAATGTCTACATTCACCTCAGTGGTTTCAGACAGAAGTCATTGTGGAAGCACATTCAAGTACGTTAATCCAAAAATTTAGCTTTTGTCACTTTAAATGAAAAAGTGCCACTGAGGAAGGGAAATGGGATATATCATATAACCGCTTGTTGGGAACAATGGCCCTGGTTCTTCCACTGTTCAATTTGTTTAGTGTTTGACAATGAAATTGAGGTTGTGTTACGGGACTCTCCAGTATACTGTCTCGAGCCTTATCTGACAGGTCAGGGGCCGTTGTGAAAGGTGTTTTAGTAAAATTACAGTAAACATTCACTGAGCAGTGCAGGCCTGTTTCTAAGGTAACTGTGGCCGCAATCATGTGACTTAATACAATTAGACTCTTTTACCTGTTTCTCAGTAATGCCTTTTTCTTGTTCTTTCTTTTTCCATTAAACACACAGGGTGTGTTCAGCCAGTTAGCTTCTGTATTGTCTATTCAGTATGTTAAGAGTTTTGCCATTTCCTTTTAATGTGTAATATGCTTGTGAGTCAGAAACCAGAGTAATCGTTATTATATATTAAATGTTCATTTGGATTAATGCATCCTAACTCCCCTATCTGATGTATTGTGCTTCCACGGCACAGCCCGTTTTTAGTGCTCCATCCAGTTTCAGCAAGTCTTTACATGTTTTGTTATGTGAAATTCTCTACATATAATAACATTGCTGAATAAAATTTGAATTTTCAATATTCCAATAAAAACACCACTTCAAAAAAGTCGACAGTGTGCTTGATTTTAATGATATGTATGCAAGTAGATTATGATATGATCAAAAAAATTACATGAATATTGCATCATTATTTTGTATAATGGCAGCATAAAAAGGAGATGGACACTACTTCATTTTAATGTTGACAGGGCAAGCCAGTGGTGAAATTATGTTTAATTGGAATGTTGAACATTCAGATTTCATTCAGTGATTATTATATGCAGAGAATTTCTTATAGCAAAATAAGGCTCTCTGGAATGGCAATACATTTTTATACACTATTGTTCAAAAGTTTGGTTTGGCAAGATTTTTTTTTTAACGTTTCATAAAAAAAGTCTCTGCTCACTCAGGCACATTTATTTGATCAAATTATACTGTGAAAATACTGTGATAATATTGTGAAGTTACACCCATTGCAGAAAATTGCAAATGTGAAATTACAGCCATTACTCCTGTCAATTTTTTTTATACAAAAATGTCTTTACAAAAACAAGAAAACAAAAATTATTAGGTTTTTCATTTGTGATTATATCTGGATTTGGCTATAATGGGACTTTTTGACAGTTAAATTAATATGTAATATTCAACCCATTTTTGGGTTTGTGTGATTGCAAGGCATAAAAAACACATGTAAAATGTTTTTTGCAGTTAAAACAGAGCACGGATTTATTTCTGATATCAGGATACTATTTATCAGAGGCAGATGGATGACTACGATTATTGTCAAAAAAGTGTGTAATCCATCTTAACCTGCACACACCAACAGCTAGGATTGGCATTAGTTTATGTTTTGGTCTGTTCTACATGATCTCACTGGAAGAAAGTCACCAGTTTGACCTAGAAATTAAAAGTATCTGTCAAGTACTCATGTCACCAAATCATTATAATAATTTAAACATTTATAATACTTTTCTCTAAGGGTGGGCGATATGACCAAAATCTTATTTCATGATATGAATAATTTTCTCCATCATTATATGTACTGAGTGGTGTCTCCATCCCCAGGCGGTCCAGCTGATATGGGACTTCTTCGGAGCCGCACAGATAGATCTGTTTCTCGACCCATCGGCAGGTGTTTTACTCCCTGACGGAGGGAACCCTCGGCACGAATGCACTGGCACACAGCTGGCCCCGGGGCCTCCGCAACACTGTGCAAAGGACGAGGAGCAGGTCTTGTTAGTTCCGCCGAATTTGCCCAACCGGACCTGATTCCCAGAACTCATGCTCTTCGCGACAGCACCTCCTTGGCCCATTCCTCTGAGGAAGGACCTGCTTTCTAAGAAACGGGGTACTATGGCACCCGCGTCCAGACCTCTGGAAACTCCATATCTGGTCCTTGGACGGGATGCAAAAGTTCTAGGTGACCTACCCCAGGCTGGTGGTAGACACCATCACTTCTGCTAGAGCCCCCTCAATGAGGCGCCTCTATGCTCTGAAGTGGAACCTGTTCTTTGATTTGTGTTCTTTCCACCGGGAAGATCCCCGAAGATGTCCGATCAGAGTCATGCTTTCTTTCCTGCAAGATGGTTTGGAGCGAACGCTGTCTCCTTCCACCCTCAAAGTGTATGTTTCCGCTATCGCCGCAGATCACAATACAGTTGAAGGTAAGTCATTGGTAAAGCATGACCTGGTCGTCAGATTCCCTCCCTCGCCCCCCCTCTATACCTTTTTGGGACCTGTCTCTGGTGCTCAGCGCACTGCAGAGACCTCCCTTTGAACAAATGCAGTCAGCTGAGTTCTGTCACTAAAGACAGTGCTTCTGACTGCTCTGGCTTCCATCAAGAGGGTAGGGGCCTTGCAAGCATTTTCGGTCAATGAATCGTGCCTAGAATTCGGGTCAGCCAACTCTCACGTTGTCTTGAGACCCCGGCCTGGATACGTGCCCAAGGTTCCTAACACACCCTTCAAGCACTGCCTTGGGAGGAGGCAGAATCAGCCCTAGCTTTTCTCTGTCCCGTCTGCTCTTTACGGATATATGTGTACAGAACGCAAAGCTTCAGGACCTCAGATCAGGTCTTCATCTGTTACGGAGGCCAGCAGAAGGGAAAGGCTGTCTCCAAGCAGAGGATGGCTCATTAGATAGTGGATGCCATCGCCTTGGCTTACGAAGCCAACGATTTGACAGTGAAATTGAGGTTGTGTTACGGGACTCTCCCGTATACTGTCTCGAGCCTTATCTGACAGGTCAGGGGCCGTTGTGAAAGGTGTTTTAGTAAAATTACAGTAAACATTCACTGAGCAGCGCAGGCCTGTTTCTAAGGTAACTGTGGCCGCAATCATGTGACTTAATATAATTAGACTCTTTTACCTGTTTCTCAGTAATGCCTTTTTCTTGTTCTTTCTTTTTCCATTAAACACACAGGGTGTGAATCGTTCGGATTGCAAGCACACTCAACTAGAAGTGTTGCTTCCTCCTGGGTGCTGGCTCAAGGCGCCTCACTGACAGATATATGTAAAGCTGCGGGCTGGGCGACACCTAACACTTTCACTAGATTCTATAGCCTCCGTGTAGAGACGGTATCTTCCCATATACTCGCCCCCAGTGGGCAGTAGCGGGAAGAACCTGTTCCCCGAGGAGGAAATGGAGACGTAAGTCCCCTCACCACAGTTGATGAGCTTCCGCTGTACGGCAAAAACAAGGATGCGACGCCGCGATGCACAGCAGCTGGTGCAATTATCGCATGCCAATGTGCTTTGGCTCGTTTAGTTTCACTCAAAGTAGTGATCCCCATCCGTCCCCCAAGTGATCCCCATTCGTCAGTCTTGACTTATGTCTCCGTTCCCTCCTCTGGGAACGAGGGTTACCATACGTAACCGAGAAGTTTTCTGCTTCAACTGTTTACATTCACTTAAGACATAAATTACTGTGCTTGTTAGGATACACGCATAGACAGGCATTTTGACACATCACTATATTGTACAAGCCCAATTAGACGGCAAAAATAACTCAAGCGCTGTATGAGCAGCGGCTTCATGTGCGAGCGTCTCTCAGACAGCACACGCATATGACAAACTGAGTTCTCTTTTGCTGCTTATAGCGCTTCAATGGTTAAAATCACTTGTTTTTAAACCGCAATGCTTAAAAATGCATGCAAATGAAAAGTTTTCATGATAGAGATGATAGTCCAAAATCTCTACCAGTCGACAAATTTCTACCGGTTAATCGTGATGTTAATCGTGCCGGTATATCACCCACAATTAACTTTTCCCATTTCGCCTTGTACCTCACCAGCGACTAGCATTTGTTTTCACAGATATTACTGTTCAGGCAGTAAGATCTGTGTTGTATATTCTCTCTTTCACACAGAACAGATGTGTTGATAGTTGTACCTGATGTGGTTGTGTAAAAAGGCTCTGTGTTCTGGTGCTTATAGGTACACATTCACACGTGAGCAGCCATTTTCTCTCTGTTCCTGCTGTGTGCAGACTGTTCTCTGGGGAAGCTTTATATTTGGGTGGTTGATTTTGAGAGGGGAGGCAATTGCTAAGGAGTAAGCTGAGGATGAAGAGAGTGATCTGATCTGAGAGAGCCAAAGCATTATAGTGGGATTTCATTGCTCAAAATCTTTTTTAAAAACCCACTAATTCACTTGGTGATGCATTTTCCTTTGAAACAGAAATTTGTATGGGCTTGTCCCTCTTTAGAAAAAAATCTACTAGTCTTTAGTTGCATCACTGTTGCTACAGTACGTTGTATTAGTGGTGGGGCTTACTCATTTTAGAGAGCATCTGAATGGGCAAATATCTAAAAGTGCAGGATGGGTCAAATATTTATGGTTGGTCAAAGTTTGGGATCAGTATTTTTTTCTTTTTTGAAAGCAATCAATACCTTTATTTAGCTAGGAGACATTGAATTGATCAAAAGCGACAGTAAAGACATACAACAAATGTTTCAAATAAAAAAATTTTTTTTGCACCAAATCAGCATATAAGAATTATTTCAAAAGGATCGTGTGACACTGAAGACTGGAATAACGGCTGCTAAAAAAATCTGTTTTACCATAACAGGAATAAATTACATTTTAAAATATATTTATAGAAAACAGTTTTATTATGGAGTACATTAGTGTATAGATGACATCAAAGCTAACACACATGAACTAAAAGCCACAAAACTGAAATGAAAAAATGTTTTGAGTCTTTTCTGAAGCTTATGTATACAAATCAAAGCATGTCAGCGACAAGCTGAGAAATTGTGTTTTGAATCACAAACCTCGAGAGATAAGGAGACAAAAGTAGGTCAAAGAAGAGAGAGAGACTGAAAGAAACAGAGACTGTTAATTAAATGTCTAACAATTATTACATCACGACAAACAATCAAAATGTAGATAAATCACTTTGATTAGTAGTATTATGACAGCTGAAAAGTGCTGAACCACAAATTTTCATGTAATTTTAACTGTCAATCTGTCTTTGTAAAGGATCTGTTTAAACTGATTGCTCTAGTACACTGAAGCATGACAAAAGCTTTGCAGAGTTCATTTTGAATAACTATTGATGCTATTGTTTTGGTTCACAGAAGTAATGCCAGTACCAGACCAGCCCTTTGAAACAGAAAACTCCAGCATGTTGAGCCCGGTACTGAACGCCTCCAACGGAGATGGATCCGAGACTGAGACCACCTCTGCCATCTTGGCCTCTGTTAAAGAACAGGTGGGTACTTCATGTCAAACTACTGTAAATTTCTTCGTTCTTACAGATTGTCTCTAATAGAAGGTTATGTTTCCACTCACACTCATAGTCTGAAGCTATATGGAAACATGAATTTTCCAACAGTTTAATTAGAAACTCTCTGAATCTTTATATACCGTAAACAGTAATTACACAGAACCATACCAGCCCTCAGATGAACTGCATATGCCATCTGGGTTAAGGAGCCGCAAGGTTTGATGGGTTTTCGCGTGAGTCATTTCCATCATCTCGTGCTACCGGTTTCATTTAGCGCCTTGTGTCTAAATTCACAGATACAAATGGTTTTTGATGGTCACCACACTGCAAATGTGCCGCTGCGCCTCAGTATCACATGGTTTTGCGGACGAGTGGGAGTAGTGGATGTAGGTTTTTGGGCTGTGTGGTGTAAGAAATGTGAAATATTTGACACGGCATGTTGCAATCAGGTCTCCATGCTATGCTAGTCACTACGCCGCAGCTTATCTTTAATAAGACTGGTCACCTGCTTGTCAGCAGATGGACAGCTTCACAGACGTTGGCACAACCTTATGATAAACTGGCTTGATCTCTCAGGAATAATGACAGGTGATTGTAATTGCTTATGCCCTCCTGTCATAAAAAAATTCTGTCGTTTATTAAATGATTTATAGGATTATTGCATGTCAGAATGTAGTGTGCAATAATGTATAGTATTTCTCACTTTCACTTTGCATATATATTTATATGTCTATCTTGGCTGGAGGCCATTTTTGAGTCAAGACTATAGATAAAAATGGATCGTGACAAGCCCTTCGATTCCTGCTAGCGTTTAGCTCACACTCCTGCTTTTAACTATGGGGCAGAAAAAAAGCGACATGCTCTCAGGGTTGGAAATCTACACGGGGAGTGTTAAAGTAGGCCACAGCCATAGGCTGCTGTGGGCCAGTCTAATAGCTCTCCTATCAGAGCGAGAAAAACTGTCTGCCATCGTTTTTTGATGCTTTTCACTAGAGGGTACTGGTGGAGTGCAGTGTTTCTCTCTGAGAGAAAATTTTAAAATAGGGCTGCACGTAAGTGCACGATATATCGAAATATCACAAATGTATATATCATGTTATTCATATTGCAATGGCTTGCGATATCTGAATGATTTGAATAGGCTATTTCAAAAAGTAAAAGTTTTAGGTCAACGCATATAGCAGAGAATAGACTGAGCACGCGACTGTTACTTACGTGTGACTTGCTTGCCTTTAAAAAGATTTATTAAATATTCATGTAAACACATTCGGTTATGTTTTAAGTGAACGTAAACAGTTGGGAAAGAAATTGGATTCGGAGAAATGGGATCCGCGCATTAGGTCTTAAAGTGACAGCAGCCTAATACAGGAAACCTGCTGCTGCTGTCTGTCAAACAACAAAAGATAAAGAGAATTATTGATTACTCACTGCTCTTGACTGAATAACTCTTGTAGCTTTATTATGAATCAATGTATGTGAAGACTATGTAGTGTTTTTAGTACATTTGATTATTGAGTTTCTGTATTGTTTCTTACTTGAATGCTACTGTTAAAGGTGAAATTGGCAATTTTTTAACTTAATAAAACTGTCTAGAAATCATTTGGATGGTTAAACAACCTGTTCTGGTGAAATTGGTGACTTTCCCCGCTCCCCCCAGCGTTCCCAGGCGGAAAACCAGCCTTGCACCTTGGGGACTACCGTCCCGGCAAGATAGAAATTGTCTTGTGAGAAGCGAGAACGAGTGAGAAACAGAAAATGCTTTACGGCAATTCGACATAAACACACACGCCCCCCTCAATTATAGCTAGAATTAATAAAAGCGATGATGGATCATTCACATGTTCCAGCGAAACGACAAAAGAGCCGGTTATCGACGGAGGTGAAAGAGAGGAAGAAACTTTTTGACCGTGCGAGGGACCACACGAGAGTAAACATTGGTCGTGCGTTCACTGAGTGAGTGGCGTTTCTGTTAATGCTATTGAGCCTTCGCAAAGACCCGCCCCCCTTAGTTACTGTCGCTATGTCCGACAAGCTACGCCGCTCTCATGTTCTCAAGCAGTGAAAAATACATCGCGGAGCAGAGAGGAGACTGACAACACGCCGACAGACAGGACAGACCATGTTACTTTTCGGTTACTTTTGATATTAAACATATTAAACAAAGTCTCACCTTTCAAATTTGGTAATTTTTTTAAAGAAATTTAAACAATAAATACCGTTTTGTGGCTCTTTAATGTGTCGTGACAGATCGCTGTAGAGCATCAGTTAAAGCTGCTCGTGATCCGATCATGTCTTCCTTCTAGTTCATTTATAGCATCAAATAAACATGAATGACCATAAGAAGGAATGTTGTTTTAACCGCGGAAAGGCGTCAGTACACTCCGTTTTTCAAGTTCAAATCCTCCCATGTTAATCTACTATCTCTCCTGACTGCTTTGTCGGACAAAATGGCGGATGGCGAAGTATGATTGGTCAGATTACCTGTCAATCAAGCTCCACGCGAAGGGTCAATTGTAAGTACGTCTTTGTTTTCTTTATTCCTTATTCTTGTAAGTGTTTATAAATGTGTTCAATCCATGATCGTCTGTGGTAGTAAGCTGACTGGCTAGCGAGCCAACGTGTTTGTATTTACGGTAGATTGCTATCTGTTGAATTGGGTTGCTGCTATCTATGTGGCAAACTTGACAGAAAACTATTGTCATATGCCAGCTCCGATAATAACAAATGCACATGAGCAGCGGTAGAAAGGGGGATGAGGGTGCCGCAAGTGAGATGTTTTTACTACAGTGTTGTGAAATATACGCCCCACAGCGTTAGGGGGAGCTCGTGGAGAAAACACGCGACAACAAAAGTGACAATCAGCAAAAAAATGACTAGAGTTACAGAGTTCTGCTTTAAATAGATCTAATGTAGACCTACCTGAAAAACTTAAACTTGTTAATTTAATTAGTATCTTTGTTTTGTTGTATTTGCCTAATTGTTTGTAATTTACCTCTTTGTTCTAATTTTTGATAAAATAACAGGTTGATATAACTATATTTAACGAGTTCGTTTGCCCATAGAATCTTTAAGATATTAGGTTAAACTTATTTGGCTTGCTGAAGTTGCTGTCCACTGGAGAGGGGCTCGATGAAGCAGCTTCAACTCGAGCTCTGATATACCCCCCCCAGTGGCTAAATGTAGGACCTGATAATTAAAAGGGCGAGGTACCTAAGATGAAGGTGGAGTTTGGAGAGGTGAAGGGATACTGGAACAGCTGATGCTATAGGGAGAGGTAAGCGGCTGCTTATATACTCAGCTGTTGATTGAAAGATTAGATTGGCTCACTCCTCCCTAACTTACGTTTAGGAACTTCATATATTGCCAGTTGAGCAAAGAGTTTTTGGTATTTAACCTTTTTTTTTGCATTAATGTTAAAATTACATTGTCAGATTTGTGACTTTACTGTTTATAATATAATGCTAAAACACTGCTGTTCACTTTCAGAATTTTAATGGTGCTTTGTTTTTTAAATATATTTAAATATAATCTAAATAAATTTTACACACATATCAAAAATCATTTCATTTAACAAGTTATCGCATATCACATTTTTCTTCAATATCGTGCATCCCTATTAAAATAATTTAAAAAACGTGTAAAATTGCGTGATTTTCTTTCCCGAATCCCAAATGATTGAATGATTGCTTGGGACATATAGAAGGGCTTTAGTTACACTACTGTTCAAAAGTTTGGGTCTGTACAATTTTTTGAAAAAATCGTCTTATGCTCAACAAGGCTTTTATTTGATAAAAAATGCATTCATATTGTGAAATATTATTGCAATGTAAAATATCTGTTTTGTATTTTAATATATTTTAAAATGTCATTTATTATAAGTCAAAGCTGATTTTTTTAACAGTCATTATTCCAGTCTTCAGTGTCACATGATCCTTCAGAAATCATTCTAATATGCTGATTTGGAGCTCAAGAAACATTTCTTATTATTATCAGTGCAAATAGCCCGCCTTGTTGGTAGAAGCTATTTACACTCTGACCACCAATGTCTGGTTGGGCTAGACCAAAGTATA
The DNA here is from genome assembly GCA_031834385.1 of Semotilus atromaculatus. Taxonomy (NCBI): domain Eukaryota; kingdom Metazoa; phylum Chordata; class Actinopteri; order Cypriniformes; family Leuciscidae; genus Semotilus; species Semotilus atromaculatus. The sequence goes on along the minus strand of JAULUF010000044.1, from coordinate 28,761,602 downwards.
AAAACGCCTGTAATTTGTCAGCTGATGTGGCATAGGGAGTAAGGCGAGTAGAAGGTGGCAGACACATTTATCCATCGCATCAGATTGGAAAGGCATTTATTTTCAATAAATATGAAGCAAATATGTGAAAAGTGGAATTAAAGTACCTAATTTCTTTTTAAAAAAAGAAAGAAAAGAAAGAAATCTTTCCAATCCCAAACTTTTGAACCATGAATTGCTACTCACTATCAAGGGATAGTATTTTAGCCCCAGCTGGTAGATACTGTAACTACACCTTTTGGCTTTAAAAAGTATATTTCTCCATCACTGGCCATTCAAAATGAGTTGTTTTTGCTTGTTCTGATCAAATGCATTTATTTTTCATATATTTAGACAGAGACCTTGCTTGCTATTGCTAATCGGTGGTAGGTTATGTTAGCAGGCAGTGCGTTCATTTTCATGATTTCATAAACCACATCCATGTTTCAGTATGACCTTGTGTGTGTTTTTCAGCAATTTCTTAGTCTGCTTTTTATTATAGTCATATTTAAGTATCTCTGATTCATGATACTGTTATCAAGTGCAGTTGGCATGATGTCCGTTTAAAAAAAAACATGAAAATAAATGTTTATCATTCTGTCACTGCTTGTCTACTCCCTCAAATTATGATAAATCATCACCATTTTTTTTTTGTCCTCCACTAGATGGCAATCTCCCATTTTGGAGGCATTGGGTAAAAGTGGTTTAAACAGAGGCCATGATGCAAAATTCACAGAATAAACTGAACTGTTGATCTAAAACCAATGTAGATTATAAAGACAATGGATGCTCTGTAGCACTGAAGACCTGTCTCCCCTCTGCTATGTATAAAAACAATGTACCAAAATGTCCAGGTCTCTTGTATGTGTGCTTTGTGTGCAGTTTTCAAGGTTGCACGTGCAAGCAGAACACAGTCTCTCCTGTGTACGACGACTCTCTCCCATTAAAATTCTCATCACTTGAGCTAAACAGAATCACATGCACTGGTCAATCAGCAAGTGAGAGCATGTTTAACAACTTGGACTTATATATATGCAATGCTCACACTGTATGGTAAGAACAGTAGGTGCTGCATCGGCAGTATAAGATCAATGAGTGTGATTTCTTCTATATAATGAACACTTTATTTTATTATTTCCCTTTGAGTGTTTCTTTCTCTATGTTGATATAGTGATTATATTAGTCATATTTATAAACTACAGACATTCTATGTTTAATTCATTTTCAGAAGAGCTGCTGTAGAAGCTCAGCTTATAGTTTTTCTCTTTTTATCCCTTTAATGTGGTGTTAATTAAAGAAATTTATCTTAGTGTTGTTAAATTTACACATTAACTACTCAACAAAAAAAAGCCACAGGCATGTAAAGTTTTATTATGAGCATGGCAAGGATTCTTTGTGGAAAGTGTCAGTGTTTGTAAGGGGTACAGCTAAGGTCGAATATTTCTTCCCATTTAATTCTAACTCTACATTTTTGGTCATTATTTTAGGGAAAGTATGTTAATCAGCTCATTATATCTCCATCCGATATGAGTGATTTACTTTAGCCAGAAGTGAAGTCATTTAGAATTTCCTCAGTCACATAATTAATGTCACATATTCAATCAAATAAAGCCGTTCTTTTAATTACTTGTAATATTCATAAATGTGTTGAGTTTGTTTTGAGAAATGAGCAAATGATCAACAAAAAGATGGTTTAAATTTATTTGAAGTTTATCCTGAGGTCTTTTGAATATCTTCATTTTTGCTGTAATTTGCTATCAGGAATACGTGTACATTCATTTGAGTCATTCCTGCCTGTTTAACACTGTATGGTGCTCAGTCAGTTTGGTCAGGCTGTGGAGTGAGTCTGGACTCATTAAACCCCATGAAATGATAAAAATTGGGTTAAATCCTTAAAGGAACTTGCGAGGCGAACCCCAAGTGACATTTTGCAATCAAACGGACCAATGAAGAAACTTAAATGTCAGTCTTTGTCCACAGGGCGCAATTAGGCATTTAGGCCAGAAGACCACATTCAGCTCTTGAAGCAGTCAAATCAATTTCTCTGTCCCTTGGATGTTTATTTTCTAGCCAAATAGGTTTAATGGCATTAATATGTAAGATAATGGGAATACATTTCTGTTTCTCATCCTTGTTGCAATCCTGGTCTTGCAGTTTTTACCTGATGAAATAAGTAGTATAGTGTAGAAACTGAAAAAACAACAACAATGCATTGAATGCTAAAGAATGACCATTTTTGGGTCCAGGTGACTCACTGAGTGCTTTCCTGTCTGTATGGAGTGCTATATTTAACCAACTTTTGTGACAAGTGAAAAGTGGAGGCAATTCCCCACTCAGGGAGCCTGTCCATTGCAGGCTACTGAGGCAGAACAGCCTGTTAGGATCCCTAGAGGAAGCACAAAGCTTAGCATTGCTCAGTGGAACGGTGCTTTTTTACTGCCAGGACCCGCAAAAAACACCTCTTTCTCTCTGGCGTTCTACGACCCTTTCAATGAGACCCCTCTTCTCCCCCTTCTCCTCTTCAGAGTGGAGCACAGATGGCGTCAGAAAGAGGGGAAGAGTTTAGGAGGAGGCGGAAGAGTGACTGGAGGGCAGTGGTATTTGCCTGGCTGGCTGGTGGGAGGGACCCTTTGTGATGCAATGTTGCATAAATAATGCCAAAGGGGCTCTAAATTCACTGTTGCCATGACGACCTTTGTGCCTGACTGCACTCCACTTTTTGCTTTCCCGCTGGAAGGCAGTCACTACCACTCTTGTAGTTTCTCTAATGACTTAACTCTCTTGATAAGCAGAGATGAACGCAGTCTAGTGGGATAGTGATGCGCCAACACTGCTTGTTCTCAGCACGGACGGCCTCTGGAGTATGGTACATGTGCCGGTAAGAACAGTGTTATTTTATTTGTGAAGGCAACAGGTGTTTTATTGTGGGTAGATGGAAAGCTGGAGCAGTTTTGTTGTTGTTGTTTTTTAGAGTCAAATCAGTTGTTGTTCTCTGTTGATGGCTCCATCATGAACTTGTTGATGTGAAATAAGAAAGGTCAGAGATTATGCTTGTTAGAATCGTAATTGCAGAGTTGAAATTGGTATGCTTTTTCAGCGGAAGAGGTATCGCTAAAGCGGCTTGCCAGTTTGATGCAAATGCACAGAGATGCGTCTGCCATATCATCATTAATTGAGACCCTAGACGTGTATAATGATTGTTGAAAATGCTGCAGTTATCGCCTCTTTGGTCGTCATGATCCATAGAGCTCTCTTCAACACTCTGAATGGGTATTTTTGTAGCCTTCATCTGGGTTTGTGCCCAAAATAGCAGGTGATGTTCTGGAGCCCTCTTAGCATTAACCGCTCTAGGGAGAGAGTCTTTGACCTTGTGGCTGAGTGAACTCATTTCAGCCTTGTCACAAAAGAAGTGGGAACGTTGCATTGACTGTTGTAGCCCCAGGCGCAGACACATAGTGCAGTGTTTCTGACTGGATTTTCACAGTGATTACTTTAAAGAGGAGCTCTGGGATTTCATCTCTGATTTAGCATTGACAAGTTTGTCATTAAAGGTTAAGCAGTGCATATCTAATTGAGTGGAGAGGAAGTGGTGCATAGTGCTGGAATGGTCCAGTGACTATCAAAGTTCAGAATACTGCCATTGGATATCTGGACAAACTGTAGAGTAGTTAAATTTACGGTTTAATTTTTTATTTACTGTACTGTGCAACCAATTAACTCATTATGGCCAGGGCCCATAATTAAGTATATATACACCACCGTTCAAAAGCTTGAGGTCAGTAAGTTACTATTACTTTCATTCAGCAAGGACACATTAAAGTGATCAAAGGTGGGAAACATTTATTATGTTACAAAAGATTTTTATTTCAAATAATGCTGTTGTTTTTATTCATCAAAGAATCCAGAAAAATTTATCATGGTTTCCACAAAAATATTAAGCAACACACCAGTTTTGTAACATTATAATAATAAGAAATATTTCTTGAGCGCCAAATCAGCAAATTAGAATGATGGTTTTTATACTGTACAAACTATATATTCTATCCCCTTACACTGCCCCTGTCCCTAAACCTACCCATCACAG